>CM030359.1:412589402-413931869 GCA_017893485.1 Hemerocallis citrina | reverse complement strand
GGGAGTGCTGGCTCCCGTAGGTGAGGACAGTGGGGGCCCGCAGTTCAGTGCACCTGTCCCATCGCTAACGACATCAACATCTACCAGTAAACACTGCATATTGGAGTATATGCATTTTTCTTTTCTTACTGGTCTTTGCGTGAATGAAGGATTCCCCCCCCCCCCCCCCCTCTATACTATGCTTCTTCATCTCTTTACCCCTCGAATTCTTCCCCAGTTTTACTGATTTATACTTCCAGGTGAAGTTGGTGTGGACCAGTGAGTTACAACTTTTCTCTGTGACTACAGGGTTTATGTTTCCGTTGAAGAGATGATAATAATAAAACAGTACTCGATCGGAAGATTTGAAAACATAGCAACACGAAGAAACGTGTGAATGAAAACAGGAAAAAGGAAAAACATAACAAACACGCAATTCCTACACATGTGTAGACAACCTTGTCGTCTCTTGTTAATGTATTGTATGTATTTTCAATATATGTTTGTTACAGAGTGATTACTTGATTAGAAGGAGAAAAAAACGTATATACGGATGCATGGTCATCTTTTACTCAAAATAAATAATTTTTTCAACTCTATCACTGGGTTGGGTTGTAGTTTGATTTGGAAAGAAAACTGGATTTTATTTTTAGGGAATATTAATAATGATTTGATGAAGGTGTTCCATGTTGTGGCTTTGAGAAGAAGAGGAACGTTGGTAGATTAGGTAAGGTAATTGACTAGTTTAGAAAGACGAAGAAGATCGAGGTTATCTTATGTTATTTTAACTAATAGATTAGCAAAGCACTTGTCGTCAAAACAACACACATGTCGAACCCCGGCATATCTGTTCCGGCATTTGGGTAGAAATGCCAGATAGAAAATTTTAAAAATTAAAATTTTAGAAAATGCTACCTACCCCGGTGTTTTGTCAAAAGCATAAGGATTGGTAAGAATACCCGGCGTTTTATTTTTGAACGCGCCGGGGTTTGATAATTAATAGTCCCCCCCCCCCCCCCTCTCAAATTTCACTCTCATCTCCCCCCCCAATCTCTCTCTCTCTCTCTCCTCCTTCTCTCTCTCAAACCCTATCCTCGACCTGACCCCATCATTGTCGTTGTGCCCCCGGTCTTCGACAGCCGCATCCCACACCACCGTGCCCCCTACCCTCCTCACCATCGTCGAGCGCTCACCAAAACCCTCTCGATCCTCTCTCTCTCTCTCTCTCTCTCACCCTCTCCCTCTCTCTCAAAATCCTAACCCTAGTTCTCAATCTTGTCGTCTTCTCCGACTGATCTCCATCCCTTATGCCAATACCCTCATTGTTGTGCCCGACGCCAACACCCATCGTTGTTGTGCCTGATGCCAAACTCTCCTTGCCATCGTCATCCCACTCCTTGCCTTGTCGTCACCGTCCCTTCCTCCTCGATTCCTTGGCCAAATCTCAAGTACCGCTACCTAATGAATTCTTAAAGTTAGGTTTAGATTTAGATGTGATTCCATTTTAGTAGTCATTTAGGAATTTAGAATTTTTCCTTTGTTTCTACATGCGAATTGGTCTGGTTGCATGCAGAGTTTGGAGAAAAACTCATCAAGTTTATTGTTCTTCTTTATATTATCCCCAGATTTTGTAACCTCATCCAACTGTGTGTTTCTTTTAGAAGATCATTAGCTATATATGATTAATGTTATCATTATTATCTATACTATTATTAAGCAAAGCCCCATTTTGGCGGCTTTTTACTATCATGCCCCCATCAACATAAAAGGCTAAAAAAATATCTATACTATTATTAAGCAAAGCTCCATTTTGGCGGCTTTTTACTATCATGCCCCCATCAACATAAAAGGCTAAAAAAATATCTATACTATTATTAAGCAAAGCTCCATTTTGGCGGCTTTTTACTATCATGCCCCCATCAACATAAAAGGCTAAAAAAATATATAGGGTTAAAAAATGTAATTTGCATTATAAAAAAAATATTTAATTATTATCATGGAACAATGTGCACGTTTTAATTATTAATGGGTATTTAGTGGGTGAAGTGATTAGTGGGAATGTAATTTGCATTATACAAAAAAAACATTTAATTATTATCATGGAACAATGTGCACGTTTTAATTATTAATAAGTGATTAGTGGGTGAAGTGATTAGTGGGTGATTACTAGAAGGTGATTAAAATGAATGGCCCATGAATGGTACCTCAGTCATGCACGTTTTAATTAAATTATTCCTGCATGAATGGCCCCTGGGTGATTACTAGAAGGTGATTAAATTGAATGGTCTCGGTATGCTGCATGACTTTAATTATTAATGGGTGATTACTAGAAGGTGATTAAAATCCATTCATACCCATTCATACCCTTTATTAACAGAAGGTGATTAACCAACTGCAGCAACCGAGACCCAAGACCCCCGCACACTGATGCTGTTGTTTTTCCATCACTGATGCTGTTGTTTTTCCATTATTTCTCAATTTCGATTTCGATTAGTTCAGAGATCGACTCACCGTTACTTACCTTTTGACCTGTTGGATCTGCTAGAACACATGTGAGTGGTGTCAAATATTCTGGGTGAATTTGGTTTGTTTTGAATTTTGATTCTTCATTGTAAAATTAATTTAATTTTACTTGATCTGATCTAATTGATTGATTCTAATTCAGTTTCTGTATGCGCAAAGAGTCCGAGCCCCTTCGTGGAACTCAGACCGAGTATTCAATGAGTTCTTGCTTACTTTGTGGAACTCATAACCTTCCGATTGCTGAAGACCACAGATCCCAGTGCCAGGTTAGACTTACAACACAAACAATTTGAACTGTATAGTTATAACATTTTTAGCTTACATCTAGAAGTTCCAAATTTGAACTGTATAGTTATAACCTTTTTTGTTTCTGAACCTTGAATCAAATGCTCTCTAACTAACAAAACCAACTAGCTGACATCTTATTTAGTTTTCTCAGTATGTTCACAAAAATAATGGTCATTAGATTAATGCTATGGTAGATGGGAAAAGATTAGTGCTATATATGCTTACATGCGTTTGTGGGGATTTCATCTGCAGATAACCATGTCAGCAGTTAGAGAATGGGCTGCATCTCAGAATAGTAAAGTTCTTCAGGTACTTTTATATATTTCTTTGACTCATCTGTGCATCCACTTATCATTACTGTCATCATCCGAGATCATAATTTTGTGAAAAATCCCGTAATTACCTGGTTTTTATGTTTCAGGGAAAAAGTTAAAACCTGCTTTTAGTTCCTTCTATTACAAAATACATTAAAGTGTCTACTTATTAATTTCTATTAATATAGATTAGATCCATTTCTTTTAAGTAAAAATAATTCTTGAACAGTCATGCACCTAACTAATCAAATGAAACTAATAAATTTGAATCTCAAACTGCATTATGTCCTTCATCTACATATTCTGTCCTTCATCCACATAAGCTAATTTTGAAATACGGTGCACCAATAATTCTTCTACGAAATATTGACCCAAAAGCAGGTCTTTGCAATGGGACAAGATTATTGTGTCGAGGTTTTTATCAGCACTTGATCGATGCAGAAATTGTTACTGTAATTTCAGCAGGAACACGAGTTTTCCTTCCTAGAATACCACTAAAACCTTCGGAAAGCATAAGCTTGCCGTTCAAACTAATTAGAAAACAATTTCCTGTGCGTCTGTGTTTCGCTATGACCATAAGTAAAGCACAGGGACAAACTATACCGTTCGCGGGGATTTATTTGAAAGATCATGTTTTCAGTCATGGGCAACTTTACGTGGCTTTGTCAAGAGGAGTTTCAATGAACTCCACCAAGATAGCTATTCGTGAAAGAAAATTGTCCGGGCAAGATGGAACATACGCAAGAAATGTTGTCTACAAAGAAGTGTTATTCAATTAGAAAGCTCAGTTGTAGTTTTGTTTTGGTTGGTACTACATACTCTTCTATGCACTTTTACTTTTCTATATGGTTTTGGGTTTGGATAACAATGCATTTTGAATTTTGTATATCGTATAATGTATTGTTGAAGTTTGATTATATAATCGTTCACACTTATATTCTATTATTGAAGCCTGCTATTTTTCAAGTTAAATGTTTTACTATTTCTTTTCTTGTACGATATACAAATTCATTTAATTTAATGACTAAATTTTTTTATAGACGTGCATCGCACGTGCATTATACTAGTTATTATTATTTTGACCTGAATAAAAGTGAAATGTTTGAATATGTTTGGCCTACCATCAGTTTAGGGTTTAGGATTTGTTACACAATTTGGGAGGAAATCGGCCTACAATCAGTTTTGGCTTGATCACTTGAATGGTGTGTATTTTGTTAGATTATGCATTTCGTTAGTAATTTTCTAGTTGTAGCTTGTCACTGATTTAATAAAATACAATATTTAGATGAGAAGAGAATCCATTGCTTCGTTAGCTTATGTCTTCTATAGAATAGAAAGAACTATGACTTTCTGGCAGTCATAGGCGCACAATTTAGTCAATTTGCTAAACAACTTTTGGAATTCTGTAATTGTATAAATTAGTTGTTATTTTATTTCGGCAGTCATTCTCATAATTTGTTTGCTGATATGTTACAATGAGACTATCTTGCATATGCTTCCTACCATTAATTAGTCAAAGAACATCCAATGTCATCAAATTTAGCATATTCTTACAAATAATTGTCTTTCACTTTAGGCATAAATATTCTCCTTTGTTGGTCAAACTCTCCATACTTCTTTTTACACCATAACTTGCTAAAGTAATCATAATAATTTTTATCCTCTGGCTTGGTGTGAACATTATGTCTATAGTACTCCAGCTAAAACCTAAGATTATCCAAAAAGGTATAATGTTTCTCTTTCTCCTTCCTTAATTATCCTTCTTCCTCTTTACAGGGTTGTTTCGAGAGACAAACCTTATGAAGTCAGTGGGGTCCTTCTGAAACTCCTATATATCCGAAAAGGTATTATTCTTCTTTTTCTCTTCCCAATTTTTATTTCAGTTTTTTCACCATACTTTTAGATTGTGAGGCTTAAAAATATGATTTTAAAGTTGCTCTTAAATTTAGTATTACAATAATAAATATAACCCGGGATGCTTCATATTCGTGATGCAATACAAATGTGCAAGAAACCATAGAGATGGATGAATGTCGATCATTACTTTTTAGCTGGTACAAAAGGTAAGAATTTAGATTCTTGGTCTAATTTTGTTCGACAATTTAGGTGAATTCCTAAGCTTAAGGGAAATAATTGAATATTTCCAACCTTATGGCACTATCTATAAAATTGTGCTTAATTTCCGTAAATCCTGAACCACATAATCCCAAGTTCTACAAACTATAACACAGACAGAGAATGCATGAAATGTCGGTACCTGCTTGAGAGGTCAGTTGACAATTACATCTGGTGAACTTTGCAATTTTGCAATTATGTATATTGAAAATTTGGAGGAAAATAATTGTTATTCTTGTTATTATTTCTCTATATCAATATATAAGAATTACATTCTTGAAGAAGAAGAGAGAAGATTGAGAGAAGATTGGAGAGATGAAAGATTTGGGTAATCTGTTTCATATAGATTAGGAAATAGAATATACAATTACGATATTTCAACACTCTCTCTCAAGTTGGTGCATAGATATTGAACATGCCCAACTTATCAACAAATTTTAAGAAAAGCCGATTCGAAACTGCCTTGGTTAGGATATCCGCGAGCTGATCTTCTGACTTCACTTTCGATATCTCAATGACTTTCTCATCTATTTTTTCATTGATGAAGAATCTGTCAACCTTTACATGTTTTGTCCCATCATGCTGAACCGGGTTAGCAGCAATATCACACGCTTCTTGACTATCACAATACACTTTCATAGGTTCATTCGGAGCATAGCCTAAGTCCAGCAACAAGAGTTTTAGCCATAAAGTTTCTGCTATAATTAAAGCTACTCCGCGATACTCAGCCTCTGCACTAGGACGCCAACAACATTTTGCTTCTTGCTCCTCCATGTAACTAAATTTTCTCCAACAGAGGTGAAGTATCCTGAAGTAGAGTGCCTATCAATTATAGATCTTGCTCAATCAGCATCAGTCTATGTAGGGGTAGGCATCGGTCGGTATCCGACCTAATATGGACCATCCACCACCGATCCAAAGAAAATTGGTTTTTTAATTTTCTCATCCGCAACCAATCCGAACCTTAATTGGATCGGTTTCCATCAAGCCGATTAAAGTTCGGTTTGGATTGGATTGGATGGTCGGTTTGGCGTGCTACTTTTCACCTTCAACATCATTCATAATTTTGCTGAAATTTAAAAGATCAACTTCAATCAAACTTAAGAAACAACCTGCTATTTGTTATTCGGAAATGAATTTAAAATGAAGATTCATAAAACTACAAGTTGTTAATTGCACTAATTGTTTGAGATGATGACGTTTAAATGAGTGAGATAAACTATTTTTTCACTTGCATACTTTTGTAATCTTAGCTTATTATCATAAAAGAAACATCAGTAACCATACCTAATTGAATTTCAGGTGCAATAAAAAAAGATTTAGAAAATAATTTCTGCTTGACTTGTTTAAAGTAACTACTAAATGTTATATCAACTTTATGATTCTATTAAGTTGGGTCACACTATAAATCAAGCATTTCTCAATAACATAACACATAGGATTATGGAGAACCAAAATATAGGTAGAACAACTGCTCGGTTTGTATTAAAGAAATTAAAAAAGACTGTTTGTATCTCAAGAAAAATGAGAAATGACTATTTGTATATTCAAGAAATTAAAGGAGAACTATATCTTTTTATGGAATTATGCATAGAAGTATGGTTGGTTCGGTTTTATCGGTTATTTGAAAGCCACATCCAACAACCAAACCGGTCCAATTGGTTATTAAAGATAAAGAATCGATCCAATCCAAACTCCCAATTTGTTCGGTTAAAAACCAGTCTGTTCTGGTTGGATTGGTTCGGATTGGTCAGTTCGGATAATAGTTGTCCACCCATAAGTCTATGCCTCAACCTTTAAGTGGCCATGCTTTACAAATAAGATCCCTTTTTTCTGGAGCAGACTTAATATATCTCATAATTCTCATCACCGTATTCATATGTTGTTCTCGAGGCGCATACATAAACTAACTTACCATATTTAAAGCATATGACAAATCTGGCCGTGTATGTGCAAGATACATCAGCCGTCCAACCAATCTCTGATATCTTTTCTTATCACAAGTTACATGATCAGCTTCGCTCAACAGTTTCAGTTCTTCTTCTAATAGTGTACTAATCAGTTGACAAGCGGACATTCCAGTTTTCTTTAGTAAATCATGAGCATACTTTCTTTGAGACAAAAATATCCCCTTTCTTGAGCAAAAAACTTTAATACCAAGGAAGTATCTCAAAGAGCCAAGATCTTTCATTTCGAACTCTTGTGACAAGTAGTTCTTTAATGTCTTCCTCTCTTCAGGATCATCTCCAGTTACTATCATATCATCCACATAAATAATGAGAGTAGTAATTTTACCTTCTTTCACTTTTATGAACAGAGTATGATCTGAATTACTCTGATAGTATCCGAATGTCCTCATTGATTTTGTAAATCTCCCTCTATACAATGCTTTCTTCAAACGACATACTTTATTGCTGTGTTGGAATGGTTTGTTCGACTCTGGTGGAAGATCCATATAAACCTCTTTTGTCAATTTTCCATGCAAAAAAGTATTCTTCACATCAAATTGCTCCAACGGCCAGTCAAGATATGCAGCAAGTAACAGTAGGACTTGAACAGTATTAAATTTTGTCACAGGTGCAAATGTATCTTTATAATCAATTCCATACGTTTGAGTGTATCATTTGACAACCAGCATTGCTTTGTATCACTCTATTGAACCATCAGACTTATACTTTACTGTATAAATCCATTTGCATCCTATTGGCTTCTTTCCTGCTGGCAGCTCGACTATCTCCCAAGTTTCATTCTTTTTCGAGGACTTCATCTGTAACACCCCACAAAATTGAAAATGACAATTTTGCCCTTGTGTGTTATGCACGTATATTTTGTAACATGTTTTCATTACGTATTGTGATTTCTAACTATTTATGCATTTTTCATATTGATTTTACCCTATTTTGAGTCAACAATATAATATTTTAATCTTTGTATTTTTACGTGCTTTTTATGTGTTTTCGATACACGTATCAATTGCGTATTTTTTCATTATTAAGTGTGATATTTCTATATGTATTGACTATTTATTTTACGTGTTCGAAGCCCTTTTATAAAATGGAAATTCATTTCCCTCTATTTTGATTAAAATGCATTTTTTGATTTTTGCATATATGATGCACGTGCAAATTTTTATTTTCATTTTGTTGTTCTCATTTACAAATTTTTAGCATGCATAAGTTTTAATTAGCATTCTTTTGATCCATGGACCTATAGACTAAAATCTAGTCAATTAGGAGGAGAGCCCACTAAATAATTAAATTAATTAATTAGAAATGAGCCCATGTAACAAGCCCACTAATAAAAATACAAATTAAGTTGAGCTTGGACTATTACATGACAAGTTATAACTTTTAGTACACATTTAAAGTTATAAAATGATAATAAAATTGTATGTGCATGTGTGCATGCACACGCCTCGGTTTTGAACCCAAGCATAGGCCGGTTTGGGCATAGTGGGGAGATGGAGAGTTGGAGGTTTTGGGGATTGAAAACTTGAAGAGTTGGAAAGATGAAGGGTTGTAGGTTTTAGGAGTTTAGAACATAAAGAGTTGCAAGAATTAATTTGGCGAGTTATTAGGTGTAAAATTATGCATAATAGACCCTCACAAATAACTATAAATAGAGCCCCATTTCTCATTCTCCTTTGCACTAAAAACAATAACAAAACAAAAGAAAGAAAGAAAAGAAAAAGAGTAAGAGAGTTCTATTGCTTGGAGGAAAATTCTTGCTAGGAGAAGAAGCCATTGCTAGGAGAAGGAGCCATTACTAGGAGGAGAAGCCTTACTAGGAGCTAGGAGTCTTTGGAGCTAGAAGTGGTGTTCTCTTTTCTTTCATTATTCAAGCTTCACATAAAGGTGGGTGATTTCATTATTTTCTAATGTAGGACATGCATGCTAAAATGAGTATCATAAGAAGAGTTTGATGAGAAAATTATAGAGTCCATGTTAGTATAGTATGATATGTATGAAAGTAATTTTTGTTGTAATTAAGAAATAGATACTATGCTAATTAAAGATAAGAATCCCTTCTTTGTCATAAACTATATTAGTATGTTGCTAATATTGTGCTAATGAAAATTGTGACCACATTATGCTTTAATAACTAAGAAAAGAAGAAAGAAAGAAATCATAGTTAGTGTTTTGTAAGGTATTGACATTGTATGTCCTAATTGAAAAAATATAAACTATTACATGAAAGAGTATCATTGTTCAAGTGAATACACTAGTATCATTATAAAAGTATAATTTGTGTAAAAATGAGAACAACACTATTGGTTATGAACATTAGTCTTTCTTTAGTAAATTTAAGTTTTTAAAGAAACCTAAGATATGTGAAAAATGAGAAAGGGAATTATCTAAATAAGTGAAAATAGTGTTTTTAATGAATTGAAAATTTATTGTTTACTATTTTTTTTGATCTAATATCAAGGAAAAGTTTATTTCAAAATTTTTAGAAAGATTTTGATCTTTTGATTAAACAAGTTTCATAGAAAAAGAAACACTTTATGGATAGTTGAACAAAAGGATATTAGTACTTTTCTAAACAGAAAATACACATTAACTTACTGGTTAGCCACTGCAAAATAAAGTACGGTTGTGAGAGATCTTGGGTTCAAAACTTGATAGTCACATTCATTTTGTTTTTCTTTCATAAATTTTCAAAACCAAAACTGAACTTAAGAGTATTTCGGAGTGTGAATATGACAAAAGTCCACTTGGGACTAGTTGGCTAGCTGGGTTGGGTCTGGGCTTTGACCATGGTTGACCCTAGGGGCCTGGGTTCGAAACCCACCCCTTTCTTTTATTATTTTTTTTCTTTGGTTTTCTTTTAAATCATGAATAGCTTGTCTTTTTGAATTGGAATGAAATCTTAGTATCAATAAAATAAGAGATTGATATATTTAGAGATAGTTCTTGTATATTTTTTTTGAAGTGTAAAAAAGCAATAAAAGTTTGAGAATATAAATTTGGTGGTGAAAAGTAGTATTTTATAAATTGATCCTTTAAGGAGATTGCACTTGTATCATATTTGAGAAATATTGTTATGAAGTGAAACATTGTGATAATTTAGAATTTGTCATAACAATTCATGTGATAAAATTTGTGTACTTGAAAGTAATGATTGTTTGAAAGGAATATGAATAAACAACTAGATCATGAATAGTGTCGAGACTATGATCATTTTTGTGAATAAGTTGAAAGATGAAGTTATCTAGGCTTAAGACATGCTTATGAAAGGATGTGAATACCCATGATTCTTGTACATGAAAATTATGATTTAAGAGTTAGTAAGACCTCGGTTACCGGCATTATTGAAAGAAAGATTTGAGATATAATTTTGAGATATTGCCGTGGAGCGATCTCGTATTTTGCAAACGAGTCCGGTAGGAGGTAATACTAATTCTAGGAATGATAACACATTCATGTCTTGAACTAAATAACTAGGCACATAAGTGAAGATGTAATAAACTTAGGCAAACGTAAGTGGGTTGCCTCTATATAGTCGGTGGTGAATCTCCGTGGATATAGACCCAGTCGGCGGACTGAGGTTGCTCTGTGGGAAACGAGTTTCTTTATATTTAAATCCAGAACATGGCGTAGTCGAGCGGATAGTTTGCCATCTCCAATGTATATACGTATACCGGGGCTAGGGGGCACTTGCAGGATGATTCACACGATGAGAGAACCATTATAATAGCCGGCGGGTTGGGACCTATATTCGTGGAATGATCTAAATCTTATTTTTTTACCGGATAGTTTTCATGGCGAGGAATTGAGCCATTTATTGTGAAGTACGTAGGCACTTGCCCTCGGACCTATGTAGTATGGGATGCACAGAATCCGAACAAGTATGCATTAGTATCATCCTAGTATAGAAATGTCTGCATTAGGCATTAAGGCATGACATACACTTACATGTTTAGTGTTGTTACGATTTAACATTTTATTGTTCATTCAACTTTTGTGATTTGTTAAAGTAATGAGATCGTTATATGTACGGCATAAAGAGGATAGCCGAGTATAACATTTTCGTCAGTTGTAAATGATTGACGTGCCCACAGCTTGATATGCAGGTAATGGACTATTCATGAAGAAATAAAGCTAATATGATGCAATCAATGACTTATTTGATAAAGTTGTACAAGTTGTATTTTGTTTTCAATATTGTAATCTTTTATTCTTCCGTTGTGTAAATCAAAGATGTATTTGAACTCTGATGTTGTTAAAAAGTTTTAAATTCCTTATAAAATTGTACGAAGTGAAGTAAAGATCATGTAAAATCTTGAATTTGGTCTTATTTAGAATTCAGAGCGTTACATCATCTCGACATCCATAGCTGCTTTCCACCTTGGATCGGTAAGGGCTTCCTGCACACTGTTAGGAATAGATACAGTAGATAATTGATTTACAAATGACTTATTTGATTCCGACAAGCTGTGAGTGGATACATAATTACTCATGGAATATTTGACGTTACTAGTGGGATCAGGTTCATAAGTAGGTTTTGGAATACCTCTATTAGTACAGTGCGGAAGTTCTCTTCTAGGAGCTTCGGACAACGATGATGATTGATTTTGGAGTTCTGACGGTTCACTCTCACTGAAATTCGATACTAGTTGCAATTCTTCAAGAGGGTCTTCTTTCCTTGGTTGCACTTCTTCATGAGGGTCTTCCTCCCTTACTAGGTCTTCATTCAAGTGTTCGTCATTATTTGTATCCAATTTTTCGTTCTGACTGGTAATTACTTTATCATACCCAAGAATCTAAACTTCACTAACCCATCATACCCAAGAGTCTGAACTTCACTTCGGTACTCTCCCTGAAGTTCAGTCGTAGAAGAAAAAAAATACATCTCATCTTAATGGAACACAACATCCATAGTCACAAACATCCTTTGAGTTGGTGGGTGATAGCACCGATACCCTTTTTTATTCTGTGCATATCCCACAAAAACACAGCAGACAGCTCGAGGAGTTAACTTATTGCATTCATGTTGATGAAGATGCACAAAAGCAACACACCCAAATACACGAGGTGACAAGTTGAAGACTTTTGGTGCATTCACAACTTCAGTTAATGCTTGAAATGGTGTGAGGAATTTTAGGATACCAGAGGAAACTTGATTGATTAAGTATGCAGCAGAAGAAAGGGCTTCCCCCAATAAATGAGTGAAATATTTCCATAGATAAGAGAAGCACGAAGCACCTCGAACAAGTGTCTATTTTTTTTTCTGCAACCTCATTTTGTTGAAGTGTATATGAGTATGTAGTCTGGTGAACAATGTCGTGTTCCACCAAATATTGTTACAGATTCAAACTTAGGTACTCTCCTCCATTATCACTCTTAAGAACTTGAATCTGTGATTTATACTGAATCATAACATACTTGTGAAATTTTTGAAATAAGCCACTAACTTAACTTTTCGACTTCATCAAATAAATTCAGGTCATACGAGTACAGTCATCAATAAATTTAACAAACCATTTGGCTCCTCCAAATGTAGTATTTTTGGATGTACCCCAAACATCAGAATGAATAATCATAAATGGAAGAGAGCTTCTACTTGGAGTTTGAGGTAAAGAGACATGGTGACCTTTTGCGAGTTCACACACATCACACCGAAAAACAAAAAATATCCAACTTCAAAAATAAACTTGGAAATAATTTTTTTAAATAACCAAAAGAAGTATGTCCTAGACGTCGATGCCATAGCCAAATATCTGATTTCTTCTTTCATCTTCGGATCCTTCCACACTTAGAGCTTAAGTTAATTTGCTTGAAATTTCATATTCTAAATCCAGGTAATAAAGTTTCCCGTGTCTAATCCCATAACCAATCGTCTTGCGAGTCTGAATATCCTTAAACACACAATGTGAAGTCCAAAAGACTACAATATAATGTAAGGCAGTAGTTATTTGAGCAACAGATAATAGGTTAAAATTCTAGGATGACACAACTAAAGAAGTATCTAAATTTAGGTTTTTTGTGAGAGGTATGGTGCCCTCGCCAGTAACAGTGGCAGGATCACCATTGACAGTGGACACAGTTGATTTGGTGGATGATTGAAAATTTTGAATTTTGTCTAGAACCAAAAGTCATATGGTCGATAGCACCCGAATCAATTATCCATGCATTATTCACAACAGAGGCAGAAATATTAAATATCTTACCATCATTACCTGCAGCTGTAACTAATGTAGAGGCGAGTTCAATACTCTTCTCAGCTCCATCAGTTTGTCCCATGGTAGCGGCACAAGAAAAACAATGGATCCGATCTTCAGCAACCAATAGAAAACGACACAATTTGGCCAAGAACAGCTCCAAGTCTTCAACAAACTGCAAACAAAATTTTGATCTTCAACACACTAGATCTTCAACATCAACAAACAATAGATCTGGATCGAACGGATCTGATCTGATCTAGCAAATACTCAGATCTAACTTCAAGACGGTGGTGGTTTCGGGATCGGAGATCAGATTGTCGGCAAGGCGGTGGTGGCATCGGGATCGAGGGCTTTGATGACGTCAGGAAGGGGCATCAGGGGGTTCGAGGTTACGGGAGTTCGGAGCGTCGAGATCGGAGATCAGATCTGGTGGTGTCGGGGTCGAAGACTTTGATGACATCAGAAAGGGGCGTCAGGGGGTTTGAGGTTGCAGGAGTTCAGGGATCTATCCCAATTCGACGAAGATGACGGTGATTGGAGAAAGGAGCGAGAGCAAAGCAGCGAGCAAGTTCGGTGATGTCGGGATCGACGGCGACAGGAAGGTCGGAGTTGAGGGGGGTTCGGGAATGTCAATGGTTGGTCGACGACGACGGGATCGGGTCGGGATGGACGTTGTCAGATCCGACCGCCTCCGTCTCTTCTTCTTCTTCAAGTAGCCTAGATCATGTTAGGCTCTGATACCATATTGAAACAGATTTGGAGGGAAATAATTGTTATTCTTGTTATTATTTCTCTATTGTATACATCAATATATAAGAATTACATTCTTGGAGAAGAATAAAGGAGATTGAGAGAAGATTTGAGAGATGAGAGATTTGGGAAATCTGTTTTTTATAGATTAGGAAACAGAATATACAATATTACTATATTTCAACAGTGTAGAAGCACACATGGTGATATTTAAATATCCTATTGAGTTTTGTGGTGGGGAGAGTGTTTGTCTTCTTTTAGATGCTAATAAGTATAGCAGATATTTTAAGTCCTGATTTTATCTGAAGAGTGTGTATTTACCATTTTCTGTATGATGGCAATAGTTGGTTGTATCTGTAGTCGATGAAGCTCTGATACTGTATCAGCTTGAGTTGAAATTCTCTAATTACTCTTAATTATATGGTTAATTTATTTCCTCCATTATACTAGCTCTACACGCACAGACACAACACGCTATATTAGTTGACTACTTAATAGACGCGATATTCTTATGGGTAACTACTGTGTACATGGTGCAGACTACATGAGAACCATTTATTAAATCAAGAGTCCATATAGAATTTGATTCTCATAACCTTCTTTTTAACTAAATTATGAAATCTATATCAATTCTTGACAGGTTTTAGGCAATGAACAGTATGGAGGATATTTCGTGTGAAGTAATGTTTTCTATCCTGGTAATATTCACTGTATCAATTTTTTTGTGAACTACTTGTTCAAGTTAATTAAAATACAATAATCTTTTATTTTGAACATGAAAATAATTTGGTTTATGTGTACTAGGGGTGGACAACTATTATCCGAACCGACCAATCCGAACCAATCCAACCCGAACCGACCGGTTTTTAACCGAACCAGTTGGGGGTTTGGATTGGCACTACAAAAGATACTCGATTTACCGGCGAATATTCCCCGGCGTTTTACTAGTAGCGCCGGGGTAGGTAGCGAATAGGAATGGGGCACCAGATGGGATGGTTATACACCGGCGGTCGAATTAAAATGCCGGTGAATCCGCGTATTCACCGGCGTTTCATTTAAAAACGCCGGTGAAGTGTATTATTCACCGGCGTGTCTAATTAAAATGCCGGTGAAAAGCTGCGACAAATCCCATCTACCCTAACCTTTCGCTCGCCATTTTCCCAAACCCCAAAAAAATAAAAAAAAGGGGGCGCTTCATTTTCCCTCCTTCCTCTTTCTGGCTCCCGCGCGTTTGCCTCCGCCGCTTCGTCCTCTTCGACAGCCTTCGACCTTTCGTCATCGTCCCTTCTTCCCTTCGCCATTTTCGATTTCCCTCCTCCCTATCCCGATTTGGAGGTGAATCGGCGATCGGAAACGACCGTGTCGCCCTGCTCTCTCTCTATCTCCTCCCCCCGCGCTCGTCGCCCCGCTCTCTCTCTCTCTCTCTTCGGTATCATCTCTTGGTTTCCCTTATTTTTGAAACTTAGCATGTTTTTTCTGATAGATGCATCTTGATTTCCTTAACATGAATGGTTTAGTTGGGATGAAGAATTAATAGAAAAATATATGCTTAGGTACGGAAATTTTCATGTTCTTTTACTGTTAATGAAGCTGATTTCATGCATCTGATTGTCTTCTTGGCATGTTTTTTTGATATAAAATGGGTTCACTGTGAACTGAGGATGCTATAGCTACGTATGCCAAAATGGTCCGGATATGCACAACAATTGGGTTTTAGATTTAGTTGGGCTGAAGAATTAGTAGAGCAACATATATGCTCAGATAATGGAAATTTTCATTACAAGATACTGTTAAAGTAACCTGCAGATTGCCCTCTTTGGCATGATTTTTTAACCAAAAATGGGTTCACTTCCAAACTAAGTATGCTGCTAGAATTTTCATCTTCTTTTACTGTTGATGAAGCTTATTTCATGCATCTGATTGCCTTCTTGGCATGTTTTTTTGACCAAAATGGGTTCACTGTGAGCTGAGGATGCTATAGCTATGTATGCCAAAATGGTCCGAATATGCACAACAATTGGGTTTTAGATTTAGTTGGGCTCAAGAATTAGTAGAGCCACATAGAAGCTCAGATAATGGAAATTTTCATTTTAAGGTACTGTTAAAGTAACCTGTATGCCCTCTTTAGCATGATTTTTTAACCCAAAATGGGTTCACTTCCAAACTAAGTATGCTGCTAGAATTTTCATCTTCTTTTACTGTTAAAGAAGCTTATTCCATGCATCTGATTATCATCTTGGCATGTTTTTTTAACCAAAATGGGTTCACTGTGAACTGAGGATGTTATAGCTACGTATGCCAAAATCCTCCGGATATGCTGAATAATTGGGTTTTAGATTTAGTTGGGCTAAAGAATTAGTAGAGCAACATATATGCTCAGATAATGGAAATTTTCATTTCAAGATACTGTTAAAGTAACCTGTTTGCCATCTTTGGCATGATTTTTTAACAAAAAATGGGTTCAATTCCAAACTAAGTATGCTGCTAGAATTTTCATCTTCTTTTACTGTTAATGAAGCTTATTTCATGCATCTGATTGCCTTCTTGGCATGTTTTTTTGATATTAAATGGGTTCACTGTGAACTGAGGATGCTATAGCTGTATGCCAAAATCCTCCGGATATGCACAACAATTGGGTTTTAGATTTAGTTGGGCTCCAGAATTAGTAGAGCAACATATAAGCTCAGATAATGAAAATTTTCATTTTAAGATACTGTTAAAGTAACCTGATTTCCCTCTTTGGCATGATTTTTTAACCAAAAATGGGTTCACTTCCAAACTAAGTATGCTGCTAGCATAGGCCTTATCTTCTTTCACTGTTAATGAAGCTGATTTCATGCATCTGATTGTCTTCTCGGCATGTGTTTTTGATATTAAATGGGTTCACTGTGAACTGAGGATGCTATAGCTGTATGCCAAAATCCTCCGGATATGCACAACAATTGGGTTTTAGATTTAGTTGGGCTAAAGAATTGGTAGAGCAACATATAAGCTCAGATAATGGAAATTTTCATTTTAAGGTACTGTTAAAGTAACCTGCAGATTGCCGTCTTTAGCATGATTTTTTAACCAAAAATGGGTTCACTTCCAAACTGAGTATGCTGCTAGAATATTCATGTTCTTTTACTGTTAATGAAGCTTATTTCATGCATCTGATTGTCATCATGGCATGTTTTTTTAACCAAAATGGGTTCACTGTGAAATGAGGATGCTATAGCTACGTATGCCAAAATCCTCCGGATATGCTGAACAATTTAATACACCGGTTTAATTATCTTCCTATTTTCTACTGGTTGGTGTTATTTACATTAAACTATGCTTAGTGTCATTTGAACCAAACTATCATTGTAATTTAATTTGTTACAAATCTCATTTTATAAATTTTGTTATAATTATGTTGGTTTGTTAATCCTACTAAAGTACAAATTTTATGACTGTTATTATAAACATGTTATTAATTAAATTTGCATCTCTAAAGAAGTTATTGAATTCTTGACAGGTACAACATGCCGAGGCGTGGAAAGAGGATAAATATAAATGATGGCAACGAGAGCCATGGGGATGAGCAGCCACTACATAATAGTGGCAGTCAAACAGATGAGGGTGAGGGTAGCACGCCGCCCACTGTCAAAAAATATCATGGGCGGACTAAGATGACGAATATTTGGAGGCTTCAGAACGACGAAAGGATCGAGGTGAAGGTGAACGGTGTCGGGCAACCGGTTGGCGATAACGCCAGCAAATTTTCTTCCTTCATTGGGGTTATAGCAAGGAACCCCCGGATACTTCCTTTGTCATACGAGAGTTGGCCGAAGGTGCCAACCACGACAAAGACCACTGCTATTACGACAATCAAAGTATTTCTCATCTAAAATACATAATTGGTCGGCGCAAATATATTATTGAAATATGTATTTTTAGTGATGGGTAATAAATTTTGCAGCAATACTTCTCGTTCGCCGACTCCCTTACGCCTTGGGTTGAAAAGTCACTGTCCAAGAAGTGGAGGGACCACAAGAGTGACTTGAAGGCGAAGTTTTATGACAAAGACCTTTCAGAGGAGGAGAATGCAATGAATGTGCCAGAAAATGTGGAGCTTTCAGATTGGCAATTTCTTGTGCACTACTGGAGTTCGGAGATCGGTCAGGTATTTACATTAAACACACAAAAATCTAATGAGTATGTGGTTGTATGGCTACTGTAATGAATTTTTCTGCTAACTTCATTGTGGCATGTATAGAAAAGGGCGGAGGTGGGAGTTGCCAGTCGGTCAAAGCAGCTAGTGTTGCACACCGCTGGTACACAGAGCTTCGCTCTGGTTCGGGAAGAATTGGTAGGCGCAATAGTATTGAACATTTTTTACTTACAGTTATTTGTTTATAACCATTTCATCTTACTAATATATAGGCAGAAGATTTGGGGGGTCCTACGGAGTTTGGCGACATTGACTTTTTCGATGCCACCCACAAATCAAAGGATGGGACGTATGCGAGCCCTGAGGCAGCACGGATTCTGGTAATTTGTGAACTAATATCTAATGAGTATTCGAAATCTCATCTGCTTTTAACTCTGATTGTTGTGTCCTTTTACAGACTAACGCTCGGAAAAGGTATGATGAAATCTCCTCTGCTTCAGATTCTAACCCTACGGCGGCACGCACAGATTGGCGTACCCGGCAGAGAGTTGCCTTGATCGATGTTAGGGGAAAGGAGAGGCATGGACGTGTCCGTGGTATGGGCCTAGGACCAACCCCCTCGCGGCTATTCGGACGGAGTGAATCTAGTTCAAGTGCCAATCGGGACGAGGAGATGACTTCCTTAAAGGCACAAGTTGCAATCCTCCAAGAACAAATGGCCAGTTTAATAGGGCAGCAATCCCAAGTCCCACCCTCGGTAAGTATTTAAATTGGTATTTTTAAAGAGATTATGGTCTTGAATGCATGAAATACACGTACTAGTGTTTGTGAGTCTGCATTGTGGCTGTCGTCTATAAGTATTTCGTCTATGTTTCTTAAGTGGGCTGTGATTAGAAAGAAAGGGCTGGAGTGGAGATCTGGAAACCCAAATAGAGACATCTCGTTTATTATAATCTATACTTATTGTTGGACCAATCCCCTCTTGCTGTTGTTGCTGATGTCTCTATGTGTCCGTGTGTTGAAGGGAAAGAAGGGATGAGAGAGAGATGAGGAAAATGCCGCTATGTTAGCCTGGTGTATCCTCATTCTCTACTTTCCCTCTTTCTGGCTCCATATATAGCTTATATATTAAATTGGTTTCCTTGCACGATGACAGTCCGTAATACTATACTTGATATGAGCCCTGTTCATAGCTGCACCCTATTGCATACTCACAAACAACTAATACGTGTCGTTCATGCATTGTATGACCAACCCCACTTTGGCACATAACATGCTTAGATGACATTGTATGACCTGCTAATAAGGTTTGTTCAGCCGTGTTGTTGTACTGATTTGGAGGATTTTGGTATGCTAGCAGCATACTTAGTTTCACAGTGAACCCATTTTTTGTTACAAAATCATGCCAAAGATGGCAATCTGCAGGTTACTTTAACAGTACTTGAGCTTATATGTTGCTCTACTAATTCTTGAGCCCAACTAAATCTAAAACCCAATTGTTGTGCATATCCGGAGGATTTTGGCATACGTACCTATAGCATCCTCAGTTTACAGTGAACCCATTTCGGTAAAAAAAACATGCCAAGATGACAATCAGATGCATAAGATAAGCTTCATTAACAGTAAAAGAAGATGAGGATGGCAATCATGCCAAAGATGGCAATCAGGTTACTTTAAAAGTATCTTAAAATGAAAATTTCCATTATCTGAGCATATATGTTTCTTTAACAGTGACTGTGACCAATTGTTCTTAATTGGGCTGTGATTAGAAAGAGACAAGTTGGAGTGGAGATCTGGAAACCCATATAGAGACATCTTGTTCATAATAATTTATTATTATTGTTGTTCTTGTCGATCTTGCTGTTGTTGCTGATGTCTCTATGTGTCCGTGTGTTGAAGGAAAAGAATGGATGAGACAGAGATGAGGAAAATGCCGCTATGTTAGCCTGGTGTATCCTCATTCTTTACCATTCCTCTTTCTGGCTTCTATATTTGGTTTCCTTCCACGATGACAATTCCATAAAACTACACTTGATATGAGCCCTATTCGTCATTTTCGATTTTCCTCCTCCGCTCTCTCTCTCGCTCTCTTCGGTATCATCTCTTGATTTCCCTTATTTTTCAAACTTAGCATGCTTTTTCAGATAGATGCATCTTGATTTCCTTAACATGAATGGTTTAGTTGGGATGAAGAATTAATAGAAAAATATATGCTTAGATACTGAAAATTTTCATGTTCTTTTACTGTTAATGAAGCTGATTTTATGCATCTGATTGTCTTCTTGGCATGCTTTTTTGACCAAAATGGGTTTACTGTGAGCTGAGGATGCTATAGCTACGTATGCCAAAATCCTCCGGATATGCATAACAATTGGGTTATAGCTTTAGTTGGGCTAAAGAATTGGCTCAGATAACGAAAATGTTCATTTTAAGATACTGTTAAAGTAACCTGCAGATTGCCATCTTTGGCATGATTTTTTAACCAAAAAATGGGTTCACTTCCAAACTAAGTATGCTGCTAGCATAGGCCTCATCTTCTTTCACTGTTAATGAAGCTGATTTCATGCATCTGATTGTCTTCTTGGCATATTTTTTTGATATTAAATGGGTTCACTATGAACTGAGGATGCTATAGCTGTATGCCATAATTCTCCGGATATGCACAACAATTGGGTTTTAGATTTAGTTGGGCTAAAGAATTGATAGAGCAACATATAAGCTAAGATAATGGAAATTTTCATTTTAAGGTACTGTTAAAGTAACCTGCAGATTGCCATCTTTGGCATGATTTTTTAACCAAAAATGGGATCACTTCCAAACTGAGTATGCTGCTAGCATCCCCATCTTCTTTCACTGTTAATGAAGCTGATTTCATGCATCTGATTGTCTTCTTGGCATTTTTTTTGATATAAAATGGGTTCACTGTGAACTGAGGATGCTATAGCTACGTATGCCAAAATGGTCCGGATATGCACAACAATTGGGTTTTAGATTTAGTTGGGATGAAGAATTAGTAGAGCAAAATATATGCTCAAATAATAGAAATTTTCATTTCAAGATACTGTTAAAGTAACCTGCAGATTGCCATCTTTGGCATGATTTTTTAACCAAAAATGGGATCACTTACAAACTGAGTATGCTGCTAGAATTTTCATCTTCTTTTACTGTTAAAGAAGCTTATTCCATGCATCTGATTGTCATCTTGGCATGTTTTTTTAACCAAAATGGGTTCACTGTGAACTGAGGATGCTATAGCTACGTATGTCAAAATCCTCCGGATATGCTGAACAATTGGGTTTTAGATTTAGTTGGGCTAAAGAATTAGTAGAGCAACATATATGCTCAGATAATGGAAATTTTCATTTCAAGATACTGTTAAAGTAACCTGCAGATTGCCCTCTTTGGCATGATTTTTTAACCAAAACTTGGTTCACTTCCAAACTAAGTATGCTGCTAGAATTTTCATCTTCTTTTACTGTTAAAGAAGCTTATTCCATGCATCTGATTGTCATCTTTGGCATGATTTTTTAACCAAAAATGGGTTCACTTCCAAACTAAGTATGCTGCTAGAATTTTCATCTTCTTTTACTGTTAATGAAGCTTATTTCATGCATCTGATTGTCTTCTTGGCATGGTTTTTTGATATTAAATGGGTTCACTGTGAACTGAGGATGCTATAGCTGTATGCCAAAATCCTCCGGATATGCACAACAATTGGGTTTTAGATTTAGTTGGACTAAAGAATTGATAGAGCAACATATATGCTCAGATAATGGAAATTTTCATTTTAAGGTACTGTTAAAGTAACCTGATTGCCATCTTTGGCATGATTTTTTAACCAGAAATGGGATCACTTCCAAACTGAGTATGCTGCTAGCATAAGCCTCATCTTCTTTCACTGTTAATGAAGCTGATTTCATGCATCTGATTGTCTTCTTGGCATGTTTTTTTGATATTAAATGGGTTTATTGTGAACTGAGGCTGCTATAGCTACGTATGCCAAAATCCTCCGGATATGCACAACAATTGGGTTTTAGATTTAGTTGGGCTAAAGAATTGATAGAACAACATATATGCTCAGATAATGGAAATTTTCATTTTAAGGTACTGTTAAAGTAACCTGCAGATTGCTCTTTTTGGCATGATTTTTTAACCGAAAATGGGTTCACTTCCAAACTGAGTATGCTGCTAGCATAGACCTCATCTTCTTTCACTGTTAATGAAGCTGATTTCATGCATCTGATTGTCTTCTTGGCATGTTTTTTTTATATTAAATGGGTTCACTGTGAACTTAGGATGGTAAAGCTGTATGCCAAAATCCTCCGGATATGCACAACAATTGAGTTTTAGATTTAGTTGGGCTAAAGAATTGGTAGAGCAACATATAAGCTCAGATAATGTAAATTTTGATTTTAAGGTACTGTTAAAGTAACATGTTTGCTAAATAATTGGCATGATTTTTAACCAAAAATGGGTTCACTTCCAAACTGAGTATGCTGCTAGCATAGGCCTCATCTTCTTTCACTGTTAATGAAGCTCATTTCATGCATCTGATTGTCTTCTTGGCATGTGTTTTTGATATTAAATGGGTTCACTGTGAGCTGAGGATGCTATAGCTACGTATGCCAAAATCCTCCGGATATGCACAACAATTGGGTTTTAGATTTAGTTGGGCACAAGAATTAGTGGAGCAACATATAAGCTCAGATAATGGAAATTTTCATTTCAAGGTACTGTTAAAGTAACCTGTTTGCCATCTTTGGCATGATTTTTTAACCAAAAATGGGTTCACTTCCAAACTGAGTATGCTGCTAGCATCCCCATCTTCTTTTACTGCTAATGAAGCTTATTTCATTAAGATCCAGGATGGCAAATTTTGATTGGGCTGTGATTGGATTGTTCAGTGGCTGTTGTCTATGTTCTTAGTTGGGCTGTGATTAGAACGAGAGGGCTCGAGTGGAGATCTGGAAACCCATATAGAGACATCTTGTTCATAATAATTTATTATTATTGTTGTTCTTGTCGCTCTTGCTGTTGTTGCTGATGTCTCTTTGTGTTCGTGTGCTGAAGGGAAACAAGGGATGAGAGAGATGAGGAAAATGCCGCTATGTTAGCCTGGTGTATCCAAAGTCTCTACCATTCTTCTTTCTGTTTCCATTTCTGGCTTCTATATTTGGTTTCCTTCCACGATGACAGTTCCCTAAAAATAAACTTGATATGAGCCCTATCTTATTTTTCTTATTTTTCTTATATTTGGTTTCCATCCACGATGACAGTTTCATGGATTGTCTGAACAATCCATGAAAGACATGCTTAGATACTGAATTTTCATTTGTTTTACTGTTTTAGGTAGTGGATATTTCCAATCAAAGAAGAATATAGAGTTTTCAAGTTAGATACTGAATTTTCATTTGTTCTGTTATTTTAGATATATTTAAAAAATAAAATTAAGTACTGGATTTTTAGCATTGCAATGTAATTATTTTACCTCTCTATATATCATCAACAATTCCATTTGCAATTGGCACTTTGATCTTATAATTTAAGATACAGTTAGATTTTTTTGCAAGTTCAAAAAATATGTATATTCTGTATTGTGGTCTACTGTTGAATTAAACTATTGTTTTTTTTTCACAGAGCGGTCGCCCAGATGAAGAAAATTCTGATGATCAGAACTGAAGCTCCTCGAGGGGTATGAATCCGTGGTCCTCCTTGCTGTTCTTGTGTCCTTGCTGTATGATTGTTCTTATGTCCTCCTTGCTGTTATGTCAGACTATTTTTTTTTATGAGAGTTATGTCATACTGTTAATTTGGGATATTTGTCAGACCTGAGATATTTGGGATGTTCGTCGGTATATTAATTCGTTAATTATGACTGTTAATTTTACAGTGAATTTGGTTGTGATTATGACACTGTTAATTAGTTTGTTGAGATATTTGGGATATGACACGTGTTAAACTTTATTATTCTTGTGTTTGGTTGTGATTTGCGCATTAATATGCAACGAAATTGGTTGAATCAGTTGTGAAATTAGTTTACAGGTTTTGTAAAAAAACTGTGAATTGAAATCGAACGGAAAACCAGAGAAAGGAATACAAACGGGCATAGCTAGACCGACGTTTTATAAAACAACGGTCTACCTATTAAATTAGTTGCAGTGTGCGATATACCGGCGTTCACACAAACGCCGGTGTATGCAGTCAGCTGTAACGGTATTAAGAAACACCGGCGCTTTATAAAACGCCGGTGTAGTTTGGCTAATTAACCGGCATTTTTGATCACGCCGGTGCTTGTAAGTAGGGAAAACCGGACACTCAAAAATGCACATACACCGGCGGTCACGGACCGCCGGTATACGTTCGCTCTACACCGTCGTTTATAGAAACGCCGGTGAATTGATGAACACCGGCGGTTTATAGCCGCCGGTGAATGTATATTGGGGGTAAAAGAACGGCACTCAGAGGCCCCCATACACCGGCGTTTTTCTGGCCGCCGGTGTATGTATCACATTTACCGGCGTCCACTGAAACCGCCGGTGTAGACCCCTTCCTTTCCGCGACGCTCGCTTCGGCGGCATTTGGACCGGCGCTATTATAAACGCCGGTGAAAGTTTTACTGGCGTAAAAAAACGCCGGTAAAGACGTAAAAAAACGCCGGGAAATCGAGTTTCTTTTGTAGTGTGGATCGGTTCTTGATCTTCAATAACCAATTGGACCGGTTCAGTTGTTGGATGAGGTTTTCAAATAACCGATGAAACCGAACCGACCATACCTCTATGCATAAGTCCATAAAAAATATAGTTCTCCTTTAATTTTTTGAATATACATATAGTCATTTCTCATTTTCCTTGAGATACAAACAATCTTTTTTAATTTTTTTAATACAAACCGAGCAGTTGTTCTACCTATATATTGGTTCTCCATAATCCTATTGTTATGTTGTTGAGAAATGGTTGATTTACAGTGTGACCCAACTTAATAGAATCATAAAGTTGATGTGACATTTAGTAGTTACTTTAATCAAGTCAAATAGAAATTATTTTCTAAATCTTTTTTTATTGCACCTGAAATTCAATTAGCTATGGTTATTAATTTTTTTTTATGTTAATAAACTAATATTACAGAAGTATGCAAGTAAAAAAGTAGTTTATCTCACTCATTTAAACGTCATCATCTCAAACAATTAGTGCAAAATTTATTAACAACTTGTGGTTTTATGAATCTTCATTTTAAATTCATTTCTGAATAACAAATTGCAGGTTGTTTTTAAAGTTTGATTGAAGTTTATCTTTTAAATTTCAACAAAATTATGAATGATATTGAAGGTGAAAAGTAGTATGCCAAACCAACCATCCAATCCAATCCAAACCGAGCTTAATCGGCTTGGATGGAAACCGATCCAATTAAGGTTCGAATTGGTTGCGGATGAAAAAATTAAAAAACCGATCTTCTTTGGATCGGTGGTGGATGGTCCATATTAGGTCGGATACCGACCGATGCCCACCCCTAATGTGTACTTGTATAACTTGTGTTCATGTATTTGTAGGTGATATCGAAGTACTTTTTCAAAAACGTACGGTCATTACACAAGTACAGACTTAGAGGCTTTGCACTAACAAAGAGAAGTGTCAAGCCTTTACGGGGAACAAATTAAGCACTTCACTGGGAAATGGAATGACAAAGACTTTGGTTAGTTCAACTTCATAATTTTTCAGTATAGCACACTAGGATGTTGACCAAATTACATCCCTGGTTTTGCCTACTTCCTTGCAAATAATTCCTAGTAGCAGTTATATCAATGGAAAAGGCTCTATATAGATTTGTTTTTTATCTTGTGATTTTGTACTTTTAAGCACTTGTACATATATCTAATTATTGGAATCAATTGAACTTGTGGATAATTTTAACTAAATTGCTTAATTATTATGCTTGATAATTAGAATGAATTTGTGCTCTAAAGTCATTTTCTATTGTTTATTATATTTGATTCATGGATTTGTAGAATATTGTGAATTGAATTACAGGTATTCTGATTTGATCAACAACAATTGACACCTAACTATTACATAATAATAATAATAATAATAATATTATTATTATTATATTATCCTGACCTTTTAAAATGCCGGAATAGGCTGTTTAATGAAGAAATTAAATAGTAAAAAATGAATATTAGCCTATCTCGGCGTTTACAAATGCCGGGGTAGCTAATAAGGCTACCTCGACGTTTGCAAATACCGGGGTAGCTTTTTCGAATTTCCAGCGCTTGCGGTGGCATTTGGAGAATTTTTCCAAATGCCGCCCGTATCAAGCCCCGCATTTAAAACGCCATGATTGGACCCAAAAAAACACCGGGAATGAGTATTGCGTCTGTAGTGGGTGCAAGTGGTAAGATTGCTCACATTTAAGTGTTATATATTCGATTTCAACTTTAGACAATTAGGAATATTGAAAAATCTCTCGTTCCCTAATGTGGACAGTATGGCCAAATTTAGAGAAAATCTCTCGTTCCCTAATGTGGACAGTATGGCCAAATTTAGAGCGAGAAAAAAAAACAAAAACAAAAAAACAAAACAAAACAAAGAGGGAGATTAAAGTTGATGATAAAAACCACGTTTTCTCTGAATTGAGATTACTCTATGGAATATACTATCAATGATATTAAAATGCAATGAACATGCAAAAAAAAAAAAAAACAACAACAGATAAAAGTGCAAGAAAACTAAAATATTGTAGTATTTTCTACAATTTAAGTACCTAACAAAACATTTACATCCAGTACATTTGCTTGAGAGAATTGTCTTTTTTCATGTAAATTTATGTGTTATATCCGACCATTAAAATGAAATATTGTTTTATTTTTAAAACAGAATTTTTTTTATTAAAACGAAAACCTAAATAGATTAATTTATCTACATCTGATGATGACTCTGTTGGGTTTATGTCTTGCATACGATGTTGGATAAGAAGACGATAGGACGATGGAGGGATCGAGACGATTAGAGACGGAATGGAGGCAAGAAGAAACAGTCAGCAACAACAGTGGGAGTTGCGGTCGACCGCAACTCATGTGCGGTCGACCGACCTTTGTACGAAGTCTTTCCGAGAGGGGGACCATCGACCGTCTTGTTGGTGCGATCGACCGTTCGCGACGCTAATGAGTTTCGGGCTTGAGTCTGGCAGATTCGTGAAAAGCCCAACTTGCTCTTCAAGTTGGATCGTGCGGCTCTTATTGTAGGGTTATTTCTTATGTACTATCCAATGGCTATTGTAACACGATATCAACTTAGGATTTGTCTCTAGATCTATTTAAACAATTGTAATACTTCATTGATCCATATGATTCTATCGAGTGCCAAATAGAAGAACAGAGTACTTATTAGAGAGGGTGAGAGAGTTTCTCCATTGTAAGCAACATCAAGTTCCAATAGGCTTGAGAGAGGGTCGTGGTGAGAATTGTAATATTCTTATATCTTCTATAGTTGAAATAATATCTCGGTTCTTTCTCCCCCGGATTAAGGCAAAAGCCCCAATCAGAACAATTCTTGTGTGCTTTGTGAGATTGGTGCGATCTAGTTTTAATTTGTGGTTTGTGTTGATTGTGTCAAAAACTCAACAAGATCCTCATAATTCCTAACAGACTCAGTTAGTAAATCAACATCTGGTTGTTGAATATTAAATAAAAACCTATAATCATCTAATTCAAAGTCAAAGCAAGAAGAAAGCGTCTGATTTAACAAAAGCCATTCTCGAAGAACGGTTATAGCACCAGCTTCCTCCTGATCTGACTAGTCTTTCTCATTTTCCTGGGATTATTCGATGCCGATTACCGATTAGGTGACGAAGCGACGTTGACTCTATACTGATTACGTCTCAGTTCGCTGCAGAGTAATTAATAAGCATTATCGGACCAGCACCATTATGTTTTTTTTTTTATATAAAAGCAGTAGGGGTGGGCAACTATTATCCGAACCGACCAATTCGAACCAATCCAATCCGAACCGACCGGTTTTTAACCGAACCAATGGGGGGTTTAGATTGGTTCGGTTCTTGATCTTCAATAACCAACTGGACCGGTTCGGTTGTTGGATGGGGCTTTCAAATAACCGATGAAACCGAACCGACCGTACCTCTATACATAAGTCCATAAAAAATATACTTCTCTTTTAATTTCTTGAATATAAAAATAGTCATTTCTCATTTTCTTGGAGATACAAACAGTCTTCTTTAATTTCTTTAACACAAACCGAGCAATTGTTCTAACTATGTTTTGATTCTTCATAATCCTGTGTGTTATGTTGTTGAGAAATGCTTTATTTACAGTGTGGCCCAGCTTAATAGAATCATGAAGTTGATGTAACATTTAGTAGTTACTTTAATCAAATCAAGTAGAAATTGTAATCTAATTTTTTTTTATTGTATCTGAAATTCAATTAGCTATTGTTATTTAATATTTTTTTTATGATAATAAACTAAGATTACAGAACTATGCAAGTGAAAAAGTAGTTTATCTCACCGATTTAAACGTCATAATCTCAAACAATTAGTGCAAATTTATTAACAACTTGTGGTTTTATGAATTTTCATTTTAAATTCATTTCTGAATAACAAATAACATGTTGTTTCTTAAGTTTGATTGAAGTTGATCTTTTAAATTTCAACAAAATTATGAATGATGTTGAAGGTGAAAAGTAGCACGCCAAACCGACCATCCAATCCAATCCAAACCGAGCTTAATCGGCTTGGATGGAAACCGATCCAATTAAGGTTCGGATTGGTTGCGGATGAGAAAATTAAAAAACCGATCTTCTTTGGATTGGTGGTGGATGGTCCATATTAGGTCGGATACCGACCGATGCCCATCCCTAAAAAGCAGTACCATTATGTTCTTTTAAGACAAACCCCACCAATCTTGAAAAAACAAATTAAAATATATAGCATGCAAAATTTTAATGATACTAGGAAACTGCACGTGGGTACCGTACGTATATATATGTGTAAGATAGGGAATTCAAACAAATTGAAAGTAAAACCTGAAATTACTGATCAAAAAGTCAAGTAAGTTATTGATTCTCCTCAAGCTCGGTCAATCTTTCTATATCGGAATTCGCAATCGAAACAACATTTAAGTTGGTGCCGCTTAAAATCTAGCGTGAGTCCTCTACAGTCTACAGTCTTCGGTTAGTCACGTTTCGAAGAGAATAAGAGAAAAGCTTTGATCAGGAAAATATTTAATGTGCAACAAATCCTCTATATGTTAAATCTCTATCTCTTCTCTAATATTTAATGGGAGAGTTGTAAACCAACAAACAATTTTTTATGTAACAATACAAATACATGGGTTACACGTGTACTGTAACTTTCAACTCTTTCTTTTTAAAAGGGTTTTTTACATGTATACCCCTAACAAATATGATAATATCATATATATCCCTCACAAATGTGTATTTTCGTATATGCCCTAATAATTTGGACTTTATTTCATATTTACCCATATGTTAGATATCACTAAGTTAGCTATGATTTTACCCTTATGAGACACATCGAAATCAAATTAAAAGATCAAATTAGACAATTAAATAAGAAAAGATTTAATAATTTTAAGGATTGGAGATTAGAAGTAATCAAATGAAAAATTCTATATTTCACAGAAAGTATGACACTTTATAAAATCAAAGCTACTAAGTCAATGTAAAGATGCAAAACCACAAATTTATGAAAAATTAAAACATTCATTGCACGTCGTAATTACTACCAACTTACGTGTACCGCACGTACAATTTCAACTATTTATCCAAACATGCATCGCACGTGAAATATACTAGTAATTATAATTGCAAAAGTATGCTTTATCATTACTATTTTATTGACATTTAGTTATACTAGACCTTTTCTTTTAAAAATTGACTGTTTGGTTCAAAGGAGGGGAGGGGAGGGGAGGGGAGGGATTTTATGGAGGAGAGGAGAGGCGAGGGGAGGAGAGGGGAGAGATTTTAATCAAGATTCTGTTTGGTTCAAAGGAGGGGATGGGAAGGGAGGGGATGGAAAATAATTATCTTCTTATTTGGTTCACAAGGGGAGGGAAGAGATTTTATAATAAAATTACTTTTATACTATTTTACATTTTATAACAAAACTCAACCACAAAAAAATATTAAGTGTCTCTAATAAAACTCATTCTGTAAGCCGTAAGGACATTCATTTGGATTATTATAAAAAATATATCCTAATATGAAAGGAAGATGCAAAATTTAAAGCAATCAACTAAGTAAGCTTATTATTGGCGTGATGAATGTTTGAAGGAGAGTAAGTTATAGGTAGATTTATTCATGAATTTCGATCTTAATGAAATTAATAATTATCTGTTTGCTAGTTCTGCTAATAGTCTGATAAACCACATCTAGGTGCATATGGCAGGAACTTGAAAAACTTGGCCTGAGAGTCTGAGATACAACGATATGGCAATTCCCTCTCCCAAGAGATTAGGATGGACACAAGCATGACAATAACTGAGACTGAGTGTATGCATGTTGGTAGAGGGAGAGAGAAAACCAGTAAATGAAGACAGATTTTCATATTTCGGCAGAATATCTTAATCAACTACACTACCACACTGATCATATCATTAACTCATCATTAATTTATCACTAAAATTCTGTACGTATCACTAGTTTAGACTTCAGATGTCCTATTCCAATAAGATACATACAAATGAATAATGCATACAAAAATAGCTGACTAAAATGAACATGAAATAACTTGGAAATGCACTACCAAATCATAGCTGCATTTGGAATGTGAGACATGCCCCAGGAATCTCCATCTTCTCAACACATGTCCATGAAACCAAACAACAAGAAACCAAAATCTCTTAACATTATTTTCATTCAGAATCTTAAAACATATCAAAATTTTCATTGATCACAACTGGCATTTCAACAACGAACAAACACGCTCTTCCTCCCCAATCTTTCCACACATTCACCTTCCACATTCTTCAATTTCTCTCTATTCCTAAATTTCCAAAAACCAACTACAAAACACATAAACAAAAGCACCTTTTCCCAACAAATACAGTAATTGTGTCAGGGTCGTCGGAGTGATTCCCTCCAGCGTCGGAGTTAATGGCAGCCACCGTCGAGAAGAGACCATGTTGTTATTTTTCAATTGTATCAGTTGTTGTTTTTGTTGTTCTTGTCTCTGTTTTTCTACGTGCATAGTGCACTTTTTCGTTTAAAGGGGAGAATGGTGGGAATTGTAACGTGCGCTTCAAGCGTGCTTTCTGTATTTTTTGTCATGTAGCAAAACCGCCCATTCTCACCTATATAGATGTATTGAGTTGTGTTTTGCTGGTTTATCAATAAAAATCAACTTCGTTCTTCCCCAATTCTCCATCTCTAAAACCTAATTCTTCTTCCCAAGCCTCTCATGGCATGATCCCGACCAAATCGCAATCCAACCCCTGACAAATTGGAACGATTTAAACAAAAGTAGGGTTTCGAGAGAGCAAAACTTACCAGATTGAAACCCTAGACCAGAGAAGGGGGGAACGAAAATGGAAACCCTAGATCTGAATTTTAAATTTTAAATTCACATAAACAAAACACATTGAATTTTAAAATGCACCTAGATGTGGTACCTTCTAAATTTTAAATTTATTTTTTTTAAATTTAAAATGGAGTGATTACAAATTTTAATGGTGTGATTAAATGGATTTAGATCTAAAGGGCAATTTTGTCCAATCACTATGCAAAAATTTGACTCATTTCTCTCCCCTCCAAATCCCCCCAATATTGGAGGGGAGCCAAAATTGACTCAGGAGGGATGTTGCACCCCTCCATTCCCCTCCCCTCTCTCCTAAAAAATGATAAGAAAAGGGTTGAAAGAGTCTTCGAAGTTGGGGATTTAGTCTTCCTTAAAATTCAACTGTATAGGCAAGCTTCGATGAAGAACCATATCCCTTAGAAATTGTCTCCAAGATTTTTGGCCCCTATCGAGTATTAGAGAGGGTTGGAGATGTGGCATATCATTTGGAGTTACCTTCAGAAGAAGCCATTCACCCAGTTTTTCACGTGTCGAACCTGAAAAAGTGTCATGGAAGTCATCTCCCCAATGTCTCCACTGAGCTTCTTTACTGGTGGGTGGAGAATTCATCGACAGATGACCAGGAGGCCATCTTGGATCGCAGGGTGTTTAAGAAGCAGAATCGAGTGGTAATTCAATTACTGATTAAGTGGAAAAAATCGGGAATAGATTGTGCATCATGGGTGGATGTGGATGAGTTGCGTTCCAAGTTTCCCAATTTTGAACTTGGGGCAAGTTCATTTTTAAGGGGGGAAGAGTTGTCAGGGTCGTCCGAGTGATTCCTTACAGCGTCGGAGTTAATGGCAGCCACCGTCGAGAAGAGACCATGTTGTTATTTTTCAATTGTATCAGTTGTTGTTGTTGTTGTTCTTGTCTCTGTTTTTCTACGTGCATAGTGCACTTTTTCGTTTAAAGGGGAGAATGGTGGGAATTTTAACGTGCGCTTCAAGCGTGCTTTCTGTATTTTTTGTCATGTAGCAAAACCGCCCATTCTCACCTAAATAGATGTATTGAGTTGTGTTTTGTTGGTTTATCAATAAAAATCAACTTCGTCCTTCCCCAATTCTCCATCTCTAAAACCTAATTCTTCTTCCCAAGCCTCTCATGGCACGATCCCGACCAAATCGCAATCCAACCCCTGACAAATTGGAACGATTTAAACAAAAGTAGGGTTTCGAGAGAGCAAAACTTACCAGATTGAAACCCTAGACCAGAGAAGGGGGGAACGAAAATGGAAACCCTAGATCTGAATTTTAAATTTTAAATTCACATAAACAAAACACATTGAATTTTAAAATGCACCTAGATGTGGTACCTTCTAAATTTTAAATTTATTTTTTTTAAATTTAAAATGGAGTGATTACAAATTTTAATGGTGTGATTAAATGGATTTAGATCTAAAGGGCAATTTTGTCCAATCACTATACAAAATTTGACTCATTTCTCTCCCCTCCAAATCCCCCCAATATTGGAGGGGAGCCAAAATTGACTCAGGAGGGATGTTGCACCCCTCCATTCCCCTCCCCTCTCTCCTAAAAAATGATAAGAAAAGGGTTGAAAGAGTCTTCGAAGTTGGGGATTTAGCCTTCCTTAAAATTCAACTGTATAGGCAAGCTTCGATGAAGAACCATATCCCTCAGAAATTGTCTCCAAGATTTTTGGCCCCTATCGAGTATTAGAGAGGGTTGGAGATGTGGCATATCATTTGGAGTTACCTTCAGAAGCAGCCATTCACCCAGTTTTTCACGTGTCGAAGCTGAAAAAGTGTCATGAAAGTCATCTCCCCAATGTCTCCACTGAGCTTCTTTACTGGTGGGTGGAGAATTCATCGACAGATGACCAGGAGGTCATCTTGGATCGCAGGGTGTTTAAGAAGCAGAATCGAGTGGTAATTCAATTACTGATTAAGTGGAAAAACTCGGGAATAGATTGCGCATAATGGGTGGATGTGAATGAGTTGCGTTCCAAGTTTCCCAATTTTGAACTTGGGGCAAGTTTATTTTTAAGGGGGGAAGAGTTGTCAGGGTCGTCGGAGTGATTCCTTACAGCGTCGGAGTTAATGGCAGCCACCGTCGAGAAGAGACCATGTTGTTATTTTTCAATTGTATCAGTTGTTGTTGTTGTTGTTCTTGTCTCTGTTTTTCTACGTGCATAGTGCACTTTTTCGTTTAAAGGGGAGAATGGTGGGAATTGTAACGTGCGCTTCAAGCGTGCTTTCTGTATTTTTTGTCATGTAGCAAAACCGCCCATTCTCACCTATATAGATGTATTGAGTTGTGTTTTGCTGGTTTATCAATAAAAATCAACTTCGTTCTTCCCCAATTCTCCATCTCTAAAACCTAATTCTTCTTCCCAAGCCTCTCATGGCACGATCCCGACCAAATCGCAATCCAACCCCTGATAAATTGGAACGATTTAAACAAAAGTAGGGTTTCGAGAGAGCAAAACTTACCAGATTGAAACCCTAGACCAGAGAAGGGGGAACGAAAATGGAAACCCTAGATCTGAATTTTAAATTTTAAATTCACATAAACAAAACACATTGAATTTTAAAATGCACCTAGATGTGGTACCTTCTAAATTTTAATTTTATTTTTTTAAAATTTAAAATGGAGTGATTACAAATTTTAATGGTGTGATTAAATGGATTTAGATCTAAAGGGCAATTTTGTCCAATCACTATGCAAAAATTTGACTCATTTCTCTCCCCTCCAAATCCCCCCAATATTGGAGGGGAGCCAAAATTGACTCAGGAGGGATGTTGCACCCCTCCATTCCCCTCCCCTCTCTCCTAAAAAATGATAAGAAAAGGGTTGAAAGAGTCTTCGAAATTGGGGATTTAGTCTTCCTTAAAATTCAACTGTATAGGCAAGCTTCGATGAAGAACCATATCCCTCAGAAATTGTCTCCAAGATTTTTGGCCCCTATCGAGTATTAGAGAGGGTTGGAGATGTGGCATATCATTTGGAGTTACCTTTAGAAGCAGCCATTCACCCAGTTTTTCACGTGTCGAAGCTGAAAAAGTGTCATGGAAGTCATCTCCCCAATGTCTCCACTGAGCTTCTTTACTGGTGTGTGGAGAATTCATCGACAGATGACCAGGAGGCCATCTTGGATCGCAGGGTGTTTAAGAAGCATAATCGAGTGGGAATTCAATTACTGATTAAGTGGAAAAACTCGGGAATAGATTGCGCATCATGGGTGGATGTGGATGAGTTGCGTTCCAAGTTTCCCAATTTTGAACTTGGGGCAAGTTCATTTTTAAGGGGGGAAGAGTTGTCAGGGTCGTCGGAGTGATTCCTTACAGCGTCGGAGTTAATGGCAGCCACCGTCGAGAAGAGACCATGTTGTTATTTTTCAATTGTATCAGTTGTTGTTGTTGTTGTTCTTGTCTTTGTTTTTCTACGTGCATAGTGCACATTTTTGTTTAAATGGGAGAATGGCGGGAATTGTAACGCGCGCTTCAAGCGTGCTTTCTGTATTACCTCTCATGGCACGATCCCGACTAAATCGCAATCCAACCCCTGACAATCTGGTATCAGAGCTAGGCAATTTGGATGATGATAGTCGCGATGAGGGGAGTACGACAATGGAGGGAGCGGTGGCAAATCTGTAGAGTCAGATGGCAGGGGCTCAACTCCAGAATGGGTATCTCACTGAAAGGGTAGAAGCAATCGCTACTAGCATCAGGGAGAGGTTCTCATCGATTGAAGCTAGGATGGAGGTGATGATGCAGCAATCCCACTCACGACCTCCAAATTCACCCCTGCTACCAAACCCTTCCCAACAAACTCTAAACAGGGAGGTAATACACCCAAACTCCAACTTAGTTAATTTTGCAGGTCGCAGTGATAACGGGAATGTGTTCAGAACTCCATTTAAAGTGGAATTTCCAATATTCGAAGAGGGAGATCCAACGGAGTGGATCTGTGGCGTGGAGCAATTCCTTGAATTCTATGAAGTTCCTGAGTCGCAGAAGTTGATGTATGCGGCGCTTAATCTGAGAGGGAGGGCAACTCAGTGGTTTCGACGACATCTAAAGCCAAAAGTTCATGACGTCTCTTGGTCGGAGTTCCTAGGGGAATTACACACTAGATTTGAACCCACCGAATTTCAGGACTACGATGGCATATTGTCCAAACTACAATAGAAGGGGGATCTTGAGTTTTACATCCAAGAGTTTGATAGGCTCTCTAATTTCATGGATGATTGGACTGAAGCGCATTATTTGAGTACGTTCATCAGTGGGCTTAGAGATAAGATTCGTTGCGATGTTAAATCCCAGAGACCCAAAAATGTAAATGAAGCAATTGGGTTAGCTCATGGATTTGAGGAGAAGATAGCCTGTTTTAAAAGATTTTATAAACCTCCATTTACACCAAAGTCTTCCCCTATGGGCACTGTAGCACCTGCGAAGACACAAAACTCCTATACACCCACAAGTGTTTCCCAACCTGCATCCCATCCATCATCCAATTCCTTTCCTCGACATTTGAACATTCAAGAGATGAAGGAGAGAAGGGCTAGGGGATTATGTTTTAATTGTGAGAAGTATACTCCAGGGTACCTTTGCAAGTCTCAAAAGTTCTACTATCTGGAAGGGTTAGAGGAGGAAGTAATTGATGAAGCTACATATGAAGCTGTTCAAGCAGAAGAGCCCCACTTCACTACTCTACAGACACCCATTCAACCTACATCTCCTATTCAATCCACTCTCCAACCAGAGATATCTTTCCATGCACTTGTTGGCACACAGATGTATCCACAGACTATGAGGGTAAAAGTTAGAATCAATGGGAAGGAGATCAGTATCCTCATTGATACGGGGTCGACGCACAACTACTTGGATCCTCAAACGGCAGTATTGGCTAATCTACAAATCTTGAGTGAGCCCCGTTACAAAGTCACAGTTGCAAATGGAGAAATTATGTATAGTGAAGGAAAGATAGATCAAGTTAGCTTCAGAGTTCAGGGAGTTGCTCTGCAGGCAGACCTGTTGCTCTTGCCTTTGGGACCTGCCCAAATGGTCTTGGGGGCACACTGGTTGCGCTCTTTAGGCCCAGTGACAATGTATTTCAGTTCGATGACATTGGAATTTAAGGTAGATGGAGAGTTAAGGAGGTTGCAAGGCATTGTTAATCCACAGCTTCACTTAATGGAGGCTGAAGAATTGTCACGCATAGGCAAAGTAGTATGTCAAGCTTACATGATTCAGGTGGAGGGTATCGCTAGCAATGAGAAAGGACTTGTGCACTCTGCAGAGTGCACTCCTCTAGCTGATGAAGTATAGGGGATCCTACAAGAATTCCCTGAGGTGTTTACTGAGCAAGCAAGCTTACCTCCACACCGTGAAGTAGATCATCAGATTCCCCTAATCGAAGGCCAAAAACCAGTTTGTGTGAGACCCTACAAACACCCGTACTACGACAAGAATGAAATCGATAGGCAAGTTAGAGAGATGCTCTCCTCTGGATATATTAGACCAAGTAGTAACCCGTATGCTTCACCTGTCATACTTGTTAAAAAATCTGATGTAGGGTGGCGAATGTGTGTAGATTATAGAGCTCTCGATAATAAAAAAATCAAGGCAAAATTCCCAATTCCAGTGATAGATGAGCTGCTAGATGAGTTAAATGGGGCAAGTTACTTATCTAAGATAGACTTGAAGTCGGGATACCATCAGATAAGAGTGAAGGAGAGCGATATCCAAAAGATGGCTTTCAGAACCCATCATGGCCACTTCGAGTTCTTAGTTATGCCTTTTGGTCTTACCAACGCACCTACGACTTTCCAAAGCCTTATGAATGAGGTGTTTAAAGAGTATTTGAGGAAGTTTGTACTAGTATTCTTCGTTGATATAATCATCTATAGTCCTTCCTTAGAGGACCATCTGCAACATCTAAGTTAGCTTTGGCAGTGCTGAGCTCCAATCAGCTGGTGGCTAACAAGAGCAAATGTAGCTTTGACAAGCAAATGGTTGGTTATTTAGGCTATATCATAAGTGCTAAGGGAATCTCAGTCGATCAAAGCAAGATTTCGGCAGTAGAGAGTTGGCCAACACCCAATTCTGTTAAGGAGTTGCAGGGGTTTTTAGGCTTGACAGGGTACTATCGAAGATTTGTTAGGAACTATGGAGGAATAGCTGCTCCCCTCACTCAACTGTTAAGGAAAAATGCCTTCCAATGGACAGCCAAAGCCACTTCTGCATTCGAAGCACTCAAGAGAGCGATGACTACAACTCCGGTATTAAAACCCCCTAATTTTTCCAAGCCATTTGTGGTGGAGACAGACGCTTCTCAAGAAGCATTTGGAGCTGTTCTGATGCAGGAGTCACACCCTATAGCATATATGAGTAAAGGATTAAAAGGGAAAACTCTGGTATTATCTACCTACGAGAAGGAAGTCCTTGCGATCCTGCAGGCCATTAAGCAATGGAAGTAATACCTGTGGGGTAACCCCTTCGTCATCAAGACTGATCATAGGAGTATCAAATACATCTTAGGTCAGCGTTTCCACACTGAGATACAAGAAAAATGGTTATGGAAGCTACTGGGGTTCTCTTTTACTGTGGAGTATAAAAAAGGAGTAGATAATAAAGTTGCCGATGGGTTGTCCAGGTTAAGAAATGTACAAGGTGCTTGTTGCGAAGTCACATTTATGGTACCACAGTGGATAGAAGAGATTAAGCAAATGGTAAGAGATGATCCTTATTTCCTCTCACTATAAGAGACGCTGCAGGCTGGAGTGCTCGATAACACCCAATACAAAGAAGTGAATGGCATTTGGTATTGTAGAGGGAAGATAATGATCAGCTTTACTGCTGAAGTGAGAAGATTGATCTTCTATGATCATCATGCTACAAGCGAAGGAGGACATTCAGGCTTCCATAAGACCCTGCAAAGAATTAAATGTGCATTTGTGTGGGAAGGAATGAGTAAAGACATCAAGAGGATGATTAGGGAATGTCTCATCTGTCAACAAAACAAGTACGAGACGATGATGCCTGCGGGGTTGCTACAACCACTGCCAATTCCAGATCGCATATGGGAGGACATCTCCATGGACTTCATAGAAGGCTTTCCAGGAAGTGGGGGGAAGAGTGTGGTGATGGTTGTGGTGGATCGTCTCACCAAATACGCACACTTCATCGCTGAGTCCCACCCTTATACTGCACATTCCATCGCACAAGATTTTGTGGAAAATGTATACAAGTTCCATGGAATGCCAAAGAGCATTGTCAGCGATCGCGACCCAATCTTTATCAGCAAATTCTGGCAAGAATTCTTCAATTTGCAAGGTTGTAAACTCAACCGTTCGACGGCGTACCATCCCCAAAGTGATGGACAAACTGAAGTGGTTAATAAGGCTCTAGAGATGTATCTGAGGTGTTTTTGCGGGCAAAAACCAACAGAGTGGTGCAAGTGGTTGGCTTGGGCTGAATTTTGGTACAATACATGCTGGCATGTGTCCACCGGAATAACTCCATTTGAGGGAGTTTACGGCAGACCCCCTCCTACTCTTCTTCACTACACTCAGGGGACTTCCAGCCTACCTGCAGTAGAAGAGCAGTTACTGTCGCGTGACGCCATCCTGAAGTTGCTTAAGGATAACATTACGATTGCTCAGAACCGTATGAAGTTGTTCGCTGATAAGAAAAGGGTTGAAAGAGTCTTCGAAGTTGGGGATTTAGTCTTCCTTAAAATTCAACCGTATAGGCAAGCTTCGATGAAGAACCATATCCCTCAGAAATTGTCTCCAAGATTTTTTGGCCCCTATCGAGTATTAGAGAGGGTTGGAGCTGTGGCAAATCGTTTGGAGTTACTTTCAGAAGCAGCCATTCACCCAGTTTTTCACGTGTCAAAGCTGAAAAAGTGTCATGGAAGTCATCTCCCCAATGTCTCCACTGAGCTTCTTTACTGGTGGGTGGAGAATTCATCGACAGATGACCAGGAGGCCATCTTGGATCGCAGGGTGTTTAAGAAGCAGAATCGAGTGGGAATTCAATTACTGATTAAGTGGAAAAACTCGGGAATAGATTGCGCATCATGTGTAACGCCCCGAATCCCAAATTACTGAATTCGAGATGTTCTACAGGATCTTTTCGCTTCCTTCACATACAATTTTACAAGGAATTTTAAAACTTTTCTTTTACATCAGAGTTTACAACACATTACATTTGAATTTACACAGCGGAAGCAAAATATACAATATTTACATAAATGAACAACAACATGATAAACTCTTTATGCATCCATTCCTCCTTACATGTAATTTATCCTGCATACAACACTGTGGGTACGTCAGTTTATTCAACCGACGATAATTATACATGGTCATCCTCTCTATGCCAGAAACAGTATAATGAATCTCATTTCTTACAAATCACAAACTTGTTCAACATAAGCATGCAAATAAGAGGAAACTTTTAATGATGTCGTGTCGTGATTGTGCGCTTAAATCCTTAATGCAATTTATTATCATGACACTAATGCGCACTTGTTCGAATTCTATGCATCCCATACTACATAGGTTCGAGGGCAAGCCTCTTAATCGTTCTTCATTTTTGTAGGGTTCAATCCCCCGCCATGACTTACTCTACTTCTGTAATTCCAATGAGTATCTTAGATGATTCTATGAGTACAAGCATGTATCCTGGCCCCTGGAGTAGAATTTCGCGCCATGTCTTGACTCGTCAAGCATGCATTCTGCGACAATTCAGCCTCCTCCCTGAACACACTCCTCTTGCAGTCACCAAAACATCCCACAAGCGTGACTAGAGTCCGATCATTACTGAGTTGTGCCCGCGCCATGTCTTGACGCATCAAGCATGCATTCTGCGGCTCACACACCCGCACCGTACCCTAGCTCTCATACTCATGTTTTTCTCTCACCTTCATCACCTCCACACTATGTATTAAAGTTACATTAGAATCATGAATAAAAATCAAGCTATAGAGTTAGCCTCTCTATCAACCGGACTTATCATTTCATTTCACTTGACCAACCTGGTCTAATTCTCAATATCATTTCATTCACTGCCGGAGAGACTTAGCTACTCTTTGTTCAATTTCAAATTCACAATATCCAATGGAGCATCATCAGCTCATAATTCATTTTAGAGTCTCACAGACTTTCTCATCATGATTAGCCTTTTATAATTATTCATTTAGTTCTCAATTCTCATTTATGATTCCTTTCACATAATTCATACAGCCATAACCAGAATCCATCGATAAAAGCATAAAGTTCATCATTACCAACAGTAAATAACATGAATCAAATTATCGAAAGTCCACTCTGTACAGTCGACTTGGAAGAATACCAGTCGACTTATACAGTCACATATAGCATCATTCATAACAGCTCGGGATAGTCGACTGTTGTACACAACCAGTCGCCTGTCCCGCAACCTTCCATGTTCACAATATTGTCCCCATGACAGTCGACTGTTCGTCCATCAGTCGTCTGTTCTAGGATTTCAAACAGCACAATTCAAAGTCCAGGTCAGTCGACTTGCTACACGCATTCGGTCGACTGGACAGATCCATTTTCAATTAAAAAGAGATTAATTACAGTTCTCACATGCACTTGCATCATGGTGTCAATTTACAGTACGCATAAAGTCATGTTTCAAAAGCAGGGTCTCTTTTTGTTCAGTAGTCTCTCAACATGAATTCTCACTTCACCAGTATACTCTTTCTTTAGGGAAAATATTTTAAACATGCATTCATACATATTCATAACTGTCGTACGAAGATAAAGATATGACTCTCGAATTATCCTGCTGAGTCTACATAAAAGAATATCTTAATTCATGAAACTTTCAAACAGGTCGTACTCAAAATACGGTACCAGTCGGCTGACTCATATGGCAGTCGACTGTGCCGATAATTATAATTCACCATTGGTTCTTTTCCATTCATTTATTGCCTTCCCTCCATCATATGTGTCATAGGGAAAATATACATCTAACAATCACGCCATCATGTCTACTCACACACATGTTCATCAGTACACTATAAGAAATATTGTCTCGTACCAGTCGGCTGACTCTTGTGGCAGTCAACTGTACCGACAATCTCGTTCTCAACATTAACAGCATGTTCAAGCAATTTCTACGGCAATCAATTCCCTTCCTATAACATGGTATCAATCATAACAATTGTAGTATTATTCCTACATTAGAAGTCCTGAGAAACACCCACCTTTTATGAAGAAAATAACGAAATCCCGCAAAGTCCTTCAATATAGCGCAGCACTTCTTGTTCCTTTGTTCCACACCGGGCTTCTCAGCAATGCTGCTTGCCTCCACAGAAACTCCCACACAACTCACAGATACTCTCTATAATCTCAGGAAATTTTAGTGTAAAAGAGATAGGGAATAGTAGGGGGTATTTATACATAAGCTAGAGTGAGATGGAGGGTGGAGATGCATTCGGAAGTTGGGAGATCAAAGGCTGAGATCAATCCGGAAGTTTGAGAAACTACCCACACCCCAAAAGCAACTACCCATGATCTAAGCCCACACACCCACAATCCGGTCAAGAAATGTGCTCATTGCACGTGTACATAAAGTGCACGTGTACACACAAAACCCAACTATCCTACTAACAATCCGGCCAAAGAAAAGGTGTTCAATGCTCGTGCATGCGGAATGCACGTGCATGCACACCCACTAATAAAGTTGTACTAGAATATAATGTATAAGAAGTGTTACACAAAATAGGCTTAAATTCATTTGGGCACAATGAAAAGAAAATGGATAAAGCGACATTGGGCTTCAAGGAAAAATACTCATAGGAGAAAATATTAGTCAACATGCTATACCAGCACACCATATGAATAAGCAAATAATCTTTAAATAAAAGATCGAGGTATTACATCACTCCCTCCTTAGAATAGTTCCGTCCCCGGAACTACAGCCAGGAGTGAGAACAGAAAACATAACAACAAGAGATACAAAGATATAAAGATACAAAATACAAAATACAATCAACAAGACAATCAAGCAAAAAGCTCAGGATAGTCCTTCAACATCTTCTCCTCAGATTCCCAAGTAGCCTCTTCAACCAAGTGGTTTCTTCAGACTACCTTGACCATCGGTATCGTCTTATTCCTCAAGACTTTCTCCCTACGGTCAACGATCTCAACAGGAGTCTCGATGTAATTCAGGTCTAACTGCAAACCTTCCGGTACTTCAGGCAAATGATGACTCGGGTCTGGAATATAACCTCTCAACATAGACACATGAAAGACATTGTGCACCTGAGACAACTCTTCCGGTAATTCAAGCCGGTAAGCAGTTTTCCCGATCCTTTTCAATATCTTATATGGGCCTATAAATCTCGGGGCTAACTTCCCGCCTTTGCCAAACCGAACCACACCTTTACTGGGCGATACCTTCAGAAAGACAAAGTCACCAACCTCGAACTCAAGGTCTCTTCTCCGGTTGTCTGCATAGCTTTTCTGCCTGCTCTGAGCTTCCACCAACCTCTTCCTGATCAGATCAATCTTCTCAGAAGTCAGCTGTACAAGCTCAGGACCAAACAACTGACGCTCCCCAACCTCATACCAACACACAGGAGTCTTGCACTTCCTGCCATACAAAGCTTCATACGGCGCCATCCCGATGCTAGCCTGAAAACTGTTGTTGTAGGCAAACTCTACCAAAGGTAAATGTCTTTCCCAACTGCCTCCGAAGTCTAGTATACAACACCGAAGCATATCCTCAAGAATACGGTTGACTCTCTCGGTCTGCCCGTCGGTCTGTGGATGAAAAGCAGTGCTGAAATCTGTCTTGGTACCCAAAGCTGCCTGAAGACTCCTCCAGAAATGCGAAGTAAACCGCGCATCTCGATCAGACACAATAGTCGAAGGAACGCCATGAAGTCGGAAAATCTCACCAACATACAACTCAGCCAACTTGTCCATCGAAGCCGTGAGTTTCATCGCCAAAAAGTGAGCGGACTTGATAAGTCGATCGACTATAACCCAAATAGCATCATTGCCTTTAGAACTCTTAGGCAATCCCGTGATGAAATCCATACTGATGTTATCCCACTTCCATTCCGGAATAGGTAACGGCTGTAATAGACCTCCGGGTCTCTGATTTTCGGCTTTGACTTGCTGACAAACCTCACACCTCGCGACAAATTCGGCCACATCCCGCTTCAAACCTGACCACCAGAAATGCTGTTTTATGTCTTTGTACATCTTAGTACTCCCAGGATGTACTGACAAAAGAGTAGCATGCGCCTCCTGAAGAATACTCTCTTTCAGGTCCGCCTGATCTGGAACACATAGCCTATCTCCGAACCACAGCACTCCATCCCTGGTCTGAAATCCGGGCAACCTGCCAGCACCAACCTGCTCCTTCATCTCCAAGATATCAGCATCAACTTCCTGACTTGCAATGATCCTTGCATTCAAAGTAGGCTGAAGCTTCAACTAAGATAAAGATGCTCCCAATCCTTGCAAGACAACTTCAATACCTGCTCGATCCAACTCCTCAATCAGATGCCTCTGAGTCGTAATCAAGCTGGCCAAACTGCTCTTGCGACTAAGTGCATCAGCAACAACATTAGCCTTTCCAGGATGATACTTGATCTCAGGTCGCATATCCTCGAGCACTTCCAGCCATCTTCGCTGTCTTAGATTGAGATCCCTCTGCTGATATATATACTTCAAGCTCTTATGATCCGTGTACATGTTCAACTTCTCACCATACACGTAGTGCCTCCATTGCTTCAAAGCAAAGATAATCGCAGCCAGCTCTAGATCATGAGTTGGATAATTCTTCTCATGCGGTCGTAGTTGCCTAGACCCATAAGCGATTACTTTACCCTCTTGCATTAAGACACAACCAAGCCCCCGATGTGAAGCATCGCTATAGACATCATACTCAACTCCTGCTCTAGGCAAAGCCAAAATAGGTGCAGTAGTCAGTCTATCCTTCAACTCCTGAAAACTCGCCTCACATTGCTCGGTCCACTTGAAGCTCACATTCTTCTTGGTCAACTCGGTAAGCGGCACAGCTATCTGAGCATAACCTTGAATGAATCTCCTGTAGTATCCAGTCATCCCAAGGAAACTTCTGACTTCCTTCACTGTAGTAGGCCTAGCCCAATCTCTCACTGCCTCTATCTTCTGAGGGTCAGTTGCCACTCCCTCCTTAGAAAGGATGTGACCTAGGAATGCCACTTCAGATTTCCAGAAATCACACTTGGATAACTTGGCATACAACTGCTGCTCTTCCAACTTCTGCAAAACTGCTGTTAGATGCTCGGTGTGCTCCGCCTCAGACTTGGAGTACACGAGAATATCGTCGATAAACACCACGACGAAAGAATCAATAAACGGCCTCAGAACTCTGTTCATCAAGTCCATGAAGATTGCGGGTGCATTCGTCACTCCGAATGGCATAACTAAGAATTCGTAATGCCTATGCCGAGTTCTAAACGCAGTTTTGTGCACATCTTCAGCTTTCACTCGCACTTGGTGGTAACCTGATCGAAGATCTATTTTGGAGAAAACAGCTGCTCCTTGTAGACGATCGAACAAGTCATCAATTCGAGGAATCAGATACTTATTCTGAACAGTGACCTTATTCAGCTCCCGGTAATCGATACACATCCTCATCGATCCATCCTTCTTCTTTACCAAAAGCACTGGTGCTCCCCAAGGTGACGCACTAGGTTGAATAAAGCCTTTTCCTAACAGTTCCTCAATCTGCCGTTTCACTTCATCCTGTTCCACTGGAGCCATCCTATAAGGTGCCTTAGAGATTGGTGCACTTCCTGGTTGAACAGTGATGCTGAACTCTACATCACGGTGCGGCGGTAGCCCAGGATAATCTTCCAAGAACACAGTCGGATAGTCCCGAACCACAGGAATCCCTTGCAATTTCACAGGAGTCTCTTCCTTGCGGATAGTTGCCATCAGCTTAGAACACTTCAACTTCCCTTGGAACACGACTTCAGGTCCACCTGGAGCCTTCACTGTCACCGTCTTGGTCTTGCACTCGATGCTTGCACTGTACACCAACATCCAATCAATGCCAATGATAACATCGACTCCCAAGATAGTCAGCTCGATCAGATCAATGCCAAAGATTCGATCCCCAATCACTATCTCGCAATCAGCATAGTACCGATCAGTGGTCAAAGTTTCCCCTGATGGCGTAGCTACTGCTAAGATCTTGCCTGGAAAAATCTTCGGTTCAACTCCCAACACTTTAGCAAACTTTGGAGACACAAAAGTATGAGAGGATCCAGTATCAAACAACACCACAGCTTCCTTTCCATTAATATAGAGTTCTCCTGTTACATAACATACATCATTACATAACAGTTTCACACTATGAACGGGAAGAAGAAATGACAAAAACCACACTAAACATCAGCCCTCGTACCAGAGATGACCTGATCCGCCTCCTCAGCATCAGCTTCTGTCAAAGTAAATACTCGCCCTGACTGGTACGGCCTCTTCCCAGCCTGCTGTATTGGCACATTGTGATTGCCAGCCCGTGGTTTGAGACATCGAGATTGGTAATGTCCCACTTCACCACAGTTAAAGCAAGTGACTGCAGAAGGTCTCCCTGCATCGTTTCCAGGTCTTCCAGCTACACTGACAGCATTCGCCCCTGTCGGTTTGAACTTCTGTGCAGATGGTTGCCCCTTGAAACTCCCCGATGGCGCAGGCCTCTTCCCGGACTGCCAGTTGCTCTTCTGGTGCTGAGCAACATGGAACTGCTCCATATCCGCCTCCGTTGCTGCCGCCCTCTTCACCAGCTTATCGAATCTCCTGATACCAAGAGGTATCATGCGAGACCTCAAGCTCGGCCTCAGACCATGCTCGAACTTGCGAGCCTTCTTCGCCTCATCCATCACCAGTTCTGGAGCATATCTGGAGAGCTGAGTAAACTTAGTCTCATACTCCCTTACTGACATGCTGCCTTGCTGAAGTGATAGAAACTCCATGGCCTTTTTCTCCTGGACGTCGGAGGGAAAATAATGGCTGTGGAATTCTTCCAGAAATTCCTCCCAGCCAAGCAACAAGCCGCCCATAGTCCTCTTCATCGACTGCCACCAAACAGCCACATCCTTCTCCAACTGCAAAGTCGCCAACTTGACCTTGCTGCCCTCCGGTGTTTCCAACACCTTGAAGATTGTCTCCACTTGCCGAATCCAGTTATCGGCCGCATCCGGGTCTGACTTTCCCTCGAACACTGGTGGTTTCATTCTCTTGAACGATTCCACTAGCTTAATTGCCTCGGGTACTGGATTCACCGGCCCCCTTCCTTGGTTTGCAGCCACTGCATTCAGCGTCTGGTAAACCCTTGCAAACTCGGCCTCCAGGTCCAAACCTTCACCATTCCTAGCCCCCCTTCTCGCCATATTCTGATACAAAAGATCCATTAAATTCGAAGTATAAAACAAGAATTTAAACCAACTTTTATTTCATTGAATTTCAAAGTTTATACATTCGAATTAAAACATTTCTTAACATCAGAATAGAAGAAGATAGAAACTAGGACAATCTAATCTCTACGGGTCCTCTTCGATGCTTGAAGTTCATCCCGCAGTTCATCCACCTCATCTTTCAGCACATCAGTCAGGTTCTTTTTCTTCTCAAGTTCCCAAATCCGATGGCTAAGGACAGAATAGTCAGCATTCCGCTTCTCCATCTGAGCCTCCAAAACTCCAACTCTATACTTCAAGGTATCCACTTGCCTCTACAGAGAAGCCACAGCGCTACCCAGAGCTGGTCCCTTTTCTTCATCGGAAGAAGAAGAATCGTCAGGTGAGTTCGGCGGTGGGGTGATCTCTCGGGATTCAGGGTACTCCTCATCATCAGAATCAGCTTGCCCAGGGTGATACTCGTCCTCAGAATCAGCCTGTCCAGGATGGTACTCTTCCTCAATAATGTGCCAGTCGTCGCCTCCAGCAGGGTCGAAGTGATCAGCCATCTTAGAATAGAGAGGAAGAAGCATAAATCATAGAGCAACACAAATGTAAGTCACTTACATTTAAATCTCCAAATCCAAACACACACTCTAATGTCCACATCTAGGGTGTCGTTCCTTATAAATTTGTACAAGTGTGAAAGCATAGAAAGCGTGGCTCTGATACCACTCTGTAACGCCCCGAATCCCAAATTACTGAATTCGAGATGTTCTACAGGATCTTTTCGCTTCCTTCACATACAATTTTACAAGGAATTTTAAAACTTTTCTTTTACATCAGAGTTTACAACACATTACATTTGAATTTACACAGCGGAAGCAAAATATACAATATTTACATAAATGAACAACAACATGATAAACTCTTTATGCATCCATTCCTCCTTACATGTAATTTATCCTGCATACAACACTGTGGGTACGTCAGTTTATTCAACCGACGATAATTATACATGGTCATCCTCTCTATGCCAGAAACAGTATAATGAATCTCATTTCTTACAAATCACAAACTTGTTCAACATAAGCATGCAAATAAGAGGAAACTTTTAATGATGTCGTGTCGTGATTGTGCGCTTAAATCCTTAATGCAATTTATTATCATGACACTAATGCGCACTTGTTCGAATTCTATGCATCCCATACTACATAGGTTCGAGGGCAAGCCTCTTAATCATTCTTCATTTTTGTAGGGTTCAATCCCCCACCATGACTTACTCTACTTCTGTAATTCCAATGAGTATCTTAGATGATTCTATGAGTACAAGCATGTATCCTGGCCCCTGGAGTAGAATTTCGCGCCATGTCTTGACTCGTCAAGCATGCATTCTGCGACAATTCAGCCTCCTCCCTGAACACACTCCTGGAGTAGAATTTCGCGCCATGTCTTGACTCGTCAAAGGCTGAGATCAATCCGGAAGTTTGAGAAACTACCCACACCCCAAAAGCAACTACCCATGATCTAAGCCCACACACCCACAATCCAGTCAAGAAATGTGCTCATTGCACGTGTACATAAAGTGCACGTGTACACACAAAACCCCACTATCCGACTCACAATCCGGCCAAAGAAAAGGTGTTCAATGCTCGTGCATGCGGAATGCACGTGCATGCACACCCACTAATAAAGTTGTACTAGAATATAATGTATAAGAAGTGTTACACAAAAATAGGCTTAAATTCATTTGGGCACAATGAAAAGAAAATGGATAAAGCGACATTGGGCTTCAAGGAAAAATACTCATAGGAGAAAATATTAGTCAACATGCTATACCAGCACACCATATGAATAAGCAAATAATCTTTAAATAAAAGATCGGGGTATTACATCATGGGTGGATGTGGATGAGTTGCGTTCCAAGTTTCCCAATTTTGAACTTGGGGCAAGTTCATTTTTAAGGGGGGAAGAGTTGTCAGGGTCGTCGGAGTGATTCCTTGCAGCTTCGGAGTTAATGGCAGCCACCGTCGAGAAGAGACCATGTTGTTATTTTTCAATTGTATCAGTTGTTGTTGTTGTTGTTCTTGTCTCTGTTTTTCTACGTGCATAGTGCACTTTTTCGTTTAAAGGGGAGAATGGCGGGAATTGTAACGTGCGCTTCAAGCGTGCTTTCTGTATTTTTTGTCATGTAGCAAAACTGCCCATTCTCACCTATATAGATGTATTGAGTTGTATTTTGCTGGTTTATCAATAAAAATCAACTTCGTTCTTCCCCAATTCTCCATCTCTAAAACCTAATTCTTCTTCCCAAACCTCTAATGGCACGATCCCGGCCAAATCGCAATCCAACCCTGGACAAATTGCAACGATTTAAACAAAAGTAGGGTTTCGAGAGAGCAAAACTTACCAGATTGAAACCCTAGATCAGAGAAGGGGGGAACGAAAATGGAAACCCTAGATCTGAATTTTAAATTTTAAATTCACATAAACAAAACACATTGAATTTTAAAATGCACCTAGATGTGGTACCTTCTAAATTTTAAATTTATTTTTTTTTTAATTTAAAATGGAGTGATTACAAATTTTAATGGTGTGATTAAATGGATTTAGATCTAAAGGGCAATTTTGTCCAATCACTATACACAAATTTGACTCATTTCTCTCCCCTCCAAATCCCCCCAATATTGGAGGGGAGCCAAAATGGACTCAGAAGGGATGTTGCACCCCCCATTCTCCTCCCCTCCTTCCTAAAAAATGAACCAAACAAGAAATGTTTAAAAAAATCCCTACCTCCCCTCCCCTCCCCTTCCATCCATTTCCCTCCAACCAAATAGGCCCTACAGTAGTTGGATGAGAATGCATAATTCATGTCCTCTTCGATATGCAAAAAGCTCTCAATACATATGATTTTATATTTAAACCACCAAAAAATCATATACTTTAGAATGATCGACATCCAAAACCTAAATAATTACAGTGCATTTAACTCTCATAATAAATAGTGGAAATTATTTTTTTTTTGAAGAAAAGGATAGAGTCGAACGACTCTAGCCCGCACAATTATATATTAAATGAAAATAGTACAACAAAAAGGGTGTAATACAAGATGTAGAACAAAGTTCCGAATAAAAACACACGAAGACACGCCAAGCCAAACGGTAAATAAGACATTTACAACATCATACAATCAACAAAGAAATAGCCAAACAGATGCAAAAAACAACCACTAGCAGCGGTGCCCAATGCAACAACCAACGAAACAGACGCCAAAAACGCAAGAAGCTGGGCCGCCGGAAAAAGAAACCTCCCGCACATGCCACACAAAAACCAGAGACTCACCTGTAAAGAAGACAAAGAGCAGAAACACCAAACAATAAAGAAGCGTAGGAGCCGATTGGCAAGACTCCCAAACAGAACAGCTAACACAAAGAGCAAGCCGACGAAAGCTGATAGCAGCCAACCGAAGGAGGGAGGACACGCTGCACAAGCACCAACCAGAGCAAAGCTGAAAACAAAGAGGAAAGAATAGGCCAGCGCAACGACCTAGGAACCATAATGCACAGCACCACCAGGTCCCCAAGGGACAACAACCCAACCGCTATACTAAACTAATACAGAATAAGCAGATAAACAGAGCACAGGAAGCACACAAAGGTGGCACTCGGCCAACCAACATCGTGACAACCAAAAGGAACCCAGAGAACGCACAAATATAGCATCAGCAGTAGTGAGCAGGGGGTCGCCAAACATCAGAAAAGAACCCACAAAGCGCAAGCAGAAGCAACCAAGAGGAAGGAACAGGCCAGCCTCGCGCCATCAGGACTCAGAGGTCCAGCCCGCACAGGTCCCCAAGGGACAACCACCCAATCGCAAGCCTAGCAATACTCAGAATAAGTAGAAAACAGAAAATAAGGATAACAAAATAGTGGCACTCAGCCAACCAAAAGCAAGAGTTAAAGAAACAACATAAAAAGAAAATAGTAAAGGACTGACAATACAGGCCCAAGAAACAACCCCTGCATATATCCAGAAACCGCAACCAAACCAAACAAAAGGCAAAAAGTCCCACAGTATGCTGAGAGCCAAAACATAGGCAAAAGAGAGATAGTAATAGGCTCACAGAACCACCACAGAGCCGAACAGCAAAAAGAGGGAAACCACCCGATGGCTTAATGCTGTAAAGAAAAGGCAACAACCATTTTAGTTAAAACAGTAAGCAGCTAAAAACAACCACAAAGAATTAAAAGGAACAGAGAAAGATAGGTAAAAGTGTAAAGAAAAGACTAAGGAACATGGGAGAGAAGCGAACTAAGGTGGGAGGAAGTTGAATTGAAAAAATAAAGACGCAGCCGAGTCAAAGCGTTGGAGATTTAAGGCGTTCTTCCTGAGCGGAGCCAAGATAGAGGCCCAATGATTGGGAAAGAAGAGCAGGTCACCGATAAGACCTGAAATCGGACGGTGGGAGTTGGAAAAGATATGGAGGTTCCTTTTCCAAATGATCGAAATGAGGGCCATCATAGAGATGTCACAGGAAGGACGAATACGTTAAGGGACGACTACCGCTAGCCACGAGGTGAACCAAACAACTAAAGACTTGGGGAATCCAACAACCCCCTAAGCCTGGTGAGCAATCCACCACAATGACTGCGAGAAGGGGCAATAAATGAAAAAATGAATAGCGTTCTCCGGAACCAGGTTGCATAAAACACTATTTTCACCAACCGCAATGTGCTTTTTGTTCAGGATCTCGACAGTGAGAAGTTTGTTCTGAATAGCCAGCCAAGTCAGAATTTTGATTTTAAGGAGGGCAAAAGACTTCCAAATAGTGTTAGCAAAAGGTGAAGAGATTGTTGGTGAAGACATTATCAGACAAACAATACTAACTTTAAGATATTCAAAACACACTTGTACTCATTGGCAGTGGCACCGCTCACCTTGGACTTGGCCAGACTCCTACATAGGCCCAAAGGAAAATTTTAAATAAAAGCAACCTGCTCCCCTGAGCTTTGCCCAAATGCTCCCTCGCTCCTATTTCGGCTCACGACCAAGCAACCCGCTCTATTTTTTCTCCCGACCCAATGCCCAACTACTCGCACAATCCTCTTCTAATGCAATTCCCCTTCATTCAGTTCTTCTTCGCATCCTTTTCAAGGATTTCAAAACCCTAGCTCCACATCAAATCCTCCAATTTCCAAACCTCCAATTCCCCAAATCTTCTCTGATTCGCAAACCCTAGCTCCCATTCTCATCTTCTCAGTGGCGGAAACTCTAGCTCCCAAATATTTTCTCATCTACCCCAATAGTTCTCGAATCCCGACTCTTCTCATCTTTGCTTGTTGCTCCTTCGAAACCCTAGCTCCCAATTCTGAAGGTGGTGGTCTTGCTTGCTCCAAAACGACGAAACCCTAGAAAATTTTTGAAGGTGGTGCTCCTCTGAAACCCTAGCTCCCAATTCTCATCTTTAGTTGCTGCGCCATTCAGCCAGGTACTCATATCCCCTTTTTTTCGAAATTATTAGAGAAATTATTTTGGTATGAAGACATTGTTTTTATCTTTGGTTGTTGCGCCAATCAAAATTATTAGGGAACTCTTTCTATCATGGTATGAAGACATTGTTTTTAATTCCTTTTTTCGTTTGGTTGTATTTATCAATCTCATCTATCTGATAGAAGGTTCTCATGATTCTGGAAATTTTTAATTTCTATTGGTAGCATTATCTGTCCATGATATGGGTTAGATGATGTGGCCCCTCTTGAGCCATCAGATCCCCTAAAAAACAACTCTACCTAGATCATCAGGTCAACAGAAGTCCAATGGGCTCCTGCCGCCTCAGGCCCACAGGCAAATGGGTCTGACCCGGCCCGTTAAGGTCCCAGACCCATTTGCCTCTGCCTATAAATACCAGACCCATCCCCACTTTAGCAGGTAATCAATCTTTCCCCACCTGAACCCTAGTTACTGTTGCTTTCTCAGTGACTGACTAGATCGTCGGAGGGCCTGTCGCCGGGACTTTTCTCGGTGTTTCTAGGCAATGTGCAGGTACACAAGGTCTGAGCTGAGCCTCTTCAGCCGAGCCGAGCTCTGGATCCGAGCTGAACATTCGACTTCTACCTCTCCGCTGCCACCCCTGTGCCGGTCCTACTCCCTAGGGTCTGATCGACACTAGTACCACAGTTTTCCCTTTACAAATTACAAGAACTCACACCTGTTGCCCCCACACCCCAAAAACAAACAACATCAGGTTGGCACCGTCTGTGAGAATCCTCTTAGTACTGTTGCCAAACCGAGCCCTATCAGGGACGTCACCTCGAGTCTGAGCTCTTCCATGGCTCCCAAGGTCCGAAGGGCCATCACCTCGGCACGACATCCGGAATCACCACATCATAGCTGTGCGGATGCCCAGGGTTCCAACCAACCTCAGGTCAACAGCGTGGTCAGACCCTCGAATGCGACAGATTTATGCCACGTCATCTTAGATCGACAAGACAGCCGGATGAGGGGAGAGGCCACTTCCAACTCAGTCTCAAACCATCGCCGATGGCCATCCTAGGAGAACGATCCCGGACACAGCCACTCGCCCCGTACACCTCCGCCCCCGCAGGATCTGGTGGGACAAGCTCCCGTCACGAGGGCCAAATTCCAAAATTTTCAAGACGAGGTCCTCCAAGCCATCCTCGGTGGCTAGGGCACCGAGGTCCACAACAGTTCTGACCTAAGGTCAAGAGCAGGGGGCGAAGAATCTCACAGATTGGCCCGCCCCCAGAAATAGATAGGTGCCGTCCTTCGACGTTTGTAGGAGATGGAAAACCGGCTCGCCCATCTCGGCGAGGGCAGACAAATACCGGGTCACGGTCATCGACCGATTGGAACCCCCATTCTCCCCTCAAATCCTAGAATCCGAGATCCCCTGGAATTTTAGGTCCCCCTCAATTCGAGACCTACAACGGTGAGGGTGATCCCGCTGATCACATGGAGGGATTTAAGACCCTCATGCTGATTCACAGCACTGCGGATTCCCTCCTCTACCGCACCTTCCCTGCTCTCCTTCGTGGTCTGGCTCGGAAATGGTTCTTAAAACTTACCCCCGGCTCGGTCTTCTCGTTTAAACAACTGGAGGCGGGTTTCCTAGCCCACTTCGTAACCAGCAGGAAGGTCGAGAAGATGAGAGCTTCCCTTCTGTACCTCAGGCAAAAAGAAGGGGAGTCACTCCGTAAGTTCGTTCGGTGATTCACCACCGAGGCGAGGTCTGTCTCCTCCCTCGACACGGGTGTTGCCTCCACAGCCTTCCGACATAATGTCTACCGCGGTCAGCTCAAGGCTTCCTTGGCTAAAAAGCCACCCATAAACTTCCCCGACCTACTCAACATGGTCGAGAAGTATATTCGGGCCGAAGAAGCCCTCAATCCGGAGGGCGCAAAGGAAGCCACAGCCAAGGGGAAGCGTAAGTCCGATGATGTCGACCCTCTCAAGAAACCCATGAAAGAAGCAGCTGGTCTCAAGAGGGTCCCACCGCCCCCCGATTCGAGAGATATACGCCCCTGACCCAGAACGTCTCAGATATTCTGATGGAGATCGAGGATAAAGGGATCGTCTGATTCCCTCCTCAACAGCAAGCCTCAGCATCTGAGCTCATGAAGGTTTGACTCTCGGTGGCAGCCTCGAGCCACCCCCCAGCTCACTATGAGCTTCGGGGCTTAATGGCTCGGCAACCGACCCCGGCATCCGAGCGTATAGGAGCTCGACGCTCGACACTCGGCTCCTGATCCTTTACTCTCGGGTCTCGAAGCCCCTCATATCTCTAAGGGATCACCTTCATCCTACCCTGCTGGCCTCTCCAGGAAGATACAAACCCTATTCGCCATACACACCGCTCCGCTCTTCTTACAGAGACAAATCACCCCTCCACGGCTTGATTACCCAGCCCTCCAGGATTGGGGGCTCCTGATGTGGGTTAGATGATGTGGCCCCTCCTGAGCCATCAGATCCCCTCAAAAATTGCTCTTCCCTGGTCATCAGGTCAACAGAAGTCCAATGGGCTCCTACTGCCTCCGGCCCACAGGCAAACGGGTCCGACCCGGCCCGTTTACCTCTGTCTATAAATACCAGACCCCCTCCTCACTTCAGCAGGTAATCAATCTTTCCCCACCTGAACCCTAGTTACTGTTTCTTTCTCAGTGATTGACTAGATCGTCGGAGGACTTGTCGCCGGGACTTCTCTCGGTGTTTCTAGGCAGTGTGCAGGTACACAAGGTCCGAGCCGAGCCTCTTCAGTCGAGCCGAGCTCCTGGATCCGAGCCGAACATCCGGCCTCTACCTCTCCACTACTACCCCCGAGCCGGTCCTACTCCCCAGGGTCGGATCGACGCCAGTACCACAGTTTTTCCTTTACAAATTACAAGAACTCACACCTGTTGCACCCACACCCAAAAAACAAACAGCATCAATCCATATTTTTGTGTTTATGTTACTATCAAATTTATGTTTATTCTTTTAGATTTTAATATGTTCCATCTTAATACTGTCCAGGTCTTTGTCTTTGCGGTTGCTGAGTACGAGACGCCACTGAATTCTTTCAATCAGGTTAACTTATTCTAATCTTGTTGCTTTGGATAACGTCATTTAAGTTTTGTAGGATTGTTAATAACTGTATCATCCCCATTCTTCTACGACGTAAGTTATAATTTTTTTCTGATTTTTTTCTTATCTTTGTTGTCAAATATGAAGTGAGGTTACTCAAATGTTTAGCTTCTAATACTGAATTCTACTATAATAGAAAAGGAGGTATATGTCATGCAAAAGAAACAAAAAAGCATACTGATTAAAAAGAGTTTTCCTGCATAAAGAAAATTTCAACTAAATCTTTGGACAGGTTCATTACTGATCTACTGGCTGTGGTATGTAATGAAACAATCCGTAAAGATCTTCTTGGTCAAATGCCAAATGTGATCATATTGATCCAGTTGCCTTCATAGTTGGATTAATTCAAGTTGTCAACATCTTGGTTTATACTTCTTTGAATCCTCCTCACTGTAATTGATTAACCCCATGGGTTTATACCTTGTAATATTGTACTTCTACCCTCCACTGTCCTACCTAATTCTTGGGTTTTTAAAATTCCCCGAATGTGACTTCTAATTTCTAATTTTCAGAAGCACACTTTTTTTCTGATTAAATGAGATACCTCAGAAGATATTACTCTGAATTCCAATCAACAGAGAATTAATTAATGTAAAGAAACATTATATTTCCATATCCATGAGAAACTGATGGAACGCAATATTTTTAGTTCTTATAATTTCGCTTTTGGTGGATGAAATTTCTGGCTCCGTCCCCAGCTTGTACTTTCAAAATTTACAGATTACTAGGTCTATTACTACTATATTCTAACAAATATACTATCACACTCCCTATACAACTTCAACTGAATTACAATATATATGAAAAGAGAGCAAGATGCTTTTAGTTGAAGGAGTTCATTCCAATTGTAGACTATATACAGGTTTTACATCGAATTATAGGAAAGCCTTAAATCTTTTGTATTTGTATATGTCTCTAAAAAAATAAAAACTACTGTCTATGAGAATAGAGACAATGCATGGCGGTCATGTGAAGCCAATATGATGAAAATTTCAACTCCCATCTCTAATATTATAATAGGAGAAGGTCTAAGTGTCATTTATGAATCTATCAACACGTGTATTACACGTGCATAACTAATATAAAGAAGATCTCATGTTCGAGTCCTCACTACGTCAAATTGTTTACTTTAAATTTTTTAATATATTAAATGTGCATCACACGTGTAAATTACTATCTATCTATCTATCAATAATATAATATATAATATACTATTATAATGGAAGAGTTGGAGTTGTAAATCTACCTACTTACATGCAACGCTAACTCTCTCCCATTATAGACTTCACATTTACTTTAAAAATATACAATCCTATTTATTAAGACATATATCGCACGTGTAAATCAAAAATTTTACTTTAATTTTTTTACAAATTAATACATGCAATGCACCTGTATATTACTAGTATGGTTAATAAAAAAAAGAAGATAATAAAACAGAATTCTTATAATTCTTATTCATTCCAGTTTTACAACTCCAAACAAACTACTCTCTGTATATAGGGAAAAATAATTAGTAAACTTAAAAATTATAGGAAAAAACCTTTGCAACGTGTTTCCCAAACAATGATACCCACAATACTGATAAAATATAATACTTGTAAACTTATCGGTATCAATGAATTCTTTACATGTTAATTTCCTTCAATATTAAAAATTCTCTCACTACATAGTTGCGAGCAATGCAAAATAGAGCGACCTTTATTTTTTATAAAGCAAAAAAGGTAGGGAAACGGGCACTTCAATTATATGAAAGAACAACAAAAACAAAGAAGTTCATGCATCAATAGAACATCTACCTCATAACAAAACTGATTTTATATAAGCAATATCTTAATTGGTGTTCACATGGGAGGGGAGGGGAGGGGAAGGGAGGTCATCCATCTACACATGTAATTCCATAATTAAGATACTATTATTTATCTTTAAGCAACAAAAGCACAAAACATAAGAGATATAAAGCCATGAACCAAATGAAAGAAAAAGCGATCAATGAAAGATCAGAAGCTGGAAAAGCTAATTGAAGCAGAAAATTTTGAAGCGAACTTAATTATTAGAGCATCCACTATCGTTGATGTTAAACTATGGATATTTGGCAATTAAAAAATAGCAATGAACGAGTATCGCTGCAATCGTTTAGAACTAAATTTGGCCGGAAAAAAAGTCAAAAAATATTTCAGACGGAACAACATCCTCTGTCTAACACTTTTTTAATTTTTTTTTAAATATTAAAAAATTTTGCGACGGAAAACTATCTTCCATTTGGCCAATTTTATTATTATTTTTAAAAAAAATTTGTCATACGGAAGATCATCTTCCATTTGGCTAAATTTTTTTTAAAAATTTAAAACCAGACGGAAGATGATCTTCCGTTTGGAATTTTTTAAAAAATTTCTAAATTGGTTAAATGGTATTTTGGTAAATATTTGGATGGGAATTGGGTAAATATTGGAAGATTTTTAAAAGAGAAAGTTGCTGGACGGAAGATCATCTTCCGTCCGAGCATTTTCTCTTTATTTTATTTTTTGAATTTTTTTTACATATTCAAATGACATTTTGGTAATTATTTTGATGACATTTTAGTAATTTTTCTGAAAAACTATATTAAAAAATTTGACAGTGGGAAGATGGTCTTCCATCCATCCTCTTTTAATATTAAAAAATCACAAAAGGAAGATATTCTTTCGTCTTTTATATTTGGCGATTGTTATAATCTGCTGCTATATTTTGTAGTTTGCAGTTCATTTCTTTTCTAAAAAAATAGATTTTTATGGAATGAAAGTGGAAACAAAATTGCCAAAAAATAATATTTTTGACTTTTTAGCAAACCGAATAGTGTGGATGCTCTTAGCCACCACAAAAATTTTTTTAAAAAATGTTCCTAGTAGTACAACAAATTGTAATGACCTGCTGCTACCATAATATAAAATTGAGCAAAAAGAAAAATGAAAATAAAAGCTACACCACGAAACATCATTATAACCTGAACCCAAAGTATAGTCACAGGGCAATATCTCCTTTGGACGTTTGTGCCTTTTTGGCATCCAAATTTTTCATTCCGTGATTACAATGCCAGAAGGAGCCAATCAAATTGTTCTAAATTCAGCAACCAATAGCATAATGTTTAGTTGTTCTAGATCTAGATTAGAAATAGAAAAGAATAGTTTATTGAGTTGTTGGATTGGTATTTTGATTGATTATGAATACAATATGTTTCCTAAATATAAGAGAGAAGGAAAGACAAAACTGATACATTATTCGATATGGGACTAAACAAATATCTCACATCTAACACCCCCTATCAAACTCAAGTTGGTTCAAACAATATGAGTTTGTAATATTGACGATGTTCATGTGGCAGAGAGGACGCACAGTGGCGCAAGGGACGGCGCTCGGTGACACAAGGACGACGCTCGGTAGCGGCGCACGGTGGCACACGGCCGGCACTCGGTAGTGGCGCAAGGGACGGCGTACGGTGGCGCAGGGACACCGCTCGGTAGTTGCGCAGGGGATGACGCACGGTAGCGATGCATGGGACAATCCGGCTCTTGGATCTAGAAAGTGCGGGAGTAGTGTTCTTCTGCAAGAGATAGTAGAAGTAGTGTTCTTCGGCAAAAAGTAGTAGAAGTAGTAGTGGTAGTAGTTCGGGATGGACGTCGGGATCTTCCCCTCTCAAACGTACGATGGATTAACCAGTCTGAGTTTGTATCGGGATCTGGATACTGAAGTGGGAGGGCATCGACGGAAGGTGGGAGAAGGGAGACGGGAGTTGGGCTCCCCCTCTCAAACTCACGATGGATCAACCAGTGTAAATTTGCTGACAAAGTATTGAAATCTCATGGATCGGGACAGCGACTGTAGAAGCTGAAGAATCTGTAAAATAGTTTTTTTTTTCTTTTTTGAATCTGCGGACGACAGACGGTGATAGTGATGATGGTGGCAATGTTGGGTTGGGTCGTTTGAGTGTGGAATTCTGGTTTGTGGGTTTTTTTTATTTTTAGTAAACGGGTCGGGTTTGGATGGGGGTTAGAGTTAGGGTTTAGAGGTTTAGTGTTAGGGATTTGCGGGTTTGGGTATCGGTTATAGGGTATGGGGGTATGAGAGTTTACAGTATAGGTATTTGGATTGGGTCGAGTCTGGTTTTTTTTTTTTTTTGGAAACAGGTCGGATTTGGTTTCGAGTATAGGGTTTGGAGTATAGGGTTTCGGCTATAGGGTAATAGGGTATGAGGGTTTGAATTTTGGGTATAGTTTCGGGTTTGGGTATTGGGTTCAGTATTTGTTGGTTAGAGAGATGTAAGGTTTGGGTTAGAGTTTTGATTGAGGCTATAGGGTATGGGATTTGTCGGAATTTGTCAGGATCCAGTGAGAAGGTCGACGTGGCGGATGGATTTGCCATTGACAGCTTCTTGGATCCAGTCGGGGTCTTGAGTGGGAGAGGGAGGTCGGGAATGCAACAGGATGTGGGACGAAGGATGTGGCGGCATCGGGACCTGGGAGGCATAGGGGTTTCGGATGTAGGCAGAGGGGGAAGAAGATGGCCTTGGGATTTTTCGGGATTTGAGAGTTTGGATGGTTAGGGTTTGGAGTGGTTAGCAGATCTGAGGGTTTGGTTTTGGAGTTTGGATTAGATTGCAGTAGAATTAGGGTTTGGAGAAGTGGCGGCAATATGGTGAGAATGGTCGGGATGAGAGTTCGAGTTTGAGTTTCAGTGGAGTGACAGTGAAGGGGATGAGATGGGGGCTGTCTTAGATATGTTTCGGTGGAGTTGTGGGATGGGTTAGGAGATGGTAAGGAGTTGTTTGGTGGTGGGTGTGGGTGAAGGAGAAGAGGAAGGAAGAAGATGAGGTATTAGGGTTAGGGTTTAGAGATTAGGGAGTTTGGGAAGAGGGGGGGGGGAGGGTGTTCTCCTTCATGGCAGCAAAACAGTAGGGTTTGGGGGAGTAGGGCTCTGATACCATGTTATATTTAGGGATAGGAAAGATTAGTTTATTGAATTGTTGGATTCTTATTGATTGATTATGAGTACAATAAGTCTCCTATATATCAGAAAGAAGAAAATACTAAATTAATACATTATTTAATATGGGACTAAACTAATATTTCACATCTACTACCCTCTAAACATAAACAACTTGTACAAAATTAAACTTGATTCCCATCTAGTTTTTCAGTTTTATGCATTGTTCTATGGGAACAAGTTCTCTGACTAAATTAGTATCCCTACCAAGTCACTAATTGCAAATTCATGTGATTGAGGATTGATGCGGTTTGTTTTTGGGGGGTGGCTGCACCAGGTGTGAGTTCTTCTCGATTTGTATTTTTGCAGAAGCTTCGGTACTGGATGGTACGCCCGACCCTCAGCCAAGGGATTCGATCGGGAGTAGGCGGGAGCGAGGTAGAGGCCAGATTCTCGGCTCGGATCTGGAGGCTCAGATCCGGAGGTCTTATGTACCTGCACTCGGCCTAGAAACACCAAGGTTAGTCTCGGTGGTAGGCCCTCCGATGGTCTAGTCAGTCACTGAAGAGTAACAGTAACTAGGGTTTGAGAGGGGAGAGAGTGAAAGATTGATCACCTCTTGAAGGGGCATAGGGCCTGGTATTTATAGACAAAGCCAACTGGGTCTGGACCCGTTTTGGGCCGGGTCTGGACCCGTTTTCCCGTGGGCCTGACGTGGCGGAAGCCCAAGTGGTTTAGGGCTGACGTGGCGGGAGCCCAGGCAGTTTAGGGCTGACATGGCAAATCTGTTGATCGGGGGTGAACGCCTTTTGAGGAGATCCTGTGGCCCAGGAGGGGCCACGTCATCTGACCGATATCAGGAGCCCCCCACCCCTAGAGGGCTGGGTAATCCAGCCGTGTAAGAGTAGTTTCTTACCTCTATAATAAGAGCGGGGTGGTGTATATGGCGAAGAACGGGATCCGTATCTTCCGAAAGAGGTCAGTGGGGTAGGATAAAGGGGATCCCTTATTGGAGTCATGTGGGGCATTGGGTGCAGGAGCGTCGGAGCTCGGTTCGCCGAGCATCGAGGGTCGGTGGGCGAGCCCCCTTACTGGTTGGAAAAGCAAGGGGACGTTGAGATCTGAGGAGTAGAGGGTCTACTTGCCGATCGTCGAGGGTCGGTGAGCGAGCCCCCTCACTTGTTGGAAAGGTAAGGGGACGTTGAGGTTGGCGGAGTAGGGGACTTCTCGCCGAGCGCCGAAGGTCGACTGACGAGCCCCCTCACTCGTTGGAAAAGCAAGGGGTCATCTAGCTGGGCATCGAGGGTCGGCAGGCGAGCTCCCTCACTTGTTGGAAAAGCAAGGGGTCTTCTTGCCGAGTGTTAAGGGTCGGCAGGCGAGCCCCCCTCACTTGTTGGAAAAGCAAGGGGTCTTCTTGCTGGGCATCGAGGGTCGGTGAGCGAGCCCCCTCACTTGTTGGAAAAGCAAGGGGACGTTGAGGTTGGCGGAGTAAGGGACTTCTCGCCGAGCGTCGAGGGTCGGCTGACGAGCCCCCTCACTCATTGGAAAAGCAAGGGGTCTTCTGGCTGGGCGTCGAGGGTCAACAGGCGAGCCCCTTCACTTGTTGGAAAAGCAAGGGGTCTTCTTGCCGAGCGTCGAGGGTCGGCAGGCGAGCCCCTCTCACTTGCTGGAAAAGCAAGGGGTTCGCGGTGACTTCCGAGCGCCGAGCCCCAAGCCGTTTGAGAAAAACTTTTTAGGGCTCACGGTGACACCCGAGCGCCGAGCCCCAAGCTGTTTAGGAGAAACGTTTTGGGGCTCGCGGTGACATCCGAGCGTTGAGCCCCAAGCTGTAGAGAGAAACTTTTTTGGGGCTCGCGGTGACACCCGAGGGCCAAGCCCCAAGCTGTTTGGGAAAAACTTTCGAGGCTCGTGGTGACATCCGAGCGTCGAGCCCCAAGCCATTGAGAGAAACTTTTTGGGGCTCGCGGTTACATTCGAGCGTCAAGCCCCAAGCTGTAGAAAGAAACTTTTTTGGGGCTCACGGTCACATCTGAGCGTCGAGGTCCAAGCAGTTTAGGAGAAACTTTTTAAGGCTCACGGTGACATCCGAGTGCCGAGCCTCAAGCTGTTGAAAGAAAACTTTTTGGGGATCGCGGTGATATCCGAGCGCCGAGCCTCAAGCCGTTTAGGAGAAACTTTTTGGGCTCGCAGTGACATCCGAGCATCGAGCCTCAAGCCATTGAGAGAAACTTTTTGGGGCTCACAGTGACATCCGAGCGCTGAGCCCCAAGCTGTTTAGGAGACTTTTCGGGGCTCGCAGTGACATCCGAGCGTCGAGCCCCAAGCTGTAGAGAAGAACATTTTTGGGGCTCGCGGTGACATCCGAGCGTCGAGATCCAAGCAGTTTAAGAGAAAATTTGGGGGAATAACTTGGGTGAATAAAGGTGGAGTACCTGAGAAGTTGACCTCGCTCACCGAGCAGCCGCGTCGGTCGACAGAGCCGAGGGTAAGAAGGTATTTTTGTGCTCTAGGCTAACGTCATCATGATCTTAGTGGCCGTTAGATCTTGATGATGAAGATCAGACGGCCAGACCTTTTTGTTAAATTCGAGGAGTCCCGCCTGTGCTTATAAATCCCCCTTCCCCCACCCCACTTCTTCACTTTGCTTTTTTTTTTCTCTCCACAACAGAAATTTCCTTACACACCGCCGGCGACCGTTTTTCGTTGACCTTTGTGTTCTCCGGTGCAGAGGGGAGAAGCGGACCTTGAGAGAATGAATTATTCTAACATTATTCTTATCCCAAAATGTGAAGGCGCCAACTCTGTAACGGACTTCAGGCCAATCAGCTTGCTTAATTGTTCATTCAAAATCTTCACAAAAATCCTTGCCAACAGACTCAGTCCCATCCTTCACTCCCTAGTTTCGTCTTCTCAAAGCACTTTTCTTAAAGGGAAATCAACGGTGGACTTTTTTATGGTGTCCCATGAAGCTATAAACCTCTGCAGCCGCAGGAGCTCAGATACACTCTTGTTCAAGATAGACTTCACCAAAGCTTTTGACACCGTCAGTTGGGAATTTCTTGTCCAACTTCTTGTCGCTAGAGGATTTGGTCCTGCTTGATGCAGATGGATTCATATGATCCTTAGAACAGCAAAATCATCTGTCATCATCAATGGTGAGGGTGGGAGACAAATCAACTCTAAGAGTGGTCTTAAGCAAGGAGATCCTCTTTCCCCGCTGCTATTTATATTAGTGGTTGATGTGCTAGCTCAAATGCTCTTCAGTGGTCGAAGAAATGGAGTATTCTCTCAACTTCCTATCAGAGGTGCTCTAGCAAATCTGTCTGTCCTTCAGTTTGCAGAAGATACCCTAATCTTTTGTCGTGGTGAAGAGTAGGAGATACTTAACCTCAAGGTTACTCTGAAACTCTTTGCCAATGTCTCTGGCCTCGACATTAACTTCAAAAAGTCTTCAATCATCTATTTTGGCAAATCAAAAGCCAAGCTTCATGCCTTCGCAACTATTCTGGAGTGCAAAGAAGAATGTCTACCTTTCAGCTACCTGGGAATGTCACTCTCCAAGGGTAAGCTTAGCAAAAGAAGTTGGCAACCCCTTATCCTTAAGATTGAGAGAAGACTGTCGGTGTGGAAGGGCAGGATGCTTTCAAGAGGGGGAAGGTTGGTGCTCATTAATGCGGTTCTTAGTGTCTTACCAGTCTATTATGCATCCTTCTTTCGACTTCCTATCTGGGTGATAAATCGGATTGACCAAATTCCTAGTAGATTCTTCTGGAGTGGCTCAGACAAGAATGCAAGGGGTGTGGCTTGCAAGAACTGGCAGGCCATCTGCCAGCTTAAGGCACAGGGTGGTTTGGGTGTTCTAGATTTGAAAGTCTTCAATGAAGCGCTATTGTTGAAGTGGTGGTGGAACTTATTCTCCTCGGACTCATTAGCTAGCCAAACTCTAAAGATTCTGTACTACAGAAGTTCAACAAGCAGTCTAACTTGCCCCCCAACGGCTTCCAACTTCTGGAAAGGGATTTACTCACTCAAAGAACAATTCGTGATCAATGTTCACTGGCAGTTAGGCAATGGCAATCACATCAAATTTTGGACGTCCCGTTGGCTCAATGGTAACAACATTGCCACCCTCTGTCCCTCTCTTGCTGCAGCCGCTTGGAACCCGCAAGCTGAGGTGCTCTCCCAAGGATCCTGGCTAAATGGTGTATGGCATTGGCAACCGCGACTAAACTGCATCTCAACACCACAAATTCAAGAAGAAAAGCAGACGCTCATGGCTCTGTTAGCAAAACACAAACCATCCACCTTATCTGACCAACCCTCTTGGCGTCTCACAGCAACAGGGACCTTCACCGTCAAATCTGCTTACAACTTCTTCATCACCTCTGGCCTATGCTCCCCCTATTACGTGGCAACGTGGTCTTCGGCGGCACCTCTGAAATGCAAGATCTTCATTTGGCTATTGATTTGTGACAGACTCAATTCCAAAGGTTTTCTCTGCTCTAAAGGTTGGCCAAGAGACACAACATGCACAGCTTGTGCGTATCCTGTCGAAACTGCCTACCACATCTTCTTTGAATGCCCTATGGCGATTACAACCTGGAATTTCTTCACCACACTCTTCAATATACACTCACTGCCCAATGAACTGCATGAATGCTTTACATCGTGGTGTTTTGGTACACATGCACAAAAACACACTTGGCATCTTCTCACTATTTCCATTTGCTGGAGGATATGGCTTGCTAGAAATGAGCGTGTATTTTCTGCTAAACCACTCTTACCGCAACAAATCATTTCTAATGCATTTTTTTGGTTTCAATCATGGCTAGATGGAGTGGATGGCAGGAAGAAGAAGCAGGCACTGATCAAGGAAATTGAGCAGGAAGATGCATAGGATATCTTGCTCAAGCAGGCGCTCTTGCGTATTGGCCAAACTGTGTAACACCCCGAATTCCAAATAAAGCCGAATTCGAGATTTCACAGAATCTTTACTTCACTTCGTACAATTTTAAAAGGAATTTAAAACTTTTCAACAACATCAGAGTCCAAAATATAACTTGATTTACACAGCGGAAGATTAAAAGATTACAACATTGAAGAATACAACTTATACAACTTTATTAAATAAATCATCGATTGCATTATAATAGCTTTATTCATTCATGAATAGTCCATTACCTGTATATCAACCTGTGGGAACGTCAGTCACTTATAAATGACGAAAGTGTTATATTCGGTTATCCTCTCTATGCCGTACATATAACGATCTCATTACTTTAACAAAATCACAAAAGATTGAATGAATAAATAGAGTGTTAAATTGTGACTATGTTAAACATGTAAGTGTAGGTCATACCTTAATGTCTAATGCACACAATTTTATACTAGGATGACACTAATGCACACTTGTTCGGATTCTATGCATTCCATACTACATAGATCCGAGGGCAAGCGCCTACGTACTCCACAATAAAGGGCTCGATCCCTCGCCATGAAAACTACCCGGTAATAAAACAAGATTTAGATCATTCCACGAATATGGGTCAAAGTCCGACGGCTATTATAATGGTTCCCTCATCGTGTGAATCATCCCGCAAGTGCCCCCTAGCCCCGGTATACGTATATATATTGGAGACGACAAACTATCCGCCCGACTTCGCCAAGTCCCGAATTTAAATATAAAAACCCGTCTCCCACAAAGCAACCTCAGTCCGCCGAATGGGTCTATAGCCACGGAGATCCACCGCCGACTATATAGAGGCAACCCACTTACGTTTGCCCAAGTTTACTACATCTCCACTTATGTGCCTAGTTATTTAGTTCAAGACATGAATAAATTTTCAAGCCTAGAATTAGTTTTACCTCCTACCGGACTTAATCAACATTTACCGAGATAGCCCCATGGCCATATCTCATAATTATATCAAAAATTCTTTTTATTTTAACATTGCCGGTAACGAGGTTTTACTAACTCCAAACTCAACATTTCATGTACAAAATCATGGGTACACATACCCTTTAACAATCAAAGTCTTAAACTTATTATATTCATGTCTCTAACTTATCCATAATTAGATCTATGTCTCAATTAACATCATACAAGAAATCACTTGTCCATAATCAATTAACAACAATAATTCTTCTATCGCAATTTCATTTGTAATTTAAAACTTATGAAATAACCCCAAATAATCAAGTACAATCTCTTCAAGAGAAATTAAATTCACATAGCATATTTCTTTTACTCTTCTAAAATAGTGTCATACCCTTTTAATAATAAATCATCAATCTTTACTTACTTTCTATCTCAATCTTTCCTTTTTTTTTTTTAAGTCTCAATTATACATGAAAATTTGAAACTAATTTTAATAAGTTCTAAATCATTTTATAGGAATAATAGGATTTTTTCCCAACTTTTTTTTTGCTTTAAAACTCATCCAAAACCTTAAAACAAAAAAAACAAAACCAAAACAACAAAAAAATAATTTTTCAGTCACTGGGTTTCGACCCGTGATTGCTCAGCCGCCGCACAGACCCAACCCCACTAACAAGGAAGTCCAATGGACTTTGGTGATTCAAAGTGGCATTCGAAACCCCTTGTACTTACTCTCGGGTCTGGGTTTATTTAAAAAAAATATATAAACCAAAAGAATGTTTTGGGCTTACTGAGATTCGAACCCAGACCAACAGCAAGACAGCGCAACGCCAGCACATGGGGCCAGTTGCGCCCAACTGTATAGTAACACTTCGATTGCTTTTGTTTCAGTTTCTGTTATCTTTCTTATTTCATAAATCTCGATTCTCTAATGTGATTGAATCTTTTATCTGACTGAAGTAAACTTATAAAAACTGAGATTAATCTTTAACAGTAACTCATATGTTTCTTATCCATATTTTAGACGATTGATCTAACTTTCAATATTTCTTCTTATTAGAAAACATATAGTTGCATCTATTCATTCTAATCAAGGAAACATATTGTATCTTTTATAAATAATCAAAACAAGTTTATGGTATCCAATTCACTTTTACAAACAAAAAAAATATACTTGCTTATCAAAATAATGTATTCTCAATATTTTTCATACAATCAAATATATTTTCATTCATGCATACAAATTCATGACAAAACTAATCAACTGTTTCTTTTCTCATTATAAATTAATTTACTTAACATAGCATATCTCACTACTATTCATGCTATACACAAATCAGAATTACTCATCTATTATCTTTAGCATGCATTGTTCTATATTACTAGAAAGTAAGAGAACACTCACCTTTGTTGAAGATTGGAAGTGAGAAAGATGGAACCAACACCTAGCTCCTAGCAAGAACATCTCCTCCTAGCAAAGAATTTCTCCAAGCACAAGGACTCTTTTCTCTCTTTCTTTTTCTTTCTCTTATTCTTATTTGTTTTCTTTTGGTGTGTGGAATAAGAAGAAATTTGTGCTATTTATAGGTCTAGGTTAGAGTCTCATTTGAAAAATTTTATAACCTAATAAATCTCCATATTAATTCTCCATCTCTTCATTTTCTCAACTCATCCTTTAACATCTCCAATTTTCCTAACTCCCAAAACTCCCAATCTCTCATTTCCTCACTCCTACAAGCCTTAATTCTCTCATCTCTTCAACTCCAAACCGACCTCCCACCGAAAACCAAGCAGAACAATTCTGCTGCTTCTCAAAGTCGTGGGCCCCCACTCCCTAGCCACGTCAACTCTTTGACCGAAATCAAAGCAGCTGTAGGCTGCTCCATTCTCACCGTGGGCCCCATTCACAATTTCCATTTCATCTCATCTTAAGAGCATCCACAGTCATTTTTCTCATTTGCTAAAGAATGGCACCTACCAGCAAATATACTCAATCGCTGCAGTCGTCGTTTGCTATATTGTTTCTCATTTTTTAGAAATAAGCGAGCGACGGTATATGATATACCGTCTCATCGTTTTAAATAAATTAAAAAAAGTTAATTACTTATTAACTATTAAACTATATTAATTAACTAAATTAAATAATATAATAATAACTAAACCTAATTAATTAACTAACTAAACCTAATTATTACCTAAAACCTACCACTCAGCATTAATGGCAATCCACTCAGCCTTATATCACGGACGATACATCATGTACCGTCTGGTATTTTTTTTTTTTTCTAATCACCCAATCCTGACCGTTCATTTATTTTTTAAAAAAAACAAATTAAAAAAAAAAGGAGAGACGGGGTTTGATACCCCGGCCGGGGTATCATTCCACGTCTGAGGGAATATAAAAAAAAATTATTTTTTATTTAAAGAGACGGGGTATCATACCCCGTCCGGGGTATGTATCCCCGTCCAACCAATTTTTTTTTTAAAAAAATGAAAATTATTGAGACGGGATATGATCTTCCGTCTGAATCGATTAAAAAATTATTAAATCAGAGGGACGGGATATGATATCCCATCTTTTATAATTTGAGAAAGCGCATTTCGTTTCTCATATTTGAGAAATGAGAATAGAAAGTTTGCCAAAAAATGGCAAAATGAGAAACGATTGCAGTGCATCGTTTGCTATAATATGGCAAAATGGCAGATATAGAAAATGACTGTGGATGCTCTAACAACATATATAACACTGTATAGTATACATATACTATACCTTATATATATATATATATATATATATATATATATATATATATATATATATATATATATATATATATATATATATATATATATATAAGCGCACGTAAAATATCAAAATGCGAAATCGACTTCATCAAAGGAAAATTATTAAGATATAATCGAAAACAACATAAGAAAATATATTTACTAATTTTATATATTTCATGATGAAATCACTACTCGTAGAAAACACGTGCATTATACGTACAAAATTATCTTAATCAAAAATAGAGGAAATGGATTTCCGTTTTATAAAATAAATTTGAAAACATAAAATAAATAATTGAAACCCGGAAAATATCACCCGTAGCGGCGAAAAAATATGTAATTAATACGTGCATTAAAAACACGTAAAAAGCACGTAAAACTTAGAGATTGAAATATTATATTTTAGTCCACTAAAATAAATACGAAAAATGCATAAATAGTCAGAATCAAAAATATGCAATGAAACACGTTACAAAATACACGTGTGTAACACACAAGGACAAAATTGTCATTTTCAATTTTGCGGGGTGTTACAAACTGAGAGTGGAGAAGGCAACTGCTCTAGATGAGGATACCGTTAAATTCTCTTTTTTTTTATTAGTAAACTGTATGCTATTTTTGGGACGTAGTTATAAGTCCACCTTTTACTCATGATGATACTGTGATTTTTTGGGATCAAGTGTTCGGCACCTGTGCGGATTACACCTGGTCAAATTTTGTAACATGTACTATTATTACTAGCATTGGTATAAATACCCAAAACCCGGATCCGACCCGGACCCAACCCGGACCCGGCATTGGACCGAAACCGACCCGGCCTATCTGGGTCCCGGTCCGGGTCCTAAAATGGGACCCATTGTACTTTCGGGCCCGGGTCTGCTCAAAAGATACCCGACCCGAACCCGTTAAAAAAAACCAAAAAATCAATATAAAAATAAATATTCTATCCTCATCCCTCCCCTCCTTCCTCCTCAATTCTAAATATTGCTCTTCCAAACTCAAAACTCATGCCTTTTTCTTCTCTCCTATATTCTAAATCCTCCACTTGCCACCTCCGCTTGCTGCTCATACTTTAGCTTCTACCCGAACGGGTAGGAATATTTTAATAGGACCCAGACCCGAAACCGGACCCGGTCCTCACAGGTCCGGGTCCGAATCCAATTTTTGGACCCGTAGGGGACCGGATCCGGGTTCGGGTAGTGAAGGACCCGACTCGACCCGATACCATTGCTAATTATTACTCTTTTTAATTTAGCTTTTTTTGAGGTAGGGGATTACCCTACCTTTTACCAGTAAAAAAGAAGATGAATAGAGTGAATAACATCTTGAGCAGTAGCAACACTATCCAAAATGAATATATTCTTAATGAAACCAGACTGAGTAATATTAATAAGTTTACCAATAACATTAGATAGTCTGTTAGCCAAAACTTTCATAATGATTTTAAAGATAACTTTGAGAAGACTAATAGGTCTGGATTGTCTAACCTTATTAGCTTCAACAGCCTAGGAATCAACACAATATGAGCATAATTGATTCTAGAAAAATCAAGTTTATTATCATATAATTCTTCAAAAATGTTCATAATATCTACCTTTAAATCCTCCGAAAAAAACTATAAAAGAAAATATGGATACCATCTGGACCAGGAGCAGAGTTCAAAGGAATGTCACAAATAGCTTGATGAATTTCCTGTTCTGAAAAGGAAGTTCAAGTTCATGAAGATTAATATTATTATTAGGAGGATATAAAGAATCTCAATCCGCTTCAAGAAAGTATCACCAGAATTGCTCATAAGATTTTTATAGAAATTATAAAATTTATTATGAATAAGATTAAAATCAGAAATTGTATCCATCTCTGTCCGAAGAGAAGTAATATTATTAGCTCTTATTTGCAGTATGTATGATTTTCATGTCTGTCCAATTAACTTTATTTAAATCAGGAATTCGAGATAGATTTGAGTCATTTAAGAGCATCTGTAGTCGTCGTGAGCCAAATTTTGGGTATTTGGCAAATGGAAATAGAAAAAATGAGTTGGCACTGTAGTTGTCGAAAGCTAAAATTTGGGTCAGACGAAAGATTATCTATTGTCCAAGCGATATGTACAGGTAAATTAGAACGGACAGATGATAATATGTTGTCTGTTGAATGGAAGAAAAATATTTAAAAATGTGTGGGACGGGAAATAAATTCCCGTCCGACGAAGTTTTTTTTTTAAAAATAAAAATTCCTAATCAAAACTGGGGTTAGTTTGGTTGGTGGGAAGGTTTATTAGACCAAAAAAAAATTAGTTAATCCCAACATATTTTAGTTTGGTTGGTGAGAAGGTAATTCCACAATTTAAGGGGAAAATAAAAATTCAAAGGGAGGGATGGTAGATAATCTACCGTCCCAACCATTTTTTATTTTATTTGAAGGGATGGTAAATTGTTTACCATCCTTCAATTTTTTAAAATTAATTCAACGGACCAAAGATTATCTTCCATCCATCGATGTTTCAGCTGAAAATGTGTAGGGACGATGTTTTATTTTCCGTCCGACGTCTCCAACGAAAGATAATTTTTCGTCTCATCAAACGGACGAAAGATAATCTGTCGTTTATTATATTTTGGCAAAAGCCATTTCGTCGACCAAATTTGGCCGACCATTGTTCATTCGATCGTCATTTTTGGGTAAATAGCTAACGACTAGAGCGATTTTTTTCCCCTCAAATTTTCAAAATTTAGGTAAGTGGCAGACGACTACATATGCTCTAATGTTTCATTACAAGACCCAGTTAGACAGATGAGTCAACTTTACAAGATCCAACTAGATATAGAGGATACAGATGCCAGGGTTCGCTGAAAATGCTAATGCCAAAAAAGTAGGCGTGATTACTTTGAAGCGGAATAAAGATGGGTTAAACTAAAACTAGGTGGGGTGTGATTACTTTGAAGTGGATTTGAATCTTATCCAAAATTTGTGGGGTTCTGTTGTTATCTCAATTTGGTATCAAAGGGAAGATGAAAGCTGTTCATGGAGGCAAGTGGAAGTAAGTCAGTGGGAATGGTCACCCATGACGTGGAGAGATAGAGATGGAATCAGATTATGCTTGTTAGTGGTGGAGAAAGAGAAAGATTTACCAGTGATGACAGAGGGGAGAGAAATTGGATCCATTTGGACACCAACAATTTATAAACTGGAGAGATAGAAGCGAGCGGTTATACTGAGAGAATAAACAGAGACACTCGAACCCGATCATAAAATTTTGGAGGAACATAACCGTATCATATCCACTTTTAGGAGTGGTAACAGATAAATACTCTTAAAATATCTCCTTCCCAGAATACACCGGGGACGAAGAAATTTCGGTGGTAAAAGATAAATATTCTTAAATATCTCCGTCCCAAAATACCCCGGGGACGAAGAAATTTGGGGGGATATAAACGAATCCTATAAATCCACTGTAGTAATGGATACAACAACAACGAAACATTTTTCTCATCTAGCTAGTTGGGTCAGCTATATGAATCCTCGTTTTTCAATCTGCTCGGTTTACCACAATATCTTCTGTAATGTCACAAATTATCATATCTTTTATCGCTAATTTCACCCAAGTAAGTTTATGACTTCCCATATCCCTAACTCTACCTTCAATACTTATCAAATCACTTTTTCTAATGGGGCATTGCTAGATCTACGTGTGACATATTCAAACCACATGATGTGATTCTCTCTTAACTTATCTTGAAGAGGAGTTACCTTTAGCATGTCTCGTATATATTCGTTTCTAATTCTATCATTTCTGATTTTACCACACATCTATCTTAACATCCTCATCTCCGCTACACTCATTTTTTTGAACATGTTGTTTCTTTGTTACCCAATACTCTGCTCTATATATCATTGACGGTGTAACAGTCGTCCTATAAATTTTTTTCTTCAACTTCAAAGGTGCACATTTGACACACAAAACACCATTGACACTTTTCCTGCTTAGATCCTATGTATAACATCTTCACAAATCTCGCCCTCTCCTTATATAATCGACCCTAAATATCGGAAACGGTCTCTCTTAGGTATCTCTTGACCATCAAACATCACTACTTCCTCAGTTGTGTTCTGAATATCACTAAAATTACACTCTATATACTCTGTTTTAGTTCTGCTTATTCTACAGCCTCTAGCTTCTAAAGTTTATATCCACAATTCTAATTTAGCATTAACTCCTGTCCTAGTCTCATCCGCTATCTTGTATTCCTTGCATCAATTCATCCGTAACAAAAACAAAGAGGTAGGGGGTTAAGGCTGAACCTTGGTGTAAACCTACTATAATAGGAAAATCATTGGTCTCTGTTATGGTTGTTTTAATTGTGGTCTTTGTCCTTTCACACATATCCTTAATTACCTTAATACACCGAATAAGTACTCTTTTATTATTTAATACCCACCATACAATGTCTTTATGGACTTTATCATAAGTTATCTCTAGATATATAAACACCATATGCAGATTATTCTTATTCTCCCTATATTTTTCCATAAGTCTCTTCAGTACATAAGTTGCTTCCATTGTTCACTTTCCAGGCATAAACTCAAACTGATTTTCAGAAATTGTAATTTCTAGTCTCAGTCAATGTTCGATCACTCTCTCCCAAATTTTCATTGTATGGCTCATTAATTTAATCCTTTGGTAGTTGGAGCAACTTTGTATATCTCTTTTATTTTTATATATAGGTACTAAAATATTCTTTCTCCATTCATCGGACATCTTCTTAGTCCTCAAAATCTGATTAAATAATTTTGTTAGCCAACTCATTTCTACATCCGCAAGACACTTCCAAACTTCAGTGGGTATACCATCCGGTCATAAAGTTTTTCCTATTTTCATCCATCCTAGAGCATTTCGAACTTCCGATATCCTAATTCTACAGGAAAAACATATGCTCTTGACTTTCCCTCGAGTCCTCTATATTTAAGTTGCCCACAAGCTTTTTATTTAATAACTTCTCGAAGTAATTTCGACATATTTCCTTAATTTCTTCATCTTTTACTTGGACTCTAGAATCCACGCTCTTAATATACCTAATTGTATTTAAATCTTTTGTTTTCCTATCCATTTGTTTAGCAAGCATAGAAATATTATTTTCTCATTCTTTTGTTCATAATTTTCTGTATAAATCATCATAATTTTATTTTATTTTATTTTATTTTTTGCATCAACTTTCATTCTACGGTCTTAGATCTCTCCCAGTTCTCTTCATTTTTACTCTTTTGCCATATTTTGAAGGTTAATCCCTTTTCTTTCACAATATTTTAGATTTCTTCTTGCCACCGCCATATTTATTTAGTTAGCAAACCCTCTACCATTTAGATTCTCTAAGTACCTCCATTGAATTTATCTTATGTATGTAGCCATTTTAGTCCACATCATATTAGTCGCCTCTTCCCAATTCAATGATGCTCCTTTAATGACTTAATCTCTAAAAACCTCTAGTTTATCTTCCTTCAAGTACCACGACAAAATTCTTGGGTTCCTATTATCCTTCCTCGCACATATATGATTCTGAATCTTAACATCCAATACCATTAATCTATGTTGTGAGGTTAAACACTCTTCCGGTATAACTTTACAATCTTTACATGTCAAGCGATCCACTAAAAATCAATCTGGCTCTTATTTAATCCACTTTTAAAGATTATCAAATGTTCCTCCGTCTTTCTAAAATAAGTATTTACTAGTATAAGATCATACGAAGCCATGAAATATAATAGAGCCTCTCCACCGTCGTTCATATTTCCAAATCCATGTTATCTTCTCCTACATGTTATCTTCTCCTACATGTCCCTTGAAATCTCATCCTATAAATAATTTCTCACCTAAGTGTACCCCTTGAATTATCTCATTCATATCTTCCAAAAATTTATTTTTTACTTGTGCATCTAGTCCTACTTTGGGTGCATAAGCACTAATAATATTAATTATGTTTCCCTTTAATACAAGCTTAATTTTTTTTATTCTATCACATTTCCTATTAACATCACTACATCTCTTTTGAATTTCTTATCTACTATAATTCCTACTCCATTTCCATTTCCAATTTTACCTATATAATATAATTTAAAACCATATATCTCTTTAGCTTTCTCTCCTACACACTTTGTTTCTTGTAAAGAAACTATATTAATATTCCTTCTAATCATGGTATATACTACCTCTATGCATTTTTCTTGTCAATGTTTCTATATTCTAAGTCACTAACCTAAACCTATTTTGCTGGACTATCATCTTTACCCGCACACGACCAGATTGGTGCAGGAATCCTTACCCATTTTTCATCGCACCTGGGCGCCGGTGCGGCGCCCCTTACATATTTTTCGAAGCACCCGGAGGCAGGCACAATGCACTGTTTCTAGGAAATGATCTAGCATTTGAGTGTATATTATTAGGATTCATGTTCATAGAATTTGACAAAATTCTGTGCTGGCTGTCAAATGTCGAGTGCAACCCTCCTTATTACCCGGTTTGTGGCCGGATTCCTGGCTTGGAACAGGCAATGGCAGAGTAATGGATATGCAACTTTAATTTTGATATTTTATTTTAAAAGGTTATAATAATTATAGTATTAAATACCATCAAATTGGGTTGGCAGTCGAACCGGATTTATTCGCGACCCACCCGCCTTTGACTCGAACTTGTTTGACCCGGTCCAGGTTCAGGTCAAACCTGCTCAAGCAACCGGGTTGGACCGGGTCAAAAAAATTAGCGGAAAAAATCCGTTCGACCCGGCCCGTTTCAACCCACGAACTCGTACGGTTGCAAACGGTCGAACCAGCAGGCCAGCCCACCGAGTGCAACGTTGTTGTCGTCTTTTTTTTATTTTTCTATTATTAGAATTTTTTGGGGTTTTTTCTTATAAACCCCCACTAAATTCACTTATTTTTCATCACAAATTTACACTCCTTAATATCTTTCAACTTTTACTCTCTCAACTCACTACGACTACTACTACTACTCCTCCTCCTCCTCCTCCTCCTCCTCCTCCTCTGCCTCCTCCTCTCAATCTATTTCAACAAAAGGAACAAAGAAGTGAAGAAGTTCAATCGTGTTAAATTCTTATCGAAGCTACTATGTTTACTACGAACTTTCTCTACTACTCAAATTCTTTTCAAAGCTAAATCTCTCTCTACTACATAGTGAATTAGCTCAAACTCTCTTTACTATACAGTTGATCAAGTGAAGAAGCTCAATCGCTTGAATTCTTGTCGTCTACTCAACTCTCTTTATTATTTTCAAAATTTTCAACTCTACATTCGTGAAGTACGATATCAAAAATTTTCGACTCTCCCATCTCTCTCATCTCTTTATTATTGTCAATGCTTTTTAAAAAAAAATTGTTCACTTGTTTTTTTATTTTTTCGCTACATTCTTAACTCTTGTCTACGGCTCCATTGCCTGTGCACGGGGTAGAAGTTTTGTATAAATATATCGCCGTGTTATTAAGTGTTTTGATTTAATTTCTTTTCTCTATATGAGGTGGAATAGAATAACCCGGTTGAAGCGTAATGATCATATGTCTATAATGCACTGTATGTCTCAAGATCTACATGAGGTGTGTGATGCATAGCTAAAAAAATGTCAGTCACTATCCGAATGACTAAACAAATAACATCTAACAGACCGAACCCCCACCAATAACTAAGATTGCTCGGGGTTGGATAATCTACAAATGTTGGTTAAGTGTGGAGGATATATGTTGTTTAGGAAGAGAGAGTCGTTGGTTCCTTATAGTCAATCCTCCTATCATTTTTTATATTTTATTTTCACATACACTACTACTACTTTAACTCTCTCAACCCTCCTATATTGACTTTTGTTTTTTCACATACACTTTTAACACACTACATGTATCATGTTGCGATCACGAGATAGCAGCCAAAGTGGAAAATGTTCCAATAGTTCATATCGTCGGCCTCCAATAATCCCACAATTAGAGACTGAATATAATCATAACTTTAATATAGATTATGAAAGTGTCCATCAACACGAATATGATCCCGACACACAACATGATGAAATGCTAGCTTGTGACACACAAATACATGACACGGAATCCGCACAACCCACTTTTAGTAGAAAACATAGATGCCAAACTTGTGAAGTCTAAAAATTTTATGACTTTATCCCAAACAAAGAGAATCCAAGCATAGGACATAAGGTGTGTAAAACAAGTAACAAAAGTTATAAATGGAATAAGGATGAGGGAACGAGCACAATTAGTCAATACAATACAAATGTATACTCCGAAATAGTACAAGACCAACTATCTGTAACCCCTGTTCCCGCCAATATGTATTTTCTGTGTATTTTATGCAGTTTGATTTTCTATTAAAATATTGTCCAATCAAATATTATATTTATTTCGAATAATGGTATATTTAACTTTATTTTCTATTCCTAAATGATCGACTATTTATATTTGAACCCAAATCAAATATATTATTACTATTTGAATTTTAATAAATTTGTTAAAATCAAATCCCATATATATATATATATATATATATATATATATATATATATATATATATATATATATATATATATATATATTATTGTTATTATTATTACTTTTGTATACTATTTGATTTAATTAATTAATTTCTATTTATTATATTTTATCTCAATTCAAATCATGGTCTCTTCTATTTTGTGAACCCATACATTCTATTGTATTTATTAGTATTTGAGTATTAACTTAATGCGTACTATTTGATTTATTTGAGCTATGGTATTATTATTGATTTATTATTTATTATTTTTAATCTAAACCCTATAATTTTCCCTATTGGATTCCAACCCGTACATGCTAGCCCATTAACCCATCAGCCTACCCTATAAATACTAATTATTCCTTAACCCTAATCACTTAACCTAATTACCCTACTCTAATCCCGCCGCCTAAACACCCGAGCCTGTTCACCTTCCTCCTTCCTATCTGCTCCAAAACCCGTTCACCTTCATTGCTACGCTCCGACTACGACTGCCACTTACGCCCTGTCTCACTCCGCCAGCCCGTCGCCCGCATTCCCTCGCCCTCTCACCCTGAGCCTCCTCATCTTCCTCCTGCTCATCGCCACCAAAAAACCCATCGATCATCCCTTCCACCACCATTGTCAAATCCCCTGCTCACCACCTTCACTTCTATCGACACCTCGTCCTCGAACATCAGGCCTGTATCACCCCTCTCTCTGCATCCCGCTCACCTCTCGACGCTGCTGCCTTCACCCACAGTCGCCGCCTACCTCCGCAACCCCCACTGCACCTCGTCGATGTCCTCCCCCGACCAGCGTCGACCCTGCCCTCATCGACTGCGTCGTCGTCCGTCGACCAGACCCCCGCCATGCCATTTCTATTCTTAGTAGTCATTCTTGTTGTCTTGGTTTTATACATGCGTTGCACGTATAGTTGCTGCCTCATTCGTGTGCTTGGTTCGGGGGATTGTGTTCACGGGTTTTCGTCATTGTCCTATAATCCTCACAAGGCAAGTATCTTTTACGAATTTTTCTTGTTTCCCGTACAAGCAATTTTTTGGAATACCGTAAGTAGATTTTTGTTGTGACTCGTTCTTCATGTTTTACACATTGATGGTCTTGGCCCTACCCGTTGATTTGTTCCTATCAATTCCATAATCGTAAAAGGTCACAAACATTTCGTTGTTACACCCGTACATGAACATGAGTTAGAACTAGGTATTTATCTGTATGAATGTATGTCCATGAATCACTGTGAGTAATAGATGCTTTGTTGTATGATAATCATGTTAACAATGCTTCCTTGCTTAATGTGTTCGAGAATAGCCATGGCATGTTGATTGAATACCTGTTATTTTCTAATTTACATTATACACCATCTTGGATCCATCATAGTTACTATCGATGTTATAATTCATGCAAAGGTGATTTCATTTACTGCTATCCTGTTTTGGCATGACAGATTAAACCCTATTAATATCAGAAAAATGATTTATGTTCTTGAAAATGAGATGTAGGTTCCTGTTTCTAGTTTCCAGATTTTTTGACGAATCTGAAATCCGATCTATAACTTGTGAGTTATCACACTTTTAATACTGTTGTGTTGCAAATTCCATATTTCTTATTACAAGATTTTTGGCATGAATTATCGATTAAAATAAATGCTAATAGTAAAATTTAGACTTGATATTAATCTGGACATTACTAGAAATGATTAGGAGTCACTCCAAATTTTTGTAGAAATATTTGATAATTTTTTAGACTTAATATATTTATACAAACATGATTATATAATTGCTACCTTTATGCCTGTTCAGTAAAGAACCTCAGTTTTGACCTGATTCTATTTGTCATTGATTAAAATTTATTGAATGAGAATTCTAGCTCTGTGTATCTGGAATCTAGAACATCTGACAGTTTTGCAATTCGATTTACAAATTGTAAGATATTCAAATTTTCGTACAGTGACGCTTGAATTCCAAAATGCAGTCTAAAATATACATCACCCTGCTTAATTAGCTGAATAGTAGACTAATTTAAGTTTTAAAATCTGAAATTAATTGTACGGATATTTAACACTGTTAGGAGTTTAAATATAATTTTTATGAAATTTTTAAATAATTTTGCAAGTTAATTTTGGTTATAAGTATTTAACTCTTACCTGCTGTCTAAACATGTAATCTGTAAAGAATAAGAATTTTAACCTAGTTTCTGTGACTTTTTTATATTATGTGTATATGCGCCGGAACCGACAGAGATTCTAGTTTCTAGAATTTCTGACGGATCCAAATTTGATTTTCTGTAACAGCGGAAATTCTAGTTTTGGTGCAGCAACGTCCTGCTGTCCAGAATTGGGGTTCTTTTTGTTTCAATATTTAAAATTTCACTTGACACCCGAACATGATTTTCCGCCCAGTCTGAACCTATTTTTTGTCCATGTCATGTTTATTGTCCCTGATTGTGCACATTCATGTCTATGTTGGTAAAAAAAATAAGTAATCAAGCCGGTGTTAAGAGATAGATCTAGTAGTGGACTATATAGGAAAGTGTACTTGGAAGGGGGGCCGTGTTTTCCACCTGTTTGCATGAATACATGATTACATGATTCATGAGCCTAGTTATCTGTTTACATGATTACCTGACAACATACTTCCCTATAGGAAGGTGTACTCGGAAGGGGGCCCATAAGTCCCACCTGTTTGCATGAATACATGATCATATTTACCTGTTTACATGATGCCTGAGTACACGGCCCTATAGAATCCACCACGAAATCTAAATACAATTTGTTTGTATGCAACAACCATGTGGTATGGGACGTATGGGTGGTGCATTAGATAGGATTAAAAAAATAGACTTAAGAATAAAATGTTTCACCTTCACATTCATGTTACCTGTTACCTGATACCTGATACATGTTACCAATTTACCTATTTATCTGAGACCTGTTATACGTTTGCATGTCTACTTATCACTTGAGCCTGTTTACTCGCTTGCTAGTTTATTGAACTCTATTTACCTATTGCATTCCTTCCATGCTATGTTCTATGTTTTTGTTTCCTGTTTCCTGCTCTATGTTCTTATTTACTCTGTTCCCGTAACCTTTTTGCTTGTACTACTTGCGACCCGTAGCTTGCACTAAAGGGCATACTGTTTTCCTGTTTCTCTGTTTCTTCCAATTGCTAAATATACAGGCTTTGAAAATCAATTACCTACAAGAGTTAGTGATCAAGTGTTCTAAGCTTGACTGGAACTTTTCATGCTTTAGTTTATTCCTGTATTGAGTTATCAGTTTCCTTTTTGCTACTTGATACTTTGTATTGGGCATGTTGTCCCAGAGTTTTATTGTTTTCCAGATCTTGTTTTATTTGAGGATTATCTATTTGATTTCAAATAATTCTTTTCATTATGAGATTATTTCATGCATGTGTGATTGTATCTTTCTGTTTACTGTTTAGTTGATCCTTACAGCTTATGAATGATGAAAATCATTCGTTGGGTTTGTCACGTACTCGTATTTCGTATTCTTTTGGGAAGCGGGGCGTAACACTATCCCAGCAAAAGATCAACCCTAGGATCGGGTAAGTAGATAGCCATAACTATGATCCTGAAATCGTTCGTCAAAAAATGACTGGACTAGTTATTAAATAAGAGTTACCTTTTACATATTCCAAAAGTTGGAACCTGGAGGTCTTTAACCAAAATACACTAAATCCATATTTCAAAAGAATTCATAGAGACACACTTAAGGCTGATTATTTTAAACTTTATTTCGAAATGAGAGACGCTTTAATTGCAATTTTATATTCTTTAACTTGTACAGTATCATTAACGGCCGATGGTTGAAAATTTTGTAACGATATTCCGATGGTGGTCATAACTTATCATTAGATTGATAGTGATTGGCTCGTTCAAAAGAGAATCATATCATTTGCTGCTTTGCTGTACCTCCATAGTGGTACAGTTATCGCCGTATTTTAGAAGTTTGTGATTTATTTCATATTCACGATAAAAAAAATTTGATTAATTTTGATAATGCCTCCAACAACACTACTGCAATTACTACATTAAAATATTTTTCTCCTCCATGTCTTGAATTTTTTCATATTAGATGTGCATGTCATACTCTTAACTTATGTGTACAAGATGCATTGAAAGTAGTCGATCCATATGCGAATACAATTAGAAATTATGTACATTTCATCGCTTTGACTGGTAATATGCTTCAACAATTCAAAGAATTGTGTAATCTTAAGGAAGTACATTTTAAGAAATTTCATAGAGATTTTAAACATCGATGAAATTCTACTTTCGACTTATTGAATGTTGTTACTAAATTCAACGTGGTTATAAATAATTTTTGTATTGCAAAAGATATGAAAGATATTCAAATGACTCATACTTCTTGGCATTTTGCCGAAAGTTTGTTAAAAATTTTGGAACCTTTTAAGACTGCAACTTTGAACTTTTCGAAATCTATGATTCCACTTGTAGTAGTATTTTTATTTCAATAATTATTATGATGCAAAATTTTCAAGATATGATTTCAGATCCTTACATTAGCCATATTGTTATTCCCGTTTATGCTAAAATTTTAAAATATTTTAATCATCCTCATATATTGTATTGTATTGCTATTGTAATGGATCATTATATCAAATTAGCGAGTATGAAGAATTTGATTGAAATACTTTTTATTTTACATAGGAAAGACTCTCAATATGAATGTAATGATTATTTAGCTAGATATGAGTTGACATTGAATAATTTGTATAATTTTTATGATAGAACTTATGCATCTAGTGATACAACACAAGAAACTAGTATATCAACTTCTTATTCTTCTTATAGAGGTAAGGGTAAGAATACATTAGAATATGCTACTGCAAATTTAATTGCTCGTATCCAATCTAAAAAACCTAAGACTAATGCAGCTAATAAAATAAACTAGTATATTTCACAAGATAGTGAGAATGCTAATGCTATGATTGAAGTGTTACAATGGTGGAAAAAACATGAAACTCTATTTTCAATTCTTTCACATATGGCTAGAGATCTACTAACCTCTCATGTGTCTACAGCTGCATTAGAAATTATTTTTTTCCTTCAAGCAGCAGGGTCTTAACCGATTACAAGAATTGCTTGAAGTCGGATTCATTGGAGATGCTCGTAAGCACCGAAGATTGGATGAAAGCTGAAGACAGGGCTCAAGAAAAAGCAGTGTACACCTCAACAAGTAGAAGCAACTAACTCACTTGAAGATTACGTCGAAGCTGAATATGAAATTTAGGGAGATGAGATCCTAGGTTTAGGTTAAGTAAAGGTGCACGATAGTAGTTCAATGACATCTCTTCAGTCTAACTCTAAGCCATCTCGAACTTTAAATTATCTCCTTAAACTTGTAATTCAATAAATTTGTATGATTTTTTTAGTTTTTATTATTTGTATTTGTATGTAAGTTGCTTGTTGTAAAAACTTATTCCAAGTTGAAATGAGTAATATATATAATTTTGTTTCACTCTTATACACATTCTACATTTATTTCTTTTTTTTGGAGTAAAAAAAAAAAATTAAAAAACCAAAATATTAAAAGACTCGGGCCAACCCGGACCAGCCCGACCCGGGTCAGTTCAGACACGTATAGGTTCGGTTTGAGTTTTTGAAACTCAAACCCGACCTGGGTTTTGACCCAACCTGACCTAGGGCCACCCCTTACCTGTGCAAACCCACCGGATTGTGGCCTTGCCCGGTCCGTCCAGCACGAATGCCACCATAAAAGATGCCTTAAATAAGTAAAAATATTGGACCCATAAAAAATAAATAGATAATTTTTTTTTTTGAAGAAAAGGTGGAGTCTGGCCATCCTGTTTCATTAATAAGTGATTAATAAAACAAACTCAGAGTACTGAGCTTACAACAAAGTCCTACAATCAAACCAGAAGTACATAACTCCACCCCGAACAGGAGGGGGGGGGGACAAAAGAAAATAACATAGAGTAGCTGCAAAGAATACCCCCAACAAACCTTGGGGTGGTGGGTATTAATAATCATCGTAGACCGTACTGGTTATCAATCAATCGTCGCTCTGATCTCGATATCCTCGTCATCGAACTCCTCTACCTGGAATACACTCACAATCCTTCCCCTGGGACCTGCTGCTGCCACATTAGCCCAAAATAAAATAAAATGCATTATGTGAGTCAAATTGCCAGAAATACTATTAAAAGTTCTACGAAAGTTAGATTATTTCTGTCTGGTCAGAGAACCTAGGTCATTACGGCGATAGCGATATACCACGCTTCTCTCATAGCACCCCTCTCTGTTGCGAACTTAGGACCTACCCACAGGTCCTCGTATGTACTAGGGTATTGAGATGTCCCGAGGGCGGTGAGTACCTCTACAATAACCGCTTTGCTCTTAGGGCACTGAAGAAAAAAGTGGTCTCTAGTCTCCAGGGTAGCGTGGCAGAACCCGCATTGAGAGGCCATATTCGGTTGGCACTTAGTGAGGTTTTCTCTAGTCAGGATCGCATCATTTAGCACCAACCATAAGAAAACTTTGATTTTTAGCGGGGCTTTCATTCTCCAGACCACAACAGACCACTTTGGTGTACATTCCCTGAAATGGATGCGATTGTACATGGAGCGTACCGTGAACTTGTCGTTCTTCTCCAATCCCCAGGTTTTCTTATCGGGCCCCTGAGAGCAACCAATTCCAGCGTTGGTGATGTAGGTCTGAAGTTCCGTTAATCTGAGCTGAGAGCCTAGGTCAAGCGATTGTTTGAAAGACGGATTCCAGATATCTCTTTTCCAGGCTGCTGTCTCCGTGTAGTGTGGTTGTGCCGCTAAATAGATAAATTTGCCCCAGTTAGAGCATCTGTAGTCGTGGGCTAAATACCCAAAATTTGGAAAAATATCAAAAAAACGAGCTGCAGTTGTCGTCCAAATACCCAAAATTTGGGTGTACGATGAACAGTTCGTTGCCAAATATAGCAGACGATTTGGCCATAACCAAAATATAGCTAACGAACCATTTTACTCCGTCCGTCAGAATTGACGAAAGATAAAACTTCGTCTCGTAGGTGAGACGTACAAAAAGCAGGAGAGACGAAGGATTAAACAGCGTTTGAAAAAAGAAGAAAAAAAAATTAAAAAATGTCAGAGACGAAAGATAATACACCGTCAATTGCAAAATTGGCTAGATGCCAAAAATGTAATTGACGGGAAATTATGAATCGTCCCAGGCATTTTTGCCTTTTTTTTTTTTTTGGTTTTTTAGTGCTTATTTTATAAAAAAAAAAAAAAAAAAAAAAAATTTGAAATAAAACCAACGGACGGCCATTTATACACTGTCCTAGAAGAGTGACGGGATATTATATCCCGTCGTTGCTTATTTAAAAAAAAAAAAAAAAATTTGAAGCAGACGATTGATCATACCCCGTCCACATATGGGATAGTGAGATTGACGGTAGAATATCTCCCGTCCTTGCTTTTTTTCTAAAAAAAAAAAAAAAAAAAAAATTAAACAAACGATTGATCAAAAGCCGTCCGTACTTCAATTCGATTTTTTTAATATTTTTCCGATTGAAAGACGGTACATTATTTTGCGTCGCTAATTTTTGTCCAAGCCGCACACTCCAAGACGATAGATAATCTTCCGTCTTTCAAAAAAAAAAAAAAACGACGAATCGAATATAGCTTTGAACGACTGCAGCAACATTCTTTTTTCCGATTTCTTAATTGCTATTTATCCAAAATTTGACAAGAACGACTACTACAGATGCTCTTAGAAATGAATTTAAGGAACTGGGAACGTGGGCAATATTTTATGGAATTAGTTGAAACGGAACATGCTTAACTGTACGGTCTTACTCACTGTCTTTCAAGTCACAACCACTCATTTTATCCAATTTTTTGAAGTCGAATTAAATTGCAATATGCTTATTGTGTTTGGATCTTTGAAAAGATAGGTGAAATTTAATAACAATTGAATTCTTTTTCCCCATCGTGATGAATACGGTGGAATATTCTGGCTGCATAGCCTGCATTCATTTCTACTGACGACTGTTGTTGTGGTATAATTTTTTTTAAAATAAGGGCAAAAATCAAAATATCCTCAACGTTTGGTTCGAGTACAAAATATTTATACAAAGTTTGAAAAATTATACTAAATTCATTTTTCCGTTAACTTAATCTCATCCGTTAAGTTATAATTATTAAATTACTTTTTTACTCTTACTCTTTTATAATTAGATCTCTTCTTTCTTTATCCTTTTTCTTCATTTTTTTTTCAAATTCCGATCGATCTGTCGATCGAATAAATCAGAATTGACAGTGATTAAGGTGAGCAATTATATTGATAGTGATTAAGGCAATTTTTATTGGTTGAGAAAAATGAAAGGAAGAGAGGATTATGGACTTGAATGTGTTTTTGTATGTGTGTGTGTGTGTTTTCGGTTTAGAGAAATGAAAGCAAGAGTTGATGAGGGACTTGAACGTGTTTATGCATTTAAGTCTATGTTATAAATTAAGGAGAGCTATCAAAAGCAACAGGTGCTTGAGGACTTGATCAATGAAAGATCTGTACAATTAGAGATGACAAGTTTTTCATTTGTCTGGAGGTCATTGGCATATTGTAGATTAAATGGAATGTCTTCCGGAGAAAAAGCTTATCTTTGTTATTTATATTATTGAAATGACTAATTTGTTAGCACATGTGAGACATCAACTTTAAATTTTTAATATATATTACATCTGCAATCTTTCTTTACTTCTTTAACTTCCAATTGCTATGTGATGTGGCTTGTATGGTACTAGTAAGTTTTGCTTGTTGACTGTTCAGTGACTAACTGAAAGGAGAAAGGAAAAGATTGACTAGGGCCTTGAATCGTATATGTGTGTCTGAGTAGCTAAGTAGCTACCAGCAGATTTCGCTTCAGTATAAATTTGGAAAAGAAAATTTTTTGCTTGAATATATTTTGTTTGCAAAAGAATTAATGCAAAAGCTGATATCTCAACTTTTATTTATAAAATGCATTAATGGATCGAGTCAGATGGTATAAATAGATAATTTGTGGTTACGACAATAGGTTATAACAGATCGGTCGGGATTTGAAGAAAAAAGAATGAAAAGGAAAAAGAAAGAATAAATTTGATTATGAAAGGATAAGAGTAAAAAAGTAATTTAATAATTATAACTTAACGGATAGGCTTAAGTTAACGGAAAAATGTGTTTATTGTACTTTTTCAAACGTTGTATGGACATTTTGTACTCAGGCCAAACGTTAGGAGAGTACTTTGGCTTTTGCCCTAAAATTAATACTCTAACTGGTTCTCAACTAATTAGAATCTAAGATACCGAAGATGGCTAAGACAATAAAATTCAAACAATCAAGAGAAAATCTGCATTTTGGTGCTACAGAATTCAGTTTATTAGATTTTAAATTTTGGTTGGGAAGGTTCTTGGATTTGGTTGTTTTTCTTTCTTTCTTTTTTCCCTCTTGATTGCATATTACTTGAGACATATTAAACCTTTTTCTTATTTTATTTGTCATTGATGAAATTAAGTGTATTTTAGCATATATTTTTGTACAAGAAATATATTCTAACAATAAGGCACATAATATTAATAGCGAATATATGGACAATCTGTTGAAATTCATCACGTAGTAAGCCTCGAAAGTTTTGCCGTACTGACCCACTTTTTGAAAATATTTGGCGCTCTGATCTACTTTCAAAAATAATTAGCGAACTGATCCAGGTTTGGACACGTCAGCAACAAACGTTCTTGAAAAACGGCATAGGTTATTTCGATACCATTTTTCCCAATAACAGCATATGTTTTAAAAAAAACTTTCATACCGTTATTTGGAATAACGGCATTTGTTACTTTTAGCCGAATGAGCAAGTAATCTCAATTGTGAGCTGAGAGACAAGTATGAGAATAAAGTAAAGAATGCCGTTCTCTCAGAGAACGACATTGTTTACACTGATGCGGTTATTTTGAATAACGGCACCAGTTACTTTTTTTCCCACAATTGCATATGTTGCATTTGTTTGGAACAGCGGCATCCAAATCATTTTATTATAACTGATGCCGTTATTTCCAATAACGACATCAGTAATTCGAATATCGTTCTTGGGAATAACGACATTATTTTTAAGTTGTTTCAACACTTTAGAATTTTTTTCAATTCACACTTGTATGAGAAATATACTGATGCCGTTACCCCAAATAACGGTATGCAAAATAAATTATAAAATGATGTCGTATAGTAGCTTATGCTGATGTGTCCAAAATTGAATGAGAACGCTAATTATTTTCGAAAGTGGATCAGACCTCTAAATATTTTTAAAAGTGGGCCAATACAGCAAATCTCTCCAGAAAATCCAACGGCACATGCACCCACCTTAATAATCATGGACTCTTTTGACTGTACATATGTTTCCTAATATCTCCACATCAAGTTACTGTAACTCACACTTGTCGAGGAGTTTGCCCTTTAACACAGTAACACTTTTGCAGTTCCAATGTTTAAGACCTCTCAATTTTGCTGCACCTTTTCCTCAAAAAAAAAATTTGCTTCACCTTCTCCAACAACGGAATTTAGTATCCCGGCAGCATCACTCATTATCTCTAATTTCTAATATTAAGATAGGAGAGAAGGAGTTATTATTTGTAAACAAATAAATTCGTGTATCCGATCATACATAACTATTATAAAAGAGATTTCTGGTTCAAGTCCAAACTACGTCGAAATTTTTATTTTTAAAATATTATATTTATGCAGGTGTAAATTACTATTCTTTAATTAGTTAAGAACACTATGTAGAGCTACTATATTTTTTCCCCAAAATGATTCACTTTTCAAAAATAAATATTTGACCCAATTTCGCAACTAATTATCAAACTAACACACTTGGTGGTTCAAACAGCAAGTATTGAGCGAGTTCAGTTATAGGAATTTCTCTAACACTTGGACGAATCTAGCCAAGTCTCAAACACTAAAGCTAAACTCGTTGTTTCAAACAGCGAGCCTAGTTCAATAATGATCACTGTTTAAAATAACGAGTTTAGTTATAGAAATTTCTCTAACACTTTGAAAAATCTCGCCAAGTTTTAAAACACTAAAGCTAAACTCGCTGTTTCGAACAACGACTCTAATTGAACTAAATTTGATGTATGAAACAGCATAGTTCAATTAGGGTCGATGTTCGAAATAGCGAGTTTAGTTATAGGAATTTCTCCAACACTTTGAGAAATCTTGTCAAGTCTCAAAACACTAAAGCTAAACTCGTTGTTTCGAACAACGATCCTAATTGAACTATACTCGTTGTTTCAAACAGCAAGTCTAGTTCAATTAGAGTTGTTGTTCGAAACAGCGAGTTTAGTTATATGAATTTCTCTAACACTAGAAGAAATCTTGTCAAGTCTTAAAACACTAAAGCTAAACTCAATGTTCCAGCAAGTCTAGTTCAATTAGGATCGCTGTTTGAAACGTCGAGTTTAATTATAGGAATTTCTCCAACACTTGGAGAAATCTCGCCGAGTCTCAAAACACTAAAGCTAAGCTCATTGTTTCAAATAGCAATCCTCCTAATTGAACTAGACTCGTTGTTTCAAACATCGAGTGGTTCAGTTTGGTATTTATTTTCAAAAAGTTTGGTATTTATTTTCAAAAAGTATGTCATGTTGGAAGGAAAAAAAAATCGTGCTAATGAGTGATAATTTAACTAAGACCAAAGAGATCCAAGCAAATTTGAAAGAATTTACACCCTGTTTATAACAAAGGGCCCTAGTTTAACAAAAAATGAAGGCACCCTTGGACCCCCAAAAATTGTGTTGCCTACAATTCAAGACTTCAAGTCTTGGTCCGCGGAAGAGGTACTTAATATACAAAAATGTGTTAGAATATAATTGCGAAGTCTTCAACAGTATTTACAAATGTGGAGATTTTATCTAGTTACACAGTCTTTCATTTCTACGTTATAAAAATCCAACCTTCCAAATTATTTAAGCTTTTCTCTTGTATATTATTTTATGAAAAATTTGAAAGTACCCTACCAAAGTGTTATATAAATGTTATATCTCTATAATATATACCATTAAATAATTCAACCTTAACTCAAAATTAACATTGTCAAACAAGAATTATATAAATCAATGGAGACAATTTTTTGGGTGAGATAAATATAAAATTCTCAATAGTTTGTAATCTTTAAAGCATTTTTCAAGGAGGAAAACAAGTGATTTTAAATGGTTAAAATAAACAAACAAATAAATAAATAAAAATAAAACATCCAACTGAAAACGAGCTAGATCAAACCTAAATTATATATTAAAAGTTGATAAATAAATTTTATTAAATTAATTCTTGAATTTTCAAGGTCTACATTTCAGTAATATAGGTCATAAAATATCGATTACATATTCTTAAGAATTATTGTATAAATTAAAGTTGAAAATTTTCTCACGGATCATCGGATCATCCCAAGTTAATCCGTATGGCGCTTTTATTTTTCTCATAATTATGTGGGATCCCATGCTTAAATAATGTCTTGGCATATACGTTGTTTATTTATTAAGATATTAAAACTCAATATAATCAACTAGGGGTAGCAGCAAGTAAAATAGGAAACTCCCACTTAGCCTACAAGATGGCAAAAGTATAGCTTTCATTTGCGTAGGCTTCATATTTTTCCGTTTAGCTAGGGGAAAAACAGCCCAACCTATTCCAAAAATTGGACTGGAAAAGAAAAATGTAGAACAGCCATCCGAAAGGGTTACCGAAAACAAAACAAAAAACGTGTACCATGTAAGTGAGAATTTTCTTAGTTAGAAAAGTATTAACCATTCATGAAAATTATTAGACGGTCTATAATACAATGCACAGCAGAAATTTAAATATACTTTTATACAACTCATTTGAACATTCAAACTCCAGTCTTCACTTAACTCCAAGCTTTAACCCATGTTCAAGCCACTCACTTTGCAATCCTACAAAACTGTTAAAACTGTGAGTACGTCAGTTGAATACAACTGATGCAGTGCTGATAAAAGCAGCGACTCTCCAGTCTCACAACCACACACTTGTTACACAAATAAAAACAGTAATAAAAGAATCATAAATTAATAATTAATATTGAAACTAAAAATATATGTCAGGAAAAACAAGAAAAGATGTATAAAACAATGTTCAAGAAAACACAATGCACACGATGCACACTAATGCATACTTATTCGAATTCTATGCATCTCATACAATATAGGTCCGAAGGCAAGCCCTTAGCGTTCACCTCATTTAGGGTTCAATCCACTATGAAATCCTACATCGGTGACAGAAACAAGATTAGACACTCCGTGAATAGACCACAACCCCAGAATACATCCCGCCAGACTGTACAAGTATAAACGCACAAGCATCCCGTAAGCATCACTCTAACTTTGGAGAATCACCTCCCTGTCATACATTCTTCAAATAGACCCCAGTCCCGGAACTCATCCCGCCAGTTTGTACAAGTGCAACGCGTGAACATATCGTACATCTTGCAAATAGACGCTAGTACCGGAACTCATCCCTCCAGACTGTACAAGTGTACCGCGCGAACATACCAAATCTATCTCACGTCTAGACGTTTTGCAAATATACCCCAATCCCGAAATACATCCCTCCAGACTGTACACGTGTACCGCGCGAACATACTACAGAGACGATCATGAATCTAATGGTAAAGAGGGAGAGGATGACTTAACAAATATGTTGAAGGACGCTAATATTCCTTTATATCCTGGTTGCACTAAATACAGTAGGCTATCAGCAACAATTATTCTATATAAGCATAAATCCATGTATGGTGTTTCTAACAAATGCTTTAATCATATTTTGGAGATATTGCATGATATGTTACCTGATGAAAATACAATTCCAGAATCCGCACAAGCTGCACAACAATTAATTAAGTCATTTAAACTTGATTGTGAAATCATACATGCATGCGTCAACGATTGTTGCCTATTTAGAGGTGAGTTCAAAGATGATGATGAATGTAGGAAGTGCCATGAGTCATGGTGGAAGAAGGATCATTGGACTAAGAAGATTCTTATTGGAGTGTCGGTTAAGATTTTGAGGTATTTTTCAATAATTCTAAGGTTTAGAAGAATGTTCCAAACATCAGAACTTGCTGAAAATTTACGGTGGCATCACAATCATAAAAGTGAAGATGATAAAATTAGGCACCCTGTTGACTCTTTGGTTTGGAAAACAATTGACAATAAATGACCATCTTTTGCTGCCGAGCCGCGCAACCTCAGACTTGGTCTGACTGCAAATGGGTTTAATCCTTTCCGTGGTCTTATCTCCCCACATAGTTGTTGGCCTGTGATGCTGGTAATATATAATCTTCCACCAGGGTTATGCATGAGAAAGGAACATATTATGTTATTATTGTTGATTTCAGGACCACATCAACCAGAAAATGACCTAGATATTTATTTACAACCACTGATAGATGACTTGCAGGTTTTATTTGATGTGGGTGTACAGACATATGATGCTTTCACTAAAACATTTTTCAACTTGAAAGCAATTTTGATGTGGACAATAAATAACTTTCCAGCTTATGGTAATCTGGATGGATGTAATACGAAGGAAAAACTAGAATGCCATATATGTGGTACTAATACTTGTTCTAAATGGTTGAAACACAGTAAAAAAAACTATTTACATGAACCATAGGCAGTTTCTTGGACCAAAACATACATTACGGTTCAAAAGAAGTTGGTTTGATGGAAAACAAGAGCTTGAGGAGCTACCTAGATTAATGGTCGGATCAAGAATTTTGAATGAGATTAAAAATATTGAAAATGATTTTGGGAAGGGGTCAAAGAAAAATAAGAGAAAGTTGCAATATGTACAGATTTGGAAGAAGAAGTCAATATTTTTGACTTGCCTTGCTGGGAGGTAATATATATAACCCACTTTATTTATCTTATTATCTAGTTTTTCAAATTTTTTTGGCAATTAGTTAACATTACGTTTCTTACATATCTTAATTGTTTTCTTTTTGTTCAATTTCAGCATTTAGTATTGCATCATAATTTGGATGTAATGCACATTAAAAAGAATGTGTGTGATAGCATTATTAGTACTTTGCTGAATGTGAAGGGAAAGCCAAAGGATGGGATAAATTCACGTATGGATTTGGAAGACATGGAAATTAGACATGGCTTGCATCCAAAATGGGAAAATGGAAAAAGAACTTATCTGTCACCTGCGCCACACACTCTTTCGAAAAAGGAACAACTATTTTGCAAACGGTTATTTGACCTTAAGGTACCTGATGGTTATAGTTCAAATATTGGGAACTGTATATCAGTGGACGAGTGTAAAATTATTGGTCTCAAGTCTCATGATCATCATGTGTTAATGCAATAATTGTTGCCTGTTGCATTAAGAGGTCTTCTCCCAAAAGGACCTAGAAACGCAATATTTTGACTATGTGCATTTTTCAATGCATTATGTCAAAAGGTCATTGACCCGGAGGAAATGCTAAAACTGGAGGCAGATGTTGTTGAGACTTTGTGCATGTTTGAAAGGTTTTTTGTTCCTGCTTTTTTCGATATTATGATTCATTTGACAATTCATTTGGGGCGAGAAGTCCGATTATGTGGCCCAGTTCAACAAAGATGAATGTATCCCTTTGAAAGGTAACAAATTGATTATTTTGTAAATCTATTTGTACTATATAGTTTTTATCATAAAATATTAATTTTATTTTCTGTAAACAAATGAAGACATTCAAAGGATATGTTAGGAATTTGGCACAACCTGAAGGTTGTATAGAACAATGCTATTTATTAGATGAGTGCATGCAATTTTTCAGTAAAGCATGAGTCAAGTGGCTGATATGGATAATCGGCCAAATAGAAATCAAGATTTCGAAAATGATGCGATACTTGAAGGTCGACCAATTTCCAAAGGAACATCGATCACTTTGGATTATCAAAGGCTACAAAGTGCTCATCGATGTGTACTGTTTAATATGGCAGAGGTTGAGCCATATTTAGAGTAAGTGTAGTACGAAAAGTAATTTTCAATGATAATGTTTTTACATAAGGGCATGTAACCATTGTTAATTATTTTAGGATACACTTGAAGGAATTAAAGCGTTTAGACAAACGTCTGGTCAAAAATGAAACTTTACTTCAAGATAGACATTCCGAAGAATTATCAGACTGGTTAAAAGAAAAGGTCTAATTATATATATAATCCTTGAATTTTTGGCTTATTATATATTACTGCCTATAATTCTAATAGTGTGTCATTGATTATGAAAAGATTCACGGGCAGACTCATGGTATGCCCACTCATAACATATCCAAAACGTTAAGAGGGCTTGCACAAGGTCCATCTGTGAATGCTCTCTCTTATTCTGGGTTTGTTATGAATGACCATCGCTTTCACATAAAAGATGCATTCAAGTCAACTCAAAATAGTGGGGTTTCATATGAGGCAACAACTGTTAGTAGATCTAGCTCGAAGGATAAGCACCAAAAGATCAAACCAGTTATTTATTATGGAGTGATCAAAGATATTATTTTACTGGACTATTTTACTTTTCAAATTCCTATTTTATTTAGTCATTGGGCTAATCCGAAAACTGGTGTCAAAATCGATGAAGGTTTTACTATGGTTAACCTGCACCAAGGACAACAACAATTTAAAAATGATCAATTTATTCTAGCGTCACAAGCAAAACAAGTTTTTTATTCTAAGGAAAGTGATTCGTCTAATTGGTATGTTGTTCTAAAGGCGCCACCAAGAGGTATTAATGAGTTGGATTTGGATAATGAAAGTGTTTATTCAAGACCATTAGATGTATCCTTACTTGATAAGAATACTGATGATGAGGATAATGAATATATTAGAAAGAACTGTGAGGGTATCTATGTGTAATTTTCTATATTGTTTTGTTGCACAACTATTTATATTTTTTATCATAACTTCATAGTGAAACTTATTATAACTGATTCTACCACAATTTCTATAATCACTCGTTTACTTCATTATCTTTATATTTTTGTTAGTGATATTTTGCATGTTGAAATTTCTAATTATGATGATGAATCTTTCTAACATGTTCATTTTTTTTCTATTTTTGGCTGTCTATTTAAGTCAGGTGTCTTTCTTTCAAACATGGCTCGAGAAGAGGTAACAACTACTATCAACCATTTATCCACGTATACAATAACATATTTATTATGTATTATTCACAATCATGTTCTTGTTTGGATCATTTGTAGTGCTCAAAACAAGGAAGTAAAAGGAAAAGGAGAGATGAGGAAAAGAAAATGAGAAAGGATAAGGGAAAGAAAAAGAGAAGGGAAAATGATAAGGAAAAGGAAAAAGAAAAGGGAAGAATAAAACTGAAAGAGAAGGCATCAAATGATGTGATCCGTATATCAGAACATGTAGACTCTAATGTCATTGGCGATGCGATTCTAAATGAATTGAGAGAAGAAACATCGAAACAAGCACAACAGTCAGAAGGCACGATCAGGACTCGCGGACACACAACTTGTAGTAATTTATCGGTTGTCAGTGGACAAAAGTTGAAAGTGACATTAAATGATCTTTCGGTCAACCTGTTGGGAAAACTCAAAAAGACTGTATTCTTTTGTAGGCATTTTAGCACGTTAGATGGTGCCGCTGAAATATGATGACTGGAAAAAGATATCTGCTGAGACAAAAGAATTTTATTGGCAAGCAATAAAGGTAAGATATTTTTTCTTTGATGTAGCTTTCTTTATGTAGCTTTCTTTATGTTGTTAAGGTATACATACAACTTGTTTGTTGGTTGGTTTATTGGTTGATTGATTGATTCCTACTGGTTTGCAAGTGTATATCCCTTTGCATGTATGGCCTGTTAATGGATTAGATCATTGTATTTTATGCTACACAAATGAGATTAATTAGCTTGTTCATACATCACTGCATGATTGGACCGTAGATTAATTAGCTTGTTTCCATCTTAATTCTTAGTTGTATGGTTCTGTTATAAATATATATAATGATTTTATATCTTCATCTGGTAAACTAACTCTAGTTGATAACTCACATTCGGACATATTTGTTCCCATCGAGAGTTAGAGACATTTCGATTCTTTGCTACTATCAAATTTTAAATGCCTACAATCTTATAGTTGTCTTCAACTAAGATACCGTACGTAGATATGTTTTAGGTAGTCATGACTAACCACTAACTGGACTTGTGTCCTGGCACGTCATTTTTTGACTAGTCACCACAAAGTTTGAAAATTATTAGCTCATATCATAGGACAAAATCTACAACATGTTTGGTTTCACCTTATATGGAATCTCTTTAAATCAAATTATGGATTTGAGTTTGAGATTACCTCATTTATTTGACTTATAACTAGTTAACAAACATCTTATTGTATATTATTTATTTAATTTTGTTTTTGAAAGATAGTCTGTAACCTAATGCAAGTGGGATATTTGTTTACGATGTATTCTTCCGCTAGATTCACTTTGAGCACTTTATTTGCACGAGGGAATCTACTCAATAATTGGGGTGTTTGATATTAGTTTGTTGGGTTGATAACTTTACTGAGAACCATAAGCCAGTTCTGTTTTTAATATTTGAAAGTGATGAAAATAATTTAGTTTAGTCATTTGTGCATTTTAGTTATTTATGATTATGAACTTGCGCTTCATGTGTAGTTTTATATCGATATGTGTAGTTTTACGAACCATATGCACTTTAAGCATTTATGTTTAGTTTTATATCGATATGTAATTTATTATTGTAGGGCAATGAAAATTGTAGTCATTGCTTTTGTGTACATAGATCTTGGTTAATTAGCTTGCATGCTTACCTTTAATAACGGTTGGAATATTTTTTTGAAGAGTAATGCTACATCCACTACCAATTTTACTATATTTTTCTTTACTACCTTAGGTGGCACACTCCAATAGGTAGGAAAAGATAGAGCAGGTGGGGGAACTCTTCAATAGGAGTATGCCACCTAAGGTAGTGAACAAAATGGTAGTGAACTTGGTAGTGGATGAAGCATTACTCTTTTTTGAATTGTGTTTGCATGAAACCTTGATCCCCCCCCCCCCCCCCCCCAATTGACATGGTGTAGTTTATACATAAACTCTACATCATCATAGGGTTGAAAGATGTAATGTGTTATGCATGTGGAGTGTGCACAATGAAGAAACATTACGAAGCTGAAGAGATGAATATGGAAGGGGATACTATTTCTGACTGTTTTGTCTGATACTTACAATTGCACTTCACTGTGTTTCAATTTCTAATTAAAGACGTACATAATATGTATCCCCGAAGATGATTTATATATTTGATTATGATATAATATCCTCAACCGTGTTTCGTAATAACTTTGAAATGGTGGTTATGAATTACTGAATTTACTGTAGTTCTCCTTTAGCTATCCAACACCTTGTGTGTTGAATTTCCTGGCAAACTCTTGAAATGGAGTTTTACGAATTTATATGATAGATTGGCATGTAGAAGATACATACATTGTTGATGTTTTGGAACAAAAACTTAACTTTTCATATATGACAATAAAAATTGGGAGCATTGAACGGTATGCTTGGCCTTTCAAGCGTAAGCAGTATATTCTTACCTTAGAGAGATTAAGATTATGAATTGATGTTAAGGATATTCTCACCTTTTTATAGCGTTTTCGAAACGCTGTGCTTTTTATAGCGTTTTGCGGAAATGCTATAAACTTACTGTAGGATAATGGCTCGATTCTGGTATTTGGTATCTGCAGTGTTCGAAAGTTTCAGAGCTTCAGTCGACTGGATGGCGGAGCAGTTGACTGTCCAGAGAGGAGTTTTCGAAGACTGAGTATACAGCAGCAGCAGTCGACTGTATGTGGGAGTCAGTCGACCATCCCGGAGGAATCAGTCGACTGGTATGAAGACCAGTCGACTGTCGGCCGGTTTTGGATCCAGATTCGGCCCAGTTCGAAAGGCCCAATAGTTTCCCTATAAATACACCCGTTAGGGTTTTGTAAATTGTAACACCTTATTCGGATTTTGAAGCCGTCATCTCTTGTAAAGGCTTTGTTTGCCCATTGGAGATCATAGTAAAGAAACCCCAACCGCCCCTTGTGGATGTAGGCATCTTTTTGCCGAACCACGTAAATCTTGTGTTGCTTGTTTTTCTGTTTTTCTCTCGCTGGTTCTCTCTTTGTTTCCGCGTTGGTTTGATTGTTGGTTTGATTTGTATTCCGCACAACAAGTGGTATCAGAGCTGTTGGTTTGACCTAGAGGGAGATGGCGGGTGATGCAGATGCAACCAAGGATGTTGTGGGATCAAGTTCGTCCAGAACAACGATTCACAATGCAAAATTTGAAGTTGAAAAATTTGATGGGACAAACAATTTCGGGATGTGGCAATGTGAGGTGTTGGATGTTCTTGTTCAACAAGAACAAGATGTTGCTTTGGAGGTAGAAAAACCTAAGGATATGTCCGAAGCAGATTGGAAGAAGTTGAATCGAGTTGCGTGTGGGACTATTCGGCTCTTTATTGAGAAGGCTCAGAAGTACGATTTGATGAGGGATACCATTGCTGCGGTGTTGTGGAAGAAGCTCGAAGACAAATACATGAGGAAAAGTTTGGAGAATCGGCTGTATTTGAAGAAGAGACTTTTTCGCTTCACCTATACGGAAGGTATGTCTATGAATGCTCATGTTGAATCATTTAATAAATTATTGGCTGATTTGTTAAATTTGGATGAGCAAATTAAGGATGAAGATAAAGCCCTAATTCTGTTGAATTCATTACCTGAAAGTTATGATCATTTAGCAACTACTTTATTATATGGAAAAGATACTGTGAAATATGAAGATGTTGCAAATGCTTTGTTGAATAATGAAACTAGGAGAAGGGATAAAATGGTTGATAGAGAAACTTCTGAAGCTTTGATTGTAAGGGGCAGGACTGAGACCAGATCTGAGTCCAAATCTGAGAAAAAGGGAAACAAATCTCGTTCCAAATCGAGAGGAGTTTCGAAGGACAGGAAAATACCGGCCAAAGATGAATGTGCTTTCTGTCATGAAAGGGGGCATTGGAAAAAGGATTGTCCAAAGCTACGAAATAAGGGAAATTCGACTGCAAATGTGACTATTGATAATTTAGAAAGTGGCGAGGATTTTTCTTTTGCACTTGCTTCTAGTCCCTCACTTTATCAAGAAGTATGGTTTCTTGATACAGCAGCCTCCTATCATATGTCTTGGAAAAAGGAGTGGTTTACTTCTTTGGATTATATGGATGGTGGTGTAGTTTTGATGGAAAATGATGCACCTTGTAAGAAGGTAGGAATCGGGAAGATTGAATTGCTAATGCACGATGGTCTTATTAGAGAGCTTTCAGATGTATGGTATGTTCCAGATTTGAAAAAGAATTTGATTTCACTTGGTGCTTTGGAGGCCAGTGGATTGAAATTTGCTAGTGAAGGTGGCATTCTGAAGGTGACTAGCGGATCACTCGTGGTGATGAAAGGGCAAATAAAAAGGAACTTGTTTTTCTTGCAGGAAAAAACATATTTGGGTGAGGCTGCCAGTGTAACTGAAAGGCCTAAACAGGTTGTTCCCGACTCTACCAGGTTGTGGCATATGCGACTCGGGCATGCAGGAGAAAAGGCCTTGCAGGGGCATGTGAAGCAAGGGTTGCTTAAAGATGCTAAAGGGTGCAAGTTGGAATTTTGTGAACATTGTGTTTTGGGTAAGCGAACTAGGGTGAAATTTGGTACAGCTGTACATCAGACAAAGGGTATCCTCGATTATGTGCACACAGATGTTTGGGGCCCTACTCAGACACCTTCTATGAGTGGAAGACACTGGTTTGTTACTTTTGTTGATGATTACTCCAGACGAGTTTGGGTATATACCATGAAGCACAAAGATGAAGTTTTGACATTGTTCACAAGTTGGAAGAAGAAAGTTGAAAATCAGACTGGTAGGAAGATTAAGGTTCTGAGGTCAGATAATGGAGGGGAATACAAGAACGATCCGTTTCTGAAATTGTGTGAAGATGAAGGGATCCAGAGGCACTTCACAGTTAGGAAGACTCCACAGCAAAATGGGGTTGCAGAAAGGATGAACAGAACCTTACTTGAGAAGGTGAGATGTATGTTAGCACAGTCTGGATTGAAGAAGTCATTTTGAGCAGAAGCTGTTATATATGCAAGCCACATTGTCAACCGTTTACCATCAGCAGCACTTGAAGGCAAAACGCCTATTGAGGTATGGAGTGGTAAACCTGCATCTGATTATAGTTTTTTGCATATATTTGGTTGTCCTGCTTATTTTCATGTAACTGAAACTAAACTTGATGCAAGAGCCAAAAAGGCTATATTTGTTGGTTTTAGTACTGGTGTCAAAGGTTACAGGTTGTGGTGTCCAGAACAGAAGAAGTTAGTAATCAGCAGAGATGTGACTTTTGATGAGACCAGCATGATGAGCTCGGGACAGTCGACTGATGGTATAGGACAGTCGACTGGTGAGCAGCAGAAGAGTAGGACAGTTCTCCAACAGGTGAGTAGCAGAATCTCGGGACAGTCGACTGGAGTACAGGAGCAGTCGACTGGTGGTCTAGAACAGCAGAAGAGTGGGAGCTCGGGACAGTCGACTGTTGGCAATAACCAGTCGACTGGTAGGAGAGTTCTCCAACAGGTGGAGTTAGAAAAGTTGTCAGTTGAAAATCTTGTTCCTGTCCAAGATGAAGATGATGTGGTTGATACTGAGAATGATGAAGAAGTTCCTATCCAGCAGGAAGAATCAATTGCAGTAAGAAGGCAAAGAAGAGATATCAAACGACCGTCTCGCTTTACAGATACAGTTGCATTTGCTCTTCCCATTGTGGATGATGAAGTTCCCTCCAACTTCAAAGAAGCCACTAGAAGTTCAGAAAATGCAGATTGGAAAGTTGCTATGGATGAAGAGATGAACTCTCTTCATAAGAATAAGACTTGGGATCTAGTGCAACTACCAAAGGGGAAGAAAGCAATTGGTTGCAAGTGGGTGTATACGAAGAAAGAAGGTCCAAAAGGCAGTGTTCGGTTCAAGGCTAGACTAGTTGCAAAGGGGTATGCTCAACAGGAAGGTATTGACTATAATGAAGTGTTCTCTCCAGTTGTGAAGAATCCTTCTATTCGGATTTTGTTAGCTTTGGTAGCACAGTTTGATCTTGAATTGACACAGATGGATGTGAAGACTGCGTTCTTACATGGGGATCTAGATGAAGAAATTTATATGTTGCAGCCAGATGGATTTAAGACAGCTGGGAAGGAAAGTTGTGTTTGCAGGTTGAAGAAGTCTCTCTATGGGTTGAAGCAATCTCCAAGGCAGTGGTATTTGAGGTTTGACCAGTTTATGAAAGTGCAGGGATATTCCAGAAGTGAGTATGATCATTGTGTTTACTTCAGGAAGTTGCAGAATGGTTCTTTTATATATCTGTTATTATATGTGGATGACATGTTGATTGCCTCTAAAAATGCTAAGGAGATTCAAAATTTGAAGAATCAGCTGAGTTCTGAATTCGAGATGAAGGATCTTGGTGAAGCCAAGAAGATACTTGGGATGGAGATAGCTAGAGACAGAGCAAAGGGCGTAGTGAGTTTGACACAGAAGCAATATCTTTTGAAGGTGCTGAAACGGTTCGGTATAGATGAGAAAACTAAACCAGTTAGCACACCCTTAGCCAGTCATTTCAGAATTAGTGCTTCTCAGTCTCCAAGTACAGATGAAGAGAGGCAGTATATGACGAATGTACCTTACACTAGTGTGGTTGGCAGTTTGATGTATGCCATGGTTTGTACTCGACCAGACATCTCTCAGGCGGTGAGTATGGTTAGTCGATATATGCATGATCCAGGCAAAGAGCATTGGCAAGCAGCTAAATGGATTTTGAGGTACATAAGTGGCACCACAGATGTGGGTTTGAAATTTGAAAGGGATGACAATATTAGCAGGTTATTGGTTGCGTATGTTGATTCTGACTATGCAGGTGATCTAGATAAGAGGCGGTCTACTACAGGCTATTTGTTTACTATGGCTAGAGCACCTATAAGTTGGAGGTCAAATTTGCAGTCCACTGTAGCGTTGTCTACTACTGAGGCTGAATACATGGCGGTTGCTAAGGCCATGAAGGAAGCCATTTGGATACATGGACTTTTGAAGAGCTTGGGAATTCATCGGGAGAAGGTGGAGGTACACTGTGACAGTCAGAGTGCTATTCATTTAGCGAAGAACCAAGTTCATCATTCGAGAACCAAACATATTGATGTCCGTTATCATTTTGTGCGTGATTTGATAAAGGATGGTGATATTCATTTGGTGAAGATTGGAACAGCTGATAATCCTGCTGATATGTTGACCAAAGTTGTTGGGGCAGCCAAGTTCAAGCATTGCATGAACCTGGCTAATATTTTGCATGTTTGATAATTTGGTATGGGCAATTGGGATAGTACTTTGCTATTGGTTTGTTTAGTATGTGATATCATACTAAGGTGGAGTTTGGGTTTGTTTGTTGCATTTGGTGATGAGCAGTTGTTTTGGAGTATTTGTGGAGATTGCTTGGGCTACTTGGAAGATTTCACCAAGGTGGAGATTGTTGGATACTTGACTTGGAAGATCTCGCCAAGGTGGAGATTGTAGGATAATGGCTCGATTCTGGTATTTGGTATCTGCAGTGTTCGAAAGTTTCAGAGCTTCAGTCGACTGGATGGCGGAGCAGTCGACTGTCCAGAGAAGAGTTTTCGAAGACTGAGTATACAGCAGCAGCAGTCGACTGTATGTGGGAGTCAGTCGACCGTCCCGGAGGAATCAGTCGACTGGTATGAAGACCAGTCGACTGTCGGCGGGTTTTGGATCCAGATTCGGCCCAGTTCGAAAGGCCCAATAGTTTCCCTATAAATACACCCGTTAGGGTTTTGTAAATTGTAACACCTTATTCGGATTTTGAAGCCGTCATCTCTTGTAAAGGCTTTGTTTGCCCATTGGAGATCATAGTAAAGAAACCCCAACCGCCCCTTGTGGATGTAGGCATCGTTTTGCCGAACCACGTAAATCTTGTGTTGCTTGTTTTTCTGTTTTTCTCTCGCTGGTTCTCTCTTTGTTTCCGCGTTGGTTTGATTGTTGGTTTGATTTGTATTCCGCACAACACTTACCATAGCGGGGACTTTGACAGCATTTTGCAAACGCTGTCATATGTCTTTAATAGCATTTACAAAATGCTATCAAAAGCCCTATATGTTGTAGTGTACTGCTGAGGATCCGAGAGATGAGGAGATGTGCTCTATAAAGTCAGAGTTGTCAGAACTTAGAAAGGCATTTGCAGATATGTCAGAGTTGTTAAGACACCAAAATCTCGAACGAGCCACTCCGACACAGGTTAGTATTGTAACTTAGAACCTATATGATATGTTTATAGTATTTATTTTAATTTTTATTCAGTACCTAGATTTTGGATATCCTGGCCTCGTCGCATTGCGATGTTGAGTTTTCCCCCATGAATAGCTTATTGCGATGTTGAGTTTTTCCCATGAAAAATGTTTACGCATGCAATCAAATGAATGTTCCACACCGAATCTTCAGCAGTTCAGCTGCATAGTGAACACATTTACACCTGCACCTATTCAAAATTTGATGTTGCAATACATATATGAAGCTATTAGATTATTGCTCAGTGTGCATATCACACACTCTGGTTGTGCCAACTTTCTTGGCATATGAAACTGCTAGATGCATGCATCAAAGCATACGATTTTTCTTCCTAATTAACATTTTCGAATATGACACCACCAACCAAACCATCAAGAAAACAATCAAATGTAGGTAAAAATGAAAATGTAAAAATTATTAAAGCTATTATTAATTATCAAAGCAATTATTAATTATCATGTTTTGAACATCCCACTGTACAGTCAAGACTCTAAAAGTTAATGAAAGAAAATTCTTTGCTCTCCATCTAACCTTTCAGGTTTCCTATTTCTTTCTCTGAAAACTCTCAAAATTGCAATTATTACTTTTGATAAAAAAAAAAGTATGCTCTGATATGAATGATTCACATTGCTTTGGTAATTTAAGTTCAAATTCTGGCATGTTTTTTATATCATGCTTCCTAACTTTTCTTTATCACCATATCTTCCCATATCAATGCCAAGTAGGTGTAATAACCTTTGCCAGAATTTGTTAAGCATCCAGATCTGAAACTTAACACTCAATGTCATGTCAATAATGTGTTAAGTATCCAGATCTGAAACCTCACATTATTGAACTATCAGAGCTGATAGCACGGGAGTTAGAAGTCAATGCAAGTCAGATTAAGAAAAATTTGTTCTGGCTTTCAGTTTTATTCTGCTGTGGTGGCACTGTGTTAAGAAGATACAAAAGATTTCCAAACCATGCATTTTTTTAGTCTGCTTTGGTCAGTTTGATCAAGTATATTTGATCAAGCTTCCTGTGACTTACAATTTTATTTCCGTAGCTGATGGTTGAACAAGTATATTCTCATTGTATTTGTTTGATTTGTATAGCTGATGGTTGAACAAGTATATTCTCATTATATTTGAACAAGCTTCCTGTGACTTACAATTGTGTTAAGTATATTCTCATTGTATTTGTTTGATCAAGCTGATGGTTGAACAAATATATTTGATCAGTTTTACAATTGTATTTCATATTTGAGCTCTTCTGCTGTGAACAAAGTATGCTCATTAAGTTTTACGTTCTAAATTCATTAGTTTAATGTATAATTACCTCGCTAATTATATTTTAATGTGTGACTTACACAGTTTCAAAATAGAGTTCCAACTAATTCAAGTCGGGCCAATTCAGAGAATCAAAGTGAGCATGATGGAAGCAACGAGGACATAAGGAGGCATACCGATTAAGAGAATCTACTAACTGCAATAGTCTTTTTTGAGTCTTTTTTTATGTTCAAATTATTTTGTATGATGAAACTTGTTAGAATTTTTTTTGTAACCGAGTTATATGTAACTTGATAAATGTGTGAGAAACGTTGAATTTTGGATTTTAGACTGCAGAACTTTAAACTTAAGTTGTGTTTGTTGCTGCTTGGAAAATATATATATAATGAATTTCGTTTTCTATATTCTTTACTGTGTTATTGTGGATGACTGGAAATTACTACAAATTTTTTTTTATGCAAAAAAGGAAATAATATACAGGTTTTCAACCCAAAAAAAAACGAAATTCTGTTTCAAACCCCCCCCCCCCCCCCCCCCCCCCCAAAAAAAAAAAAAAAGAAAAACACCCCCTATACACCAGCGTTTGGGTAAACACCGGTGTATGTTTCAAAAAATATTTAAAACGAATTGGTACAGAAAATTCAAAATTTTAAAAACAATCCCCGCTGTTTTTGAAACGCTAGGGATCCCTAATTTTCATAATTTAAAAAAATTAAAATTATTTTACACCGGTGCTCCTTCAACGCCGGTGCTCTCTACTCAAAGCCACAAAATTTCACCCAAAAAATAAATCAAAGAGAGGAGGCCGAAACTTGCTGCTCTCAATATGTACACCGGTATTTTGTCTAGGGTTTCCTGGGAAATTTTACAAATAAAACCCCCTAGAAAAACACCAATTGCAATATTAATTATTTAGGAAATCAAATCTTGTTATAATCCATATATGACCTAATCAATTAGGATTTTATTCTCCTCAAATCCCTCTCAAATTGGCCGTCCAAAACACTGAAATCTTTAAGTTAAAATTTTAAAATTTTGAGCTCTTATCGTGACCCAAATCCCTTATTTTCAAAAAAGTCTCATTCTTTCAAAATGATTTCAAAAGTAGTTTTTCTTATTCAAAAATTTCTGAAAATAAAAACATATCAATTAAATAAGAGCAATTAATTTATTTACACAAAATTTTAAGATTTGTATTTCATAACATTTGCATGTGTTTTGCACGTGCAAAAATGATAATTTTACAAAGCATTCGAAATAGTCAAATAAATGAAATAAAAATTATTTCATAATTCCAAATAATACTTTTAAATTTCTGGGGTGTTACAGCTAGGGTTTCCGGTAGGGTAGGGTTACTGGAGAAAGGTGGTCGGCTAGGGTTTCGGGTATCAGGAGTTTGATTAATGGGATGTGGAGAAGGGATTTGGAAGAGTGGGTGTTTGGGGATGAAGACAGTAGGAGTTGGTTGGGGTTTTAGGGAGTCGGGAGTAGGTGTTGATGTTGCTGCTCGTCGGGAGGTAAGGGAGTTTGGATTTGATTTTGGGATTGGATTTGGGATTGATGATGTGTAATGGATAGGGGTCGGAATGTGTATTTGATTTAGGATTTGATTTGGGAGTGATAGATGATCGGGATCTGGATATGGGATTGGATTTGGGTTTCTTTAAACCATTGGATTGTGGGTGTGGGAGATGGCCGGGATGAAGAAGAAGCCTAGAGAGCTACGAGGGATGTTAGGTTTGATGGCAGCAAGGAGATGATTAGGATGGGAAATCAGGTTGTTGATGAGGCTGATGGTGGGTTCAGGATGAAGGGAAGTAAGGGGTGAATGGTGGTTGTTTATTGGATGGGTTTTAGTAAAGTGGATGAGAGTGAGGAGGATGAGAAAGATGTTGGGTTTTGGTGGAGATCTTGTTGTCGGGTGGTGTTGTTGACGAGTATCAAGTAGGTGATGAAGTGAGGTCAGGGCGGTGAAAGTTTTAAGCGGTTGGATTAGGGTGATGATTATGGTTAAGAGGTGATTAGGGTTGGAGATAGGAGTTTGGGGTGTTTTCAGGATGATGGAGAAGGCGGATGTATGATGAGGGAGAAGGAGATTAGGTTTTGATTGGGGACTGATTAGGAGAATTTGGGATTATGGATTCATTAGGGTTTAAGATTAGGATATTTCATGTAGAAGAAACGAAGTAAGGTTGTTGGCGGCGAAGGGAGGTGGAGTGATTCTGATGATAGCCGAAACCACTTGTAACACCCCGTACTTAAGTGGGTATATATATATATATATATATATATATATATATATATATATATATATAATATAATAATAATAATAAATAAAAATAATAAATATGTGAGTTGTTGGTTGGTTGTTGGCCCATGAAATTTCTATAAGAAGGCTTGGAATTAATTGGATTGAGATGGAGCCTATAGAAATGATCTATGGGGCATAAGCAATTGTGTGCATTGAAAAATGAATGAAAGTGTGCATGCATGGTTTGGATGGTGATGTGGGCTTGCATGGGGATTAAATCCCATATCGCTGGTAAGATAAGATGGGTGTGAGTATATATTAGGAACCATATGATAAAGGATCACCTATAGGGTATACACACCTTTTGATGGCGCCTGTGGTGGGCGTGGTTAGAGTTTTGTATCCGTTCTTTCATGTGGGCGCATACATAGCCATGTGCGTAGCTGAGCCGAGCTCGGGACATTACACAACCCCACCTCAATGATGAGGAAGAATAGTGTAAGCCTTATGAAAGTGGTGGCACTGATACCATGTTAGATTCAGGGATAAAAAATAATACTTTATTGGATTCTTGGAATGACGTATTATAATTGAGTACAATGTCTCCTATATATAGGAGTGAAGAAAATACTAAACTAATACATATTTCGGTATAGAACTAAAATAAGAAGTATAATATCTCACATCTAACAGTTATAACCAACAAGAAGCAATTGATTTTGATGAAATATTTGCTCCAGTTGCACTACTTGAAGTCATTCGTAATTTACTTGCTTTTGCATCAGACTTGAATTTACGCTCGTTCAAATGGATGTGAATAATGGTTATATTTCTGAGCAAGTTTTTGTTGAACAACTGACAAGATCCACTGACCTGACACACCCAAACCATGTATGTCATCTTGATAATGCTTTATACAGTTTTAAGTAAGAACCTAGAGCTTGGTATGAGCAATTGAGTTCGTTCTTATTCACATAGGTTTCTCAAAAAGAAAAGTAGATACTACACTTTTTATCAAGCACCATCTTAAAGATATTTCAATTGTTCAAATCAATGCTGATGATATAAATTTCGGCTCTACTAATGAAAATATGTGCAAGTATTTTTCAAAGCAAATGCATGATGAGTTTTAATTGAGCATGATGGATGAGATGAACTATTTTCTTGTTTGTCATTTACTACAAAGCACAGACGGAATCTTCACAAATCAAATGGAATACGCCAAAGAATTAGTCAAAAAAATTGGACTGGAATGTGCGAACACTTTCAGAACGTCCATGGCAGATACCACAAAACTGTCGAAGGATGAAAACGGTAAAAGCGTTGATATTTCTACCTATCTGGTATGATAGGTAGTTTACTTTATATTACCGCATTTCGTCCTCACATTATGTTTTGTTTTTGTCTATGTCCACGTTTCCAATCGTGTCCCAAAGATTTGTATTAAGTTTTCTTTAAACGTATTATTCGATATCTTAAAGGTATTCCAGATGTGGGGCTCTAGTAGTCGGAAAACAGAAAATTTTTCATTGTTGGATACTCAAATGCAAATTATGTTGGAAGTTTGACTGACAGAATATGAACAAGTGGCACATTTCATTTTTTTGTGACTTTTATTTCATTATTCAAGTAGATTGTGTGTGCATGTTTTTCACATATAAGATACATCATATCATTCATACACAATATTTCTATACTTATGATCTGTCTTGTATTCATGAATTATTGGATTAAGAGGGAGCTTCATTTTAAATTTTATAATATTGTCCACACCGAAAGAGAGGGATTGTTGACTCTATGTTTGGTGTGTACAAAATATGCACACATGTATCTAACATTTTCATCTAAGATTTTTTTAGGCCAATATAGAATGACATTTAAATAAATCTCAAGATCTTCATAATCAACGCAAAAATCTCAGTAATGCACAAAAAGAAAAAGAATCATACAAATATAAAAGATTGCAAATATTGGGAAAGCTTCGTCAAGAAGAAATATGTGATTGTTCCCCAAGAAATCACCGCATTAAGACTGATTATTTTCTGCTTATCTGTGATGAATAATATGTAAACGAATCTTTGTCAAATGAAAAGTTATGGAAAGAATACAAAGGGGATTCACCAAAATAATCAATCTGAGAATATTTCGGCGACTGCAACAATTGCATTTAATAGTTGATTGTCAAAAATAGTGGAAATTTGGTACAGTCAACCGTCATTGTCATTATCTCTCAATTTTTGTATAGATGAAATGACAGTCAACTTTTCAAATTAGCAGCCGGTCGCAACTTTTCTAAATGCATATTTGATATTCCTTTTCACACTTGTGGAAATGAATAATTTCGAACTCTTTAAATAGTGTTGAACCCATAGAGTATTCTTCATCTCTTTTGTCTCAATACTTTTGAACTTATCATTTGCTAAAAATCAACAAAGAATAGCGCCTTTTTTTTTGTCAAGACTACTATCTTTCTTTTTCACTTTTTTCGCTTCGAATCGAGGCGGTTTACATGGCTTATATATAGAAGTTTTGTGGTTGTAATCGATATTTGAAATGAATTCAAGACTCATTTTATGAGATTTAAGTATAGTGGAAAGCCTACTGTGAATAATTGTTGTATGTAAGGAGGTAAGATGTAGTGGATTATGCCTTATATATTTACTAGGTTTGCCCGTTGACACATGCCTGTGACACGTCTTTAGAACGGTGCACCTGGTTTGATTATATAAAATAGTTTTGGAGGTCCAGCAAATTAATTGAAGTACCAAACATATTATATGAGGAAGCAGTATATCTACCTTTAAGCTCAACCATCGCCTTCTTGATCATTAGCTTGAACTTACCTGGAATGCATATAATTTGTTAGAAACACTGCATAAAGTTTTTTTTAACTTCAGCATCACTTTTAGATACTTTTAATCGTTATGTAAGGACATTATCATATAGGTTTTATAGAGCTTACTCTAATCCCATAACCACTATGAGCATGTCTAAATACAATGACCACGCAAGTGCCGGTGTGAAGGTATCTACAATACCAATTGATATGGCTAAAAATGGGGTTAAATCGGAACCGTCCAAATCGGGCACGAATCTTGAAGTCCAGGGGTAAAACGGTAATTTTATCTACCAATGGGTCTGAAGCGGGTACTGGTTCTCCTCCTCGAAGACCCACTAACCCGCGAACGGATCCACCTCAACTGGGTGCGGGTTTCAACCCGCAGCAAACCCGGTCCAGAAAGGATGGAATTAGGGTTTCTGATTAAATCCTCATCAACGGCTCTGATTCATATCTATCCTTTCACTGGAGATTAGGGATTACATTCCTTATCTAACCACAGGGATTACATTCCTAATCTGACCCCAGTGGCGCCTATAAATACCCCCCATCCATCTCCATTAAGAGGTAATCAATCTTTTGCCAATTTACGCTCTTTCATAATCATTCCTGATTACTGACTTGAGCGTCGGAGGGTGCGTCGCCGGGAACAACCCCGGTGTCTCGCACTTTTTGCAGGTGTACGGCAGGAGTCAGCGTCAAACTCCGACGGAACAGGTAACAGGTTTGCTATTCAGTTTTTCTAAGAATCTACAAATACTATCTGTTTGCCCCCACACCAGATTTAGCGGTAACAGATTGGCGCCGTCTATGGGAAACTAACGAATAACAACCTCCCCTCTTCCCGTTGGTCAGATCTTCTCCAGCCATGCCTCCTAGGAAAGCCAGATCAAGATGGTCCAACCGAGGACCCAACCCCGATCAGCAACAAGAAATTCCCATCCAACCCGCTCCGCAGCAGGTGCAACTTCCTGAAGCGGAAGACCCACTCCAACAGGACCTACCTCCTCCTCAGAACCAACAACCTCCTAAGGGTCCCAATCCGCAGAAACAGCCTCTCCATCCGGACCACGTCTCCATCCACAATGCCTCTTCGGACTCTATGGCCTCCCATAATCCCCGAGCTTCTGACCTCCACAACACAATCCTCAATCGGCAGAAGGATGAGGATCTTCGCCGTCGTCTGGATGAAAAGCGGGCCCAAAAGGGAGCCTCTCGCCAACACCGTCCGGATGAGCGATCTCCTCACCGCCGAGACACCAGAAGGTCCCCTATCCGAAGGGGGCGGAGAGAATCCCCCGAGCATCACAGGAGAAGGCCCCTTTCCCCTGCCGGTCGGCACCATCATAGGAACGATGAGGCACCCATCACCCGTGCCGAGTTCCAGCAGTTTCAAGCAACCGTCCTACAAGCTCTCAATCTCCGTCCCAACACCAATGCTCCCAAGATCCCCTCTCCTCCTCCGGTCCGAAGTCCTCGCCGACGGTCCCCGACTCCCCCTCCAGCTCCTAGCAACTCCCGGCATATGCAAAGTCCTCGCCGCACCAGGAGCTACCATCGTCGTAGCCCCCGCTCTCTCTCGTACGAAGACGAGTCTAGAGGCTCGGCTGATTACCGTCGAAGGGATGACGCTGTGTACCGTCGTCTCCATGAGATGGAAAGGCACTTGGGTCAGTTAGACCGAGAAGAAGAGCTTAGAGAAAGGACTCTTCGTCCTAGCAGACCTCCTTTTTTCCGAGCCATAATGGATGCACCTGTACCAATCGGCTTCAAGCCTCCTCAATTCGAGACTTATTCCGGGGAAACTGACCCAGTCGATCACATCGAAAGCTTCAAGACCCTCATGCTCATCCATCAAGCTTCCGATGCTCTGCTCTGTAAAACCTTCCCCGCAACTCTCAAGGGCCCAGCTCGAGAATGGTACTCTCGCCTTGCCCCATCCTCAATATTCTCCTTCGAGCAATTCGAGACCCTCTTCGTCACCCATTTCGTAAGTAGCCGTAGAACTGAGAAAACCAGCATCTCGCTACTGTACCTGCATCAGAAGAAGGGTGAAAAGCTGAGAGACTATGTGAAAAGGTTCACAGCTAAAGCCAGGTCCATAGCATCCCTCGACCAGTCGGTCGCTGCAGCAGCATTTCAATCCAATGTCCTCAACTCCAGCCTCCGCTCCTCCCTCGCTAAGAAGCCCCTGCAGAACTTCTCTGACCTCCTCCTCCGAAGTGAAAAGTATATTCGGGCCGAAGAAGCCGAGCACCGCCCCAACTTGGAGGGCTCTTCCTCTGGGTCTAAGAGAAAGGGAACAGAAGAGGAGGGAGCCAAGAAGCTCCAGAAGGATAATGCCGGCCAGCGCCGACCTCCCCCCAGATTCGAGAAATTTACTCCTCTCACCACCAATGTCTCCACCATTCTAATGGAAGTTGAGAAGGAAGGGATCATACCTCCTGCTCCGAGGATGAACACCCCCGCCAAGAAAAGGGATAAAGAGAAGTGGTGCCGTTATCATCGGGACCATGGCCATGACACCAATGATTGTCGGGCCTTGAAGAATGAGATAGAAGCCCTCATCCAGAGGGGGCAGCTGACCAGATTCGTAAGAAAGGACCGAGCCGACCTTCCTCCCCCGCCTCGGGGGGCTAACAAGCGTCCCGAGCGCGATGAAACGCCCGACTTCGAAAAGGAGCGTGTCCTACACCTCATCCATGGGGGCCCAATTGGGGGCTCCTCCAACTCCTCTCAAAAGGCATTTATAAGAGAAGTCAATTCGGTCCGCGCCACCCCTCCTCCTAAAGGTCTGGGAGTGCCCGTCACATTTTCGGATGAAGACCTCGAGGGCGTCCGAACCCCTCACTGTGACGCACTCGTCATCAACCTCCACATGGCGAACTTCAAATTGGAGAGGATCCTAGTGGACAATGGCAGCTCCGTTAACATCCTCTTCCTCGCCGCTTTCAAGGGCCTCAAGCTCTCCCGAAATAGACTCAAGCCCGCCGGCTACACACTCCATGGGTTCACGGAAGTGCCAGTGACTATTGAAGGGGTGATCACCCTCGACGTAACTGTTGACAAAACTCCTACTATCCGAACGGAGTCAATGGATTTTATGGTTGTGGATGTCCCTGTAGCTTACAATGTCATCCTAGGCCGACCCGGCCTAGCAGCTCTAGAAGTCGTTCCTTCGGCATACCATCTCAAGATGAAATTCCCCACCCGGGCCGGAGTAGGGAAAGTAAGGGGCAATCAGGAAATGGCCCGTAAGTGCTACATGACCTCTACCCTCGGTCCAGTCCTCTCCCTAGAAACTCTGGAAATCCCCCAAGATGTAGCCCGACCAACATCCGAGCCGATGGATGAGTTGGAGGAAGTGCTCTTCTCTGAGCAGGACCCAAGCCGAAAATTCTTTGTTAGCAAGACCCTCCCGTCCGCCCTATGCTCAGTTATAGTCCAGTGCATCCGAAGGAACCGAGACCTCTTTGCTTGGTCAGCTGCAGACATGCTCGGAATTTTCGAAGAGCTCTTGGTCCACCACCTCAGCGTTGCTCCGAAGTCCAAACCGGTCCAACAGAAGAGGCGCAAGTTCGCCCCCGAGCACCAGCTAGCTATAAAAGAGGAGGTGGACAAGCTCTTGAAGGCCCGGTTCATACAAGAGGTGAACTATCCCGAGTGGTTGTGGAATGTAGTAATGGTGAAGAAGTCCAATGGGACTTGGCAGATTTGTATCGATTTTACCGATCTCAACAAGGCCTGCCCCAAGGATCCCTTCGCTCTTCTGAGTATTGACACTCTGATTGATGCCACCTCGGGACATGAACTCCTCAGCTTCATGGATGCCTTCTCAGGCTACAACCAGATTCGGATGTTCTCCCCGAACATCCCGAAGACCACATTCGTAACCGACCAGGGCCTCTACTACTACAGGATTATGCCCTTCGGTTTGAAGAATGCGGGCGCATCATATCAATGCCTCGTCAACAAGGTTTTCCAAGCTCAAATCGGTCGGAACATGGAGGTGTATGTTGACGACATGCTTGTAAAAAGCATCCGAGGAGCCGATCATGTAACTGACCTACAGGAGGCGTTTGATGTTCTGAGAAAACACAACATGAGACTCAATCCGAACAAGTGTGCGTTCGGTGTCTCGTCAGGAAAGTTCATCGGCTTCATGGTCAGCCAACGAGGAATTAAAGCAAACCCTGAGAAAATCAAGGCCATATTAGACATGGCCCCTCCCAAGAATGTTAAGGAAGTTCAGAGGTTAACAGGCCGCCTAGCCGCCATAGGACATTTTCTCTCGAAGTCCGGAGAGAAATGCCTCCCCTTCTTCAAGGCCCTCAGGGGGGCTAAAGGTTTTGAATGGGGGCAGCAGCAACAGGAGTCGTTCGACCAGCTCAAGGCTAACCTTGTCAACCCCCCTCTCCTCAGCAAACCCATTCCTGGTGAACCCCTTTACCTCTACCTGGCAGCCTCCGAGCAGACCCTCAGCACCGTTTTGGTAAGGAAAGAAGACCGGGCTCAAAAGCCCATCTACTATGTGAGCAAAGTACTTCGGGATGCGGAGCTTCGCTACCCGAGGATAGAAAAGATTGCTTATGCCCTGGTAATGGCCGCGAGAAAGCTTCGCCCGTATTTTCAGTCCCATTCGGTGGTTGTTCTTACCGACCAACCGCTGAAGCAAGTGCTCCACAAGCCGGAGACCTCCGGTCGTCTTATGAAGTGGTCTATCGAGCTGAGCCAGCACGATATAACTTATCAGCCTCGGACCGCGATCAAGGCTCAGGCCTTAGCAGAATTCATAGTCGAAAGTACCATCCCCGAGTTCAGCCAAGCAATGAAGGGACCGCCTGTCTGGTCAGTTTATGTGGATGGATCCTCCTGCAATGAGGGAAGCAGAGCCGGGGTCATTCTGACGGTACCAGATGACTTCATCCTCCAATACTCCCTCCGTATCAACTTCAAGGCCTCGAACAACGAAGCAGAATACGAGGCACTCGTAGTCGGCCTTGGAATGGCTCGTAATGCAGGGGCACGAGGCCTCCGGATCTTTAGCGACTCTCAGCTAGTCGTGAATCAGGTCCTCGGCGAGTATGAAGCACGTGATGACCGGATGGTTAAGTACTTAGCCAAGGTCAGGAGCCTCATGGCGCTATTTGAAGAAGCCCTCATAGAATGAATCCCTCTAGAGGAAAATGCCCAGGCCGATGCCCTATCCAAGCTAGCCTCTTCCTCCCTCCAAGGTCTCGAGCAAACCGTCTTGATAGAGGTCCTTCTAAAGCCAAGTATAGAGGATGAAAATTCCGACTCAATGGAGTCACTGCCTGTTTTGCTTGAAGATAACTGGATGAAACCCCTCGTCGAATTCTTACGGGACGGTCTCCTCCCCGAAGATCCTAAGGAAGCTCGGAGAGTAAGAACCCGAGCAGAGCGATACACACTCATCGGGGGTATCCTTTACAAGTGTTCCTTCACACAGGTAGACGGCAGGCCTTATCTGAGATGCCTTTCCCCAGAGCAAGCCGAATACGCCCTGCGAGAACTTCACGAGGGCATCGGCGGGGCATATTCAGGGTCCAGGACCCTAGCCCGCAAAGTGTTGAACTACGGATATTTCTGGCCCACTCTCCTGCAAGACGCCGAACTACACGTTCGGTAATGCGGCTCTTTCCAGAAGTACTCCAACATCCGACGCCTCCCACAAGCTCCACTCACTTCCCTATCAAGTCCAATCCCCTTTGCAATGTGGGGGATGGATTTACTAGGGCCATTTCCACCAGCTCCCGGCCAGTTCAAATTCTTAATCGTGACAATCGACTACTTCTCAAAATGGATAGAGGCCAAGTCCTTGGCCACGATCACCGAAAACAAGACAGTCCAGTTCTTTTGGAAGAGCGTGATCTGCCGATTCGGCGTCCCTCGGGTCCTCATAACAGACAACGAAACCCAGTTTACCGGGGTTGCCTTCCGGGCCCTATGTGAAGACCTCGCCATCCAGCACCGATTCTCCTCCGTCTCCCATCCTTAGTCGAATGGCCAAATCGAAAATGCTAACCGACAGATCCTCTCCGGCATTAAGAAGAGGTTGGATAAATGTTCCAAAGGCTTATAGGTCGATCAGCTCCCCAACGTGCTGTGGAACTACCGCACCACAAAACGGACCCCCACAGGAGAGTCTCCCTTTAATCTCACCTATGGGTCCGAAGCTATGATCCCCCTAGAAGTTGGTATACTCTCTCCTCGTCTAATGGCTTATGAAGAAGAACAAAATGCCAGAAAGCTCCGAGAAAATCTAGACCTGATAGAAGAGATCCGAGAAAGAGCTGTCATTCGTCAACAAAGCTATCGAAGAAGGATCGAGTTGGCATACAACAAAAGAGTCCATCCTACCGACCTCAAAGAAGGGGACCTGGTCCTCAGAAAGCTAGCCATCTCTTTCCCCTGACAGAAAAGCAAACTGGCTCCAAATTGGGAAGGACCCTATAAGATCGCAAAAGTGGTTCGGCCCGACACATACAGACTAGAAGATCTCGAAGGCAGGGAGATCCCCAGGACTTGGAATGCCGACCATCTCTTAAAATACGAAGAGAGAGCACCAACGCCTCTCTAAGTATCTTGGGATGTCGAACCGTTCCGCTCCTATTACTTGTAATATTTTTCTTTTATTTCTCTCTTGTAATAACGGCTCGCAACTTTAGAAGCAGCCGACCATTAGCCATCAATAAAGAAAGCTTTTTCATATTTTACTTGTAAAAATTGTTTACAACTCTCTGCCTTTGCTCTTCACTCTACCGATGGTTCGGAGTCCAACACTTGGCCCGATCCTACTTCGCAAGTTCGCTCGTAAGCGAGCTAGAAGTAGGTCGTCATTCGGAACTGCTCCCACAACCGTTGAACAACTCTACCGATGGTTCGGAGTCCAACACTTGGCCCGATCCTACTTCGCAAGTTCGCTCGTAAGCGAGCTAGAAGTATGTCGCCATTCGGAACTGCTCCCACAACCGTTGAACAACTCTCCTGATGGTTCGGAGTCCAACACTTGGCTCGATCCTACTTCGCAAGTTCGCTCGTAAGCGAGCTAGAAGTAGGTCGCCATTTGAAATTGCTCCCACAGCCGATGAACAACTCTACCGATGGTTCGGAGTCCAACGCTTGGCTCGATCCTACTTCGCAAGTTCGCTCGTAAGCGAGCTAGAAGTAGGTCGCCATTCGGAACTGCTCCCACAACCGTCGAGCAACTCTAACGGTGGTTCGGAGTCCAGCGTTCGGCTCGACTGTGCTCACTCAATACCCCGAACCGAGCGAACGAGGAACCGACCCCCACATATGGAGAAAAATCGTGCCGAACCAATTTCACCGTTAGATCATCTCAGAATGCATACTAGAACGTGATGAACGGATCAGATTGTGCCACGAATCCACAAAACGACAAGATAGTGTTTTCTGGGAATTCGTGCCCCCCACCTCGTGATGCGTGCAATGATCATAATCGATCGTCTAGATTGAGCCACGTGGACAGCGTCTGAAATCCGAGCTATCGCACCGCGGAAGTGCAAAGTCGCCTCGGTATACTCCGAGCAAAAAACTAAAGTTCCATAGTTGAAACACTCGAACAAGATAACTATGGGTCTTTATGGTTCGGTTTCAAGAGTAAGGCAATTACGGCACAACAATGAGCAAAGCAACTTCAATTTTATTGAAACAACGTGATAAATTTACAAGGCAAAACGCTACAGCGAAAAAACGACTTGACAAATTTACAAGGTACGTCATTACAACAAGGAAAACAACTTGTTCAGCGCCTCCTCGGAATAGGAACGTTCCGATTCAGAGACACTCGGGGTTTTCGTTTCTTCACCTCCGAGCTCGTCTCTAGGCCGACGAATTGGGACGCCTCTTCGCAACTAAGCCTAACGGTGGCTCCGACCGAGGCTCTGCTCGAGCTAACAGCTACTCCGCTTTGTGCGTCGGCTGCGGTCCGACCAATGACGGGATGATGAGTCGCGAGCTCGTAAAAGGTTATACCTCGCTCCCTCTCCTCGCGAGTGCACGAGGTGCTGCGGATATTAGCCCTCACGGGCTGAGGCTTCAGACGAGCCACCTCCTCCTTGAGCTCAACGAACCTATCTTTCAGGGTGTCGTCCTTAACCATTATCTTGAATCGAGGGAATTTCTTCGAACCGGGGTATTCAGCGCTGTCGGATATAATGCGACGTAAGTTAGTCACCTCGATGCTCTTGTCGACCGTGACCCTTTGCAGCTGCTTGACCTTCTTCGCGAGCTCATCTCGCTCTGCCAGCACCGAGGCTAGCCCTGCCTCCTTCGCCGAGAGCTCCTCCTCGACTATCCAGAGATGGTGCACCTCGGCCAGCAGCTCGCTGTTCTTCTTCTCCACGTTGAACAGCACCCTCTTGATCAGGTCGATTTCACCCTCGAGGCGAGCCTCGCGAGATTGCTTAAACAGCTCGGCACGATGCCGAGCTGCTACGATATTTGGGGCATGTTCGAGCATCTGACAGATGAACACATTACATTCAAAGACTAAAAATCCGAGCCAAATACTTGAGACAAATTCGAAGAAACAATCTTATTCATAAAAGAAGAGGCGGTGGCCAGTCCGCAAAAAGGCTTAAATTTTGAAAAAAAAGTACAAAAGACGAGGGGATCAGGGGTCCACCTGCGTCGTCGCCTCGACCACAGGTGCCTCGTTGGACGGCCCCTCGTTTCCTGTCGCCCTGGTCTGAGCGACCACCTCCTCCTCCTCTTCACCCTCTTCCTCGTCGCCTTCCCCTGCTTCGCCTCCCTCCTCCTCACCATCTGAGGCGGATCCGAGCCACAGCCTGTAGCCGACCCGTTGAAAGCCGGGGACGCGGTCCTGAACGTGGTCGAGCGCCCTCTGGTAGGACTTCTCCATGTTCGAGGCCATATGCGCCTTCTCCTCGGCCTCGACCTCGGCCCTGATCTTTGCCGCCAAGGCGTCCTTCTCCGCCTTCGTCTCTGCCAGAGCCTTAGCCGATGCCGCCAGCTCCTCGGCAGCCTTTGTGACTTTGGCGACTTCTTCGGCGAGCCGCCCCTTGGTCCGCTCCAGGTCTACCTCAAGGTCGGCGACCCGGACCTCCAAGCCTTCGGCTCGCCTCTGCTCTGCTTCGAGCTGCCGAACCGCCTTCACCTTGTCCGCCCTGTCCTTATCACTGGCGGCCTTCAACTCCTTCTCCTGTGCGGCGAATGCTTCAAGGAGATGGTTGAAGTGACAAGTAGCCTGCCGAAACAAAAAGATAGTAAGAAAAAAAGTAAAAGCCGAACGGTAGACTTGAAGAAATTCTGCAGAAGAAGTACACACAATTTACCGATACGAGCGATTGAGCGACCTCATAGGTATCGTCGCCGACTGTCCCCGCCTTCAGCGCAACTCGATCCTTCGGGGTCGCCAAGTGCTTGACGGCCTGCATGGACATTTGCGAATTTCCGAGGAAGCCATCGTGCTTCTTGACTCGCCAGTCCGGGACGAACAGTTGCTTATGCTGCTCGGTCAAGATCACCTCGGCCTCGGCGGTCAATGGCGGAGCCTGAAGCGACAACACCGCTGAGACGTCGAAGGCCTCACCGGCCGTGGTAGAAGCTACAGGAGCTGAGGGCTCGGCGACAATAACCACCGTTGGCGAGGGGACCTCAGCGACGGGGGGAGGCGAAATAACTGCCGAAGCAACCTTGAGGGGCCGACCTGACGAGGGGGTCGCGCTCGGCCTCTTCCTCTTCCTTCCATCGGCAACCTTACCCCTCTCCTTCATCATGGCCAAAAAGTCCATCTTCGGCGCTTCTGTACCAAACAACAGACAAGTTGAAAGTTAGTGAAACGAGCTAAAACCTTAGAAGAAAAAAAATATTGCGAGATGTCAGGAGCATACTCGGGTCGATCGGACTAAGGCCTGACCCGTGTAGCACCTCCTCTGTCATCTCCCTCCAGCTCAACATCGGGAGGGCCATGATCTTCCCAACCACTTCCTCCTCGGCTACAGTCAATTCCGGGTCGGCCCTCGCGAACTTTGGCACCTCTACTTTCCACCGACTCTGAACTTGCAGCATCGAGGGCCCCCTCAAGATGAAGAACTTCTCCTTCCAGCCTTTGATCGAGTCCGAGTTTTCTATAATCCGAATGCCTTTCCTCGGTGCCAGGTAATAGCGATGCTCGGTCTTGTGCATTCGGTGAATCCGATACATGCTCTGGAAGATCGTTAGGTCCGGTTCGACCTCGGCGTTACGGCACTGCAGCAGGTAGGCATTCACATGGTGCCAGGTGTTCGGCATGAATTGGGTCGGCGCAAGGCAGTACCACCCGAGGACCTGAAGAATGAAAGGGTGCAGGGGAAATCGCAGTCCGGCGTTCAGCGAGTCATAGTCGAACATACACATATCTGACGACGATAGTTTGGAGTTCGCTCGCATCCCAGGGCCGGGGAGAATCAGCTTGTACTCCGGAGGGATGGCGAACCCTTTCCTGATCTGGAGCAGGTCCTTCTCGGATAGCACCGAGCCAATCTCGTCCGCCTCGGTGGTCAGAACTGGGTCGTTCTCCTCGTAAACCTCCGAACGACCTATGATTGCCTTCTTCATGAGGTCGCCCTCGTATTGCCTGACCTCAGCATGCCCGGACAGTACACAAGGGTACCGGCTCGTCTCAGGGGCTTGCCTCGGATTCTCCACAATCTCCTCGACTACAGGAGATTGGGCCACTACCCTCTTCTTCTTCTTCCTCGCCTCGGCCACGGAAGGCTCGGCCACCTGCTTTCCCTTCCTTCGGATCTCCATTTGTCTCCTCTCCTCGGCACCACTATCGCCCGAGGATGAGGCCTCACTTCCCGAGTCTACCCTTGACATCTCTAGAAAAAGGCTAAGGCAAGAAAACTGACCTTGATGTGACGTGCACTTGAAGTGACGTTCGTGGTCGGAATAAGTTTGCCGGAAATCGCCTGGCCCACGCGACAGCTAACGTAACTACCTTGGAGCAAAAATCGCCGCTAGCAGAGAGCGCAGAGAGTAAAAGTGAAAGCTTGGAGTAAAAAGTAAGAAATGAGCTTGGGGGGTGGGGGAGTAAGAACTTATAACCCCAGTGCGACGTTTGGGCTTCCTTGGGAATTTAAAAGCCCATTAAGAAGCCAAAGCACCAAAGCAGAGAGTTGCGACGTTTCAAAACAACAACTCCTCAAGTTGCTTAAGTCCACGACTCGGCCACCGGTGTGCCAAGCCAAGCTACCGAACCGCTTGATCGAGCAACCGAGCTACTGAGTCCACTTCAAAACATCTAACTCCAAACCTCGGCTAACACTACCGAGCCTCCGAACCGAGGGGACGAGGAACCGAACCTCATATATGGAGAAAAATCCTTCCGAGGCTAAATCACCGTCGGATCTCTCCAAAATTCGCGTCAAGACGATATGGACGGTTCAGATTGTGCCATGCCCACAAAACGACAAAATAACGTTTTCTCGTGATCTGAACCCTGTCCTCATGATTCACGCAATGATGGACGCTCCAGATTTGACCACGTGTATCTTCCGAGCCGCTGGCCACCGGTCTGCCTAGCCAAGCTACCGAACAGCCTGGCTAAGCAGCCGAGCTACTGAGTCGGAGGGTGACGATGCTTCAAGTCCAGAATGCTTCAAAACGTCTAACTCCATACCTCGACTAACGGTACCGAGCCTCCGAACCGAGGGGACGAGGAACCGAACCTCATATATGGAGAAAAATCCTTCCGAGGCTGAATCACTGTCGGATCTCTTCAAAATTCGTGTCAAGACACGATGGACGGTTCAGATTGCGCCACGCTCACAAAACGACAAAATAATATTTTCTCGTGATCTGAACCCAGTCCTCGTGATTCACGCAATGATGGACGCTCCAGATTTGACCACGTATACCTTTCGAGCTTCTGGCCACCGGTCTGCCTAGCCGAGCTACCGAACAGCCTGGCTAAGCAGCCGAGCTACTGAGTCGGAGGGCGACGACGCTTCAAGTCCAGAATGCTTCAAAACGTCTAACTCCATACCTCGGCTAACAGTACCGAGCCTCCGAACCGAGGGGACGAGGAACCGAACCTCATATACGGAGAAAAATCCTTCCGAGACTGAATCACCGTCAGATCTCTCCAAAATTCGTGTCAAGACAAGATGGACGGTTCAGATTGCGCCACGCTCACAAAACAACAAAATAACGTTTTCTCGTGATCTGAACCCAGTCCTTGTGATTCACGCAATGATGGATGCTCCAGATCTGACCACGTGTACCTTCCGAGCTTCTGGCCACCGGTCTGCCTAGCCGAGCTACCGAACAGCCTGGCTAAGCAGCCGAACTACTGAGCCGGAGGCACTACAAAAGAAACTAGATTTCCCGGCGTTTTTTGACGTCTTTACCAGCATTTTTTTACGTCGGTGAAACTTTCACCGGCGTTTATAATAGCGCCGGTCCAAATGCCGCTGAAGCGAGCGTCGCGGAAACGAAGGGGTCTACACCGGCGGTTTTAATGGACGCCGGTAAATGTGACAACTATACCGGCGGTCATAAAATGCCGGTGTATGTGGGTCTCTGAGTGCCGTTCTTTTACACCCTATATACATTCACCGGCGGTCGTAAACCGCCGGTATTTATTCTTCACCGGCGTTTATGAAAACGCCGGTGTAGAACGAAAGTATACCGGCGGTCAAAGAGCGCCGGTGTATGTGCGTTTATGAGTGCCTGGTTTTCCCTACTTACAAGCACCGGCGTGACCAAAAAACGCCGGTGTAGTTATATACGCTGGCATTTTATAAAACACCGGTGTACGTCTGTGCCGTTACAGCTGACGACATTCACCGGCGTGTGTGGGAACGCCGGTATATCGCACACTTCAACAAATAGATTAGATAGACCGGCATTTTTTAGATCGCCGGTCTAGCTATGCCCGTTTATTTTCGATACTCTGGTTTTCCGTTCGATTTCAATTCACAGTTTCATTTACAAAACCTGTAAACTAATTCTCACAACTGATTCAACGAATTTCGTTGCATATTACTGCGCAAATCACAACCAAATACAAGAATAATTAAAGATAATCAAGTTTCACACGTGTCATATCAACGTCCAAATTCATTGATTAATTAACAGTGTCATAATTAACAAATTAATATAGGGACTAACATCCCAAATATCCAAACAAATCAGTCTGACAAATATCCAAAATATCCCAAATTAAAAGTCTGACATAACTCTCATAAAAAAAATCAATCTGACATAACAACAGCAAGGAGGAGGACATAAGAACAACAACCATACATCAAGGAGGACATAAGAACAGCAAGGAGGACCGCAGATTCATACCCCTCGAGTAGCTTCAGCTCTGATCATCAGAATTTCCTTCATCTGGGCGACCGCTCTGTGAAAAAAAAATAATAGTTTAATTGAACAGTAGACCACAATACAGAATATACATATTTTTTGAACTTGCAAAAAGAACTACCTGTATCTTAAATTATAAGATCAAAGTGCCAACTGCAAATGGAATTGTTAATGATATATACAGAGGTAAAATAATTACATTGCAATGCTAAAAATCTAGTACTTAATTTTATTTTTAAATATATCTAAAATAACAAAATAAATGAAAATTCAGTATCTAACTTGAAACCTTTATATTCTCCTCTGATTAGGAATATCCACTATCTAAAACAGTAAAACAAATGAAAATTCAGTATCTAAGCATGTCCTTCATGGATTGTTCAGACAATCCATGAATCTGTCATCGTGGACGGAAACCAAATATAAGAAAAATAAGAAAAATAAGATAGGACTCATATCAAGTGTATTTTTAGGGAACTGTCATCGTGGAAGGAAACCAAATATAGAAGCCAGAAATGGAAACAGAAAGAAGAAAGGTAGAGACTTTGGATACACCAGGCTAACATAGCGGCATTTTCCTCATCTCTCTCTCATCCCTTGTTTCCCTTCAGCACACGAACACAAAGAGACATCAGCAACAACAGCAAGAGCGACAAGAACAACAATAATAATAAATTATTATGAAAAAGATGTCTCTATATGGATTTCCAAGTCTCCACTCGAGCCCACTCTATCTAATCACAGTCCAATTAAGAACATAGACAACATCCACTAAACAATCCAATCATAGCCCAATCAAAATTTGCCATCCTGGATCTTAATGAAATAAGCTTCATTAACAGTGAAAGAAAATGAGGATGCTAGCAGCATACTTAGTTTGGAAGTGAACCCATTTTTTGTTAAAAAATCATGCCAAAGATGGCAATCAGCTTCATTAACAGTATCTGAAAATGGAAATTTCCATTATCTGAGTATGTTGCTCTACTACTTCTTTAGCCCAACTAAATCTAAAACCCAATTGTTGTGCATAACCGGAGAATTTTGGCATACGTACCTATACCATCCTCAGTTCACAGTGAACCCATTTTGGTAAAAAAAACATGCCAAGATGACAATCAGATGCATGAAAATAAGCTTCACTAACAACAAAAAAAGAAACTGAGGATGCTAGCAGCATACTTAGTTTGGAAGTGTACCCATTTTTGGTTAAAAAATCATGCCTAAGATGGCAATCAGGTTATCTAACAGTATCTGAAAATGAAAATACCCATTATCTGAGCGTATATGTTGCTCTACTAATTCTTTAGCCCAACTAAATCTAAAACCCAATTGTTGTACATACCCGGAGGATTTTGGCATACGTACCTATAGCATCCTCAGTTCACAGCGAACCCATTTTGGTCAAAAAAACATGCCAAGATGACAATCAGATGCATGAAAATAAGCTTCACAAACAGCAAAAAAAGATGAGGATGCTTGCAGCATACTTAGTTTGGAAGTGAACCCATTTTATGTTAAAAAATCATGCCTAAGATGGCAGTCAGCTTCTCTAACAGTTTCTGAGAATGAAAATTTCCATTATCTGAGCTTATATATTGCTCTACTACTTCTTTAGCCCAACTAAATCTAAAATCCAATTGTTGTGCATATTCGGCCGGAGGATTTTGGCATACGTACCTATAGCATACTCAGTTCACAGTGAACCCATTTTGGTAAAAAAAACAAACATGCCAAGAAGACAATCAGATGCATGAAATCAGCTTCATTAACAGTGAAAGAAAATGGACATGCTAGCAGCATACTTAGTTTGGAAGTGAACCCATTTTTGGTTAAAAAATCATGCCTAAGATGGCAATCAGGTTACTTTAATAGTATCTTAAAATGAAAATTTCCATTATCTGAGCTTATATGTTGCTCTACTAATTCACTGTGCCCAACTAAATCTAAAATCCAATTGTTGTGCATATCTGGAGGATTTTGGCATACAGCTATAGTATCCTCAGTTCACAGTGAACCCATTTTGGTCAAAAAAACATGCCAATAAGACAATCAGGTGCATGAAATCAGCTTCACTAACAGTGAAAGAAAATGGGGATGCTAGCAGCATACTTAGTTTGGAAGTGAACCCATTTTGTGTTAAAAAACCATGCCAAAGATTGCAATCAGGTTACTTTAACAGTATCTGAAAATGAAAATTTCCATTATCTGAGCTTATATGTTGCTCTACTACTTCTTTAGCCCAACTATATCTAAAACCCAATTGTTGTGCATATCCGGAAGATTTTGGCATACAGCTATAGCATCCTCAGTTCACAGTGAACCCATTTTGGTCAAAAAAACATGCCAAGAAGACAATCAGGTGCATGAAATCAGCTTCACTAATAGTGAAAGAAAATGGGACCAAAAAACATGCCAAGAAGACAATCAGGTGCATGAAATCAGCTTCATTAACAGTGAAAGAAAATGGGGATGCTAGCAGCATACTTAGTTTGGAAGTGAACCCATTTTGTGTTAAAAAACCATGCCAAAGATTGCAATCAGGTTACTTTAACAGTATCTGAAAATGAAAATTTCCATTATCTGAGCTTATATGTTGCTCTACTACTTCTTTAGCCCAACTATATCTAAAACCCAGTTGTTGTGCATATCCGGAGGATTTTGGCATACAGCTATAGCATCCTCAGTTCACAGTGAACCCATTTTGGTCAAAAAAACATGCCAAGAAGTCAATCAGATGCATGAAATCAGCTTCACTAACAGTGAAAGAAAATGGGGATGCTAGCAGCATACTTAGTTTGGAAGTGAACCCATTTTGTGTTAAAAAACCATGCCAAAGATTGCAATCAGGTTACTTTAACAGTATCTTAAAATGAAAATTTCCATTATCTGAGCTTATATGTTGCTCTACTACTTCTTTAGCCCAACTAAATCTAAAACCCAATTGTTGTGCATATCCGGAGGATTTTGGCATACAGCTATAACATCCTCAGTTCACAGTGAACCCATTTTGGTCAAAAAAACATGCCAAGAAGACAATCAGGTGCATGAAATCAGCTTCACTAACAGTGAAAGAAAATGGGGATGCTAGCAGCATACTTAGTTTGGAAGTGAACCCATTTTGTGTTAAAAAACCATGCCAAAGATTGCAATCATGTTACTTTAACAGTATCTGAAAATGAAAATTTCCATTATCTGAGCTTATATGTTGCTCTACTACTTCTTTAGCCCAACTATATCTAAAACCCAATTGTTGTGCATATCCGGAGGATTTTGGCATACAGCTATAGCATCCTCAGTTCACAGTGAACCCATTTTGGGTAAAAAAACATGCCAAGAAGACAATCAGGTGCATGAAATCAGCTTCACTAACAGTGAAAGAAAATGGGACCAAAAAACATGCCAAGAAGACAATCAGGTGCATGAAATCAGCTTCACTAACAGTGAAAGAAAATGGGGATGCTAGCAGCATACTTAGTTTGGAAGTGAACCCATTTTGTGTTAAAAAACCATGCCAAAGATTGCAATCAGGTTACTTTAACAGTATCTGAAAATGAAAATTTCTATTATCTGAGCTTATATGTTGCTCTACTACTTCACTGTGCCCAAATAAATCTAAAATCCAACTGTTGTGCATATCCGGCCGGAGGATTTTGGCATACGTACCTATATACCATCCTCAGTTCACAGTGAACCCATTTTGGTCAAAAAAACATGCCAAGATGACAATCAGATGCATGAAAATAAGCTTCACTAACAATAAAAGAAGATGAGACATCAGCAACAACAGCAACAACAGCAAGAGGGAACCAAATATAGAACAATTGGGTTTTGAATGGAGATTGTAGTCATAGATCAATTCTTCATTGAAGAAAAATACGAATAGGGCTCATATCAAGTGTAGTTTTAAGGAATTGTCATCGTGGAAGGAAACCAAATATAGAAGCCAGAAAGAGGAATGGTAGAGAATGAGGATACACCAGGCTAACATAGCGGCATTTTTCTCATCTCTCTCTCATCCCTTCTTTCCCTTCAGCACACGAACACATAGAGACATCAGCAGCAACAGCAAGAGCGACAAGAATAACAATAATAATAAATTATTATGAACAAGATGTCTCTATATGGGTTTCCAGATCTCCACTCCAACTCGTCTCTTTCTAATCACAGCCCAATTAAGAACAATTGTTCACAGTCACTGTTAAAGAAACATATATGCTCAAATTATGGAAATTTTCATTTTCAGATACTATTAAAGAAGCTGATTTCATGCATCTGATTGCTATCTTTGGCATGATTTTTTAACCAAAATGGGTTCACTTCCAAACTAAGTATGCTGCTAGCATACCAAAATCCTCCAAATCAGTACAACAACACGGCTGAACAAACCTTGTTTGCAGGTCATACAATGTCATCTATACCATGTTATGTGCCAAAGTGGGGTTGGTCATACAATGCAAGGCCGACACGTATTAGTTGTTTGTGAGTATGTAATAGGGTGCAGCTATGAACAGGACTCATATCAAGTGTAGTATTATGGACTGTCATCGTGGAAGGAAACCAATTTAATATAGAAGCCATATATGGAGCCAGAAAGAGGGATGGTAGAGAATGAGGATACACCAGGCTAACATAGCGGCATTTTCCTCAACTCTCTCTCATCCCTTCATTCTCTTCAACACACACACACAAAGAGACATCAGCAACAACAGCAAGAGGGGGTTGGTCCAACAATAAGTGTAGATTATAATAAACGAGATGTCTCTATTTGGGTTTCCAGATCTCCACTCCAGCCCTTTCTTTCTAATCACAGCCCACTTAAGAAACATAGACGAAATGCTTATAGACGACAGCCACAATGCAGACTCACAAACACTAGTACGTGTCTTTCATGCATTCAAGACCATAATCTCTTTAAAAATACCAATTTAAAGACTTACCGATTTTTTTTTACAGTGGGCGGCGTGCTACCCTCACTCTCATATGTTTGACTGCCACTATTATTTAGTAGCTGCTCATCCCCATGGCTCTCGTTGCCATCATTTATATTTACCCTCTTTCCACGCCTCGGCATGTTGTACCTGTCAAGGATCCAATAACTTCCTTAGAGATGCAAATTTAATTAATTACATGTTTATAATAACTATCATAAAATTTTTACTTTAGTAGGATTAACAAACCAACATAATTATAAAAAAAATTAAAAAAATGAGATCTGTAACAGATTAAATTACAATGATAGTTTGGTTCAAATGACACTAAGCATAGTTTAATGTAAATAATACCAAGCAGTAGAAAATAGAAAGATAATTAAACCGGTGTATTAAATTCACAATGAACATATTCGAAATTACAGACATAATATTACAACAAGATTTAAGACATAAAATTACAGACATATAATAAACCCAATTGAAAATCATGTAAACTACAATACGACATCTTCCAGTACATCGCCCTCTTCTCCATCCTTGCGGAGCCAAGTCCCGCAAATTCCAACGTCGGTTGTGTTTACATCAAACACAGGAAACTCAGAAGCAATGTAACTGTTCATGACTTCACCGTCTTCATCTTCTGAAGTATCGCCCAGCTGGAATACATCTCTTGGTTGCATAGGGAGAGCCACATACGATTTTGGCAGGGTTAGATCTTCAATGTAGAACACTTGTTGCACTTGGGATGGAAACACAAATGGCTTATGGCTAATGTGTGTACCGATGTGAATCAATTTTGAGAAGTTTACAACTGTGAAGCCAAGCTTATCCTTGTTGTTAGCAAAATTCCTATCAAACTCAGCCCAATCCCCACGAAATAAGACAACACGGAAATGACCAAAATAATTCAACTCAATGATATCCATGAGCACTCCATAGTAGTCGAGATCTCCATCTACAGGCCTCGTGTCCGATTTTGAAGCATAACTTCTAGTCTTAGACGTCACTACCATTCCACTATTTTGAGACTTCAAATGACATTCACGATCCTTAGTACGAAATCTAAAACCATTGAATATGTATCCTCCGTATCTTTTGACCATCTTATAGGGACCTTTGGCAAGTACTTGTATTTCAGATGACGCACCTTCAGGACCCAAAGAATGTACCTATTAATTTTGCGCAAATCGTATCAGCACCATAAAAAATGTAGATAGAATGAAGATTAACTCGCATAACTGTAATTCACCTACATGAGATTCAAACCACTTATGAAATTTTTCATTCATCAATTTGTTTTGTTCACGTGGTGTTAGTCTTCTTGGTCTAGCCCTTCGTTTGATGTCCCTGACAAATTCGCTAAAATACAAGCAATTGAAATAAGGAATAAAAAAAGTAAGTTAATATCGAACTCCGCGGTTTTCACTGTATTCGATTTAAATTCAAAAGCAACTTACTTTCGAAATGGTTCCACTGATGCATGGTGGTCTAGCACATATCGATGTGCCTGTTCCCACGCTAAGTTATCTAGCTCAAATGCATCAACTTTACCAACAGTAGTGCCAGCGGTATCAAAAAGATATTGAGCACCATCAAGGTTATAAATGTCTGGATTTCTACGTGGTCTACTAGAAGATGTCTCCACACCCGGCAAATACCTGGAAAAAAAATGTGAGCACTCCTCTGATAGATATCCCTGGGCTATTGACCCTTCAGGATATGCTCTATTTTTCACATAACCCTTTAGCCGGTATAGGTACCTGAACATGTACAATTAATGAATTAGAGCGGATTAGGGGATTAAAAGAAATGAGCTTTTGAAAATTCAATTTCGTAAGATGAATGAATTCTTTTACCTCTCAATGGGGTACATCCACCGATAGTGAACAGGACCGCCGATTCTGGCTTCACCAGCAAGGTGGATTATCAAGTGAATCATTATAGTGAAGAACGATGGAGGAAATATCATCTCCATTTTACTAAGTGTCAATGCCGCCTGCTGCTCTAATTGGTCCAGATCTTCAACACGAAGCATTCTTAAGCAAATACCTTTATATATGCTACAAAGATCTTTCAGGACAGTAGTGACTTGCTCACACATTGAAGACCTTAGGGCCACAGGAAGGAGACCCTGCATTAGGATGTGGTAGTCGTGTGACTTTAGACCCTGAAGCCTCTTCTCTTTAAAGTTGACACATCTTACCATGTTAGAAGAATAGCCATCAGGGACTTTAAGTTCAAGTAGTACTTTGCAAAACAATTCCAACTCCGATTTTGACATTGAATAGATTGCAGGAGGTAGGAGTACTTTCCCGTTCGGCAATTCTTCTGGGTGCAACTCATGTCGGATGCCCATTGACTTCAAATCAAGTCGGCTCTTGAGATTGTCCTTTGTCTTCTGATCATCTCCCATAACTGTTCCTATACAATTTTCACCAATATTTTTTTCGATATGCATCACATCTAAATTATGTCGCAGTAAGTTGAATTTCCAATACGACAACTTGAAGAAAATACTCTTCTTCTTCCATGCACCTAAACTCGTCATGTTTTGATCCTCATCTTCGCCATATAGATCGGTCTCCTCACCTTGCTCCGGCCTTGCCCTTTTCTTGCCCTTTGTCCTGACTTCTGGTTCTTTTCCATATTTGAATTGATGACCATCTACCCGCCTCAAAATATCTGAACCAGAAGAAGACCCAGAAGCATGTTCCCACTCGTCGGTACCATCAAATGTCGCTGCCTCTGCCCGAAATATATGTGTGTCAGGCAACCATCTCCTATGACCCATATAGCAAAACTTTCTGCTATTGTACAACCACCTTGAACTAGTTTGGTCAGCACAACATGGACATGCATAACGTCCTTTAGTACTATATCCAGATAAATTTGCATATGCTGGAAAATCATTGATTGTCCAAGACAACACGGCCCGAAGAGAAAATGTTTCTTTAGCCACAGCATCATAGGTTGGAACACCCACCCACAACTTCTGAAGTTCATCTATTAACGGTTGTAGGTACACATCTATATCATTTCCAGGACCTTTCGGTCCAGAAACTATCATGGACAAAATAAATGAGGACTGCTTCATGCATTTCCAAGGCGGCAAATTGTATGGTATCAACACAACCGGCCATATGCTGTATGTACTACTCATTTGCCTGAAAGGGTTGAAATCATCATTAGCTAGTCCAAGTCTCACATTTCGAAGATCTTCCGCAAAATCAGGATATCTTTCATCAAATTTTTTCCAAGATTGAGAATCAGCAGGATGTCTAAGGATCCTATCATTAGTGCGACCTTCAGCATGCCATTTCATATCAGAAGAAGTTTTCGTAGACATAAACAACCTTTATAGCCTAGGAATCAGAGGAAAGTAACGCAGTATTTTGGCAGGCTTCTTTTTCCTACTTTGCTTAGTAGATCCACTGGCTCCCTCGTCTTGATTTGGTCTTTCTTTCCATTTCGAAGAACCACACACTTCGCAATTCTCCAGACTTTCCTTACCACTCGTGAAAAGCATACAGTCATTTGGACATGCTGCTATCTTCTCATATCCTAGATCGAAAGAACTTAGGAATTTTTTGATTTTATAGGCTGAGTTTGGAATACAGATTTCAGGAAATGCTTCATTCAAAAATTCAAGTAGCATAGTGAAGGACTTAGCAGACCACCCGTTTAAACATTTAATCTGAAATAGTCTGACAATGAATGAGAACTTAGAAAATTTGGTGCAATCGCGGTACAACGGAGTACTAGCATCTTTAAGTAACTTAGCGAAGGATTCTTACTGCTTATTATTTTCAGGGGTGGGGCCAAACATTTCCTCGTCCACCCCACCACCAATCTGGTTTGTTTCTGTTGACTCATTGTGAACTTCGGTTGTTGGGTTATTGGTGTGGAAAGGAACATTATGAATCCCCATGGCATCTTGTAACAAAGCATGCATCTCATCGGAAACGCTTAAGTCTTCGTTCACTAAGGGCTCAGCTTCATTTTCTAATACAACCGGACGAACAGGAGCTGACGTATGATCCTCTCCATGACAAAACCACCTTGTGTACCCTTGAAGAAAACTGTTGACAACCAAGTGTGTATGTACTACGTCACATGTCCTCAGCATACAATTTGTACACCGGAGGCATGGACAAAGGATTAGGTTGGGATCACGGGAATGTCGTTTGGCAAAGATAATAAAATCTTTAATACCATCACAGTACTCCTTGGATAATCGTGGTTTACTAATCCAACTTCTATCCATTATATCAATAGCACACAATCTGAAATTAAAATTTGATATATTAAATAGTAATAACAGTAAAAGGCATTTTGTATATTATATTTCACCTATTTGAAAACCATCCCTAACTGCAAATAAATAAACGATATAATCATTAACTGTAAAATAAAGAAATTGTGGTTCCAAAAAATGTACAAAAAAAAAACTACATCTTAACACAATCTACTCTATTCACATAACCCTAAACTACCTTTTGTGGAAATTATCACAACCACCTTAGTGGTATTTTATCGCACACCCTGTGTTCGAGCATAAAAAAAAATCGACTGTAGTCTCCCCTGTATTTGGCTTTCCGTTCAAGGAGATGATGATGGTAAAGGGTATTTTGCTGATGAAGAGAAATCGGCCGAATAATGAGCGCGTCGTGCTGTAACTACAGTAACAAGAAGATCTGATGACTCATGAACTATTCTGTTCATGGCTACTAATAATCACTTATCTCATAATAATAATAATAATAATAATAATAATAATAATAATAATAATAATAATAATAATAATAATAATAATAATAATAATAATAATAATAATACTAAACAAAAGAAACTAATATGGCTACTAATAAGTTTTTCTAAAATAATTCTTCATCCCAACTAAATCATTGATGCTTGTAGCGCCAAAAGAAACCTGCACGAGGTTTGTTCAGCCCAAATCTTGTACAGATTTGGAGGATTTTGGTAAAAAAATGCCAAGATGCCAATCAGATGCATGAAATCAGCTTCATTAACAGTAAAAGAAAAATGATAATGTCCAGTATGTAAGCATATATTTTTCAGAGTGAACCAATTGTTGTACATATCTGGAGAATTTTGGTATACAGCTATAGCATCCTCAGTTCACAGTAAACCCATTTTGGTCAAAAAAACATGCCAAAATGACAATCAGATGCATGGGATAAGCTTCATTAACAGTAAAAGAAAATGAGGATGCTAGCAGCATACTTAGTTTGGAAGTGAACCCATTTTGTGTTAAAAAACCATGCCAAAGATTGCAATCAGCTTCTCTAACAGTATCTGAAAATGAAAATTTCCATTATCTGAGCTTATATGTTGCTCTACTACTTCTTTAGCCCAACTAAATCTAAAACCCAATTGTTGTGCATATCCGGAGGATTTTGGCATACGTACCTATACCATCCTCAGTTCACAGTGAACCCATTTTGGTAAAAAAACATGCCAAGATGACAATCAGATGCATGAAAATAAGCTTCACTAACAACAAAAAAAGAAACTGGGGATGCTAGCAGCATACTTAGTTTGGAAGTGTACCCATTTTTGGTTAAAAAATCATGCCTAAGATGGCAATCAGGTTATCTAACAGTATCTGAAAATGAAAATACCCATTATCTGAGCGTATATGTTGCTCTACTAATTCTTTAGCCCAACTAAATCTAAAACCCAATTGTTGTGCATACCCGGAGGATTTTGGCATACGTACCTATAACATCCTCAGTTCACAGCGAACCCATTTTGGTCAAAAAAACATGCCGAGATGACACTCAGATGCATGAAAATAAGCTTCACTAACAGTAAAAGAAGATGAGGATGCTAGCAGCATACTTAGTTTGGAAGTGAACCCATTTTATGTTAAAAAATCATGCCTAAGATGGCAATCAGCTTCTCTAACAGTTTCTGAGAATGAAAATTTCCATTATCTGAGCTCATATGTTGCTCTACTACTTCTTTAGCCCAACTAAATCTAAAATCCAATTGTTGTGCATATCCGGCCGGAGGATTTTGGCATACGTACCTATAGCATACTCAGTTCACAGTGAACCCATTTTGGATAAAAAAACATGCATGCCAAGAAGACAATCAGATGCATGAAATCAGCTTCATTAACAGTGAAAGAAAATGGACATGCTAGCAGCATACTTAGTTTGGAAGTGAACCTATTTTTGGTTAAAAAATCATGCCAAATATGGCAATCAGGTTACTTTAACAGTATCTTAAAATGAAAATTTCCATTATCTGAGCTTATATGTTGCTCTACTACTTCTTTAGCCCAACTAAATCTAAAACCCAATTGTTGTGCATATCCAGCCGGAGGATTTTGGCATACGTACCTATACCATCCTCAGTTCACAGTGAACCCATTTTGGATAAAAAAACAAACATGCCAAGAAGACAATCAGATGCATGAAATCAGCTTCATTAACAGTGAAAGAAAATGGGTATGCTAGCAGCATACTTAGTTTGGAAGTGAACCCATTTTTTGTTAAAAAATCATGCCAACGAGGGCAAACAGGTAACTTTAACAGTATCTGAAAATGAAAATTTCCATTATCTGAGCTTATATATTGCTCTACTAATTCACTGTGCCCAACTAAATCTAAAATCCAATTGTTGTGCATATCCGGTCGGTGGATTTTGGCATACGTACCTAGAGCATCCTCAGTTCACAGTGAACCCATTTTGGGTAAAAAAACAAACATGCCATGAAGACAATCAGATGCATGAAATCAGCTTCATTAACAGTAAAAGAAGATGAAAATTTCCAGTATCTAAGCATATATTTTTCTATTAATTCTTCATCCCAACTAAACCATTCATGTTAAGAAAATCAAGATGAATAATCTGAAAAAAGCTGCTTTTTTTGAAAAATAAGGGAAATCAAGAGATGATACCGAAGAGAGAGAGAGAGAGAGAGCGGGGCGACGAGGGCGGGGGCGTAGGAGAGAGAGAGAGAGCGGGGCGATCGCCGATTCACCTCCAAATAGAGAGAGGGAAGAGGAAAATCGAAAATGACGAAGGGAAGAAGGGACGATTTCGAAAGCTCGAAGGCCGTCGAAGAGGACGAAGCGGCGGAGGAAAACGCGCGGGAAGTAGAGCGAGGAAGGAGGGAAACAAAGCGCCCCTTTTTTTTTGGGGTTTGGGAAAATGGCGAGCGAAAGATTAGGGTTCGCGGGTTTTATCGCAGTTATTCACCGGCATTTCAATTAGACACGCCGGTGAATGTGTCCGTATATTCGTCGGCGTTTATAATAAAAATACCGGTGAATAATACACTTCACCGGCGTTTTTAAGTAAAACGCCGGTGAATACGAAGATTGATTGGCGTTTTAAATCGACCGCCGGTGTATAACCATCCCATCTGGTGCCCAATTCCTATTCGCTCCCTATCCCGGCGCTACTAGTAAAACGCCTGGGAATATTCGCCGGTAAAACCAGTATCTTTTGTAGTGAGGGTGGCGACGCTTTAAATCCAGGATGCTTCAAAACGTCTAACTCCATACCTCGGCTAACAGCACCGAGCTTCCGAACCGAGGGGACAAGGAACCGACCATATGGAGAAAAATCTCGCCGAGGCTGAATCACCGTCGGATCTCTTCAAAATTTGTGTCAAAACGCGATGGACGGCTCAGATTGCGCCACGCCCATAAAATGACAAAATAACGTTTTCTCGTGATCTGAACCCCGTCCTCGTGATTCACGCAATGATGGACGCTCCAGGTTTGGCCACGTATACCTACCGAGCTATGTACCGAGCTGCCGAGCCGAGGGGACGAGGAACCGACCCTCGTATATGGAGAAAAAATCCGCCGACCTTTCTCAGCCATTGGATCTTGTCAAAAAACGTGCTCATCGTGATGGACGGCCCAGATCTTGCCACGTTCGCTAAACGACAAGATAGCGCTTTTTGGGGATCTGCGCTGAGATGGACGCTCAGGATCACGCCACGTAGTTCGGCTGATTCCGAGCTAGGAGCCGAGCAGCCGAGCCGAGGAGACGAGGAACCGACCCTCGTATACGGAGAAGCTATCTACCGAGGAACGTGTATACGGACCAGAAAATCGCATTAGGCGCAGGTGTACGGCAGGAGTCAGCGTCAAACTCCGACGGAACAGGTAACAGGTTTGCTATTCAGTTTTCCTAAGAATCCACAAATACTATCTGTTTGCCCCCACACCAGATTTAGCGGTAACACCAATAATCTAAACATTTGTTTTTCTAAGATTCAGTTTGCAATTAAAATATCTCTTATTATTATTTCAATAAAAATAAAATACATGAAATTCTCAAAACTCTAATCTAAGCTAATCATTTCTTTTATCTCCACTTTGTCTTCCTATTGTATCTTTATATAAAAAAATCAAAATGGATAAATAACAAATTTACTTTAGCTGTCTTTTTTGAGTGGAGAGTTTGTACCCTTCACTGGTAAACTCCAGTCATCACAATCATATATATCCAAACATACGCTTGAAGTTCTTATATGTTATTTTATCCATGGTTTCTAATAATCTGTGAAGAGAACACTTCACGATAGTATTTTCTCTTATAGTAAAGAAATTAATGTTATTTGCCAAGTTATTTTAGGTTGCTGGTCAGCTTACCTGTCCTGCTATGGTTTGAAAGCACAAATTGAGGCCATCAAATAATTCATCTCTCACTTGCGTACACCTTAAATCAAAATCAATAAAAAAACTCATCAAATAAATTACTAAATTAAAAATTTTTAAACAAAAATAAAACAATCATATCTCTCTGAACTTAGATCTCATGCACACACAAAATTCGAGTCAGCAAAAAACTGAGTAATCCCCTGCACACAAAATTAAAAATTAGAATCAGAATTCGATTAATGAGATGAAATTGGAGTCGTCGCATCGCATATAGAGGCTCTCGATTCGGTGGATGGAAGCCGCCGATACGGAGTCGCATGATATTCGCGCTCGATTTGGTGGAGGGGAGTCATCAATACGGAATCAGCAGCGGATCAGAAATCGGCGACGACCTCTTGATTGAGGTTCGACATTGGATTTGGATTTGGATTTGCTTTGAGATTTTTCAAATTTCCAAATTTTCAAATTTTCAAAAAAATTTCAAAGTTTTGAATTTTTTTAAATTTTTTTATAAGTTTTTGATATTTTTGAATTATTTTTATAGTTTTTAAATTTTGAATTTTTTTATTTGGTAAGTTTTTAAGTTTTTAAATTTTTTTTAATTTAAATTTTAAAATTTTTTATTTTCTTAATTTTTTGAATAGGCGAGCGAGAGAAAGAGAAATAATTAAATAAATAAAGAAATTGTTTTGGGAAGGAAAATGTGTTTTGTGTGGTTAGATCTGAGCCTTTGATTTTGAGGGGATTAAAGGAGAGCCACTTGATAGTTGTCTTCATGTTTTATTATATAGATATATGCTAATAAGAGAGCGAGAGAGAGAAATAATTAAATAAATAAAGGAGTTGTTTTGGGAGAAAAAATGTGTTTTGTAAGATTAGATCTGAGCCTTCAATTTTGAGAGGATTATTTTTTTTTTTTTGAGGAAAATGTGGAATAAGGCCACCCTGTTTCATTAATAAGAAGTTAATAAAACAACCCCGACGTACCGGGAAAAATTTTGAGAGGATTATTGATAGCTTTCTTTGTGTTTTATTATATAGATATATGCTCGCCAATACTATTTTGACATGAGGATTATAAATATTTTCTTATATAAAGATGAATATATATATACTAATCTTAACCAGCTCCAAGGCTAAATTAAATATACATCCCTATACCTAATATGCATGATTTGTGTACTAGCGCCACTATATCCTTAGATTGAGGCTTAAACACATGCACACAAATGATGACACAGTAAATCAACGAAGACCAGTCTAGGGCTTTCATCTGTAGATTCTCGACAACCACCCTTCCAGGAGTCCGTGGTCATGATTGAACATGTCTACTATGTCTGTTTATTATTCTCAAGATTCTGAAATAAACGCTATTCAATTCCAAACCCATCATTGCCGATATTCATTACATGTACTCAATTTCATCTCACAATGTATACATATGATCTGCATAAATTCTTGCTATTACATGCTTTTGCATGTGGATTTTATATCTTATTGGATTCAATATGAGAAAAAAATTGTAAGCGATAAGAGGATCGAAGCGTCGTTAGAGGAAGAAAAAGCAACAGCAACAGCAGGAAAAAGCAGCAATAGGAACAGTCAACTACTCTAAAATGCAGTCGAGCACTACGGCTTTCTGACTTGGGTCATGGCATTGCAGTTGACTGCACTTTAGAGCAAACGACCGCAAGTTGAAGCAACTTCCAAGTTAGATCATACGGGTCATATCGTGTGGCTTTCACTTCAAGGTATATCAGACGGTTATGTTAGAATTGTAGCTTCAAATACACAACCACGGAGTACTTGAGGTTGAAGAAAAAGAGGAGAAGACGAAGACAGCAAGAGAAAGCAACAACAGCTAGAAGAGCTGGAGGTGGAGGGTTGCGGACGACTGTCCTAGGGTGCGGTCGACCGACCACCTGACCGCAACTAGGCTGCTAGTATTCTTCAAGTGTAAAGGGCACAACAGAGAGCGTCAGTCAACCGTGCAGTCGACCGGTCATGCTTCAAGGTGTTGGCTTGACACGTTGCAGTCGACCGACCCTTAGTGTGGTCGACCAACATCGGCATTGTGTTATTTGGGCTGACGGATTTCAAGCACAATAAGTTGTATTTGTGTTTATCTTTAGGGTTTACTTAGGGGCTATATATATATAGCAGTAGATGTGAACTCTAGGGCAATCAAGAAGCAACTCGTATCAAGGGTGAGCCGTTATCATTGTTCAAATTCAAGAGGAGATTGTGCCGAGTGTTTCAGATGTGAGGGAGAGAGATTGAGAGTTGTATTTTTTTTTTTAATCTTTGTATTTCTTGAAAAATAAGAAGTACTGGTTATCTCTGCATATTATTGTGTTCTTGTGAGATTTTACAATTATTGTAATGACTTGTTCTTGGTTCATCTAGTTCTTGAGAAGTTTATATTGCTTGTGGTATGTGAATTTCGCTGTTAGCATTACGAGTTTTGGTAGATTTTGCAACAAGTTATTGTATCAAGACTACAACCTAGGGTTTCTCTAGATTTCTTCATATCATTTTAATGGCCTCCTTTGAGATGTAAGAGATAAAGTACTTCATTGAGAGTTTTCTATTGTAAATAACAGATTATCTTTTAGTGAGCCTTGAGAGATAGATGAGTTCGTGGTAAGAGTAATTGTAACTCTTATATATTTTCTAGTTGAATAATATCTTTGATATTTCTCCCCTAAATTTGGGGTTCGTCCAAGTTGAGATTGTGTTTGGTTTGATTTACTATTACTTGGTGGTTTGATCATTGGATAAATCCTAACATTGCATACTTGACCCCAAGTTACCAAGGGATACTTTCCAAAGGGCTTGATATTGGTACATATATATCAGTTTTTCTTTCTCTTTCTCTTTTCTTTTCTTTTTCTCTATGAATCAAGCAGGAGAAGATATATGTTGCATCATCCTTTTAGATATATGATACTTTGCTTTCTCAAGGGTTTTCTAATTTGTTTTGATAATTTCTTCTTGTGCCAAAACTCAAAAACTCCACTTCTCCATAAAAAGAATATGAAAAATATGTTATTTTTGAAATATTATAGTCGAATAGGTTTACTACCATGGAAGTTATAGCGATATCAATTCTGATATGGCAAGGAATTTCCCTACACCACTGTCTACTTGCAGGCTAACCGATCGCGTGGTTGCTTCTGGGTTTGTCCAAATTCAGTTTTGTTTATATACTAGGTTTGCCCGTTGACACGTGCCTACGACACGTCTTTGGAATGGTGCACCTTGTTTGATTATATAAAATAGTTTTGGAGGTCCAGTAAATTAATTGAAGTAGTAAACATAGAGCAAAAAACATATTATATGAATTTTTTGATTTTTTTTTAAAAGTTTTTAAATTTTTTGTATTTTAAAATTTTTAAAATTTTTATTTTCTTAATTTTTTAATAGAAGAGGGAGAGAGAGAGAAAAAAAAAATTAAATAAATATAGGAGTTGTTTTGGATGAGAGATTTGAATTTGAGTTTTGGAGGAAACTTTGGGGGAAAAAATATGTTTTATAAGATTAGATCTGGGCTTTTGATTTTTGGAGGGATTGAAGGAGAGCCACTTGATAGCTTTCTTTGTGTTTTATTATATATATATATATATAGCTCCGGCCAAAATTGAATTAAAAACAAGATGTCCTGGTACAGAAGATATGGAGCTGCATAGTCCAGCAATCAAGATCACATTACAGCATATATACTACAGCTAGCAAACTACGAACGGAAAGAGGAGCTAAGAACAATATAGAAAAAAAAGTTGAACATGTGAAGAATCTGGGGAGCAAGATCAACATCATAATCAGCACCAATTGAAGCAACAGACTCTAGTATTCATCCGCTGTTCACCACTGAAGTAGTGGTTGCTGCACTTTGCTGCTGAATCCCAGACTGAATCAGAGAAGAAAATGCATCGTGAAGTCACTGAAGTGGTGAAAGATCTAGTTTTTCTTTCTTTGAAGGGGCAATAATATCTATCCAAGAATGACTGTAAAATAAAAAGTTGTCAAGTAAAGATGAAAGATTGGCACTTTTTTGGTGAAAATTCATTTTATTCCTTTCACTCCATATCTTGTTCATATATGTTTATTTATTTTCCCAATTTTTTTGAGGAATTATTTATATTCTCTATGTACCTCTATGTAGTTCATTTTGTTGAGTTGGCTGTATATATGGGGAACAAAGAAACAAAAAGAAGTTCATTTGAAGGTCGAATTCCATTGCGAACTTCATCATAATATATTAGTTGCTGCAAAAAGAGCAAGATGTATGTCTTTTTTTTCATTGCTATCGACACATACAAGTGTACTTGTAGATATAATTGCTCCTCTAGTTAATGTTATAGTACTAGGTAAGCTGAATCACCGTCTTTAATTAGCTAACTGGCTAAATATTGCAGGTTTTTTTACTATAGCAGTTAATTAGTGCTATATATATATCATTTGCACTGCATGCAGTTTCAGTCGCATGCTGATCAAACATTTGATTACAATCAGTTAAAGATCCAACATAACATGACATTAAGTATACAATCTTGTCGTTAAAGAAAGACAATTACTATTGAACTATTTATTATGGAGGATGACAAAATTGTGGCCAAGTTAATTAAACCCCAGTTTTGACATCTTCAAAACTCAAAAGAAAAATATATATACTACTAATTTTTATGTGAATGACAGTGATGCATCCACATATAGAATGATAGAAGCTTAATGAAAACTGAAACGTGGAGGACTCAATTACAGTAAGAAAGTTTATTATTTGTATTAATGGGTTGGGAGCCCTTCGGTTGAGAACTAATTTTAGTGAGAACTCCGTGAGAACTCACGAAGTAGATTTCCCATGAAAAATCCGAACCGACCATCTCGTTCTACATGCCTTAGATAGCATAACATAAAGAATTCAAATAATTTGAAGTTCGTTTACTCATCCATCAAATGGAGTAGAAATTTCAGCCATACAATTTTACGATGATGTAAATCATGGAAAAATGAACTTCAAATTACGTGATTTCTTTATATTATGCTATCTAAGGCGTGTAAAACGAGGTGGCCGGTTCGAATTTTTTATGGGGGATATACTCCTTGAGTTCTCACGGAGTTCTCACCAAATTAGTTCTCAACCGAACCGAAGGGCCACCTTAATGGGTTTTAATTATGTGGATCTGGATAATATATATGCATGCAGTATGCTGTTACATAAATTGCTTTCATTTAACAAGTCTCCTTTTCAAACTATACATCCAAAATTTGCTATATATATACAGTATATTGATAACCAAATAAAACAAAAAATTAACCAATTCCTAAATCATCAGTCATAAACTCAACTCATATAAGAATTCAGTTTGAGAAATGCGACGCATACATTATTTTCTACCCTAAATATACATTGGAGTTTATCTTTTAGTGATTATTGGAACATTTTTAATTTATTTTTTGGTAAAAAATTGATCTAACAATTATTAAAAGTTAAGATTAACATATATCTAGAATAGTATGTATATGGAGCATTTCTCATTAAGTTTAGTTCCACATTATAGCATTTTTTTTATGAAGCCAGATCATGTCTCAATCAAAGCGCTAGAAAACCAATCACTTTGGTTTTTTATTGTATTCCGTACCTAAAACTGAACTCTTTACAGCAAAGTGTTAAAAACTTCACTCAAACGGGACACAGTAATATCAGGTCATCTTGTACGGCTCAGATCTCTCCCATTACCGTATTGCTTTCATCTCATCAAAAATGGGTAAAAAATTAGTACTGTATCAACTTCTCTGACAATACTGCCAGCGATAATAATTATCTATATATAAAAAAAAAATGAGAATAAAACATATAAAAGGGTTGAAGCGTACCATATGGGGATACTTGAGTAATTTTAATGTGTGGCAGTAAAGTTAGCATTAGTATCGGATCGGGTTGGATTGGGTCGGGTCCTTTACTATTCGGATTCGGATTCGGTCCCTTACGGATCCAAAAATTGGATCTTGAGTCGCCCAGATCCGTGAGGACCAAGTTCGGATCTGGATCCGGGTCTTATTAAAATATTACTATCCGCTCGGGTAGGAGCAGGAGTGTGAGCGGCGAGCGGAGGCATGGGCGGATCTGGGCCCAAGCAGTCCAAGCAATTGCTTTGGGCCCCCAATTTTATAGGGTCCCATATTTTTTAAGTATTTACAATGTTAAAAAAGTAAAATTTAATATTGTACGATATAATTAGATTATATTAATAGTTGCCTTATTAGCTTAGTTGGTTAGAGTGTTGTGTTAATAATGTATAAGTTGTAGGTTCAAAACTTGCATGAGCCAATTAATTTTTCAATCATTTTTATTTTTAAAACTAATTATTTTTGACATAGTCATAAATATCATTTTACCATTTTATGAATTTAATATTATTTTTCACTTAGCCCATGTATGACACTCTATGATATTTTTTTCAATGTTCTATGGTATATCATATTTATCTGTTTATAATAATTTTCTAACCAAATTTTCAAGTGCATACGATTATTCTACATTTTAAGCTTCTAACTAGTATTCTAATATACATATAATCATCATTATTTCATTCTAATCGTGTGCTCTAATATATCATATTTATCTCTTTGAGATAACATATTTCGTTTTTGTTGTTAAAGTTTAACCGGGTTCCATTTGGCCACGAGACATTTCATATAAAAAACTTACATTATCAATTAACTTTTTTTAGAAGCATAAATAAATTTGTTTTCATTTATATAGTTTGGTCTCCAATACTCCAAATTTGTTTGCATTTAAGTAATTATCATTATTATTTTGTCAACTTGCAAAAGGCCTTATTTGAGAATTTGCTTAGGGCCTCTAAAACTCAGGTACGTCCCTAAGTGGAGGCGATGAGTGGAGAATTTATAATAAAAGAGAGAATGAAAATACATGAGTTTTGAGTTTGGAAGAGGATGATTTGGAATTGAGGAGGAAGGAGGGAAGGAATGAGGTTAGAATATTTATTTTTATGTTGATTTTTTGGATTTTTTTAACGGGTCCGGATCTGGGGTCCGGGTTTGGTCTTTTTGAGCGGATCCTAACCCGGATCCGAAAGTACAACGGGTCCCACTTTAGGACCCGGACCCGAATAGACCGGGTCGGTTCTGGTCCAATGCCGGATCCTGATCGGGTCCGCGTCGGATCCGGATTTCGATATTTATACCAATGGTAAGTAAAGTTGCTCATACTAAGGAAAATGCACACATGCGATACACGCAAAATATGGAAATAAGTTTTCTGATAATAGAAATTTTGTGGGTGTAATTTTAACTTATGTGCCCGTTTGTAAAATTAATTCTAAAAAAAATATGGATTATTTTTTTTTTTGGGGTGCATTTTATATTATATTTTCTCTATTTTTTATCACAAATATTGGTTCATATTCTAAATATTGTATTCTACTCTTCTATTTTATATTCTAAATATTGTTTGGTGCATTTGCTTTCTTTTTTATATTCTAAATATTGTATTCTACTCTTCTATATGTTTATTCAATTTATCGGCTTGGGAAAAAAATGAATTGAAAGTAGAGGCTCCTAGATAATTTTCCTATTCTTTCATCTTAAAATTAAATTTTAATATGGCAGTGGGGGTGACAAGTTGGTTATCATTTCTGAAATGGTTATGGGGGAAAATGAATTGATAAATAAAAGTAATGAGATAATTGTCTTATTTTATCTTTAATCTATAACAATTCTATATAATATAATATATTATGCTAAATTATTTTTGGTCCAAAAAATAGTCTTTTTTTTTCTTTTTAAGGCAAAAAAGAAAGCAAATATTGGAGGCAACTCCCTATTCTTTCTCCAGTCAAATTTTGAAGTGCAATCATATCCTTTAATCAAATCTTAAAAAACGTGCAATATTGTATATATGTTATTAAAGAATGTTTTTAAAAATAATTTTCTTATTTTTAAAAAAAATATGCAATCATGTTCCATAATCAAACCTTAAAAAGCTTACTATATTGCATATATGTTATTAGAGAATTTTTTTAAAATAGTTTCGTTTCTCATTTTTTTTAAATTATTATGTGCAATATTCTGTACAGGGTTATACTAGTGTGATATTATAGAAACAATTTTCGGGTGTTATATTTTCATGAATTGCAAAGCTTGTCATAATAACAAATATTTAGATAATTTGCAGTTTTGTAAATGATAGAAATATTTGTCTTGCTTTCATTGATATGATAATCATGATATATACAACAACCTTGGTTACAAAATCATAATTGATTCCTATAATTGTGTTGCCATGATTTCTACTAATTGATTCCTCCAATTGTGTTGCCATAATTGTGACTGATTGATTCCAATAATTGTGTTGCCATGATTTCTAAATTAATATATACTAAATATAAAAGATACTAAATATAAAAGATATTGACATATTCTAATACACCTTCGTAGTTGAAACAGGAGGTTGACGAATGTTGAGACTATGTTGAAAATCATCAAAGAGTTGCAGCGGATGTCCCTTCGTGAAGATGTTGGCGATTTGGTAACGCGAAGGAACATGTAACACCCGTACCTGACCACGAGCAACCTTTTCATGCACAAAATGTATATCCATCTCAATGTGTTTAGTGCGTTGGTGTTGAATAGAATTGCCGAAAAGATATACCGCACTGACATTATCACAATAGACTTATGTATCCTTCGTGACAGGACAGTAAAGTACCAAGAGCAAGTTTCTAAGCCAACAGGATTCGGAAACTACATTAGTAACTCCACGGTACTCGGCTTCAGCACTGGATCGAGACAAGGTAGGTTATCGTTTTGCAGACCAAGAGATTAAATTGTTCCCAAGATATACGCAATATCCAGACGTAGACCTTCTGGTGTCTGGACATCCACCCCAGTCTGCATCGGTATATGTAGTGAGTTTATCAACTGAGGAGGGAGAGATGTGTTGACCGAAAGTAAGAATACCCTTAATATAACGAAGGATTCGCTTCAAAGCAGTCATATGTTGGGTCCTCGGGTCATGCATAAATAAACACACTTGTTGAACGGCATAAGAAATATCTGGTCTTGTAAATGTCAAATATTGTAAAGCGCCGGCAAGACTGCGATATTCGGTTGGATCATGATATGGGTTTCCTGATGATCCACTGAGGTTTGCTTTTGTGTCTACTGGTGTAGAAGATGGTTTGCAGGAGGATATGCATGCTCGCTCAATAATTTCTTTGGCATATTTATTTTGTGAAAGAAAAAGACCTCCTGAATGTCTTGTAACAGATATACCAAGAAAATAACTTAGGAAACCCAAATTCTTCATGGCAAATTCAGAGCCAAGTTTAGACATGATGAATTGACGGAGAGTATCTGAAGATGCAGTAAGAATAATGTCGCCCACATAGAGAAGTATATAAGCTATGTCATCGCCTCAGTAATAAATGAATAAAGAATGATCTGAGACACTGTGAAAGAAATTCAATATGGCTACAAAATCAGTGAATCGCTGGTACCAAGCCCGAGGGGCTTGTTTGAGGCCATAGAGAGACTTCTTTAGCAGGCAGACATAGTTAGGATGTTGGGGATTGCGAAAACCAGGGGGTTGGTGCATGTACACAGTGTCATCAAGATTTTCATGTAAAAAGGCATTTTTGACACCTAATTGAAGAAGGCAACATGATTCAGATAAAGCAACGCTGAGTACCGTCCGAATAGTAGCCGGTTTGACTACTGGACTGAAGGTCTCACCACAATCTATACCAGTTTGTTGACCTGCACCATCTCCTACTAGACGAGCCTTATAACGTTCAAAGGATCCATCGGATTTCTTCTTATGCCTGAAAATCCATAGACTGCAAATAATTTTAGCATTAGCCGAACGGAGCACTAAGTCCCATGTCTTATTTTCAATAAGAGCATCATATTCGTCTTTCATGGCCATTTTCCAATTATGATCATTTAATGTATTAAGGAGATTAGTAGGCAAGGGAGAAATGGAATGTTGGGCAGAGGTATAGAGATTAAAAAGTTGGTGGGGCTTGTAAATGCCGTGTTGTGCTCCGGTAGTCATTTAAGGAGAGTGTGGTGGGTTGGCTAAAGAAATGGGTTGTTCTAAGGGAGTTGAAGATGTGGATTCTGGAGAAGATGTTGGCTTATGTTGGGCTTGGAGGGGGTTTGTGTTTTGAGCCGGTGTGGTGGTATGTTTGGTTGGGGAGGAGGTGTCTTGCGGAGTAGTATGGTGTGATGAGGAGGATGGGGCCGGTGTAGTTGGGTGTTGGGTGGGGGAGGATTGTGCCGGATTGTTAGCGGCTAGAGGTGGAGAGGTTTGGACATCATGAAAGGTGAAAAAAGGTTGATTGGGTGAGTAGAGGAAATGTGTAGTATTTGTATCCAAAAAATCATAGCTGGAGGATGAGGGAGCAATTGAATTAGAAAAGGAAAACGTATTTTCATCAAAGACAACATGCCTTGAAATGACTATTTTACGACTCAAAAACTCATAATATTTATAACCTCTATGGTTCGATGGATATCCCAAAAAAACACAAGGTGTTGATCGACCTTGTAATTTATTTCTAGAAGTGGAAGGAATGAGAGGATAACAGAGGCATCCAAAAACTCGAAGATAAGAATATGACGGATCTTTTTGGTAGAGAATTTTTGTGGGCGTTTGGAGGGCAAGTTTTTTTTTGTTGGAAAAATATTGAGAAGGTAAGTGGCCATTTGTAGGGCATGGTGCCAAAATAAGGGAGGGAAGGAGGCATGAGCAAGAAGAGTTTGGATGATATTATTTATGGTACGAATCGTTCTTTCGGCTTTTCCATTTTGAGATGTATGAGGACAAGAAAATCTAAAATTCATTCCATTGAGTTCACAAAACTTATGAAAAAATGCATTGTCGTACTCTATTCCGTTGTCACATTGAAAACATTTAATTTCTCTTTCAAATTGTCTTTTAATGTGAGTACGAAAGTGGAGAAAAATGGAATAGACTTGAGATTTATTTCCAAGAGGATAAGTCCATAAAAAATTCGTGAAATCATCAAGAAATAAAGCATAATAACGATGTCCACCTGAACTAAGAGTAGGTGATGTCCAAAGATCACTATGCACAATATCAAAAGGCATGAAAGTGGATGACAAAGACTCATAAAAAGGTAATTTTATTTGCTTCCCAAGGGGACAAGAATGACAAAAGAAATTATTTCGAAACTTATTACAGATAATAAAATTGTTTCGGTGAAGAGAATTTAAAATAGGAGCTCCCGGATGTCCTAAACGATTGTGCCATAATTCATTGGATAAAGCGGCAAAGGTGAATGGTGTTGTAGTGGATGATCTTGTGGTAATAGGATAAAGTTCACCCAAGCTGTTGTATCTCATTAAATGCATCCCGGTGTGAAAATCCTTCACAGAAAAACCGAAGGGATCAAATTCAACAGAAACATCATTGTCAATGGTAAATTTTCTCACTGAGACAAGATTTTTAATTAATTTGGGTGCATGCAAGATATTATGTAAGGTTAAAGGATGATGTGGGTTAGGTAATAATGTATTTTCACAACCAATAACTGGAATATGATGACCACTACCAACAGTAATATTATTACTCATATTGGAATAAGACGTAAGATTACCTCCGTTTGCAGTCATGTGAGATGTGGCCCCTGTGTCCATATACCATTGATCGTTAGGAAAATAGATAGATAGAGTATGCATTGCAGCATGAATATCGATTGATGCATATGACGATTGTGCATGTTGAGGGACGGCTGCTATATGGGCCTGCTAAGGTTTAGGCCCAAGAATTCTTAGCTGGCGGGCTTGCTGAGATGTGAGTTGTTTCTGCCAATTTCCTATTGTAGGATATGGACAAGGTGGTGTGGCCCATGGCTGCCACGGTCCTGCCATGGAGGATATGCCCACTGTTGTGTTTGCATTGGAGGCGGCTGCCATAACGTGAGCCGGTGGTTTTGCGATCGGCCGCTACGACCACCCCCTCTGCCTCTACCACGGCCGCTACGGTGGCTTCCGCCACGACCACCGCGGCTGCTGCTGCCATTGTAGTTGTTGTGGTTTTGATGGTGAGACAGATTTCCAGCAGAGTTGTCATGTTGAGATACTAGGAAAGCAGAGTTGTCTGTGGTGTTTGTCGCCCCTTTTGTCCATGCCGTTTCCTCCAAAACGAGCATAGAACGGGCCTTGTAAAATGGAGGAAGTGATTCTCCATGACGAATTTGGGAACCCACAGTGGCATAAGCATCTGTTAAGCCAGAAACGAGCTGAAGCACCAACCATTAGTTTGAAACGGGAGCACCAACATTAGATAGTTGATCAGAGAGCGATTTAAGGTGTTGACAGTAAGATGAAGCATAAGGAAACTGCTCCATGGTGACTCTCGAAAATTCTTGTTCTAGGTAGAAAGCCCTAGAGTTTTTGTTGTCGAAGAAGATATCAAACAATCAGTTCCAAGCAAGTTCATTAGTTGAATCACATTCAATAATTGTGTTGAGAAGATCATTAGAGATGGTGTCATAAATCCATTGCAGGACAACAGCATCAAGGCGCGACCAAAGAGTAGGATCGGTTTGTTTGAGAGAGAGAGTGGACGGCATATCATTTGGAGATGGGGAATGATATGATCAAGGACTTGATAGGCTCTGACATGGATTTTGAAGAGTTCGGACCACGTATTATATTGGCCTTTTTCAATATCGAGCGTGACTTTGATGAAGTTGGTGATGTTAGGGATGGTAAGAGCAGGATGAAAGTTGGAGACAGTAGGTTTTGGAGGATTCGAAGAAGGTGGTATTGGAGGGGAAGGGTGATCTTTGGCCATGAGGGAGGATGAGTGGCAAGGAGTCTCTGTGCTGCTGTTAATGTAGACGACAGAGGAGGGGGATAGCACCAGGGGGGAGTTGCTGCGGCACTGAAGTGGTAAGCACCGGCGGCCAGGGGACGGGCGGACAGCGACATTGGTCGTCGCTCAGGCTGCTGGTCGACGCAGGGAAGCTGCGACGCACTGCTAGCTGCACTACTGCAGTCAGCTGTTGCTTTCGAGTCTCAAACGGAGGCAGGGCAGGGGCTGGCTGAGGGCACCGACAGGAGGTTGCTGCAGGCCGGTGCGATGCTGTGGTACAGGGCGCTGCGAGGAGGTGAGTGCGCAGTCTAGCTGTGCTGGCGTCGCTGCCTCGGGGTGCTGGCTCGACACAGAGATGAGGGAGAGAGGAAGACGGTGAGATTGGGAGATGGGTTTTGTAGAGAAGGAGATAGATTAATTGAAACCCAGGCTTACTGATACTAATTGTTATGAACCCAGGAGAACTCACCCTTAAAAGCTAGCTGTTAAAGGGAGGGAAGCATGGGGTTGGCTCTGATATCATGATAGAAATATTTGCCTTGCTTTCATTGATATGATAACCATGTATATATACAACAACCTTAGCTACAAAATCATAATTGATTTCTATAATTGTGTTGCCATGATTTCTACTGATTGATTCCTCTAATTGTGTTGCCATAATTGTGACGGATTGATTCCAATAATTGTGTTGTTATGATTCCTAAATTAATGTATACTAAATATGAAAGATACTAAATATAAAAGATATAGACATATTCTAATAGTAAACAAAATTTGGATGAAAATTTTCAATAATTGTTTTGTTCCATTAATACTAGTATAATGCACGTGCGATGCACGTATATAAAGGTGAGTAGGATTTTGAGGAAGAGGCAGGTCACCGAAGAGGTTGCATGCATGCATGCAGACAGGCATGCACAATTTATACATTTTGATATTTGCATGCATGTGTTACACCTACTCACTTTGATAGGAGGAAACTTTCTTATGAATAAATTGTGCATGCAAGTACATGCAAATCTATACTATTAATTATTTTTCCAAATCTATGCAGACAGGCATGCAAATCTATGCATGTTAATTATTTTTCCAATATATGCAAATTACATTTCTGACCTCCGATATTAATCCTATATTTTTTTGGCCTTTTATGTTTATGAGGGCATGATAGTAAAAAGCTGCCAAAATGGGGCTTTGCTTAATAATAGTATAGATATGTTGAAACAAATAAACACTGCCTTCTACACATTAGTATAAATTGAGACAAATACACAAATGATATCCAAATCGAAATAGAGGATATACAAGCGATTAATCAAGATATGCATTCTACTCAAGAAAAAAGTTATATTAACCAAAATTTGTCAAATTCAACAATCCAAAAACCAAAATTGATCATACTTTTATGAGTTTGAGATTCATGATCCCTTCATGACATTAAGGAACACGTTCACTTTAAGAGACTGTTGGGCTATGGAAGAAAGTGATCGCATGGTTGCACCCATTGATTATCCATTGTTTCTTATATTCTACAATCTCTCCTAAACCTAAAACCCTAAATAAAAAGATGCTAATTCATAAATATTAGTGAGCATTCAAAAATTTACGTTAAAAGATTAAAACCCATAAGCATTTAACAAACATGCCAAAAGTTGAATTTAAATTGAGGATATACATAATAGTGGTAAAATAAAAAAAGGAGATAAAATTTAGACACAGAGAGAGATAGGGACTCTGGTTTATATGTAGAATACAATTTTGCAGTTATTAAAACTGATCCCACTAATTTGATTTTATTATTTTCAACTTTAACTACGTAATCATCAACGTTTCGGGATATGTCATCAATATTCTCATTATTTGTTTGGATAATTGTTAGTTTTTAATTATCTCTAACTAGTATTATACACGTGCTGTGCACGTAGAAAAAGTAGAGGGGAAATGAAAAGGAAAAAAAATTCTACCAGCACGTGCGTTGTACGGATTGGGATATGGACAAATTACACTAAGGACTTCTCCCATTATAGTAGTAGAGATATTTTAATGAGGGAGTTGGGGTTTTCATTTGTAGACATTCAACCATTTAATCTTAATCATTCATTTTTAAGTAGGAGTTATATTAACCATTTATTTACTCAATTGTTGTTAGTTATCATAATACCCTCAAGTTCAAGTTTATTTACGACATAATTATTTACAAAAATGTCACTTATATAAAATAAAAGTTTGTGCTACTAGAGATAATTTATGAAGAGTATGTGATAAGCAAAGGGAAGTCTAACATTCGAGAGGCCATATTACATTTTATTATTTACTATATATAAAAAAGTAATTAGAATGTGCATACCACGTGCAGATTACTAGTTCTAAGAAATCGGGTATGTTTTTTTTTGTCTTTCTTATTTCTAGCATTAACTTTAAGGAAAGAAAGAAAAGATGATATAGATCGAGGAAAAGTAGTTAGTTGGTTATAGAATATCTTGTTAGAGTTGAAAAGTGGACTGAGGATTAATCTTTACTATTTTAATAGAAGAGTTGGGCTTTGTAATCAAATAAACCCCATGCAATACACGTTCAAACTATATTCAATATAAGTGTGCATCGTATGTATAGCCCAAATCAAAATATTCAAATATAAACTATTTCTTTTTTTATTCGATATACATTCATTTAATTTGATGACTATACATTTTATAGATGTACATCACACGTACATTATACTAGTCTATAATAATTAGATGCAAATTTTAAAAAACTAAATATAATTAGTAATTAAAATTTTCCTTATACGGTAAAAGTAGTTTGAATTATTAAAATAGAAAAAGTTAGTCTAATTTCTTTTTAAATTATCTCCCACTATAGCAGACACTTTCCGCAAAAGATCTTTCCAAAGTTGCATTTTATTTAAAACCCTCTAATACTAATACAATTTTGTTATCATTCTCTAGTCTTTACTAATAAGGCAATAAACCCTTCTATTATATAAAAAAAATATTATCTTTTGTATCTTCGTCAACATTTGTTAAAAAAACAAAATTTTGTTGCATCTAAATTGGAAAATATTGGGATACATCACAATTACAATTTTACTAACCAAATAATTTGACTAGCTAATACCAAAAATAATAATAATAATAACTTGACGAGCTGACAAAATTATGTTAGTATTAAGGGGTTTTTTATAAAAAAGTTGCAGAAGTGAGAAGTTATTCTGGAAAATTATGGAACCGCATTATTTATTTTTAAAAATAAAAAAATATTCTTATAGTCTATTTGTAGATAAATGGTCTACATACATCAAAGATATTTTTTCTGAATCTCTAAATTAATGGCTAGTTTTATTTTTTTTAAGTGAAAAATTAATTTTCCAAGCTTAGGGTCCGAAATTAATTTTCCAGCCCAATTGTTTCTGCGTGCTTTAAAGTGATAACGTAGAAATTAGTTTTTTGATTTAGCTGTTTTTTCACAAAAGGAATGAAAATTAATTTCCCAACTTGGGACCTGAAACTAATTTTGCATCCCCTACAATTGTTGACATGTTAATATGATTAAATAATCTTTTGGGTAAATTAGATTAAAGATTCTAAAAATAATAAATAATGGATAATAGCTAATAAATTCATACCACCCTACCTTTTTTTTGTTGCGTAAAACACACACACACACCCGTCCCCAAAAAAAAAAAAAACCTACACATTTATAAAAGTATAAAGTAGATCCCCATCGTCAGTCAGTGTTTTTTGTTATCTCTCACCTCTCTTCTATGTCTCGTTAGAGCATCTGTAGTGGTCTAAAATCAAAATTTGGGTATTTGACATATAGGGATAGGAAATTTGACAGTAGTCGTTTAAACCTAAAATTTAGTTTTTTATTTAAAAAAAATTGACAGACGGTAGATAATGTCTCATCCAAAAAAAATAAATAAATAAATAAATAATAATAATAATAATAATAATAATAATTGTCGTTTTAAGAATGTGTCGAACGAATAATCATTTCCAGTCTGAGGGAAAAAAGAAAAAAAAATATCGCGAACGGGAAATCATTTTCCGTCCAAAATTTTTTTTCTATATTATCTCCTAACTTAATCCTAACTGAATCTTATTGATTCTTGGTTTTGATGACTATAACACAATACAAAGTTTGTCTATCACATATCTCTTGCAAAGTGTATCAAAGTCAATATCATGGTGAAATACACAAAGACAACACAATCTGATGAAGCTTTCAAGAGTAATTGATCAAGCTTCAAGACATCTAGGCAAAGGCTCAAGATCAAGACATAGACTCAAGTTCAAGACAAGATTCAAAGTGCTTCAATTGTATTAAATAAGTGTCTTGTAATTTTAATTTTTTGAGTCTTAGAAACTTGTAAAAGTCTTGTCACACACACACTCACATATACTTTAGATAATCTGAGTGTTTTACAAAATCAAAATGTCAAAATAAGCTTGAAAAAATTTGGCTGTATGAGTACCAGTCGACCACTCCTTGGAACCAGTCGACTGTTATAGTACGAAACTGTCTGAACTCATACAAGCTCTGGCCAGTCGACTCATTATGACAACCCACTCGACTGTTCAAGTCGTTTCGACAGTTTTCTGTTTTTAAAACTTGTTTTTCAAAATCAAATCTTTTTTACTGCCGTTGTATGGCAGTTGGGATTCAACCTCTCAACGTCCAAATGTTTCTAACTCTATAAAAAAAGTATAGAATTCATTTGACAAAGGTTACTTAACTCCAAGTATTCTTTAAACTCTTAAGTCTTTTGTTTTCAAACGTTTTAAAAGCATAATAACTTGCTAAGACTTGGTTATCTGAATTTCAGTCTAATATAACATTAATTTCGTTTTAGACTGAGTGTAGAAATTGACCTAATAGCCACTATACAAAGCACTATCACATACAAGGCTATTTTTTGCTGTTGTTTTCACTCTCGGGTTGTGAAAGTGGTCCTCTCAGTTGGAAAGTAGGGCTCTTGGTATTAGAGTCGGTTTCACTCTAGGGTGTAGAGTGAGTTTGCTCTCTCTAGTGGTGAGAGAGGTCTACGGATTTGACATTGTTGTTGTCAAAGGCCGTAGAGTATTCTTGTACTTTTTCAAGAATAGTGGAAAATCTCAAGTGGGTTGCTTGGGGACTGAATGTAGGTCGGGAGGACCGAACCAAGATATATCGTTGTGTTTGGCTGTGATTGACTCTCTGTGGTTGTATTATCTCAACTGGCAATTTCAATATTTCTGAGTTTTATTTCAAAAATTTGTCTAGTAAGTCGACTGATCAGACTTGTAACACTTCAGTAAAAACTCTTCTTATCTGACGCAATAGTCGACTATATAATTTTTGCAGTCGACTTAACAGTACGAAAAGTTCAAGTTCTTAATTAATTTTTATACAACACTATTCACCTCCCCTCTAGTGTTATTTGTCTTGCCTACAGGATCCAACAAATCTTAATTTAATCCTGATTACTACTTAAATAAATCGTAAATCTTAATTAAATTTAAATTAAAACCTAATATATACCAATAATAATTTATATAGGCATATTCTTTTATTAAAAAAAATCAAATTGGTCTGGACGTCATCTCCCGTCCGACCACTTTGAATATTTTTTTTCTTATAAAACGATGGACGGGAAATGATTTCCTGTCCAAACATTTTTTATAAAAAAAATTTATCAGACGGAAAATCATTTCCCGTCCGATATAATTTTTTTTAAAAAAAATTATACCGACAGAAGATGATTTTTTCGTCCGATTCATTTTTTTTAATAAAATGAACAGACGGAAGATCATATTTCGTCCGGCTATATTTTACAAAATTCTAGATTACCTTCCAAATATATAAGCCTACTATTCATCCAAAATTCAAAAAATTGATATATAGTCAAAGACTGCAGCAAAAAAAAATTTCTAATTTTTCCAAACAAAAAAAGATATACAGCCAACAACTACAGATACTCATATTGACTCCAGTTGATCTTGCTGACTGAATTTTTCATTATTATTAAAAAAATATTCTAAACTAATCCTACCTTTCAGGACTTTTCGTAGGGTTTCTCTCTTCTATGCTGAGTCATAGAAGATAGAGAACGCAGCTGAAATCCAATTTGTATTTTTGGTAAATGTACGGAGATTTTTTGAATCCAAGTGAAACGTTGAGAGGATCTTTTGTATTTGACCTTTTTGTTATTCTGAGCCAACTTATAAGGCTTTACGTCTATTCACTACTAAACTAATTACATTTATTAAATTAATTTAGTAAAATTGTGGTGGGTGTTTTCACGAATCACGAGGGTTTGACGGTTTGTGAGTGGGTGAGCGCGACTCCTCTCTCTTTCTCTCTCTCCTCATTCATTCATGGTACAAATCTCCTGACCCCGTCACGTGCGCTTGATGGCTGTGGTCCCCACTTGTGTTTCAGGAGCGCGCGCAAACCCGCTCTTTTTCTCATTTTGAGTTTCGTTGGTCGACTGATGATGATTTGATGGAAACACTCCCTAAAACACATTCAGCTAAGGAATTTTTTTCTTTCCAAAATAAGCCATATTTTCAAAGTATAGTATCTCATATGATCTCTCGTCTCTTCACCAAACAAATTTAATATGTAATCTATTTTGTATTCAAGCTTCTGCTTTTATGATGTTGCAAATGGTAACTGTGGCCTTCTCAAACTTTTTTTAATTGTCGCAATTCTCATCTATTGTCGCAGTTCATTTTGTTCATAACTTATCTATATGTATATCGCAGTTCATAGCTGTGACCTCTTTTTAATTAACATGTTGAACTCTCTCTATCTCTGTACTTAGAGACTATTCTCTCTTTTTCTTAAACATGTTAAAAAGATGCCGCTGCTACAATCAGCAGCATACGTATACACAATGTCGTAATTGTCAATTGTGGTATTGACTATGAACAAAATAAACTGTGGTCACAAATAGGAAATACAGCAATTAAATAAAATTTGAGAAGAAGTTGTTGTTACCATCTACGGCCTCATAAGAATAGAAGGCACTGTAAGCAACTGTGATCTATGCTGATGTGACACAAAAGAGATTACACGTAGAATTAATTTGGTGAAGAGTCCCAATGGGATATAGTTTTAAATTGAAGCTTATTTTAGGAAAAAATTATGCAGCCAAGGGGACTTGAGTTTCAACTGCACCTTTTCTTTTGAAAATTGAAAGTACACCTAAAATTATACATGTTACAAGAATCCCTGGAGGACTCCCTCCTGCAATTATACATTTTGTGCACTTGGGTGGCCAACTGGCCATCACTGATCAATATGGTATGGCTAACTTTTCTCCACAACGATCTCGGTGCACCTCCCGAAATTTAGCAAGTGGTCCAATATTGCTATTTGAGTTACAATTGCCGCTACAGTTACAATGTTGTTAAAGTGGTGGGTGTACATGTGGCTTGTAAATTAGACTGCACATGCATGAGATTCAAAACCACTACTTCAGTATTAGTTGCAACCCACCTTCGCATGGTTATAAATAGAGTAATGCTAGAGCCACTACCAATTTTACTACATTTCTCTTCACTACCTTAAGTGGCACACTCTAATTGGTAGAGGATTATAGAATAGGTGAGAGAACTCTCCAATAGAAGTATGCCACCTAAGATAGTGAAGGAAATAGTAGTGAAATTGGTAGTGGCTAAAGCATTACTCTTATAAATATGGATTGCAAGTAATTAATCTTATAAAATAATTTTTGACTCGCGACTTCAAAGTTGCCTACTGAAACAATTGTAGCTTGTTTTATGAATTTTCCAGAGAATTTCTCTCTCTAGAAAATTTAGAGAGAAGCTCACCTCAAAAAGTTTTTAAAAAGAGTAAACCCTAGATCTGAAATTGGAGGGGGACGGCGGATAGATTTCGTCGCCCCATTTCCGTTAGACTAGATCCACCTCTCTACTCTAACCCATTAGATCCCTAGCCTCCTCCATCACCTACTCCCGCAGACCACCGACCAAGCCCTCCTCCGACCGCTATTAAATCATCTACCCACCAAAATTCTAAGCTCCACTATGGTGGATGGTCAAAGAGCTCGTGCTCGCCAAGTCCAAGACAGGGACTTCCTCCGACCGCCGCGCCGATGCTTCTCCGATCCCCTCACCTCCGCTGCTCCACTTCAGTGGAGGATCGATGAGGCGATGAGTGTTCCTAAAAAACTTTGACGTCAGGAGATGGCGAGCTTCTATGTTGAGGAGCTCGCGGAAGCGGCAACGACATCGTTATTGGTGGCGGCAGGCATCGCCATCGGAGCTCCCGCTGCACCCAAGCCGCCTCCTCATCCAAACGTTGTCAAACCAAATCAACCCTAATTCCATCGCACATCAGGGTTTCGACGACGCGCGCTCCGACCGCCGCCACCGCAACAGCCGCTCGGCAACAATGAAACTTCCTCCCCCGATGGCCACAACCAACACGACACCGTCTCTCCAACCCCCTCATCTCTGAACCTATCATCTGCAACCCCATCGCCCGTTGTGGCGAGAGGAAAAGGTATGATCTTCATTAGTTGTTTAATTTGGGTTTTTGGTTGTGTGTGAGATAGAGAGAGAGAGAGAGAAAGAAAGAGAGGAGATGTGGCTTTCACTACTTTCTTTTGGTGTGTGTGCGATCGTTGACGGTGTGTGTAATAGATTGCATGAGAGAGCAAGAGCGTGAGAGAGACGAAGGTATGCTCCTTACAGTTCTCTCTTTAGCTGTGGCTTCGGTTGGGGTGAGTGAGTGTGTTGTTTGCGAGTGTATGAGATGAGAGGAGGAGAATGTTGGGTTCTGCATTTGGTTAGGAGTGAATTGAGAAGAGAAAGAAAAATTGGATTTGTTGCAGCAGGGCTGTGGGGCTTGGGCCCGACGACAGGGTCCCCCCACCAACAATGACTTTGTGGTTGCTCACTATGCGTTTGTGGGAGAGGCATTTCCTCTGGGAGCAAACATTTCGAATTTCAAATCGATAGGGAGGCAAGGAAAGAGAGGTGCAGCTGACGCAGGGTTGGGTTCAGAGAGGTGTTGACGCATCTACCAACATCAGCGAGCGTTTCGAATTTTGAAATTCAAAACGGTTTGGATGATAAAATCCCATCTGTCGTGCTTTAGGTGGGTGTGCACGTGCCATCGGAGTGGTGCACGAAGCTAAATTGACGTACAAACATTTATGTTGGGCCGAGCATTGTGATTGTGCCCAAGATGGGGTCCATTACAATAATAGAGAAAAATTCTATTGGGCCTGGATGGGGTAGTAGAATTTTGGGACTACCCTTAGGGCCCGAGATGGGGCCAGATTGACCTCTTCGATAGTGTGTTACGATGATAATGAAGACTATCGGTTTGACGGCCCACCCTCCAGGATTTCGTTGGAGGGACCATTTGTTGTCTGTATGGGTCATGTTTTATTTTCTATTTGTAGTTTGTAGTTTAACCTAGTACTTTGGGTTTGTTTTATTAATTTCTTATTAATAAAACAGGGTGGCCGTATTTTACATTTTCCCTATATGAAAAAAAAAATAACTGTAGCTTGTTCCCCATTGTATTTTGAGCACAATTGCCATGAATTTGTTTGTTTACCAGCCATCCTAGTTTTTCAAACATAAGTATTTCCCTCAGATATTTACATATGAAACATTTCTTAAAATATTGAATTCATCTGTCCTCATGTGTCTAAATAGGTTAACATTATCTGTGTGCATGATTCAAGATTGTCCTATTAATGTATTTCATCCTAATGTCTTGCCCACTGTACCCATTGTTGGCCCAATTTCTTGTCTCCTTAAAAAGAAATTGGAATGGGCTGTTGGCCCACTTTTTTTAACTCACAGGTGATTTTGCTCCTCAAATCCTCCATTTGTCAGTAGATCTCTAGACAAACTTTATAAATCCAATGAATAAAAATAATCATGAATTTTCTAGTACAATTATAGAATTGGTTTAACCAGAGCATATCATGGACATTTCAATCTACAATGGTAGCCAAGTACCAAAGTTTTTTAAACGAGAAAAAGCAAAAGATAATAGCCAAGTTCCTAGAATGCAGAAACTGACAATAATATAAGCAAAATAAATACGGTAATAGAGCATTGGCATTCAAATTTGGCCTCAAAAGTTAAAACTGCAGCATTTCGATATTAATGCCTTTGCCTCAAGACACTACTGTCAAGGTAAATCAGTACAATGAAAAACGTTATGAAATTGTTGAGGTATCATCAATACTATGAATGATATATGCATAAAAGTCTAGTTTCAATTTCAATTTCAATTTCAATTCTTTTTAGCTGTACCCCAGACTGTACAAGAGAGACTAGGTAGACAAGCCATAGTTTACAATGTAAGGAGGTAAACAAAGATACAATCCTACTATGTATATGCTGTAAAAATCTCTCTTCCTAGAATAGTACAAGTATGGTAAGCATTGAGATCTTCAACACCCTAATGAAGAAGCAACTGGAATGTGAAATAAACCGTAATCGCATTTCCACTTTCCTGGCATTCTACAACCTGAAAGAAAAAGTGACATTTTAAAAGCAGAATTTTCAACTTTCAGTAAGATTACATATAACTGGATTTTGCAAGATGTGCTGATCTTAATACAAAGCGTAACGAGAAGACAGCATGCCATTATGAACTGCAGGATATTTGACCTTCTTATCATTCACATACACAAAGCAGAAGAACAGCAGCAGACATTTCTGTTGGAAGTCCCAATGATGTAAACTTGTGCTAGATACTTGTTTTAATGTAATAATTTGAAAACCCATGACTGTTTTGTGGTGTCTATTGTCGTGCTAATTAGTCTCTAAGACCTAGTTTTCAGCAAAATAGAGAACACTAAAAGGAGGAAGAGTATTACGTACGTGAACAAGTTGGGGTGGCCTCGTGACACCTGAGGTCGCTTCATTGGAGAAATGATGAGATTGCGTAAAGTTGCAGAGGGATTGCTGATACCAGCACCAAACATAGGGTGTGATGGCCTTCGGAACTTGCATCTTTGTTGGAGAGCCTGTTGATACGTCGAAGGGGCTCTTCTGTCTTGCTGCAGTAGGCCATATCCCTTCTCTCTTCCCTTGAGTATCAGGAGTATCAACGGACCGATCTGCACGTACCAAATAAATCACCTCACATTTTTTGGAGAGCTTAAGAAAAATCTTTCTATATATAGCTCTCTTAATGACTTTGTTCCAGAAAAATAATACTATATATCTTGGCCATTTTCAATTTGTTACAGGAAATATCAGTTGCCTGCATGCTGATTGAACTACCTTTATCTGACAGAATATGATGATTATTTTGTGTGCTTTTAGATTGTTAATTTTTCAAGATTACCTTGTCTCATGGGATCTCTGGCATCCATCATGTTACCCATGTTTGAAAATATGTCTGGCTCAGGGAGAGAGTTATTGGCAGGTTAGACTGCTGTCTAGAGGAGAAATCTATCCCACAACTCGTAGTGCTAATAACGGAAACACATCACAAGAAATAGAAACTTCCAAAAAACAGCTGAACCAAGAACAAGCCACCACAATATATGGATTTCACAAGAACACCACCAATATGCAGAGATAACAAATACTTCTTATTTCCAAAAAATACAAAGATTACAAAAGAGATTACAACTCTCAATCTCTCTCTCTCACACCTTTGAAACAGTCGGCACAATCTCTCTTGAAGTTGGACAATAATAACGGCTGACCAAATCTCTCTCTTAGGATGATCAAGGATTAAATAAACCCTAGAGTTTACGGCCATATATATAGCTTCCAAGTAAACCCTAAAAGATAAATACAAATTTAGCAATTGGGCCTTTAAACCCGTAAGCCCAAAAACAATCAGTCGTCGATGTCGATCGACCGCACCCCTAGTGACGGTCGACTGCAACGTGTAGAACCAACCCAGAGAGCTGACCGGTCGACTGTACCCCCTAGGTCGGTCGACCACCCCCTCCTCTGTTGGACCTGTACACTCGAAGAACTCTCAGCAGCTAGGGTCGGTCAACCGCACCCCCAGATCGGTCGGCCGCAACCATCCAGGCTGCACTTCTTCTACTCGCTGCTTGTCTTCTCTTGCTTCTTTGTCTCCACTTCTTCTCCAACTTCAAGTACCCCGTGCCTACGTGTATTTGAGGCCACAATTCCTAACAATCTCCCACTTGGACCAAATACACCACGTTTCAAAGTTATTGCAATCTTTTCTTGCATTATCTCCGCCATCTTCCACTTTCATGGAAGACCCAAGTACTCTCTACTCTCATGAAGAGCACCTCCGCCACTCCACCACGTGGAGTGCGCCAACCATCCCTCATCGCCTCATGAAGGATGTGTTTCACCAATCGCATAGAGCACGAATGCCGGAGAAACAATCCCCCCGTGTCGGATTCTGTGTTATGAGACTCCCCACCTCGCAAGATCTCCATCAACACCGAACATGGTTCAAAGCCTCTCAATGCACACTCTGCACTAGAAAACTCCGTGGACAACACCTTCACAAACTCCGCAGACTGTTCAACCCCATAGTCTCATTTCGGTTATCCTCATCGACATCACTCTGTATATCGATATCAGTGCACTCTATTACACAAGAGCGACTTGAAGCTTCAACTGCCAATTCACAAAGTACCCTCTCTGCAGCAACGTCTTGCCCTCTAGAATCACTTTCATGGCCAGCAGCTCCTACTAAATGAGTAACCTCCCCTCCACAACTGAAAAAATTCGGTTGCACCCCACACAACCTACTACTCGATTCTGGCAGAGAGTCAACTACAAGAGAAACGCCTCTCACGTCTCTAAGCAAATACAGCGTTCCCTCACGCTTCCCTTTTGCAATCACCTTTGAACCTGTTGCTATACACCACACCCCACTACCAACTGTAGTAGACAACTCCTCCTTGTCTAGCCTTCCAATCGAGATAAGATTTTTCTTCAAGTCTGGAACAAGCCATGTCTCCCGCAAGACAACACTATCATCAATGGTGTTCACGCGAACAGTACCAATCCCACGTACAGGACACCGGTGACCATTCCCCACGATCACATCTCCAAAAGAACCCTCCTCGTAGTCATCAAATATCTCTCTCCTCGGAGTGCAATGAAAAGAAGCTCCTGAATCGATACACCAATCTTGAGTACTCAACTCCTCCCGAACTGATAAGCATAACTCCTCAACAAGCCCTCCTTGAATTTCCTTTGGGTTATCTCTCTTCGGTTTCTCCTGCTTCTTTTTCATATAAGTGTGAGACCCCGTATTTCCGTATAATAGTATATGGAAATAGTATATAGTATATATATATATATAAGAAAGTAGTATAAAGAAAGAATGGTGGAAAGAAAAGGTGACGTGGCATAAGGAATGGAAAGAAGGATTGAATGAAAGTGAAAGGTATTAAATGTTGGCCTATAGGAGATCCTATAGGAATTGATAGTGTGATAGGTCCATAAGATGGTCTATGGACCATAGGAAATGATTGGAAATAAAGGAAAGAAAAGATGGGTGTGCTTTGACCCCCGGTTGACTTGGGCTCAAAAAGTCCCATATCGGTGGTAATAAAGAGAAAAAGAGAGAATAAAATAGGAAGCCAAGGATAAAGGAGTACCTTCCGTCCGGACACCCTTTTGAGGCAGCCTGTGGTGGGCGTGGCTAGAATTTAATTAATTGTGTGCGTACGAGTTGAGTGCGGGGCGTTACAGATGGTATCAGAGCCAACTTTCGACATCGAATGTAGGACTTGTATATAGGAAGTGCGTGGGACGCAATATGTGTGTATGAGATGCGTAAGACCCTGTGTGGGCAGCGATTAGGAGACAAGTCTACATTCGACTAGAAAGACGATCCTGTACTAGATTGCACGTCCCGTATTCAGCGAGGACGCTGAATTCTTAAGAGAGGGTGAATGTGAGACCCCGTATTTCCGTATAATAGTATATGGAAATAGTATATAGTATATATATATATATAAGAAAGTAGTATAAAGAAAGAATGGTGGAAAGAAAAGGTGACGTGGCATAAGGAATGGAAAGAAGGATTGAATGAAAGTGAAAGGTATTAAATGTTGGCCTATAGGAGATCCTATAGGAATTGATAGTGTGATAGGTCCATAAGATGGTCTATGGACCATAGGAAATGATTGGAAATAAAGGAAAGAAAAGATGGGTGTGCTTTGACCCCCGGTTGACTTGGGCTCAAAAAGTCCCATATCGGTGGTAATAAAGAGAAAAAGAGAGAATAAAATAGGAAGCCAAGGATAAAGGAGTACCTTCCGTCCGGACACCCTTTTGAGGCAGCCTGTGGTGGGCGTGGCTAGAATTTAATTAATTGTGTGCGTACGAGTTGAGTGCGGGGCGTTACAATAAGCCTTACAACTGCACATCATGTGATCCTTCTTGTGACAATACCAGCACTCAGGTCCATGTCTCCCATTGCTGTCATCAGACCCACTCTCAGATGAACTACTCTGATCATTTCTTCTTGAACTGCTCTTAGACCTCCCACGTCTCTTCTCAACGTACATAGCGGAATCTCTAGAAGATGATGATGGATATTCCCCGTTTCTCACCCTTCTCACCTCCTCGTTCAGAATGCTACTCACCACATTCTGTAGAGTCAACGAATCTGTCATAGTGCCTGTAATAGTCTGTTCCACCGTACCATAACTATTGGATAAAATAGATAGAAGTAACAATGACTGCCCTCTCTCAGAAAACTTCTGTAATACCCTGATTTTTCAATAAATAAAAAATTATTTATTTTGCACGTGTTGTGCACGTGCAATATATTGTTGGATTATTTTTATCATGGTGAGTATGTTTAAATATATTTTTCTCAAATTATTTTAGTACAAAAAGCCTTCTTTAAAAGCCTTATTTGAATTAATTAAAAAGCCTTTTCTTAAAAAGCCCAAAAGCATTTTTATTTTTATTACTTTTATAAATTATTTTTGGCCCAAAAAGAAAGCCCATGAATTAATTTATTTTAATTAAACTTGTCATGTAGAAGACTTTTCTTAACAAAATTATTTTTTATACAATTTTAGAATGTACAAATTTGGCCTAGTTGCATGCACGTGCACTACACGTACACGTGCATTGCCCATTTCTTATGCTTGGCCGGGTAGCATTCTTTTTGGGAGGGAAAGTTGAATTTTTGGTGTGGAGAACATGGGGGTAGTTTCAAGGAGGTGGGTAGTTTTCCTAACTCCTACTTGAATCTAAGCCTTTCATTTTGCAACCACCAAGATGATCTTAGCCCTCCATTTCCCTCATCTTTTTGTATAAATACCCCCCTTTCTCATGGCTAATTTTCATATGCAAAGTGTAATTTCTAAAGCTATACTAATATATTGTGAGAGTTATAAAAAAAAAATAAGAGTTGTGTGGGTTGTATTGCTTGGAGTGGCCGGCACCATCAAGAGCATTCGGCTAGGAAGCTTTCGGCCAAGGAGGAGAAGTATTCGGCATTTGGTTGGAGGCTTGGAGTGGCGCATTCTTTCGGCTAGGGGGAGGTGTTCTCATCTACTTGATTGCTTTTGTTTGTGTTCTCTCCAATTGAGGTGGGTAAAATATTTCATGTTTCTAATATAGGGTTCATGCTAGTATATTGATGACACTATACATGGAAAATACTAATAAGAGACCACTTTAATTAAAAAGTTAGTATGTGAATGGCTTAGAATGGTGTGGTAAATTGTGTATGTAAATTGTTTGCATGAAATTATACCATATGAAGCACTTTCTATGATTATCTAGTTAATTGAACAAGGATGCAATGTGACTAGCATGATGTGTGAAAGCCTTTTATTAATTACTTGCAAATTGTGTGTTTGAGACATGACAATTGGAAAAGACATTAACACTAAGGGATTTGAATAGAAAAGTATATTAAATACTTCGAATCCATGTGTAGAAGTGGCATGAATGAACCAAGGAATTGCTTGTTGTCATCATATTAGAAATGTACCAAAAATTAGAAATTGTTGAGTTTCACCTATTCATGTGCTATATGAATTCTTTTGCTAGTATGAGTATGGGAAAATCCAAAGTTGTATTGTGTTGTGAATGTAGAATAATAACCAGTAATTTATCATGAAAATTTTGGGATAAAAGAGGGATTAGAAGAACAATCGATTATTTTCAATGTCGAAAAATAAAAGATTTGCTAGTTTTAATTAAAATAATTAATTTGGGTGGAGAAAAATGTGTTTTTAGTACAAAAATTTATTTTACAATTACTGTTTTGAAGATGGAATAAAGAAGCTTAAATCTGGAATTTTTCAGTAGTTTATTTGAAGGCAATATGAATCAATTGTTGAACATCGAGTTAATTTCAAAACAAACAGTGGGAATATGAGTTAAATGGGTTTTGAGTCCACACTGGGACAACCTGAGCCAGTGGCTCAGGCGGTCGGTGGCGCTGTTCGGTTTTCCTGAGCGGTGTGGTTCGAATCCGGGTCTCACCAAATTTTTTTAAGCACTGTGTGTATATATATATATGACAGCGAAGAGGGCATATATACTTAGTGCACTCTCTTCTATTCGCTAGCACAGATCGGCCTATCGGCGGGTGCTCTGGCCTTCTTCTCTATTGTGCTGGGTTCGAATCTTTCCCCTAGCACTTAGGGAAAAATATTTTTTTTGTGAGTTTTTGATGTCCAAAAAATATAAGAAAAATATGGTAATTTTCATAAAAATACAAGGAATTTTATGGGATTGGTTTGGATATTATTTGAAGAAAATATAATGTAGTTTGTAAACAAATGGTATATTAAAGCTATGGTTCTAAAACACATACTCATGGTTATTTTCAAATTTATAAAGAGTTATTGAAATGAATTATTAGAAAGTATTTGACACAAAAGAATTTGTGGTGTGACATGATATTATAATTTTTACTTGAAGATATTGTGTAAAATATGAAGTATGAGTGTATAATTGTAAAGTGCATGAGACCATTGTATGATGATGGAATTTAGAAACTTTGTTGATGAAATTGTTGGACTTGAATATGAATTTTGAGTTATAAGTATTCACCATGGGTTTGTGAACAAATGAAATTATGAATAAGAAAGAATATGAAATTGTGACATGAAAGTGGTTATGATTTAAAGATTGTGAAATGAAATTTGAAATAGAGTAGCTAAGTCTCCCCGGCATTGAGAAAGATGAATTGAATTGAAATTAGACCAAGGTTGGTCATGTTGAAACAAATGAATAAGTCCGGATGATGGAGAGGCTAACTCTAGTGATTATTTTGTTCATGATTTTTTATATAAAACTAAGGACTAGTACATAGTGGAGATGTGATGAAAGTAGAAGAAAAACACGAGTATGAGGGCCAACGGATAGCGGTGTGAGAGCGATTCACAGGTTGCCTGCTTGATGCGTCAAGACAGTGCGTGGGCGCTACTCCGGAATTATCGTCCCGGTGGCGACGCTCGTGGGATGTTCGAGTGGCTATGGGTGGTGCCATTGTTCCATGGCGGAGGCTGAATTGTCCATAGGTTGCCTGCTCGATGCGTCGTGACAGTGCGTGGGATTCCCCTCCAGGCTGCCTGGGCATGGGCTCATAGATCATAGGACATCTAAGACACTACCGTAGTTACAGTAGTAGTTAAGGCATAACGGGGGATTGAACCCTATCAAGATGAAGAACGAATAAGGGCTTGCCCTCGGACCTATGTAGTATGGGATGCATAGAATCCGAACAAGTGTGCATTAGTGTCATGTAACATAATTAACTGTATTAAGGACTAAGCGCACAATCACAACACGACATCAATAGGGTAGTCCCTTTAGTTTGAATGTGACAAGTTTGTGTTTGCTAAATATGAAATGTTAAGTTATACTATTTTCGGCAAGCGAGGACGGCCGTTTATAATGATCGTCGGTTGAATAAACTGACGTACCCACAGTCTAACATGCAGGTAAATGTTATGCTAAAGATTAAAGAGGATTTGGATGCTTAAAGATTTTATCAAGCTGTTGTACTTGTATTTAATTGTTGTATTTTACTTCCGCTGTGCAAAAGAAAGATGTAATTATGATGTAATCTCTGATGTATGATGAAAAGTTTTAATTTCCCTGTAAAAGTGTACTAAGAAAGTGAAAAGATCCTGTAGAACATCTCGAATTCAGTGTATTTGGGATTCGGGGCGTTACAGAGTGGTATCAGAGCCACGCTTTCTACACTTTCACACTTGTACAAATTTATAGGGAACGACACCCTAGAAGTGGACATTAGAGTGTGTGTTTGAATCTAGAGATTTAAATGTAAGTGACTTACATTTGTGTTGCTCTAAGATTTGTGATTTCTCCTCCCTATTTCTAAGATGGCTGATCACTTCGACCCTGCTGGAGGCGACGACTGGCACATTATTGAGGAAGAGTACCATCCTGGACAGGCAGATTCCGAGGACGAGTACTACCCTGGACAAGCTGATTCTGATGATGAGGAGTACCCTGAATCCCGAGAGATCACCCCACCTCCGGATTCCTCTGATGATTCTTCTTCCGACGAAGAGGAAGTACCAGTTCCAAGTGGTCTTGTGGCTTCTCTTCAGAGGCAAGTGGAAACCCTGAAGGAGAGAGTTGGATTATTGGAGGCGCAGCTGGAGAAGCGGAAGGCCGACTATTCTGTTCTTAGCCATCGGATTTGGGAACTTGAGAAGAAAAAGAACCTAACTGATGTGCTGAAGGATGAGGTTGATGAACTGCGGGAAGAACTTCGAGCAGCGAAGAGGACCCGTAGGAGTTAGAGTGTTGTGGCTTCTGTTCTTTTCATTCTGATGTTTTGAGATGTTTTTAAATTCGAATGTATAAACTTTTGGAATTCAATGAAATGGAAGTTGGTTTAAATTCTTGTTATATACTTCGAATTTGACGGATCTTTTGCATCAGAATATGTCGAGAAGAGGAGCAAGGAATGGGGAAGGTTTGGATCTGGAGACTGAACTTGCTAGAGTCTACCAGACGTTGAATGCTGTGGCTCAGAACCAAGCTAGGGGGCCGGCAAATCCAGTGCCCGAGGCGATAAAGCTGGTGGAATCGTTCAAGAGAATGAAACCACCCGTATTCGAGGGAAAGTCGGATCCAGATTCGGCTGACAACTGGATACGGCAAGTGGAGACTATCTTCGAGGTGTTGGAAACACCGGAGGGTAGCAAGGTCAAGTTGGCAACCTTGCAGCTGGAGAAGGATGCAGCAGTTTGGTGGCAATCTGTGAAGAGGACCATGGGAGGTCTGTTGTTGGGCTGGGAGGAATTTTTGGAGGAGTTCCGCAGCCATTATTTCCCCTCCGACGTCCAGGAGAAGAAGGCGATGGAGTTCCTGTCGCTTCAGCAAGGCAGCATGTCGGTGAGAGCCTATGAGACCAAGTTCACTCAGCTCTCCAGGTATGCTCCAGAACTGGTGGCGGATGAGGCCAAGAAAGCTCGCAAGTTCGAGCATGGTCTGAGGCCTAGCTTGAGATCTCGTATGATACCCCTTGGTATCAGGAGATTCGATAAGCTGGTCAAGAGGGCGGCAGCGACGGAGGCAGATATGGAGCAGTTCCATGTTGTTCAGAACAGGAGGAACAACTGGCAGTCTGGTAAGAGGCCTGCACATTCGGGGAGTTTCAGGGGGCAACCATCTGCACAGAGGTTCAAACCGACGGGGGCGAACGCTGTGAGTGTGGCTGGGAGGCCTGGAGACAATGTGGTGAGACCTTCTGCGGTGACTTGCTTTAACTGTGGGGAAGCGGGACACTACCGATCTCATTGTCCCAAACTTCAGCGCAGTAATAGCGGCGCACCAACGCAGCAGGCTGGGAAGAGGCCGTACCAATCAGGGCGAGTATTTGCCTTGACAGAAGCTGATGCTGAGGAGGCGGATCAGGTCATCTCTGGTACGAGGGCTGGTGTTTAGAGTCTTTGTCATTTCCTTTCCCTTTGTTTAGTGAGGCTGTTATGTAATGATGTATATTATGTAACAGGCGAACTCTATCTTAATGGAATTAAAGCTGTCGTATTGTTTGATACTGGATCCTCTCATACTTTTGTGTCTCCAAAGTTTGCTAAAGTGTTGGGAGTTGAACCGAAGATTTTCCCAGGCAAGATCTTATCAGTAGCTACTCCGTCAGGGGAAACTTTAACCACTGATCGGTATTATGCTGATTGCGAGATAGTGATTGGGGATAGAATCTTTGGCATTGATCTGATCGAACTGACTATCTTGGGAGTCGATGTTATCATTGGCATTGATTGGATGTCGGTGTACAGTGCAAGCATCGAGTGTAAGGCCAAGACGGTGACAGTGAAGGCTCCAGGTGGACCTGAAGTCGTGTTCCAAGGGAAGCGGAAGTGTTCTAAGCTGGTGGCAACTATCCGCAAGGAAGAGACTCCTGTGGAAGTGCAAGGGATTCCTGTGGTTCGGGACTATCCGACTGTGTTCTTGGAAGATTTTCCTGGGTTACCTCCGCATCGTGATGTAGAGTTCAGCATCACTGTTCAACCGGGAAGTGCACCCATTTCTAAGGCACCTTATAGGATGGCTCCAGTGGAACAGGATGAGGTGAAACGGCAGATTGAGGAACTATTGGGAAAAGGCTTTATTCAACCTAGTGCGTCACCTTGGGGAGCACCAGTGCTTTTGGTAAAGAAGAAGGATGGATCGATGAGAATGTGCATCGATTACCGAGAGCTGAATAAGGTCACTGTTCAGAATAAGTACCCGATTCCTCGAATTGATGACTTGTTCGATCGTCTACAAGGAGCGGCTGTATTCTCCAAAATAGATCTTCGATCGGGTTACCACCAAGTTCGAGTGAAAGCTGAAGATGTGCATAAGACTGCATTTAGAACTCGGCATGGGCATTACGAATTCTTAGTTATGCCATTCGGAGTGACGAATGCACCTGCAATCTTCATGGACTTGATGAACAGAGTTCTGAGGCCGTTTATTGATTCTTTCGTCGTGGTGTTTATCGACGATATTCTCGTGTACTCCAAGTCTGAGGAGGAGCACACTGAGCATCTGGCAGCAGTGTTGCAGAAGCTGGAAGAGCAGCAGTTGTATGCCAAGTTATCCAAGTGTGATTTCTGGAAATCTGAAGTGGCATTCCTAGGTCACATCCTTTCTAAGGAGGGAGTGGCAACTGATCCTCAGAAGATAGAGGCAGTGAGAGACTGGGCGAGGCCTACTACAGTGAAGGAAGTCAGAAGTTTCCTTGGGATGACTGGATATTATCGGAGATTCATTCAAGGTTATGCTCAGATAGCTGTACCGCTTACAGGGCTGACCAAGAAGAATGTGAGCTTCAAGTGGACCGAGCAATGTGAGGCGAGTTTTCAGGAGTTGAAAGATAGACTGACTACTGCACCTATTTTGGCTTTGCCTAGAGCTGGTGTTGAGTATGACGTTTATAGCGATGCTTCACATCGGGGGCTTGGTTGTGTCTTAATGCAAGAAGGAAGAGTAATCGCTTATGGGTCTAGGCAACTACGACCGCATGAGAAAAATTATCCGACTCATGATCTGGAGTTGGCTGCGATTATTTTTGCCTTGAAGCAATGGAGGCACTACGTGTACGGTGAGAAGCTGAATATGTACACGGATCACAAGAGCTTGAAGTATATATATCAGCAGAGGGATCTCAATTTGAGACAGCGGAGATGGTTGGAAGTGCTCGAGGATATGCGACCTGAGATCAAGTATCATCCTGGAAAAGCTAATGTTGTGGCTGATGCACTTAGCCGCAAGAGCAGTTTGGCCTGTTTGATTACAACTCAGAGGCATCTGATTGAGGAGCTGGACCGAGCTGGTATTGAGGTTGTCTTGCAAGGATTGGGAGCATCTTTGGCTCAGTTGAGGCTTCAGCCTACTCTGAATACAAGGATCATTGCAAGTCAGGAAGTTGATGCTGATATTCTGGAGATGAAGGAGCAGGTCAGTGCTGGCAGGTTACCCGGTTTTCAGATCAGGGATGGAGTGCTGTGGTTCGGAGACAGGCTGTGCGTTCCAAATCAGGCGGACCTGAAAGAGAGTATTCTTCAGGAGGCGCATGCTACTCTTCTGTCTGTACATCCTGGGAGTACTAAGATGTACAAGGACATCAAGCAGCATTTCTGGTGGTCAGGTTTGAAGCGGGATGTGGCTGAATTTGTCGCGAAGTGTGAGGTTTGTCAGCAAGTTAAAGCCGAAAATCAGAGACCCGGAGGTCTATTACAGCCGTTACCTATTCCGGAATGGAAGTGGGATAACATCAGTATGGATTTCATTACGGGATTGCCTAAGAGTTCTAAAGGCAATGATGCAATTTGGGTTATAGTCGATCGACTTACCAAGTCCGCTCACTTTTTGGCGATGAAACTCACTGCTTCGATGGACAAGTTGGCTGAGATGTATGTTGGTGAGATTGTCCGACTTCATGGCGTTCCTTCGACCATTGTGTCTGATCGAGATGCGCGGTTTACTTCGCATTTCTGGAGGAGTCTTCAGGCAGCTTTGGGTACCAAGACGGATTTCAGCACTGCTTTTCATCCGCAAACCGATGGGCAGACCGAGAGAGTCAATCGTATTCTTGAGGATATGCTTCGGTGTTGTATACTAGACTTCGGAGGCAGTTGGGAAAGGCATTTACCTTTGGTGGAGTTTGCCTACAACAACAGTTTTCAGGCCAGTATTGGGATGGCGCCGTACGAAGCTCTGTATGGCAGGAAGTGCAGGACTCCTGTGTGCTGGTATGAAGCAGGGGAGCGTCAGTTGTTTGGTCCTGAGCTTGTGCAACTGACTTCTGAGAAGATTGATCTGATCAGGAAAAGGTTGGTGGAAGCTCAGAGCAGGCAGAAAAGCTATGCAGACAACCGGAGAAGGGACCTTGAGTTTGAGGTTGGTGACTTCGTCTTTCTGAAGGTATCACCCAGCAAAGGTGTGGTTCGTTTTGGCAAGGGCGGGAAGTTAGCCCCGCGGTTTATAGGCCCGTATAAGATATTGAAAAGGATCGGGAAAACTGCTTACCGGCTTGAATTACCGGAAGAGTTGTCTCAGGTGCACAATGTCTTTCATGTGTCTATGCTGAGAGGTTATATTCCAGACCCGAGTCATCATTTGCCTGAAGTGCCGGAAGGTTTGCAGTTAGACCTGAATTACATCGAGTCTCCTGTTGAGATTGTTGATCGTCGAGAGAAAGTCTTGAAGAATAAGACGATACCGATGGTCAAGGTAGTCTGGAGAAACCACTTGGTTGAAGAGGCTACTTGGGAATCTGAGGAGAGGATGTTGAAGGACTATCCTGAGCTTTTTGCTTGATTGTATTTTTGTATCTTCTGTTTTGTTGTGTGTGTTGTATTTTTGTTTGTTTTCCTCGCTCTTGATTGTAGTTCCGGGGACGGAACTATTCTAAGGAGGGAGTGCTGTAATACCCTGATTTTTCAATAAATGAAAAATTATTTATTTTGCACGTGTTGTGCACGTGCAATATATTGTTGGATTATTTTTATCATGGTGAGTATGTTTAAATATATTTTTCTCAAATTATTTTAGTACAAAAAGCCTTCTTTAAAAGCCTTATTTGAATTAATTAAAAAGCCTTTTCTTAAAAAGCCCAAAAGCATTTTTATTTTTATTACTTTTATAAATTATTTTTGGCCCAAAAAGAAAGCCCATGAATTAATTTATTTTAATTAAACTTGTCATGTAGAAGACTTTTCTTAACAAAATTATTTTTTATACAATTTTAGAATGTACAAATTTGGCCTAGTTGCATGCACGTGCACTACACGTACACGTGCATTGCCCATTTCTTATGCTTGGCCGGGTAGCATTCTTTTTGGGAGGGAAAGTTGAATTTTTGGTGTGGAGAACATGGGGGTAGTTTCAAGGAGGTGGGTAGTTTTCCTAACTCCTACTTGAATCTAAGCCTTTCATTTTGCAACCACCAAGATGATCTTAGCCCTCCATTTCCCTCATCTTTTTGTATAAATACCCCCCTTTCTCATGGCTAATTTTCATATGCAAAGTGTAATTTCTAAAGCTATACTAATATATTGTGAGAGTTATAAAAAAAAAATAAGAGTTGTGTGGGTTGTATTGCTTGGAGTGGCCGGCACCATCAAGAGCATTCGGCTAGGAAGCTTTCGGCCAAGGAGGAGAAGTATTCGGCATTTGGTTGGAGGCTTGGAGTGGCGCATTCTTTCGGCTAGGGGGAGGTGTTCTCATCTACTTGATTGCTTTTGTTTGTGTTCTCTCCAATTGAGGTGGGTAAAATATTTCATGTTTCTAATATAGGGTTCATGCTAGTATATTGATGACACTATACATGGAAAATACTAATAAGAGACCACTTTAATTAAAAAGTTAGTATGTGAATGGCTTAGAATGGTGTGGTAAATTGTGTATGTAAATTGTTTGCATGAAATTATACCATATGAAGCACTTTCTATGATTATCTAGTTAATTGAACAAGGATGCAATGTGACTAGCATGATGTGTGAAAGCCTTTTATTAATTACTTGCAAATTGTGTGTTTGAGACATGACAATTGGAAAAGACATTAACACTAAGGGATTTGAATAGAAAAGTATATTAAATACTTCGAATCCATGTGTAGAAGTGGCATGAATGAACCAAGGAATTGCTTGTTGTCATCATATTAGAAATGTACCAAAAATTAGAAATTGTTGAGTTTCACCTATTCATGTGCTATATGAATTCTTTTGCTAGTATGAGTATGGGAAAATCCAAAGTTGTATTGTGTTGTGAATGTAGAATAATAACCAGTAATTTATCATGAAAATTTTGGGATAAAAGAGGGATTAGAAGAACAATCGATTATTTTCAATGTCGAAAAATAAAAGATTTGCTAGTTTTAATTAAAATAATTAATTTGGGTGGAGAAAAATGTGTTTTTAGTACAAAAATTTATTTTACAATTACTGTTTTGAAGATGGAATAAAGAAGCTTAAATCTGGAATTTTTCAGTAGTTTATTTGAAGGCAATATGAATCAATTGTTGAACATCGAGTTAATTTCAAAACAAACAGTGGGAATATGAGTTAAATGGGTTTTGAGTCCACACTGGGACAACCTGAGCCAGTGGCTCAGGCGGTCGGTGGCGCTGTTCGGTTTTCCTGAGCGGTGTGGTTCGAATCCGGGTCTCACCAAATTTTTTTAAGCACTGTGTGTATATATATATATGACAGCGAAGAGGGCATATATACTTAGTGCACTCTCTTCTATTCGCTAGCACAGATCGGCCTATCGGCGGGTGCTCTGGCCTTCTTCTCTATTGTGCTGGGTTCGAATCTTTCCCCTAGCACTTAGGGAAAAATATTTTTTTTGTGAGTTTTTGATGTCCAAAAAATATAAGAAAAATATGGTAATTTTCATAAAAATACAAGGAATTTTATGGGATTGGTTTGGATATTATTTGAAGAAAATATAATGTAGTTTGTAAACAAATGGTATATTAAAGCTATGGTTCTAAAACACATACTCATGGTTATTTTCAAATTTATAAAGAGTTATTGAAATGAATTATTAGAAAGTATTTGACACAAAAGAATTTGTGGTGTGACATGATATTATAATTTTTACTTGAAGATATTGTGTAAAATATGAAGTATGAGTGTATAATTGTAAAGTGCATGAGACCATTGTATGATGATGGAATTTAGAAACTTTGTTGATGAAATTGTTGGACTTGAATATGAATTTTGAGTTATAAGTATTCACCATGGGTTTGTGAACAAATGAAATTATGAATAAGAAAGAATATGAAATTGTGACATGAAAGTGGTTATGATTTAAAGATTGTGAAATGAAATTTGAAATAGAGTAGCTAAGTCTCCCCGGCATTGAGAAAGATGAATTGAATTGAAATTAGACCAAGGTTGGTCATGTTGAAACAAATGAATAAGTCCGGATGATGGAGAGGCTAACTCTAGTGATTATTTTGTTCATGATTTTTTATATAAAACTAAGGACTAGTACATAGTGGAGATGTGATGAAAGTAGAAGAAAAACACGAGTATGAGGGCCAACGGATAGCGGTGTGAGAGCGATTCACAGGTTGCCTGCTTGATGCGTCAAGACAGTGCGTGGGCGCTACTCCGGAATTATCGTCCCGGTGGCGACGCTCGTGGGATGTTCGAGTGGCTATGGGTGGTGCCATTGTTCCATGGCGGAGGCTGAATTGTCCATAGGTTGCCTGCTCGATGCGTCGTGACAGTGCGTGGGATTCCCCTCCAGGCTGCCTGGGCATGGGCTCATAGATCATAGGACATCTAAGACACTACCGTAGTTACAGTAGTAGTTAAGGCATAACGGGGGATTGAACCCTATCAAGATGAAGAACGAATAAGGGCTTGCCCTCGGACCTATGTAGTATGGGATGCATAGAATCCGAACAAGTGTGCATTAGTGTCATGTAACATAATTAACTGTATTAAGGACTAAGCGCACAATCACAACACGACATCAATAGGGTAGTCCCTTTAGTTTGAATGTGACAAGTTTGTGTTTGCTAAATATGAAATGTTAAGTTATACTATTTCCGGCAAGCGAGGACGGCCGTGTATAATGATCGTCGGTTGAATAAACTGACGTACCCACAGTCTAACATGCAGGTAAATGTTATGCTAAAGATTAAAGAGGATTTGGATGCTTAAAGATTTTATCAAGCTGTTGTACTTGTATTTAATTGTTGTATTTTACTTCCGCTGTGCAAAAGAAAGATGTAATTATGATGTAATCTCTGATGTATGATGAAAAGTTTTAATTTCCCTGTAAAAGTGTACTAAGAAAGTGAAAAGATCCTGTAGAACATCTCGAATTCAGTGTATTTGGGATTCGGGGCGTTACAACTTCAAACTTGCAGCTTCTATCTGGTTGTAAACCATACAGTAATTGTTCACATGCTCTGCTACTGAACCCCCTTCCTTCAACTTCATATTATCCAATTTCTTCTGATGAAGAATTTGATTAGATGTCGATGGTTTCTCATACATATCCATGAGAATCTCCATAGCCTCCTTTGTGGTCTTTGCCTTCGAGATATGAAATAACGCCTTCCTACTCAGCCCCAACTGAATCTGCCCCAGCGCCTTCTGATCCAAACGATTCCAATTCGCCAAGACCTTCGCATCCATGTCTGCACCTACCAGCTTCTCATCAAACAACGGACCATCAAGATCTTTCTGACGAAGATAAGCTATCATCTGAATCTTCCACATCGCGAAGTCACTCTCATCGAATCTCTCCATCTTCATCTTGTTATCGGCCATCTCGAACCAACTGCTCTGATAGCAGTTGTCAGAGAAATCTATCCCACAACTGGTAGTACAAATAGCGAAAACACGCCACAAGCAATAGAAACTCCAAAGAAATAGATGAAACAAGAATAAGCCACCACAATATATAGATCTCACAATAACACAACCAATATGCAGAGATAACGAATACTTCTTATTCCCAAAGAAATACAAAGATTACAAAAGAAATTACAACTCTCAATCTCTCTCTCACACATTTAAAACACTCTGCACAATCTCTCTTGAAGTTGGACAATGATAACGGCTGACCAAATCTCTCTCTTTGGATGATCAAGGATTAACTAAATCCTAGAATTTACGGCCATATATATAGCCCCCAAGTAAACCCTAAAAAATAAACACAAATATAGCAATTGGGCCTTTAAACTCGTAAGCCCAAAAATAATCAGTCGCCGTGTTGGTCGACCGCACCCTAGTGACAGTCGACTACAACGTGTAGAACCAACCCAGAGAGCTGAACGGTCGACTGCACCCCCTAGGTCGGTTGACCGTCCCCTCCTCTGTTGGACCTGTACACTCGAAGAATTTTCAGCAGCTAGGATCGGTCGACCGTACCCCTAGGTCGGTCGACCGCAACCCTCCAGGCTGCACTTCTTCTACTCGCTGCTTGTCTTCTCTTGCTTCTTTGTCTCCTCCTCTTCTTCTCCAACTTCAAGTACCCCGTGCCTACGTGCATTTGAGGCCATAATATCTAACATGCTGAACCCTTGACTGACTCATACTCACCTCTCAACTGATCATACATTTCATCCAGTTTTCTCTTTTGCCTGGTTTAAGAGACAAATAATAGAACCATAATTTCTATTAATTGTTCACAAAGCAATGAGATAGGCAATTGATATGGGTCAGATGACGTGGCCCCTCCTGGGCCACACGATCTCCTCAAAATCTGCTCACTCCTAAACATCAGGTCTGCCAGGTCAGCCCTATGCCCCATGGGCTCCAGCCACGTCAGGCCCACGGGCAGACGGGTCCAGACCCGCTTTGCACTACCTATAAATACCAGGCCCTCTCCCACCTTCACAAGTAATCAATCTTTTCACTCTAAAAAATCCTAGCTACTGTTACTCTTCAATGACTAACTAGACCGTCGGAGGGCCTGCCACCGGGATCAACCCTTGTGTTCCTAGGCCGAGTGCAGGTACACGAGACATCCGGATCCGAGCCTCCAGATCTGAGCCCAGCCTCCAGATCCGAGAATCCGACCTCCACCTCACTCCCGCCTACTTCCTAGCCGTTCCCTCAGCTGAGGGTCGGACATATAGCCGGTACCGAAGCTTCCACTTTACAAATTGAGAGAACTCACACCTAGTGCAGCCACCCCCCAAAACAAACCGCGTCAGTTTGGTGCCGTCTGTGCGAAACCCTTTGGTACAGACCTCAGTCCGAACCCATCTATTCATGGCATCCCCTCAATCTGAGCTCATATGGCACCGAAGCCCAAAAGAGCCGTCATTTCTACATGTCGTCAGGATGCTCCTCCTCAGGACGTCCTCGTCGACACTCATGGATCCAACCATCCGAGGGTCAATCTCAGACCCCGACCGGATGCTTCTCGCTTGGTCGCAACCGACCTGCGTCGAGTCATGCAGGACAGAAGGGCCAGTCGAACTAAGGGAGGGGCCACTTCCAACTTGGCCCCGAACCATCCCAGGCACCCGTCTCGAGAGTGGAAGCCGGTGCTCAGCCGCATCGACCGGAGGCCACCACCCCAATGCCACCCGGCCGAACGGGCTCCGGTCACCCACCGTGCGTTCCAAGACTTCCGGAACGAGATCCTGGAGGCCATCCTAGGGACCCCTATCAACAAAACACTCCACCGCTTTCACTCAAGATCGGATGCCAGAGCCAGCGCGTCTCGCGACCTAACAGGCCTGCCAGAACATGATGAGGACATCCTGCGATGCCTATAAGAAATGGAGAATGCCTCAACAACTTTGGCAAAGGCGGCCCGAGGTCAGCTCAGGGTCATAGACCGACCCGACCTCCTTTCTCCGCTGCAATCCTACAAACGAAAATACCCCAAAATTTTTGACCTCCCTAGTTCGAGACCTATGACGGCGAGGGTGATCCTGCTGATCACATGGAGGGTTTCAAGATCCTCATAATGATTCACAGCACTTCGGATCCCCTTCTATGCCGTGCCTTCCCTGCCACCCTCCGGGGCCTGGCTCGAGAATGGTTCTCTAAGCTCATCCCTGGCTCGATCTATTCATTCGACCAGTTGGAGGCCAATTTTTTGGCCCACTTCGTGATTAGCAGGAAGGCCGAGAAGACAAGCGCGTCCCTACTGGACCTCCGATAGAAGGAAGGGGAGTCACTCCGACAGTTCGTCCGAAGATTCACCGCAGAGGCGAGGTCGGTCTCCTCCCTTGACACTGGGGTCGCCTCGGCGGTGTTCTGGCACAACATCCGGTACGGCCAGCTGAAGGCATCCCTGGCCAAGAAGCCTCCCCTTGATTTTCCTGACCTGCTCAATAGGGTCGAAAAGTACATCCAGGCCGAGGAGGCCCTAAATCCCGAGGATGCCAAGGAGGTCCCGGAAAAGGGGAAATGCAAGACCGAGGAGGCACAACCCGCCAATAAAGTCCCCAAAGACGGGACCGGCATGAAGAGGGTCCCCCGATTCTGCGCTTCGAGAGGTACACACCACTGACACAGAACGAGTCGGCTATCCTCTTCGCAATCGAGGATAGGGACCTCATCCAGATGCCCCCTCGACCGACCAGCAACAAGAAAAGGGATCAGCGGTTCTACTGCTGCTTCTACCGGGAAAACGAGCACGACACCAACTACTACCGGGCTCTAAAGGACGAAATCGAGGTCCTCATCCAACGAGGGTACCTCTAGGAATTCACACGGGAAAATGCCCGGGACCGAAGAGACACGAGGAACAGGAGGCCTTCTCCTCCTCACGCCCCCAAGCTGTGTCCCGAGCGGGACCTCGAGCCTGAAGACACCGGAGGTCAAGCCATCCTGCATTGCGTCCATGGGGGGCCCATGGAAGGAGAGTCCAGAACTTCCCGCAAGGCGTTCGTCTGAGAGGTAAATGCCGTCCGAGGTCTCCCTTTCCCCCAGGTTCAGTAGCTCCCTGTCTCCTTCTCAGAGAAAGACCTGGAGGGGGTCCGACTCCCGCATTGCGATGCGCTCGTCATCAGCCTAGTCATGGCGAACTACAAGGTCCGCCGGGTCCTCGTAGACAACAGGAGCTCGGTGAACATCCTCTTTCTAGAGGCATTTGAGAACCTCAAGCACCCCCGAGATAAGCTGAAACCAGCCGGGTACATCCTGCACGGGTTCTCCGGCATTCCGGTGCCAATAGAAGGGATCATGACCTTGACGTCACCGCCAGTACGATCCCTCACAGATAGACCGAGTCGATGGAATTCATGGTTGTGAACGTCAAGGCAGCTTATAATGCCATCCTCGGCTGACCGAGGCTCTGTTCCCTCGGCCTACCACCTAAAGCTAAAGTTTCCCATCGAGTCAGGTGTCAGGGTCGTCCGAGGAAACCAAGAAGCAGCACGAGCGTGCTATATGATGGCAGTCGGGGGCGGTGTGTTCCCCCTGGACGCCGTCGAGCTGTAGCCCGAAAGGAGCCAGCCCGAGCCGGAGCCGGTGGACGAATTAGAAGAATTCTCGTTCGAGACAGGGGACATGTCAGAGTGCTTCCGCGTGAGCTGCTCCCTCGCGCCCGACCTCAAGTCCGACCTAATCGGCTGTATTCGCCGTAATGTCGACCTCTTCGCTTGGAAGCCCTCCAATATGCCCGGGATCTCCGAAGACCTGATCATGCACAAACTCAGCATGATCTCCAGCTCGAAGCCGATCGTTCAGAAGCGACGCAAGTTTGCCTCTGAGAAGTAGCAGGCTATGAAAGCGGAGGTGGACAAACTCATGTCTTCCCAGTTCATACAGGAGGTCAGCTAGCCTGAGTGGCTGGCAAACATCGTGATGGTCAGAAATGCAAGCGGAGGCTGGAGAATCTGCATAGACTTTACTAATCTCAACAAGGCGTACCCCAGAAATCTGTTTCCTCTCCCCAGCATCGATGCTCTGATCGACGCAACATCGGGTTATGAGCTCCTTTCTTTCATGGATGCCTTTTCAGGCTACAACCAAATCTGAATGTTTCCCCCTGATATAGCCAAGACGTCCTTTGTCATCGACCAAAGTCTTTATTGCTACCAGGTTATGCCCTTCGCGCTGAAGAATGCATGTGCCAGTTACCAAAGGCTCGTCAACCGAGTCTTAAAGGATCAGATCGGTCGCAACATGAAGGTGTACATCGACGACATGCCTGTCAAAAGCCAGCGGGGACAGGACCACGTCGCCGATCTGGAGGAAGCCTTTGGGGTTCTTCGGACCCACAATATGAGGCTTAATCCGGCGAAGTTTGCGTTCGGCGTATCCTCGGGAAAATTCCTCGGGTTCGTCGTCAGCCAGCGCGGCATCGAGGCCAACCCCGAGAAGATCCAGGCCATAATAGACATGGCCCCTTCTAGAAAGATCAAAGAGGTTCAGCGGCTCACGGGAAGACTGGCGGCCATCGGCCGTTTCCTCACCAAGTTCGGGGAGAAGTCCCTCCCATTCTTCAAAGCTTTGCGCAGAACCGGAGGCTTCGAGTGGGGTACTCAGCAGCAAAAGGCGTTTGCCCAACAGAAAGAGTACCTCGCCAATCCTCCTCTCCTCAGCAAGTCCGAACCGGGCGAGCCCCTCTTGTAGCGCCCCGATTTCCATATACTGGGAAACCGAGACACGAGCCAAGACCTTTCCTTCAATAAGTCACAAAACACAGAAAAACAGGAAAATTTGAAACTTTTTATTAACTCAATATTACAGGCCGAGTGTTCCCATCAATACACTAGATCACATCAGAGTATACATGAAATAGTTGTTACAGCGGAAATTAAAACTTGACGTTGACTGCTCACTTTCCTTGCCTTGAGTCCTCCTGAATCTCGCACCTGTATTTTTTGCGGTCCAGCACCTATGGAAGTGGGGACGTCAGTATTCACTGACGCTTAAAGGCTGATCATATAGCAGCGGATCTCCAAACAATATATATAAACATAGTAAAGTATGTCGGTGTAGTTTAAGTGTTCGTGAGTGCAAGAATCCAACAAATGTCAATCAAACTGGAATGCCAATGCACTGTCCACTAAACTGGAACACTAATACACTGTCAACTGAGTTGGGATACTCGTATTCTAATGCCATGTCAACTAAACCAGGATGCTCATATCCTAATGCCATGTCAACTAAACCAGGATGCTCATATTCTAATGCCATGTCAACTAAACCAGATGCTCCTACTCTAATGCCAGCGAGTCTCCGAAAGCAACATGCAGCCCATACTACATGCGACTCCATCTCAAGCCGTTTCTCCATATATCGGGATTGAACCCGCGTTATGAATTCTAATTGTACACAACCTGTTCCTGACAATACTCCATGACTCTGTGAGGTTGCAGAAGAGGTCAAGTCCCCTTATGCAGACTGCTTATGGTGTCTCCGTTTTCCACTACTACCCGGCATGCCGGACCTCACTCGACCCCAGTATATCGGGCATCGTTCCAAAATCAAACCATAGAGTTTCGCAAGCGCAGGGCAGCGCGAAGCCTACCCTGTGGCACTCTCTGGGGTCTAGCAAACGCAGGACTGCACCCTGCATCCTGTGGCACCCCAGCCACGGTATTTCAGGAATTAACAGCGCGAGATACGCAACCCGTGTCCTCAACTTGTGAGACGGCACCGTACGTATCCCTTTGACGGGAAGGTACAACCCAGTACACCACCTAAGATCGGCCCTAAAGAAAGGTATGGTCGTACGGTGCACCCTACTACCAACTCCCTTCTTTCGGGCAAAAGGTTAAGGGATGATTTTATAAGTCACTATCCTAATGAGGTTATTATCTCTATGCAATCTTGCATAGTTTCCAATCATGGTCCAACTCGTGGTCCCTCGACCCAAGACTCTAATAATAATATTCCTCTCACTCATTCCTACCCCTAACTTGGATTCTACCAACACTCTCGGCCCACGGTCAACCTACATTGGTTAAGACCCGTCGACGCCCGAGGTGAGATCTATCCATTTTACCCTAAGGGGTAGGATGTGGTCTTGATGGTCGATGACCCTTAGGGTACTTGAAGACCCTAAACTAGCTTTTTCTCAAGCTACAACTACTAGCACTTCTCAACCCTTATTGCTATGAATGAAGGGTGCTCATATGCTATGGTTCCATACTAACACTAACTACAACAAGGTAGTTATTCCTACAATTTCCACATGGCTCTTTCTTATTGCTTATCCTATGGCAATTCGATCATGGTATGCAATTGCAAGCATCAACCTACCACCACTAAAACATGGTATATATGACATAACCATCAACTTATAACACTCTTGATTGTGGATGTGTTTTAGCATGCATTTGTAGCGATCCCAAGCATGGATACATATATAACTAGTATGAACACATAGCATTCTCAAGCATGTATACACATCACTAGTATGAACATACAACATTCTCAAGCATATGTATATACTTCTACATCATCCCTAAAATATGGTAAGTAATTTTACATCAATCCAACAATCATTCTAAGCATATGTATCATTCCTAATATGATAGATATTTTTAGAATAAATCCTACAACATGTAAAGCATGAATATGGCTTCTAAATATTTTTAGAAGTGATCCTACAACATGTAAAGCATGAATATGGCTTCTAATATTTTTAGAAGTGATCCTACAACATGTAAAGCATGAATATGGCTTCTAAATATTTTTAGAAGTGATCCTACAACATGTAAAGCATGAATATGGCTTTTAATATTTTTAGAAGTGATCCTACAACATGTAAAGCATGAATATGGCTTCTAATATTTTTAGAAGTGATCCTACAACATGTAAAACATAAACATGGCTTCTAATTATTTTTAGAAGTGATCCTACAACAATTGAAGCATAAACATAGCTTCTAAATATTTTTAGGAATAATCCTACAACATGTATAGCATGAAAATAGCTTCTAAATAATTTTAGGGATAATCCTACAACATGTAGAACATAGACATGGCTTCTAATTATTTTTAGAAGTAATCCTACAACAATTGAAGCATAGAAATGGCTTCTAAATAATTTTAGGAGTAATCCTACAACACATGAAACATAGAAATAGCTTCTAAATAATTTTAGGAATAATCCTACAACACATGAAGCATAGAAATGGCTTCTAAATAATTTTAGGAGTAATCCTACAACAATGGAAGCATACATCTACTATTACTACTTTTAATGAAACATACATCTACTATTGCTACTTAGTAGAAGCATACATATCTACTACTACTACATCTTTATTAGAAACATGCATATCTACTACTATAAGTATCAACTAAAATTTAGTATAAACATCTACAATTAAGTTACTACAAAAGAGATCTTTATTAACTAGTGGGCATGAAAATAGATCTTTTTTACAACTAACTAGTGATTAAATAAAAGAGAAGATCTTTTTATTAGTTATTCTACAACTAGTGATTAAATAAAAAAGAAGATCTTTTTATTAGTTATTCTATAACTAGTGATTAAATAAAAGAGAAAATCTTTTTATTAGTTACAACTAGTGGTTAAATAAAAGAGAAAATCTTTTTATTAGCTATTCTACAACTAGTGATTTAGTTAGTTTCTTTTTCTTTCTTTAAGATTACAACTAAACAATAATACAACAAATAAGAACACTTTATTTTTAGGTTTAATCAACATATGTTCTCAAAGTTCAATCATAGGTCCTACAACCTTACATGGTTGTAAACAATAATCATATGCCTTATGTATGGTTCATAATCAAGTCCTACAACCTTACATGGTTGTATTTACAAACTTATATGCATGTGTTAATTTAGTCCAAGTAGTTTACTTTTTTATCACACAACAACAACAAAAGAACCATTTTTAGATGATTCCTACTACAACATACAACATAATAATCATACCAAAAAAGAAAGGTAAACAAGAGGGTAAGAAGAAGAAGAACATCAAAACCATTAGTCAAACAAACAAACAAACAAACAACAAACATACAAACCATGAGAACCCCCCACCTTTTTTTCTTTCTTGATGGAAGACTAGGCTACTTTCCTTCTTTCTCCTAGGACTTCTAGCAACCCTACAAATAAAACTCTCAAGTTAGAACACTCATTCTTTTCCTTACTCTTTTTTTTTTCTTTGATGTTTCTAAAGTAAGATGATGGAGAATGAAGGGGGTATTTATAGGAGGGAAGGAGGGTGGAGATTTAAATTGTGCACTCACACAATTGTACAAAGGTCCCCCCTTGTATTAGGGGCCGGCCATGACTAGGAGGAGGGGGAGAGTGGGGGAGGTGTTATGTGGGGGGAAGGTTAATGTGGGGGAATAATTTTCTAGAAGAAATCCTAATCTTTCATGCCTTGTAACCCTAGGTTTAACTAACAATTAATTCCTAATTAGAAGATAACTCAATTGTGAAAAGAAAAAAAATAAAAATAAACAAGTAGTCGGATGTTAATAAAATAATATTATTAATAGTCGATCGGGATATTACAATACTCCCTCCTTAGAATAGTTCTGTCCTCAGAACTGCACTAAGTGGGGCGAGGAGAAACAACGATACTCAAAACAACTCGGGAAAAGAGAGCTTCATCTGACTTTCTGTCTCCCAAGTGGCTTCTCCCACGAGTTGGCTCCTCCAGAGAACCTTGACCATTGGAATAATCTTGTTTCTTAGTACTTTATCCTGACGATCGATGATCTTCACCGGCCGCTCCTTATATGTAAGGTCCACTTGTAGATCTTCAGGGACATCTGGCAGCTGGTGACTTGGATCTGGTACGTATTTCTTCAGCATTGAAACGTGGAATACATCATGTACCTGGGACAGTTCGGCTGGTAGCTCTAGTTTGTATGCCGTCTTCCCGATCCGTTTCAAAATTTGGTAGGGTCCAATATATCTTGGTGCTAGCTTGCCGCCTCTTCCGAATCTGACCACTCCCCTTGTAGGTGAGACCTTCAGGAATACCGAATCACCTTCCTCGAATTCTAGGTCTCGCCGGCGGTTGTCAGCATAGCTCTTCTGTCTGGTTTGTGCTGCTTGCATCCTTTTCCTGATTATTTCAATCTTTTCGGACGTTTGTTGCACTATTTCAGGTCCGAACATTTGTCTTTCACCTACTTCAAACCAGCACACCGGGGTCCTGCATCTCCTTCCATACAATGCTTCATATGGAGCCATCCCAATACTTGCTTGGTAGCTGTTATTATATGCAAACTCTACCAACGCTAAATATTGTTCCCAGCTCCCTCCGAAGTCCATTATGCACGCTCTCAGCATGTCCTCGAGAATTCTGTTAACTCTTTCTGTCTGCCCATCCGTTTGTGGGTGAAAAGCTGTGCTAAAATCTAGTCTTGTTCCCAAGGCCTCTTGCAGACTCTGCCAAAATCGGGATGTAAACCTGGCATCCCGGTCGGAAACGATTGACACTGGCACCCCATGTAGCTTCACAACGCTTTCTATGTAGACTTCGGCCAGCTTTTCTACCGACCAAGTTGTCTTTACTGGGAGAAAATGTGCGGATTTTGTCAAGCGGTCCACTATTACCCAAATCGAGTCGTTCCCTTTTGAACTTCTGGGTAGTCCCGTGATGAAGTCCATGCTGATGTTCTCCCATTTCCATTCTGGAATGGGTAGGGGCTGTAGCAAACCTCCTGGTCTCTGGTTCTCCGCCTTGACTTTCTGACATGTAAGGCATTTGGCCACAAATTCTGCTACATCTCGTTTCATTCCAGCCCACCAAAAGTGTTGTTTTATATCCTTATACATCTTTGTGCTTCCTGGGTGGACTGTGAGTAAGGTGGAGTGTGCTTCCTTCATGATTTCTTCTCGTAACTCGTCGATTTTTGGCACACACAACCTGCTCCCAAGCCAAAGCGTCCCTTCCTTTATACTGAACTCTGGGGTTTTTCCGTCGTTGACTAGCATTTTTTGTGCTTCAATCTCTGCATCACCCCATTGAGCCTTCTTGACTCGGTCATTCAGACTCGGATGTAGCTCTAGATTGGCTAAAGTGGCGCTCAAATCTTCAACAACTAGTTCAATGCCGGCTTGTCTGATCTCATCTTGTAGCTCTCGTCTCATCACGGTGAGCATGGCTACAATTCGTTTTCTGCTGAGCGCATCGGCCACGACATTGGCTTTTCCTGGGTGATATAAAATTTCTGGTCTTATGTCTTCCAGAACCTCCAACCATCGCCTTTGCCTGAGATTCAAGTCCTTTTGTTGGTAGATATACTTCAGGCTTTTATGGTCGGTAAACATTTCCACCTTCGATCCATAGACATAGTGCCGCCACAATTTCAGAGCAAAAATTATTGCAGCCAATTCCAAGTCATGTGTCGGGTAATTTTTCTCGTGCGGTCGAAGTTGCCTTGATCCGTATGCTATGACTCTCCCCTCTTGCATCAGAACACAGCCGAACCCCAAAAGCGAAGCATCACTGAAGATTACGTATCCCTTGTCTGGTTGAGGCAGAACCAAAACTGGTGCAGTAATTAGTCTATTCTTCAGCTCTTGGAAACTACCTTCACACTTCTCAGTCCAATCAAAACTTACGTTCTTCCTAGTCAGGGCAGTAAGTGGTACGGCAATTCTGGCATAGTTCTGGATGAACTTCCTGTAGTACCCGGTCATGCCTAAGAAGCTTCTGACCTCCTTCACAGTTCTCGGTTGAGGCCAATCTTTTACTGCCTCTATCTTCTGCGGGTCCGTAGCCACTCCCTCCTTAGAAAGGACGTGACCCAAGAATGCCACTTCTGACTTCCAAAATTCACATTTTGTCAGTTTGGCGTATAGCTGGTGCTCTCGTAGCTTGGCCAATACTGCAGTTAGGTGCTCAGCATGGTCCTCTTCTGTTTTTGAATATACCAAGATGTCGTCTAGGAAGACAACTACGAAGGAGTCGATGAATGGTCGCAAGATGCGGTTCATCATGTCCATGAAGATTGCTGGAGCGTTTGTCACCCCGAATGGCATTACTAAAAATTCGTAGTGACCGTGCCGAGTCCGGAACGCAGTCTTGGGTATATCTTCTTCTCTGACCCGAACTTGATGGTAGCCTGAGCGCAGGTCAATCTTCGAGAATACAGCCGCTCCCTGAAGCTGATCAAACAGGTCATCGATCCTGGGAATGGGGTACTGATTTCGAATCGTCACTTTGTTCAATTCCCGATAATCGATGCACATTCTTGAGGTTCCATCCTTCTTCTTGACTAGTAGCACAGGTGCTCCCCAGGGTGAAGCACTTGGCCTGATGAATCCTCTTTGCAGCAGCTCTTCAATTTGCTCCTTTACTTCCTTCTGCTCTACTGGTGCCATCCGATAGGGTGTCTTTGACACTGGTGCGCTGCCCGGCTGGATAGTAATGCTGAATTCCACATCCCTGTGTGGTGGGAGTCCAGGTAATTCTTCCAAAAATACGCGGGGAAATTTTCGTACGATTGGTATCGCCTTGACTTCACTTGGCACTGGTATCTTAGTCGTAGCTGCGAGAATTTCCTCGTTCTGTTTCTTCCTTCCTTGGAACACAAGCTCCCGTCCTCCGGATGGGGTAATGGTGACCCTCTTCTCCTTGCAATCGATGCTAGCATTATGCTTGGACATCCAGTCCATCCCGATAATCACGTCCGTCCCTACAAAGCCCAACTCTAGCAAGTCTATACTCAGGGTCTCTCTGTCGATCCTGAGATTGCATCCCTGGTAGCATGAACTTGCGGGGAGAGTTGCTCCGGACGGGGTACCTACTAGCAAAACTGATTCCGGAATTGCCTCCTGGGTGCGTTTCAACTTCTTAGAGAATGCTCCAGACACAAAGGAATGAGATGACCCACTATCGAATAAAACAGTTGCCTGGATTTCATTTATATTAATCCAACCTGTTTACAAAAGCGGTTACATCAATACTAACTTATGCCAAAATATTCAAAATACTACAAAAGCTTAGTCATACTCCTTCACCTACCGGTGATAACTCCCTCGTCTTCATTGGCGTCTTCTTCTGTGAGCGCAAATACTTTCCCCTGGCGGTTTATCCCCTTCTTGTTTGCCCTGGGAGCCGGCCCTCCATAGCCCCTTTGAAGTTGGGGACAGTTTGGCCGGATATGACCGACCTCCCCGCAATTGTAACAGGAGCGGGCACCATTCAGAGGGTTCCCATTCTTGGGGCATTGGCTCTTGAAATGCCCTGGTTCGCCACATGTGAAACAGCTCCCTGGCTTGATGTTGCTGGTGTTGCTAACCCTCTTCTGAAATTTTTGGTTCCCACCCTGGCTTCGGAATCCTGACGCTGGTGCAGGCCTTTTTCCCTTGTTCCACCCTCCAGTGTTTCCTTGCAGTTCTGGCCCCTTATTCATGTCCAATTCCGTCGTAGCTGCTCGACGGACTAGCTTCTCGAACCTCCGGATGCAAAGCGGTATCATCTTGGTCCTAAGTGCGGGCCTGAGCCCCTGTTCAAACCTCTTGGTCTTTTTGACTTCATCTTGTACCATTTCCGGAGCATAGCGGGAAAGCTGGGTGAACTTGGTCTCATATTCTCGGACCGTCATGTTTCCCTGCTTCAGGTTGTGGAACTCCATGGCTTTTTCCTCCTGCACGTCTAGTGGGAAATAGTGTTGTCTGAATTCTGCCAGAAAATCCTCCCAGGTAATGGGCCCTTCGCCCATGCCTCTCTTTACTGATTGCCACCAGACTCCGGCATCTTTTTCTAGCAAAACGCTGGCTAACCTGACCTTGCTATCCTCTGGCGTCAGCATCACCTCAAACACTGTCTCGACTTGACGAATCCAGTCGTCAGCCGCTGTCGGGTCTGCCTTGCCTTCAAAAACAGGCGGCCTCATCCTTCGGAATGATTCGACCATTTTAACAGGGTCGGTAGCTGCTACTCCCCGATTACCTCCGGGTGCTCCTGGATGTTGCACATTGTTTCGGCTTGCTTCTGCGAGGTCACCCAAGGCCTGGTACATACGAGCAAATTCCGTCTCCAAATCAAGGCCTGTGCCATTGCCTCCACTACCCTCGCCTTCCAGATTGTCGGTCCTACCACTCCTGGTCCTGCGTGACATCTGGTAGAAGAGAGTAACGGAATACACAGGGCATCATAATTGTTACAAAAATGACATTCATTCAATTTATCACGCACATAAGATTTGCAGAAAACATAAAGCTAACTTCATTATATCATAACCCCAGGTCTTACATAGTCACTACCTTCCTTACATTTATATCTCACAGTAGGAAGCAAAATATCCCAAAACAACAAAATAGCCTAGGGTACCTAACTACCTAATCAGTACTACTAGAGGTCCCGTCCCCTTCACCAGGTGGTGCCAACAGTGCGAGTAGCTGTGAAACCTGTGCCTGCAGCTCCGCGCATCTGCGCTCCAGGCGCGCAAATTGCACACGGTGGGTGTGCTTCAGGATTACTAGCTTGCGGTCTGCCCTTGCCCTTGCCCTCCTCAACTCAGCTATTTCCTTCTCATTGTTGAGGACTGCGAACTCACAGGAGTCCATCCTGTTTTCCAGGCATACATGGCACCATCCCCATGTTTCCAGATCCTGAAAGACCTGGTCGAAAGCTTGCTGTATTGGGTTAGGTGGGGGAGGTGGTGGCGGTGGTGGTGCTGGGTTCTGGCCATTGGCAGGGGCACCCCCCGCTGCGGCAGCTGCGGCGCCTCCATTGGCCAATCCTACTCCAGTCGGTGACTCGTCCCCATCTGTGAGGGGTTCCAAGTCCGAGCCCACCTCAATTGCAACTCCGTGTATCACTCCATTCCCTGGGGGAACTGCTCCGTTTGACATCCTGTATGGAGTGGATACGGAAATTAGCATAGATATAGAACATCATAATACATAAGTTGAAGGAACAACAATATGAATTATAATTGTTCACAACTAGCTAAAAGGAAGCCTAACCCCTACAAGGTACCTAAGTGTATTTTCCTTCTATGTTTGGACTATAAATTGAAGTTGGCTCTGATACCACTCTGTAGCGCCCCGATTTCCATATACTGGGAAACCGAGACACGAGCCAAGACCTTTCCTTCAATAAGTCACAAAACACAGAAAAACAGGAAAATTTGAAACTTTTTATTAACTCAATATTACAGGCCGAGTGTTCCCATCAATACACTAGATCACATCAGAGTATACATGAAATAGTTGTTACAGCGGAAATTAAAACTTGACGTTGACTGCTCACTTTCCTTGCCTTGAGTCCTCCTGAATCTCGCACCTGTATTTTTTGCGGTCCAGCACCTATGGAAGTGGGGACGTCAGTATTCACTGACGCTTAAAGGCTGATCATATAGCAGCGGATCTCCAAACAATATATATAAACATAGTAAAGTATGTCGGTGTAGTTTAAGTGTTCGTGAGTGCAAGAATCCAACAAATGTCAATCAAACTGGAATGCCAATGCACTGTCCACTAAACTGGAACACTAATACACTGTCAACTGAGTTGGGATACTCGTATTCTAATGCCATGTCAACTAAACCAGGATGCTCATATCCTAATGCCATGTCAACTAAACCAGGATGCTCATATTCTAATGCCATGTCAACTAAACCAGATGCTCCTACTCTAATGCCAGCGAGTCTCCGAAAGCAACATGCAGCCCATACTACATGCGACTCCATCTCAAGCCGTTTCTCCATATATCGGGATTGAACCCGCGTTATGAATTCTAATTGTACACAACCTGTTCCTGACAATACTCCATGACTCTGTGAGGTTGCAGAAGAGGTCAAGTCCCCTTATGCAGACTGCTTATGGTGTCTCCGTTTTCCACTACTACCCGGCATGCCGGACCTCACTCGACCCCAGTATATCGGGCATCGTTCCAAAATCAAACCATAGAGTTTCGCAAGCGCAGGGCAGCGCGAAGCCTACCCTGTGGCACTCTCTGGGGTCTAGCAAACGCAGGACTGCACCCTGCATCCTGTGGCACCCCAGCCACGGTATTTCAGGAATTAACAGCGCGAGATACGCAACCCGTGTCCTCAACTTGTGAGACGGCACCGTACGTATCCCTTTGACGGGAAGGTACAACCCAGTACACCACCTAAGATCGGCCCTAAAGAAAGGTATGGTCGTACGGTGCACCCTACTACCAACTCCCTTCTTTCGGGCAAAAGGTTAAGGGATGATTTTATAAGTCACTATCCTAATGAGGTTATTATCTCTATGCAATCTTGCATAGTTTCCAATCATGGTCCAACTCGTGGTCCCTCGACCCAAGACTCTAATAATAATATTCCTCTCACTCATTCCTACCCCTAACTTGGATTCTACCAACACTCTCGGCCCACGGTCAACCTACATTGGTTAAGACCCGTCGACGCCCGAGGTGAGATCTATCCATTTTACCCTAAGGGGTAGGATGTGGTCTTGATGGTCGATGACCCTTAGGGTACTTGAAGACCCTAAACTAGCTTTTTCTCAAGCTACAACTACTAGCACTTCTCAACCCTTATTGCTATGAATGAAGGGTGCTCATATGCTATGGTTCCATACTAACACTAACTACAACAAGGTAGTTATTCCTACAATTTCCACATGGCTCTTTCTTATTGCTTATCCTATGGCAATTCGATCATGGTATGCAATTGCAAGCATCAACCTACCACCACTAAAACATGGTATATATGACATAACCATCAACTTATAACACTCTTGATTGTGGATGTGTTTTAGCATGCATTTGTAGCGATCCCAAGCATGGATACATATATAACTAGTATGAACACATAGCATTCTCAAGCATGTATACACATCACTAGTATGAACATACAACATTCTCAAGCATATGTATATACTTCTACATCATCCCTAAAATATGGTAAGTAATTTTACATCAATCCAACAATCATTCTAAGCATATGTATCATTCCTAATATGATAGATATTTTTAGAATAAATCCTACAACATGTAAAGCATGAATATGGCTTCTAAATATTTTTAGAAGTGATCCTACAACATGTAAAGCATGAATATGGCTTCTAATATTTTTAGAAGTGATCCTACAACATGTAAAGCATGAATATGGCTTCTAAATATTTTTAGAAGTGATCCTACAACATGTAAAGCATGAATATGGCTTTTAATATTTTTAGAAGTGATCCTACAACATGTAAAGCATGAATATGGCTTCTAATATTTTTAGAAGTGATCCTACAACATGTAAAACATAAACATGGCTTCTAATTATTTTTAGAAGTGATCCTACAACAATTGAAGCATAAACATAGCTTCTAAATATTTTTAGGAATAATCCTACAACATGTATAGCATGAAAATAGCTTCTAAATAATTTTAGGGATAATCCTACAACATGTAGAACATAGACATGGCTTCTAATTATTTTTAGAAGTAATCCTACAACAATTGAAGCATAGAAATGGCTTCTAAATAATTTTAGGAGTAATCCTACAACACATGAAACATAGAAATAGCTTCTAAATAATTTTAGGAATAATCCTACAACACATGAAGCATAGAAATGGCTTCTAAATAATTTTAGGAGTAATCCTACAACAATGGAAGCATACATCTACTATTACTACTTTTAATGAAACATACATCTACTATTGCTACTTAGTAGAAGCATACATATCTACTACTACTACATCTTTATTAGAAACATGCATATCTACTACTATAAGTATCAACTAAAATTTAGTATAAACATCTACAATTAAGTTACTACAAAAGAGATCTTTATTAACTAGTGGGCATGAAAATAGATCTTTTTTACAACTAACTAGTGATTAAATAAAAGAGAAGATCTTTTTATTAGTTATTCTACAACTAGTGATTAAATAAAAAAGAAGATCTTTTTATTAGTTATTCTATAACTAGTGATTAAATAAAAGAGAAAATCTTTTTATTAGTTACAACTAGTGGTTAAATAAAAGAGAAAATCTTTTTATTAGCTATTCTACAACTAGTGATTTAGTTAGTTTCTTTTTCTTTCTTTAAGATTACAACTAAACAATAATACAACAAATAAGAACACTTTATTTTTAGGTTTAATCAACATATGTTCTCAAAGTTCAATCATAGGTCCTACAACCTTACATGGTTGTAAACAATAATCATATGCCTTATGTATGGTTCATAATCAAGTCCTACAACCTTACATGGTTGTATTTACAAACTTATATGCATGTGTTAATTTAGTCCAAGTAGTTTACTTTTTTATCACACAACAACAACAAAAGAACCATTTTTAGATGATTCCTACTACAACATACAACATAATAATCATACCAAAAAAGAAAGGTAAACAAGAGGGTAAGAAGAAGAAGAACATCAAAACCATTAGTCAAACAAACAAACAAACAAACAACAAACATACAAACCATGAGAACCCCCCACCTTTTTTTCTTTCTTGATGGAAGACTAGGCTACTTTCCTTCTTTCTCCTAGGACTTCTAGCAACCCTACAAATAAAACTCTCAAGTTAGAACACTCATTCTTTTCCTTACTCTTTTTTTTTTCTTTGATGTTTCTAAAGTAAGATGATGGAGAATGAAGGGGGTATTTATAGGAGGGAAGGAGGGTGGAGATTTAAATTGTGCACTCACACAATTGTACAAAGGTCCCCCCTTGTATTAGGGGCCGGCCATGACTAGGAGGAGGGGGAGAGTGGGGGAGGTGTTATGTGGGGGGAAGGTTAATGTGGGGGAATAATTTTCTAGAAGAAATCCTAATCTTTCATGCCTTGTAACCCTAGGTTTAACTAACAATTAATTCCTAATTAGAAGATAACTCAATTGTGAAAAGAAAAAAAATAAAAATAAACAAGTAGTCGGATGTTAATAAAATAATATTATTAATAGTCGATCGGGATATTACACCTCTGGCTTTATCTTTCTGTAATACCCTAAAATTTCATTTTAATAAAAATATTTTTTTTTACGTGTTGTGCATGTGCAAACTTCATGCATATATTATCTATTTATTTTATATAAAATCTCATTTTGTATGAACAATTATTTTCCTTTATTTTTCAAAAAATGCCTATTTTCCAAAAGCCTAAAACACTAATTAATTGTTTTAGCCCATTTCTATTAATTATTAATTTGTTGTTTTGGCCCACAAAGCCTAAGCCCACTATTTATGAAGCCCACTAATTTAATTAATCAATTAAATGGCCACACTTGTCATGTAGAGACAAATGGTGAATATTTGATTAATTAAAATTGTACAAACTTCTATATAGGGGACTAGGTGGCACGTGCATGCACGTAGTGTGCAATGCACACCTTTTGGGCCGGTTTGTGATGGGAGTGGTGGGAGTGTGGATGAGTGTGCATGGGTGGTTACTTAGTGTATGGGTAGTTGATATAACTCCTACTCCTATCCTAGCCTTTCATTCTATAACCATCTATTGAATCCTAGCCCTCCAATCTACTTCAAAATTAGTATAAATACCCCTCCTATTTATTTGTATTTTATACTAGTAATCTATTAGAAGAAGAGAACAATTATATAGGAGATATATATTAGTGTGAGTTGAGTGTGAGTGTTCCCCTATTGGAGGCCGGCTAATCAACCCCATCTCGAAGCTTTCGGTTTTGGCAAGGAGCAAGGAGGAGTCGTGCATTGCAATCTAGGAGGAGAAGGCACTCGCTCGCATTCTAGGAGGCTCTAGGAGATTTCTTATTGGTTTTCTTCAAAAGGTGGGTGTTTCTCATGACTTCTAAAGTAAAAATCATATTAGGAATAAATTGAATTTGTTATTAAAAAGAAATTGGTTGAGATGAAATACATGTTGCCTATTTAGAGTAGAAATTGATAAACTAGTAAATGTGTGTTATTGTAATGGTTAGATTCATTTAATATAAGTGAAAGTGTATGTTCTCATTGTTTATTACTTTAGAATGCATGCTAATTATGCTTTAATTGCAATTATGTGAAATTCACTAGTAAGAAGTTGGAATCATGTTTATTGATTAAAGTGCTAAAGTAGAATGGTGTGTTAAAGATGAATTGATAGAATAAATTATTAAGAAGTGATTGGTAATAGATGTCATAAAATTCCCCATTTGCTACTTATGCCATTAGAATGAATGAAAAAGAATGCATTTTTGCAAACAAATGATTGAATGCATCATGTGTAATTAATTAATAAAACAGAAGTTTTTATAAAGCAAATGATCATTGTGAAATACGGGTTTATTGTAAATTTTTAAGTAGATTGGAATCTGGAGAGTTATGTTTCAAAAAGAGAAGAATATATATATTTAGACTTGAAAAACCCCGCAGCAAAGCCGACTGACTATGTGTAACAGCCGACTGTCCTGGTCATTTTGATTTCGAGTTGAAAAACATCGCAGAGCAGCCGACTGATCACATTTAACAGTCGACTGGCCTGATCGTTTATTTTTGGATTTAAAAATCATAGCGGAACAGTCGACTATCCATATGAGACAGTTGACTCCTCTAATTAATTTATTCTTGAGCTTTAGAAACTCGCAGAACAGCCGACTGGTCATGATTAACAGTCGACTGTCCTGAAGTTTCAAATAATATCTGTGTTGTGGAAGAAAATCTCTATGACCTGAGGCTTTGTATAAGTGAGACTGTTTTTACAAAAGGAACTCTTTTTTATTATTAACTTAATTTGTTTCTGTAAGAAATTTCGAATGGATTGTTTAAGAAGGTAAAATGAGATTTTGGGTAATGAGAAATTTGAAAGGTGTGAATTGTGAAACAATTAAAAATGTGAACTGTGGATTTGGAATGGATTGAAATAGAATTATGTGAGCGTATAAATTAGCGAATGCAACATGTTTGAAGAATTTCAGTTCCCAAGTATATATGCAATTGAATTATTGATTGTGATGAATTATGAAAGATGTGGATACATGAATACTATACTATTGAAATATGAATTGTGATTAATCATGAAAAAATCTTATGAGTATGATATTGTAATTATGAGTTGAAATTGAGAATTAGGGTATAGCCAAGCCTTATACCGGCAATAAAAGAAATGAGAAAATGATATTTTGAAATGAGAAGACCAATGTTTGGGTCATGTGAATTAAATGAATAAGACCGGTATAGTGAAAGTGCTACACTCTAAGAGTTGATTTTATTCATGATTCAATTAAACTAAGGATTAGATACAAGTGAAGATGTGATGAAAGTAAGAAGAAAAAAAAATATTGAGTATGAGGGCCATTGGATTGGCGGCATGAGAGTATTCACAGGCTGTCTTCACGATGCGTCGTGAAATGACGTGGATACTGCTCCAGAGTACCATCCCGGTGGTGACGCTCGTGAGATATTTGGTTATTGCCGGTGGTGTCATGTCTCATGACGGAGGCTGAATTGACCACAGGCTGTCTTCACGATGCGTCGTGACATGACGTGGGATTCCCCTCTAGGCTGTCTGGACATGAGCTCGTAAATCATAGAATATCTAGGATACTTACCGTAGTTACAGTAGTAGATTAAGTCATGGCGAGGGATTGAACCTTACAAGATGAAGAACGATTAAGGGCTTGCCCTCGGACCTATGTAGTATGGGATGCATAGAATCCGAACAAGTGCGCATTAGTATCAATATATCATATAATATAAATAATTGCATTAAGGACTAAGTGCACATTCACAACACAACAACAATAGGATAGTCCCTTTAGCTTCGTTATGACAAGTTTGTGTTTGTTAAGAAATGAGAATCGTTATACTGTTTCCGGCATAGAGAGGATGGCCGTGTATAATATTTCGTCAGTTGAATGAACTGTCTCGCTCACAGTTTTATATGCAGGGTAAAGATGCTTGACTATTGAAGCATACATGCTGGGCAGGATTGAGTTAAATTTTGTTTCATGTAATTTATTGTAATATTGCTTCCACTGTGATAATGTACAAGTGTAAATGTAACTTTGATGAAAGAAAAGTTTTTATTTCCTTGTAAAATTGTACGAAAGAAATGTAAAGATCCTGTACAATCTCGAATTCAGTTGTATTTTGGAATTCGGGGTGTTACACTTTCAGTCTCAGAAAATGTGCTCAGTGTTGTTCTCGTTCGAGAAGATGACGGAGTCCAAAAGCCGCTGTACTATGTGAGCAAGGTTCTGCTCGCAGCCGAGACCAGATATGCGAAAATAGAAAAGGTGGCATACGCCCTTGTCATGGCCGCGCGGAAGCTCTATCCCTATTTCCAGGCACATTCAATTTAGGTCCTCACGGACCAGCCTCTGAAGGCCGTACTACACAAGCCCGAGAGCTCTGGTCGACTGGTCAAGTGGTCGATCGAGCTCAGTCAATACGACAACGGCTATCAGCCAAGAATGGCCATCAAGGGACAAGCCCTCGCCGAGTTCATCTCGGAATGCACCATCTCCGAGCAATCCAAAAGTGGGGAGGCCGGCCATACGTGGGAAGCTTACGTTGACGGTTCTTCCTACGAAGCGAGGAGTGGTATGGGCATCATCCTGCAAGGACCGGACAAGTTTCTTCTCCAATATTGCCTCCGCCTCAACTTTCCAGCCTCCAACAACGAGGCCGAATATGAGGCCATGATTGCCGGCCTCATCCTGGCACATCGGGCAGGCACCACACAGATCAAGGCTTTCAGCGACTCTCAGCTCTTGGTCAATCAGATCACCGAAGAGTACGAGGCCCGTGACGATCGGATGATCCGGTACTTGGCCGTGGTCCAGCGACTCTTAGCGTCCTTTGACGATTCTGCAGTCTTAAGAATCCCGAGAGAGTAGAACGCCCAGGCCGATGCCCTATCAATGTTAGCCTCCTCGTCCTTCGAAGGTCTCGACCACACCGTTCTGATCGAAGTACTTCTGAAGCCGAGTATCGACCACCCCGAGACCCTCTGCGTAGAAGACGGAGCTCAGCCTGACAATTGGACCACTCCCATCATAAAGTTTCTAATCAAATAAGAGCTCCCCGAAGACCGAGCCGAGGCAAAGCAGGTCAGGGTCCGTTCAGAGAGGTTTGCCATGATCAGCGAGACCCTCTTCAAATGGTCGTACACCACGATGGACGGAAGGCCCTACCTCCGCTGCTTAACCCCCGACAAAACAAAGTACGCTCTCAAGGTGCTCCATGAGAGGATTGGTGGGTGCCACATGGGAAGCCGATTGCTTGCGCGAAAGGCTCTGAACCACGGCTATTACTGGCCCACGATGTTGCAAGATGGTCTGGCCCTGGTCAAAAAATGTGGCCCATGTCAAAGGTTCTCCTCGGTGAGAAGGGCTCCACAAGCAAACCTCCGCTCCTTGTCCAGTCCAACCCCCTTTTCTATGTGGAAAATGGATCTGATAGGCCCATTTTCGAAGGCAACAGGCCAAAGGAAGTTTCTGATAGTAGTAATCAACTACTTCACAAAGTGGATCGAAGCCGAGCCCCTGGCCACGATCACTGAGCAGCAGACCCAGCAATTCTTCTGAAAGCACATCGTCTGCCAATTCGGGATTCCGCACATACTCATCACAGATAATAGGACTCAATCGCGGTAAGAATTTCCAAAAGTTCTGTGAAGATCTTGGGATCCAGCAGCGCTTTTCTTCGGTATGCCACCCGCAGTCAAATGGTTAGGCCGAGAACGCGAACCGCCAAATCCTTGATGGTTTCAAAAAACAATTTGATAACTCTTCTAAGGGGTTATGGTTCGACGAGTTGCCAAGCATTCTCTAGGTCCATCGAACGACGAAAAGAATCCTCACAGGAGAGTCGCCATTCAATCTGACATACGACGCAGAGGTAGTAATTCCCCTCGAGATCGGGCTCCCTTTGCTCCAGATCATGGCCTTCGATAAAGAAAGCAACTCGGCACAGCTACGTGCCGACCTGGACCTCATAGACGAGGTCAGGGAGAAATCCGCCATTAGAAGGAACACATACCAGCAGAGGATCGAAAGGTTTTGCAACAAAAGGTTGCGTCCCACCAACATCACGCTAGGGGATCTCGTCCTGCGAAAGCTGGCAGTGTCTAACCCCGGCCAAAAGAGGAAACTGGCCCCAAACGGAGAACGTCCGTACAAAGTTTCTGAGGTTGTACACTCGGGCACATACCGCCTCACCGACCGGGACGGCAAAGCTGCCAAGAGGCCCTGGAACGCAGAGCACCTCATTAAATTCCTCGGAGGGGAGGAGTAGCCTCTACAGATACCCCCATGTAAACTATCAAATGTAATCGGCATGCTGTGCCTTGTTTTGTAAAGTCAATATGATGTAATTATGTCAGCTTTCTTAAAATAAGCTTCAGCTTTGTACAAGCTTTCCTAAAAATAAGTTTTGGGTTCGGCCTTCGGAGGGAACCACGAGTCACAAAAAGCTTCTCTTACAAGGTTGGGGCTCAGCCTTCAGATGGCACCGCAAGCTACAAAAATCTCCTCAATTCAACTTGAGGCTCGACGCTCGGATGTCACCGCGAGCCACAAAAAGCTTCCCTTACAAGCTTGGGGCTCGGCCTTCGGATGTCACCGCGAGCCATAATAAGTCTCTCCTAAGGTATGGGGGCTCGGCATCGGCCTCGAGAAAGGCCTTGGCTTTTTCAAGCCATGCGACCTATGCGCTCGGCGATAAACGGCTTCTACGCTCATGCTATCTACCCGAGAACAGGTATGGGGGTTCAGCATCGACCTCGAGCAAAGCCTTGGCTTTTTCAAGCCATGCGACCTTTACACTCGGCGATGATCTCCGGCTATGCTTATAATGGTTTCTCTTGGTATGGGGGCTCGGCATCGACCTCGAGCAGGGTCTCGGTTTTTTCAAGCCCCGCTACCTATGTGCTCGGCAATGACCTTCAGCTGCACTTATGCTGTTTACCAGAGAACAGGTATGGGGGCTCGACATCGACCTCCATTATGCAAAATCATACATGGAAATTAGTCTACTTGCCTTATGGATGTAAAGCTCTAGGATGCAAATGAATTTTTAAACAAAATTGAAACAAGATGGTTCAATAGAGAAGCATAAGGTAAGACTTTTGGTACAAGGATTTAGGCAAAAGGAAGGCCTATATTTCTTTGATACATATTTTCCAGTTACAAGAATAATATCCATAAAAATGTTGATAGCTATTGCAGCTTTACGTAACCTGGAAATACATCAAATGGATGTTAAAACTGCATTTATAAATGAGGACTTAGAAAAAGAAATATACATAAAACAACCTGAGGGTTACATAGTTTCTGGACAGGAAAATAAGGTGTGCAAGCTTGTAAAATCTCTGTACGGCCTGAAACAAGCTCCAAAGCAGTGACATACAAAATTTGACAATGTTATGATGTCAAATGGTTTCAAAATAAATGAATGCGATAAGTGTATCTACATCAAAGATACTCCAAATGGATACATTCTGGTCTGTCTGTACGTAGACGACATGCTCATTATTAGAAGCAATAACGACATTATCAAACAAACTAAGAGCATGCTTAGTGGCAAGTTTGACATGAAAGATTTGGGAGTTGCAGATGTCATACTAGGAATCAAAGTTTTCAGGACATCTGAGGGAATTACTTTGTCTCAAGCTCATTATGCTGAGAAAGTATTTGAGCCATTCAAGAATTACTCCAATGGGACAGCAAAAAGTCCCGTCGATCCAAGTCTTTACTTGTTCAAAAATACAGGCGAAAGCATATCACAATTGAAATATGTACGTGTAATCGGTAGTCTGATGTACCTAACAAATTGTACAAGACCGGACCTAGCACATTCGGTAAATGTACTGAGCCGATACACGAGGAATTCAGGACGAAGTCACTGGAAAGGAATAACTAGAGTATTGAACTACTTGCGACATACTTAGAGTTATGAGCTGCATTATACCAGATATCCAGCAGTACTAGAAGGCTACAGTGATGCCAACTAGATATCGGACTCCAAGAACTCAAAATCCACAAGTGGATATGTCTTCACACTTAGTGGTGCAGCTGTGTCATGGAAATCCTCTAAACAAACGCTATTGGCCAGATCCACCATGGAATCTGAGTTTATTGCTTTGGACAAAGCAGCAGAGGAAGCAGAATGGCTTCGAAACTTTTTAGAGGATATTCCTATGTGGAAAAAAACCAGTGCCTGCTTTATGTGTATACTGTGACAGCCAATCGGCTATAGCACGGGCACTGAGTTGTATGTATAATGGTAAGTTTCGTCATATCAGAAGGCGACACAAAACTATTAGACAACTGCTCTCAAATGGATTAATCTCTATAGAATATATAAAATTGGCCGACAACTTAGCGGATCCATTTACTAAAGGTCTGTCGCGAGAGCAGGTTGTGCGATCATCAAGAGGAATGAGTTTAATGCCTATGACAAAAGAGGATACTTGATGGAAACCCTACCTAGGAATTGGAGATCCCAAGATCTAGGTTCAAAGGAACAACTAAATCTTGTTGAATTGACAGGAGCACTGAGAGATTAAAATCTCATACCCACTCTTACGATGATAAAACAGTGCTGCATGCAAAGAGTAGGATAAGCTTGTCTTTTAATAATTCCAATAGCTTTGAAATAAAAGTGCGGTATAGCATGATACTCTTTATGGGCAATCACCTTGTGAGTGTGAAATGGGGCCTTTTCTAGGAGAATGAAGAGAGGCTACATTCTCCAAGTTTACTCACGATTAACCAGAGATGTTCAAGGCCAAAATGAACACAACAAGAGAACTTAGTTCTGTGAGGAGATGAAACTGTGTGAGTTATTGTCTAGGTCCACATCAAAGCCCGGGTAGTTCAAGACATCATGATCACTACCTGGTCAAGTGAATCCGATAGTTACTTACTAAGGGTGGTTCAAAGTTGAAAAATTACTACCATTCCTGATGTAGTGATTTTCCAATTGTACTCTCAGAATTTTTCTGTCATGTTTTTTGTTTTTCTGTCGTATTTGGATTATATAGTCTGCTAATTTCCATTAAAGTGGGAGATTGTTGGAATTAATTTTTACAGTTTTCCTGGCCGGATTCCGGCAGGCTCCGGCCACCGGTGGCACCGGAAAATGAGTGGATTGCGATCCTCTCGACGAGTACTATTCTGTGGTGTACTCACTTGCCAAAAAAGAATTCCGTATGAATAAGAAATGTTGGTCCAAAGTTGGGTACTTGAAATGTACTAACTTGGCAACTTGGAGAAAATGGATAGTCCCATATCGAAAATTGGAAAAGATTTTTTCTAGTATATATACTAGAAAACTGGACTAAAGGGCGTGGCCCAGGGGTTACCACTAACGTGTAGTAGAGAGAGGACTTAGCCAAAATGACAAACACATACACGCGCGCCCGGCCCCGATCCCGGCCCCGGCTCCGGCCCCAGCCCCGGCTTCAGCTCGGCTCGGCTCGGCTCGGCTTGGTCTGGCTCTGGTTCTGGCTCTGGCTAACAGCAGAGTAATGGCTCACCAGTTATGAATCTAAATAGTCTCTATTACTCTGCTGTTATAGAGTAATGAGCCTCTGGAGAGTCTCCAGTCTCCATCTTCTATTATAAAAGACTACTGAATCCAGACAGAGTCTTCTACACAGTCAGAGTTTTATTCTTCTTGTTCCTCTTCTTCTCCTCTGAGTCAACTGAGAGTACATCACAGACAGCAGTTCGCTAAATCTCTGAAGGAAGGGTGCTGCTCTTCAGAGAAGGTACAGTAATATCCTGGGAAGCAATTTGCCAGCCACCGTCACACTACGGGACGAATTCTGCTTTATGGAGAGAGATTCTCAATCTCGACTCTGTGCAAAGTCTTTCGTTTCCTGTTTTCATTTCCTGTATTTCAGTTCTTCGCAATTGCTGTTAGGTTTTTTCATATTTAGAAAATTGGGTTCCAACACGTCCAAGTCGAGATTGTGTTTGGTTTGATCTACTATTACTTAGTGGTTTGATCACTGGATCGGTTGTCGCAAAACTCAGCATAAATCCTAACATTGCATACTTGACCCCAAGTTACCAAGGGATTGGAGCAAAGGGCTTAATATTGGTACATATATCAGTTTTTTCTTTCTCTCTATTTCTCTTTTCTTTACTTTTTCGCTATGAATCATGCAGGAGAAGATATATGTTGCATCATCTTTTTAGATATATGATACTTTTTTTTCTCAAAGGTTTTCTAGTTTGTTTTGATAATTTCTTCTTGTGCCAAAACTCAAAAACTCCACTTCTCTTAAAAAAGAATATGAAAAATATGTTATTTTGAAACATTATAGTCGAACAGGTTTACTACCATGGAAATTATAGCGATATCAATTCTAATATGGCAAGCTTGTGGGCTGAGAGGAATTGCCCTACACCATTGTCTACTTGCAGGCTAACCGATCGCGTGGTTGCTTCTGGGTTTGCCCAAATTAAGTTTTGTTTATATATATATAGGAAAGTCTTCCGCTGTGCACCACCTATGGTGCATACGGCGTGTGCAATGAGCCTTCCCGCCTTCGTATCGACGATCCGAACGTTCACATTGATCTACACATCTAAATTAGTCTAAATATGTAAAATAAAATTTATTTTCCCATCCAATGAAGTGTTACAAAATTGCATGGCTGAAAATCATTGTTTTTTATAGTCACGTGATGGATGGGCAAATGAACTTCAAATGATTTGATTTTACATATTTAGACTAATTTAAATGTGTCGACCAATGTGAACGGTTCGGATCGTCGATACGATGGCAGGAAGGCCGAGTGCACACGGAGGGGTGGTGCACAATGAAAGATTTTCCTATATACAATGAAAAATTTTCTTACATATATATGTATAGAAAAATCTTCCATTAAGCACCACCCCTCCGTGTGCACTCAGCCTTTCCGCCTTCGTGTCGACGATCTGAACCGTTCACATTGATCTACACATAAAAATTAGTCTAAATATGAAAAACCAAATCATTTGAAATTCATTTGCCCATCCATCATGTGACTATAAAATATAATGATTTTCAGCCATACAATTTTGTAACAATTCAATGAAAGGGCAAATGAATTTCAAATGATTTGATTTTACATATTTAGACTAATTTAGATGTGTAGATAAATGTGAACGGTTCAGATCGTCGATACGAAGGCGGGAAGGTCGAGTGCAAATGCCGTTTGCACCATAGGTGGTGCACAACGGAAGACTTCTCTCTCTCTCTCTCTCTCTCTCTCTCTCTCTCTCTCTCTCTCTCTCTCTATATATATATATATATATATATATATATATATATATATATATATATATATATATATATATTAATTAGATAGAGCTAAAGAGCCCCGGCCAAAATTGAATTAAAAACAAGATGTCTTGGTACAAAAGATATGGAGCTGCATAGTCCAGGAATCAAGATCACATTACAGCATACTAGTAGTTTACACGTGTGGTGCACATCTTAATAAATATAGTTGTTTTAAAAGTAAAAATTTCTGGATTTGATCTAAAACCTCTTTTACAACAGTTATGCACGTACGTTGCACGGATTGGTAGATGGACAAATTACACTAAGGCCTTCCCCCATTATAGTAGTTGTTACCGCTAAATCTGGTGTGGGGGCAAACAGATAGTATTTGTGGATTCTTGAAAAACTTGAATAGCAAACCTGAAACCTGTTCCGCCGGAGTTTGACCGTTGACTCCCACCGTTTACCTGCAAAAAGTGCGAGACACCGGGGTTGATCCCGGCGATGCACCCTCCGACGCTCAAGTTAGTAATCAGGAATGATTATGAAAGAGCGTAAATTGGCAAAAGATTGATTACCTCTTAATGGTGGTGGATGGGGGGTATTTATAGTCGCCTTTGGGATCAGATTAGGAATGTAATCCCTGTGATCAGATTAGGAATGTAATCCCTAATTCCCAGTGAAAGGATAGATGTGAATCAGGGCCGTTGATTAGTATTAATCAGAAACCCTAATTCTATCCTGCTGGACTGGGTTCGCTGCGGGTTGGAACCCGCACCCATTTGAGACAGATCCGTTTATGGGTTGTTGGGTTTTGAATAAAGTCCCAGTTCCCCTTTCAGACCCATTTGTAGGTGAAATTACCATTTTACCCCTAGGCTTTAAGATCCGTGCTCGATTTGGATGACCCTGATTTAACCCCATTTTTAGCCATATCACGAGCCCCCCACTCCCGAAGACTGAGCTTGATCAGCCTTTGAGGAGTAGTTTTACTGTTTTCATGGCTTGCGGGGTTGTATCGGAGTCCAACGGGGAGTTTTGAATCTTTGTATGAGGCAGTATGGTGATTTTCTGGATTAGTTGTGTGCTCTAAGCTGTTTTAGAGCTCCTTCGGTCGGCTGGCATTTTTCCTTAATTTTTACCTATCCTTCGGATTACTTATTTAATTTTGTGAAGTGTTGATTCGTCGTCCGGGGGTCTTAATCAACCATTCTAGATAATAATTACTTATTTCAGGGGTTCAAAATATTTTTCCAAATTTATAATTATTTCCTAAAATTTGTAACTAATTTTTCCGAATTTTTAACCATTTTTTCGCAATTTTTAAATAAATAAAACGGTTTTAATAAATAAAAATTAATTTATAATACCGAATTATGACGTGGCGCAATCTGGACCCTTTATCGTCGCCGAGCGCAATTTTCTAGGGAATCGGACGATCTGTATGGGTTGGCTGGTATTTTCTCCGTATGTGGGGGTCGGTGCCTCGGCACCTTAGCTCGACTCCTCGACAGCTCGGCTCAGAGCGCTGGGATCTGGCGAGCTACGTGGCACGATCCTGAGCATCTATTCCGACGCGAATCACGAGGACGGGATTCAGATCACGAGAAAACGTTATTTTGTCATTTTGTGGGCGTGGCGCCATCTGAGCCGTCCATCAAATTTTGACACGAATTTTGGAACAATCCGACGGTGAATCTGGCTCGACAGAATTTTTCTCCATATGTGGAGGTCGGTACCTCGGCACCTTGGCTCGGCTCCTTCTGCAGCTCGGCTCGGAGCGCTGGTATCTGCCGAGCTACATGGCACGATCCTAAGCGTCCATCACGGCGCGAACCACGAGGACGTGGTTCAGATCACGAAAATTTTTTATCTTGTCGTTTTGTGGGTGTGTCGCTATCTGAACCGTCCATCAAGTTTCGACACGAATTTTGGAACGATCCGATGGTGATTCTGACTCGGCAGAAATTTTCTCCATATGTGGAGGTCGGTACCTCGGCACCTCAGCTCGATTAGAATGGCGGTTCGGTGGCAGGTCGAGGTGTTGATTGCCGAGGGATGGAGTTAAGCATTTTAACGAGTTCTTGTCTTGAACCGTCGCCACCCTCCGACCCAGTAGCTCGGTTGCTTAGTCAAGCTGTTTGGTAGCTCGGCCATGCACTCCGGTGGCTGGCAACTTGGAAGGAATGCGTGGCTAGATCTGGAGCATTCATCACGGTCTGAATCACGAGGACGGGATTCAGATCACGAGAAAACGTTATCTTGTCGTTTTGCGGGCGTGTCGCTATCTGAACCGTCCATCAAGTTTCGACACAAATTTTGGAACGATCCGACGGTGATTCTGACTCGGCAGAATTTTTCTCCATATGTGGAGGTCGGTACCTCGGCACCTCGGCTCGGTTAGAATGGCGATTCGGTGGCAGTTCGAGGCGTTGATTGCCGAGGGATGGAGTTAAGCGTTTTGACGAGTTCTTGTCTTGAAATGTCGCCACACTCCGACCCAGTAGCTCGGTTGCTTAGCCAAGCTGTTCGGTAGCTCGGCTATGCACTCCGATGGCTGAGGGTTGCTTAGCCAAGCTGTTCGGTAGCTCGGCTATGTGTAATGCCCTAATTTTTCAATTAATGAAAAAATATTTATTTTGCACGTAGTGTGCACGTGCAATATTTTGATTAATATTTTCATTAAGATGAATAAAGATATTTCAATTTGTGCTTTTAATTATTTTGTACAAAAGCCCTATTTTAATTAGATTAAAAAGCCTTTTTCTTAAAGCCCAAAATGTAATTTATTTATTTTATTTTAAAATAACTATTTTGGCCCATAAACTAAAGCTCATGGACTATATTTTTATACAACTTGTCATGTAGAATACAATTTAAAAGACTATTTTATTTTTATACAAAATTAAATATACATTTTTTGGTCCTAGTGGAATGCACGTGCCTTGCACGTACACGTGCAAAATGCATGCTTCTTCATGGCTGGTTGTGATCTTCTTTTGGAGGGAGATTCAAAAATTGTAATGGTGATCATGGTGGTGGTTACTTAGATGTGGGTAGTTATTGCAACTCCTACTTTCATCCTAGCCCTCCATCCTACAACCAATCAATTAATCCTAGCCCTCCATTCTATTTGATTTTGAGTATAAATACCCCCCCCCCCCCCCCTGGCTAGTTACTTTGTGCTTAATATTCTCTTCCAAACCTATAGTCTAATAGCATTATCTAGTAGTAGTTGTGAGTTAAAAAGATTGAGTTGTGAGTGGGTTTGTGCTTGCATTCTACCAAGGAGGAGAGGGGCCGGCTATTCCAAAGAGGGGAGCTCAGGTTGGTGCTTGTGGAGCTTGTGTGCGCATCGTCTAGGAGGAGGTGCATCTCGTTGCAAGGACTTTTGTTGCAAATTGTGTTGTCTCTCCATACAAGGTGGGTTAATTTTTCTTATTTCTAATTAGGAATTATGCTAGTATTATATTGAGTAATGATGCATGAAAAATATTAATAAGAATACATTTTAATTGGAAAGTTAGTCTATGAATTGATCGGGATGTTAATGAATAACTTGTATGTGGTTTTATTATTAAATTTGAGTTGTGGGTGAATTTTCCCTATTTCTAACATAGAAATCCATGCTAGATTAAATTATCAAAATAATGCAAAATGACTAATAAGAATGCACATTTAATTGAAAAGATGATCTCTATGTGATTGATTGGTTGATATGCAAAATTATGTGTGATGCTATTAGTAAAATTCAAGATTTGTGTGCAATATGGTTATAAATTGTGTGAAGAAATCTTTGTTGGTAGCATGATAAATTATGTGCAAAAGATTAGTATATTGATTATGTCGCTATATATACTAAATTGGAAATTTTGTTATGACGTAGTAATGAATAAATTAACATGAAATTTTATGGTTGGAAAATGAATAAGAGTAGAGAATTGTTATAGAGATTGATGAAATTATAATGTCAAAAAAAAATGCATTAGTAGTATGTCACATTAACCAAATTGTATGGTAGAAATGTGTTATTCATGGAGAAAATTATGTTTAATTATTTAAGAATTTAGTTTCATCTACTGGAATAAAATTCATGATGGAAAAAGATTTAATTCGGATTTTTACAGTATATTAGTAAGAACTTGTGATATGCAATTTGATGAACGCTGAAATATTCTAAATAACAGAGACTGTGGATTAAATAGAGTTAGAATTATACTAGTGACAACCCGAGCACATAGCTCAAGTGGTCATGTTGTGCGGTTGGGTTTCCCATGGTGACTGGTTCGAATCCCTGTGGTGTGCATTTGTTTACATTTTTAAAACATAAGAATCGGCGACCGAGAGCAATAAATACTCTCTGTCTTCTATTTATATCGCCAGCAGCAATCGGCCTAGTGGTTGTGGCTTTCGGTTGGTTCTCTGTGGTGCTGGGTTCCTTCTATTTATATCGCCAGCAACAATCGGCCTAGTGGTTGTGGCTTTCGGTTGGTTCTCTGTGGTGCTGGGTTCGATTCTTGCTATCGGCAAGAATGAAAAAACATTGTTTTTTTGGGTTTTTAAGTGTCCAAAAATTATGAAAAAAATATGGTTATTCTCCTAAAAATATAAGGGACTTTATAAAAATGATTTGGGGATTATTTGAATGAAATAAACTATGATTTGTGAATAAAAGGCATAAATAGAACTATAGTTCTAGATATATACTTTGTGAAAAAATTATAACTTACAAGAAGAAATTGAAATGAAGGATTAGAAGATTATTTGGCAAAAAGAAATTTTATTGTGTGACATGATGCAATTTATTCTCATTTGAGAATAATGTGGAAATATGAATTGTGAATATTTGTTAGTGATGTGAAATTTTGATATGAAGTGATAATTGATAAAGCAGATGAAATTCATGTATAATTATGGACTATTTGAATGAATTAGAAATCATGATTTGAAAAGAGAATTACTTTTGAGTATGATGACTCAACATGGAAATTTATGAGTTGGAAATGCTCAAATATAAATTGTGAATTGGAAATTGAAACCAAAAGAGTAGCTAAGTCTCCCCCGGCATTTGGAAATAAAAATTGAAAAGAAAGACCAAGGTTGGTCATGTTGAAATGAATGAATAAGACCGGTTTAGTGGAGAGGCTAACTCTAGAGCTTTGATTTTGTTCATGATTTTAATAAAACCTAAGGATTAGTACATAGTGAAGACGTGATGAAAGTAAGAGAAAAACATTGAGTATGAGGGCCATTGGATAGCGGTGAGAGCGTATCCCAGGAATTCCCATGATGAGTCTGGGTGAGGATGCTGCTCCAGAGTACCGTCCCGGTGGCGACGCTCGTGAGATGTTTGAAGACTACGGGTGGTGTCATGTCTATGGTGAGAGCTGAATTATCACAGGATGTCTGCATGATGAGTCATGTCAGCGATGAGATTCTCTCCAGAGTGCCTAGACATGAGTTCGTAGGTTTGAAAACATCTAGAATACTTACCATAATTACAGTAGTAGATTAATTCATAACGAGGGATTGAACCCTACAAAGATGAAGAACGATTAAGGGCTTGCCCTCGGACATATGCAGTATGGGATGCATAGAATCCGAACAAGTACGCATTAGTGTCATGTAACATAAATAAATGCATTAAGGACTAAGTGCACAATCACAACATGACATCAATAGGGTAGTCCCCTTTAGTTTGATTTGTGACAAGTTTGTGTTGGCTAAATATGGAAAATTAAGTTATACTATTTCCGGCATAGAGAGGATGGCCGTGTATAATGATCGTCGGTTGAATAAACTGACGTACCCACAGTCTTATATGCAGGTAAATGGCTTGATAAAGATTAAAGAGGAACAATTGCATAAAGATTATTCAATGATGCTGTATATCTTTTTTCATTGTTGTAAAATTTTATTTCCGCTGTGCAATGTAAGATGTAATATTGATGTAAACTCTGATGTAAAGTGAAAAGTTTAAATTTCCTTGTAAAATTGTACTAAAAGAAGCGGAAAGATCCTGTAGAACATCTCGAATTCAGTGTATTTGGGATTCGGGGCGTTACACTATGCACCCTGGTGGCCGAGTAATGGAGTTGAGTGATTTGAAGAGTCCTTGTCTTGAAGCGTCGCAACTCTCCGTTTTGGCATTTTGCCTTCTCTTAGTGGGCCCTTAAATGCCTAAGTAAACCCAAACGTCGCTTTGAGGTTATAAATTCTCCCCCCCTTCACCCCTTGGCTCATTCCCACTTTTACTTCCTAGTTTTTACTTTTACTCTTAGTTTGCTCTGCTAGCGGTGATTTGTGCTCTAAGGTGGTTGCGCTAGCTGTTGCCTGGGCCAGGCGATTTCCGGTGATCTAATTCCGACCGTGAACGTCACTTCAAGGATATGTCACCTCAAGGTCAGTGTATTTGCCTTATACTTTTCAGAGATGTCAAGGGTAAACTTGGAAAGTAAGGCATCGTCCTCGGATGGTAGTAGTGCCGAGGAGAGGAGGCAAGTGGCAAGCCTGAGAAAGAGGAAGGAGGTGGTAGGACCGTCCGTGGCCGAGGAAAAGAGGAAGAAGATAGTGGCCCGGTCTCCTGTAGTCGAGGAGATCGTGGAGACTGAGAAGCGAGCCCCTGAGTCGGGCCGGTACCCTAGTGTGCTGTCCGGCCACGCCGGAATTAGGCGGTACGAGCGTGATCTTCTGAAGAAGGCGATCGTTGGTAGGTCGGCAGTTTATGAAGAAAAAAACCCTAGAGAGACTACCGAGGTGGACGAAATTGCCTTGGTATTATCTGAGAAGGACCTGCTCCGGATTAGAAAGGGGTTCGCCATCCCTCCGGAGTACAAGCTGATCCTCCCCGGCCTTGGGATCCGGACGAACTCCGAACTGTCGCCGGATATGTGTGTGTTTGACTTCGACTCTTTGAGCGCCGACTTGCGCTTCCCTCTGCATCCCTTCGTGTTAAAGGTACTTTAGTGGTATTGCCTGGCACCGACCCAGTTTATGCCGAACTCCTGGCGCCACGTGCTCGCCTTCTTGCTGCAGTGCCACATCGCCAAGGTCGAGCCTGACGTGGTGATCCTCCGGAGCCTGTATCAAATCCACCGGATGAATAAGGCCGAGCCTCGCTACTACTTGTCACCCCGGAAAGGCATTAGGCTCATAGAGAATCCGGATTCGATAAAAGGTTGGAAGGAGAAGTTTTTTCTGTTGAAGGGGCCCTCGACGCTGGACTTTCCGAAATGGTGGAAGGTAGAGGTGCCGAAGTTTGCAAGGGTCGACCCGGTGCTGACTGCGGCCGAGGAGGAGGTGGCGGCGAAGCTCATTGCTCTCCCAATGTTGAGCTGGAGAGAAATGACCGAGGAGGTGCTACACGGGTCGGGCCTTAGTCCGATCGACCCGAGTATGCCCCTGACATCTTGTCGCAATTTTTTTTTAAGTTTCTTGTTCGTTTTTCTAACTTGTTGTTTGTTTTGTTGTTCGGAACAAAAGCGCCGAAGATGGATTTCATAGGGATGATGAATGAGCGAGGTAAGGTTGCCGACGGTAGGAAGAGGAAAAGGACGGGCACGGGTCCTTCGTCCGGTCGCCCTACCAAAGCTCCCTCGGTAGTCGCCGACCCTACCCCCGCTATTCAAGCTCCATCGTCGGAGGTGGCTGTTCCCGCCGACCCCTCAGCTCCTGCTTCGTCTGCCGCGACCGGTGAGACCTTCTCCGTCTCGGCAGCGCTGTCGCTCGAGGTCCTGCCTCTGACGACTCAGGCTGAGGAGATCCTGACCGAGCAGCATAAGAAGCTGTTCGTCCCCGACTGGTGGGTGAAGAACCACAAAGGCTTCCTCGGGAACTCGCAGATGTGTAAGCAGGCCGTGAAGCATCTCGCGACCCCAAAGGACCGAGCTGCTTTGAAAGCGGGGACGACCGGCGACGACACCTATGAGGTCGCCCGGTCTCTTATGTCGGTAAGTCTTGATTTTCTCCTTTTTAAGAATTTCGCCTAAGTTCACAGCTCGGCTCTAACTCCTTCTTACCACAGGCCACCTATCACTTCGGCCATCTTATTCAGGAGTTCGCCGACCAGGAGAGGGAACTGAAGGCCGCCTGTGACAAGGACAGGGCGGAGAAGGCGAGGGCGATTAGGCAGCTCGAGGCGGAGCAACGTCGCTCGGATGGCTTGGCAGTTCGAGTCGCCGACCTCGAGGCGAACTTGGAGCGAATGAAGGAGCAGCTCGCCGCGGAGGTTACCAAAGTCGCTAAGGCTGCCGAGGAGTTGGCAGAATCGGCGAAGGCCCTGGAGGTGGCGAAGGCGGAGAAGGACGCTGCGGCGGCAGTGATAAGGGTGGAATTCGAAGCCGAGGCGAAGAAGCACATGGCTGGGAATATGGAGAAGTCCTACGCCAGGGTGCTCGACCATGTTCAGGCTCGGTTCCCCGGCTTTCAGAGAGTTGGGTACCGGCTATGTCCTGGCGGTGAGGATGAAGGCGAAGAAGTTGAAGAAGATGACGATTGGGAAGAAGAGAATGAACCTCGGGATGGGGAGGTACCAGCCGACCCCAAGACCGCGTCGGCTGATCCTCAAACTGAGGTGACGAGGGGCGAAGGGCCATCTGACGAGGCGCCGGTATCTGAGCTGCCGCCCTAGGTGGATCCCTGATTCTTTTGTTTTTGTAATTTTTCTTTTTGTGTAAGCCTTATAGCGGACTGGCCACCGCTCTTTTGATGTGAATGAAAAGACTTCTTCTCAAAAATTTTGTTTTGAATTTGTCTAAGTGTCTGGCTCGGATATAGTCTTTTAATGTGATGCCCTCGTCTTTCAGATCGTCAAACTTGATTCAGACACCGCAACAGCTCGGCGTCGTGCGGAACTGTTTAAGCGGTCTCGCGAAGCTCGTCTCGAGGGCAAGATTGAGCTGATTCGGAGAGTGCTGTTCAATGTGGAGAAGAAGAACAGCGAGTTACTGGCCGAGGTGCATCACTTGCAGATTGCCGAGGAAGAACTCTCGGCTAAGGAGTAAGAGTTAGCCTCGGCGCTGGCCGAGCGAGACGAGCTCGCAACGAAGGTCGAGCAGTTGCAGAGGGTTACAGTCGACAAGAGCATCGAGGTGACCAATTTGGCGCGAACCGAGTTAACTTCCCTTATAAACGCCTTTTGAGAGGAGTTGGAGAAGCCCCCCATTGGGCCCCCATGAATGAGGTGTAGGACACGCTCCTCTTCAAATTCGGAAATTCCATCGCGTTTAGGACGCTTGTTAGCCCCCCGAGGCGGGAAGGAAGATCGGCTCGGTCCTTTCTCACGAACTTGGTCAGCCGCCCCCTCTAGATGAGAGCTTCTATCTCGTTCTTCAGGGTCCGACAATCATTGGTGTCGTGGCCATGGTTCCGGTGATAGCGGCACCACTTCTCTTTTTCCCTCTTCTTGCCAGGGGTGTTCATTTTTGGCGCAGAAGGTATCACCCCCTCCTTCTCGACTTCCATGAGAATTGTGAAAATGTTGGCATTAAGAGGAGTGAACTTTTCAAATCTGGGGGAAGGTCGGTGCTGACCGCCATTGTCTTTCTGAAGCTTCTTGACCCCTTCTTCTTCAGTTGCCTTTCTTTTTGTCCCGGAGGTAGACCCTCCGAAGCCCAGGAGATATTCGACTTCTTCGGCCCGAATGTACTTCTCTCTCCTAAGAAGGAGGTCGGCAAAATTATGCGGAAGCTTCTTGGCGAGGGAGGAGCGAATGTTAGAGTTGAGAACATTTGATTGGAAGGCGGCCACCGCAACTGACTGGTCGAGGAGAATGAGATGGATCTTACCTCTGCAGTGAACCTCCTCATGTAGTCTCTCAACTTCTCTCCCTTCTCCTGGCAGAGCTGGAGTAAGGAGATGCTGGTCTTCTCCGTGCGTCTGCTACTCACAAAATGTGTAACGCCCCGCCCCAATGCTCAGACGAATTATAAATACTATGTAGTTCCACTGCCCACCACAGGCTGCCTCTCAAAAGGTGGTTAACCGAATTGGTGACTCTTGATCCTCGGCAATAGTATTTATACTCTGATTATCCTCGCAAATTCCCGATATGGGACTATCTTTTCACAATTCTCTCACAAATCTCACGGACCAGTCGACTGCTGGCAGTACCAGTCGACTGTCCTCTACCAGTCGACTGCTGGCAGTACCAGTCGGCTGGTCTGGGGTATTACAAAATGAGTGATGAAGAGGGTCTCAAACTGTTCGAAGGAGAATATGGAGGACGGGGCGAGGCGGGAGTACCATTCCCGAGCCGAACCTTTAAGAGTGGTAGGGAAGGTCTTGCACAGCACGGCATCAGAAGCTTGGTGGATTAGCATGAGGGTTTTAAAGCTTTCGATGTGGTCCATAGGGTCTGACTCCCCCGAGTAAGTTTCGAACTGCAGGGGTTTGAAACCTCTTGAGATAGGAGCCTCTATGATGGTTCGGGAGAAGGGAGGTCTGCTCGGGCGGATGGTTCTTCCTCTTAACTCCTCATCCTTGTCTATTCGGCCGATGCGCCTCTCCATCTTGTGGAGATGGCGGTAGAGAGCATCGTCCCTCCGACGGTAGTCAAACGAGCCCCTGGACTCGTCTTCATAGGAAGGGGAGCGGGGACTACGGCAACAGTAACTCTGGGAGCGGCGAGGACTAGGAATATGTTGTTGGTCATTAAAAGCCGGAGGAGGAGTTATGGACCGATGGTGAGGACTTTGGACCCGTGGGGGAGTAGGGACCCTTTGGGTGTTATTGTTGTTGGGTCGGAGGTTGAGACCTTGCAACACCGTTGTTTGGAATTACTGAAACTCGGCACGGGTGATGGGTGCCTCATCGTCCCTCGGATGTTGCCGATCGGCAGGGAAATGGGGTCTTCTCCTGTGATGCTCGGGGGACTCTCTCCGCCCTCTTCGGGTAGGGGATCTTCTGTAGTCCCGGCGGTGAGGAAATTGCTCATCCAGACGTTGTTGGGGGCAGGCTCCCTCTCGGGCCCGCTTTTCATCCAGACGGCGGCGAAGATCCTCATTCTGCCGATTGAGGATGGTATTGCAAAGGTCGGAAGCTCGGGAATTGTGGGAGGCCATAGAATCCGTAGAGACATTGTGTATCGAGATGCGGTCCTGATGGAGAGGTTGTTTCTGCGGGTTGGGACGCAAGGCCCCTGCACCGACATTTTGAGGGCCGGGGGGACCCTTAGGAGGTTGCTGATTCTGAAGAGGAGGCTGGTCCTGCTGGAGAGGGTCCTCAGCTTATAGAGGAAGTTGCCCCTGCTACTGAGCGGGTTGAATGGGGACTTCCTGTTGTTGATCGACGAGGTTGGGTCCACGGTTGGACCCTCTGGATCTTACTTTCCGAGGAGGCATGACTGGGGAAGGTCTGATCTTTGGGAAGAGGGGAGGTCTGATATTCCCACAGACGGCTCCAATCTGTTACCGCTAAATCTGGTGTGGGGGCAAACAGATAGTATTTGTGGATTCTTGGAAAACTTGAATAGCAAACCTGAAACCTGTACCGCCGGAGTTTGACCGTTGACTCCCGCCGTTTACCTGCAAAAAGTGCGAGACACCGGGATTGATCCCGGCGATGCACCCTCCGACGCTCAAGTCAGTAATCAGGAATGATTATAAAAGAGCATAAATTAGCAAAAGATTGATTACCTCTTAATGGTGGTGGATGGGGAGTATTTATAGTCGCCTTTGGGATCAGATTAGGAATGTCATTCCTGTGATCAGATTAGGAATGTAATCCCTGTGATCAGATTAGGAATGTAATCCCTAATTCTCTGTGAAAGGATAGATGTGAATAAGGGCCGTTGATTAGTATTAATCAGAAACCCTAATTCTATCCTGCTGGACTGGGTTCGCTGCGGGTTGGAACCCGCACCCAGTTGAGACAGATCCGTTTATGGGTTATTGGGCTTTGAATAAAGTCTCAGTTCCCCTTTCAGACCCATTTGTAGGTGAAATTACCATTTTACCCCTAGGCTTTGAGATCCGTACCCGATTTGGACGACCCCGATTTAACCTCATTTTTAGCCATATCAGTAGTAGAGATATACTATACAGCATGCAAACTAAGAACGGAAAGAGGAGCTAAGAACAATATAGAAAAAAAAAAGTTGAACATGTGAAGAATCTGGGGAGCAAGATCAAACATCATAGAACTATGCTTCACAACCTGAGAGAAAAAATCTTCCCAAGGCATCATGGAGCTCCTACCTGCTCCTTTCTTCTTCTCCCCATTTTCTCCCCCTCCTAGGCCCCAGTAACCATCGTCGTCCTCCTGTTTCCCCCCCCCATCCCCCCATCGTGGCCTTCTCTACTTTTCTCATCTCATCTGCTTCTCACTTGCCCTTCTCCCCCCCTTTCATCTCCACTCTTCGCTGCTTTCCTTTTATTCATGACGTCCTCGTGGCTCTCCGTTCTTGAGCTCAGTGGGTGCGGGCCCAACGAAGGGGTCCGCCACCCACCGGCATCCCATAATGCCATTGCCATAGCGCCAGTTGCTGCTCCATCCTCTCCACCGAAAGCCTATTCCGAAGCCCAGCTGCTCTCAGCTCATAACATGGCGCAGTCGGTTGCTGTGACCACTCGTGAAGTGCTTCCGAGGGACCAAAGCAACTCAGCCGCACCTCTTATTGCGAGTAGAGATTGTGTGCTCAGGCGTGAGCGCTCCCCGACGCGTGCACATCATCGTACACTGCAACGTCGCGAAGGGAGGATTCACGATCATCATCGCACTGTTTCTCATCGTCAACAAGAGATATCTGTCGGAGGGAGGGCCCAACGAGGGGGTCCCCCTCCAGGTCTGCTAAGGCGGAAGAGGTCCCCTACGCGTCAGCAACTTCCCCCTCCATACAGGGGACAAGCTCGTGGTGTGTCAGACCGAGTGCAACACAGTAAGCCACAAATCCTTCTCAAGCATAGCAATACTTTCACAGAACCAAGGATGTACCAACCTCTCAGGCCGGCACCACTCCTTCCTCAAACACAACAACAACAACAACATGTTAAACCTATTCTAGAGCCTATCAGCCAGCCTAAGAGCTATCCCAAGATTCCAAGTTCTGAGAGTGTTTTTCCTAAGTCTCTACAGGGTCCTAGCCACAACTCCAAGCCACATCCCACGTCCCCAAAACCCACCACCTTCCAACCCGTGCTCACAGCTATCCGGGAGTGCCCAGAACCTTACTCCAACGCAAAGCGAGACCCGCGGGGATCTTCGCTAGGCGGGAACATGGATGAGGGACACTCCGAAAGTGTGGAGTGCGGGGGGCAGTGGGAAATTGTGCGCAGTAAGAAGAACAGATCTGAGAGTTTGGCCACTTACCCTCGTAAGGTTGATCCCCATCACCAAAAAAAGCATCGCAAAGGTAAACGAAAACCAGCTCCTTGTTTTAACTGCGGAGATCTCGGCCACTTCAGGAGTGAGTGCACGAAAGAAGTCCGGTGCCTTAATTGCTTGATGTGGGGACATATGTCATATGTGTGAACCAATTTGGTTGTATCCAAGAGCGATGAAGACAGACAGGTTAGTCGAGGGAGTTCCCCTGACCATCCCGCGGTCATCCGGTTGGCAAATTGCTTGGATATCGTTAAACATGAAGAAACATGGTTGAGGAATTGGTGTGCGATCGCCAAGGTGAAATCTGGCAGGCCGTCGGAGGTCCATCTCACCCAAGCACTCAGTGAGAAGTGGCCTATGAGGGCTGACAAAGATTGGGTCGCAAAAAAGTTATGCCACATGCAATTTCTTGTTTCCTTCCCCTCCCCGGAAAAAGTGGCATCGACGGTGAGCCTGGGGACCGTTGATTTTGGTCACTTCCAAGTTCAATTCAGCGCTTGGACCCCAAATTTTGGAGCCGAACTCCCGCAAGGTGATAAATATTGGGTATGGATCCAGAACGTACCCATGCATTTTTGGAGGAAGGAAGCACTTCAAGAAATGGTGGCAGACTTTGGGTGTATTGTAGAAGTGGGTGAGAGCACGGTGAGAAGATCGGAGTTGGTCTCGGCAAAGATCCTAATCAGGAGTCCCGACATTGAAGCTATGCCGCGCTTTGCCAAGGTGCATTCTTTCGACAAAGCATATTTGATAAGATTTGTGCTAGTGAATAGAGTTGATTCAGAAAACTCACTGGAACCTGGTTCCTCTCCCAAGCCTAAGAATGCCCTATTAGATCACCGATCTTACAAGCAGGTTGTTACGCCTCCTGACTGTCTCACGATTGATGGATCACACGAAGTGGAACGTGCTCACCGGGAAATTCTATCGGCGGCGAGGGCTCAGGGGCGTAACCAAAGGGAGGTGCTTGTCCCACAGAGCAGAGAGTCTCGTCGTAGGGACCGTCCCGCACAACCCAACGGTCAAGAGTCCTCGGAGACCCTCAACTCGATGGATCGTACGGTGGTTCCAGTCGAGTGCTGTGCTCTGGTGGAAAGCGCAGGTGCTCAGGGGGTAGGGTCAGGGTCTGCTTCACAAAGTGGCCTTGCTCCAGTCTGTAAGTCGATAGCCCCAGGCAAGTCGACAACGGTGACAGGAGTAGGTAAACTAACGACCAAGGAGTGGGTCGAGAAACTGTGGTATGCGACAGAAAGAGGAAAAGAAACTGCTGAGGGGCAGAGGAATCAAGAACCAGTGCTGCCAGTGGGTAAAGAAACGAACCAAGAGCGTACCACCCCGAGGATAGAGGGCGCCCTAGCGTTCGATCTGAGTAAAGAGGGAGTAAGTAGGAGGAAATTGCTTTTGAAAGAGGGCGATTTGGGGAAATTTGGCAGAGCGGAGGGGGAGAGCGAGTATGGGACAAAGGAGGTAGATGAGGAGTTGCTTTTTGCCATGGCTTCAAATGGAAAGGGCAGAGATAAATTAGCGTTTAAAGTTTCGAAGAGACAGCCTGTCGATGCCGCAGAGCCCACCTCTGAGGTGCTTACAGCTGGCGCTTGCGCCAGCATAGATGTGACAGCCTTGGCTGTTAACGAGACTAACGATACATTGCTTCGCGAGGTGGAAAGTATTAAAGTGGTGCCAGCGTCTGTCTATGCCGCTACGCCCACCAACGATGGGCTGCCAGCTGGCGCTTGCGCCAGCTTCGATGCGACAGCTTTTGCTGATTTCAATACTGGCGTTACGTTGTCCCGCGAGGTGGAGGCTATGAAAGTGGTGCCAGCGGGTGTCAAGTTTGGGGCTGCTGTTGGGCCGGGTCATGTGTCTAATGGGCCCAATGAGGGGTCCATTGAGACGATTAGTTTGTTTGGGCCAGATAACGCTAGTGTTTCGGGCGGTATTAAGCCATGTCTTGTTGCGAGTGGGCCCACAGAGGGGTCCACTTCGGGGGCCAATTCTACTGTTTTTGTATCTCCAACTGACGGGCTCAATGCGGAGTCTGCTCTGAATCAGTCTACTCTACAGAGGGTTATACCTCTCATTGATAGTGATGAGGATCCTGAAGGGCGGCTAAACCTGGATGAGGAATTCTCGTTCACAGACGAGGAATCGGAGGATCTCGAGTTCATTGCCAACACCCAGAGAGAGGTTTCCCCTGAAATGGTTCTCTCTACGCTTCCAGAGTCAGCTCCTAGAGGAAGCGCAGGGTTGTCTCAGCGGACAGTGGGGTTCAGAGTGCTACGCTCACCTAAGAGGGCTCATGCGGAGTCCTTGGATGACTTTCTGGAGAGAGCCATGGCCGCCAAGGCGGCTAAATTCGTCAATGGAGGTACAAAAACTTTTCTTGCTAATATTTTAAATTTCATGTCTGATTCTGAAGTTTTTCTTTTAGCAACGACTTGTGGTTTGGAAGTCTGTGATAAAGAACGTAACGCGTTACTTCTTAATAAAATGAGGGGTTGGGAGTCTGATAGGGCGAAACCTAGTGTTCTAGTAGATCTAGGTACCAACTTTAGGGGGACTACGAACTCTGAGGGCGAAATCCGCCCGAGTCCCTCACACACTGTTACCTTGGACATGGTTCCCCAATGAGTACACTATTCTGGAACGTCCGGGGTTTGGGGGATAAAGGCAAAAGGGGCATGGTTAGAGATGTGATCACGAAGGCTAAGGCAGATGTGGTGGGGCTCCAGGAGACCAAACTTAGTCATGGGCACAAGTTCAAGAGATTAGGGGGGAACAGAATTAAGGAATGGGTCTTTCGCCCATCTGTGGGGGCCTCAGGGGGTATTGCAATTGGATTCAACTCAGACCTGTTCACTTGCTCTGAGGTCGTTAATGGTACTTTCTCCCTTACTGCACGATTGACTCGTCGTGCTGATAAGTTCGAACAGACTATCACGGTGGTATATGGATCGAATGTAGCATCAGAGCGTGAGGCATTTTGGCAAGAACTTCTCAATATTCGTCTCCGAAGGGTGGGGGCGTGGATTGTCGGGGGAGATTTCAATATCACCCGCTTTGCGTTCGAACACAAGGGTAGAGGCTCCAGCGACAGGCACAGAGCTGATTTCAATAGAGTAATTACGGAACTGGAATTGATTGACATCCCCATTAATGATAGACTATTTACGTGGTCTAACATGCAATCTAATCCAATTATGGCAAAACTGGATAGGATTCTTGTTTCTATGGATTGGGAGGCTAAATTCCCGCTTGCATCGGCGAGATCGATCCCTAGACCCACGTCAGATCACTCTCCTATCTTGCTTGACCCTGGGACTCAGGGTGACAAAGGTCATAGAAAATTCTGTTTTGAAAAGGCATGGCTGGAGATTCAGGGGTTCCACCACCTGGTGATGGAGAACTGGTCGCTCCCAGTGACCAGCACAGATGCTGCGGGTCGGTGGTGTGAAAAAATTTGCAGATTAAGAAAACGGCTGCGTAAGTGGAACCAAGCTAGGTTCTCGACCATCTGGCGAGCAAAAGCCTCTATGTTGGAAGAAATCGACGAGCTTGAAAAAGTGGAAGAATCGAGAGACCTGGCACAGGAGGAAAGAAATAGACTCCTGGAGCTTCGTGAGAATATTGCCAATCTCTATAAAATGGAAGAAATTAAATGGCAGCAAAGATCTAGAATTTCGTGGCTCAAAGAGGGAGACGCGAACACAGCCTTCTTCCACAGAGTGGCAAGTGCTAGACGCAGGTCCAATCTTATTCTGTCCTTAGAAACAAGCTCGGGGACGGTTACAGATGGACGTCTGATCTCCTCAGCGTTCCAAGGTCACTTCAAGGACCTTTTGGGGAAGAAGAAGGATTTTCGGGTCCCCCTCAAGAATGACTTCTGGCAAGCTTACCAGATTCAGTCTTCGCCATCACTATCAGGCCTGGAATCTCCGTTCTCGGAGGAGGAAGTCCAAAAGGCCATCAATCAGATGGGAGCAGATAAAGCGCCCGGGCCAGACGGGTTCCCAATGATGTTCTTCCAAATTTTCTGGGACGAAATTAAAGGGGACTATATGGCACTCCTGGAAGACTTTTTTGACAATAAGCTCAGATTGGGGATGTTTAATTTTTCGGAGGTTGTCCTGATTCCCAAAAGGGAAGAGGCATCGAAAGTGGGCGATTTTAGGCCAATCAGCCTCATAAACTGCTCGGCGAAAATTATTTCCAAAATTCTAGCTATCCGATTGGGGGGTATCATGGACAACCTTATCAGCAAATCTCAAACAGGCTTCATTAAAGGGAGGAACATCCTTGATTGTGTGGCAACGGCTGAACAAGTTATTCATCGCTGCCATACGACCAACTCGAAGAGCTTTCTGCTCAAGCTAGATTTTGAAAAAGCCTATGACTCGGTCGAGTGGGAGTGCCTGTTGGAAGCTCTCAAGGGTAGGGGGTTCAGGAATAAATGGATTGGTTGGATCAGGCAGTGCTTAATATCTAGCAAAACGGCCATTTCTGTGAATGGCAGATCGGGCCAGCCGTTCCCTTGTAGGAAGGGCCTCAGACAAGGGGACCCATTATCACCGCTCTTGTTCACTATCGTAGCGGATGTGTTGAGGGTTATGCTTGTTAATTGCCAGGAAAAGGGCTGGATTACTCCCGTGGCATGTGCTGCGTCTACGAAAGGGTGTACGATCCTACAATACGCAGATGATACCATTCTTTTTGGTAACGGGTCCATACGAGAAACTGCCTGCTTTAAAGGGACCCTATACTGTTTTGAGGTCTGGTCTGGCCTTAGGATTAATTTTAACAAGAGTGCGCTGACTCTGATCTCCCTTTCCGATGGTGAAGCAGAGGAACACGCTAATATCTTGAACTGTACGACGAGCGGCTTCCCTATCAAATACCTCGGACTTCCACTCAGACCAGGGAAATTATCTAAAGCAGACTGGTTGCCTATCATTGACAGGATTGAGGACAGACTTTCGGGATGGAAAGGTAAATCGCTGTCCCTGGGGGGCAGAGTGGTTCTCATTAACTCAGTCTTGTCTAACCTGCCAATCTACTACATGTCCTTCTTCGAACTTCCGAGGTGGGTGATCCAGAGGATTGACCGAGTTCGTAAACGATTCCTGTGGAAGGGGGCAGACTCGGTTAAAGGAGGTTACCACCTCATCAAGTGGAGCATCGCTTGCATGAAGAAGTCGCATGGAGGGCTAGGCATCCTCGATCTCAGAGATATGAACCTTGCCCTGTTGGGAAAGTGGTGGTGGAAGGTATTCCACAACAGTGGGGAAGGTTGGCAGGAGTTCATTCAACCCTATCTCAGGGGTAAAGGCACTAGAAACCTTGGCTTCCGGGTAGGGTCGAAAGTGTCGCGATTCTGGAAAGGAATTGCCAAGGCCAGCGGCCCCTTCAACTCGGCGGTTACGACGACTATTGGCAATGGCAGGTCCACCAGATTTTGGTGGGATAAGTGGTGTGGAGCCCATTCCCTGAAAGAATTGTTCCCAGAGCTGTTCGAGAGGTCGAGCAGACCGAATCTGACAGTAGCTGAAGGTTGGAAAAGGGGTGGTTGGAATCCGGCGATCCGAGGAACGCTGACCCCAACCTTACAACAGCATTTGATTGATTTGCAAGCACTCATCGCTCGGGCAGGTGCGAGGTGCATACAAGGCCCAGACCAGAAACAATGGGGGCTCGAGTGCAAGGGAACTTTTTCGGTGAGATCTCTGTATCATCGGATTCACTACCGCGGTTGTAGACCCAGCTGGGCACAGGTATTGTGGAAGGCAAAAACCCCCTCAAAGTCAGAGTTTTTCTCTGGCTTGTGCTCAATGATGCTATCCTAACTAGGCAAAACTTTGCCAAGAGACAACCACAGGTGTCGACCAATTGTGGTTTTTGCGATGACCCTATGGAAGATCTTAATCACCTCTTCATCCATTGCCGCCGAAGTAAGGCAACCTTGGTCGAGGTTCTCCGAGCCTTAGGAACATGTGACTACCCCCACGTTTATGAAGACTTGTGGATTGGCCCCAAATTTGCAACGATCCGTTATGAGATGAAGGATGCGTGGTACATCGCAATTGCGGCAACATCTTGGGTGTTATGGCTTGACAGAAATAATTTTTATTTTCGTGCTTCATGTAATAGTATTTCTGGTAACCTGTCTCACATCATGCATCTTATTTCTTTTTGGGCTACAGCGGCAGCCACAGGGGCAAGAGGAAGGATAGCCAGAGTTTTCCAGGTTGAGGAGTTCGACGATGAGGAGGTAGAGATCGGGCCGACGCTGGACTGAAGTACTTGCTTCATCAAGCAGGACAGGGCTTTGCCAGATGGTGATTTTGGGATCCACCCCCGGGTCTTTCGGGTGGGTTGACTTTTGTTGTTAGACCCATCCCCCAGGGCTTGTTGGGGGATATGTTTTTGTTTCTTTGCATTTTTCTTTCTGCATTGTACTTTTATTGAGTTTTGTATTCCTGCTTTGTACTTTTTTGAGTTTTGTATTTCTCCCGGTGAGCCGGAGTTGTTTTATTAACTGCTTATTAATGAAACAGGGTCGCTTTATTCCACCTTTTCCTCAAAAAAAAAAAGATCAAACATCATAATCAGCACCTATTGAAGCAACAGACTCTAGTATATTCATCCTCTGTTCACCACTGAAGTAGTGGTTGCTGCACTTTGCTGCTGAATCCCAGATGGAATCAGAGAAGAAAATGCATCGTGAAGTGGTGAAAGATCTAGCTTTTCTTTCTTTGAAGGGGCAATAATATCTATCCAAGAATGAACGTAAAATAAAAGTTGTCAAGTAAAGATGAAAGATTGGCACTTTTTTGGTGAAAATTCATTTTATTCCTTTCACTCCATATCTTGTTCATATATGTTTATTTATTTTCTCAAATTTTTTGAGGAATTATTTATATTCTCTATGTACCTCTATGTAGTTCATTTTGTTGAGTTGGCTGTATATATGGGGAACAAAGAAACAAAAAGAAGTTCATTTGAAGGTCGAATTCCTTTGCGAACTTCATCATGATATATTAGTTGCTGCAAAAAGAGCAAGTTGTATGTCTTTTTTTCATTGCTATCGACACTTACAAGTGTACTTGTAGATATAATTGCTCCTCTGGTTAATGTTATAGTACTAGCTTAATGTTGTAGATATAATTTCATCATGAATCACCGTCTTTAATTAGCTAACTGGCTAAATGTTGCAAGTGAAATTTTTTACTATAGCAGTTAATTAGTGCTATATCATTTGCAAGTGAAATTTTTTACTATAGCAAGTGAAATTTTTTACTATATCATTTGCACTGCATGCAGTTTCAGTCGCAAGCTGAACAAACATTTGATTACAATCAGTTGAAGATCCAACATAACATTACATTAAGTATACAGTCTTGTCGTTAAAGACAGACAATTACTATTGTACTATTTATTATGGAGGATGACAAAATTGTGGCCAAGTTAAACCCCAGTTTTGAGACCTTGGAGAGCCTAGACATCTTCAAAACTCAAAAGAAAAATATATATATACTACCAATTTTTATGAGAATGACAGTGATGCATCCACATATAGAATGATAGAAGCTTAATGAAAACTGAAACGTGGAGGACTCAATTACAGTAAGAAAGTTTATTATTGGAATTAATGGATTTTAATTAGGTGGATTTGGATAATATATATGCATGCAGCATGCTGTTACATAAATTGCTTTCATTTAACAAGTCTCCTTTTCAAACTATGCATCCAAAATTTGCTATATATATACAGTATATTGATAACCAAATAAAACAAAAAATTAACCAAATCCTAAATCATCAGTCATAAACTCAACTCCTATAAGAATTCAATTTGAGAAATGTTACGCATATATTATTTTCTGCCCTAAATATACATTGAGTTTATCTTTTTAGTAATTATTTAAATTTTTTAATTATTTTTTGGTAAATAATTGATCCAACAATTATTTTTGATGTATCGGATAGAGCCAAAAGGCTCCAGCCATCAAAATATATTAATCAATTAAACAGTACAAGTACAAAGAAATAATCAAAGGCTTTACAAGATGTAAAACAGAATAGAGCGAACTAAACAATAATGAAATCCTAACTAGGAGGCAAAGGACGCCTAATAAGGGAGCTAAAATACAACTGAAGAAGCACCCGCTGAGCGGGGATACTAAAGCTTCAGCCCGGAAAGCAAACTCGCGAAAAGAGAAAACACCACCCTGTCTCACCCACCAGAAGAGCAGAAACAATAGGAGCGGCGAGGCAAAAGCAGACCAAAAGGCCCTCCTACCAAGCAGAATACCAACTCCAGCGGCAGCCAGAGAGGAGAATCAAATCGGCACACTGGGAAAATACCAAGCTGAAAACGCAACTCAACTGGGCGCCAACTGACGGGCTGACAAAACATGAGCTTGCCTGGCGAGGATACGCGCACTCACTCGAGTCGGTTTAAGATTACCGACCAGCTTCTTGCGACGATGCTTAACAGTAAGAGGATGAGGCTCAACTAACGGGGATGAACTCGAAGCTGGGACAATCGAAAACAAAGCGTCTTTATAGGTGCTGGAAGGAGAATAGTGAACACCAGAAATCTTCGATGATGAATCAGTGATGAGGCTAGAATGATAGGATGAACAATTATTAAAAGATAAGTTTAACATATATCTAGAATAATATGTATGTGGACCATTTCTCAATAAGTTTAGTTCCACTTTATAGCAATTTTTTATGAAGCCAGATCATGTCTCAATCAAAGCTCTAGAAAACCAATCACTTTGGTTTTTTATTGTATTCCGTACCTAAAACTGAACTCTTTACAGCAAAGTCTGAAAAACTTCACTCAAACGGGACACAGTAATATCAGGTCATCTTGTACGGCTCAGATCTCTCCCATTACCGTATTGCTTTTATCTCATCAAAACTGGGTAAAAAATTAGCACTGTATCAACTTCTCTGACGACCATCAAAGAAAAAACCTTCTCTGACAATACTTCCAGCGATATTAATTATCTATATACTAGATTTGTCACGTGTCTACGGTACGTCTTTATAAACAGTAAATCAACAATTATGTAGCTCAAGTTTGAATAGTATAATAATAATTAGTTGTAAATAAAAGTCTATGTTTCCCCATATATATATGGGAAAAAGGGGTATGAGCAACTTGCTCATTTAGTAAATAAGCAATTAATGATGTGGCATACATGTGATTGGAAAATTCTTAAAAGGGTTAGTTGTCCAATGTATCACATGCATGCCACATAATCAATTGCTCATTTACTAAATGAGCAAGTTGCTCATATCCCTTTTACCCTATATATATATATATATATATATATATATTAATTTACACGTGCGATGCACGTCTTAATAAATTTAATTTTTTAAAAATAAAAATTCAGATATGGTATGAGTTTGAACGTAAAACTTTCTTTATATTAGTTATGTAAGTGTGTTGCACATGTTGGTAGATTTACAAATGACACTAAGGCCTTCTCCCATTATAGCATTACTAGTATAATGTACGTGCGATGCACGTCAAAAAAATTAAAGTCATTAAATTAAATGAATATATGTCGAATAAAAAAAAAATAGTTTAAATTTGTATATTTTGATTTGGGCTACATGTGCGATGCACATTTATATGTGTTGGATATAGTTTGGATGTGTATTATACGTGTTTATATAGTTACAAAGTTAGTGTTTGTTTGATACAAAACCCCCCACTTCCCAAAATACGGGAATACGAGTCTGTGATGAAGGCCCAGCGAATGATACTAACATCATCCATAAGTTGTACCAGTCTTAACTAAATAACATACAAGAAATAATCACAACCACGCAGATAAATATAATCACATAAATAATAACTGAGATAAAAACATGTAGTAGTCAACATAATAACCAACAACTGGGAAAATAAACAACAATTACGGATCAACAAAGCCCGGAATACAAAGTTCAACAAAAGAATAATATTGCGATAAAAAAATAACATGGAAGAAGATAATTTATTTTAAAGCGGCTCCTGCTCTAATCCTAAAAGAACTGCTCACTAATGTCTTCTGGCAATTCTCCTTGTACACCTGTAACTGGATCAACTAGAGTGGAAAGAAAATGTCCTTAGAGCAAGTACGGACAGCAAGTAGTGAAAAGCAAAGAGTAATGGAATATGGAACATCAAGGAATATGAAGCAAGATCAAAATTTCAAAAGTAATAACAGGGACTGATGAAAGGTCTAGATTTAACAATGTAATTTTCAATAACAATAATCGATAAACAAAGTCAATGTCAATAGTCATGATTCAACGATGCAAGTAGTGTGTGTGTGTGTTTGTTTGTGTGTGTGTGTGTGTGTGTGTGTGTAGGGTAAAAGGGATATGAGCAACTTGCTCATTTAATAAATGAGCAATTGATGAGGTGGTATGCATATGATACATTGAGTATCTAACAGCATTTAGGATTTCCCAATCACATGCATGTCACCTCATTTCCCACATATATATATATATATATATATATAGGGGGGAGGGGGATGAGTTTTGTGAGGGTAGATCTGAGCCTTTGATTTTGAGGGAATTGAATGAGAGCTACTCGATAGCTTTCTTTGTATTTTATCATACAGATATAAAAAAAATATGAGAATAAAACATATAAAAGGGTTGAAGTGTACCATATGAGGATACTTGAGTAATTTTAATGTGTGGCAGTAAAGTTTGCATTGGTATCGGATCGGGTTGGGTCGGGTCCTTCACTACCCAGATCCGGACTCGGTCCCTTACAGATCCAAAAATTGGACCCAGACCCAGATTCGTGAGGACCGGATTCGGGTCCGAGTCCGGATCGGGTCCTATTAAAATATTTCTACCCGTTCGGGTAGGAGCGAGAGTGTGAGCGGTGAGCGGAGGCGGTGAGTGGGGGATTTATAATATAGGAGAGAAGAAAAATGCATTAGTTTTGAGTTTGGAAGAATAAGATTTAGAATTGAGAAGGAAGGAGTGGAGGGATGAGGATAGAATATTTATTTTTATGTTGATTTTTGGGGTTTTTAACTGTTCCGGGTCCGAATCGGGTCTGTTTTGAGCGGACCTGGACCCGGACCCGGACGCGAAAGTACAACGGGTCCCATTTGAGGACTCAGACCCGGATAGGCTGGATTGGTAACGATCCAATGTCGGATCCGGATCGGGTCCGCTTCGAATCCGGATTTCGGATATTTATACCAATGCTCAGTAAAGTTGCTCCTACTAAGGAAAATGCACACATACAATACACGCTGAAAAATATGGAAATAAGTTTTCTGATAATAGAAAATTTGTGGGTGTAATTTTAACTTATGTGCACGTTTGTAAAATTAATTCTAAATAAATATGGATTACTATTATTTGTTGGGTGCATTTTATATTATACTTTCTATATTTTTTATCGCAAATATTGGTTCATTCTAAATATTGTATTCTACTCTTCTATATGTTTATTCAATTTATCGGCTTGGAAAAAAAATGAATTGAAAGTAGAGGCTCCTAGATATTTTTCTTATTCTTTCATCATAAAATTAAATTTTAATATGGCAGTGGGGGTGACAAGTTGGTTATCATTTCTGAAATGATTATGGGGGAAAATGAATTGAAAAATAAAAGTAATGAGATAATTGCCTTATTTTATCTTTAATCTATCACAATTCTATATAATATATTATGCTAAATCATTTTTGGTCCAAAAATTAGTCTATTTTTTATTTTTAAAGCAAAAAGAAAGCAAATGTAGGAGGCAACTCCCTATTCTTTCTCCATTCAAATTTTGAAGTGCAACCATATCCCTTAATCAAACTTTAAAAAACGTACAATATTGTATATATGTTATTAAAGAATTTTTTCAAAAATAATTTTCTTATTTTCTTATTTTCTTATTTTTAAAAAAATTATTATTTTGTTCTGATGCGGGTTGTTTTTGAGAGGCGTGTGGATGCACCAGGCGTGAGTTCGTACTCGATTTGTATTGAAGGAGGAGACTCCTATGCAGAAGACCCTCGACTGGACGAACGGTATTGAGGTAGGCGGTATTGAGGTGGAGGCTGTTGCTCGGCTCGGATCTTTGGGGCTCGGATCCGATGGTCTCGTGTACCTGCAGACGGTCTCGGAACACCGGGGTTGGTCCCGGTGGCAGACCCTCCAACGATCTAGTCAGTCACTAAGGGAGAGTAACAGTAACTAGGGTTTGAGTAGAAAAGTTTTGATTACCTGAATTCAGGGGGGAGGGTCTGGTATTTATAGGGGATGCCAACCGGGTCTGGGCCCGTTTGGGGCCGGGTCCGGACCCGGTTGCCCGAGTGGCTGAAGCGGTGGAAAACCGGGCGGTATAGGGCTGACGTGGCAGACGCCGGGGCGGTTTTCGGGCTGACGTGGCAGAGGTCCGGGCAGTTTTTCGACGCTGACGTGGCGGATCCAGAGGATCAGGAAGAGCGCGTATCCTGAGGGGATCCTGTGGCCCAGGACGGGCCACGTTATTCCTGACCCATATCACAAGCCCCACACTCCTGTAGGGCTGGGTGAACTAGCTGTGTAGGAGTGATTCTTCGCCTCTGTGGGAAGAGCAGGGTGAATGTTGGGGTAAAAGGTAGGATCTTCTATTTCCTGAAGAGGCCAGGGGGTAGGAGGAAGGGACCCTTCATTGGATTTTGCGCGGGAGGCCAAGTCTGGGAGAGGGGAGAGCCAGAGCGACGGTTGCCGAGGCTTGGGGTCGGCAGACGAGCTCCAAGGGTCAGTAGGCGATCCCCTCGCTAGTTGGAAGAGCGAGGGGACGCCGAGGTCTCCCGTTGGGGCCCGTTTTGTTGAGTACCAAGGGTCGGCGGCCGAGCTCCGAGGGTCGGTGGACGATCTCCTCGCTAGTTGGAAGAGCGAAGAGGAGGCGAGGTCTTCTTCTGGGGCTCGGTTTGTCGAGCACTAGGGGTCGGCAGACGAGTCCCTCGTGACAAGAGGAGGGCTCATGGGGCTCGCGATGTCATCCGAGCTCCAAGTCCTTCTGAATCAAAGGAGGGTAGATGGGGCTCGCGGTGCTATCTGAGCTCCGAGACCTTCTGAACAAAGGAGGGTAGTTGGGGCTCGCGGTGCTATCCGTGCTCCGAGCCCCTCTGAATCAAAGAAGGGTAGGTGGGGCTCGCGGTGCTATCCGAGCTCCGAGCCCTTCTGAAAAAAGGAGGGTAGTTGGGGCTCACGGTGCTATCCGTGCTCCGAGCCCCTCTGAATCAAAGAAGGGTAGATGGGGCTCGCGGTGCTATTCGAGCTCCGAGCCCTTCTGAACAAAGGAGGGCAGTTGGGGCTCGCGGTGATATCCGAGCTCCTAGCCCCTCTGAATCAGAGGAGGGTAGTTGGGGCTCACGGTGCCATCCGAGCTCCGAGCCCTCTGATCAAAGGAGGGTAGATGGGGCTCGCGGTGCTATCCGAGCTCCGAGCCCTTCTGAACAAAGGAGGGCAGTTGGGGCTCGCGGTGATATCCGAGCTCCGAGCCCCTCTGAATCAAAGGAGAGCAGTTGGGGCTCGCGGTGATATCCGAGCTCCGAGCCCCTCTGAATCAAAGGAGGGTAGTTGGGGCTCGCGGTGCCATCCGAGCTCCGAGCCCCTCTGAACAAAGGAGGGTAGTTGGGGCTCGCGGTGCTATCCGAGCTCCGAGCCCTTCTGAACAAAGGAGGGCAGTTGGGGCTCACGGTGCTATCCGAGCTCCGAGCCCCTCTGAATCAAAGGAGGGTAGTTGGGGCTCGCAGTGCCATCCGAGCTTCGAGCCTTCTGTAAAATAGAAGAGGAATTATTGGCTCGCGATACTATCCGAGCGTCGACCCTTCTGTGGAAATAGAAGAGGAATTATTGGCTCGCGATACTATCCGAGCATCGACCCTTCTGTGGAGCAGAAGAGGAATTATTGGCTAGCGGTACTATTCGAGCGTCGACCCTTCTGTGAAATAGAAAAGGAATTATTGGCTCGCGATACTATCCGAGCGTCGATCCTTCTGACTTGTCGAAAAAGCCTGGTTTGAGAGAAAAAGTGGAAGGGTAGTGGGGTAATTTTATGCCTATTGCTGACGTCATGGGCGCAAAGATCAAAGCATTTCCAGATCTTGGTGGCCGCTGGATCTTGGTAGTTATGATCCAACGGCCAGATCTTTTTTGCGGAAATTGAGGAGTCGCTTTCCCCTTTAAAACCCCCTCCCCCTCCCTCATTTCTTCTTCTTCACTTTATTACTCACTTTCCAATTTTAACAAGAGTGGGATTCTTACTTGCCGTCGGCGATACTTTCCGGTGACCGTAAATTCCTACACTCCAGGTTAGTACTTTCTTTTTAGTAATGTCGCAAACTCAGTCTGGATCCGAGGCTAGCTCGTCAGGCCGTTCCGCAGAGGAATCCGAGCAGGAGACGTCCTCGTCTTTGAGCAAGTATAAGGTGAAGGAGGAGGTTCTGACCGACCCTGGGTAGGACGATGGGGACGACGTAGTCTTCGTGGTGTCCCCGCTGAGGTCCAGAAGGCCGGGAAAGGAGCCCATGGACGAGGGCGAAGAGGAGAAAGAGGATGAGGGGGACGGCGAGGACGAGGAGGAGCAGGATCAGGAGGAGGGCGATGAGGAAGAGGAGGGGAAAGGCACCGAGGGCGAGAAGGAAGAGGAGGGGAAAGGCACCGAGGGCGAGAAGGAAGATGAGGAGGAGTAGGGTGCCGAGGGTGAGGAGGAAAACAAGGAGGGTCAGTATCCCGAGGTCCAGGATGTTTACGACGAGGAGGATGAGGTCAACGAACGGGAGGCTGCCCAAGGAGATGCTGGCCAGGGCACGGCGGGAAGGCCGATCGGGGTTGGAGAAGATCTTCCACCTCTTCCCCTTTGTCGACGCCGTCTCCCGAGCGGAAGGCTCGCCCTCGTCGGAAGAAGAAAGTCTTGACCATCCTACACAGTCCTTCCTCACCAGATGATTACGCACCGAGGGTCTCGAGTTTCCCCGAGTCTCCTTCAAGAATCTAGGGTCAATTCGGATGTATCCCGATGATATTAAGGATATCGAACCGATCCCTCCAGTGCCGGGCGAAGACACTCGGGTGAAGATTCGCGCTGATAGCATCCCGAGCATTTTGAAGGCGGAATATCTTAACATTCTTAGGGCCGCCTACTATATTCTGCGGGAGTTCGAGATCTTCATTCCGAGCCCAGGTATTCGGCCCACCACGGCTCTGGCACCGGGTTACTGTATGTTCCCCGAGGACGCCTTCCTCTCGGGGCTGAGGCTTCCTCTGTATCCTTTTGTTAAGAGGATTCTGAACTGGGCGAGGCTGTGCCCTATGCAGTACAGTTCGAACTCTTGGAAGCATCTAGTCTGCTTTATACTGAAATGCCAAGAGAAGGGAGTGACGCCGAGGCTGACGTATTTCCGAGCCGTTCTTGAGATCGGCTCGCTCAGAGATCAGGAGAGGATTTTTTACTTTTCACCGAGGCCGCATAAGAAGGTCATGCACGGTCATCCGGACTCCATAAAGGGGTGGAAAGAAAAGTATTTTGTGGTTCGGACTGAGGGGTCTTGGGGAATTCCGACCAGGTGGAACTTCGTCAAGCCGAACCACAAGCCTCCGAAGCGGAGCGACTTGACCGCCAAGGAGTGGAAGAAGGTGGAGAAGATAGTCGGGGGGGCACAGTATCGCATGTCCTCGAGTGACCGAGATACACCTCAGTCGGGCCGGACTAAGTCCTGCCGACCCTAGTATGTTTCTTTCCGAATTTGTTCATTTTCCTGCCTTCGTGTTAACGTTAGCTCTTCTCCTTTCTATTTTTGCAGGGATGACAACTCAACAGGCGGACGCTAAGAAGATATTGCTTTCTGTCACCGAGAAGGCGAAGACAGAGAAGAAGAAGAAGGCCGAGCAGGAGAGGATAGCGGCCGAGAAGCAGAAGCTGGCTGCGCAGGCCGGAGGGTCCTCCAAGGGGCCAGCCCCGGTGGCCGAGGAGCCTTCCCCGGCAAAGAGGGTCAAGAGGCACCACTTCCACCACTCCCATTCGTCAGGATGGCTCGGGACGCTGGGGGTGGTTCGGGTAAGACAGTGGATGCCCCGGAAAAAGGGCTCCCCCCTTATACGGCCGACCGCCGCGGAGATGGTGGGCAAGCAGGGTACGCTGCCCTTTGCCCCTGATTGGTCGATCGTGCGGGGGGATTCTCTGCTCGATGGGCCTGTGTCGGTTGAGTTCGTCTCGAAGGCCGCCACCGAGCGCGATTTGATGGCCCTGGCGGCCCAGACGGCGGACCAGGCCTACATGCGGTGGTCTCAGGCACACCTCTCGGTAAGTTGGCTTGGCTCCACTTTTCTCATTAACTTAGAGTTTTTCTGATCTTTCTCTCTTCGGACAGGCAATGCTCCATGGTCAGCATTTCCACAAGTGCTTGGAGAGGGAGATATACATCGAGAGGCGGAATGTGGAGAAGTACCTCCGCGAACTGAACAAGGCCACGGATGAGCTGAAAGAGGCCCGGACCCTGGTGGCCGTCCACGAGGCCCAGATAGAGTCGCTCTGCAAAATCCACAAGCAGGACCGAGAGGATCTTGAGGCAAAGATCGCGGCCGAGGCGGAGAAGGGGAAGAAGGCCCTGGAAGAGATGGAGTCGGCCTTGGGGGAGAATCTGATGCTGGCACAGGACGAGGCATACGAACAGGCCAAGTCCCATTTTAAGCAGATCTACCCCGAGCAGAGCGTGGACCACCTCTGCTATGGATGGCAGGCGGACCTGCCGCTGACCCCTGGTGGTGACGAGACAGGGGGAGTCCAGGGCGACGAAGAGGTGCCACCCCCCCTCAAGAATAGACTAGCTTTTGTTTCTTTTTTCATTTTTGATGTAATTGCCTTAAGCGAACTGGCCACCGCGACTTTTGTATCAAACTTTTGAAAGAAATGAAATTTACTTTTTTGGGCCGATCCTTCCAGACTTGTGTTTTTTGTGATATTTGCTTTCATCTTTTGGTAGATGCACGGGACCCGGATCGCCGAGCCCGTTTCTGCCGATGTACCTCTGACTCGAGCGGGGAAGGAGGCTTGGGAGGCAGTTTTGGCTGGCCAACGAAAATAGGCTCGGGACCGAGCGGCCGCTAAGAATTATTTTCTGAACAGATCTAGAGAGCTCGGTCTGGAGGTGGTGCGCCTGAAGAAGGCCATAGCCGATCGGGACTGGTGGGTAATCGAGACAGACTGGTCCCTATCGGATGCCTCGAGCGGGCGGTCGGCTTCGGAGTCTTTCCTTCGCGAGGCCGTGGTCGAGAAAGAGCTGGAGATTCGCAGGCTGAAGCTGGTGTTAGGCACAGGTCTGATGGAAGAGGCCAGCAACTCGACCCCGGGGCGGTCTCTGACATTTCTGTTGGATAAGGCCCAGCCCGGTGATGCAGGAAGCTCGGTGGCGGGAGTATCTTCCCGGGCCGATCCAACCGAGCATGGGAAGAGCCCCGAAGGAGGCACCGAGTTTGAATTTCAGGCCGAGTGCGAGTGAGTTTGTGAGTTGTTCTTTGTATTTGTACCGACGTTCATTGAGCTGTAAGCAATGAGTAATAATAATAGAATTCGTTTTCTTGAACCTTGATTGTCTCGGTTGCCGAGGGTGGCCGGTGTGTCTGCTACGAAGGGTCGCCACTGATGCGACTGCGTCACTAATGGCGACGTTTCGCATTCCCATGAGTATTTATGGCGACGTTTCGCCTTCCGTCATTTCATGGTCCCGGACGCAATAAATGTGGGCCTCAGGAGGCTATATAATCCCCACCTCTCTTGTTGGTTGTCATGCAGTGAGTCGCTTGATTTGGGTGCCTGCGGAAGGCAGGCACCCAGAGAACACAATATTTCTGTATACTCCGGATCGGAGACACACCGATCACCCTCGGACTATTCGGGGTCCAGGCCGTTAGAGCCATGAGACCCCGGGTTGTTCGTTGGTGAGCGGTGAGCCGACCGATCGGTTCGGGGTTTCGGATAGAGCCGAAGCGTGGTGGCTCTCCTGCCGTCCTCGAACAGTTCGGGGTTTCGGGCTTGTAAGAGCCGTAAACCTCGGGTTGTTCGTGGGCGAGAGAAGGGCCAGCTTGACAGCTCGAAGGCTCGGAGCGTTTGGCTCGGGACGGAGAGAGCAGAGGGTTGATGGCCCCCCTACCACCTTCGAACAATTTGGGGTTTGGGCTGGTGAAAGTCGTAAACCCCGAGTTGTTCACGGGTGAGAGTGTGGTCAACAAATCGACTCGAAGCTTGGGGCGTCTGTCGAAGGTGGACGCTCTAAACCTTAATAAAAATTTTGTTAATACCTGGTAGTAGGTCGTAACCGAGCCCCCATGCCGGTGAGAAAGACAGTTGCAGGCGTAGCAGAGGGTCGCCGCCGAGCGTCAAAGTCGGTGCCTTGAAGAAGGCACCTGCCTTGCTCGGGGCCGACGCCGAGCTCCCGCAGTTGTTCTCAGGGAGAGATGGTGCGGGCGTGGCTGGCGGATGTCGCCTCGTACATAGGTTGATGAGCTTGAAGAAGCCCAAACCGAGTGAGGGACGGATGCCGAGCCCCATACCGGTGAGAAAAATAGTTGCAGGCGTAGCAGAGGGTCGCCGCCGAGCATCAAGGTCGCGGTGCCTTGAAGAAGGCACCCGCCTTGCTCGGGGCCGACGCCGAGCTCCTGCAGTTGTTCTCAGGGAGAGACGGTGCGGGCGTGGCTAGCGGCTGTCGCCTCGTACATAGGTTGATGAGCTTGAAAAAGCCCAAACAGAGCAAGGGATGGATGCCGAGCCCCCATACCGGTGAGAAAGACAGTTGCAGGCGTAGCAGAGGGTCGCCGCCGAGGGCCAAGGTCACGGTGCCTTGAAGAAGGCACCCACCTTGCTCGGGGTTAGACACCGAGCTCCCGCAGTTGTTCTCAGGGAGAGACGGTGCGGGCGTGGCTGGCGGATGTCGCCTCGTACATAGGTTGATGAGCTTGAAGAAGCCCAAACCGAGTGAGGGACAGATGCCGAGCCCCCATACCGGTGAGAAAGACAGTTGCAGGTATAGCAGAGGATCGCCGCCGAGGGCCAAGGTCGCGGTGCCTTGAAGAAGGCACTCGCCTTGCTCGGGGCCGACGGCGAGCTCCCGCAGTTGTTCTCAGGGAGAGACGGTGCGGGCGTGGCTGGCAGATGTCGCCTCGTACATAGGTTGATAAGCTTGAAGAAGCCCAAACCGAGCGAGGGACGAATGCCGAGCCCCCATACCGGTGAGAAAGAAAGTTGCAGGCATAGCAGAGGGTCGCCGCCGAGGGCCATGGTCGCGGTGCCTTGAAGAAGGCACCCGCCTTGCTCGCGGCCGATGTCGAGCTCCCGCAGTTGTTCTCAGGGAGAGACGATGCAGGCGTGGCGGGCGAATGTCGCCTCGTACATAGGTTGATGAGCTTGAAGAAGCCCAAACCGAGCGAGGGACGGATGCCGAGCCCCCATACCGGTGAGAAAGACAGTTGCAGGCGTAGCAAAGGGTCGCCGCCGAGCGTCAAGGTTGCGGTGCCTTGAAGAAGGCACCCGCCTTGCTCGGGGCCGACGCCGAGCTCCCGCAGTTGTTCTTAGGGAGAGACGGTGCAGTTGTGGCTGGCGGATGTCGCCTCGTACATAGATTGATGAGCTTGAGGAAGCCCAAACCGAGCGTGGGACGGATGTCGAGCCCCCATACCGGTGAGAAAGAAAGTTGCAGGCGTAGCAGAGGGTCGCCGCCGAGCATCAGGGTCGCGGTGCCTTGAAGAAGTCACTCGCCTTGCTCGGGGCCGACGCCGAGCTCCCGCAGTTCTCAGGGAGAGACGCTTTTCTGGCTCGCACTGTTATCTGAGCACCGAGCCCCAAGCTTGTAAGGAAAGCTTTTCAGGCTCGCGCTGTTATCCGTGCCCCGAGCCCCAAGCTTGTAAGGGAAGCTTTTCGGGCTCACGCTGTTATCCGAGCACCGAGCCCCAAGCTTGTAAGGGAAGCTTTCCGGGCTCACGCTGTTATCAGAGCACCGAGCCCCAAGCTTGTAAGGGAAGCTTTCCGGGCTCGCGCTGTTATCCGAGCGCCAAGCCCCAAGCTTGTAAGGGAAGCTTTTCTGGCTCGCGCTATTATCCGAGAACCGAGCCCCAAGGTTGTATGGAAAGCTTTTCTAGCTCGTGCTGTTATCCGAGCACTGAGCCCCAAGCTTGTAAGGAAAGCTTTTCAGGCTCGCACTGTTATCCGAGCACCGAGCTCCAAGCTTTTCTGGCTCGCGCTGTTATCCGAGCACCGAGCTCGAGATATGTTCTTTATTTGTAACAAAATAGGAAGCCGTAGGCTTGTTTTATGAAAGCTGGTATATTTACAATATATTTGAACTTAACAAAAGACCAGGCACGACGTGCTGATTGCAATCATGATAATTTACATGGAGGCTACTCTCCTCCTAAGAACTTGATTATGTGTTCCGAATTCCAGGGCCTCTTGATGGGCTTGCCTTCGGCACTGGTCAGGCGGTACGTGCCTGGGCGCACGACTTCGGATACTTTGTAGGGGCCCTCCCAATTTGGTGCCAACTTTCTCTTCTGGCCGAGATTGGATACCGCCAGCTTTCAGAGGACAAGATCTCCGAGTTTGATGTCAGTTGGGCGCACCTTCTTATTGTAGAACTTCTCAATTCTTTGCTGGTAGATGCTTCTTCTAAAGGCGGACTTTTCCCTGACCTCGTCTATGAGGTCCAGGTCGGCTCGCAGCTGTTGGGAGTTGGCAGCCTCGTCGAAAGCCATGATTCGGGGTAAAGGGATCCCGATCTCCAAGGGAATGACGGCCTCTGCGCCGTATATCAGATTGAAAGGAGATTCTCCCGTGGAGATTCTCTTTGTTGTTCGGTGGGCCCAGAGAACGCAGGGTAGTTCGTCGACCCATAACCCCTTGGAAGAGTTATCGAGTCGTTTCTTGAGGCCGCCGAGGATTTCGCGGTTCGCGTTCTCGGCCTGACCGTTAGACTGGGGGTGGGACACTGAGGAGAAGCGCTGTTGGATCCCGAGATCTTCGCAGAACTTGAAAAAATGCTTACCCGCGAATTGAGTCTCATTGTCTGTGATAAGTATCTGCGGAATTCCGAACCGACAGACGATGTGTTTCCAGAAAAACTGCTGATTCTGTCGCTCGGTGATCTTTGCTAATGGCTCGGCCTCGATCCACTTAGTGAAATAGTCGATCGCCACAATGAGAAACTTTTGCTGGCCCGTTGCTTTTGGAAATGGGCCTACCAAATCCATCCCCCACATTGCAAATGAGGTCGGACTGACCATGGACCGGAGGTTCGCCTGAGGAGCCCTCTTCACAGGGGAGAACCATTGGCAAGAGCCACACTTCTTCACTAGGGCGAGGGCGTCTTGCAGCATAGTGGGCCAGTAGTACCCATGATTTAGCGCCTTCCGTGCTAGTGAACGGCTTCCCATGTGACATCCGCCGATCCCCTCGTGCAGCTCCTTGAGGGCGTATTTGGCTTCGTCTGGGGTTAGGCAGCGGAGGTAGGGTCTGCCATCAGTTGTTGTATAGGATCTTTTGAAGAGGGTGGCACTGATGACCGTGAATCTTTCAGATCGGACCCTGATCCGCTGTACTTCAGCTCGGTCTTCGGGGAGCTCTCCCTTGACTAGAATTTTTTTGATAAGAGTGGTCCAGTCGTCAGGAGGGGCTCTATCTTCGACGCACAGAACCTCCAGGGAGTCTGTACTTGGCTTCAACAGGACTTCAATCAGGACCGTGCGGTCGAGGCCTTCAAAGGATGAGGAAGCCAACTTTGACAGAGCGTCGGCCTGGGCGTTCAGCTCCCGGGGGATCCTTAAGACAGCCGATTCGTCGAAGGACGATAACAGACGTTAGACCATGGCCCGGTACTTGATCATCCGATCGTCACGGGCCTCGTAGTCCCCGGTGATCTGGTTGACCACCAGCCGAGAGTCGCTAAAGGCCCTGATCTGTCTGGCACTGGCTTGATGAGCCAGGTTAAGCCCGGTGATCATCGCCTCGTATTCAACCTCGTTGTTAGAGGCCGGAAAGTTGAGGCGGAGACAATACTGGAGGAGGAAACCATTCGAACCTCGAAGAATGATGCCCGCACCACTCCCTGTTTCACAAGAGGAGCCGTCGACGTAAACTTTCCACGTCTGGTCGGCTTCTTTTCTCGCGGGTTGCTCGGAGATGGTGCATTCTGTAATGAATTCGGCGAGAGCCTGCCCTTTGATGGACGTTCTTGGTTGATAGCCGATGTCGTACTGACTGAGTTCGATCGACCATTTGATTAGTCATCCGGAGCTCTCGGGTTTGTAAAGCACGGACTTCAAGGGTTGATCCGTGAGTACCTGGATCGAATGCGCCTGAAAGTAAGGGCGGAGCTTTCGCGCGGCTATGACCAAGGCGTACGCCACCTTCTCCATCCTGGAATACCGGGTCTCGGCGTCGAGCAGGACCTTACTCACATAATAGAGGGGCTTTTGAACCCCTTCCTCTTCTTGGACGAGGACGGCACTGAGCACGTTCTCCGAAGCGGAAAGGTAGAGCTAGAGTGGCTCCCCTGGTTCGGGCTTGCTGAGGAGAGGAGGGTTGGCGAGGTACTCTTTCAATTTTGTGAAGGCCTCTTGCTGTTGAGCACCCCACTCGAACCTTCCAGTGCCGCGCAGAGCCTTGAAGAACGGAAGGGACTTCTCTCCCGACTTGGAGAGAAAACGGCCGATGGCCGCCAGTCTACCCGTTAGCCTCTGGACTTCTTTGACATTCCTGGGAGGGGCCATGTATATTATGGCCTAGATTTTTCCGGGGTTCGCCTCGATCCCGCACTGGCTGACGATAAACCCTAAGAACTTTCCCGAGGAGACGCCGAAGGCGCACTTCGCCGGGTTGAGCCTCATGTTGTGGGTTCGGAGGACCCCAAAGGCTTCTTCCAGGTCGGAGACGTGGTGTTGTCCTTGTTGACTTTTGACGAGCATGTCATCGACGTATACCTCCATGTTACACCCAATTTGATCTTTAAAGACTCGGTTTACGAGCCTCTAGTAGGTGGCGCCGGCGTTCTTCAGCCCGAAGGGCATGACCTGGTAGCAATACAGTCCCTGGTCTATGACGAAGGACGTCTTGGCAATGTTCGGAGGAAACATCCGGATTTGGTTATAGCCTGAGAAGGCATCCATGAAGGAAAGGAGCTCGTGACCCGAGGTAGCATCGATCAGGGCATCAATGCTGGGGAGAGGGAATGGATCCTTGGGGCATGCCTTGTTGAGGTCAATAAAATCTATGCAGATCCTCCAACTCCCGCTCGCCTTCTTCACCATGACGACGTTCGCCAGCCACTCGGGGTAGCTGACCTCTTGTACAAAACGCACGGACAAGAGCTTATCCACTTCTGCGTTTACTGCTTGTTGTCGCTCAGGAGCGAACTTGCGCCGCTTTTGGACGACTGGTTTCGACCCGGGAATCACACTGAGTTTGTGCATGATGAGATCTTCGGAGATACCGGGCATGTCAGAGGGCTTCCAGGAAAAGAGGTCGACATTGCGCCGAATGCAGGCGATTAGGGCGGACTTGAGGTCGAGGGCAATGGAGCATCTTACTCGGAAGTGCTTCGACGCATCCCCTGTCTTGAACGGGACATCCTGCAGCTCGTCCGCCGGCTCCGGCTCTGGCTGGGTTCTTTCGGGCTCCAGCTCGATGGCATCGAGGGGAAACACCCCGCTTCCGAACGCCGTCATGTAGCACGAACGTGCTGCTTCCTGATTCCCTCGGACAACTTCGATGCCAGTGTTGGTAGGGAATTTTATTTTTTGATGGTAGGCCGAGGGAACCGCCTGGAGGGAGCAGAGCCCCGGACGGCCGAGGATGGCGTTGTAGGTTGCCTTTACATTCACAACCATGAAATCCATGGACTTGGTCCTTCTGTTCTGGGTCGTGCCTGCCGTGACGTCTAGGGTGACGATCCCCTCTATAGTCACGGGGATGCCGGAGAATCCGTGCAGGGTATACCCGGCTGGCTTTAGTTTCTCATGGGAGAGCTTTAGGTTCTCGAATGCTTCCAGGAATAGAATGTTGACCGAGCTCCCGTTGTCCACGAGGATTCTCCGGACCTCGAAGTTTGCCATGCTGAGGTTGATGACAAGTGCATTGCAATGAGGGAGCCGGACCCCTTCCAGATCCTCTCCTGAGAAGGAGACAGGGAGTTATTGGACCTGGGGGGAGAGAAGGCCCTGGACGGTGTTGACATCCCGGATGAAGGCCTTGCGGGAAGTGTTGGATTCCCCTCCCATGGGCCCTCCGTGGACGCAATGCAGGATTGCCTGACCCTCAGGCTCCTCGGGCTCCGGATCCCGCTCGGGATGCTGTCGATGCCCTCGAGGAGGAGGGGAATCCCTCATGTTTCTGTTGTCCCTCTGTTCCCAGGTGCCTTCCCATTTGAATTCTCGGAGGTACCCTCGTTGGATGAGGGCCTCAATTTCATCCTTCAGGGCGCGGCAGTGATCTGTATCGTGGCCGTTGTCCTGGTGAAAACGGCAATAGAACCGCTGATCCCTCTTCTTACTGGTGTTGTTGGGTGGTCGAGGGGGGTACTGGACGAGGTTGCTGTCTTCAATCGCTAAGAGGATTGTCGACACATTCTGCGTCAGCGGAGTGTACCTCTCGAAGCGGGGGATCGGCGGAACCTTCTTTGCGGAGCCCCCGTCTCTTGGAGCTTTTTTCGCCGGCTCTACTTCGACGACCTTGCGCTTTCCCTTCCCGGGAACTTCCTTCTGGTCCTCTGGATTGAGGGCCTCTTCGGCTCGAATATATTTTTCGACCCGGTTGAGGAGGTCGGGGAAGTCTATCAGTGGCTTCTTTGCCAGGGAGGCCTTCAGCTGTCCATGTCAGACATTGTGGCGGAAGGCTGCCAAGGCAACACCGGGGTCGAGGGATGAGACTGACCTCGCCTCGGCGGTGAACCTTCGGACAAACACTCGGAGTGGCTCCCCCTCCTTTTGCCGGAGTCCAAGTAGGGACGCACTCGTTCTTTCGGCCTTTCGGCTGGTTACGAAGTGGGCGAGGAAGCTGCCCTCTAGCTAGTCGAAAAAATAGATGGAGCCGGGGGTGAGCTTGGAGAACCATTCCCGAGCCGGACCTCGGAGTGTTGTGGGGAAGGCTCGACACAGGAGGGGATCCGATGCGCTGTGAATCATCATGAGGGTTTTGAAGCCCTCCATGTGATCAGCAGGATCGCCCTCGCCGTCATATGTCTCGAACTGAGGTAGACGGAAATTGCGAGGTATCTCCTATTACAGGATGAGGGCGGAGAAAGGAGGACGAACCGACCTGTACCCCTGAGCTGCTCTTGGGTCACCGTTACCAAAGTGGTCGAGGCGCTCCTCCATTTCTTGGAGGTGCTTCGAAATGTCGCCATCATACTCTTGGGGGATTGTTGAGGGGCGAGACACGCTAGCCTCGGCCTCTGACCGTGTGTGGGAACGGCGGGCGTTCTCATTGACGGGGACCCCTCAGATGGCACCTAAGATTTCCCCTCGGAAGTCCTGGAACTCCTGGTGGGTAACCGGGGCTCCTTCGGCCCGGTTTGGTTGGGCGGACTGTCGCCGACCGACCCGGCTGAGCACGGGCTCCCACCCTTGGGACGGGGGTCTGGGATGGTTCGGAGCCGAGTTGGAAGCGGCTCCTCCCCTGCCACGGCTGGCCTGTCGGTTCAAGATTACCCCCCGCAGGTCGCTCTGGACCGGACGGGAGGCGTTTGGCTGGGGCCCGTGACTGACCCCTTTGTTGTTTGGTCCCTGAGCATCGGCCGTGATGCCTTTTGGAGGCACGTCCTGTCAGCGTGCGGAGGTAACAGCTTTTGCGGCCTTGAGCGCCATGTGAGCTTGGGTCGACGGGGGTGCCGACGGGGGCGGAGCTCGGGTCGGCGTCTACGAGGGTACCATTGGAAGCGAGGCTCGGGTTGGCATATATGATAGATTGTTTCCCACAGACGGCGCCATCCTGATGCGGGTTGTTTTTGGGAGGCGTGTGGATGCACCAGGCGTGAGTTCGTACTCGATTTGTATTGAAGGAGGAGACTCCTATGCAGACGACCCTCGACTGGACGAACGGTACTGGGGTAGGCAGTATTAAGGTGGAGGCTGATGCTCGGCTCGGATCTTTGGGGCTCGGATCCGATGGTCTCGTGTACCTGCAGACGGTCTCAGAACACCGGGGTTGGTCCCGGTGGCAGACCCTCCGACGATCTAGTCAGTCACTAAGGGAGAGTAACAGTAACTAGGGTTTGAGTAGAAAAGTTTTGATTACCTGAATCCAGGGGGGAGGGTCTGGTATTTATAGGGGATGCCAACCGGGTCTGGGTCCGTTTGGGGCCGGGTCCGAACCCGTTTGCCCGAGTGGCTGAAGCGGTGGAAAACCGGGCGGTATAGGGCTGACGTGGCAGACGTCGGGGCGGTTTCCGGGCTGACGTGGCAGAGGTCCGGGCGGTTTTCCGACGCTGACGTGGCGGATCCGGAGGATCAGGAAGAGCACGTATCCTGAGGGAATCCTGTGGCCTAGGACGGGCCACGTTATTCCTGACCCATATCATGTTCCATAATCAAAACATAAAAAGCTTGCAATATTGCATATATTGAGGATATACATAATAATGGTAAAATAGAAAAAAAGAGATAAAATTTAGACACCGAGAAAGATAGGGACTACGGTTTATATGTAGGATACAAATTTGCAGTTATTAAAACTGATCCCACTAATTTGATTTTATTATTTTCGACTTCAAATAATTAATCATCAACGTTTAGGGATATGTCATCAATATTCTCATTATTTTTTTGATAATTGTTAGTTTTTAATTATCTCTAATATTTTAATGAGAGAGTTGGGGTTGTCATTTGTAGACATTCAACCATTTAATCTCGACCATTCATTTTTAAGTAGGAGGTATATTAACCATTTATTTACTCAACTGTTGTTAGTTACCATAATACCCTCAAGTTCAAATTTTTTTACGACATAATTATTTACAAAAGTGGCACTTATATAAAAAAAAATTGTGCTACTAGAGGTAATTGATAAAGAATATGTGATGAGTAAAGGGAAGTCTCAGATTCGAGAGGCCAGATTACATCTTATTATTTACTATATATAAAAAAATAATTAGAACGTGCATCGCACATGCAGATTACTAGTTCTAAGAAATCGATCGAGTAGTTTTTTTTTTGTCTTTCTTATTTCTAGCATTAAATTAAAGGAAAGACAGAAAGAAAAGATAATATAGATCGAGGAAAAGTAGTTAGTTGGTTATAGAATATCTTGTTAGAGTTGAAAAGTGGATTGAGGATTAATCTTTACTATTTCAATAATTTCATATATTTGGTTGAGCTACATATTTTCTGGGAATGTCAATCTTATTATCTAAAATACCCCTCTCATCCTCAAATAACAAAACAAACTGTTTGATGAAATATAAAATATTTGAATTTACTCAGATTTTGGATATTAATATTTGATTTTCTTTTTCTTTTTTTTTCTTTTCTTTTTATTTTATTTTCATTTTATTTTTGAATTTTAGGATGTAGAACAGAAGTCATGATAAAGGAATTACAACATTATATATACTAGTATTTTTTACGTGCAATGCACGTTTTGATAAGATTTGGAGGATTTTCACGTCCGATTTACGTGTTAAGAAATAGTTTTGGAGTTGGACGTGCGTTGCACGTAATTGGGAAAAACATTCTGAAGGAAAAGCTACAATTTGTACGTGCAATGCACATATTTATAAGTAGAATTTAAGTTGTACGTGGAACATATGTGTATGTTTAGTGTAAAAAATAATATAAAATTGTTTTGCACGTGTTTTGCACGTTTTAAATAGGTGGATTTTTTTTTTGTAATTGATGGGAGAGTTGGAGTTGCACAGGCAATGCACGGGTTTGTATGTTGACAAATGACAACCCCAATTCTCCCATTAATATTAGAGATTAGAGATTAGAGAGGTGCACTACAGGATAGTGGAGATCTTGAAGTTGTAGTGACCTCTGCGTATATCTTGATATTGAAAAAAGGGCGTATGGAAGCTTAGACAATAATTGCTTGAAGTCCCTATGTTGATTAGAATTGAATTCATAAAACTGGAAAATAGAGAAGATATGGGACTTACTATCATATTACTAGCAGGGCCGGCCCCAGTATGTAGGCGAGTAAGGCGGCCGCCTTGGGCCCCCGTCGAATTTGCAATTTTTGGGGCCCTCAATTTTGAACTTCCCTTGTAAATGTAGCCACGTATTTCGCACGTAAAAAAATATATATATGTTATTAGGGGCCCCATTTCGGAAGTTCGCCTAGGGCCCCCGGGAACTCAGGGCCGGCCCTGATTACTAGACATGAGATGATTTCTTCTAAATATATAATAATTATTAATAGTAGTAACAGCGAAAGAAATAGTTATAGGCGTGAAGCCACCACGACCAAGAAGACTTACTGAAGACGAGTAGATCGAAAGAAATTGAGTAATCTTTAATTTGTTACTCAATTTTCGTATGTACGGCGTGAGTGGATCGATGGCGCGACGAGTAGATCGACGACGCAATGAGAGGATCAACGACGACGAGTTGGTCGAAGGCAGAGAAAAAGTTGATTGCCGGTGGCCACTTGGGTGCTCGGATTTTTGGGGGAGAAAAGGGGGATGGGTTTTTGGGGGAGAAAGAGGAGAAGAAATATGAAGAGACAGGGAGAGGATTTTTTTTGGGGGCAAATTTGTAATTTTAAAGAACATTTTTCCAAGCCCTTGGGAATCTAAAATTGGCCCCCCCCCCCCCCCCCATGGAAAAAATTTTGTGGGAATTGTGGTAAAAAAATTCCTAGAAATCTTAGTTTCCTGGGAATTTAAAATTAAAAATTTGCATATCAAACATGGGAAACTAAATTCCCAAGTTAAGATTCTCAGGGAAAAAAAAAATCCTTATACCAAACGCCCCCTAAGTTTCCAACTAACAATCCTAGAGATATTTAAGACATACCAAATATATTTTATGATTCCTAGGAATCATAAATCCCAGGATTTATGATTCCTGGGAACAAAAAAAAATCCTTGTACCAAACGCCCCCTAATAGAAGAGTTGGGCTTTGTAATCAAATAAACCCATACAATATACGTTCAAACTATATTCAACATAAGTGTGCACCGCACGTATGGCCCAAATCAAAACATTCAAATATAAACTATTTTTTTTCTTATTCAATATATATTCTTTTAATTTGATGACTATACATTTTATAGACGTGCATCGTACGTACATTATACTAGTCTATAATAATTAGATGCAATTTTTAAAAACTAAATATAATTGGTAATTAATTTTTTCCTTCTACGGTAAAAGTAGTTTGAATTATTAAAATAGAAAAAGTTAGTCTAATTTCTTTTTAAATTATCTCCCACTATAGCAGACACTAGGGGTGGCCGATCATACCGAAATGAGCCAACCGACCAGTTTTCCAACCGAACCAATCGATTCGGTACCGAAAAATTCGGTTACCAAAAGTATGGTACGGTACAACCGTACCGAGTTCTAAAATCCGGTTCGGTTTCGGTATGAATATGGTTCATTCTGTATTTTACCGTACCATACCAAAATTGCTCATGCTAATAATCAATGGGGATGTGGGAGTCAAGCCGGAGAGTTCTGGTGGTAGTCGTAGTAGTAATGTTCCTATAGAATCATACCAAAGCGAGATAGAAGAAGTGCGTGAAGTAGCTGTCGAGATGTGAAGTAGCTGTCGAGATATAACAAAATGTAAATTTCTCCATTGCTCTGGATCATGTTTGATACCAGCATATGAGTGATGTGAAATGTTCTTCCTATATAGCTAAGTAGTATTTACACAGCTTACATTGCAATCTAGTGGAGTTTGCGTTGAAACTAAAGAAAGTTAGTGAATAATTAGCCACATACAGTTACCTAGTTCATTACTATTTGTGTTACCGAATGCAAAATAATAGTTATTATTGGTGTTTTGTGAATTTGTTATTGCCTATAGTCTTATTCTTCCTTTCACAACATTACTTCAATTTCAAATATTTCCATCCTCCTTATTACTAGCTAGAGAGTTGGATGTTTTCTGTCTCAGATTTTGTCTTACTTTTTCAAAATTGATTAAAACTTCTTGTTGCAAACATTAGGCAAAAAAAATACGTGCACTCTATGTGCCAATCATATTTGGTATAACACCAATACCGAACCGTACCAACCGAAGTAGTCGGTATACCGAAGTTTCGGTATACCGAACTTTTTGGTTGGTAACGGTTTGCATATTTTCAAACCGAACTAGTTTGGTATGGTAATGGTATAATGTCAAAAAGTCTGGTACCGTACCGAGCCCACCCCTAGCAGACACTTTCCGCAAAACATCTTTCCAAAATTGCATTTTATTTAAAACCCTCTAATACTAATACAACTTTTGTTATCATTCTCTAGTCTTTACTAATAAGGCGATAAACCCTTATATTATATAAAAAATGTTAGATATTTTTTCATAAAGTGCATATTTTAAATGTGATCGTCTTGCGATTCGAGTTGTCGGCCCCAAAGAATGTCGCCGTAACGAAACAGGCACATCCCAATGAAGAGGTTCATCTCTTCAAGTGAATGGAAATGTCCATTCAAGAAGGTAACAATTCACGATTGGACATATCCAATCGTAAGAAGGCTTTATTCTCTTATTTATTACCCAAATTGCAAGATACGAGTACAGTTCGAGTTATAGCATCGCCAGTACAAATTTTCTGATTGTCTCTGATTCGGTCATTCAAGTCACCGATTGAACCGAACAGCTCCTTTGTATCCTGAGAGGAATTTTTGCATATCCATTGTTAGTGACATCCTGGTGGGGCGAAACATTTCTTAAAGGACAGCGTATCTCTTTACGTGCCTTGGAAAAATATTCAATTTCTTGTACAATTTTTCAACAAAAAAAATATTATCTTTTGTATCTTCTTCAACATTTGTTGAAAAAATTTATTGCATCTAAATTGGGAAATATTGGGATACATCACAATTACAATTTTACTAACCAAATAATTTGACTAGCTAATACCAAAAATAATAATAATAATAACTTGACGAGCAGACAAAATTATGTTAGTATTAAGGGATTTTATAAAAAAAAGTTACAGAAGTGAGAAGTTATTCTGGAAAAAAATTATGGAACCGCATTATTTATTTTTAAAAATAAAAAATATTCTTATAGTCTATTTGTAGATAAATGGTCTACATACATCAAAAATAATTTTTCTGAATCTCTGACCTTTTTTTTTGATGCAACGGATAGAGACTTACGACTCCAGCCACCAAAAACAATAGCATTAAAAAAAAGTATAATACAGAGACTCATTTTACAAGGGGTAAAACAAGAACCAATAACGAGGTGCCAGAAGTCACCAAAAACCGGACCCGACACCCAAAAAGCCCTAAGGCCAAGACAAAAAAAAATGACCCTAACATTGCAATTGCGCTCGTTTGCGAGCAAAGGGGAGAAGAAGCCACCAGTAGCAGCACCGCCTATCCCCATAATGGCCCAAAGGGAGCCCACGCCGGAGGCCCGCCAACGCACACTAAACCAGACCTCCGCGCTGCCACACCACACCCCAGCCAAAGCACACAAAACCATCTCACCCAATGACGGCGAGGAGCAAAAGACCAAAACCAGAACCAGCCCACCCGCAACAGCTGGCCGCCGACAAAGCCACACTCCCGACCACCCTAAAATGCCTCAACAACAGACCCAGTCAAAAGAAGAACGAAAAACCAACCATCAGAGAAACCAACCATCAGATAAAAATGCCACAAACCAGCTACACCACTGCACGATCAGCGAAACAGGGCCTAACCCCCCCAGCCAATATCAGAACTAGAACAAAAAGCATAGAAAAGGCAATAAGCACCGCCCACTCACAGGGGCATCCAAGGGTAAGATGCTCAAAAGCCTTGTAACTCTCTGCATAAAACTGCAAGGAGGGCCAGCACAGTCCTGAACATGCCGGCAACCCACAAATACCCCAGACCACTAAAAGAGCACACACCCAGAGCATAATAAACAACCACAAAGAGAAAAGTAAGAACAAACATAGCAAACACAAAAGAGAGAGGAAAAAATAACCAACACAACACGGCAGACTCCACCTAAGCAGAGTGCAAAAACCTAAAGCAGTACACATGCGCAATATGAAACAAAGGGCAACAGGCCCAGATTCCCCCAGCCACACCAAAGGCCCCAACAAGGGAAGCAAACCCCAACAAAAGACACCGAAACCCGAGATCCACCAAACAAAAAGCAGCGGAGAAAAGCCAGACCACCAAAAGAGAAAAGCCAGTCCACCACCAAAATACCCACTGAACATAACAAGAACGCCAAGCGGCTAGCCCTGCGAAAAGAACCAAACCACTGAGATTAGGGAGTATAAGAAAAGAACAAAACCACTGAATTAAGGATAATCTAAATTAATAATAGTGTCAACTATAAAGGCTGAACAAATAAACACTGCGGCATCCTCAAGCCTATCCAGGCTTAAACGCATAATTTTTTGAGGAGGAAGAGTGGAAGCCCAATGTTTGGAGAAGAAAATAAAATCGTCGATAATAGAGCCTATAGGTTTTACTGAGTTCTTAAAAATACGATTTTTTCTTTCAGACCAAATAACCCAAATAATAGCTTTAAGAGAAAGAATCCAGGATTTGTGATACTTGTAAGTCACATACTGGCAACTCCAACCATCCAGGAAAGTTGAAGGAAGAATTGGAATCTGCCAAGCCAATAAACAGATATCCCAAAGAAGTTTAATCAAAAAACAGTGCCAAAAAAGATTATCAACATCTTCGTGATCGTGTGAACACAAGGAGCATAACTGGCCCAAAGCAAGATTCCTCTTGTTAAGAACCTCCACCGTAAGGAGCCTATTATTAATGGCTAGCCAAGAGAGGATCTTGGCCTTAAGAGGAGCACATCCGCTCCAAATAAATTTCGCAAAAGGGGAAGAGGTGTCACCGCGGTTAAGAAAGTTATAAAATGATTTAACCGAGAAGGTTCCCGAGGATGTCCAACGCCAGAAAAAATCATCTTTGGGATGCCAAATATAATTGTTTAAGAGCGCGCGGAGGTTAAGGTAGTCGATGCCTAATTCCGACGAGAGACCAGAAGAGAACTGAATCTTCCATTCTCTGGAATTTTCATGGACAATAAGATAATCTGACACTTTAGCATTGGGGTTGAGCGCACTACGAAATAAAGCCGGGAAGGCAGAAGCCAACTTAAGGTTTCCGAGCCAGAGGTGATTCCCAAATTGGGTCTTGGACCCAGTAGCGCAAACATGGAAAAGGCTGCAATGGAAAGGTTCAACCACTTTCCAAACCCCTTTCCAGAACGAAGATGCTCTAGACAACAGTGTGGGGGGGGAGATCCCAACTACTGCGACATCGGAAACAAGAATAATATATCAGACGAGCCCAAGGAAGATTCTCTTCTTTAAGCAACCTCCAAATCCATTTAGCTAACAAAGCTAAGTTTTGTTGTCTAAGATTGAGAACACCCAATCCACCGGCAGCCTTGGAAGTGCAAACCAGCTTGCAATTGCAAAGATGAGACCCAGCTTTATAAGAGGTTGAGCTGGACCAGAAGAAGTTGCTCCTGATTTGGTCAATCTTCTTGATAACCCAGGAGGAAAGGAAGAAAAAGGACATCATATATAACGCAATCGAGGAAAGAACCGAATTACCTAAAATCAGTCTACCTCCTCTAGAGAGGTTTTTACCAGACCACACATTAAGTCTGGATTCAACTTTATCTATCATTGGTGTCCAATCTGATTTGTGGTGCTTGCCCCATCTGAGAGGGATCCCAAGATATTTGACTGGGAAGGACGCAGCGTTACAATTGAAGAACTAAGCAATCTCATCTTGAAGATTGAGAGAGCCCCCAAGCCAAATAACGGAAGATTCCTAAAAATTGATAGATAAACCGGACGCACTCTCAAAAATATAAAGAAGGAACTTTAGATTCCGAAGAGTACCGCCATTCGGTTTGGCGAAGATAATAGTATCATCCGCGTACTGGAGATTTAGAACACCCCTAAAGTTTTGACAACCTCCAAGTCCTTCGATGGCACGGGCGTCCCAAGAGTTCTTCAGTAATTTACTGAAGACGTCCGCCACCAGAGTGAACAAAAGAGAGGAAATTGGGTCTCCCTGACGAAGACCACACTTACACTTAAATTTATGACCTTCTGATCCATTGATAATAATGGAGGAAGTGCTAGCAAATAAGCTGGATTTGATCCAAGGAATCCACATAGGACCAAAGCCTCTATGAAGAAGGATATCAAACAGAAAATCCCAGTTAACCTTATCATAAGCTTTTTCAAAGTCAAGCTTCAACATAATCCCCTCTGCATTAGATCGATGACAATGGAAAATGATTTCTTGCGCAGACGCCACACTATCAAGAATGAACCGATCTTTAATGAAACCCGATTGGGCAGGATCAATCAAAGGGAAAATAACTAGGCTAAGACGATGAGAAAGGGCTTTCATGATAATTTTGAACGTGGTAATGAGGAGACTAATCGGTCTAAAATTAGCCACCGAATCTGCCCCAAGAATTTTCGGAATGAGAACAATGTGGACGTAATTAATACGATCAAAGGAGAAGAATCCTCGATGAAGATCCGAGAACATTTGAAAGAGATGGTCCTTAAGGAAGTCTCAGAATTTTTGAAAAAAGAACGCGGGAAACCCATCTGGGCCCGGAGCAGAATGACTCTTTAGAGAGAAAACAACCGCCTTAATCTCATCTAGAGAAAAGGGAGCCTCTAAGATGGAGAGATCGTGAGTCACAGGACCGTAAAGCTGCATCCAATCGAGATGAATAGACCTGGTTTGAGAAGAAACCAAGTAGATTTTTATAGAAAAGAAGGAAAGTAGCATGAAAGTCAGAATCAGAGTGCATTTCAACACCATCGTTGACGATGGTAGAGATACGATTGCTCCGTTGACGGTGGGAAGCAAAGTAATGAAAAAATGCTGTGTTACTGTCCCTTCTTTAAGCCATCGACTTTGGCCCGCTGGGCCCACTTGATATGGTCATTATGAAGTAACGAAGCAAACTCCCTTTTGCAATCGCTTCTCTCATTGCGGAGAGACTCCAAGATCGGAGCACGCTCTTCTAGCTTATCGATCGCTTGAATAGTGGAGAGAAAAAAGAGTTTAAGCTCATTAGCAAGGAAAAATCTTTCTTTACGCCACATCTTGCAGCCAAATTTAATGGCATGGAGCTTAAGCAGAATGCGATCAAGGACATGCGAACCCGTAATCTCGGAAAGGCATTCAGAGATCAGGTTCATAAAACCTGATCTTGCAGCCAGAATTTTTCGAAACGAAATTTGAACGGCTTAGAGAAGTTATAGTTAGAGTGAAGTGCTATGGGAACGTGATCAGAGGAGGGGTTAGGCAAGGCACAACATAAAGAGTTGTGGAAGAAGGATAACCACTCATTAGACACCAAGAGTTGTGGACGAAGACTGGTGCATGTTAGACCAAGTGAAGGATCTGACGTTAGGGGGGATATCGGAAATGTTGCGGGAACGAATGCAGTCATTGAAACTCGCAGAATCCAAGTTATGCGAAACAGACCCGATCTTTCGTAAGAGAATCTAGTGACATTAAAGTCACCACAAAAGAACCAAAACACCAGAATGTGGTTCTGGAAAGAGGTGAACTCCTCCCAGAACAGCTCACGTCTGTTAGCCGAAGAAGGACCGTAAACGGAGACAACCGTCAGAGCACAGTTGAATTCGTGCCAGTGAAGACTAACTTTCAAAAAAAACGTTAGTCGTTGAACATAAATGACAGAGAAGCGGGATCCCTTGACTCCCAACAGGATACCCCCTCGCGTGTCTCTCGCATTGAGGGGTATCCAGTTAGGAATCAAGGAGCCACCAATGGATCGAAAGGGGGAGGGAGACGTGGAATCCAACTTGGATTCTTGGATAGAGACCAAGTCACAGTGGGAGGACGAGATGAGGTTAAAAAGTGCTTGTTGTTTAGAAGGGCAGTGAAGACCCCGAATGTTCCAAGAAAGACTAATCATGAAAACAATTGAACTCAAGAGCTCTAGAGACTTCTCGGTTACGTATATTCTGGAAGTCCACAAAGTGTGAGGAGTCCACCGTGAATCCCATGCTATTAGCAAGAACCATCATTTCAGGATTAGACAATGAGTCGAAATGAATTTGGTAAATGGAACCAAGGGGGCTCACCGGACTATTAGAGACCGGGGGAGAGATATCAGAGCCACGAATCTGAGCTGCCAGGGATATATTTCGCTTAGCCGAAGACGAGTTAAAATTCTTGGCTCATATACGAGCACTAGAATGTATGATACGATGGGATGATATGTAGTTCGGAGAGAGAGGAAGGAAAGAAGGGGAATTGCTAACAAGGGACAAATCCGCCAGTACCTGACCAGGTATAGCCGACCTACTACTCGAGCATATGGTACCAGATACCGGTAAAGGGGGGGATGAGACCGGCACAATACCAGTATATCTCTTCGGGTCTTCCTTAGCCGCAAGAGAGGGAGATACGACGGAAGAATGAAAAGTAATAGAAGGGGTAGAAAAGAAGGGAATGGGAGGAGAGAAATTCTTCTCCTGAACAAGAGAACGTTGAAAGCAAGTACTAGATAGGATATGGGGGGAACTACCACCCGAATAATAAAACAAAAAGTGGCAAGGCTAAAATTAAGAACAAAAGTAACCAGATAGCCAAAAGGGTGCATCAAACTAAAGTAACATGAGCAAGAAGTAGCCCCTCGAGCACCAGAATAAACCAAAAAAGCAAAATAAGCATTAATAAACAATACCTTCCGAAGAGGAGAAGATTTCGCAATGTCCGCGACCTCCTCTGCTAACAAGTCATCTTGATCCACCTAATCAGCGGCCTTAGAGGGAGACGACGTCGCTAATTTGGAGGAGACTCCCATAGGGATAGTGGTCGCGGTAGAAGAATCCTGAACACCTTTGATGTACCTATCCCAGTCTGAGGAGAAGTTGGGGTTCGTCTCCCAATCAGGCCACTTTGACTCATCAGCCTTCACTGAACCTTCGGTAAGGGAAGAGGCAGGCCGGACGTCAAGAACGGGGGAAGGGGGGAAAGAAGGTTTGGTAATCGGGGAAGGAGGAATAGCAGAGGGCAATCTGGAAGAACTACCTCCTCGAGTACTAAGAGATTTCGTAGCCGAGGATGCTGACAACTCGGGGTTGATCCAGACCAGGTTATGAGCTTTGGAAGGTGAAATTTTGGAGGAAAGGGAGAAGGCAACGCTTTTACGTTGAAAAGAGGCAAGATTATTGGTGATCGGCTTTTGGCTACCCTTAGCTTTAGCCGCAGAGGAAGGCAGTAAAGAGGTGCTTCCAGCTGCAAAGGTCAGTGAAGAATCCACTACAAGAGGTGGGAGACAGGATTGCCAACCCGAGGGATAAGAAGACTCCCAGAACTGGAAGGAGAATCATGGTAAGTAATGGAGACGGGAAAGACCAACCCACCAATGCGTAGAGTATAAGCTGAAATTCTATCAGAGGAGGGAGGGCAGAGGAACTCAGCTTCCACAAGCAGACAGCCTGAGGCCAGAAGCATAGTAGCTGTAGTGCGAGTCAAATCTCCAACACAACTAGCCACATCTGCCACGATGCGTGGGAAATCGCAGAACGGTGGCAATCCAAGAAGAGAAACTTTGGTGGGGATCGAGTGAGAGGATGAAGAGGAGAGCCGTTGCTGTATCCACTTGCGGATAGAGAAGTTAACAGCACCAATGGAGAACGAATGGATAGACACTAACTCTTCCAGCACCTTGCCCGAAGGACAACAGATTACATCACCATTCGAGCAAGAATTAACGGCCCAAAGTCCAATCCGGGACATTGCAAGTGTTAGAAAGAAAGGAGTCCAGGGCAAAATTGGAGATCGCACCTCCGATGAAAGAGACCGCCCCGTAACAGTCAAATTTGTTAATCTTGAGAGAAACCTCCGGAGTGGGAACATACAGTAAGGTTACCTGGGCAGGAACAGACTTAGTCGAGGAAGACAGCACTGAACTAGGGGGGTCTAGAGAGGGAGGGGGAATGGAAAGGGATCGATTAGTAGTCGCTGCAGGGGGAGGAGGAACATCCATAGCTAAGCGGTGGGACACCGGGGGGGGGGGGGGGGGGGGGGGGGTAGGGAGAAGTGGGGATGCAGTGGAGAGTTTAGGCTTCTTAGAAGTGTGAACTTCTGGAATCCTTGCTTGTAAAGAAGGAATATCAAGGGCTGCAATAACCTGGTCAGAAATTGGTACCCCTAGAGACAACCCTAAGAGTTGCTGCAAGGTGAAGCACTTATTACAAGGGTGTCCAGGCTTACGACAGAACAAACACCTCATAATGGAGGGACAAAAAGCCTTAAAGTGCCCTTGCTGAAGACACCGATAACAGGAAAGAGCAGAGGATGAGGGGAGGGGAGGGGAAGGGAGAAGAAAATGAGGAGGCGTTTGAGGGCCTAGAACGAGAAGATAAGGATGGTGTACTTCGATTGGACGAAGTAATAGGCCGCAAACCAAAAAGGTCAGTAGTAGAAAAAAAAAATTATTTTTTTCACTACCTCAACCCAACTCGAGCCCATCTAGCGGCCCAATAGAAATATCAGAAGAGAGAGAAAAACCACAACTGTAGAGATCAAGAACCTGGGGAAGGAAGCAAAACTCACAACCCCAAAGAGACCAACACAAGAAGGACGAGGATGGTGAAGAAGGAGCGATAACGGAAGAGCTCCGAATACCCAAAAACCACCCCACTGTTCAGGAGCACCACAGCAAGAACTGCAAAGACCGAGCCAGTACTACCAAGAACGAAGAACCTAAAACCACAGAACGGAGCCGGGGATAAGTGGGATACACTGATATCACAAAAGAAAACCACGCCGCCCAACAGCTCAACCAAAAAGGAGCCACAAATAAAGCAATAGCAAAAAAACCTGAAAACAACACTAAAGATAAAGGGAGAAAGTGCTTACGTACAGTGCTGAAGAGATCCTCCCAACACTTACACAAGGAAAAACGAGCCAAGAAGCAGCTCTGACAAGAGGTCAGCGAAACATCAGCGGGCGATGAGCCCCGAGAGAAGGACGGGAAGGGCACCTCGGCGGAACCAGTCAGCTACGGACGCTAACTCAATGAACCCGACTCAGGACGGAGGAAGCAGACGAAGAAGGAGGAGGGTTAACGAAGGCTTAGGCGATGGGGGAGGAGGGAAGCCGGAGAACGAGACTGAAGGGAAAGGGAGGCAAGCTCTGTAGATCTAGGGAGGATCTACAAGAAGGAGAGGGGAGAGGTGAGGAGGGAGGACGGGGGTGCTGGATCTGAGAGAGGGATTAGAGAGGGGGCGCTCTTTTTTTTTCTGAAACTGAATCTCTGACTTAATGGCTAGTTTTATTTTTTTTAAGTGAAAAATTAATATTCCAAGCTTAGGGTCCGAAATTAATTTTCCAGCCCTATTGTTTCGGCGTGCATTACTCTTTTAGATTTAGCTGTTTTTTCCACAAAAGGGATGAAAATTAATTTCTCAACTTGGGATCTGAAACTAATTTTGCATCCCCTACAATTGTTGACATGTTAATCTGATTAAATAATCTTTTGGGTAAATTAGATTAAAGATTCTAAAAATAAAATAATGCATACGGAGTGTAATAGCTAATAAATTCATACTACCCTCCCTTTTTTTTGTTGCGTAAAATACACACACCCCTCCTGATGCGGTTTGTTTTTGGGAGGAGTGTGGATGCACCAGGTGTGAGTTCGGACTCAATTTGTAAGGGGGGAAGAGCTCGGTAACGGACGGTGGGCTTGAGGCTCGCTCCGGCACTGAAGGGTCGGCTCGGCGGGCCTTGCCTCGTGTACCTGCAGACGGTCTCGGAACACCGGGGTTTATTCTGGTGGCAGACCCTCCGACGATCTAGTCAGTCTCTGAAAGAGAGTAGCAATAACTAGGGTTTTAGTGGAAAAAGATTGATTACCGTTGAAGGTGAGTGAGGGTCTGGTATTTATAGATAACCCCAACCGGGTTTGGATCCGCTTGGGGGCCGGGTCTGGACCCGAAAGCCCATGGGCCTGACGTGGCAAGAGGCCCAGGGGGTTTAGGGCATACGTGGCAGCGCCAAGAGTGGTTTAGGGCTGACGTGGCAAAGCCCCAAGTGGTTTTGGAGCTAATATGGCAGATCGTGGGGGCCCTGTATTTCTGGGAGAATCGGAGGGCCTATGTTGCGCCAGGTCATCCCCCTCCCCTACCCGGCTGAGCGGAAGGCCCAGGGGGATGGTCGAGGATCGGGGACCGAAGGTCTGGGCGGATCGTCGGAATGAGGAGGCCAGTTTCGTGGCGGTGAACTTACGGCTCGGCACCGAGCCTGTGGTGGTCCGGGGCCGAGCTGGCTTGATTTTGAGCGAGAGCCATCCTGGGCTCCAGGTAGGGATGCTTTCAGATCGGATACGGATCGGATATTGGCTATACCAACATCCGTATCCACAATCCAAAGACGGATTCGGATACGAATACGGATATGATTCAGAAAATAAAAATCATATCCGTATCCGTAATTTTCGGATACGGATGCGAATCGGATACGGTCTACCGAATAACGGATACGAATTCGGAAAACAAATATAAAGTTTTTGCTATTTATTTTTCTTAACTAGTACTTATACATGTATATCACTGAATTGTGAATATCGATTTTCATATCTAATAACAAAATAGAAATCAACAGAACAAAAAAGGAGAATGAAAATTTATTTCAAATATATACAACTCCTATAAAAAAATGAATATAATACGCACTTACTTGTCTATGTTGCATTGGTTTGAAACTGACTCTTTAACTTCTTTTACCAGGATGATGTGGCGTCATTGAAAAAGATAGCACTTGGGAAGAACTGCAGTAATGGAGAAAAGTTAACAATGACAATGTATAAATTATTTCTTCATTCTTAAAAAAATAGCAGAATTTGTACTTGTATATAAATTTGGCTCAATGCCTCAACTGTTACAAGAAATTATTATACTAAGCAACTTACCATTATTGTCTGCAATTTCAGTCTCCCACCTGTCCCCAATTTCAAGCAGCTTCTCCTTGTCATACAGCAACTCCTGTAAAATATGAGCAGACCCAGATGAGATATTGTCTGGAGACAATGACTTTAAAGAAAGAGATGTACAAGTCAGACAAAAGGAAAGGAGAGGAGAGGAGAACCTCATGTGTTTCAGTAGCAAATTCAAAGTTAGGACCCTCGACAATGGCATCTACAGGGCAAGCTTCCTGGCAGAACCCACAGTAGATGCATTTGGTCATATCAATATCATACCTACACAATCACACCGAATGATACCAATTACCTTACAAAAGTAACAAACAATGGATGTAAATGGAGAGAAAGAATCAGCAATAGGTGTAAAACCTTGTAGTCCGACGACTACCATCTTCACGTTCTTCTGCTTCAATTGTAATTGCTTGTGCAGGGCATATCTGTGCAGATCAACATTGTCAAACTACTCAGAAAAAAGTTTAACTGATTCAGGTAATAATGAATTAATGATATAGAAAGACCATGTATAGAATTATATGGTTGACTAGCAGGCACCTCATAATGTTTTTCATATAATTTTTTTTATATGTGCTCAGAGCACCCCCTAATCCCCTATGATCTTTGAGTAGATCATGGAATCTACATTTCCTCCTTGAGTTTACTACCACTGTTAAGCTTCTACCTAAATTCATAATCAACAGTACATATAAACATAGTATACCACATACCGCTTCACAAAGCTTGAAAGCAATGCACCGTTCCTCCCCAGTTGGATATCGGCGGAGTGCATGTTCTCCACGGAACCTGGGGCTTAGAGGACCTTTCTCAAAGGGATAGTTAATCTGTGGAAACAGAAACCAATAAAAACCTTTTCTATTTTCCTTTGGGTGAAAAAGAGCAAGATTAGTCTAAGATTGTATGGTATAACTTACAGTAACTTTACTCTCGAAGAAGTATTTCAGTGTCAGCGACAACCCTCGAACCGATACATTGTTTCTATTTACAATGTATAATTGTTATTTCTATTTTGTCAAGTTACAAAAGCCCCAATTTGAACTGTCCAGGACCAATTTACAGTATAATTCAAACAAACATATATTGAGAGCTTATAAATGTTGAGAATCTCTACTCTTCGATCACTTCCATAACAGTACATGCTCACCCACACATCTTTTATGATCTTTTCCATATATATAGATATTTCCATGACCAAGATATAAAGCATAAAGCCACTAATAGGTTATCAGGTATATGATAGAAGCACCTAGATGTGCCTCAGATGCTCACCTAGGCTATGTGAAGCACCTATAAGTCTTTGGTTCAAGTTACTCATAACTTGAAACTAAATAAGACCATAAACCTGGACTAGCAACCCTTTGCTCATTTAGAAAATGCTCATGAAATTTAAAAAAAAATGAGTTACAGAAGACGCTACAAATTCATGAGTTGGTATTTTTACAACATGCTTACTGAACAAAATTATACTTCCAGTGAAAAAAAATCAATTAAGTAAACATCGTGGTAAATAAGAATTAACCTATTGAAGAATTAAATGCAACAATCTGTGTACACCTCTAACTAGAAGTTTTCAAGAGCCACATACCTGATACTGCTGCTGAACAGGAACAGCTGGCATATCAAATATCAAATATCAAATATCAAGGCTGCTGCCACTGCCGTCGACTCTGGCTGCGGGAGAGGAAGGGGAGAAGAGGCGGGGGCGTGGCTGGTGACGGGGCATGGCGGCGGGGCGCTGGCGACTGGCGTGGGATTTTGAAGAGGAAGACTGGCGACTGGCATGGGACTGGGAATTGGGGACGGGGGAGAAGAGGAAGACGGGGGAGGAGAACTGGAGAAGAGGAAGGGTCGGATTTTGAAGAGGAAGACTGGCGTGGGATTTTGAAGAGGAAGACTGGCGACTGGCGTGCGACTGGGAATTAGGGACGGGGGAGAAGAGGAAGACGGGGGAGAAGAGAACTAGAGAGGAGGAAGGGTCGATTTGGGATTTTGGGGGATTTAGCTTATTAGGGTTTAAGTTATATGATATAACTATTAAAATATATATATTAAATTAAGCGGATATCCGTATCTGAATCCGCTTTTTTTAGGAATATCCGTATCCGTATCCGAATCCGAAATTTTTTGGATTTGGATATCCGAATCCGTATCCGTATCCGCCCGGATACGGATTTTTCATATCCGTATCCGCCAAAAAATTAGATTCGGATGCGGATCGAATCGGATATATCCTTATCCGAAAGCATCCTTGGCTCCAGGCCATTTTTGCCCTACCTCATAAGCCCCCCACTCCTGCGGGGATGTGAGAGTTAGCCGTGGAGGAGTATTTCTGGTCGTGGAGAAGAGTAGATGATACCTTTCGAGGGTCTCGGGGACCGTTGGGCCTTCGTGAGAAGGCTACCCTGGTGCTGGACCTCACCTCGGTCTGGCGAGGGTTTTCGGGCCGACCAGGGCGATGACGAACCGTTGGGCCTTCGTGAGAAGGCTACCCTGGTGCCAGACCTTACCTCGGACTGGCAAGGGTTTACAGGTCGGCAAGGGTGATGGCGGACCGTTGGGCCTTCGTCAGAAGGCTACCCTGGTGCAAGACCTTACCTCGGACTAGCGAGGGTTTACGGGTCGGCAAGGGCGATGGCGAACCGTTGGGCCTTCGTGAGAAGGCTACCCTGGTGCGAGACCTTACCTCGGACTGACGAGGGTTTACGAGTCGACAAGGGCGATGGCGATCCGTTAGGCCTTCGTGAGAAGGCTAAGCTGAGCTGCTGGCTGCCTTCATGAAGCATTAATGGCGCTCCGGGATTCATGCGGCGTTCCAACTTCCCGGAGTCATTAAATGGCGTCCTGTAATAAATGTACGGCGCTTCTGCTCCCCAGGCGTGATGGCTGGGCTTCCGTCACTTGGCCTCCCAAGGGCCATAATGGCTGGTCTTTGGGGGAGGCTATAAATACCCCGCTTCCCCCCTGTAGCTTCGATCACAGCAAGGGTGGTTCATCGACCATCAGAGGTGTCTGCCTAGGGCGGACGCCTGTTACTTGAAAAATTCCAACCCTGAGAGCGTCGGATGGGTGGTTACTCTACCGCCATGATCTTCTCCTGGTTCTGACGGCCCTGATACGGTTGTCAGACCCAGGGGAGATCAGGGCGGGAGAGATCTCTGTCTTCCTTCCGAGCTGACGACTTCTGATGATTATCAGCCCGAAGAGTTAGAGATGGGAGGTGGGCCGATCTGCTTTCCGATAGGGTCCCAGGCTATGGTGGTTTTTCTCCCACCCTCGAACAGTTCGGGGTTTCGGCCTGTAAGCCCCGATTTGCTCGCGGGCGAGAGGGGAACCGACCGAGTCCTGGGGCCCGGGGCGCTCGCCGAGGACGAGTGCCTTTAAAACTTTTAAACAAAATTTTATCTTGCTTCCAGGGACAGATGCGGGGGTGTCCGGGTCCGAAGTGCTTCATCCGGACCGACCCTTGCGTCTGGTTTCCAATCTGATGCTGGGTGACGTCAGCGGCGCACGTTTCAAGGTGACGTGGCACGATTTTCTAGGTGGCAGTTTCACGTCAATTGAGGAACTGTAACGCGAAAAATGAGGAGTCACTTTTTCCTCTATAAATACCCCCACCTCCCCTCATTCAGCTCATTTCTTTCTTGCTGCTTTCTCCAAAGAATACCCAAACACTTTGGCGCTCGTCATTACTGTTTGCAGCACCGGGCTCGTCTTTCCGAGGAAACCAAAGGTTAGTTTGTAAGTTTATTTAGTTAGGCGTGTCTAGGGCTCAGTCTGGCTCTTCGGCGTCGACATCTAGGGGGGAAGGGAACCCTGTCACCGGGCTCTCAGACTCGACATTGTGGGAGGAGGAGACGGAGACGATATATGATGTGAAGCCCCTTCGCTCCCGGAAGCCGTATGTGGTGGAGAGCAGCGATTCTGAGGAGGGGAGCGATAGCTCGGACGATGTTCAAATACTGGATCCGGTGTCCGAGGAGGAGGAGGATAGCCAAGGCGAGGGTGAAGCAGCCGAGGCTCGGACAGGAGGTACGGGGAGGAGATCCACGGTCCGGGGAGTAGGTTCGTCTTCCATGCCGACTGGTCTCGAGCACTTATCCACTCCCTCGCCGGAAAGGGCCAAGAAGAAGAGGGTGTCAAGAAAGAAGGAGGCGAAGGCCGGTGGCCCGAGCCAGGCGCCCATCCTCCGGAATGTAGTGACGGGGTCGCCTGTACAGCCGAACAAGTTCCGACAGTATCCCGATGATCTCTCCGATAAGGTGCGGTATGGGGTTCAGCCGTCTTCGCCGAGTCGGAAGATGGTAAAGATGGATGCGCTTCTGACGATCTTGGAAGCTGGTGACTTGGAGGTTGCTCAGTCGGCCTTCCACATCGGGTCCGGTTACTAACTAATGTTGCCGAGCCCGAGCCTCCGTCCCACCGACCCCCTGCCGGAATGGTACTGCGTCTTCCCCGTAGACGCCTTCGGCTCCGGACTGAGGCTGCCGGTCCATCCGTTTATTCGGGATGTGCTAAATTGGGCGTCCCTAGCTCCGAAGTACAGGCCGAATTCATGGAAGCAGATAATTTGCTTCGTGTTGCTGTGTGAGGAGCAGAAGGTGCCTCTTAGGTTGGGCGTGTTCTGGGCGATGCTGGGGATCAGCTCATCGGGGGAGTCGGAGGGGATCTACCATGTCTCGCCTCGGAGTAAGGGGAAGGTGGTCCATGGCCATCCGGACTCCATCAAGGAGTGGAAACGAAAACAATTCGTGATCCGGAGCGTGGAGCCTTGGGATATTCCCACTCGTTGGAACTATTACAAGCCGAGCTTCAAAGCGCCGAGGCCGAAGGACCTGACGGACGATGAGTGGAAATTTGTCGAGCGCCTCCGTTTGTCACACAGCATCAGCTGGCCGAAGGTAACGGAGGGTCACCTGGCGAGCGTTGGACTGAGCCCGGCCGTGTCTTGTATGTAGTTGTTTCTTTCTCTTCGTTTTACTGTTCTTTTGAGCTCATTGTCCTTAATGGGTCTTTTTGCAGGTATGGATCCAGAATCGATTAAGGCTCGGAGGCTCGCCTTGAAGCAGAAGAAGGCTGAGGAAGGGGGAGAAGCGAAGAGGCCGAGAGGGTCGTCCCACGTTATCTCCGAGGCCCCAGGTGAGCAGAAGACTAAGAGGACACGCTCGGAGACGAGCAAAGAGGCGACCAGTCAGAAGAGTCCGGGTCAGGCGAAGGTGTCCGAACGCAGCAAGGGGAAGGGTCCCCTGGTCGGAGCCGAGGGAGAGGACACCGTTATGGAGGAGCTGCGACGGCCGTGGGTGCCGGCCTGGTCGATACGGGTGGGGGACTGTCTAACCCGTGGGCCCCAGGCCATCGAGGTGGCGGAGAAGTTGGCGGCTCTCTGGGACCGTGAGGAGATGAGCGGCGAGACTTTGGAGCAGGCGTACACGCGCCTGGCGTAGGCCAGCGTGCTGGTAAGTCCGCCGACCCCACTTTCCTTGTGAATTTATTGTGAAGGAGGTTTTCTTAACAGTGCTTGGTTACTGCAGGCTTGTGTGCAGGGGGCCCACGTGAAAAGTCTCTATGAGGCGGCCATGGAACGGGCGCAAGGTCGGACGGACAAGTGCTTGCAGGAAATGAAGGAGATGAAGATCGAGCTCGACGGCTCGCACAAGAGGGAGCAGCAGGTGAAGATCGAGCTCGATGCTAGGGATGCTGAGTGGGCTAAGAGGGTGGCCGCCCTAAAGAAGAAGTTCGCGAAGGAGAAGGAGTAACTGACGACGACGGGGTAGGACCTGGTGATCGCGGCCCAGAACGAGGTCTACGAGAAGGCCCTCAGCCATGTGAGGCATTTCTACCCGACCATCGACCTGGCCGGCTTCGACTATGATATGGAGATCGAGCCACCACCGAAGACTCCTGATGCTGACCCCCCCATCGTGGGTTCGGCTGCCGACCCTCCCGTGAACCCGGCTGATGCTGAGGTGACAACATAGGCTGTTTGCTCCCTTGTCCCCCCCCCTTTTTTCTTCTTCTTTTTGATGTATTTGCCGAACGCGGACTGGCCACCGCAATTTTGTACGACGATTTCTATTTATAAGAGTGGATTTTTTGATTGGCCAAGTCTTTTGTACTCGGATTTTTTCGGACCCATTTTTCCGATGTGTTTTGAGCGGTGGTTGGTTCTCTTTTAGGTAACAGCTCTCCTTCCCGAGGCGGACCCCCGTCGCTCCGACGTGGCGTGGCTCCAGAGTAAAATCAAGGTCCTGGAGGCCACGCTGGTTCTTTATCGCAAGGGGGCTCGCAGCCAGGATGCTGCCTTTAACTATTATCGGGACAAGTTCGAGGCTTTGAGTGCCGAGGCGAACCGGCTGAAGAGGGCAATGGTAGATCGGGACCTCGAAAGTGCTAGTCTCGGGTACACCATGTCGAGTGCGTCAGTGCAGAGGCCCCCATCTGAGAGGCTTCTTCGCGACGTCATAGTGGAGAAGGAGATGGAGATACACCGTTATAAGACGATGCTGGGTGTGTCCGGGACGAGGATGGCATCCTCCTTGGGAAACCGGCGAACGGAGGGGGTTCCTTCGTCGTTGCTGCTGCTGGAGCGTGTCCAACCGGTTGATGCCCAGAGCTCCGTGGCCGGTGTGTCGACCGTGGCTGATCCTAAGGACCACCGTGACGAGGAGAGAGTTTCTAGTCATTCGATCGGAGTGGGAATTCCATCCCTCGGACCCGAGGGGCCCTAAGAGTGAATTCTTTCTGTTTGAAATGAGTGGAGTGGCCCTGTAACGGTCTTTGTTTGTTTTCCAGAACTAATAAGGGAGTATGAATAAGGAGTTTCTTTTCATTCGTTGCCCTGGCCAATAGCCTATTGATTGGTGGTGGAGGTGAGGTTCGGTCCTGCCGGTCCGTGAGGGATCGGTACTGGGCGTTTCATCTTGGGCGCGGGGAGGCATTATGGCGACTCCCTGGCCTGAAGCCGGTTTGGACCAACCGAAACGTCGGGGGATGACACCAGAGTGAGGACTCGGGTGCCGAAGCTTTGAGAAAGCGATCCCATTGTCCGGTGTTAGGTCGGACCTGCCGAGGCGTTTGGAGTTGACAAAAAGGGATCTCTTTCATATATGTAGAGAGGGGCGCTAAAAGGGCCTTTTACATATGAAAGCTTACAAAATTATTATTTACATTAGCCAAGCAGGAACCTATATCCGTTCTTCCAGGAACTTCATTAGGTGCTCGGCGTTCCAGGGTCGCTTGATCGCTCGACCCTCCATGTCCACCAGTCGGTATGTGCCGGGGCGTATGGCCTCGGCCACTCTGTATGGGCCTTTCCAGTTGGGGGCCAACTTCCTCTTCTTGGTCGGATCTAAGATGGACAATTTGCACAGCACGAGGTCCCCCGCTTTGATGTCTGTCGGGCGGACCTTCTTGTTGTAAAACCTCTCGATCCGTTGTTGGTAGATGCTCCTTCGGACGGAGGACTTCTCCCTGACTTCGGCGACGAGGTCCAGGTTGGCCCTTAGGCCGGATGAGTTGTCGGCTTCGTCGAAGGCCATGATACGGGGAGAGGGTAAACCGATCTCTACGGGAATCACTACCTCGGTCCCGTAGGTCAAACTGAACGGTGTCTCTCCTGTGGGAATCCTCTTGGTGGATCGGTGCGCCCATAGCACGCTGGGCAGCTCTTCCACCCACAGCTTTTTGGGGGAACTGTCGAGGCGCTTCTTGAGGCCGTCGAAGATTTTCCTGTTTGCGTTCTCCGCTTGGCCGTTGGACTGAGGGTGGCATATAGCGGAGAAGCGTTGCTGGATGCCGATGTCTTCGTAGAACTTTCGGAAGTTTTGGCCTGCGAATTGGGTCCCGTTGTCTGTAACGAGGACCTGAGGGATCCCGAGCCGACAAACGATATTCTTCCAGAAGAACTACTGTGTTTGGCACTCGGTGATGCTGGACAGCGGCTCGGCCTCGAGCCACTTCGTGAAGTAGTCGATGGTGACTATCAAGAATTTCCTTTGCCCTGTTGCTGCGGGGAAGGGGCCCACAAGGTCCATGCCCCACATGGCGAATGGCGTAGGACTAGCCAGGGATCGGAGATTGGCTTGAGGAAGCCTTTTGATAGGGGAGAACCTCTGGCATGGGACGCACCTCTTGACCAGGTCTTGGGAGTCTTGGAGCATGGTGGGCCAATAGTAACCCTGATTCAGGGCTTTACGAGCGAGGGATCTGCTTCCCATATGGAATCCGCCGATCCCTTCATGAAGTTCTTTCAGCGCGTAGCCGGCTTCATCATTGGTGAGATAGCGGAGGTATGGCTTACCATCGGCCAGTGTGTACGAGCGTTTGAAGAGGATGTCGTCGATCATGACGAACCTTTCAGCTCGGATCCTGACTCGTCTTGCCTTGGCCCGATCTTCGGGAAGCTCGGCTCGGACTAGGAATCTTCGAATGGGGGTGGTCCAGTCGTCCGGACTGATACCGCTTTGTACGCACATTGCCTCCTGGTCTTGGTCATTGATACTCGGTTTTAAGAGGATTTCGATGAGTACCGTTTGGTTGAGGCCCTCGAAGGAGGAGGAGGCGAGTTTAGATAATGCGTCTGCTTGGGCGTTATGCTCCCTGGAGACCCTAACGATCGTGGAGCAGCAGAAGGATGCTAGGAGACGTCGGACCACAGCCAGATACTTCACCATCCGGTCGTCGCGGGCCTCGTATTCCCCGGTGATCTGGTTGACCACGAGCTGAGAATCGCTGAAGGCCCGGATCTGCTTAGCTCCGGCTCGGTGTGCCAGGGTCAGCCCGGCGATCATGGCCTCGTATTCTGCCTCGTTGTTGGAGGCCAGAAAGTTGAGGTGGAGGGAATATTGAAGGAGGAATTGGTCGGGGCCCCGGAGGATGATTCCAGCTCCACTCCCGGTTTCACAGGAGGATCCGTCGACATAGACTTCCCAGATCGGGTCCGACTCTTTGACGCTTGGCTGCTCAGAAGCTGTGCACTCGGTGATGAACTTGGCGAGGGCCTGACCTTTGATCGCCATCCTCGGCTGATAACCGATGTCATACTGGCTCAGCTCAATTGACCACTTGACCAAGCGGCCGGAGTTCTCTGGCTTGTAGAGGACGGTTTTCAAGGGCTGGTCAGTCAGAACTTGGACAGAGTGAGCTTGGAAGTAAGGGCGGAGCTTCTGGGCTGCCATGACCAGAGCATAGGCCACCTTTTCGATCTTTGCGTACCTCGTCTCGGCGGGGAGTAGGACCTTGCTTACATAATACAGCGGCTTTTGAACCCTGTCCTCTTCTCGGACGAGGACGACGCTGAGGGCGCTATCCGAGGCGGAGAGGTAAAGCCACAGGAGTTCCCCGGGCTCGGGTTTGCTCAGGAGATGAGGGTTGGCGAGGTACTGCTTCAGCTGCTCGAAGGCTTCTTGTTGAGGGGCACCCCACTCGAAGCCCCCTTTTCTGCGCAGAGCTTTGAAAAAAGGGAGAGACTTCTCCCCTGATTTGGAGAGGAAGCGACCGATGGCCGCTAACCGGCCCGTGAGTCTCTGAACCTCCTTGACATTCCGGGGTGGGTCCATGTCTATTATGGCCTGAATCTTCTTTGGGTTCGCCTCGATGCCGCGCTGGCTGACGACGAACCCCAGAAATTTTTCGGAGGAGACCCCGAATGTGCACTTGGCCAGGTTGAGTCTCATGTTATGACGTCGGAGGATTCCAAAGGCTTCCTCGAGGTCAGCGACGTGATCCGGGCCTGCCCGGCTTTTGACGAGCATGTCGTCGACATAGACCTCCATGTTGCGGCCGATTAGGTCTTTGAAGATCCGGTTCACGAGCCGTTGATAGGTGGCTCCGGCATTTTTCAGCCCGAAGGGCATAACGCGATAGCAAAAAAGACCCTGGTCTGTGACGAACGAGGTCTTAGTAATGTCAGGCGGGAACATCCGGATTTGGTTATACCCTGCGAAGGCGTCTATGAAGGACAGCAGCTCGTGTCCCGAGGTCGCGTCGATCAAAGCATCGATGCTGGGGAGGGAGAAGGGATATTTAGGGCATGCTTTGTTTAGATCCGTGAAGTCTATACAGATCCGCCATCCCCCGGTCGCCTTTTTAACCATGACGACATTGGCCAACCACTCGGGGTAGCTGACCTCCTGAATGAACCGAGCGGACAAGACTTTGTCCACCTCCGCTTTCACAGCTTGCTGCCTCTCCGGGGCAAACTTGCTCCTTTTCTGAGCGACCGGCTTGGATCCCGGGATGACGCTCAGCCTGTGCATGATCAGGTCTTCGAATATCCCAGACATGTCGGAGGGCTTCCAGGCAAAGAGATCGACGTTGCGGCGGATGCAGTCAACTATGTCTGCCCTTAGACCTTCGGAGAGCGAGCGGCTCACTCAGAACCACTTCGATTCGTCTGCGGCCCCGAACGGGACCTCTTCCAGCTTGTCGACTGGCTTAGGAGCGGAACCGTCGCCCTCGGATCCGAGCTCGACGGCGTCGAGGGGGAAGACACCCCCTCCGACGGCGTTCACCTCACGGACGCAGTCTAGAATTGCAGGGGTTCCGTTTCCCTCGGGGTCGGGATCCCAACCCTGAATGAGGTTCGGAATAGGGTTCGGAGGCGAAGGCCTCCGGTTCCTGGTATCTCGCCGATCCCGTTAGTTCTCTCTTGTGAACTCCCGGTAGTACCCTCGTGAGATGAGGGCCTCGATTTTGTCTTTTAGGGCCTGACACTGGTCGGTTTCGTGCCCATGATCCCTGTGGAAACGGCAGTAGAAGCGTTTGTCTCGCTTCTTGTTGTTGCTTGGTCGAGGAGGAAGTCGGACGAGGCCCTTGTCCTCAATTTCTAAGAGGATGGCAGACACGTTCTGTGTCAGCGGGGTGTACCTTTCGAAGCGAGGGACCGGAGGTACCCTCTTCGTGCCGACCCCTTCCTTTGCCGCTTTTCGGGCAGGTTCGATCTCATCCGCCCTGCATTTTCCCTTTCCTATGACTTTTTTGCTGCCCTCTGGGTTCAGAGCTTCTTCTGCTCGTATGTACTTCTCGACTCGATTGAGAAGGTCAGGGAAGTCCAGAGGTGGCTTCTTCGCTAGGGAGACCTTCAGCTGATTGTGCTGGACATTGTGTCGGAAGGCGGCCGAGGCGACCCCGGCGTCGAGGGCAGAGATGGATCTTGCCTCGGTTGTGAACCTTTTGACGAAGTCACGGAGTGACTCCCCCTCCCTCTGGAGGAGGTCGAGCAGGGATGCGCTCGTCTTCTCGGCTTTTCTGCTGGTGACGAAGTGGCCCAAGAAGTTGGCTTCCAGCTGATCGAACGAGAAGATTGAGCCTGGGGAGAGTTTGGAGAACCACTTCCTGGCCGGACCCCGGAGGGTGGCCGGGAAGGCTCGGCACAGCAGGGGATCCGAAGCGCTGTGAATCATCATGAGGGTCTTGAAGCCCTCCATTTGATCAGCTGGATCACCCTCGCCGTTGTAAGTTTCGAATTGCGAAGGCCGGAAGTTCCGGGGGATCTCCGCTTCTAAGATGTTAACGGAGAATGGTGGCCGGGAAGGCGCTCGGCTTAGGACAGGGTTCGGATTCCCGTCGCCGATGTGTTCGAGGTGATTCTCCATCTCCATGAGGCGACGGAGTAGCTGGTCTGTGCGCTCCAGTGGGGGAGGTGGCGCACGAGAGTAGCTCCTTCCTTCGCTCATTTGACGGGGTCGGTCAGGCGTTGCGGACCTTGGCGCTCCGTGAAGAGCCTCCATGATTTCATCCCGGAAGCTCCGAAACTCGGCCCTGGTGACCGCGCCATGGTCAGAAGGGTCGGGTCGGGGCGTAGGAATTCGGCCAATGCGGCTGAGTACCGACGGCCTGGAATGGTTCGGGGCCGAGTTGGAAGCGGTCCCTCCCCTGGCCTGGCTGGCCCTTCGGTTCATAATGACCCGACGAAGGTCGGGTTGCTCGACGTGAGGTTCGCCTTGTTGGGGTCCGAGGTTTGCCCCCGAATTATTTGATTCTTGCCTTCCGTCGAGGGCGTCCTGAAGAGGAGGCCCGTCCTGGCGGGCGGAAGAAGCCGGTCTCCGGGCCCTGGGAGGCATGGGAGAGTGGGTCGAAGGGAGAGCGTCGGTGGCGAGGCTCGGACTATCGTGCTTACCGAATAAATAAGTTTCCCACAGACGGTGCCAACCTGATGCGGTTTGTTTTTGGGAGGAGTGTGGATGCACCAGGTGTGAGTTCGGACTCAAATTTTAAGGGGGGAAGAGCTCGGTAACGGACGGTGGGCTTGAGGCTCGCTCCGGCACTGAAGGGTCGGCTCGGCGGGCCTTGCCTCGTGTACCTGCAGACGGTCTCGGAACACCGGAGTTTATTCCGGTGACAGACCCTCCGACGATCTAGTCAGTCTCTGAAAGAGAGTAGCAATAACTAGGGTTTTAGTGGAAAAAGATTGATTACCTTTGAAGGTGAGTGAGGGTCTAGTATTTATAGATAACCCCAACCGGGTTTGGATCCGCTTGGGGGCCGGGTCTGGACCCGAAAGCCCATGGGCCTGACGTGGCAAGAGGCCCAGGGGGTTTAGGGCATACGTGGCAGCGCCAAGAGTGGTTTAGGGCTGACGTGGCAAAGCCCCAAGTAGTTTTGGAGCTGATATGGTAGATCGTGGGGGCCCTGTGTTTCTGGGAGAATCGGAGGGCCTAGGTTGCGCCAGGTCATCCCCCTCCCCTACCCGGCTGAGCGGAAGGCCCAGGGGGACGGTCGAGGATCGGGGACCGAAGGTCTGGGCGGATCGTCGGAACGAGGAGGCCAGTTTCGTGGCGGTGAACTTACGGCTAGACACCGAGCCTGTGGTGGTCCGGGGCCGAGCTGGCTTGACTTTGAGCGAGAGCCATCCTGGGCCCCAGGCCATTTTTACCCTACCCCACCCCCCCCCCCCCCCCCCCCCAAAAAAAAAAAACCAAATCCCAACACATTTATAAAAAGTATAAAGTAAATCCCCACCGTCGGTGTTTTTTTTTTCTCTCTCACCTCTCTTCTATGTCTCGTTAGAGCTTCTGTAGTCTTCCAAACCCAAAATTTGGGTATTTAGCGTATAGAGATAGAAAATTTGACAGTAGTCGTTTAAACCCAAAATTTAGATTTTTATTTTAAAAAAATTGACAGACGGTAGATGATCTCTCGTCCCAAAAAAAAATTAAAAAAAATTAAAAAAATAAAAATAATTGGCGTTTTAAAAATGTGTCGAATGAAGAATCATTTCCCGTCTGAGGGAAAAAAGAAAAAATTTTTATCACGGACGGGAAATCATTTCCTGTCCAAGAAATTTTTTCTATATTATCTCCTAACTTAATCCTAACTAAATCTTAATTTAATTCTGATTACAACTTAAATAAATTGTAAATCTTAATTAAATTTAAACTAAAACCTAATATATACCAATAATAATTTATATAGGCATAATTTTTTTATTAAAAAAAACAAATTGGTTTGGACGTCATCTCCCATCCGACCACTTTGAATATTTTTTTTCTTATAAAACAATGGACGGGAAATGATTTCCCGTCCAACCATTTTTTATAAAAAAAATTTATCAGACGGGAAATCATTTCCCGTCCGATATATAGTTTTAAAAAAATTACAACAACAGAAGATGATTTTTCATCCGATTCATTTTTTTAAATAAAATGAACAGACGAAAGATCATATTTCGTCCAGCTATATTTTGCAAAATCCTATATCTCCTTCCAAATATATAAGCCTACTATTCATCCAAAACCCCAAAAATTGGTATATAGTCAACGACTGTTAGCATTGGTATCGGGTCGGATCGTGTCGGGTCCTTCACTACCTGGACCCAGACCCGGTCCCCTACGGGTCCAAAAATTGGACCCAAACCCAGACCCGTAAGGACCGGGTTCGGTTTCGGTTCTGGGTCCTATTAAAATATTCCTACCCGTTCGGGTAGGAGCGGAGTGTGAACGACGAGCGGAGCAGACGAGTGGAGAATTTAGAGGAGAGAAGAAAAAGCCATGAGTTTTGAGTTTGTAAGAGGAAGATTTAGAATTGAGGAGGAATGAGAGGTGGGATGAAGATAGAATATTTATTTTTATGTTGATTTTTGGGTATTTTTTAACGGATCCGGATCTGGGTCCGGATCGGGTCTCTTTTGAGCGGACCCAGATCCGGACCCGAAAGTACAACGAGTCCCATTTTGGGATCCAGATAGACCGGGTCGGTTCCGGTCCAATACCGGGTTCGGGTCGGGTCCAGATCGGATCCGCGTTTCAGATATTTATACCAATGCTAACGACTGCAGCAAAAAAATTTCTAATTTTTCCAAAAAATAGATATATAGCCAACAACTACAGATTCTAATATTGACTCCAGTTGATCTTGCTGACTGAATTTTTTATTATTATTTTAAAAAATATCTATACTATTATTAAGCAAAGCCCCATTTTGGCAGCTTTTTACTATCATGCCTCCATATACATAAAAAGCTAAAAAAATATATAGGGTTAATTCTTTAATTTTCACTTCACATTTATCTCCATAAAATTCTGTTCCAAAATCGAAACCGTCTCTTCCTTTCCCTCCATCTGAGTCTGCGCTACCCAAAAAATCTAAACCATCTCTCCCCTTTTCCTTCCTCTCCCCTCAAAAATCGAAACCATCATCATATTAAACAGCATGACCATACTACTACTACTACTACAGGTGGTCCTCCCTCTCCTCCCTTCCTCTTTCCCCTTCCACTCCCCCATTCTCAAACTCAACCTCCTCTCCTCATCCCCTTCTCTCCTCCCTCACCTCCACCTCCCTTCTGCCTTCCAACTCTTTGACGAAATCCCCAAGAAAACCACCTACGCTTTCACCGCCCTCATCAACGCCCACAACCGCCACCACCTTCCGCACCTCGCTCTCTCCACCTTCAACTTCATGCTCTACTCCAACGTCCCCCCCAACCGCGTCACCATGGTCTGCGCCCTCTCCGCATGCGCTGCACGTGCTTCTCTTCATACCGGCACGTGGATCCATCGCTACGTCACATCCAACAAGTGGAAGCTCGATGTGGTCCTGGGGACCGCGCTGCTAAACATGTATGGCAAGTGTAGGAGGATGGACGAGGGGCTGAAGGTGTTTCTGGACATGAAGGAGAGGAATGTGTACACGTGGAACGCTTTCATTTGAGGGTTTGCACGTGCAAACAACAGAGAAGATGTTGTCAGGTGGTTTTCCGTGATGGATGTCGAGCCGGATGATGTGACATAGATCGAGGTGTTGAGTGGTTGTAGCCGATCGGGGTTGGTGGAGGTGTGAAGGAAGGTGTTTGATGAATGTCGAGGGGGAAGTACGTCTTCCTCCGCCCGAGGATTAAGCATTGTGGGTGTATGGTTGATAAGTTAGGCCGCGCGGGGTTGGTGGAGGAAGCATTTGAGATGGTGGAGAGGATGGAAAAGGAAGTAGGGGTAGGGTCACCAGGGGTGGTGGTGTGGGGGGCTTTGTTGGCGGGGTGTAGGGCACATGGAAGGCTGGAGTTGGCTGAGGTGGCGTCGATGAAGATGGTGGAGAAGGAGCTGGCCACCGAGAATGTAGGGTATTACGTAGTGTTGTCAAATTTGTATGGGGAGGTGGAGGGAGGTAGAGGAGGTGTGGAGAGTGGTGAAGGAAAAGGGGAGGAGGAAGGATGCAGGGTGGAGTTGTGCTGTAAATTAAATATGCTTGCCAGCACAGGAAAACAACTTTGCTTTAGACCAATCAATTCTTGAGTAACCAATATACTGCAAGTGCAAGGAATATTATTATGCTGTATACAGTTATTTTTTTTTTAGTAATTCGTTCGATATCTCGGATCACTAATCTGTAATTTTTAATACCATATTGTGAGAGTTGTGATTGTCGTTTGTAGACATTCAACTATTTAATCTCAACCATTTTTTTTAAATAAGCGTTATATTAACCAATCATTTACTCAACCGTTACTATTAGTTACTATAATAGCCTCAAAGTTCAAATTTATTTATGACATAATTATTTACAAAATTATCAATCATATAAAATAAAAGTTTGTGCCATTATGAACAATTTGTAAAGAGTATGTGATGAGTAATTGGAGATCTGAGGTTAGAGGCCAGCCCAATTATGTCTTATTATATTTACTATATTAAAATAAAAATACAACGTGCATTGCACGTGCAGATAACTGGTTCTAAACTAATCCTACCTTTCAGGGCTTTTCGTAGGGTTTCTCTTTTCTATGCTGAGTCATAGAAGATAGAGAACGCAGCTGAAATCCAATTTGTATTTTTGGTAAATGTACGGAGATTTTTTTTTGATGAATCGGATAGAGCCAAACGGCTCCAGCCATCAAAACATATATAAATCAATAAAAACAGTTAAGTTACAGACAATAATCAATAGTTTTACAAGGAGTAAAACAGAAATAAGAATACATAAAAGAATACAAAAATGGCTGAATAGCACGCCAAGCGGAGGGTGCGAAATAAAAACGAAGCACCACACCAAAAAAAGGACGGGGACGGAGCCATCATCCGGGAAATACCAAGCATCTGATGGAGCCAACCGAACTACCCGAACTCGAAGGAAGATCAGGACGACAGGAAAGCGCCAAGAGCCAGGAGGCCAAACCTCCCCACTCGAAAACCACCAACTCCACTAGCAGTTCCGGGAAACTCTAGCAGCACAACGGAGGTCAAAACAGACTGTCTAAACAACGGATGGCAAAGCAAAGCCAAAACTCAACTGAGCACCATGTACAGAGATTTTTTTGAATCCAAGTGAAACGTTGAGAGGATCTTTTGTATTTGACGCTTTTGATATTCTGAGCCAATTAGAGCATCCACAGTCGTTTGATTTATTGCCATTTTTTCCATTTTTTTTTCTACTGTAGCGCTCGCAGTCGTTTGCTATTTTGCCATTTTTTGGCAAAAGCGCTACAGTAGATACGGAGATATAGCAAACGAAATAGCAAAATGCATATTATAGCGGACGAAACATGATGTTTCGTCTGGATTATTTTATTATTTTCTGAATTGGTCGGACGAAACATGATGTTTCGTCCGGATTAAAATAAATTAGAAAACCACATAAAGCAAGTTTATCCCACGGGAATAAACATGATGTTTCGTCCCATGTGGGACGAAACATCATGTTTCGTCCCATTCTAAAAAAAAAAAAAAATTAGATAAAACCGATGGGACCATTATACCCTTCATCTCATCTACCGTTTAATAAATGATCCAACGGCACTTTCGTTTACAACGGCTCTTTCAACATACAACGGCTATATTTTTTAAATTTTGCCTATATATTGGGTCAGTTGCTGCGAACCAAACTCACTGAAAAAAAAAACACATCTATCTAACTATATCAGCTAGAAAAATTCCAACTCTCTGTCTCCTACAGAATTTGCAAGATTACTTCGCAATGGCAGGACGTACTGGAAGTGGTGCTAGAGGAAGAGCTTACACAACTCAGGAAGATGTGGTGCTCTGTCAAGCGTGGATATGTGTAACACAAGATCCCGTAGTTGGTACTGATCAATCTGGTGCCCAGTTTTGGAGTCGAGTTTTGACTACTTTCACAACTATATTAGGGATTCCGAACGACCGAACAGCAAGCTCCGTTTCTAGTCGCTTCCATTTAATTTCCAAAGAAGTAGCCCTGTTCATTGCAAAGTTGGGTTCTGTAACAAATAGAGCAGCTAGTGGAAGTACCGAAGCCGATAAGGTATGTACAAATTATCCTATATTTAGTAAAACTTTTCTATAAATTTATCATGTGTTAAAGTATTAATGCAATAAATATTTTCATAGATGCGCGACGCCAGAATTGAATATTCGCAAACATCCGGAAAACCATTCAAGTTTGAAGCATGTTACGATATACTAAAGGATCAACCTAAATTTTCCTTACGTACTACACAAATCTTTGATCGATTCCTGGCTTCCGGTTCCCCACAAGTTGAATGTGGCAGTAGCCAAAATTCGCCCTCAATAAATATATCAGATTCAGACATCCCGGTTGACATGGAATCGCCTACCCCACTAACCCGACCACCCGGTAGGAAAGCACAGAAGAGAAAGGGAAAAAATCTTGCCGAATCTTCGACTGAATATTCTCAAATGGTCCTAGAAAGCCAAAATTTCAATGCTATGTATAAAGAAAACGCTGAGAGGAGGAATACGGCTACCGAAACCAAGATTGCAATTAAGCAAAAAGACCACGACCTTAGACAGCAAGTGGAGGACGATAGCATTATGAAGATTGACCTTAACATTTTACCGGATAGTCAACGTTATTACTTTATGTGTAGACAAAATGATATTTTGCAAAAAAGAGGTTATAACAGAGGGTAAACTGCTAGTATTCAAAGGTCATGGATTATTGTATTGTTCACTGGGCATATGTATTTTGTATTCTATTTTCCGCTTTAATGTATTCTATTTTCTGCTTTAATTGTCAATGTATTCTATTTTCCGCTTTAATGTATTCTATTTTCTGCTTTAATTGTCAATGTATTCTATTTTCTGATTTAATGTATTCTATTTTTTGCTTTAATTGTCAATGTATACGATTCATACATTACATTAATATCATAAATAGACTTACCAATATATTACCATATAAGTAGCTGCAGAAACATAATACATTTCATAAATAGAATTAGCAACATATTACAACATAATAAGTAGTAACAACAAATTACAATACCAACAAAAGATGAAGTCAAGTTTCATCTAGTAAATTAAAACAGATAAGCATACAACAAAATTCCTACTACAAGAACCTCCAACATTTGGCTTATTTATCATCTCCGAATTGGGCCCAAATATGCTCTACCAAATCTTGACGTAATGCATGATGTTTTTGTCTATCATTCAATATCACATTGCGCATCATCCGGGCTCCCTGATCAATATGTCCACCTCTATTAGGTACAATCATAGTTGTAGCATCCTGCATTTGATCATAATCGTAATCACCAATGTCATCTTCACGTTCGTCCTCAACAATCATATTGTGCAGTATTATACATATTTTCATGATATATGAAAGAGTATCCACATTCCAAATACGCGATGGGCCCTTCACAATTGCAAATCGTGCCTGTAAAACACCGAAAGCACGTTCTACATCTTTCCGAGCACCTTCCTGTAATTCTGCAAATTTTTTCTTCTTTTGTGTGTCCGGGGCAGAGTAAGTTTTCACTATAGTCGCCAAAGGAGGGTATATACCATCCGCTAGATAATATTCCATACTGTAGTTGTGGTTATTGATTACAAAATTTGCAGGCGGAGCACAACCATCAAGAATTTCATCAAATAGAGTAGAACGGTTGAGCACATTCAAATCATTATTGCAACCTGGCATTCCGAAAAATGAATGCCAAAACCAAAGATCATAAGATGCGACAGCTTCAAGAATAATTGTTGGTTCCCTAGTATGTCCTGTATACTGTCCGTGCCACGCAGCTGGACAATTCTTCCATTTCCAATGCATACAGTCCACACTACCCAACATCCCGGGAAAACCTCTGCGTTCATTTTCTTGGAGGATTCGTGCAACATCGGTGGCAGTCGGCTTTCGCATGTACTGGTTCCCAAATAACTGTACAATTGCATAACAAAACCGACGTAATGTCTTCAACACAGTTGTTTCGCCAATTCGTAAATACTCGTCGACTGTATCCACTGCTCCTCCATACGCTAAACATCTTAGCGCAGCTGTTATTTTCTGATGTGGTGTAAATCCAAGATTTTTACACGCATCTTGTTGTTGAGTAAAGTACGCATCATATCCCACAATAGCAGCGAGTATACGGTTGAATAGTTCTCGCCGCATACGAAACCGTCGACGGAAAATTGTCTCATTGTACGTTGGATTTTCAGAAAAATAATCATTCCACAAACGAATATTACCTTCTTTTCTTTCCCGACGTATGTATCGCCGGCGAGCAGTATCTTCATTGTGTTGCAACCAAATGGCATATCGTTGCATACGATTGTTGACGTGTCTGGCTACTAAATCTTCCTCCTCTGCCGATTCATCTGATGAAGTTGAGGAAGAAGAGTCATTCAAATTGTGATCCATCGCGCTGTTATCTCTAACTACACGAAGGGCGGAATAAAATTGAGAAGGGAGGAATAAATATGATGATGGATTGAAAGTAAAGTATTTTCAGATATGAGAACCACAGAGTGTTTAAATAGAAAAATGTTGGGTGAGGAAATTATCATTTGTGAGAGTGAATTATTATTGAAGACATGAATTGACTAGTTTCAAATCAGGATTTGATGCCATACACGTGAATAAAGCATCGAAATATTGTACCTTATTTGGTCTGAACGACCCGTATCTAAAAATTCACGATTCCATCGACAAATTCTCGGCCATTTATCGGCATTCTCCATATGTTGCTCTATAGTCAAATTCCTATCAGTTATTGGTACACAACAGCTTGTGTATTCGTATGCCCAATACTACATGTAAAGAAACATATAGGTATAAACTCGAATATTAAACTACTATTTAAACAAATGAACACTAGGCAAATTAAATGCAAAATTTAGATATACCTCGAGTACTTGCCAAGGTCCATTAAATGACGTCACTTGTAGCCGGCTACAAGTATCTAGAGACAAATACAGCAGTGCGAAAGCTGGAGTACCCCAATCGTATTGGTGCACTGTACCCAATTCTTCAAATGCAGCTAACCAACCACATCTGACTACTTGAGCACCATTCGGGTAAAGAAACGCCCCTAGGAAGAACATGAAAAAAGCTCTTGCAATCCGTAGCGCTAGTACATTATCTGTTGTAGCTTCCTCAATCATACTGTTGTTAAAATAACGTTTCAGGAACGGACAACGAATTCCGTGAGACTTCCAATCATCTATTGTAATCTCCGGAAAAATGCGAGTTTGGATTACTTCGAATGTATACGCGTCGTCGTTACACGGCGGCAAGGGCCCGATACCCATTGAAATTCCGGTTAGCATTACCCAATCTAAAGGAGTGAATCCTAGCTCGCCGCACGGTAGGTGAAAAGTATGGGTCGTATCCCACCATCTTTCAACCAAAGCCTCCACAAGTCACATAGACGACTTATCCGTATCTATATGCATCAAACGATGCCAACCCTGGCGCTCCATGTACTGCTTGATAATAGGAACACGACAACAAAATTTTTTGTACATTTTTATTGGCTCCTTCCAATTTCCCCTAAAATGACAAAATCCACCGTCAGGATGGACAGTAATGTGTTTGCACAAATGATTGCGATCATCTACAACAGATTTCTAATTTGATTCATCCGTGTAGTCCACATTCTGCAACTCCGCTTTTGGTTGGCTGCTACTTTCTGCTTCAATCGCCGTTGGTTGTTGACGCTTTGGTTTCATCCGGCCGATCAACCTTCTTATTGAAGACATCGATATAATCCGCTATTTTTTTTAAGAAACGGGTAATATTGAAGTAATGAAGAAGATAAATTTTTAGAAATATGAGAGGGATGAGTTGAGAAAATATTGAAGGAGTTGAGAAGTTTTTGCTCTCGGTGTGAGAAGGTTGTGCTCTCGGCATTGAGATGAAGGCATGCTATATAGAAAAATCTCAAAGGGTAGAGTAGACAATTCACAAGCAAGAATAACTTTAAAAAAAAAAAAAAAAAGCAAAACGAATACTTTCTTGAACCAGACGACGCATGATGGCTCGTCTGGCTTGTTTCTTTTGGTTTTTTTTTTATAAAAGGCTAAATGCAATCCCCTAAAATCCGGACGACACATCATGTGTCGTCCCACCCAAATTTCCGATTTTTTTTTTTTTTTAAATGTCAGAATAAACATCATGCTTCGTCTCGTTTATTTTTTAATATTTTTTTTTTGGGACGAAACTTCATGTTTCGTCCCGTATGTATAAATTAATTTTTTAGTATGAAACGAACCATCATGTTTCGTCTGATTATTTTTTAACTAACTTATGCATTTTATACCATTCCAACGACTGCAGCAAAAAGAATAAATGGATCGCTATAAAATGCATTTTGCCATTTTATCCGTTCAACGACTGTGGATGCTCTTATAAGGCTTTACGTCTATTCGCTACTAAATTAATTACATTTATTAAATTAATTTAGTAAAATTGTGGTGGGTGTTTTCACGAATCACGAGGGTTTGACGGTTTGTGAGTGAGTGAGCGCGACTCCTCTCTCTTTCTCTCTCTCATCATTCATTCATGGTACAAATCTCCTGACCCCGTCACGTGCGCTTGATGGCTGTGGTCCCCACTTGTGTTTCAGGAGCGCGCGCAAACCCGCTCTTTTTCTCATTTTGAGTTTCGTTGGTCGACTGATGATGATTTGATGGAAACACTTCCTAAAACACATGCAGCTAAGGAATTTTTTTCTTTCCAAAATAAGCCATATTTTCAAAGTATAGTATCTCATATGATCTCTCGTCTCTTCACCAAACAAATTTAATATGTAATCTATTTTGTATTACAGCTTCTGCTTTTATGATGTTGCAAATGGTAATTGTGGCCTTCTCAAAAAATTTTTAATTGTCCCAATTCTCATCTATTGTCTTTTTTTTTTTTAGGTGAAAGGTGGAATAAAGTCACCCTGTTTCGTTAATAAGCTGTTAACAAAACAACCTCGGCATCCCGGAAAAAAACAACAATACAAAATAAAAGTACAGTGCAGAAAGAAAAGCAGGAAAACAAAACATACACCCCCAACAAACCCTGGAGGGGGGAGGGTCAAACTACTCCAACATCAAGCCACTAGAGAGTACAGAAGGATGAAGCAAAAACCACAAGCTGGCAAGCAGCACTGTCGTGACTGGTGAAGCCAGTCCCTCAGTCCAGTGTCGGCCCGATCTCAACCTCCTCATCATCAAACTCCTCTACCTGAAAAACTCTGGCTATCCTTCCTCTTGCCTCTGTTGCCGCAGCTGTAGCCCAAAAAGAGATAAGATGGATGTGAGATAGATTACCAGAAATACTATTACAATTCTCATCTATTGTCGCAGTTCATTTTGTTCATAACTTATCTATATGTATATCGCAGTTCATAGCTGCGACCTCTTTTTAATTAACATGTTGAACACTCTCTATCTCTGTACTTAGGGACTATTCTCTCTTTTTCTTGAACATGTTAAAAAGATGCTGCTGCTACAATCAGCAGCATACGTATAGACAATGCCGCAATTCTCAATTGTGATATTGACTATGAACAAAATAAACTGTGGTCACAAATAGGAAGTGCGGTAATCAAATAAAATTTGAGAAGAAGCTGTTGTTACCATCTGCGGCCTCATAAGAACAGAAGGCACAGTAAGCAACTGCGATCTATGCTGCGATCTATGCTGATGTGGCACAAAAGAGATCACACGTAGAATTAATTTGGTGAAGAGACCCAATGGGATATAGTTTTAAAATGAGGCTTATTTAAGGAAAAAAAATTATGCAGCCAAGGGGACTTGAGTTTCAACTGCCCTTTTTCTTTTGAAAATTGAAAGTATACCTAAAATTATACATGTTACAAGAATCCCTAGAGAAGGACTCCCTCCTGCAATTATACATTTTGTGCACTTGGTTGGCCAACTGGCCATCACTGATCAATATGGTATGGCTAACTTTTCTCCACAACGATCTCGGTGCACCTCGAGAAATTTAGCAAGTGGTCCAATATTGCTATTTGAGTTACAATTGCAGCCACAGTTACAATGTTGTTAAAGTGGTGGGTGTACATGTGGCTTGTAAATTAGACTGCACGTGCATGAGATTCAAAACCACTACTTCAGTATTAGTTGCAACCCACCTTCACATGGTTACAAATATGGATTGCAAGTAATTAATCTTTTAAAATAATTTTTGACTCGCCACTTCAAAGTTGCCTACTCAAACAATTGTAGCTTGTTTTATGAATTTTCAAGAGACTTTCTCTATGTAGAAAAATTAGAGAGAGAAGCTCACCTCAAAAAAAAATTTTAAAAGAGCAAATCCTAGATCTGAAATTGGAGGGAGGCGGCGGATAGATTTCGTCGCCCCATTTCCATTAGACTAGATCCACCTCTCAACTCTAACCCATTAGATCCCTAGCCTCCTCCGTTGCCTACTCCCGCCGGACCACCGACCAAGTCCTCCGACCGCTATCAAATCCTCTACCCACCAAAAATCTAAGCTCCACTATGGTCGATGGTCAACGAGCTCGTGCTCGCCAGTCCAAGACAGGGACTTCCTCCGACCACTGATGCCTCTCCGATCCCCTCACCTCTGCTGCTCCACTTCGGTGGAGGATAGACGAGGTGATGAGTGTTCCTGAAAAACTTCGACGTTGAGGAACTGGAAAGCTTCTATGTTGAGGAGCTCGCGGAAGCGGCAACGACATCGTTATTGGTGGCAAAAGGCATCACCGTCGGAGCTCCCGTTGCACCCAAGCCGCCTGTTCATCCGAACGTTGTCAAACCAAATCAACCCTAATTCCACCGCACATTAGGGTTTCGACGGTGCCCGCTCCGGCCGCCGCCACCGCAACAGTCGCTCGGCAGCAATGAAACTTCCTCCCCCGACGGCCACAACCAATGTGACACCGTCTCTCCAACCCCCTCATCACCGACCCTATCATCTGCAACCCCACCGCCTATTGTGGCGAGAGAAGAAGGTATGATCTTCATTAGTTGTTTAGTTTGGGTTTTTGTTTGTGTGTGTGTGTGTGTGTGTGTGTGTGTGAGAGAGAGAGAGAGAAAGAAAGAGAGGAGATGTTGCATTCACTACTTTCTTTTGGTGTTTGTGTGATCGTTGACTGTGTGTGTGAGAGATTGCGTGAGAGAGCAAGAGCGTGAGAAAGACGAAGGTATGCTCCTCACAGCTCTCTCTTGGGTTGTGGCTTCGATTGGGGTGAGTGAGTGTGTTGTTTGCGAGTGTGTGAGATGAGAGGAGAAGAATGCTGGGTTCTGCATTTGGTTAGGAGTGAATTGAGAAGTGACAAAGAAAAATTGGATTTGTTGCAGCAGGGCTGTGGGGCTTGGGCCCGACGACAGGGTCCCCCCACCAATAATGACTTCGTGGATGCTCACTATGCATTTGTGGGGGAGGCATTTCCTCTGGGCACAGACGTTTCGAATTCGAATCGATAGGGAGCCAAGGAAAGAGAGGTGCAACTGACGCAGGGTTGGTTTCAGAGAGGTGTTGACGCACCTACCAACGTCAGCGAGCATTTCGAATTTTGAAATTTGAAACGGTTTGGATGATAATCTCATCTGTCTTGATTTAGGTGGGTGTGTGCATGTCATCGGAGTGGTGCACGAAGCTAAATTGACGTACAAACATTTATGTTGGGTCGAGCATTGTGATTGTGCCCATGATGAGGTCCATTACAATAATAGAGAAAAATTCTACTGGACCTGGATGGAGTAGTAGAATTTTGGGACTACCCTTAGGGCCCGAGATGGGGTCGGATTGACCTCTTCGATATTGTGTTATGATGATAATGAAGACTATCGGTTTGACGGCCCACCGTCCAGGATTTTGTTGGAGTGGCCATTTGTTGTCTATATGGGTCATGTTCTATTTTCCGTTTGTAGTTTGTAGTTTAACCTAGTACTCTAGGTTTGTTTTGTTAATTTTTTATTAATAAAATAGGGTGGTCGTATTCTACATTTTCCCTCAACAAAAAAAACAATTGTAGCTTGTTCCCCATTGTATTTTGAACACAATTGCCATGAATTTGTTTGTTTACCAGCCATCCTAGTTTTTCAAACATAAGTATTTCCCTCAAATATTTACATATGAAACATTTCTTAAAATTTTGAATTCATCTGTCCTCATGTGTAAATAGTAGGGGTGGGCATCGGTTGGTATCCGACCTAATATGGACCATCCACCACCGTTCCAAAGAAGATCGGTTTTTTAGTTTTCTGATCCGCAACTAATCTGAGCCTTAATTGGATCGGTTTCCATCCAAGCGGATTAAGCTCGATTTGGATTAAATTGGATGGTCGGTTTAGCGTGCTATTTTTCACCTCCAACCTCATTCACAATTTCGTTGAAATTTACAAGATCAACTTCAATCAAACTTAAGAACAAACCTGCTATTTGTTGTTTATAAAAGAATTTAAAATGAAGATTCATAAAACCACAAGTTGCTAATGAATTTTACACTAATTGTTTAAGATGATGACGTTTAATTGGGTGAGATAAATTGATTTTTCACCTACATACTTCTATAATCTTAGGTTATTCTCATAAAAGAAACATCAATAACCATAGCTAATTGAATTTCAGGTACAATAAAAAAGATTTAGAAAATAATTTATGTTTTGCTTGATTAAAGTAACTACTAAATATTATATCAACTTTATTATTCTATTAAGCTGAGCCACACTGTAAATCAAGCATTTCTCAATAATATAACACACATAATTATAGAGAATGAAAATATAGGTATAACAACTGCTCGGTTTGTATTAAAGAAATTAAAGGAGACATTTGTATCTCCAAGAAAATGAGAAATGGTTGTTTGTATATTCAAGAAATTAAAGAAGAACTAGATTTTTTATGGACTAATGCATAGAGGTACTGTCGGTTCGGTTTCATCGGTTATTTGAAAGCTTCATCCAACAACTGATCCGGTCTAGTTGGTTATTGAAGATCAAGAACCGAACCAACCCAAACCACCAATTGGTTCGGTTAAAAACCGGTCGGTTCGGATTGGTCGGTTCGGATAATAGTTGTCCACCCCTACTAAATAGGTTAACATTATCTGTGTGCTTGATTCAAGATTGTCCTATTAATGTATTTCATCCTAATGTCTTGCCCACTGTACCCATTGTTGGCCCAATTTCTTGTCTCCTTAAAAAGAAATTGGAATGGGCCGTTGGCCGAATTTTTTTAACTCACGGGTCATTTTGCTCCTCAAATCCTCCATTTGTCAGCAGATCTCTAGACAAACTTTATAAATCCAATGAATAAAAATAATCATGAATTTTCTAGTACAATTATAGAATTGGTTTAACCAAAGCATATCATAGACATTTCAATCTACAATGGTAGCCAAGTACCAAAGTTTTTTAAACGAGAAAAAGCAAAAGATAATAGCCAAGTTCCTAGAATGCAGAAACTGACAATAATATAAGCAAAATAAATACGGTAATAGAGCATTGGCATTCAAATTTGGCCTCAAAAGTTAAAACTGCAGCATTTCGAGATTAATGCCTTTGCCTCAAGACACTACTGTCAAGGTAAATCAGTACAATGAAAAACGTTATGAAATTGTTGGGGTATCATCAATACTGTGAATGATATATGCATAAAAGTCTAGTTTCAATTTCAATTTCAATTCTTTTCAGCTGTACCAGACTGTACAAGAGGGACTAGGTAGACAAGCCATAGTTTAAAATGTAAGGAGGTAAACAAAGATACAATCCTACTATGTATCTGCTGTAAAAATCTCTCTTCCTAGAATAGTACAAGTATGATAAGCATTGAGATCATCAACACCCAAATGACACCCAAATGAAGAAGCAACTGGAATGTGAAATAAACCGTAATCTCATCGAATTTCCACTTAATTTCCTGGTGTTGCTGCTTTTTTCGGTGTGAGAGCAAACAGATAGTGAGTTAATAATGGATGGAAACTACTAAAAGTAAAAAATGTGCCTTGGCCGTTAAAAGACGTTAGAGCTCCTGAGAATGAATATAGATCGTTGATTGACCTCATGTGATCTGAATTGGACGGTGGATGATGCGGCCGACGGACCTGCAAAACGTCTGAAACACCGAGGGGCGGCCCCCGGCGACAGACCCTCCGACGCTCAAGTCAGAACCAGAAAGAGAGAGAGAGAGAGAGAGAGAGAGAGAGTAAAAACTGGTGAATTGTTGATTACCTGGAGACTAAGGAGGGGGAGGAGTATTTATAGGCCTGAGAGATATTCTAGAAGCCGAATCGTGACCGTCGGATCTTTCATATCTCTCCCCCTGAAGAGATAAGATATCCCTGTGAGAGGATAAGAGACGAGACCCCTAACCATCATGGGCTGGATATCTCTCTTAGTGGGCCTAGTCTGTCACTTTTTATGGGCTTGAAATAAGCCCATGTTTTTTAGTGGGCCCAGGCCTGTAAAATAGGCTTGTGATGGCCAATCTGCTTGTAGACGCTTTGAGATCCGTGCAGGGATCGTACAGCTCTGATCTGCTGCAATTTTTACCATCATCATAAGCCTCCCACTCTCGGAAGACGATTTACATTGCTTTCGGAAAGTAGTATGTCGTATTTTTAGAATCTGGCGAATAATCTTAGCAATCGGAGTGTTCGTAGATACTTGGTACCGATCTGCGGCTTCTGGAGGCAGTGAATATTTTCCTGAATTTTTCCATATTTTTTCAGATTTTTTCGAATTTTCTGAAATTTTCTGGGAATTTTTCCATAGTTCTTCAAATTTCTCCAAATTTTATGGACTGCTCTACAATCTCGAAATCCTTTCGAATTTTATAATTAATAAACTTAATTTTAATTATTTTTTTGGACTTTTTAAATAATTTTCCGAATTTAAAATAATTATTTATGATTTTTTTAATTAATTTTTTGAATTTTAAATGATTTTAAAATATTTTTTGAATGTATCGAGCCGTTACGCTTTTTAAAGCGATCTGACGCATCGATCATGGCCTGGCTCACGAGTTAAGGCGATCAGACGGCGGAAAACGGCTTGATCAAGCCGAAAAAATCTGGTGCGTTGATCAGTTGATGGCGCGGATATCTTAGAGATCAAGCGGCTACTGGGGCGTCTTCTCCACCCCTTAGCTCGGCCGACGAAATTGCTGAGCTACGGCGGTAGCTCGTTATGGTTGAGCTACGATCGTTGTGGCTTCGCCGAGCTATGACCACTGAGTTTCACTGAGCTACGAGGTCGAGGTATGGAGCTATGGTGGTTCGTTGCTCCGTTCTCCGTCGAGTTAACTCTTCGCCGAGCGATAGCCATGGAGTGCCCCGCCGAGCCATGATAGCTCGTTTTCGTCGAGCTATGGACTCGAGCGTTCGCCGAGCTACCACAGGGATCTCGCTGAGCTACGGAGCTCGTTCTCGCCGAGCCATGGCGACTTGAATTCTCGCCGAGCTACCACCGATTCGACGTGCTACGAGAGCTCGTTCTCCCCGAGCTATGGACTCGCCAAGCTATGAGTCTTGGGCACTCGCCGAGCTACAGACGCGTCTCACCGAGCTACAAATTTTTTGACGAGCTACGGTAGCTCACCGCCGAGCTATGGGGATAGCTAGTTCTCAGCGAGCTGCAGCGTTTCCTTTCGCTGAGCTATTATTTCGCCGAGCTATGATAGCTTGTCGCCGAGCTACAGATTCGTCTCACTGAGCTACTGAGTTAGCGACTTTCGAGCTACGGTAGCTCACCGCCGAGCTATGGGGATAGCTAGTTCTCAGCGAGCTGCAGCGTTTCCTTTCGCTGAGCTATTATTTCGCCGAGCTATGATAGCTTGTCGCCGAGCTACGGATTCGTCTCACTGAGCTACTGAGTTAGCGACTTTCGAGCTCCGTTTTTGGGGCTTCGACGAAGTGATCACTCGGAGAGGGGGACCAATTGAGGAAGCTCGATGGTGAAGCGGAGGTGCGAGGTGTTTGGCGAGGCGACAACTCGAAGTCGGAGTTGGAGCAAGGCGGAGAGGAGCTTTCAATCGAGCTCTGATTTTGGGTTTTCTGAGCTTTGTTTTTTGCGGGAAAACTCAGAGAAGAATAAAAGGAAAGAAGCAAAGCGGGTTTAAATGAGTTCGGGTTTGGATCCGCCACCCGTTAGCGCCTTCATTGCTTAACTCCTGAGTTGCTTGCGAGTTTGGGTTGTGAATCCGACCCGTTTTGACGCCCTCCAACACCTCAACTCCTATTTCACACGTTAGGAATGTGTGTGCTTTTGGATATTTGCATCTTTGCAACTTTTGGAATTTTTAGAAGATTTTTGGAGTTTTGAGCTTGGGTTTTGCACATAAATTTTTATATATGTATATATGGTCGTGTATATGCAACAACTCGTATATATTTATATATAATTACTTATATGTGTATACCCAGCTTTTTACTCCATCACCATCGATTGGCGGATCTTGTATGTATATAAATAGCGGTGCTGGGAGAGCTGTTTGCAGACTTGTTATTTGATCCCAACAATTTGTTGTGGCATATCCAGGACAAAGTTGAATGTTAGAATTTGCCGTTTGACCCCGGCAAGTTCGTAGAGACAACTTTGTGACTGGGTTGTCGTAGAGCTAGTTGTTCGATCCCAGCGAGTATGGAGAGACAATTCTTTTGACTGAGTCAATGTATGGCTCGTTGTTTGATCCTAAAGAATTTAGATGGAACTTAGTGGTAGAATTGAGTGCTGAGCTTGCTGTTTGACCCCAACAAATTTATAAGGGAAACTCCGTGATCGAGTTGTGTGCTGAACTTGTTGTTTGTTCTCAACAAGCTTAGAGAGGACTCTATGACGGAATTGGATGTCGCACCTGATGTTTGCACCCAGCAAGAGTGAAGCGACAACTTTTGATTGAGTTTGTCCAGAAACTGCCGTTTGATCCCGGCGAGTTTATAGGGGCAACTCGTGGCTGAGTTGGCGTAGAGCTCGCTGTTTGATCCCAGCGAGTTTGTGGAGACAACTCTGTGGTAGAATCGATGTAAAAATTATCGTTTGGTCCCGATGAGTTTGGAGAGGACTCTATGACAGATTTGGATGTTGCACCTGCTGTTTGCGCCCAGCAAGCGTGCAGGGACAACTCCTTGATTGAGTTGGTCTAGAAACCGCCATTTGACCTCGGCGAGTTTGCAAAGGAAACTCCGTGATGGAGGTGTGTGTTGAACTTGTTGTTCGTTCTCAATAAGCTTAGGGAAGACTCTATAACAGAGTTGGATGTTGCACCTGCTATTTACGCCCAGCAAACATGTAGGGACAACTCTGAGATAGAGTCGATGTAGAAACTGCTGTTTGATCCCTGCGAGTTTAGAGAAGGAACTCCGTGATGGAGTTGTTTGTTGAACTTTTTGTTTTGTTCCCAACAAGTTTGGAAAGAACTCAGTGGCAGAATTGAGTGTTGAACTTGCTGTTTGCGCCCAGCAAGCGTGTGGAGAACTCTTCGACAGAGTGGAATATTGCACTTGCTATTTGCACCCAGCAAGCGTGTAGAGATAACTTTTTGATTGAGTTGGTCCAGAAACTGCCGTTTGACCCTGGCGAGTTTAGAGGAGACTCTATGACAGAGTTGGGTGTTACACCTGCTGTTTGCACCCAGCAAACAGTGAGAGACAACTCAGAAATAGAGTTGAATGTTTGCGCCCGGCAAGTTTAGAGGGACAAATCTGTGACTGAGTTGACGTAGAGCTTGCTGTTTGTTCCCAGCAAGCATGTAGAGATAACTCTGAGATAGAGTTGATGTAGAAACTGCCATTTGATCACGGCGAGTTTGTGGAGAAAACTCTGGTAAAGTCGATGTAAAAATCACCGCTTTGTCCCGGTGAGTTTGTAGGGAGAGCTATGAGATGAACTTAAGCTTGGACTTGTTATTGGGCCTCGGCAAGCTGTTGATGGTGCTTAGGCAAATACCAAGGCGTCAAACTCGTTAATTGGAGCCAACGAGCTATTTGGTGAAGCTTGAGCAAAGACCAAGGTATTGAACCAAGGCGTTGTACTCATTGTTGGGAACCAATAAGTTGTTAACATAGCTCAAGTGGCAACCAGAGCATAGAAATTGCCGTTTGGAGTCAACGAGCTATTTGGTGAAGCTTGAGCAAAGACCGAGGTATTGAACTCGTTGTTTGGAGCCAACGAGCTATTTGGTGGAGTTAGAGCGAAGATCAAGGCATTGAACCTGTTGTTTGGAGCCAACGAGCTATTTGGCGGAGCTTGAGTGAAGACCAAGGCATTGAACCTGTTGTTTGAAGCCGACGAGCTATTTGGTGGATATTAAGTAAAGACCAAGGCATTGAACTCGTTGTTTGGAGCCAACGAGCTATTTGGCAGAGCTTGAGCGAAGACCAAGGCATTGAACCCGTTGTTTGGAGCCAACGAGCTATTTGGCGGAGCTTAAGCGAAGACTAAGGCATTGAACTCGTTGTTTGGAACCCACGAGTTATTGATGGAGCTCAAGCAGTGAGAGAAGCGCTGAACTCGTTGTTTGGGATTAACGAGTTATTGAGGGAGCTCAAGCGGAGAGCAGAGCGCTAAACTCGTTGTTTGGGACAAACGAGTTGTTGATGGAGCTCAAGTGGAGAGCAGAGATCGGGGTGTTGGACCCGTTGCTCGATGTTGACGAGTAGTTGACTGGAGGAACCAAAGTGGCATGCGTAGCACTGAACTCATTGTTAGAGTGAATGAGTTGTGGGTATTCTGAATCTTCTTAGTGTGGAAGTGAAGTAACTTGTGTTTATTCTGCACTGAGATGATTCCATTCTTCTCTTTACTGACAAGTAGTTGCGTGCATGGAATGTGGTCCCCCGGGATACTGAGCTTGTCCTCCTTCGTGATACGCTGTGCTTGATGGAGTTGGAACTCTCCCGTTTGCACGGAACTTCAAACGAGACGGAGTTGGAGACTGCTCAAGTGAAGGTGGTCGAATAAATATGGAGTTTGCTCATCTAAGGGAGACTTGTTTTGAACATCATAATCAAGAGTTGAGGCGGCCCCATGGAGCTGTTAGCTGGTAGGAGGCCGGCGAAGAGTTTTGTTTCACTTAGGTAGAGCATCTCTCCAGTGTGTATAGCTGGAAGAACAGCTTTCATGACAGTTTGCTATACAATGTTCGCAGGACTTTTGTTAGCAATTCCTAGACGTGAAATTGTAACTTTGCTGTTGTAATGAAACTTATAGTTTGTGGAATGAGAAGTCTTCTACATGCCAGTGTCTTGTCCTGTGATACATCGTCTTGGGGGTTGGCTAGTCGTATGAACTGATTTTGGGAGAGTTAGACTCTGGAGTAGCCGTTTTGCCTTTGCAAACGTCTGCAGTGTTACTGAATCTGAATATATGAGTTGGTGATAGTTCTGTGACTTGCGGGATTCATTTCATATGCTTGATCCTTGCTGTCATGGTTGAGGTTTCATCGACGGGTTCTTTGTCGCTAAATAACAGGGCCTCAAGTCTGTTGCGTATAGCTTAGAGAGCTGTCGACGGTATATGAAGGAGTGTAGCATTGCTCCGTCTTGAACCCAGCTAGTTGTAGGGATAACTCTGAAGGAGAGTTGTTTTCCAAACTTTCTGTATAGGGCCTCTGACAGATTGTGAGAGTCACATCGAATGGAGTTGAACTCCAAGTGTTGCTCTTTACAAGTGTTGCTGGAGTAACTTAGATCCATGATTTTGGGCCTATTAATCTGTTGTTGAGGAAATTTAACTGGTTGCATGAACAAATCGAATGGCGAGTTGAACTCTGAACGTGTGTCATTACAGGTTGCGAGAGTAACTCTAAACCATGAACATAGATTCTGAACTTGTTAGTTTTAGTATTAACAGGTTGCAGGAGCAGCTCGAATGGTAAAGCGCACTCTGAACTTGCTTCTTTGTAAATTGATAGGGTCTCTTTTGAACCATAAACTGGACTCCGAACCAGTCGTCGAGGTGCTGACGGATTGTAGGAGCAGATCGAATAGCGAAGTGCACTGTGAATTTGCATTATTGCAAATTGTTTAGAGTCCCTGTCGAGCCATGGGTGTGGACTCCGAATCCGTCTTACGGGGAGACTCGCAACTAGTGTTTGGTGCTGCTTAAGTGTTTAAGTGTGGCACTCAACTTGTTGTTTCCGAGCCTCTAAGGAAGTTCAGCTAGTTGCAGGAACAGATCGATCGGTGAGTTGTGTTCTAAACGTGCATGTTTGCACGCTGCAACTCCCGAGTTCTGGATTCCGAACATGCGTTGTAGAAAGCTTGTAACGAGTGTTTAGCGCCAATTTGAATGTAAGTTAGGCATGTAGCTCGTTGTTTGCTTTGATGAATTAATAGGTTGTAGGAGCAGATCGATTGGCGAAGCACACTCTGAAATTGATTCATTGTAGATTGCTGCAGTAACTTCGCACTATGGATGTGGGCTTCGAACCCGCCTTGTAGGAAGCTTTTAACGATTTTGGTGCTGTTTTTATGTACAAGTTTGGCATTCAACTCGTTATACTTCACAAGGTGTTCTACTTTTCAAGTCCCTACTAATATCTCTCTATCCCCTGGGTCTTCAAGTTGATGAGCCATCAGGCGAACAACTTGGTAGATCTTGCCTAGACTTGCCTATTTTGGAGGGAGCCCCCCATTGTTTTGCATAGTGAAAGAAAAATCTTTCGATGCACCAATGTATTTAGGCAAGATTATTTATTTCCGTCGACTGAGCGGTAGTGGCTTTGAGAAAGGGATTCAAGTTTATTACTGTATCATGATGAAAACTAGTTTGGACCTGGCGAGAGATGGTGTGGCAGGTTTGGAAGTTCTTGGTAGGGTTGGTTATGGCAGAGGCTTCAAGCACGTTTACAGTTTTGGAGTTGTTGTGACTGTTTTCTGGCGGTAGCTCTATGGCATCGAGGGGGAGAATAGAGCCCCCCATTGTAGCGGTGTAGCATGTTCGTACTGCCACTTGGATTCCTACAGATTGGCCTATGCCAGCTGTTGTTGGGAACTTTAGTTTTGCGTGAAATGTGAAGGCAATTGCATGGAATGCCGCCCGGCCTGGAGGACCGAATATGGCATTGTATGCAGCTTTGACATCGACTACCATAGAGTCCAGTGCTTTCATTTGAATAACGGGGGCTTTTCCTGCTGTTACGTCGAGTGCGACAATTTCCTCGACTTAGACAAGTGCACCAAAGAAGTCATGAAGTGTATAACCGACTGGCTCGAGTCGGTCTTGAGAGAGCTTGAGAGCCTGAAATGTGGCCATGAAGATGATGTTTACTAAGCTGCCATTGTCCGCAGGGATGCGGCATACCTCGTGATTTAGCATATAAAGGTTTATGAACGATGCGTCGCAATAAGGTGTTTGGACGCCTTCTAAGTCCTTGTCGGAGAAAGATATCGGGCTCCCGGTGCATTTGGCAGGCGGAATGTTATCTATGGAGTTGACTTTGTTGACGAAATCTTTGCGAGAGGAGTTAGAATCTCCCCCATCGGTTCTTCATGAATGAAATGGAAGACGGTCATGTGTTCAGAGTCTTGCGACTCGCATGGCCTTCCGCTGATGCTTATCAGCCACCCGGGACGGAGGATTTTCGGCGTTGTTGTCTTTCTGAACGAAGTTGGAGAGATAGCCCCTGCGAACCACGGCTTCCCGTTCTTCATTATGGGCTCGACAGCTGTAAGTAGTGTGTCCTTGATCTCTGTGAAATGTGTACCACTTATTTTTGTCTTTTCTTCTGCTAGACGTTGACATCATGGGGGGAGGGCGGATTATTCCGTCCTTCTCCACGTTCATGAAGATAGCTGATACGCTAGCATTGAGAAGAGCGAACTTGTCGAAGCGTGGCACCAGAGCTGGACGGCGTGAACTTGCACCATTTTTATGTAACTTCCTGAGTTCTTCCTCACTTGTGTTCTTCCGTTTGTTCCCGGAAGATGAATCGTTCTTGCCTTGAGGATGGAGAGCTTCCTCGACCCTGATATACTTGTCACTCATTTTCAGAAGCGCAGTGAAACTTTTGGGTGTCTTTTTGGCAAGGGAGGCTTTTAGGTATTTGTTAATGATGCTGTGGCGGAAAGCTACGTTGCGACTGAAGTATTCAAGGCAGAAATTAGCCTTGCTTCAGTAGTAACATGTTTGACGAAGTCTTGCGGTGAAAGAGCTGCAGTTGCGACTGAAGTGTTCAAGGCGTAAATTGACCTTGCTTTAGTTGTAAAATGCTTGAAGAAGTCCTTTAGTTGTTCTCCATCTTTTTGCTTCAGTTCTAGTAGTGAGACGCTGATATTTTTCAGCTCTCTGGCTAGTAACGAAGTGTGCAATAAAGAGTTACTCGAGTCGATCGAAAGAAGATGTGGATTCGGGTGTCAGACATGAATACCATTTCCTAGCTGATCATTTCAGTGTAGCGGGAAATGTCCGACACATGAGTGCATCGGTGGCGTTATAGAACATCATAAGTGTTTTTAGAGCTCTCAATGTAGTCCGTCGGGTCTCATTCTCCATTGTAGGATTCGAATTGAGGAGCTTTGGAGTTCCTTGAAACGGGTGCATCGAGGATGGTTTTGCTGAAGGGACGTTGATTAGGGCGGTAGGCCCTGTTGAACCAGTTTCTCTCATTCTTCATCTGTTCTAGGCGATCTTCTACTTCTTGGACACGGCGAAGGACTTGGTCGTCCTTCTTTTGGGATCCAGTTGAGGCATTGTGGACTGAGATGTGGTCGTACTGAAGATGTTGTTCAGAACGGTTTTGTCAGGAGCCCCCCGGTGCCTCCCCGTTGGAAGGAGCGTGATTAGGCTTTCGGGGTGACTGTTGAGGAGGAATCTGATCTTCCATAGGAGGAGCTGGTTGACGAAGAGTGGTAGTGCGACGGGCTGGAGGCTGCCCCTTTACCTCTTAATCTTTGTGGCATGGTGATAAGTCTTACTTGTGTAGTTTTTCACAGACGACGTCAATCTGTTACTGCTTTTTTTGGTGTGGGAGCAAACAGATAGTGAGTTAATAATGGATTGAAACTACTAAAAGTCAAACATGTGCCTTGGCCGTTAAAAGATGTTGGAGCTCCTGAGATTGAATCTGGATCGTTGATTGACCTCTTGTGTTCTGAATTGGACAGTGGATGTTGCGGCCGACGGACCTGCAAAACGTCTGAAACACCGGGGGTGGCCCCTGGCAACAGACCCTCCGATACTCAAGTCAGAACCAGAAAGAGAGAGAAAGTAAAAACTGGTGAATTGTTGATTACCTGGAGACTTAGGAGGGGGAGGAGTATTTATAGGCCTAAGAGATATTCTAAAAGCCAAATCGTGACCGTCGGATCTTTCATATCTCCCCCCCCCCCCCCCCCCCCCCCCCCGAAGAGATAAGATATCCCTGTGAGATGATAAGAGATGAGACCCCTAGCCATCATTGGCTGGGTGTCCCTCTTAGTGGGCCTAGTCTGTCACTTTTTATGGGCTTGAAAGAAGTCTATGTTTTTTAGTGGGCCCAGGCCTGTAAAATAAGCCTGTGATGGCTAATCTGCCTGTAGAGACTTTGAGATTCGTGCAGGGATCGTACGGCTATGATCTGCTGCGATTTTTACCATCATCAGCTGGCATTCTACAACCTGAAAGAAAAAGTGACATTTGAAAAACAGAATTTTCAACATTCAGTAAGATTACAACTGGATTTTGCATGATGTGCTGATCTTAATACAAAGCGTAACGAGAAAACAGCATGCCATTATGAACTGCAGGATATTTGACCTTCTTATCATTCACATACACAATGCAGAAGAACAGCAGCAGACATTTCTGTTGGAAGCCCCAATGATGTAAACATGTGCTAGATACTTATTTTAATGTAATAATCTGAAAACCCATGACTGTTTTGTGGTGTCTATTGTCGTGCTAATTAGTCTCTCTAAGACCTAGTTTTCAGCAATATAGAGAACACTAAATGGAGGAAGAGTATTACGTGAACAAGTTGGGGCGGCCTCGTGACACCTGAGGTCGCTTCATTGGAGAAATGATGAGATTGCGTAAAGTTGCAGAGGGATTGCTGATACCAGCACCAAACATAGCTAGGGTGTGATGGCCTTCGGAACTTGCATCTTTGTGGGAGAGCCTGTTGATACGTCGAAGGGGCCGGCTCTTCTGTCTTGCTGCAGTAGGCCATATCCCCTCTCTCTTCCCTTGAGTATCAGGAGTATCAACGGACCGATCTGCTGCATCTGCACGTACAAAATAAATCAACTCACATTTTTTGGAGAGCTTAAGAAAAATCTTTCTATAGCTCTCTTAATGACTTTGTTCCAGAAAAATAATACAATATATCTTGGCCATTTTCAATTTGTTTCATGAAATAGCTGCTTGCTGATTGAACTACCTTTATCTGAGAGAATATGATGATTAATTTTGTGTGCTTTTAGATTGTTAATTTTTCAAGATTACCTTGTCTCATGGTATCTCTGGCATCCATCATGTTTATCATGTTTGAAAATATGTCTGGCTCAGCTTGAGGGAGAGAGTTATTGGCAGGTTAGACTGCTGAACCCTTGACTGACTCATACTCACCTCTCAACTGATCATACATTTCATCCAGTTTTCTCTTTTGCCTGGTTTAAGAGACAAATAATAGAACCATAATGTCTATTAGGGCGCGTTTGGAAACCCAAAAAACTAGGAAAAGGAATGGAATACTGTGGATAGACCCATCTTATCCTATTCCACGGCTTGTTTGTTTTGAAAAAGAAAATAAAGGAAACAATTAAATATCATTCCCTAGGGAAAGATTTGAGCCGAATTCTATTCCAGCTCCACCCCCTCGGAAAGCTGGGTAAAGGAATGGAAACAACTAATTTTTCTTCAACTTAAATAAATAAATAAATATAAGACCAACTATGTTAAAAGAACTTCACATAAAATAAACGTTAAATTTCAGAAACCACCGAACTTTTTAATCAGAGAATAGTTGTTGTTGTTTTTTTTTTTCCCGCTTTCAGTTTCGGCAAATCACCTCGCCAACTTTTAGTACCGAACTAAGATCCCTCTTTCGGTGTAAATTACCCAATGTTCTTGTTCCCGTTGATAATATATTTTTTACCCGATTCTTTTTTAAATTCAAATATCAAAAGTGAAAAGAATTAAATTACAAAAAAATAAAAAAAATAAAAAATAAGGTAAACTAATTAATTTTGGTTAGAGTGGGTGATTTTAGAATTAATAAATCTTCATTTTTTGGGAGTGTTAGAGGTATGTTTTTTCTCTCCAGGAAAACAATTTTATTCATTACTCAACCTAAAATGCAAAATGTCAGAAGTATGTCCATGTACAAATGTTATCAAAAGGTTTTTCAAAATGCCGTAATCCATAATATTCCATTGTTTGTCAAACAAGACTAGGGAATGGAAACAAAAAAAAGTCAATTTCATTCCATCAGTTGCCAAACACACACAACTTATAAAGTTAATTCATTCCTTTCCCTTTCTTTCCATTCCTCTCCATTCATTTTCATTCCATTCCTTCCCATTCTCCAACTTAAATGTTTCCAAACAGATCCTTAATAGTTCAAGAAGCAATGAGATAGGCAATTAAATTCTATATATTGTTTTGAAACTTAAGTTACATGGCAATTAAGCACCGATCGACTTGGATTTTTTTAGCAATTTTCTCCTGTAGTTCCTGCTTATCTTTAGACAAGCTTTCAATCTCTTGTTCCATGATCTGGCACTTTTTGGACATTTTCTGGTTAAGCAGTGTAGTTGTTCATATTGCTCTCTAAATTTCTCTTTCATAGACTCACACTTCTGCCATTCTGACTCGCATTTCTAGCAGGACACCTTGATACGCACTCTTCATGACTGAGTTTTTATCATGTCAGGGAGAAACCAAAAAAAAAAGGGAACACAATTCTCCTTAATAGCTAATATAGTAGGTAATTTGACTGCCTGCAATAACAAGGTTATTCTTTCTCTAATTTGACAAGGTATGAAGGTAGTGGAACAAGGATGTAAGATTTGTTGGATATATTGGTATATTCTCTCTATATAAATATAGCACGTGCATATGTGTAACACGTGTAATGAACGTACAATTGATTGGATATTGGAACGCGGGTTTGTGGGCTTATAACCCGATACCCAAACCAGTATTTAGGAATAAATACTGGCTTGTGATAGCAGTCTAGGTATTCCAATCTTGATACCTAGGGTGAATATCTCAAGCAACTTAGATCTAGAGATAAACCCTAATTCCCAATTGTTAATTTTTCACAAAACCTAACAAGATTAGCGTGTACAGATGCTGATATTAATTTTCTGCATATAGCTTTTAGAAATCAAGTACATAAATCGACACATTAAATAGAATAGAGAATAAATTACTGAACCCTAAAAGAAAATTATTATAAAAACAGATACATATTTGTGGTGATACTACGGCCATTAGTCATTATCTCATTTAGCGTTATGAAGATGATGAAGAACGAGTAAAGGAAAAAACTCTTTGCTCAATGTGTTTGAGCTAGTACACATTGTTAGAACCATTAGAGAAAGCAAATAATTTTTGGAAAATGTGATAGAGTAATTTTGTATTAACTCTTATAAAGTGCATATATTGTCAATCGTATGTATAAGTTGAGTTTAACAAATGAGACAATTAATAATAATAGTTCTAATTGTGTTCTTGAACATAGCATAATTGGCTAAGATTTGAGAACTATATATTCAATTGTTGGTGAGGAAATGTGATTTAATTATCAAAACTGTGGGAAAATGGAGTTAAAAGCTGTGGAGTCAAAGCTTTAACATCCAACTTGTTTTGAAATTTAGAATCACTATGAACTATATATTAAATTGTTTGTTCTTGTTAAAACTCATAACTCTACTAAATGACACTCCATTAAATATGACAAATATGAAAGTTGTGCTCAGATTATGTCACTAAAAAATCATTTAGTATGGTCTCTAGGAGCACAAAATTTCTTGAGTCAATACATTTTGATATTTATGATCTCAGTAGCTTTGTGACTAGATGAGACAATTGTTGGCCAGAAGTATTTTAATCGCTTTTGTAGTTGATTAATATAAGTCTGTCATATATATGAAGAATGAAGCACTTGTTGTTCTTAACGAATTAAAAATTATAGTTAAATGCTAAAAATCAAAGGTTCAGATTTAATAGAGGTGGTGAATATGTTTTAACAACTTTAGAGAAGTTTGCATTGGGCATAATCTCTAGAGCACTCTACTTACAACAGTCAAACAGTATTGATAAAAGTTAGAATCAAACACTTAGTGAAATGTCGAATTCTATATTATTGACTGTTGTTTGTCTTGTGTATTTATGAGTGATGTTGTATTGTTAATCATATCTCTAATTTGTTACTACACTCTAAATTGAATACACCTTGTAAATCATGGTATGAAAACACAAACAGTTTTGTTAAAGAGAAAATGTGTGTTGTGATACTTTTGTTAGAGTACATGACCCTAGAAGGCCTAAAGTAGGCCTACAACAAATATCTGTGTCTGTTTAGAAAGTGCAGAATGTAGTTTCTGTGGACAGATGTTAGATCTATCTAATTTGTGTTAGAAGAATCTAGACTTGCAGAGTTCTTTGAGGATGTCTTCATCAAAGATAAATGTATGAAATAATCTAGTCCTACTGACACGTTCAATGATTCACAGTTGGAATCAAGAACCAGCCTGACACTTAAAAACCTTAATGACAAATGAGCTAAGAAGAGGCTTTAGTAGACAATGAGATAATTTTGTGTCATACAATAATACTTTAATTTAGTTGATCTGCCGACAGTGGCTAAAACTATAGTAAGTGGGGTTTTGTAGAAGAAACTTAATTTTGATTGTTCAGTAGCAATTTTAATGCTTTTTAGTAGCTAACAGATTGACTGAGAAAAATGAGGTAGATTTATTTGATGTCTACTCACATGTCTGTCATATTGCTACAATAAGTATTTTTCTTACCCTTACTTACATCTATTGAAAATTTTGTCATTCATAAAGGACATTTAAAAGGCTTTGTACAGAACAGTTTTGTACTGGAAAGTTTTGAACTAATATGTTTAGTGAACAAGATTTACAATATAGTAAAATCATTGTATGTTCTTAAAATATGTATAGCCAACGAATAAATAATTTGACAAACTTTTGAAAGAGCCTAGTATATGAATCAAGTAATTCAGATCAGTGCCTTCAACTTTGTGGTGTGCCAAATATAGTGGCTATTATTTACTTGTTCTGTTGATATGCATGTTCTTGGAAGTGACCTCTCTATTACAAATGAAGTTAAAATTATGCTATCCAAAGAATTCAACATGAAAACCTAGGTACTGTGGACACCATAGGTATAAGGGTGAGTTTTCAGTTGGCAAGGGATAACTCTTAGTCCAACTCATCTAATCAAAATGTGTTTCAAAAGTGGGGATATAGTGATTGAAAGTGTGTTTTGAAACACCTTATGATTATGATAAAAGGTTGACACCTAATGATGGTGCAACTATGAGACATGTAGATCATTCTAAAGGATTTGACAGTCTCATGTATACAAAGATCTGTACTAGAATAGACATAGCCTTTGAGGTAGGTATGATCTACAGATTCACTAATAATCTCATACACATTTGAGTGCCCTTAAGAGGCTAATGAGATACCTGAGTGGTATTCAAGAGTTTGCTTTGTGCTACTGTAGTCATTCTTCAAATGAATGGCTGACCTGATGCATTATGTTGCTCAGAATTTAGTGAAAGTCAATAACTAGTAGATATGTGTTTACACTAGGAGAAACAGAAATGTTATGGAAATAAAAAGCAAACAGACACTGTGCTATCATCCATGAAATCAGACCTCTATGTGTAATCCTCTGCAGGGGAAAAGGCTGAGTGGATTGAAGAAATTGTTGCTAGGTATCCATTAAGAAGTTTAAGTAACTATCTAATTCTGTTATGCGACTATCAAGCTACAATGCACTGTAGCTCATAACTCACTCTATAATAGTAAGAGGAGTATATTAAGGCTGAAAGAAGCCAAGTTGAACTTTTTCATAGATAAAGTGCAATTGCGACAAGTATGACTAATGCTCTTGCTAAGAGACTTGAAAGTGATCTAATTATCAAAACTGTGGGGGAAAGTGGAGTTAAAAGCTATTGAGTAAAAAGCTTTAACATCCAAGTTGTTTTGAAATTTAGAATCCAATTGGAGCCATAGAGAAGTTCAAACTTAAGCATCAATTTTAGGCAGTTGACATGTTTTAGATAATTTTGATGATTCGACATAAATTCCACAAATATATAATGTCATTCTAATTTTGATGGTATTATATATCTAGGAAATTTACTTAGAATAATCATATTATTCCAATACGAAACATGAAAACTTGTCGATGTGTTTCCGATGATTAAATTGTCCTAAATATCATTCCAATTTTGATGATATGTCTTTTATGGATACATGTTTCATTCCAATTTTGATGATTCAATGTTAAACCATGATTGAAACGGCAGTCTTTTCATTCCAATATGAAACATAGTATGGTTCTTGTGTAGAAACTATAAAGTTCATGTACTTTACTTATTAAAGATACTTGATTGTGATGCTTGCGTTACATTTTTGCTAAGCTAATAATGAATTGTATTAAGTTCTTTTGTGGAACTAGATACTTTGTGAAATTCGTTGGAATTCTTAGAGATGTGTCTCTTGATATTCTTGTTTTTTCTATAAGCTAGCAAAGATGGAGTTGAATTTGTCAGCATAGTTTTCAAAAATAATGATTTGCTCAAAATGGAGGAGTAAACATAAAGTAGTGTGCAAGGATATAATTTCAGTTTATTTCTTTCGAGAATAAATTAGTCACTGGCATGGTAAAACTTCTGTTGAGTTTAAGACTCTTGTGTTCATGAGCTTAAAACTCATAGTTTGTTCTTGAAGTTTATTTGCTTTGTTTGATTTTGAAACTATGACAGATTATTCCAGTTGGTTTAGTCTTTGTGAACTATTCTGAATTGGATATGGTTTGGAACTAGTTAATTATATTGGTTTAGTCTTGATTGAACTATTCAGTTTTATAATTCTATTGGTTCTTATGAAACTATACCTTTATGATGCTTTTCTTTTATGGACTGCTATCAGCCAGTCAGTTGTATACTGATCTGATGAGATAATCCTGTACTTTATATATTGAGAATATAGGAGGAGATTGTTGGATATATTGGTATATTCTCTCTATATAAATATAGCACGTGCATATGTGTAACACGTGTAATGAACGTACAATTGATTGGATATTGGAACGCGGGTTTGTGGGCTTATAACCCGATACCCAAACCAGTATTTAGGAATAAATACTGGCTTGTGATAGCAGTCTAGGTATTCCAATCTTGATACCTAGGGTGAATATCTCAAGCAACTTAGATCTAGAGATAAACCCTAATTCCCAATTGTTAATTTTTCACAAAACCTAAAAAGATTAGCGTGTACAGATGCTGATATTAATTTTCTTTATATAGCTTTTAGAAATCAAGTACATAAATCGACACATTAAATAGAATAGAGAATAAATTACTGAACCCTAAAAGAAAATTATTATAAAAACAGATACATATTTGTGGTGATACTACGGCCATTACCATCTGAAAAGAAACTATATATGGTCAGAAAAGAGAAACAGATGACGGAATAGTGATATTTCAGTGAATTATAACATTCTTACATTTGTCCAATCATCACCAGGATTTACGTCGATTTGTTGCATATGGCTGACAGGAAAAATGTAACATGTCACAAAAATGAACAAAGACGAGAAAAAATAGGAAGAAGAAGGAAAAACCAGAAAAAGAAAGATCTGGCAAAACTTATTGAAAGTTGGTTTTCCCGTCACTTTCTACAATACACACTTGTTACATATATATAATACTCCTATTACAACACGTACATTATCCGTATAATATCTCTAATACTCCTCTTCAAGTTGGAGCATATATGTCATACATGCCCAACTTGTCATTGATGAACTGTATTCTGGCTCTCGCAAGAGGCTTTGTGAGAGCATCGGCTAGCTGGTGATCAGTACGAATATGTTTAGCCTCTATCTGAGGAGGCTCATACGACATGCCACTAATCTTGTTGCGAAGCACATGACAGTCAACCTCAATATGCTTGGTTCGTTCATGAAACACAACATTAGTGGCTATGTATATGGCAGACTGGCTATCACAATATATACGCATCAACTCATGCTGAAGAATCCCTAACTCAGTGAGTAATCGTTTGACCCATATCATCTCGCATGTAAGGTCAGCCATAGCACGATATTCGGATTCAGCACTCGATCGAAACACCACATTTTGTTTCTTACTCTTTCATGAAACTAAGTTTCCCCCAACAAACACACAATTTCCAGTGGTGGATCTCCTAGTCGTTGGGCAGCCAGCCCAGTCAGCATCTGACCAACAAATAATTCGACGGTGTCCACCATCAGTATACAACAATCCTCTGCCAGGAGAGCTCTTCAAATACTGAAGAATTCTCATAACTGCATTCCAATGGCTTGTACGGGAAAACGTAATAAACTGACTTACTATACTAACTGAGTATGCAATATCAGGACGAATGACAGTGAGATTAATTATTTTTCCTACAAACCTTCTATATCTCTCTGGATCCTCCATCTGGACACCCTGATCTGGCAACAGCTTAGAATTTGAGTCCATAGGAGTGTGTGATGGCCTACATCCTAGCATTCCGCTCTCGGTAAGTATGTCCAGTACATACTTTCTTTGTGACAAACAAATTTCCTGCTTAGATTGAGCAACTTCGATCCCCAAGAAATACTTTAGTCGCCCGAGACCCCTAGTTTGAAACTTCTGTTGAATATATGACTTCAGATCTTGAACACCATTATGATCATCTCCTGTAATTATAATGTCATCAACATATACAACTAAAATGATTTTCTTCCCTTGATGATGTCCTCATTATCACTCCTCCTCAATCCAAAACTTGTGACAACTTCAGCGAAACGGTCAAACCAAGCACGAGGAGACTGTTTGAGTCCATACAAAGATCGTTTCAAGCAACAAACTTTATTAGGCTCAGCTTTGCTAACGAAAGCAGGGGGCTGCTCCATATAAACCTCCTCTTCAAGAATGCCATTGAGAAAGGCATTTTTGACATCAAGTTGAAGGAGCGGCCAATGAAATCAAGCAGCCAAGGCAATAATGATCCGAATAGTATGTATTTTTGCCACAGGAGAGAATGTCTCATCATAATCAATGCCATAGGTCTGAGAATAACCTTTAGCAACCAATCGAGCTTTTAGGCGAGCCAGAGAATCATCTGGGTTTACTTTAACTGTGTACACCCATTTACAACCAACACAATGTTTGCCAGATGGAAGGTTAACAAGATCCCAAGTATCATTTTCCTCAAGAGCAGACATCTCTTTTTGCATAGCCTGGCTCCAACCAGGATGTAATAGTGCTTTTGATAATGACTTAGGAACCTGGTGACTGTCCAAAGTAGAGATAAAGGCATAATGGGCCTATGATAAGTGATCATATGAAAGATGACTGTATAAAGGATGAGCAGTGGAGCGATTCCCTTTGCGTATAGCGATAGGAAGATCAAGATCAGAATGCTTGCTAGAAGATAGTGTAAGCGCAGTGGAGGAAACTGGAGATATAGTAGCAAGCTCAGACGGTCGTGTCTCATCGACTTGAGGCGATGAGACAATGGGCACAATGGCGTGATCTGAGGGAGTCGTGTCTGAACGTCGTTTATACAGTTGAGTGATTGTAGGCTGTTCGAGCATTGCTAGGGAGCACTGTGTTACAGAATCAGTAGAAGTCGATACTACAAGTCTAGGGTAGGTTAGAAATTCAGATTCAGTCGCATCGGAGGGAACCGGGGTTAAACCAGACGAAGTGTTGGATAAATAAGTTTGGGACTATGAAATGTAACATCAGCAGAGATAATATGACGACACAACCCAGGACTATAACATCTATAATCTTTTTGAGATCGATAATACCCGAGCAAAATACATCGGATAGAATGGGGAGCTAACTTAGAGCGACCAGGACGATGGTCATAGACAAAAATAATACATCCAAAGATTTTGGGAGGAAGGGAGAATTGGTCAACATTTGGAAATAAAACGGAAAAGGGTGTTTGATCGTCTAACACAGATAAGGGCATGCGGTTAATTAAGTGACATGCAGTAAGAACTGCATCCCCCAGAAACACTGAGAAACTTGTCTATGAATAAGCATTGTCCTTGCAACCTCTAACAGGTGACGATTTTTTTGCTCAGCAACTGATGTGAATTATTTGCAAGTGTATAAAATTGCAACAAGTAATATAGTTAAGTGAAGAGAGTATCGAAGTCTCAAGGACTAATTATTTTACTAAGTACCGAAATTTACTAGATTAACTACTATTTGGAAGATCAAAAAGATGATAAAAAAATAGCAACTAAATTAAATTAATCTAAATGAAAGAAATAAACTAATTAAAAGGAGCGGAATGAGAAATTTGGCTGTTTGTTAATAGCAAAATTAATTCTAGGGCTTTTGATTTCACCTAGTTAATCCCACACAATTTATAACTCCAGGTGAATAAAAATATTATTTTTCCAAGTTGTAGACCAAAATCCCCAAATTATTCAATATTCTCTCTCAAGCAATATCAAAAATATTCTCAACTAATTATTTGTCATAGTTCATGCACAAATTACTAATTGAAAATTCATTAAGATTTATGGATCCCTTAACTGTCACATTAACAGCGGTTCGCTCTTGTAATAATGTTTAATTTTATTAATTCAAAATCACAAATTACCAGTTCGGTCTCTCCATGATTTAATAAGTCATACAAAAAGTTGGCCAAACAATTGTAAGCATTAAGAACAAAAATCAAACACACAACCATGAAAAAATAGAAAAATAATATGGAATTAAAATTGTGTTCTCAAAACTAAGCTACATCAAAGCCCTAAAAAAATAAAATTAGTTCATAATAAAATTGTAATTAACAAATACTAAATTTGATTGCATAATAAAATTAGAAAAAGAGAAGAAGAAACTCTGTTTTGTTGAAGAAAGTCGATGCTGAAAGCTGTCTCCTCTCTCCTCGAAACTCGCGCGCAACTACCCACGCTCTCTTGCTCGCTGTTTTCCACGCTGCCCACGTCAACTCCCCTACTTTCTCTCTCTCCTTTCCTTCTTTCTGCTGACGTCGAGCCACCTTGATTCTCGCGTCGCAAGTTCCAGGCCGCCCTCTTTGTCCTCTCTCTTCCTTCTTCACGTGTTGTTTTTTTTCTTAATAATAAGAGGTCTGTCGTCGCTCTCCCTCTATCGTCAAGCGTCTTCTTTTGATTTGCTTTTGGCTGCTAATAGGGATCCGAACCTAGGTAATTAGGTTTATTTTTGCAGAAAATCCCACATCTTCCTTTATTTCTTTCGTTATTTTGATTTGCTCTTTATTTCTTTCTTCTTTTTTCTTCACTTTCTCTTTCTTGAAGCACATGCTGCACACACACAAAAATAAAATCAGAATTTAGGATTTAAAATTAAATAAAATGAAATTAATTAGTTTAAATTAATTAAACTAACTAATAATCACATTAGCTCAATTAAACCCTTTTAAATTTGTTTATTTCATTTTTACCTCAAAAAAAATTTCTATTTTGCTTTTCACATTGCCAAATTATAAAATTCAAATTTTAACAAATCAATAAAAAATAATCAATTAATCACTCTCCTTGTTTTGTTTGTTGATTTTTACCGAAAATCTTAACATTTTGCATCAAAAAAATCTTATTCCTTCAAAAATAATAAATTAATTGAAATTTACGGAAATAAAATGAATTATTAACATGATAGATGAATACAAGCAATTTTTATGGGTAAATGAGTACAAATATTTATATAAAAATTACACATCAGCAACCCCGTTTTTCTTTAGGAGTATAAGGGCAAGAAGACTCATGAAGAATACCACAAGAAGACATAAAACTAGTGAACTCAGAAGAACAATACTCTTTGGCATTATCACTTTGCAAAATTTGAACAGAAACATGAACTTGGTTCTCACCTTGGCGTAAATGATTTAAAAATAGACAAAATTTCAGACCGAGATTTCATTAAATATAACCATCTGGCACGAGAGTAGTCATCAACAAAGGTAACAAAATATCTAAAGTCACCAAACTGAGACTAAACAGGGCAAGGTTCCCACACATCAGAATGAACTAAACTAAAAGGTCGATTCGACTGTTTATTGACTCTAGGAGGGTAAGATGTACGCAAGTGTTTATCTAATTGCATGACTCACAAGATAACTCCTTAAGAGAAGATAATTCAGGTCTTAACTTCTTTAGATTTTGTAACGACGGATGACCCAACTGACAATGCAAATCCAAAGGCGCACTCAAGCATGCAAATGAGATAGGAACACTGTCAAGCTGATAAAGACCCTCTGACACACGCCCTGTGGCAATAGTTTTTTCGGTCCCAAGTTCTTGAAATGTACAGTAATTAGGAAAAAGGTAACCGAACAATTCAGTATTTCGGTAATTTGACTAACAGACATTAGGTTAAAGAGAAATTTTGGCATGTGAAGAACATGACTAAGTAGTAAACTGGAAGTAAGATTTACATGTCCGACCCTCCCAACGGAGGAAGTAAAACCATCAGCAAGTCTAACAGGTGGATGGAAGGATCTATTAACAAAGGACAATATATTTGAATTCCCAGTCATATGATCAGATGCACCTGAATCTATTATCCATGATGTTGGAGGTGAATTGGTTAAACATGTGATATCTGGCCGTGCTAATGTGACGGACGAAGAAGATCGTTATCGGGAAGCGTGATATTGCTCATTTCTTTGATATTGCCGGAACCGCTGCAGTTCATTCTCAATCATCTGAACAGTGATTGAATTAGAGACTACATGTGCAATGTATTGTGGTTTATTGCCTTGAGAGTGCATGATAGGAAAATTTCATTTCTGAATTGCTCACAAGCCTTAAATTGGTGCGATATGAGTTTAGATTTCTTTGCGGCAATTCATCAAATACCTTGTCTTCCACTCTAATATCGCTCAGATTTAGAAAAAGCTTGAATTATGTTTTCCGTTCAAGGAGATGATGAAGGTGGTGTCGGGTGGTGGTAGAGATCCACGGTGGCCGCTAGGGTTTGGTACTGAGATGAAGATAAGGCTGTTTGTTGAAGGCAGTGGGTTCTTTTGTGGAGAGGATGAAGAGGGGATTCAATGGAGGTCGGGTGCTTTGACCCTCAACTAGGATGGAGAAGAAGGTGAGTTGGCGCCTGATGTTGGGTGTGCAGCGCTGCTGTTGGGTGTGGGGAACTTCGGGATGCAGTGGAGATGGTGCAGGTGAGATTGGACTTGGAGTTTGATTAGAGCTTGGGGTAGACTGAGAGCTCAGGATTTGACATTAGTTGAGGGTCTAGTTGACGGTCGGGTTTGAGTTTGGATCTGACATGGAGGGAGAGGTTGAAGGAGAAGCAGCAGCAGCTAAGTTGAAGGAGAAGCAGCAGCAAAGGCTGGTGCCAGCTCTGATACCATGAAAGTTGATTTTTCCCTCTAACTTTCTACAATACACACTTATTACACATATATAATACTCCTATTACAACACGTACATTATCCGTATAATATCTCTAATACTTATTATCAAAAAATAATAGGTTAACAAAATCTCCGTATCTTTCTAATTACATAAAATACCTGCCTTTCTCTTTAAAGACCAAAAAAGAATAAAAAAAATTTAAAAAAATTAAAAAAATTAAAAAAATTAAAAAAATTAAAATAAAATTTAAAAAAAAAAAGGGAAACAAACAAACGAAGGAGAAGGAGAAAAGACTAGCCTCCTGTTTTAAACTATGCCGCATAATTACGATATAGTCTATCATAAACTTTACATGAAGTTGGCTGAATGACGTAGAAGTGTAGAACCACACAAAATTACTTGCCACTACAAAAAAAATAAAAGCCATCAAATTTAGATCCTTCTGAGAATTTTATTAGGATGCAAGATATATATATACACCGTTTAGAGAGCACCTGATCACAGATTGGACATGCACTATCATTGCTAAGTATCCTGCATGCATCTTCCCTACCTTCATAGTATAAATAATGAAGAAAATAATTTTGGGAAAAATAATTCTTATTCTTCTTGTTGTACTTTATTCTTTACTATATACATCTATATATAAGAATTACATTCTTGGAGAAGAAGAAAAAAGATTGAGAGAAGATTGGGAAGATGAGAGATTTGGGGAATCTGTTTCCTATATTAGAAAACAGAATATACAATTACTATATTTTAACACCTCCCCCCCCCCTTTATCAAAAAAACACCCCCCCCCCCCTCAAGTTGGTGCATAGATATCGAGCATGCCCAACTTATCAACAAATTTCAAGAAGAGCCGAGTCGAAACGGCCTTGGTTAGGATATCTGCGAGTTGATCTTCTGACTTCACTTTGGATATCTTAATAACTTTCTCATCTAATTTTTCTTTGATGAAGAATCTGTCCATCTCTACATGTTTCGTCCTATCATGCTGAACTGGATTAGCCGCAATATCACACGCCGCTTGACTGTCATAATACACCTTCATAGGTTCCTTTTGGACCATAGCCTAAGTCCTGCAACAGGAGTTTTAGTCATAAAACTTCTGTTATACTTAAAGCTATTCCGCGATACTCAGCCTCTGCACTAGAGCGTGCAATAATATTTTGCTTCTTGCTCCTCTATGTAACTAATTTCTCCAACAAAGGTGAAATATCCTGAAGTGGAGCGCCTATCGATTGTAGATCCTGCCCAATCAGCATCAGTATATGCATCAACCTTCAAGTGACCATGTTTCGCAAATAAGACTCCTTTTTCTGGGGCTGACTTAATGTATCTCATAATTCTTATTACCGTGTCCATATGTTGTTCCCGAGGTGCATGCATAAACTGACTTACCACACTTAAAGCATATGACAAATCTGGCCATGTATGTGCAAGATACATTAGTCGTCCAACCAATCTCTGATATCTTTCCTTATCACAGGGCACTTGATCAACTTCGTTACATAGTTTCAGTCATTCTTCCAATGGTGTACTAATCGGTTGACAAGCGGACATTCCAGTTTCCTTCAATAAATCCAAAGTATATTTTCTTTGAGAAAGAAAAATCCTCTTTCTTGAGCGAGAAACTTCAATACCAAGGAAGTATCTCAAAGGACCATGATCTTTTATTTCGAACTCTTGTGACAAGTAGTTCTTTAATGCATTCATCTCCTCCGGATCATCTCCAGTTACTATCATATCATCAACATAAATAATAAGAGCAGTAATTTTACCTTTCCTTTTTAGGAATAGAGTATGATCAGAATTACTCTGATCGTATCTGAATGTCCTCATTGATTTTGTAAATCTTCCAAACCAGGCTTTTGGCGACTACTTCAGTCCATACAATGCTTTCTTCAGACAACATACTTTGTTGATGTGTTGGATTGGTCTGTTCGACCCTGGTGGAAGATCCATATAGACTTCTTCTATCAATTCTCCATGCAAAAATGCATTCTTCATATCAAATTGCTCCAACGGCCAGTCAAGATTTACAGCAAGTGACAGTAGAACTCGAATAGTGTTGAACTTTGCCACATGTGCAAATGTATCGTCATAATCAATTCCATAAGTTTGAGTGTACCCTTTGGCAACCAGCCCTGCCTTGTACCGCTTTATCGAACCATCCGATTTATATTTCACTGTATAAATCCATCTGCATCCTACTGCCTCTTCCCTGCTGGTAGCTCGACTATCTTCCAAGTCTCATTCTTCTTCAAAGACTTCCTCTCCTCATCCATAGCTACTTTCCACCTTGGATCAGCTAAGGCTTCCTGCACACTGTTAGGAATAGATACAGCAGATAATTGATTCACAAATGACTTATTTGATTCAGACAATCGGTGAGTGGACACATAATGACTCATGGGATACTTGACTTTACTAGTGGGATTAGGCTCGTAAGTGGGTTTTGGGATACCTCTAGTAGTACGGTTTGGGAGTTCTCTTCTTGGAGCTTCGGACAGCGATGACGATTGGTTTTGGAGTTCTGCTGGGAGTAGAGATAGATCCGATGGTACTGGTGGTGGAGATGGTTCAGATGGTGCTGGTGGTGGAGATGGCTCATCTTCATGGAGGTTCGGTACTGACTGCAGATCTTCGTGGAAATTTTCTTCCTCAACCAAGTCTTCATTCGAGTGATCGTCATTACTTACATCCTGATTTTCTCCCCTTATATCTGATTGTTCAGTTTGAATAGTAACCACTTCATCATAGGCAAGAGTTTGAACTTCACTTCGGTACTCCCCCTGAAGTTCAACCTCAGAGGAAAAATACATCTCATCTTCATGGAACACAACATCCATAGTCACAAACATATTTTGAGTTGGTGGGTGATAGCACTGATACCCTTTCTTATTCAATGCATATCCCACGAAAATACAGCAGACAGCTCGAGGAGTTAACTTATTGCGTTCATGTTGATGAAGATGAACAAATGCAACATACCCAAACACACGAGGTGCCAAGTTGACGAATTTTGGTGCATTCACAGCTTCAGTTAATGCTTGAAATGGTGTGAGGAAGTTTAGAATATTAGAGGGAACTCGGTTGATTAAGTATGCAGCAGAAGCAAGGGCTTCTCCCCAATAAATGAGTGGCATATTTCCATGGATGAGAGAAGCACAGACCACTTCGAGCAAATGTCTATTTTTCCTTTCTCCAACCCCATTCTGTTGAGGTGTATACGAGCATGTAGTCTGATGAACAATTCCGTGTTCCACCAAATATTGTTGCAGATTTGAACTCAGGTATTCTCTGCCATTATCACTCCTAAAAACTTGAATCTGTGATTTATACTGAATCATAACATGCTTGTGAAATTTCTGAAACAAATCACTAACTTCATTTTTCGACTTCATCAAACAAATCCAGGTCATACGGGTACAGTCATCAATAAAGGTCACAAACTATTTGGCTCCTCCAAATGTAGTGGTTTTGGGTGGACCCCAAACATCAGAATAAATAATTATAAAAGGTAGGAAGCTTTTACTTGGACTTGGAGGAAAAGAGACACGATGACCTTTTGCGAGTTCACACACATCACACCGAAAGGCAGATATATTTAACTTCAAAAATAAACTTGGAAATAATTTCTTCAAATAACCAAAAGAAGCATGTCCTAGACGTCGATGTCATAGCCAAATATCTGATTTTTTCTTCTCATCTTCGGATCCTTCCACACTTAGAGCTTGAGTCAACTTGCTCGAATATTCATATTCTAAATCCAGGTAATAGAGCTTCCCGTGCCTAACCCCATAACCAATCGTCTTGCGAGTCCGAATATCCTTAAACACGCAATGGAAAGGCCAAAAGACTACAATACAATGTAAGGCAGTAGTTATTTGAGCAACAGATAATAGGTTGAAATTCAAGGATGGTACAACTAGGACAGTATCTAAGGTTAGGTTGTTTGTGAGATGTATGGTAACCTCGCTAGTAACAGTGGCAGGATCACCATTGGCAGTGGACACAGTCGATTTAGTGGATGGTTGAAAATTTTGAACTTTTCTAGAATAAAAAGTCATATGGTCGGTAGCACTCGGATCATTTATCCATGCACTATTCATAACAGAAGCAGAAATATTAAATACCTTACCATCATTACCTGCAGCTGTGACTAATGTAAAGGCGAGTCCAATACTCTTCTCAGCTCTATCAGTTTGTCCCATGGTAGCGGCACAAAGGGTAAAAACAATGGATCTGATCTTCAGCAACCAATAGCAAACAACACAACTTGGTCAAGAACAGCTCCAAGTCTTCAACAACCAGCAAAACAGCAACAATCCAACACCCAAACAGCAACTCCACAGCAGATCAGAACATCAAACACAGAGATCCAAATGCCAAATACAAGATCCAAACGCCAAACACAAGATCAAGATCCCTCCTTCACAAAACACCAAATACCAGCCCAAATCAACCCTTCATCTTCACCCCCAACAGCAAACTGAGAGAGACACAACAGCAACAGTAGAAGGGAGAGAGGGCAAGAGGGAGGACAACGATGGCAGCAGCGACGGTCGAGGGACGGCGGCGTCGACGCTGGCGGCCGGAGGAGACGACGTCGGCAGCGAGGTCGAGCAGCGTCGGGGTGAGGAACGGAAACAGCAGCACCGGTTGATGGGTTTCTTGGTGGGCTGTCTGTAATACCCTGATTTTTCAATAAATGAAAAATTATTTATTTTGCACGTGTTGTGCACGTGCAATATTTTGTTTGGATTATTTTATCATGATGTGTGTATTTAACATATTTTTCAAATTATTTTAGTACAAAAAGCCTTTCTTTAAAAGCCTTATTTGATTTAATTAAAATGCCTTTCTTAAAAAGCCCAAAAGTATTTTATTTTATTTATTTTTATAAACTAGTTTGGCCCAAAAAGAAAGCCCATGAATTAATCTCTTTTAATTAAACTTGTCATGTAGAAGACTTTTTTTTAACAAAAATTATTTTTATACAAAATTAAGAATGTATAAATTTGGCCTAGTTGCATGCACGTGCACTACACGTACACGTGCATTGCACACATTCTTTTTGGCCGGGTTTCATTCTTTTTTGGAGGGATTTTTGATTTTGGGTATGGAAAACATGGTGGTAGTTTCTTAGTTGTGGGTAGTTTTCCTAACTCCTACCTTAATCTAAGCCCTTCATCCAACAACTACCCAAACAATCTTGGCCCTCCATCTCACTCATTTCCTAGTATAAATACCCCCCCTTCTCATGGCTAATTTTTCATATGCAAAGTATAATTTCTAAGCTATAGTATTATAATAGTGAGAGTTATAAAAGATAAGAGAGTTGTGTGGGTTTTTGGTTGCTTGGAGTGGCCGGCATCAAGGAAGGGAAGCATTCGGTGTGGACTAGAGGAAGCATTCGGTGGCTTGGAAGCTTGGAGTTGTGCACTCTTTTGGCTAGGAGGAGGTGTTCTCATCTACAAGGACTTGGTTGCTTTTGTTTGTGTTTCTCTCCAATTAAGGTGGGTAAAACATTTTATATTTCTAATTTAGATCCATGCTAAGTTTCCACCATTAAAGTTGCATGAAAAATATTAATAAGAGCCCACTTGAATTGAGTAGTTAGCATGTGAATTGATTGAAATGTGGTGATTAACTTATATGGCTTTAGTGTTAAAAGTAAATTGTGTGTAGATTGCTCCATGTTTATTAGTATGAATTTATGGTGGTGAGTAAAATTAATTGAGAATGTTGTTATAATGATTAGAGACATAATGTATACTTGTTAATTGTGATGAATAGACCTTCATGTTGATATGAATATGGACTATGGAAATCATATGTGATGGTTGAGTTAAGAACTAGTTTCAGTAAATTATCACTATGAAATCATTTAATAAAAGACTAGTAGATCAATTATTTTGGCAATGTCGAAAATACAATATATTGTAGTTTAATAAATAATTCTTGGGTTTTTGTGTGTGGAAAATACATTTCATTAGTACCAAAAAATTATATTTTTTTTTACTGGTATGAACTTTATACAAATGGGGATTAATCTGGAAGTTTTAGAAAAATTTTATCAAAGCAATAAGAAACTATGGTTATTTGAACATCGAGTTGTTTTTAAAGCAGTACGAATATAATACATATGGATTTTTATTTGGGTTTGTGACAGCCCGAGCCAGTGGCTCAGGTGGTCTTGGACTGCGGTTTGTTTCTCTGGTTTGCACAGTTCGAATCCCAGTATTCACACCCTTTTTGTTTAAATTCTCTAAAAACTAGTTAACAGCGAACCGAGAGTATGTATTACTCTCAGTCGCTCTTATAGCGTGTTCAGCGACCGGCCCAGTGGTCGGGGCTCTGTGCTGTCTTGGTGCTGTTTCGGCATATAGGAAAAAAATATTTTTTTGGGAGTTTTTGAAATCCAAAAATTATGAAATAAATATGGTAATTCTCATAAAAATACAAGGAATTTTATAAGAGTAAATTGGGTATTATTTGAATGAAATACAATATGGTTTGTGAATAAAAGGCATAATTAGAGCTTTGGTTATAAGATACATACTTATGGAAATTATAGCTTATAAAGATTAAGTGAAATAGGCTATTATAAAGTAATTGGCAAAAGTACTTTGTTGTGTAACATGATATTATTCTCACTTGTGAATATTGTGCAAAATGTGAAGTATGAAGGTTACTAGTGATATTATGAAGTTGCATGAATTCATGTATGATTATGAAATTAAAATCATGATTTATGAAAGAGAAAAAGAAATTGTTGGCTATACACATGAACTTTATGAGTTAGAAGTATTCATTATGGATTTGTGAATAAAGTGTAATCATGAATTGAAAGAGAATACACATGTGAGTTGAGAACTCGACATGAAAATTGTTATGAGTTGAAGATTGTGAAATGAAATTTGAAATAGAGTAGCTAAGTCTCCCTGGCATTGAGAAAAATGAATTGAGATGAAATTAGGCCAAGGTTGGTCATGATGAAACAAATGAATAAGTCCGGTTGATGGAGAGGCTAACTCTAGAAATTATTTTGTTCATGATTTTTAATAAAACTAAGGACTAGTACATAGTGGAGACGTGATGAAAGTAGAAGAAAAACATGAGTATGGGGGCCATCGGATAGCGGTGTGAGTGCGATCCACAGGCTGCCTGCTTGATGCGTCAAGACATGGCGTGGGCGCTACTCCGGAATTATCGTCCCGGTGGCAACGCTCGTGGGATGTTCGAGTGGCTATGGGTGGTGCCATTGTTCCATGGCGGAGGCTGAATCGTCCATAGGTTGCCTGCTCGATGCGTCGTGACAGTGCATGGGATTCCCCTCCACGCTGCCTGGACATGGGCTCATAGATCATAGGACATATAAGACACTACCGTAGTTACAGTAGTAGTTTAAGACATAACGGGGGATTAAACCCTATAAAGATGAAGGACGAATAAGGGCTTGCCCTCGGACCTATGTAGTATGGGATGCATAGAATCCGAACAAGTGTGCATTAGTGTCACATAAACATAATTAACTGCATTAAGGACTAAGTGCACAATCACAACACGACATCAATAGGGTAGTCCCTTTAGTTTGAAATATGACAAGTTTGTGTTTGCTAAATATGAAATGTTAAGTTATACTATTTCCGGCATAGAAAGGATGGCCGTGTATAATGTTCGTCGGTTGAATAAACTGACGTACCCACAGTCTTACATGCAGGTAAATGACTTGTTAAAGATTAAAAGAGGATGGATGCTTAAAGATTATATTATGCTGTTGTACTTGTATCAAATTGTTGTATTTTACTTCCGCTGTGCAAAAGAAAGATGTAATTATGATGTAATCTCTGATGTATGAGGAAAAGTTTTAATTTCCCTGTAAAAGTGTACTAAAGAAGTGAAAAGATCCTGTAGAACATCTCGAATTCAGTGTATTTGGGATTCGGAGCGTTACACTGTCGATCGATCAGAGGACAGGGAGTTCAGGTTTGGGTGGTTCACGTGGCAGGGTGAGGAACGGCAACAGCAGCACCGGTTGACGGGTTTCTTGGTGGGCTGTCGATCGATCGGAGGATAGGGAGTTCCGGTTTGGGTGGTTCACACGGCGGCGGATGAACACAGGGCGGCGCGAAGGCATCGACAAGAAGAGGCAAAAAGGTCGGGTTCTGGTGGCTGTTCGATGTGGGGTCAGATCGGCACGACAGGAGGCGTCGAAATAGGGAGGATTTTCGGTGACGGGATCTGACGGGATCGAGGTCGATGATCGGTGATGGGATCTGACGGGATCAAGGTCGATGATCAGTGACGGGATCAACAACGGGATCAGATCAAGATGGAGGTCTACTTCCTGTTCCTGATAGTATGACATGGTTGAGGAGGTGAAAATAAAATAAAAGAATATAATGCGGGGCGCTACCCCGAAGTCACCAATAATTACTGCGTCGAACCATCCTCGAAAGTTGTGACGAACTTACAGATATACCGCGGTATATCCATTGCGCAAGGATCCTTTATGATCCGTACGTGTCCACCAACATAGAACATGACGACCTCGGAGGTCCTAAAATACCCCCGATCCGCCAGGATATCAGCATCCCGTTCTTACCATGGTACTTCAGGAATTAACAGTGCAAGATACGCACCGCAGTGCGTATCCCTAATGACAGGAAGAGACAACCAGTATCACCACTTAGTGCTAACTCTCAGAACAAGTTGGATTATAGGGAATCACCCCTAATACCAATTTAAACTTCGAGCGAAACAAATAAAAGAAAAACCTAATCAATCCAGTTTACTGAAAATATGTTGTTGTTCAACCACATTCGGTGTCGGTCAATAAAGTCGAGCCTGACTGGTCTGTCAAGGTAACAACCATCCCAGAATCACATCCACCGATTCCCAATACCTTCATAGGTCAGCGACCCAAAAATAATCCCGGCCCGTGACCCTCAGCGAGTGGTCTAACGGCGCCCTGATGACGTAATATAATTTAGTGAAGGTAAGCACGCACATAATTATCCTTTATGGACTTTTGACAGACTCAGGCATCGAGACACCCAATACAATCCAACAGAGCTATATCCCAACTCACTCATGTCCACCATGAGTACATGCACAGGAACTTGCCTAAGTTCCGAATAAAATGCTAAAAACCCATCTTTTAAATCTGATAGCTCACGATCACCATATTGCGGTAGGCAGAGGGTTCCTCATCAATGGTCCGATGGAACAATCAAGAGATATCAGTAGCGGTGTTCCCAGCTACACTCATCGGAAACCAATACGCTCAGAACTTCTTAGAAGGGTGAGGAGATCCGTTGCCATCCCCTAGTCGATGATTCCCTCAATTTCCTTTTAAAGGACTCAAGTCCCCGAGTTAACTCCAACCTTAAAGTCAGTCTAGACAACAGGTTGCTAAACTCACAATGTCCATAATTTCCAGCACACAAGTCAGAATTGCTTGGTATCTCTAACTTTGGAAAGGTAAGACCCTAGTTTACAATTCTTCAGTTGACTAATTCCTCAAGTTCAATCATCTCGACATCCAAATATCCCTCATATACTCTTAGTAGTACGTTCCTTTTCACACTTGCTGCATTTGTCCAATATCATAAGAGTTCGCTTAGTTATCGAGATCACTCAATTCCGGGTCCTATGGGAAGGTGGGATTATCTACCTTAACTTCCTATTTGGATACGTCCTCAGATTCAATTCTAAATGCCCTCACAGACACCAATTTTCCTTGGGTGCATCACACGGGAAGGGCTGATTTTTCTAGCAATATTTCATTGACAAGGCCGAATCTGTCCACCTTGGAAAGTTATAGCCTACAACCTGGAATTACAAATCCTAATTGGGTTAGCGAGTTATGATTCCCTACTGAAATTCTCCAGTTGGCCAGTCGCCCAAATTCTTAACAGATAAGCCTAGGAATATCTATCTCCATGAACTAGACAACTCGTACTAGGCTGAACGTACCCTACTTTAAAATTCAATAGTAAATCATCCCTAAGTACAATGATCATGAAATTTGAAATTCTATATCTACACATATACCATTTCATCGTTTCCAAAATTCACATTCAAATTCATTTCACACAACGATCTACGACTCCTCAAACATGGCTACATTTCAGCTGTTCTGTTTCAGCAGAGTATTCACTGCCCCTCACTAATTACCCTTGAAACCTCATCAAATGACCTTTAAAAATTATAAAATTTGAGATTCATCAAATAGACTCATACCCCAAGCTACTCCCAAAATTTCGTAGCAAAATAATAAACGTACACGAAGTTATGGCTTTTTGAACTTCAGCACAAAGCGCAGTCAGCTTCAGCCGACACCTACGGACCAGTCTCATTCTATTATTTTTTTGGGGGCATCAAACGACCTCGGAAATTACGAAATTTAAGACTATGGTTGTAGACACATACATGAGCGTCCACAAAAATTTTCAGCTCAAAATGCCCTGTCGTTTCCGAGATATAAAATCGGAAAGACACCCAAAAATCATCACAGCCAGCAGCCATTCTGGCTGCTTACTGTCCTGATTTGGTCCCACTGTTCGGGCTACTAAAATGCATCCAAATATTACGAACTAAATCATGGATACTCTATATACATAGAAGAACAATACCCCAGAATTTTAGCCCAAGATTCCAAACCGTTTGGGCGTAAGAAATTCCCCAATATACCCTCACAATCATGCTTCTTAACAAGCTTAAGGAAGAAGTTGTTCTTATCATACAACTATGTTTCCCTAGCACTTCACATGCTCATACATGGTAACTACATCATGTCTACTACCACTAAACATCCATTTCATACTCAAAATAAAATAAATTCCAAGTTTAGAGTTGAAGAGATCACCCACTTGAAGTTGCAAGAACACTCCTTGTAGGCTTAGCTTGCTTTGCTTGTTTGCTTGTCCTTGCTCCTTTGCTCACTAGCTCCTCTTCACTTCAAGATGTAGTTTTTGTTGCTAGCTTTATCCTCTCCTTCTCTACTTCAAAGTATCCACCTTTTCTCTTCTCCTTCTCTCCTCCCTTTTTTTTTTTTGAAACAAGATGGAAGGAAAAATGATAAGTGTATGGAGTGGGAGGGGATTTATAGAATGGAGGCTAGAGTTTTGTTTTGGGGGGGTGGAGATGTGGGCCGGCCATCATGGAAGGGAGGGTGAGGATGGGGAGAGGTGGAGTGAGGGGAGATGTGTGGATGAGATGAAGCCAACACCATAAGTGGAAACTTCATGGAAGCTTCCTTGGAAACTTCATGGAAGTTTCCTTCTTACAAGTCAACATACACATGGTGTTTTATTTCCACCATTGAATTTTTATCAAGATCAAGCCATGATCATCATGATGCTAGGGTTCCTAACCCTAGGTTAGGTCAAGGAACCCTAGGTCACCATATTCCTATTCTAACCCTAGTGCACAAATATAATTTATATTTAACCCAAGCACTAGCTTTAATTGAAAATAACCAATACATATATATTAAAATCCTATAAAATACATGTTTTATGGAAATTATAATTTCCTCCCACAATTGTCTGGTCAAAACAATTGGGACAAAACTACAGTTTAAACGAGACGATATTCCGAGTTTACTTCATCGGATTCAGAACAGCCCGTATGTCTGAAATCTCTCAATTTAACTGATAATTTCTAGGAGAAAAATATAATCGTGTGCAATACTTAGTCAATGCACGGGTTACAGTGCAAAAATAGTCATATGCTATTTTGCGGGGTATTACAGTGGTAACCCCCGGGCTACGCCCTTTAGTCCATTTTTTTAGTATATATGCTAGAAAAAACCTTTCCCCGTTTTCGATATGGGACTATCTATTTTCTCCAAGTTTCTAAGTTAGTACATTTTGAGTACACAACTTTGGACCAACATTTCTCATTCATACGGAATTCGTTTTTGGCAAATAAGTACACCACGGAATAGTATTCGACGAGAGGATCGCAATCCAAGCATTTTCCGGCGCTGCTGGTGGCCGGAGCCTGCCGGAATCCGGCCCGAAAAATCAGCAAAAATTAATTCCAACATTAATTACAACAAATAAAAATATAAAAAAATTCATATATTTAAAACGTGCAACGAGGCACGTGCGAAACAATTTTATAATATATTTTAACACTAAACATATAAATATGTTGCACTTACAGCTCAAATTCTACTTATAAACACGTGCACATTGTAGATTAATTTTCCTTCAAAATATTTTTTTCAATTACGTGCAATGCACATCCAACTCCAAAACTATTTCTTAATGCGTACATTGCACGTGAAAATCCTCCCACTGTTATCAAAACGTGCATCGCACGTGAAAAATACTAGTACCTTTTGATGCACCGGATAACAAGAGACAAAATTTTAAATTTTTTTGATTTAATAGTGTAATAAATTATCTCTGGTCCCATAGCTAAGGAATGCTTTGATTTTAATAGTGTAATAAATTATCAAGTAATAATAAAAGGGTAAAAGGATATGAGCAACTTGCTTATTTAGTAAATGAGCAAGTGATTATATGGCATGCATGTGATATATTGGACAACTAATCTTTTAAGAATTTTTCTATCACATGCATGTCACATCATCAATTACTTATTTACTAAATGAACAAATTGCTCATACCTTTTTTCCCATAATTAAAATTAGACTTTTGATTTATACTGACTAGCTGATTGTCCACAACCCGAGAAAAGAGAAACAAACATTTGGACAGCTTAAAGAGTTAATACTTTAAACATAAAGGAAGAGGGTAATTGGATAATATGGAAATGTTGAAAGAGATGTCACGAGTTCAACGATTACTACGAAACAAAATATTGCCGAAAATTCGGCTTCACATATTTAGGTAGGGGAGAGAAGGGAATGGCTCCACTTCACCTTATATATTCAACACAAATAAACGATCATGATTCAATATTTTGGAGACATTCGAAGTCAATAATAACAATGATCAAGTCAACTAAGTCATTTCCACATTTTAGCTCATAAGAGCATCAGCAGTCCTTGGCTATATACCCAGTTTTTGAAAAAAAATAAAAAAAAAGTTAATGCAGTCATCGGCTATATACCCAATTTTTTGATTTGGGATGAACAGTGGGCATCTATATTTGGAAGCTGATATAGAATTTTGCAAAATATAGCCGGACGGAAGATGATCTTTCTGATACACCTCGGCCCTTGCTCTTGGCCATGGCGGTGTGTATACAGGTGCTAGAACAAGGTAATGGCGATTGGAAGGTTAGAGAAGAAGAAGGAATCAAGAAGGAAAGACAGAGAACTGGATCCACAAAGTTCACACCCAGACTCAGCAGAGCCTTGAGCTATTTATACAGCTTTCATGCACTAAGCGCGTAATCGGAAATGGCCGTTCAGACGGTTACACTGTGGTCCCCACTCCATCCAACGGCCCAAATCTAATCTCCTAGCAACCAACGGCTGCTTTACATTCATAACGACTCGTATTTACAATCTTGCAACTAAGCCCCTATCTATTCAACTATTACATGTGATCTGATACCAATCAGATATACTTCTCTTCTTCTTCCCATTACCTTCGCATCCAACTCACATCCAACCCAACTGCAGCTACTCATCACCTCCGCTGCTGGCTCTTGAGCTTTGGATTGCATCAACTCCTCCCCCCCTATTAAGAGACCTTGCCTCAAGGTCGAAGAGTGGAAATTTTCGCACCAATTCCCAATACGGTTCCCAAGTAGCATTAGTAACATCCTGATGTTTCCATCTGATTAACACTTCCGACACCAATTTCTTCCCCTTAATGACTGATCTTCGATCCAATATCTCATCTGGTTCACTCAGAGCTGTAGAAAGCTGATCTGGAATGCCTCGCTGCACAGTAATTGATGGGCCAATGCGCTTCTTAAGCTGTGAAATATGAAAAACTGGATGGATTTTAGACCCCACTGGCAAGTCAAGCTTATAAGCAACAGAACCAATACGCTCTAGCACAGCATAAGGTCCATAGTACAAAGGAGATAGCTTCCTTATAGCCCTTATTGCCACCGAAACTTGTCGATAATGCTGCAGCTTTACATAGACTAAATCTCCCACCTGAAAAGTTTTATCCTGTCGATGAAGATCAGCTTGTTTCCGCATTCTATCCTGTGCTTTCTTCAAATTATCTTTGAGCAATTTCAAGCTGACATCCCTTGCTAGCAAGTTCTCCTCCACCTGTGGGCTCTTTGCTGTATGAGGAATGTAAGAAATGAGAGTTGGAGGTGATCTGCCATAGACAACTTCATATGGAGTGGATTTGATCGCACTATGATAGGAAGTATTATACCAATACTCAGCCCAAGATAACCATTTGCTCCAATCATTGGGTTTATAGTGACAAAAACACCGCAAATAAGTTTCTAAACTCCGATTAACCACTTCTGTTTGGCCGTCAGTTTGAGGATGATATGCAGTAGAGAAGGTCAACTTAGTACCCTGTAGACGAAGGAATTCTCTCATAATGGCACTTGTGAAGACAACCCCCCTATCACATACTATGGAAATAGGAATTCCATATAACTTGAAGATGCCATCTGTTAGTACCTGAGCAATAGTAGAAGCTGTAAATGGATGTTTAATGGGAAAGAAGTGGCTATATTTACTCAGTCTGTCCACTACAACCAATATTATTGAGTACTTGCAGCTAACTGGAAGCCCTTCTATAAAGTCCATGCTAATTTGATCCCAAATTTTCTCAGGTATTGGTAGTGGTTCAAGTAACCCCGAAGGCAATTGACAAACATACTTGCTAGTCTGACAAGTTGCACACTCTTGTACATAGATCCTGACATCAGTTTTCATACCCTTCCACCAAAATGATCTGCGGATCCTTTGCAACGTTTTATCATATCCAGAATGACCACCTATGGGTGTGTCATGGTGTTCAAAAATAATCAATCTTCTCAGACTGGATGTAGGACTAATGACTACCTTGGATCCCTTATACCAAACTCCATGAGACTTCAAAAACTTAGCATTAGTTGATTTCTCAGCTTGATCTGCCAGCTCCCTAAAGTATGGATCATCTGCATTCATCTTAACCACATCATCCCACCAATTAGGGTGAAGAGAGCTTAACTGCACAAGAAAACAATCCCATTCTCTTCTAGACAAGCAATCTGCCGGCACATTATCTCTACCCTTTTTATATTCTACCTCAAAATTGAAACCATAGAGCTTTACTAGCCACTTGTGTTGAGCTTCTGTGGACAATCTTTGGTCTAGCAAATATTTGAGAGGTTGATGATCAGTCCGAATGATGAATAACCTGCCAAAGAGATATTGCTTCCACTTTTTTACTGCTAACAGTATCGCAAGCATCTCTTTTTCATAAGCTGACCAATGTAGGCATTTTCCTTTAATTGCTTGACTAATGTAGGCAATTGGGTGTTGGTTTTGCAAGAGAACAGCTCCTATACCAACTTTGCAAGCATCACACTCAACCACAAAAACTTCATCAAAATTTGGCAGTTGTAGAACTGGGGCTGTGATGAGTGCTTCTTTCAGCTAATTGAAAGCTTGAGCAGCTTCCTCACTCCAATGGAAATTTCCCTTCTTTGTCAAATCAGTCAAGGGAGCAGCAATCGAACCATAATGCCTTATAAACTTCCTATAATATCCTGTGAGCCCAAGGAAGCCTCTAAGTGCCTTGACTGTCTGAGGAATGGGCCATTCTTTAACCGCAGACACCTTCTTATGATCAACTGAGATGCCGGAAGATGAAACTATGTGACCCAAGTACTCCACTTCACTTTTTCCAAATGTGCATTTAGATTTCTTTACAAACAATTTGTGCTGCTGAAGCACTGAAAAAGTTTCCTCCAAATGAGCCAAATGCTCCTGCCAGGTTGCACTGAAAATAAGAATATCATCGAAGAAGACCAGTATAAACTTTCTCAAATAGGGTCTAAAAATATCATTCATAAGAGACTGAAAAGTAGAAGGGGCATTACTTAAGCCAAAGGGCATGACGAGGAACTCATAGTGACCACTGTGGGTGCGAAATGCAGTTTTGGAAATATCATTTGCATTCATTCTTACTTGATGGTAACCAGACCTCAAGTCTAGCTTAGTAAAGAATTTAGACCCATACAATTCATCTAACAAATCATCGATAATAGGGATTGGATACTTATCTTTGATGGTCTATTGATTAAGCAATCGATAGTCCACACAAAACCTCCAAGAGCCATCCTGCTTCTTTACTAACACTACTGGTGAACTGTAGCTACTATTACTTGGACGAATGATACCTTGCTTCAACATATCTTCAATTATTTTTTCAATTGCATTCTTTTGCTCGAAAGAGTGCCTATAAGGCCTAATGCAAACTGGTTTAGAGCCCTTCTCTAAAGGAATCTGATGATCATATGATCTTGCAGGGGGTAAGCTGTTTGGTTCTTCGAATAAGTTTTGGTACTTCGTCTGCAAATCAAGTAGGTTTGCATTATCAGGAATAGCAAAAGTATTTTCATCTTCCGTGGACATTAAGTACAACACAAAACCTCTGTGTGTTTGGGATGCAATCTTGTTTGCTTCTTTATCTGTTAAACATTGATTTTGACCTGGGTGTAACCCTTGCAACACCCAATTAATCCCATTGTGATTGAACTTAAGCTGCTTCTCAATGAGATTAACAGTGATCTCATTAACTTTCTTGATCCACTTTGCTCCCAAAACCACATCATGTCCACCTATAGGAAATACCAAGAAATCATCTACAATTTTATACCCTTGACACTGGATTTCGACATCCGAACATAACCCACTGCCTTCGACTTCCTTCCCACCAGCAACCCTTACATTAAAAGATTGTTTAATGGTGAGTTGTAAACCAGTCTTCTCTAATATAAAAGGATCAATATAGTTATGGGTAGCACCACTATCCACCAGAATGTGTATATCAATTCCTCTTAGTTGGGCTTGAAGAATGAGACACTCAGAGTTAACACCAGTTCCAAACGCTGCAGTGTTGAGATCAACAATCTCATTACTCATAGCTGCACTCTCATCCTCAACCAGCAACTGCCTGAGTTCCTCATCTTCTTGAAGGCTGAAAATATCCCATTCTCCTTCGATACACATATAGGACTTAGTCTTACACAAGTGCCCTGGTAGGTATTTTTCATCACAATGAAAACACAGTCCCTTTCTCCTTCTTTCCCAAACTTCATTAGGAGTAAGTTTCTTGAGAATAGGCTTCTCTGAATTTCCAGAATTAGTGTTGCTAGAACTCCTTACTGGCTGATTATTTGAGTGGCTTGAAGGGGCAGGCTGCGAGGGAAAAGGTGAAGGATTATAGGCAGACACATGATTCCTATATTGTGTTCTGTATTGTGGTCGGTAAAACTGTTTAAGGGAATTAAACTTCTTCTCAAACTTTAGAGCTATCTTGAAAGCTTCACTGAGAGTTTGAGGTTCAGCCATAAACACATCATGTTGAAGTTCCTCCTTAAGCCCACTCACAAACTGCTGAACCAAGAATTGCTCACTAACTCCCTCAACTAAGCAGTGGAGTTTTTCAAACTTCACTTGGTACTCAAGTACTGTCGAAGTTTGTTCTAATCGACACAAAGATTTGGCGGCATCTTCGTAGATACCAAGGGCAAACCTATTACAAATACCCTCTTTGAACTCCTTCCATGTTACTACACCTTCATTGGTCTTCAAGAACCATCGACACCACTGAATGGCATCGTCTCTCAGGAAAAAGAAAGCTACTCTTACTTTCTCTTCACCTTGGATATTGTACATCTCAAAATAGTGTTCAATTTGAAAGATCCAATTAATGACATCACCACTACCTGAAAAAGGATGTACATCCAATTTCGGAGGTTTTGAAAAAAAAATTATCCCTCTTGAGTTACCAGCATCACCAACTCCTAACTCCATAGTTCTATCTAACAAACCACCACTTCCATCTAACTCAAGATTATGATTGTGCTTACCATTGAATCTTGACGGAGGAACAACTTTTGACGATTCTTGCTGCGTTAATAACTGGAGCTGAGCCAAAATCAAAGGAATTTGGGAGACCTGCGATGAAACTTCCTTCATTTGCTTCTCCACCGTCACTATTCTTTCATTCAAGAACTGATGACTTCTCCGCCATTCAAGCACTGGAGCCATACCTAGGACTCCTTCGTTGATTGGATCCTGAGGATTCTCCTCTTCGTATTCGGGATTAGCTCCAAGATCGGACTGCTCTGATACCATTGATACACCTTGGCCCTTACTCTTGGCCATGGCGGTGTGTATACAGGTGCTAGAACAAGGTAATGGCGATTGGAAGGTTAGAGAAGAAGAAGGAATCAAGAAGGAAAGACAGAGAACTGGATCCACAAAGTTCACACCCAGACTCAGCAGAGCCTTGAGCTATTTATACAGCTTTCACGCACTAAGCGCGTAATCGGAAATGGCCGTTCAGACGGTTACACTGTGGTCCCCACTCCATCCAACGGCCCAAATCTAATCTCCTAGCAACCAATGGCTGCTTTACATTCATAACGATTCGTATTTACAATCTTGCAACTAAGCCCCTATCTATTCAACTATTACATGTGATCTGATACCAATCAGATATACTTCTCTTCTTCTTCCCATCACCTTCGCATCCAACTCACATCCAACCCAACTGCAGCTACTCATCACCTCCGCTGCTGGCTCTTGAGCTTTGGATTGCATCACTTTCGTCCGTTCAATTAAAAAAATGAATTGGACAAAAAATCATCTTCCGTCGCTGAATGTTTTTTATAAAAAAAATGATCATACGAGAAATCATTTCTCGTTCGTCGTTTATAAAAATTAAAAAAAAAACTTTCAAAGTGGTCGGACGGGAAATGATCTCCCGTCCAAACAAATTTATTATTATTATTTTTTAAAGAACTTTGCCTATATATATATTATTATAGAGCTTAATTAGGTTTCAATTTAAACTTAATTAAGATTTATGATTTAACTAAGTTATAATTAGGATTAAATTAACATTTAGTTACGATTAAGTTAGAGTTAATATAGAAAAAAAAAATTCTTGGCCGGGAAATGATTTCCCATCTGTGGTAAAAAAAAATCCTCCGAATGGAAATGATTCTTCATCTGTCAATTTTTTTTAACGAAAACCCAAATTTTGGATCAAACGACTACAGCTGAAAAACCAAATTTTCTATTTCTATATGCCAAATAACCAAATTTTAGGTTTGAACAACTACATATGCTCTAAGAGCAAACTCCAATCCATGCAAAATGGCGTGGAATTGGCATTTTTGGCGCCAAAAAAGAGCTCCAAAGGACCAACCCATCACCAATTTTCAATCCATTTTAGCTTGAAAATTTGGGGGTGAACAGTAGCACGGCGCCGTACTAGTGTTTATCCATCGCCATTTTTAAAAATATATTTATTTATTTTCCTGAAAAACCCCCCAATAGTATAGTGTGTGTGTGTATATATATATGTGAACAGTAGCACGACATACTACTGTTTATCCACCGGCATTTTAAAAAATATCTATATTTATTTTTCTGAAAAACCTTACAATAAAAAAATATTTATTTATTTTTCTGAAACCTCATAATAGTATAGTGTGTGTGTGTGTGTGTGTGTGTGTGTGTGTGTGTGTGTGAAATGTTCCATTGAAAATGTACTGTAGCGTGGAAAACGTGAAAACAAACCTAGGCCGTTGTTTAGGTTATAATGCATTATAACCTAGGGCCTAGGTGGTTTTCAAGTGTTTTCACAATATTTGCATTTTCAATGGAGCATTTCTCTATATATATATATGAGGAGTGATCCATTGAGTTACATCTTAAAATGAGATAATGAGATATATCAATTATGACCATTAGATATGAGAGAATTGAAATGAGTGGCTCTCATTTATTTGGATTAATCAATTAGAACCTGGTTTTTTTTCTACATATATCTGTTAAAAAAACTAGAAGAAAAAAAAAAATCAAATCAACAGGTTCAACTTTATCTCCTTTACTTTTCTCCCTATATTAAGGGAGTTGTTGCCCCCCTTGGGCTGCTCTGGTTCGTTTCTTTAGGAGTGGTGCTTTGGTGGGTTTGGAGCTGTACTGGCTCTAGTTTAATAGTACAACGCATTTTCCTTGTTGGTGGACTTTTTTAGCATTCTTGGTCTGGTTTCAGCCATGAATCGCTCCGAGTTTGAAGCTAGGTCTAACTATGTTGTGGCGGTTCAAGAATTGAAGAGTGACTTGTCTTCTCCGCTTATGGATAATTCCTTTCTTTCTCGGTGCTCTCCAATCTTCTCTAATTCTCCCTCTTCTTGTAGGACCGACCCTCATCTGGTTTGCTTCAGATGCCTCCTTCCTGGGCATTTTAAACGTGAGTGCATGAATATAATAAAGTGCTTTTTCTGTGATAAGTTTGGTCACTCGCGTCGATGCTTTTCCCTCCAAAATCTACTTGGATTCCCCAAAGGACACCTCTTACCAGCCAAACTTCTCTCCTTTCTTAACTACCCCCTTTTAAAGCACAAGCTCAATGCTAGCTTGGCAAGGAAGAGAAGCCTTGTATCTGGAAAGGATCTCGACTCCTTGGCGTTAGTGCCTTTACCAACTCTGTCTTCCACTACTTCTTCCATTGCCTATTGTGATTTGATTGCTAAGCTTCAGGCTCCTAATATTGCTAACCTTTTTAAGGATCGTAAGGTGTATACGAAACTGGTTTCCTACCCTCGGTTGGGTTATTACAAGGATCGTCCCCATTTTTCTTTGGTGGGGCCTTCATTGAGTTTGAGTTTAAAAAAAAATGAAGGCTTCTTTAAATCCTATGTCTCTTGTCTTGCTTGGCCTCGAAGTGCGACAGGATTCACTCTGCATCACCGCATTTCAGGCCCTCAGATGCATACTACCAAGGATAATATTTTATCTATGGCACCTTCTTTACTTTATAATTGTGACAGTGTAAAAATGGCCTGAGGCCCATCCAGGGCCCAATACAATTCCTACTCAGAAAAGCAAGAATAACAACCTGGTTCGGCTCCGGACCCCTTCAGGGTCGGCGCCGAACCTCGTGTTTGCCCCCACAGTGCCGGCTTCCTCGTACTGACGAGCCTCAGTATCCCCCGGAGTCCGATCCGGAGCAGTCCCTCAGGCCGTCCCCCCTCTCTGGCGGGGCGGAAGGATGACCTGGCGCAGCCTAGGCCCTCCGATTCCCCCAGAGGCACAGAGGACTCACGATGGGCCACGTCAGCTCCAAATACCGCCAAGGGTTTCGCCACGTCAGCCCTATACCACTCCTGGTTTCGCCACAACCACCCTAAACCCCCTGGGCCTTCTGCCACGTCAGGCCCATGGGCTTTCGGATCTAAACCCGGCCCCCAAGCGGAACCAAACCCGGTTGAAATTCTCTATAAATACTAGACCCTCACCCACCTTTTGCAGGTAATCAATCTTTTGCCACTTAAATATACCTAGTTATTGCTACTCTCTCACAGAGACTGACTAGAGCGTCGGAGGGTCCGCCACCGGGACAAACCCCGGTGTTTCAGGACCGTCTGCAGGTACACAAGACCTCGGATCCGACCCTTCCGATCCGAGCCCAACCTTCAACGCCTTTCCGAGCTCATCGTAGGCCCCAGAAGGTCAACCGAAGGTCGGCGGACGAGCGGCAATCTCCTTCAATACAAATTGAGTTCGAACTCACACCTGGTGCTTCCACACGTGTCTCAGAAATAAACAGCATCAGGTTGGCGCCGTCTGTGGGAACCGCTGCTCCAGAAGCCGATCCGACCCAGACCCTCGAAGGCCATCGACAGCCGAATCCTCATGACCTCCAAAGGCAAGGGGGTTGCTCCCTCCGTCAACCAATGGGACCCGCCCCCACCCTCTGATGAAGCCGGGCCCCGCACGTCGAAACACAAGGCTCCCCCTCGGGAGTCCCAAACGAGCGTCGGCTGGACAGCCCAGCCCGACCTACAAAGAGTAATCCTCAACCGCAAGATTACCCACAACTGGGGAAGGGCCGCTTCCAACTCGGCCCCGAACCATCCGAGGAGGACCCACAGGGATGACGGCCAACGGGATCGGCAAGGTGATAGGAACCGGGGATCACCAACCCCGAAGCCTAACCCAAACCGCACCCAGGGTCAGGATCCCGAATACGAGGTATCCCTGGATACGCCATTCACCCTACACTACATCCACGGGGGACCGGCGAGGGGAGAAAATGATACTTCCCAAGGAACCTTCACCCAGGAGACGAACGCCATTCAGTACAGCCCCTCCCCTGAGCTACAACCGCGGCCAGTCTCCTTCTCAGGAGAGGGCCCCGAAGGAGTTCACCTCCCCCACTGCGGGGGCCTCGTCGTTAGCCTCCGCCTGGCCAATTGTGAGGTTCGCCGAATCCTTGTTGACAACGGCAACCCGGTAAATATTCTCTTCCTCAGAACCTTCGAAAGCCTCAGATTACCCAGAGGGAAACTCAAACCAGCAGGATGCACGTCGCTCAAGCTTGCGGGCGTCCCGATCATAGTGAAGGGAATTATTACCCTCAACGTCACCGATGGACCGGATCCTGACAAGAGGACCGAGTCCTTGGATTTCATGGTCATCCACGCCAAGGCGGCCTACAACGCCATCCTCGGCCGACCCGGGCTAAACTCCCTCCAGGCGATACCTTCGGCCCACCATCTGGAACTCAAAGGGAGAGGGGGCGTACCCCCCCTCAGCGCGGGCGTACTCCCCCTCAGCGCCGTTGAACTCGAACCCGAGAAAGACGGCCCCGCCCCCGAGCCCGTGGACGAGCTGGAGGAGATCCTATTCGACACTGAAGATGAGTCCAAATGGTTCCGGGTGAGCCGCTCACTCGCCGAGGACCTGAAGGCGGGCATCATCGCGTGCGTCCGCCGCAACGTTGATCTCTTCGCTTGGAAGCCCTCCGATATGCCCGGAATCTCTGAAGACTTGATCATGCACCGACTGAGTGTCCTCCCTGACTCTAAACCGATCGTCCAAAAGAGGCGCAAAGTCGCCCCGGAGAGGCAACTAATTGTAAAAATAGAAGTAGACAAGCTCTTGTCCGCTCGATTCATCCAAGAAGTCACCTACCCCGAATGGTTGGCCAATGTCGTCATGGTGAAGAAAGCGACAGGGGGTTGGCGAATCTGCATTGACTTCACGGACCTTAACAAAGCGTGTCCAAAAGATCCTTTCCCCCTCCCGCGCATCGACGCTTTGATAGACGCGACCTCAGGGCACGAGCTGCTGTCCTTCATGGACGCTTTCTCGGGGTATAATCAGATCCGGATGTTTCCGCCAGACATCTCCAAGACCTCATTCGTCACCGACCAAGGTCTTTATTGTTACCGTGTCATGCCCTTCGGGCTGAAAAACGCCGGAGCCACGTACCAGCGACTCGTCAACAGAGTCTTCAAGGACCTGATCGGCCGCAACGTAGAAGTTTACGTCGACGACATGCTTGTCAAGAGCCGGGCTGGGCCGGACCACGTCGCCGACCTCGAGGAAGCCTTCGGTGTCCTCCGACGCCACAACATGAGGCTTAACCCGGCTAAATGCGCCTTCGGCGTCTCCACGGGGAAGTTCCTAGGGTTCATTGTCAGCCAGCGCGGCATTGAGGCAAACCCCGAAAAAATACAGGCCATCATCAACATGTCCCCGCCCCGGAATGTCAAAGAAGTTCAGAGGCTCACGGGTCGGTTAGCGGCGATCGGCCGTTTTCTCTCCAAATCAGGGGAGAAATCTCTCCCCTTCCTCAAAGCCTTGCGCGGGAAAGGGGGCTTCGAGTGGGGTACCCCTCAACAAGAAGCCTTCGAACAACTGAAACGGTACCTCGCCAACCCGCCTCTCCTCAGCAAGCCCGAACCAGGCGAGCCGCTTTGGCTCTACCTGTCCGCCTCGGACCACGCCCTCAGCGCCGTCCTCGTCCGAGAGGAGGCAGGAGTTCAGAAACCCCTGTACTATGTAAGCAAAGTGCTACACCCGGCCGAGACGAGATACGCGAAGATAGAAAAGGTAGCCTATGCCCTGGTTATGGCAGCCCGAAAACTCCGACCTTACTTCCAGGCCCACTCCGTCCAAGTTCTGACCGACTAACCACTGAAGACCGTCCTCCACAAGCCCGAAAACTCCGGCCGATTAGTCAAGTGGTCGATCGAGCTGAGCCAGTTCGACATCAGCTATCATCCCAGGGCAGCCATTAAAGGGCAGGCCCTCGCCGAGTTCATAACTGAATGCACTGTCTCCGAGCAACCTGACGTAGAAGAGCCGGATCCGACCTGGGAGGTCTTTGTTGACGGCTCATCCTGCGAAACGGGGAGTAGGGCGGGCGTCATCCTTCGTGGCCCCGACCAATTCCTACTTCAATACTCCCTGCGCCTCAACTTTCCCGCCTCCAACAACGAGGCAGAATATGAGGCCATGATCGCCGGACTGACCCTCGCCCACCGAGCCGGTGCCAAGCGAATTCGGGCGTTCAGCGACTCTCAACTCGTGATCCATCAAATCAACGGAGAGTACGAAGCCCGCGATGACCGAATGGTGAGATATTTGGCGGCGGTCCGACGACTCTTGGCGCTCTTCGACAACACTACGGTTGTCAGAGTCCCCAGGGAACAGAACGCCCAAGCCGACGCGCTATCCAAACTCGCCTCTTCTTCCTTCGAAGGCCTCGATCGTACGGTACTCGTCGAGGTCCTCTTGGAGCCAAGCATCCTTAGCCCAGAGCCGGAAGCAATGTGCGTACAAGAAAGAACCAGCCCGGACGACTGGACCACTCCCATCCGAAAATTCTTGAACCAGGCCGAGCTTCCTGAAGACAAAGCCGAGGCCAGGCGAATCAGAATCCGAGCGGAAAGGTTCGTCATAATCGATAACATCCTCTTCAAACGCTCGTACACCTTGGCCGACGGCAAACCCTACCTCCGCTGCCTCGCCAAGGACGAGGCCAGCTACGTCCTCAAAGACCTGCACGAGGGGATCGGCGGATGCCACATGGGGAGTAGGACGCTTGCCCGAAAGGCTCTGAATCAAGGGTACTATTGGCCCACCATGCTCCAAGACTCACAAGACTTAGTCAAGAGGTGCGGCCCCTGCCAAAGATTCTCCCCCATCAAAAGGCTTCCTCAAGCCAACCTCCGATCCCTGGCAAGCCCTACGCCCTTCGCCATGTGGGGTATGGACCTTGTGGGGCCCTTCCCCCCAGCGGTAGGACAAAAGAAATTCCTGATTGTCGCCATCGACTACTTCACCAAGTGGATCGAAGCCGAACCGCTGTCCAGCATCACCGAACGCCAAGTGCAACAATTCTTCTGGAAGAACATCATTTGTCGATTCGGGATCCCCCGGATCCTCGTCACGGACAACGGAACCCAGTTCCAAGGGCAGAACTTCCAATCTTTCTGTCAGGACATCGGCATCCAGCAACGTTTCTCCGCCATTTGCCACCCTCAGTCTAACGGCCAAGCAGAGAATGCGAACAGGCAAATCCTCGATGGCCTCAAAAAGCGCCTTGACAATTCCCCCAAGGGGCTCTGGGTGGAGGAGCTGCCCAGCGTACTATGGGCACACCGAACCACGCAGAGGATCCCCACGGGGGAGACACCCTTCAATCTGACCTATGGGACTGAGGCAGTCATCCCCGTCGAAGTCGGATTGCCTTCCCCCCGGATCATAGCCTTCGATGAAGACGACAACGCGTCCGCCCTGAGGGCTAACCTGGACTTCGTCGCCGAGGTACGAGAAAAGTCCGCGGTCCGAAGGAGCATTTACCAGCAACGGATCGAGAGATTTTACAACAAGAAAGTCCGCCCCACCAGCATCCGGGCAGGGGACCTAGTGTTGCGAAAGCTATCTGTCTCTGACCCGACCAAGAAGAGGAAACTGGCTCCCAACTGGGAAGGCCCATACCGCGTAGTCGAGGCTGTACGCCCTGGTACATACCGACTGACGGATATGAATGATCGACCCATCAGCCGACCCTGGAACGCTGAGCACCTCATGAAATTCCGGGGAGAGCAAGCTTAGATTCCAGCGTGGCTTAAGTAAATTAAAACTTTTGTAAACATTCATGTGTAAAGGGCCGCTTCAGCGACCCCCCCCCCCCCAGTCTGGTATAAAAGAAGTCTCTTTTGTCAAAAGTTAAATACCTCGGCAACGCCGACCCAGTACCGGGCAAGGCGGGCGGCATCTGGGTTCTCCCTCGGGTCTCATCCCCAAACGCCTCGGCAGGTTCGACCCAACTACGGGCAGGAGGTCTCCCTGTCGCCCCGCATCGATCCCTCACGAATCGGCGGAGCCCGACCTCGCCTAAACCGCCCTTCACCACCCCGATAACCAGAGCAAAGAAGGAAAAGAAAGCTTTATTCATACTCTTTTTATTTTTGTACGGAGAAAACAAGCAAATACCGTTACAGAACCACTCCACTCATCTCAAACTAAAGGGGATCTCCGACTTAGGGCCCCTCGGACCCGGTAAAGGGCGGAATCACTCCGACCAAACGACTGGGGACTCTCTCCTCGTCATGACGGTCCTTCGGCTCTGCCACCGTCGACACCCCGGCCACGGAGCTCTGGGCATCCACGGATCGAATGCGCTCCATCAGTGGCAACGCCGAGGGAGCCCCCTCTGCTCGCCGATCCCTCGAGGAAGATGTCGAAACACCCAACATGGTCCTATAGCGGTGTATCTCCATCTCCTTCTCCACTATCACATCGCGAAGAAGCTTCTCGGAGGAAGGCCTCTGCACCGAGGAACTTGACATGGTGTATCCAAGACCAACGCCCCCTAGCTCCCGATCCACCATCGCCCTCCTCAGCCGGCTCGCCTCCTCACTCAGGGCTTCAGACTTGTTCCTGTAATAATGGAAGGCCGCATCAGTGTCGCGAGCCCTCTTTCGATACCGAACCAAAGTGGCCTCTAAGGCCTCGACCTTGCCCCGAAGCCACGCCACGTCGGAACGAAGGGGGTCCACCTCAGGAAGGGGAGTCATGACCTACAAGAGAACCAGCCCGCTCAAGACATATATGCAAAGAGGTTCAGAAATTTTTCAAAGTTGGAACACTTAGCCAGCCAGAAAACCCTCTTTTTATAAATTCAGTTTCCCCATACAAAAAATGCGGTGGCCAGTCCGCGGAAGGCAAATACAATCGAGAGAAGGAAAAAGAAGGACAAAAATTATACAGCGGGTTTTCCCACCTCGATATCAGCCGGATCCGTTGGAGGGTCGATAACCGATTTGTCATCTGACCCTTGTCCGCCAGGAGTCTTCGATGTCCCCTCAATCTCCATATCATACTCGAAGTTGGACAGGTCGATAGTCGGATAAAAGTGCCTCACATGGCTGAGGGCCTTCGCGTAACTACTATCCTGGGCATTGATTACCAGGATCTGACACGACTTAGTCACCTCATCCTTCTCCTTCTCCGACCTCTCCTCCTGAGCCGCCCTCGCCTTCGCCCATTCCTCCTTCTCCTTGTCAAAAGCCACCTTCGTCTCCGCCTCCTTCTTACGAGAGCCTTCGAGCTCTCCCTTCAATTCCGTCACCTCCTGCTCGGCCTTGTCAGCCCGATCTCGCTCTCGCTGCACCGCCGCCTCGTAGAGGCCCCTCACATGGGCCCCCTGCACGGTCGCCTGCCAGGACCAGACACTACTAAGAAATCTTCCTTAAACAACATCACCTGAAAGCTAGGAGGTTCGATCGACTTACCAGCATCGTGGCCTGCGCAAGACGCACATACGCCTCGTCCAGGGTCTGGGACTTCATATCCGAGCGGTCCCGAGGGGTCACCAACTTATCTGCAACCTCCACGGCCTGGCGCCCCCGGACCAGGCAATCACCCTCGCGGATCGACCAATCCGGCACCCACCTTCGCCGAAGCCTCTCCTCTAGTCCGGGATCCACCGGGGGACCCTTCCCCTTATCAGGCTCGGCGGCCGCACCCTGATCCGAACCCCCCTGGACCACTGCGTCCCCACCCGTCTCTGACCGAGTCCTCTTCATCCTCGGCTGAATGGGGGCCTCAGAGACCACCTGGGACAACTCGGTGGTCTTCGCCGCGACATCCTTCTTCTCGACCTTCTTCTTCTTCATGGCGAGCCTCAGCGCCTTAATCGACTCCTCATCCATTTCTGTAAAGAGATCCATTAAGAACAAATGAGCAAAAAAGTACAAGAAGAGTGTGAGGAAAGAAACAACCACGTACGAGGCACGGCCGGGCTAGGGCTCAGTCCGACGCTTGCCAGATGGGCCTCCGTCACCTTCCCCCAATTAATGCTATGCGACAGACGGAGGCGCTCAACGAGTCTCCACTCCTCCGCCGTCAAATCCCCTGGCCCCGGTGCTGTGTAGCTCGGCTTAGTATGGTTCCACCGAGTAGGGATAGCCCAAGGGTCCTCACTCCGGATCACCAGATACTTCTTCTTCCAGAACTTAATGGAATCCGGATGACCGTGGACAACCTTCGCCTTACCTCGAGGCGAGATATAATATACTCCTTCTGCCGATGAGCCAATCAATAGCATCGCTCGGAACACGCCCAGCCGCAGGGGTACCCTCCGTTCCTCGCACAACAGCACGAAGCAGATGATCTGCTTCCAGGAGTTCGGCCCGAACTGCATCGGCGCCAGGGACGACCAATTTAACACCTCCCGAACGAATGGGTGGATGGGCAGCCTCAGGCCGGAGATAAAGGCGTCCACAGGGAAGATACAATACCTATCCGGCAGGGGATCGGTCGGTCGAAGAGAAGAACTCGGCAGCATAAGCTCATAACTGGGCCCTATGTGGTAGGCCAACTGCAGAGCCCCCAAGTCGCTTGCCTCCAGAGCGGTCGGGGAGGCGTCCACCATCAACCTCTTCCGGCTTGACGACGACGGCTGGACCCCCGAGGACTCCTTATCGGAGAGATTGTCGGGGTAGCAACGGAAAGGCCGGGGTTGTGCAGACGACCCTATCACCAAGTCGCTCGGGCCGCCAATCTTCGGTTTCTTCTTCCTCGAAACCCTCCTCCTCTTAGTCCGTTCCGGCGACGGTGTAGACAAGCGCCCCAGAACGGGCGGATTCAGAGACCCCGCGGAACCATCTCCCTCGGAGCCACCCTCCTCTCCGGAAGCCGACCCTAGGGTCTGGACTTCGTCTGAGCTGCCGCCCCCCTCCTCAGAGTCGCTACTTTCTACCACGAAATGCCTCCGAGATCGCAATGGCTTCACGCTGTGTACGACCTCCTCCTTGCCTACCGGCCCCTCCCCAGAGGTCGACGCCAACGAGCCGGACTGAGCCCTATCCATCCGTGCCTAAGTTAAACAGGGTTACCAACTAACCTGAAATCACCTCGGAAACACGACCTTGCTGCCGGAAGCTGAAGGGGCGAGCGCTGAAGAGTGGAAGGATTTTTCCGAAAAGTAAGAGGCAGGAGAGAAATAGGCGATGGGAGGAAAGGGGGGAACATTTATAGGGGATAGGAACAACTCCTCGATTTTCGCAGTCACTATTCACCGATTGACGTGCAACTACCGCCTAGGAAATCATGCCACGTCCTCGAAACACGTGCTGCTGACGTCACCCAGTGCCAGACTGGCAGCACGGTACGGGGTCGGTTCGGGCAAAATAACGACTCGCCTTCGCCAGCACTAAAGTACTCTTCTTCAGAAGATCCACCGGCGGGCCATCACCCTTACCAGCCCGTAATCCCCCCTCGTCTCGAGGTTCGGCTTGGCACCGGGGTACTCTTCCCAAGAAGAAACTACGGCTCGCCTTCACCCTCACCGGCCCATAATCCCTCGCCAGCTCGAGGTTCGGCCCGGCACCCGGGTACTCTTCTTCGGAAGATCCACCGGCGGGCCATCACCCTTACCAGCCCGTAATTCCCCCTCGTCTCGAGGTTAGGTCTGGCACCTGGGTACTCTTCTCAGGAAGAAGCAACGGCTCGCCTTCACCCTTACCGACCCATAATCCCTCGCCAGCTCGAGGTCCGGTCTGGCACCGGGGTACTCTTCTTCGGAAGATCCACCGGTGGGCCATCACCCTTACCAGCCCGTAATTCCCCCTCGTCTCGAGGTTCGGCCTGGCACCGGGGTACTCTTCTCAGGAAGAAACAACGGCTCGCCTTCACCCTAACCGACCCATAATCCCTCGCCAGCTCGAGGTTCGGTCTGGCACCCGGGTACTCTTCTTCGGAAGATCCATCGGCTAGCCATCACCCTTACCAGCCCATAATTCCCCCTCCTCTCGAGGTTCGGTCTGGCACCCGGGTACTCTTCTCAGGAAGAAGCAACGGCTCGCCATCACCCTTGTCGACGCGTAATCCCTCGACCTCTCGAGGTTCAATCGAACACCAGGGTACTCTTCTCCGGAAGAGACAACGGTTCGCCATCGCCTTCACCTACACTTGGACCCTCGACTAGCTCGAGGTCCTATCCAAGCTTCAGGACAGCACCACCAGGAAGGCCCTGTGATCCGCCCTCCCATTTTTTGTTACAAACATGAACACTCCTCCACGGCTAGCTCCCGCACCCCCTGCAGGAGTGGGGGGCTTGTGTGACAGTGTAAAAATGGCCTGAGGCCCATCCAGGGCCCAATACAATTCCTACTCAGAAAAGCAAGAATAACAACCTGGTTCGGCTCCGGACCCCTTCAGGGTCGGCGCCGAACCTCGTGTTTGCCCCCACAGTGCCGGCTTCCTCGTACTGACGAGCCTCAGTATCCCCCGAAGTCCGATCCGGAGCAGTCCCTCAGGCCGTCCCCCCTCTCTGGCGGGGCGGAAGGATGACCTGGCGCAGCCTAGGCCCTCCGATTCCCCCAGAGGCACAGAGGACTCACGATGGGCCACGTCAGCTCCAAATACCGCCAAGGGTTTCGCCACGTCATCCCTATACCACTCCTGGTTTCGCCACAACCACCCTAAACCCCCTGGGCCTTCTGCCACGTCAGGCCCATGGGCTTTCGGATCTAAACCCGGCCCCCAAGCAGAACCAAACTCGGTTGAAATTCTCTATAAATACTAGACCCTCACCCACCTTTTGCAGGTAATCAATCTTTTGCCACTTAAATATACCTAGTTATTGCTACTCTCTCACAGAGACTGACTAGAGCGTCGGAGGGTCCGCCACCGGGACAAACCCCGGTGTTTCAGGACCGTCTGCAGGTACACAAGACCTCGGATCCGACCCTTCCGATCCGAGCCCAACCTTCAACGCCTTTCCGAGCTCATCGTAGGCCCCAGAAGGTCAACCGAAGGTCGGCGGACGAGCGGCAATCTCCTTCAATACAAATTGAGTTCGAACTCACACCTGGTGCTTCCACACGTGTCTCAGAAATAAACAGCATCAATAATTTTTCTTGTGCTATGGTGATCTCATCTCTCAATCTTTCGACATTCTCTATTCATTTCCTGGGATGCATCTTCTCGTTGTATCAAGAATTAGGGTTTCAATCTTAGATCAATCACCTCCTAATGGAGATTTTGCACAGCCTGCACTCTTCTCCCCTCAAGCTTTCCCTGATTCTTGATTACTCTTCGTTCTCCCGTTTTTCCTGTCTTACTAAATCCATCCCAATACCCTCATCAGTTGATTCCAGTCTGCTCTTTCCCTCTTCTTGCTTCATTAAAGATGAAGCTAGCATGTCTGACCCTGCTGCAGATTCGTGCCCATTGGTGAAGGTCATCCCTCCCACGTTTAAGCGGAAATACAATAAGAAAGTCTTTACTAATTTGCAGAATCGTGTGAGTGCTCGTATTCTAGCTAGGAAAGCAGCTTCTGTGTCGGCTCCTCAGCTTGTGCACAGTTGAGTTCGGCTTCTGTATGCCATCCTCTGTATAAGCTATCAGGCTTTTCTTTTTATATGCTGCTAGAGTTCCCATGAGCTGCTGAATCGATTTCCTCGCTCTTAGTCCAACCTTCCCCTATTTAGTGGAGTGACAGGTGGAGTTTGGTGTTTCCGTGTGGGGATGTTTTGCCTTCTAGTTTTATGGACCTGTCTTCTGGTCCTCACTTCACCTTTGCGGGCATATCGTCGAAGTGTCGGTGCTCCAGGACTGCTCTTCTTGCTCGTGACAGTACCTTGCGCCTTGCAAAAGCGAGCCTTAGTGGGAGTTTGCACTCCCTTTGCGTGCGCAGGGTGCTCCCTTTCATGCTCACTAATCATGGCTTCTGGCGCAATCACCTTTTTCGGAGTGTTTTCTTCTTTTGTTTCGCAGATCTCGTAGTTGCGTGCTAATCAGTCGATTGTTTTTGATTTCCTTGTTGTTTGCTTCTCTCTGTTTTACAGCTTGTAAAACCTTTGTAATTTTATTTGTAACTTTACTGTTTTTATTGATTAATATATTTTAATGGCTGGAGCCTTTTGGCTCTATCCGATATATCAAAACAGGTTCGAAATCTAATCCAGTTATGATACGTTATACGTATTGTTAATAGCCCATCCCCAACCCTGCCGCTCTTAAAATACCCAGCTGCAACCCTGCCGCACTTAAGAAACTTTAATTTATTCACACAATTATAAAATTGAGGTCGTACAATTCTGTCATTTCTGAAATATATCAACGAGCTGCGGTAGATATATTCGCGTGTGTGGCCTTTCTATGTGAATCAATAGTTCAATACCTCCATCGATAATAACAAATAGAAGAAAAAATTAGTGAATCAACATCCTCATAGTTAAACTGATTTGTTATGCACAGCTCCATAATTTTTTTCAAGGCCGACAGATTTAGATAATTCATAATTGAGTATCGAATAGTTTTATTTGATCCTACAGCCATCAAATTTCAAACTCCAATGTCCAACAGGTAGCACATTTATTGCTAGCTTTGTCTTTAGTTCCATGTTCGGATTATTTGCCAAGAAATGTGTTATAGCTCGTAAGTTAAACTTGATTAATATCAAAATCCATGTACCTTTTTTTTCTTCCTATGGGCGCTGGTCAGGAAAGCATATATCAGTTTAAATTAATCTGGCAGATAACAAACACTAAATTTCAGTAAAAGATGAAATTGAACACATTCAGTTAGTGTATTTACACTCATACTTATTTAATACTCTTCAAAAATTGAACATGGTGGTTTCCTTTAGCTAGGGTTGGCATTCGGGTCGAACGGGCCGGGCCGGACCGGACCCGCCCGGGTTCGATGTTGACTTGGGCGGGTTCGGGCCGGATTGGTTGCTTAACCGGACCGGGCCAGGTCGGGCTGGGTCGAAAAGTAGAAATGGCGACCCGCCCAACCCGTGAACCCTTTCGGGTCCAACCCGGGTCGGTTCGGATCGGGTCGCGGACTGACCCGTTTAGATAGGTTTTTTTTAATTATTTTTTTAAATTTTAACCTTAAAATAATAATAATAATAAGATTGTAAGAGTGAAATTGCCCAAAAAAATTAAAATATTATTCATATGATTTCAAGTTATACAAGTTTCACAATTTCTAATAAGAAATAAATAATTCACAAATTTGTTTTATAAACATATTTCTTATATACAATTTCAATTTACTTCAATATTTATAATTTGAAATAACAAACAAAGATTTGATACACTTTTTTTTATCTATTTACAATTGTCTTCAAGTTGGTGGCCTTCAATTTGTTGTTGTTGACTTATTGTTGTTCAGTTGTTGGTATTGAATTCTTCATTTTGGTTGCTATTGTTGTTGTTGTTGTTGTTGTTGTTGTTCTTCCGGCGAGTTGCTCCCACTTGTGGACGTAGATAATGCTTTCCCTTGTGTCCTATCTTCAGCCTTCAGCCAGTCTTCTGTGTAAATGAGCATCTCTAACGAGTCGAGCTTCAAGCAATTCTTGTAATCAGTTAGAACCCTGCCACTTGAAGAAAATGCACTTTCAGAAGCAACTGTAGAGACAGGAAGAGTTAGTAAATCTTTAGCCATATATTTAAGAATACTATAAGTGTGTGTTCATGGTTTTTCCACCATTGTAAAATATCTAGTGAAGAAGAAGAAGACTCGGAATCTTATTGGTTATACCAATTTAATTCATTTGGTTGATTAGTCCTAGGTTTTTTGGATTGAATTTGTGCAAATAAATTAAATGTTCTATCGTCAAATTTACTCTTACCCTTACCTTTGGAACTACCAGAAGAAGAACTAACTACAGAAGTTGTACTACTAGAAGCAAAAGCTCTATCATAATAATCATACAAGTTATTTAATGTAGATTCAAATTTAACTAAAAAAGAAGCACAATCAATTTCTATTTTTATTTCTAGATTTTCCCCAAGTAATGCAAAAAACATTTCAACAAACTCTTCGTACCTTCTAATTTGATACGAGGATCCATAACGGTAGCAACACAAATCAACATAGGAGGATGATAAAAATACTTTAAAAAAATTTTGTAAGTAGGTTTTATAATATCACCAACATAAGCATCATTTAACATTTCGTTAAATTTTTGCATCATAGTAACTATTGAAATAAAAATGCTACTAGAAGTAGATTCATATGATTTTGAAAATTTTAAAGTTGCGGTTTTAAAAGGTTCTAAAAATTTCAACAAAGATTCGGCATAAAACCAATCGGTGGGAGTCATTTTAAAATTTGGCATATTTTTTGCGATACAAAATCATTTACAGCTGCTTTATATTCGGTAACAACATGTAGTAAATCAAAAGTAGAGTTCCATCGGTGTTTAAACATCCTTTAGAAATCTTCTAAAAGGTACATTTGAAATCCTACACCAATTTTTCCATTCTTGAAATACACTGGGACTTAATGCAATAAAATGTATACAATTTTTAATTTTAAGTATATATGGATCGGCTATTTTTAATGCATCTTGAACACATAAATTTAAAATATGACATGCACATCTAATATGAAAAATATTGTTAGATGGAGGGTTTAATGCAGTTTTTAAAATACTAATTGATGCATTGTTGTTAGATGCATTATCAAAACTAATACACATAATTTTATCGCAATTTTGAAAAACATCACAAATTTCTAAAATACGGTTTGCTATTTCAGCGCCACTATGGGGATACAGCAATGCGGCAAGTGATATGATTATTTTTTGAAGAATCCAACCATTGTCGATCCAATGACAAGTTATTCCCATCGTTGGAATATTGTTGACACCCGTCCAACAATCCGAAGTTAAACTAACCCTACAAGTTAAACTCCAAAAATTGCAATCAAATCGTCCTTCATTTCATTATACACTTTAAAACAATCCGATTTGCAAGTATTTCTCGGGATTCTTCTAAAATGAGGGTTTAAGGCTGTTTGATTAAAATTTTTCAAGTTCCTACTCTTGGGATAGGAAAATGGTAACTCTTCCTTTATTACTAATCAGGTCATTTCCCGACGAACAAGATCGGGATCATAAGGATGGCTATCAACTAGACCGGTCCTAGGGTTGATTTTTTGTTGGCCGGGTAGGTCAACAAGAAGGTCTTTATAGTTATGTTGGATGTGTCTACTAATTGTACCGGTGTCATCTTGACTTCGGCTTTACTAATAAATGAATCATTCCCTCTTGAATTTGTATGTCTTAGAACATGTTTTACAAACTTTCAAACCTATACCCGGATTTTCTTCGTCCGGGATAAAATCGTAAAATTTATGCCAATCACTACTTTTCCTACCACTACGGGATTGTATTGTTTTGGTTGGTTGTTGTTGTTGTTGTTCTTCTAATTGTATGTCTCCTATAACCTCATCGTGTGTACCCCATTGTTGGGTAGGAGGATCATGGTACTCATCGGCGGGCTCACTAATTGGGACAATTGGTGGCCTACGGGAAGTGCCGGTGGAATCTTGCCCACTTTGGCTACGACCGTTACCGCGTGATCTAGACATAATGTAGTAATGTATGTAAAAAAAAAAACTACACAATGTTGGAGCGATGAGTTATAAAAAAAATCTAGAAAACAAGAGGGTTGAGATAGAGAAGATCAAAAAACCAACAAAAATTATAACTACAACAAAAATTAAATAAGAAGAGAGGGATGAAATTTTGATACCGTTCATCGTGGATACACGTATATAAAAAAAATCCGTGAAAATAAGATTAGAAGTAGAAGTAAGCGATTCTGGAATTGAAGAGTTGAGGAGAGCTTGAAAGAGAGTTGAAGACTTGATCACTTGAAGTTGGACGAGAATTGAAGAGTTGAAGACGTTGCTCAATTTTAATTTCGATACGATCGGAATTTGATCGTGTATATGCCTTGAAGACTTGCTTGTTGAATACTTTAATTGTTCACAAATTGCTTAGAAATGAGTTATAATAGTAGAGAGTAAGAGAGTTTTTTTATGGGATTTTGAGGGGTATTTATAGGGTTAAAATAACAAAAAAAACCCAAAAAAACCCAAAAAAACCCAAAAAAAAAGCCATTAGAGTCGTTGATGGGCTCTGGACAACAGTGCCATTGGGCATAGATTTTTTGCGACCCGTTCGACCTGCGGGTCAACGTTGGTCAAACGGTTCGCAACCCACGGGTTGGTGGGCGGGTTGGGGTTTTTAACCGGGTCCGCGGGCCGGGTTGGGCAGGTTGGATCTGCTGTTTCGGTGACCCGGGTCGACCCGTTACTGTTCACGGATTCGATCCAAACCCGAACCGCCTTTTCGCGGGCCGGGTTATACGGGCGGGTCAGCGGTTGACCCGGCCCACTTGCTATCCCTACCTTTAGCAAATGAGCCCCTCTAGTCTACTGCGGTAATCTAAAAACTTGAGTTGCTTTCCTTTTTCCGGAGAATTAATACTGGTGGCTTTGACAAATACCCAGGTACTGTCACAAAATGCGTCTTGTTGTCTCTGCTCCCAACTTGATGTCTTTTTCGCGTGGTCTCATTAGTCCACTACTTCGCGTGGTTAGGTTGATTTTTTTTTTTCAAATTTGATTTGATTTCGTGTGGTAAGGTTGATTTTTTTCTCTCCAAATTATCCTAGTATAGTAAGGCTGTTTCAAAGAATCATTAGTCCAGTAATTCAAAATTTTTTTTTTTCTGATTTTTTTTAACAGATATATGTAGAAAAAAACCAGGTTCTCAATTAATTAATCCAAATAAATGAGAGTCACTCATTTCAATTCTCTTATCTCTAATGGTCATAATTGATGTATCTCATTATCTCATTTTAAGATGTATCTCATTGGATCACTCCTCTGTATATATATTATTTAATTTAAAATATTATTTATTCATCTGATATTTTTTACGACTTTGTTAAATTCTGGAGCATAATATTGGATCAATACGTAAAAAATTTGTATGTGGTCAATTGGTGAAATAGATAAATATTGAAGAATTAGAAATGAAAAAAAAAGTTACATAAAAAGTAGATAAAAATGAATATGCATAGAATATTCATTTTTTGTGTTAGAAATGAAGTTATAGGTTGGAGATAAAATTACTATTTGATGTGACAGTTACTCCATTTTAAAGTATAAATTGCACCATTTTGATCTAATGGGTTGGAGATATATGGCCTAAGTCACACTCTTATTCACCATCTTAAAGTTGATCTCTGGTCATTTTTTGACGTGATTAATGAGAATGTAATAAATAATCAAGAATTCTGATGAAGAAAGGGTCAAATAGAAAGCATGTAACAGCAATTTATAGATGGTAGTTTTCGCTTTTTAGAAAGTAAATTCAAACATACTTCATGACAAGAAGATCACAATAGTCCTCTGCCAATGTAAGAAAACTATGGAGTAGTTTCTCAATTTAGCATAAATTTAATATATAAAATTAATTTTATGCTTTAGGCTCTTGTGATGTTTTACAAGAAAGAAAAGAACCCAACACACATGATACACTTTGTTTCGTACAACAGTACATACACTTTGTGAAGATAATGTGTAACTAAATGTGCATGAGTACTATAATACAGTGAGTTCCAGAAAAAATCAAAATATTGATACAGATTCGAATCTTAAATAGACCAAATTTCAGAATGATATCTCATAATGTTGTTGAGCTTGATCAATCAAGAAGTTTTATGATCATGATGTTTCTGAAACTGGTTTGCTGTCTTCATCTTCCACTTGATTCAATCTCTCAAATTCAATCCTTCTTAGAGAAGATGAGCTTAGCTTCTCCCCACTCATTTCTCCAGGTAAAAGATCAACAACTTCCACCTACAAAAGACAAGATTATTATGAAATGAGAGAAAGGTAGATGACACCAGTTCCATGCGTTTGCTTTAGTGCTAAAGAGAAGAATTTTCTCCCTTTAGAAATTCACAAACAATAAATCTCAGCTTACCTACCAAACTTGGTGTCTAGTAATGCATAGGTTAGAGATATATGACAGATTGAGGATAAAATAAGGGAGAATTGAGAAATGGATGGGCATGTACAACACGTCCGATAAGGACGAGTTGGAAAGAGTAATGGGATTGTAATATATGAAGCTAAAAACTAGCAATAGAATGTAAATGGACTTGGATAGACACAGTTAAAGAGGATATGATATGTGTTAATTGACAAAGGATTTGGCCCTCCACAAAGCTGAATAGATAAATATAATTCAAGGGTATAACCCCAAAGATTTCGGATAAAGTCAGGTTTGTTGTTGTCATTGGGGCAGTAATGCATATATGGCAATTTTATTGAAGGATGCAACCAAGAAAATGTAGGAAAGGAAACGGAGAGGTAATCGTATTCATCTAGCATCTAATCTAGCCAACAAGAAGCACGTTATCCGCTTTATTAGTAAAACTTCTTACAGCAAAATTTTGTGTTAGAATGATATGCATATCAGAATTAAATTGCACTTCTGATGATATGATATCATATGAGAGTAAAAGTGAATCCATGAGAAACAAGCCTTTAGTTGTGAAAGACCTTTCTCTGCTCTCTTCTTGTTAACAGAGATCCCACACCTGATAGGGTTTCCTTACTACAAGCATCAATACCACAACGATAAAACACTATACAAATAAAATGAGTATAATTGTTGCATTATCAACATTTGGCAAGACTAATAGTGAAATTAGCCTAGACTAACATACCTGACAATAATAGCATCCAACTTGTCGTCCACAATGGAAGGACCATATGGATCCATAATCGGCTCGACTTGCAGGATCAACCCTGGTTTAATGACTGTTTTTTGTACCAAAAAGTGTTACTGATAGCTCAAATGCATTACAGAAATAACCAAATACAATTGTTGAATTTAACAAAACCACAATTTGAATAAATTGTTCATTCGAAAGGAATAAATATAAACACAGTACAGAGCATTGTCATTTATGTGGATGTAAAAACAGAGTTCTATAAAAAAGTTCCTGCTTAAGCTTACAGAAAGAAAATTACTCTATAACGTTATGCAGCAGATATTCTACCTCAATAATTTGAAGAAGAGGCATCTTGCTATAGACCAAAAATGTACTATGTGAAGAAATGGTAATGAAACAGCATATCATTTAATTCTCAAATGCTCATTTGCTAAGCAATTATGGGTTCTTGTTAAGATGGCCTGGAAATTTATAGGATGCCCATCCACTATCAAATAAGTCCTAGGCAGTGAAAATCGGTTTTCGAAACTAATCAGTGTAGGTCCAATTATCGATTAATCACCGATAATTTTTCTGATTAATCGCCTTAAGAACTAATTGGACCTAAACCGATTACCGATTAATCGCTGATTAAATTGGATTTAACTGCATAGAATCAGTCAATCCATGCATTGCATCTCTCAACAATCTTGCAAATCTCAAACGAGCACTAATCAAATACCCAAATGAACATTTATATTTAAGACTAGTTCATAAACATTCAGAGAAATTGAACACAACAACATAAAAGATAACTGATAATTCATTTACCTTTAATCCTCAACAGCCTTCATCCTTATACTCACAGGCTCGATGAACTCAGGTAACTGCATTAACACCATCTATCTATTAACAACTAAATCCAAAACCAAATCCAAAACAAACCAACTCCAAAATTAAACCTTTTTATTATTATTACTATTACTAGATTTGCCCGTGGGCACGTGCCTATGGCACGTCTTAGGAATGAACAGCATATGAAAGTCTTGTAAACAGTAAAACAACAATTATGTAGCTCAAGTTTGAATAGTAAAACAATAATTAGCTGTAAATAAAAGTCCATATTTCCATTAGTGTATGTTGAAAAATAATTATAAATGAAGGTGTAAAATCCAACTTCTTAGACTTTGAGTGTGGAAAATGATGAAATTTAACAGTTGATGAGATATTTGTTATTTTCAATGTAACATGAGCAATAAAAAAATGCATAAAAAATATAAAAATTTACAAACCTGAAATCTGAAAATATAAATTTCTGCGTAAATATAGAGAGAACGAGAAAGAGAAATAAATAAATAAATAAATAAATAAAAGAGTTGTTTTGGGGGATTTGAATTTGAGTTTTAGAGGGAAACTTTTGAGTGGGAAAATTTGTTTTGTGAGGTTAGATCTGGACCATTGATTTCAACCATATTGAATGAGAGCCACTTGATAGCTTTCTTTGTGTTTTATTATATAGATTATTAAAATTTTAAAAAATACCTCTTTTTTTTTGCCAGCATTGGACTGTCACAAACCCCGACAACGATTCGATCCCTAGCCATCTCTGCCGAGGCCTTCAGAAGGAGGCTGTGGCCGTCATGAAGGCGGTCAAAGATGCTTCCCAGAACCACGGCGTCTTAGGAATCGGGACTCGCTGGTGCTGGTGAGATGGAGGGTTCATCAACGACCATCTGATTAGCCTCTTTCTAATACAAGGGCAACTTGTCGAACACCTTTGGATTTATCAATCTACTAGATTTGCCCGTGGGCACGTGCCTACGGCACGTCTTCAGAACGATACTGTAGCGCCCCGAATTTCTAATTTGATATCTTAGAAAATACGTGGCACAATTCCCAGCATCAACTTCAATGTAATATTAAACACAACCAAACACCAATAAATTTTTTCTAACTTTCATAACAATGATTATTTACATAGCACGGCGGAATACAATACATTTTAAATCACAGTTCTCTTTTCTTTACAACACTTTACAAATTACATAAGTCACTATATCAATTGAACTCAAGCATTCAAATCCGATCCTTAAGAAATCACTTGTAAAATATGAGGCTAGAGATAATCCTAACCCCCAAAACTAAAGGGGTCAGCCATAAAGGTGAGTGACATAAAAACAAACAACATAAGTAAACATTAAACATGGATTCTTAAACAACATGTAATAAAAAAGAATACATAAAATATGACGTAGCAAGGAAACATGAAAACATCAAGTGAAACTAAACTAAGTGTCAAGTGTAGAAAACAGGAAAAACCACATGCGTGAAACCAAATCAAGAAAACACAAGTCTATATGCGGACTCTCTAATGCGTACTTGTCGAAGTCTATGCATCCCACTCTACACAGGTCCGGTGCAAGTCCTTAACGTCTCCACATTATAGGATTTAATCCCCGCTATGAAACTAATCCTAACACGATGACTACTACGAGATAAAGACAAACTGTGAGTATTAGTCCATGCCCCGATAATTCCGGAGGTCAATCTCTATCCACAGATAATTCCGGAGACTATTTCACTCACACCTGGAAATCTTCGAGAATACCCCACACCGCAAGCAATGGCACCTCATCATACGAATACCACATGTGCGTCGCCTCGACCCCGATAATTCCGGAGATCAATCCCACACTACAGGTAATTCCGGAGACTATTTCACTCACACCTGAATAATTCCGGGGATTATCTCACACTGCAAGCCATACTGAGGTCCATAACACATGTTCTCGTTCATCATATCACCATTAGTGTCTGTCCTTATCATTTAGGTTATTTAATTACTCAACGAATCTCCTAAAGTTGGTGCACCCTACTGGACTTAACTCAAACATTTGAACAACTAAAATGCCTCAACAGGCCCAAACATAAATAACTCAACTGCCGGTATACTAGGGTCACACACACCCTCTAGAGACTCACACTCAATATCCAAACCAACCTTCCAACATAAATTGCTCAACTTAACATCTTGAAACATATGTTCAATAAAAGATAAAGTATAGAATAGTAAGTTATAGGTTAGAACATTTAGAGAATAAATCATTTGAAAGATCATTCAAAAATATAAAGGTACATCAGTATCAGTCGACTAATAACAAGAGTAAGTCGACTGTCCAGAAGGAGAATTTCATGGTTTTAAGAAAAATAAACTAAGTCTTATAAGTCGACTTGTAAAAGTCATAGGTCGACTGTCCAGAGAGAAAATCCAATAATCTTTAAGAAAATATTCTAAGTATAGCAGTCGACTGAAAAAAGAAATAGGTCGACTGTCCAGAGAGAAAATTACAATAACTTTGAAAATTAAGTCTAAGTGTACCAGTCGACTGTAAAAGGCATAGGTCGACTGTCCAGAAGGAATTTTCAAGAAAACTAAAGAACATAGCAGTCGGGTCGTGTCGGTCGACTGAAAATTCATACCAGTCGACTGTCGGCCTATAGACTGCATACTTTGGTTGTGCACAATTCAACCGATACGTAGTTTTACTTTACGAAAACGATTTCTTCAAAAAGCATATTTCTTATATAATCAAATATAACTGGTAGGACATATAATAGTCCACAAAACTAAATCAAACTACTTGAATTTATGAAAAATAGAGATTTTGTTGATTCTTTCAATTAATACATGGATTGTGCATATAACAAAAATTAGAGTTTCTTAAAAATTCATTGATCACTGAAATAGTTCGTATTCATATCCAAACCACATAAATGTCAAATCTCAAGGAAAATCCCCAATTTGGGTATATTCATCAACTCACTAAATTTCCAAATTTCAATTCTCAAGACATGATCTCTTGATTCATAACTCTTCCATTCAAATTTCCCAAAGACTGAATTTCTACCACAACTCACAACCATAATCAATTGGTAACATCACCATATCAAATTTGTATTCACATACCACTAGGGTTTCACAAGATCCAATTTTTCATCCATCCAATCTATCATTTTCATAATCATACTCAAACAACATTCCCAAATAAAAGAAGACAACAAATCATTCACATACATAAAACAAACCACCAAAACAACATATACAAGCAAAACAAAACAAGTCACTCACCTCGAATGAAGAAATTGATAAGAAGCCTTTTCTTTTGCGAAAATCCAAGATCCTCTTCTTAATCCTCCAAAAATAACAAAACTTTATGTTGTGCAGCGAATGACGGCTGCGTTCTCTTTTAAATAAGCCGGAAATAGGAGTTTTAGGGTTTTTATACACATTTGCAAAATAACCCCTTGAAAATATAACTTTACATAAATAGATTCCTATACTTGGAAACTTGATAAAATCGATTAAATTGAGATTTAAAAGCAAAATAACCTCCTTAGTTCCAGTCGGCACTATTTTAAAAGTTCAGAAAATAGTTTTGCACTTTCACCCCTCAAAATGACAATTTTGCAAAAAGATCCTCATTTTTCTTAATATTTGCAAATAGATCCAATAAATATCAGAAAATCTAGAAAATTACAAATAAATCCCAAATAATAAATGATCATTTTCCATTAAGAGATTTTGGCTTTTGAACTTCTCAAGAAAATATTTGCACGTGTTTCGCACGTGTAAAAAGATAAATTTTCTGAAAATATTTATTAAATCCCCAAAATCATTTTAATTCATTTATAAACCTTTAAAAATAATATTTAAAAATATGGGGTACTACACCACTCCCTCCTTAGAAGAGTTCTGTCCTCAGAACTACTACTAATTAGTCCGTACAACATACCAACAAGGAAAACAATATCTCATATATGGAAACATAGTTCAAACAATTGCATATGAGAACATTATCAAAATAGAAGGAATACAACTCAACTCAAAGGTACAATCATCCAAAAGAATTTCAATCACATAAAAGAAAAATACATTCATACAAAAAGCTCAGGAAAATTCTTCTGCATGCGATCCTCTGACTCCCAAGTAGCCTCCTCGAACTGCTGATTCCTCCACAGCACCTTGACCATAGGTATTACTTTGCTCCTAAGAATTTTCTCCCTACGGTCAACGATCTCAACAGGCTGTTCTTTGTGACTCAAGTTCACCTGTAGACCTTCAGGAATCTCTACCAACTGATAATTCTGATCTGGCACATACTTCTTTAATAATGACACATGGAATACATCATGCACCTGTGCCAACTCCTCTGAAAGCTTCAACCTATATGATGTCTTGTCAATCCGCTTCACGATCCTGTATGGCCCAATATACCTTGGTGCCAACTTGCCTCCCTTACCAAACCTGATCACTCCTTTGGTCGGAGACACCTTGAGGAAAACTGCATCCCCAATCTCAAACTCCAAGTCCCTTTGTCGAGTATCAGCATAACTATAGAACCCCGTATTTTTAATTATTATTTTTAAAGGTTTATAAATGATTAAAATGATTTTTGAGGATTTAATAAATATTTTCAGAAAAATTCATCTTTTTACACGTGCAAAACACGTGCAAATACTTTCTTGAGAAGTTCAAAAGTCAAATTTTCTTCATAAAAAATCATTATTTAATATTTGGGATTTATTTATAATTTTTCCAGATTTTTCTGAAATTAATTGGATCTATTTGCAAATTTTGAGAAAAAATGACCTTTTTGCAAATTTGTCATTTTTAGGGGTTAAAATGCAAAATTTATTTTCTGGACGTTTTGAACAGTACTGGTTGAGATTAATGAGTATATTTTACTTTTAAATCCTAATTTAAATGATTTTTATTGAGTTTCCAAGTATAGAGCTATATAAGTAAAGTTGTATTTTGAAGGGATTATTTTGCAAAAGTGTTTGGAAGACCCCTAAACTTCTTATCCCGGGTATTTAAAAGAAAATGCAGCTGTCATTCGCTGCACAACATAAAATTTTGTGATTTTCGGGAGGATCAAGAGGAGGATTTTGGATCTAGCAAAAAGAGAGGCTTTCTTGTCGGATCTCTTCATTCCTAAGGTGAGTGATGTAAATTTGTTTTGGTTATTTTGTTTTATGTATGTGAGTGATATAAATTTGTTTTGATTTAGGTGAGTGACATGTTGTTTACTTTGTGTATGTTGTGTGATTAATATCATTGATTGGTTGATTTGGTTATGTATGTGAGTAGTATAATTTAGTTGTTGATCTATGATTGTTTTGATTAATCTTGGATGTCGAATTTATTTGCTTGAAAACATGTTTAGGATTTGAGTATGATTATGACAATAAGGGATTGGATGGATGAACAATTGGATCTTGTGATTACAAATCAGATTTTTGGTTATGAGTTGTAGAAGAAATTCAGTATTGAGAAATTTTAATGGAAGAATTAGGAATTAAGAACATGAAAATTGAAGTTTTGAGTTGATTTGAAGAAATGTACCCAAACTGGGAATTCTTTGAGATTGTCGTTTTTATCTGAATACAAATTATTTTAGTAAACAATGATTTCTTTTAGAAAACTCTAATTTTGATTATCATGTGCAACCAAAACTATGCAGTCTGTAGGCCGACAGTCGACTGGCATGACCTTTCAGTCGACTGGTACGACCCGGCTGCTATGATCTTTAGTTTCCTTGAAAATCCGTTCTGGACAGTCGACTTAGGACTTTTTCAGTCGACTGGTACACTTAAAATTATTTTTCAAAGTTATTGTAGATTCCTTTATGGACAGTCGACCTATGACATTTTAAGTCGACTTATAACACTTAAAATATTTTCTTAAAAATTACTGGAATTTCTCTCTGGTAAGTCGACCTATGACTCTTTAAGTCGACTTATGATACTTAACTTATTTTCTTAAAATCATGGAATTTTCCCTCTGGACAGTCGACTTACTTTTGTATTAGTCGACTGGTGCTGATGTGTTCTTATAAACTTGAATGTTCCTTCAAATGATTTATTCTTCAAATATTTTAATCTATACTTTACCTTCTATTAAACATATGATTTCAAGATGTTAAGTTGAACAGTTTAAGATGTGAGTTTGGTTGAGATATTTGAGTTGAGTCTCTAGAGGATGTGTGTGACCCTAGTATACCGGCGGTTGAGGTAATTATGTTTGGGCATGTTGAGGCATTTTAGTTGTTCAGTTGTTGAGTTAAGTCCGGTAGGGTACATCAACTCTAGGAGATTCGTTAAGTGATTAAATAACCCAAAAATGATAAGGACAAGCACTAGTGGTGATATGATGAACGGGAACATGGGTTATGTACCTCAGTAAGACTTTCGGTGTGGGATTTTATCTCCGGAATTATCCAGGTAAGTTACCTGTGGTGTGGGATTTATCTCCGGAATTATCCAGGTAAATTACCTGTGATGTGGGATTGATCTCCGGAATTTTCGGGGTCGAGGCGACGCACATGGGGTATTCATGTGATGAGGGTCATTGCTGCGGTGTGAGATAATCCCCAGAATTATCCAGGTAAATTACCTGTGGTGTGGGATTTATCTCCGGAATTATCGGGACATGGGCTAATACTCACAGTTTATCTTTATCTCGTAGTAGTCATCGTGATAGGATTAGTTGCATAGCGGGGATTGAACCCTATGAAGTGGAGACGTTAAGGGCTTGCACCGAACCTATGTAGAGTGGGATGCATAGACTTCAACAAGTACGCATTAGAGAGTCCGCATATAGAAATTGTGTTTTCTTGGCTTGGTTTTATGCATGTGGTTTTTCTGTTTTCTACACTCGACACTTAGTTTAGTTTCACTTGTTGTTTACATGTATCCTTGCTACGTCATATTTCATGTATTCTTATTTATTACATGTTGTTTATGAATCCATGCTCAATGTTCATTTACGTTGTTTGTTTTTATGTCACTCACACCATTTATGGCTGACCCCTTTAGTTTCGGGGGTTAGGGTTATCTCTAGCCTCATATTTACAGGTTGTTGCTTAGAGCTCGGATTTGGATGCTTGAGTTCAATCGATATAGTGATTTATGTAAATTATATGTCGTTGTAAAGAAAGAGTTTGTAAATTGAAATGTTTTAAATTCCGCTGTGCTATGTAAAAGATTATTGTAATAAAAGTTGAAAAATTTATTGGTGTTGGTTGTGTTTAATGTTACATTGAAGTTGATGCTGGGATTGTGCCACGTATTTTCTAAGATATTATATTAGAAATTTGGGGCGCTACAGAGATTGGTGTCAGAGCATGCTTCAATAGTAATAATAAATATGGCATAAAAATAACCTAGGTGTGGACACTAGAGTGTGAGTACCTAAGTGTGGACATTAAAGAGTGAGTATCACATAGAACTGAAACATGATGTTTTACCTTTGGGATACAATTGAGGTTTTGCCAAAGGGTATTGATGTGAGTATGGATTGTGTGTGGTGCTCTAACTTTTCCCTCGTTTTGCAGTATTCAGTATGGTTGCACCCAGGCCCAGGAATGGTGGTAACAATGATGATGGATCTGGAAGTTCTCGAAGAACTGGAATTGATCTTAAGGCTGAATTTGCCAAGGTGTATCAGACTCTGAATGCGCTAATGGCATTTAATTTGGCGCAGAATCAGAATCAGAACCAGCAGCAGAATCATGGAGCTGGACCGGAATTGGTTAACGCCGATCCCATCAAGCAGATCGAGTCCTTCAAGAGGATGAGGCCGCCAGTTTTCGAGAGGCAATCCGATCCAAACGTAGCTGACGATTGGATTAGGAGGATGGAGACAATCTTCGAGGTATCGGAGACTCCGGTAGCCAATAAGGTGAAGTTGGCTACGATGCAACTGGAAAAGGACGCTGGTGTCTGGTGGGAATCGCTGAAGAGGACCTTGGGAGACCAGCCGATGACTTGGGAAGCTTTTCTGGAGGAATTCAGGGATCGCTTCTTTCCCCTAGATATTCAGGAGAAGAAGGCGACAGAGTTCCTGAATCTTCAGCAGGGCAGCATGACCGTGCGAGAGTATGAGACCAAGTTTGCTCAGCTTTCGAGGTATGCACCAGAGTTGATCGTTGACGAGGCGAAGAAGGCCAAGAAGTTTGAGCAGGGCTTGAGGCCAAACTTGAGGTCGAGAATGATCCCGTTGGGCATAAGAAGGTTCGACAAGCTGGTCAGGAGAGCAGCTATGACTGAGAAGGACATGGACCAGTTCCAGAAGAGGCAAGACACCTGGAACAGGAATAAGAGGCCAGCATCAGGTCAGAGTGGGAAGGGATTCCCAGCGAAGCAAATCAAGTTCAGTGATCCAGTGCAGAAGGCACCTGCAACTCAGGGAGTGACTTGTTACTACTGCAAGGAGGCAGGTCATTACAGGTCAGCGTGTCCTAAGTTGGCGAAGCAGACGTGTTCTCAGTGTGGGCAGGCAGGACATTCTAAGCCCCATTGTCCACAATTGAGAAAGGATGGTTCGGGTGGAAGCAAATTCCAGAGGCAAGGGCGAGTATTTGCATTAACCGAGGAGGACGCGAGTAACTCGGAAGATGTAATACAGGGTATGCAAGAATTATTATTATTTTTTTAAATCAATGTAATAAGTAAAACCTTTATTTGAGAATAATTGGAGTTTGAGTATCACTCTTTTTGTAACAGGGATTGTTTTAATTAATGGAATAAAGGCAAAGGTTTTATTTGATACTGGTTCATCGCATACTTTTATATCGCCGAATTTTGCAAAGATCTTAGGTGTGGAACCTAAGTTGTTTCCAGGCAAGGTTTTGTCGGTGGCAACGCCGTCAGATGAAGAATTGATTGCGGATCGATATTACGAGGGCTGTGATATCGAGATTGGCGGGAGGTTGTTCTGCATTGATCTGATTGAGCTGCAAGTCTTAGGAGTGGATGTCATCGTGGGCATTGATTGGATGGCAATATATGATGCCACAATTGAATGCAAGCAGAAAGAGGTGTTGGTGAAAGCACCAGGTGGACCCGCAGTGACTTTCCAAGGGAAGATTCCGAAGGTGGCTGCAATGGTATCCAAGATGGCAATTCCAGATGAAGTCAAGGGCATTCCGGTTGTCAGAGGTTTTCCTAAGGTGTTCTTGGAAGATTTTCCAGGATTACCGCCGCAGAAAGATGTGGAGTTTTGCATCAATGTTCAGCCGGGGAGTGCGCCGATTTCCAAGGCTCCGTACAGGATGGTACCTGTAGAGCAGGACGAAGTGAAGAAGCAGATTGAGGAGCTATTGAGCAAGGGGCTTATTAGACCGAGTTCTTCTCCGTGGGGAGCGCCAGTGCTGTTAGTCAAGAAGAAGGATGAGTCAATGAGGATGTGCATTGACTACCGGGAGTTGAATAGGGTGACTATTCAGAACAAGTATCCACTGCCGCGGATTGACGATTTGTTCTACAGGCTTCGAGGAGCAACTGTATTTTCGAAGATTGATTTGAGATCAGGGTATCATTAGGTTCGAGTCAAGGAGGAAGATGTGAGTAAGACAGCTTTCAGGACTCGTCATGGACTCTATGAGTTTTTGGTGATGCCATTCGGGTTGACGAATGCGCCAGCAGTATTCATGGATATGATGAATCGGGTTTTGAGGCCATTTATTGACTCCTTCGTGGTGCTTTTCATCGACGATATTTTGGTGTATTCGAAGTCAGAGGAGGAGCATTCTACGCACTTGACAGCGGTATTACAGAAATTGCAGGAGCATAGCTTGTATGCCAAGTTGTCGAAGTGTGAGTTTTGGAAGTCTGAGGTAGCTTTCCTTGGTCATATCCTTTCTAAGGAGGGAGTGATCACTGATCCTCAGAAAGTTGAAGCAGTGAAGGATTGGCCCAGGCCAACGTCTGTGAAGAAAGTCAGAAGTTTCTTGGGTTTGGCTGGTTACTACAAGAGATTCATTCAGGGTTATTCTCAGATTGCAGTTTCTTTGACAGGTTTGACCCGGAAGAATGTGGCATTTTCATGGACTGATAAGTGTGAGGAAAGTTTCCTTGAGTTAAAGGAAAGGTTGACTACGCACCTATCTTAGCTTTGCCACAAGCTGGGAAGGATTATGATATCTTCAGCGATGCGTCTCTCAGAGGTTTAGGTTGTGTCTTGATGCTAGAAGGCAAGATTATTGCTTATGGTTCGAGACAATTGCGTCCACATGAGAAGAATTATCCGACGCATGATTTGGAGCTAGCAGCTATTATTTATGCCTTGAAGCAGTGGAGGCATTATGTTTATGGTGAGAAGGTCAATATGTACACTGACCACAAGAGCCTGAAGTACATTTATCAACAGAAGAATCTAAATCTTCGGCAAAGAAGGTGGTTGGAAGTTTTGGAAGACATTCGTCCTGAGATCAAGTATCATCCGGGCAAGGCGAATGTGGTGGCTGATGGACTTAGCAGGAAGAGTAGTTTATCAAGTTTGATCACTACTCGAAGTGAGTTGGCAGCAGAGTTTGATCAGGCAGGTATCGAGGTGGTGTTGCAGGGTTTAGGGGCGTCTTTGGCTCAGTTGAGGCTGCAGCCGTCCTTGAGAGAGAGGATTGTGGAAAGTCAGAAATCAGATTCAGAGATTTAGAAGATGTTGCAACAGGTTTCAGAGGGCAAGCTATCAGAGTTTCGTGTCCAAGATGGAATTCTTTGGATGGGTGAGAGGTTGTGTGTTCCGGATAATGCAGATTTGAGAGAGTATCTTGCAGGAAGCACACAGTACCTTATTGTCAGTTCACCCTGGAGGCACGAAGATGTACAGGGACATCAAACAGCACTTTTGGTGGTCTGGTATGAAGATGGATGTGGCAGATTTCGTGGCAAGGTGTCTGACTTGTCAGCAGATCAAAGCAGAAAATCAGAGGCCAGGAGGTTTGTTACAGCCGTTGCCCATTCAGGAGTAGAAATGGGAGAACATCGGTATGGATTTCATCACGGGTTTGCCGAGGAGTTCGAAGGGCAATGACTCGATTTGGTTTATCGTGGACCGTTTGACTAAGTCGGCTCACTTTCTAGCCATGAAGATTACTTGGTCGATGGAGAAATTGGCTGAGTTGTACATTGGTGAAATTGTGAGACTTCATGGGGTTCCTGTGTCGATTGTATCCGACAGAGATGCAAGGTTCACTTCAAGGTTTTGGAAGAGCCTACAAGCAGCTTTAGGCACCAGAACTGATTTCAGTACCGTGTTTCATCCACAGACCGATGGTCAGACGGAGAGGGTGAATCGAGTGCTGGAAGATATGTTGAGGGCTTGTGTTATGGATTTCGGTGGTAGTTGGGAGAGATACTTGGCATTGGTTGAGTTTGCTTATAACAACAGTTACCATGCGAGTATCGGGATGGCACCGTATGAGGCTTTGTACGGGCGGAGGTGCAGGACACCAGTTTGTTGGTACGAGATTGGCGAGAGGCAGATGTATGGTCCTGAGATCGTACAGCAGACATCAGAGCAGATTGAGCTGATTCGCAAGAGGTTGGTCGAGGCTCAGAGTCGGCAAAAGAGTTATGCTGATACTCGACGAAGAGACTTGAAGTTTGAGATTGGGGATGCAGTTTTCCTCAAGGTGTCTCCGACCAAAGGAGTAATCAGGTTTGGTAAGGGAGATAAGTTTGCGCCAAGGTATATTAGGCCATACAGGATCGTGAAGCGGATTGGCAAGACAGCATATAGGTTGAAGCTTCCAGAGGAGTTGGCACAAGTGCATGATGTATTTCATGTGTCATTATTGAGGAAGTATGTGCCAGATCAGAATCATCAGTTGGTAGAGATTCCTGAAGATCTACAGGTGAACTTGAGTTACAAGGAACAACCTGTTGAGATCGTTGACCGTAGAGAGAAAGTTCTTAGGAGCAAGGTGATACCTATGGTCAAGGTGTTGTGGAGGATTCAGCAGTTTGAGGAGGCTACTTGGGAGCCAGAGGATCGCATGCGGAAGGATTTCCATGAGCTTTTTGTATGAATGTATTTTCTTTTATGTGATTGTAATTCTTTTGAATGATAGTACTTTGAGTTGGGTTGTATTTCTTCTATTTTGATTGTATTGTCATATGCAATTGTTTGAACTATGTTTCCTTTTATGAGATATTGTTTTCTTTGTTGGTGAGTTGTTTGGACTCATTAGTATTAGTTCTGAGGACAGAACTCTTCTAAGGAGGGAGTGATGTAAAACCCCGTATTTTTAATTATTATTTTTAAAGGTTTATAAATGATTAAAATGATTTTTGAGGATTTAATAAATATTTTCAGAAAAATATCTTTTTACACGTGCAAAACACGTGCAAATACTTTCTTGAGAAGTTCAAAAGTCAAATTTTCTTCGTGAAAATCATTATTTAATATTTGGGATTTATTTATAATTTTTCCAGATTTTTCTGAAATTAATTGGATCTATTTGCAAATTTTGAGGAAAAAATGACCTTTTTGCAAATTTGTCATTTTTAGGGGTTAAAATGCAAAATTTATTTTTTGGACGTTTTGAACAGTACCGGTTGAGATTAATGAGTATATTTTACTTTTAAATCCTAATTTAAATGATTTTTATTGAGTTTCCAAGAATAGAGCTATATATGTAAAGTTGTATTTTGAAGGGATTATTTTGCACTCGATTCACCCTCTCCGTCTGACCATCGGTCTGTGGATGAAAAGCGGTACTGAAATCAGTTCTGGTGCCTAAATCTGCTTGTAGGCTCTTCCAAAACCTTGAAGTGAACCTTGCATCTCTGTCGGAAACAATCGACACATGAACTCCATAAAGTCTCACAATTTCACCAATGTACAACTCAGCCAATTTCTTCAACGACCAAGTAATCTTCATGGCTAGAAAGTGAGCCGACTTAGTCAAATGGTCCACGATAACCCAAATCGAGTCATTGCCCTTCGAACTCCTCGGCAAACCCGTGATGAAATCCATACTGATATTCTCTCATTTCCACTCCGGAATGGGCAACTGCTGTAACAAACCTCCAGGTCTCTGATTTTCTGCTTTGATCTGCTGACAAGTCAGACACCTTGCCACGAAATCTGCCACATCCCTCTTCATACCAGACCACCAAAAGTGTTGTTTGATGTCCCTGTACATCTTCGTGCCTCCAGGATGTACTGACAATAAGGTACTGTGTGCTTCCTGCAAGATACTCTCTCTCAAATCTGCATTATCCGGAACACACAACCTCTCACCCATCCAAAGAACTTCATCTTGGACACGAAACTCTGATAGCTTGCCTTCTGAAACCTGTTGCAACATCTTCTGAATCTCTGAATCTGATCTCTGACCTTCCACAATCCTCTCTCTCAAGGAAGACTGCAGCCTCAACTGAGCCAAAGACGCCCCTAAACCCTGCAGCACCACATCGATACCTGCCTGATCAATCTCTGCTGCCAACTCACTTCGAGTAGTGATCAAACTTGATAAACTACTCTTCCTGCTAAGTCCGTCAGCCACCACATTCGCCTTCCCCGGATGATACTTGATCTCAGGACGAATGTCTTCCAATACTTCCAACCACCTTCTCTGCCAAAGATTTAGATCCTTCTGTTGATAAATATACTTCAGGCTCTTGTGGTCAGTGTACATATAGACCTTCTCACCATAAACATGCCTCCACTTCTTCAAGGCAAAGATAATAGCTGCTAGCTCCAAATCATGCGTCGGATAATTCTTCTCATGCGGACGCAATTGCCTTGAACCATAAGCAATAACCTTGTCTTCTTGCATCAAGACACAACCCAAACCTCTGAGAGACGCATCACTGAAGATATCATAATCCTTCCCAGCTTGTGGCAAAGCTAAGATAGGTGCAGTAGTCAACCTCTCCTTTAACTCAAGGAAACTCGCCTCACACTTATCTGTCCATGAAAATGCCACATTCTTCCGGGTCAAACCTGTCAAAGAAACTGCAATCTGAGAATAACCCTGGATGAATCTCCTGTAGTAACCAGCCAAACCCAAGAAACTTCTTACTTCATTCACAGACGTTGGCCTGAGCCAATCCTTTATTGCTTCAACTTTCTGAGGATCAGTGGTCACTCCCTCCTTAGAAAGGATATGACCAAGGAAAGCTACCTCAAACTTCCAAAACTCACACTTCGACAACTTGGCATACAAGCTATGCTCCTGCAATTTCTGTAATACCGCTGTCAAGTGCATAGAATGCTCCTCCTCCGACTTCGAATACACCAAAATATTATCGATGAAAACCACCACGAAGGAGTCAATAAATGGCCTCAAAACCCGATTCATCATATCCATGAACACTGTTGGCGCATTCGTCAACCCGAATGGCATCACCAAAAACTCATAGAGCCCATGATGAGTCCTGAAAGCTGTCTTACTCACATCTTCCTCCCTGATTCGAACCTGATGATACCCTGATCTCAAATCAATCTTCGAAAACACAGCTGCTCCTCGAAGCCGGTCGAACAAATCATCAATCCGCGGCAGTGGATACTTGTTCTGAATAGTCATCCTATTCAACTCCCGGTAGTCAAAGCACATCCTCATTGACTCATCCTTCTTCTTGACTAACACTGGCACACCCCATGGTGAGGAACTCGGCCTAATAAACCCCTTGCTCAACAACTCCTCAATCTGTTTCTTCACTTCGTCTTGCTCTATAGGTGCCATCCTGTACGGAGCCTTAGAAATCGGAGCACTCCCCGGCTGAACATTAATGCAAAACTCAAATCTCTCTGCGGCGGTAATCCTGGAAAATCTGCCAAGAACACCTTGGGAAAATCTCTGACAACCGGAATGTCTTTGACTTCATCTGGAATCGCCATCTTGGATACCATTGCAGCCACCTTCGGAATCTTCTTCCCTTGGAAAGTCACTGCGGGACCACCTGGTGCTTTCACTAACACCTCTTTCTGCTTGCATTCAATTGTGGCATCATATATTGCCATCCAATCAATGCCTACAATCACATCCACTCCTAAGACTTGCAGCTCAATCAGATCGATGCCGAATAATCTCCCGCCAATCTCGATATCACAGCCCTCGTAATATCGATCAACGATCAATTCTTCACCTGACGGCGTTGCCACCGACAAAACCTTTCTTGGAAACAACTTAGGCTCCACACCTAAGACCTTTGCAAAATTTGGCGATACAAAAGTATGCGATGAACCAGTATCAAATAAAACCTTTGTCTTTATTCCATTAATCAAAACAATCCCTGTTACATGAAGAGTGATACTCAATCTCCAATTATTCTCAAATTAGGGTTTTACTTATTACATTGATTAAAATAAAATCAAAACTCTTGCATACCCTGGATCACATCTTCCGAGTTACCCGCGTCCTCCTCGGTTAATGCGAACACGCGCCCTTGCCTCTGGAATTTGCTTCCACCTGGACCATCCTTGCTCAACTGTGGACAATGAGGCTTAGAATGTCCTCCCTGCCCACATTGGAAAGAAGTCTGCTTCGCCAACTTAGGACACGTTGACCTGTAATGACCTGCCTCCTTACAGTAATAACAAGTCACTTCCTGAGTTGCAGGTGTCTTCTGCACTGGACCACTGAACTTGACTTGTTTCGCTGGAAATCCCTTCCCACTCTGACCTGATGCTGGCCTCTTGTTCCTGTTCCAGGTCTCTTGCCTCTTCTGGAACTGGTCCATGTCTTCCTCAGTCATAGCTGCTCTCCTGACCAGCTTGTCGAACCTCCTTATGCCCAACGGAATCATTCTCGACCTCAAGTTTGGCCTCAAGCCCTGCTCAAACTTCTTGGCCTTCTTCGCCTCGTCAACTATCAACTCTGGGGCATACCTCGACATCTGAGCGAACTTGGTTTCATACTCTCGCACGGTCATGCTGCCCTGTTGTAGATTCAAGAATTCTGTCGCCTTCTTCTCCTGAATATCCAGGAGAAAGAAACGATCCATGAATTCCTCCAAAAAAGCCTCCCAAGTCATCTGCTGGTTCCCCAACGTCCTCTTCACTGTTTGCCACCAAACACTAGCGTCCTTTTCCAATTGCATCGTGGTCAACTTCACCTTATTGGCTGCCAGAGTTTCCGAGACCTCGAAGATTGTCTCCATCCGCCTAATCCAATCATCAGCTTCGGTTGGATCAGATTGCCCCTCGAATACTAGCGGCCTCATCCTCTTGAAGGACTCGATCTGCTTGATGGGATCAGCGTTAACCAATCCTGATCCAGCTCCATGATTCTGATGCTAGTTCTGATTCTGAGCCAAATTAGATGTCATCAGTGCATTCAAAGTCTGATATACCCTGGCAAATTCGGCCTCGAGATCAATTCCAGTTCCATGGGAACTTCCAGCTCCATCAATATTGTTACCATTCCTGGTTCTGGGTCCTGTCACTCTGAAAACTGCAAAACGAGAAAAAAGTTAGAGCATCACAACACAATTCACTTTCACATCAATACCCTTTGGCTAAATCTCAACTGTACCCCAAACGTAAAACATCATGTTTCAGTTCTATGTGATACTCACTCTCTAATGTCCACACCTAGGTACTCACACTCTAGTGTCCACACCTAGGTTATTTTTATGCCATGTTTGTTATTACTATTGAAGCATGCTCTGATACCAATCTCTGTAGCGCCCCGAATTTCTAATATGATATCTTAAAAAATACGTGGCATAATTCCCAGCATCAACTTCAATGTAATATTAAACACAACCAAACACCAATAAAAATTTTCTAACTTTCATAACAATGATCATTTACATAGCACAGCGGAATACAATACATCTTAAATCACAATTCTCTTTTCTTTACAACACTTTACAAATTACGTAAGTCACTATATCAATTGAACTCAAACATCCAAATCCGATCCTTAAGAAATCACCTGTAAAATATGAGGCTAGAGATAACCCTAACCCCCAAAACTAAAGGGGTCAGCCATAAAGGTGTGAATGACATAAAAACAAACAACATAAATAAACATTAAGCATGGATTCTTAAACAACATGTAATAAAAAAAGAATACATAAAATATGACGTAGCAAGGAAACATGAAAACATCAAGTGAAACTAAACTATGTGTCAAATGTAGAAAACAGGAAAAACAACATGCGTGAAACCAAATCAAGAAAACACAAGTCTATATGCGGACTCTCTAATGTGTACTTGTCGAAGTCTATGCATCCCACTCTATATAGGTCTGGTGCAAGTTCTTAACGTCTCCACATTATAGGGTTTAATCTTCGCTATGCAACTAATCCTAACACGATAACTACTACGAGATAAAGATAAACTGTGAGTATTAGCCCATGCCCCGATAATTCCGGAGGTCAATCTCTATCCACAGATAATTTCGGAAACTATTTCACTCACACCTGGGAATCATCGAGAATACCCCACACCGCAAGCAATGACACCTCATCACACGAATACCACATGTGCGTCGCCTCGACCCCGATAATTCCGGAGATTAATCCCACACCACAGGTAATTCCGGAGACTATTTCACTCACACCTGGATAATTCTGGAGATTATCTCATACCGCAAGCCATACTGGATCCATAACCCATGTTCTCGTTCATCATATCACCACTAGTGTCTGTCCTTATCATTTAGGTTATTTAATTACTCAACGAATCTTCTAGAGTTTGTGCACCCTACCGGACTTAACTCAAACATCTGAACAACTAAAATGCCTCCACAGGCCCAAATATAAATAACTCAACTGCCGGTATACTAGGGTCACACACACCCTCTAGAGACTCACACTCAATATCCAAACCAACCTTCCAACATAAATTGCTCAACTTAACATCTTGAAACATATGTTCAATAAAAGATAAAGTATAGAATAGTAAGTTACAGGTTAGAACATTTAGAGAATAAATCATTTGAAAGATCATTCAAAAATATAAAGGTACATCAGTATCAGTCGACTAATAACAAGAGTAAGTCGACTGTCCAGAAAGAGAATATCATGGTTTTAAGAAAAATAAACTAAGTCTTATAAGTCGACTTGTAAAAGTCATAGGTCGACTGTCCAGAGAGAAAATCCAATAATCTTTAAGAAAATATTCTAAGTATAGCAGTCGACTGAAAAAAGAAATAGGTTGACTGTCCAGAGAGAAAATTACAATAACTTTGAAAATTAAGTCTAAGTGTACCAGTCGACTGTAAAAGGTATAGGTCGACTGTCCAGAAGGAATTTTAAAGAAAACTAAAGAACATAGCAGTCGGGTCGTGTCGGTCGACTGAAAATTCATACCAGTCGACTGTCGGCCTACAGACTGCATACTTTGGTTGTGCACAATTCAACCGATACGTAGTTTTACCTTACGAAAACGATTTCTTCAAAAAGCATATTTCTTACATGATCAAATATAACTGGTAGAACATATAATAGTCCACAAAACTAAATCAAACTACTTGAATTTATGAAAAATAGAGATTTTGTTGATTCTTTCAATTAATACATGGATTGTGCATATAACAAAAATTAGAGTTTCTTAAAAATTCATTGATCACTGAAATAGTTCGTATTCATATCTAAACCATATAAATGTCAAATCTCAAGGAAAATCCCCAATTTGGATATATTCATCAACTCACTAAATTTCCAAATTTCAATTCTCAAGACATGATCTCTTGATTCATAACTCTTCCATTCAAATTTCCCAAAGACTGAATTTCTACCACAACTCACAACCATAATCAATTGGTAACATCACCATATCAAATTTGTATTCACATACCACTAGGGTTTCACAAGATCCAATTTTTCATCCATCCAATCTATCATTTTCATAATCATACTCAAACAACATTCCCAAATAAAAGAAGACAACAAATCATTCACATACATAAAACAAACCACCAAAACAACATATACAAGCAAAACAAAACAAGTCACTCACATCGAATGAAGAAACTGATAAGAAGTCTTTCCTTTTGCGAAAATCCAAGATCCTCTTCTTAATCCTCCAAAAATAACAAAACTTTATGTTGTGCAGCGAATGACGGCTGCGTTCTCTTTTAAATAAGCCGGAAATAGGAGTTTTAGAATTTTTAGACACATTTGCAAAATAACCCCTTGAAAATATAACTTTACATAAATAGATTCCTATACTTGGAAACTTGATAAAATCGATTAAATTGAGATTTAAAAGCAAAATAACCTCCTTAGTTCCAGTCAGCACTATTTTAAAAGTCCAGAAAATAGTTTTGCACTTTCACCCCTCAAAATGACAATTTTGCAAAAAGATTCTCCTTTTTCTTAATATTTGCAAATAGATCCAATAAATATCAGAAAAATCTAGAAAATTACAAATAAATTCTAAATAATAAATGATGATTTTCCATTAAGAAATTTTGGCTTTTGAACTTCTCAAGAAAATATTTGCACGTGTTTCGCACGTGTAAAAAGATAAATTTAATGAAAATATTTATTAAATCCCCAAAAATTATTTTAATTCATTTATAAACCTTTAAAAATAATATTTAAAAATATGGGGTACTACAGATACAACACACAAAAAGCCATGTAAACGGTAAAACAACAATTATGTAGTTCAAGTTTGAATAGTATGACAATAATTAGTTGTAATAAATAAAAGTCCATGTTTCTATTAGTATATGTTGAAAACTAGATTTGCCCGTGGGCACGTGCCTACGACACGTCTTCGGAACGATACAGCATATGAAAGTCTTGTAAACAGTAAAACAACAATTATGTAGCTCAAGTTTGAATAGTAAAACAATAATTAGTTGTAATAAAAGTCCATATTTCCGTTAGTGTATGTTGAAAAATAATTATAAATGAAGATGTAAAATCCAACTTCTTAGACTTTGAGTGTGGAAAATGATGAAATTTAACTATTGATGAGATATTTGTTATTTTCAATGTAACATGAGCAATAAAAAAATGCATAAAAAATATGAAAATTTACAAACCTGAAATCTGAAAATATAAATTTCTACGTAAATATAGAGAGAATGAGAGAGAGAGAGAAATAAATAAATAAAAGAGTTGTTTTGGGGATTTGAATTTGAATTTTGGAGGAAAACTTTTGAGCGGGAAAATATGTTTTGTGATGTTAGATCTGGACCATTAATTTCAACCCTATTGAATGAGAGCCACTTGATAGCTTTCTTTGTGTTTTATTATATAGATTATTAAAATTTTAACAAATACCTCTTTTTTGGCCAGCATCGGGCCGTCACAAACCCCGACAACGATTCGATCCCTAGCCATCTCCATCGAGACCTTCAGAAGGAGGCTGTGGCCATCGTGAAGGCGATCGAAGGTGCTGCCCAGAACCACGGCGTCTTAGGAATCGGGACTCGCTGGTGCTGGTGCTGGTGAGATGGAGGGTTCATCAACGACCATCTGATTAGCCTCTTTCTAATACAAGGGCAATTTGTCGAACACCTTGGGATTTATCAATCTACTAAATTTGCCCGTGGGCACGTGCCTACGGCACGTCTTCGGAACGATACAACACACGAAAAGCCCTGTAAACGGTAAAACAACAATTATGTAGTTCAAGTTTGAATAGTATGACAATAATTAGTTGTAAATAAAAGTCCATGTTTTCTATTAGTATATGTTGAAAAATAATTATAAATGAGGGTGTAAAATCCAACTTCTTAGAACTTTAAAGATGGAAAATGATGAAATTTAACTGTTGAAGAGATATTTGCTATTTTCAATATAATATGTGCAATAAAAAAACATAAAAATTCTGAAAATTTTACAAACCTGAAATCTTAAAATCTAAATTTTTAAGTAAATAAAGAAAGAATGGGAGAGAGAGAGAAAGAAAGAGAAAAATATGAAAAAGTGAAGGAAGAAGAGAGAAGAGAGAAGAAAGAGATAGTAATAAAGTAATGAGTTTTTTAGTTTTTGGGGAAAAAATTTAATTTTGGGTTTTGAAATTTTGGGCGGGAAAATTTGTTTTGGGAGAATCAATCTAGGCCATTGGTTTTAGGGGAGATTGAATGAGAGCCACTTGATAGCTTTCTTTGTAATTTATTATATAGATAATTATAAATGAGGGTGTAAAATCCAACTTCTTAGAACTTTAAAGATGGAAAATGATGAAATTTAACTGTTGAAGAGATATTTGCTATTTTCAATATAATATGTGCAATAAAAAAACATAAAAATTCTGAAAATTTTACAAACCTGAAATCTTAAAATTCAAATTTTTAAGTAAATAAAGAAAGAATGGGAGAGAGAGAGAAAAAGAAAGAAAAATATGAAAAAGTGAAGAGAGTAGAGAGAAGAGAGAAAAGAGAGATAGTAATAAAGTAATGAGTTTTTTAGTTTTGGGGGGGGGAATTTAATTTTGGGGTTTGAAATTTTGGGCGGAAAAATATGTTTTGGGAGAATCAATCTAGGCCATTGATTTTATGGGAGATTGAATGAGAGCCACTTGATAGCTTTCTTTGTAATTTATTATATAGATGTCAAAAAGGAATGTGTGATTTAGTACTTTGGTGTTGACGGTTGACTGGGAAAATTAGGACAATATTCTATTGTAAGGGGGGGGGGGGGGTCTGCACTATAGGATATCTATAAGGAGGGGATTAAGATGACCTATAAGTACAACTCATGCATGATTAATTATCACCCCCAAAAACCAAAAAACAAACAAAAAAACCTGAAATTGTTAAGTCCTCATCTTTGACACAAATGAAACACCCACTAGACCGCTGCACAAGTTCATGAATTAATGAATAAAGACTAATGTGTTGTGCATGTCTTAGAAAACACACCTCCATTATTTAAGAAAATCAATGCAATAATTTAGCGATGGTTTATTTCGCTATGTTGCCACAGAGTATATAGAATACTGCAATTACATGAATTTAAAGTGAACTGCGCTTGGTTACTTCTTGTTATTTGTTGCTTTGTTTGAAAACAAATCATGCTATAAATTCAGTTATGTGTCACTTATATTTCAACATCGAATATTCTAGATATACACCTTAAGAAAACCCTTGTTTGATACTAGTAACCTCTAGATAAAAGTTTTCATTTTGGTGTTGATTTGATTTGGATTTGGATTTAGTTGTTAATAGATAGATAACATTAATGCAGTTACCTAAGTTGATCGAGGCTGTGAGTATAAGGATGAAGGATGTTGAGGATTACATCAAGGTGAATGAATTTTCAGTTATATTTTTACATTGTGTTCAATTTCTCTGAATGTTTATGAACTAGAGTTTGAAATAGAAATGTTCATTTGGGTATTCGATTAGTGTTCGTTTGAGATTTGCAAGATTGTTGACAGATGCAATGCATGGATTGACTAATTTGATAGAGGATGGCCATCCTATAAATTTCTAGGCCATCTTAAAACGAACCCAAAATTGCTTAGCAAATGGGCATTTGAGAATTAAATGATCTGCTGTTTCATTACCGTTTCTTCCTTCACATAGTACATTTTTGGTCTATAGTAAGATGTCTCTTATTCAAATTATTGAGGTAGAATATCTGTTGCGTTATACATTATACAGTAATTTTCTTGATGTATGCTTATGCATTAACTTTTTTTAGAACTCTGTTTTACATCCTCATTAATGCCAGTGCTCTTTAATGTTTTTTATATTGTGGACGACAAGTTGGATGCTATTATTGTCAGGTATGTTAGATGATGCACCTCTTCCAGAGTTGTTGCCATTGCAGGGCCTTTAGAGCTCTTCTTGGCCATTAACAGGGAAATGGAGGTAGGTTAATGGAGGTAAGATTGAGAAAGACAGGCCAGGAATGAGAGAGAATCAAGAAAGCAGAGAGGATTTCATATCAATTCACACACAGCTCCTCTTGAGCTGATGTCGCCCTTTTAAAGCTTTATTAACGTGCAAAGCACGTGAGAACCCAAACCGTTTGAGCGGTTACAAGAGGTGGTCCCCACACCAACATATCTCAGCCCTATATACACAGATCCAAAGGCTACAATACAACTCATTAATCCCAATCGTTATTATTACATTTTACACATAAAACCCTGCTACTAATGGACTGATACGCAATGTGCACAGCACTTCTTCAATCCTGCATATTTGCTTCCTCCCTCCACTGCCAGTTTGCTTCATCACTCATCCTGCATCTTCTAATTTCCCATTCAACGTGTATCAACTCCTCCCCCCACCGATTGAGACCTTGCCTCAAGGTCAAATGAAGGAAATCTTTTCACCAACTCCCAGTAAACTTCCCAAGTAGCATCCTCTGGTAACTGATGCTTCCATTTTATCAAGACCTCCGAAATCAATCGCCTACCTCTGATAATTGTTCTTCTGTCTAAAATCTCTTCTGGCTCTTGCAGAGCTTTTGAGACACTTGTCGAAATTGCATTTTGAATCATCACAGAATTCCCCAATTGCTTTTTCAACTGTGATATGTGAAATACAGGATGTATTTTTGCTTCATCAGGTAATTTCAATCTATAAGCTACTTTACGCACCCTTTCCAGTATTGCATAAGGTCCATAGTACAAGGCAGCTAATTTTTGAACAGCTCTCGAAGCTACACTTGTTTGCCTATATGGTTGTAGCTTCAAATAAACCATATCTCCCACATTGAACTCCATATCTACTCTCTTCCTATCTGCCAGTTTTTTCATTCGATCCTGAGCTTTCTTAAGCTGATCTTTTACCAACTGCAAATAAGCATCTCTAGACAATAACATCTCTTCAACCTGTAGATTCTTTGCAGTTTGTGGTATATATGATAATAGTGTTGGTGGAGATCTCCCATAAAGTGTCTGATAAGGAGTAGTCTTAGTCGCACCATGCCATGTAGTATTGTACCAATATTCTGCCCAATTTAACCATTTGCTCCAATCTTTAGGTTTATGATGGCAGAAACATCTCAAATAGGTCTCCAAACACCTATTTACAACCTCCGTTTGCCCATCTGACTGGGGATGGTAGGCTGTTGAAAACTTCAACTTAGTTCCCTGCAGCTTGAGACACTCTTGCATTAGTGCACTTGTGAACATTGATCCCCTATCACATACAATAGATGCTGGCATTCCATACAATTTAAAAATTCCCTCCATCAATATGTTTATCACATCTTTAGCAGTGAATGGATGGTGTATTGGGAAAAAATGGGCATATTTACTAAGTCTATCAACTATAACGAGTATTACTGAGTATCTTGAGCTCAAAGGTAACTCTTCTATGAAATCCATGCTAGCATGCTCCCATACTTTTTCCGGAATAGGCAAGGGTTGAAGGAGACCAGTAGGAGCATGACACACATATTTACTGACTTGACAAATTGCACAGTTTCTAACATAACTCTTCACATCCTTTTTCATTCCCTTCCACCAAAAAGATCTTTTCAATCTTTGTAATGTTCTATCATACCCAGAATGACCACCAACTGGAGAGTCATGATGCTCTTGTATTAACATTTGTCTAAATGTTGGGTTTGGACTAATTACCACCCTTCCAGGTCTATACCAAACCCCCTTATCAAATGTGTACTTACTACTAGTATTTTCACCTTGTTTGGCTGCCAATTCCTCAAAATAACTATCAGATTTATTCATGTCAATTACTTGCTTCCACCAATCTGCTACTAAGAGAGATAACTGCATCAAATAACAATCCATATCCCTTCGAGAGAGCCTATCTGCAGGTATGTTCTCTTTACCCTTCTTATATTCAACATCAAAGTTAAATCTATATAGTTTCACAAGCCATGAGTGTTGAGCATCTGTGGAGAGTCTTTGATCTAGAAGATATTTGAGTGGTTGATGATTAGTCCTAATAACAAATTTCCTGCCAAATAAGAATTGTTTACATTTCTTTACTGAAAGTAATATTGCGAGCATTTCTTTCTCATAAGCTGAAAATTGCAAACTTCTACCCTTCAGCTTTTGACTAATAAATGCAATAGGATGTTTTCGTTGCATTAATACTGCACCCACCCCTTCATTGCAAGCATCACTCTACCACAAAAGTTTCATCAAAATTGGGCATTTGAAGAACTGGCGCAGACATCAGTGCTTGCTTCAACTTATCAAAAGCTGTCGTAGCCTCTGCAGACCAATGAAAGGCCGCTTTCTTTGTTAACTCGGTTAAGGGTGCAGCTATAGATCCATAATTCCATATAAACTTTCTATAATACCCCGTGAGTCCTAAAAACCCTCTTAATGATTTAACATTCTTGGGTATTGGTCACTCTTTGATTGCAGATACTTTGTTAGGATCAACAGAAATGCCCTTTTCAGAAACCAAATGACCCAAATATTCCACTTGAGTTTGCCCAAACTCACATTTGGATTTCTTGATAAACAAAGTATTAAATTGGAGAACCTTCATAACAACCTTCAAATGCCTTAAGTGGTCCTGCCAAGAAGTGCTGAAAACTAATGTCGTCAAAAAACACCAAGATAAACTTCCTCAAATAAGGTTTAAATATATGATTCATCAAGCTTTGAAAAGTTGAAGGTGCATTGCTCAATCCAAATGGCATCACAAGGAATTCATAATGACCACTATGAGTTCGAAAGGCAGTTTTAGAGATGTCATTGTTGTTCATTCTAATTTGATGATATCCTGACCTTAAGTCAAGTTTAGTAAAGAATTTTGATCCATGCAATTCATCTAATAGATCATCAATTATAGGAATTGGGTACTTATCTTTTACTGTTTGTTGATTGAGAGCCCTATAATCAACACGCATTCTCCACGACCCATCATGTTTCTTTACTAATACAACTGGTGAAGAGTAAGAACTATTGCTTGGTCGGATAACCCCTTGCTTCAACATGTCATCTATAAGTTTCTCAATAACATTCTTCTGTTCATATGAGTGTCGATAAGGCCTAATGCAGATAGGCTTTGCTCCTTGGATCAATGGTATTTTATGATCAGATGATCTACTAGGAGGCAACCCTTTTGGTTCTTCAAACAAGGATTGAAATTCATCTAATAAACCTTCCATATCAGCTGGAATATCTTTGTGCACTTTTTGTTCAACAACAGCATTGATCAAGTATAAAATAAAGCCTCTATGAGTTAACAAGGTCATTTTATTCACCTCCTTATTAGTGATATATTGATCAACTGTAGGCCGCAAGCCTACCAGATTCCAAAATTTCCCTCTATGAGTAAACTTCAAATGCTTTTCAGTCATATTGACAGTTACTTCTTTAACTTGCCTCATCCATTTTGCTCCTAAAACCACATCATGTCCACCAATAGGAAATACCAAAAAATCATCAGCAATTGTGTATCCTTGGTAGCTAATCTCTACATCAGAACAAAGACCACTACCCTCTACCTCCTTACCACCAGCAACCCTTACATTGAACTTCTGCTTGATGGACAACTGCAGTCCTGCTTTCTCAACTACACACGGATCAATGTAATTGTGAGTTGCCCCACTATCAACCAATATATGCACTGCTTTGCCCTTCAATTCACCTTTAAGAACTAAGCATTCAGTGTTTGTACCCATGTTCAAAGTTGCAAAGCTATCTTGATCTTTAGGCTCGCTGATAGAAGAATAATCCGCTATCAACTGATTCAATTCCTCTTCTTGAATACTCAGTAAATCCCAATCTCCCTCAATACTCATATAAACATTGGTCTTGCACACATGACCAGGTATGAACCTTTCATCACAATGAAAACACAAATTCTTCTTTTTCCTTTCCCAAATTTCATTTGGAGTTAGTTTCTTCAATATAGAACCAGTGGGTGTAGCCAACTTGGAAATTAACTGCTCATTTGAGGCTTGACTGGATGGGTTCTTGAAGTATGGTTTAAATGTACCTTTGTTTACATTCCTCAAAGCTTCATTTTTCTTTTCATATTTCACAGCAACCTTAAAAACTTCACACAAAGATTGCGGCTCTGCCATCAATACATCATGTTGAATCTCAGTCTTGAGACCACTAATAAATTGTTGAATCAAATAAGATTCACTTACTCCTTCTACCAGATAGTTTAGCTTTTCAAATTTCCTTTGATAATCTAACACCGATGCTGTCTGATCTAGTCTGCATAACATTCTTGCAGCATTATCATACATTCCCAGTCCAAAACGACTGCAAATTCCTTCCCTAAATTGCCTCCATGTTACTATATAATCATTATTTTTCAAGAACCATCTACACCACTGAATAGCTTCGTCTTTTAAAAAAATATAAGCCACCCTAACTTTCTCATCACCTGCAATCTGATAGATCTCAAAATAATGCTCAATTTGGAATAGCCAGTTGAGTACATCCCCCGTACGCGAGAAAGGAATAACATCTAACTTTGGAGGCTTTGGAAATGAATTCTTGATTGCAAACTGATCAAGATTCTTACCATTTCTAAAAGAACCGATATTCACATCCATGGAAAACCTATTAGAGTTGAGGTTACCTTATGGATTTGGAGAAAAACTTAGGGGTCGAAATTGGCCCAATTGAATCTTGACGCACTTTTTCTGCCTTCCTATCAGCCACAAGAGAATTCAGCTGCTCCATCATCAATGACGATTGAGTTGCCATGGCCTGCATCTGTGCAAATATCAAGGAAGACTGACTTGTTACTTCCTTCGATAAGTCTTTAATTTGTTGTTCAACTCCACACAATCTCGACTCACAAATCTGTTGTCGCTGCCACAAATCTAACTCAGGAACTCCACCTAGCATTCCTTTTGGATCAGGTGGATCTGGTTCTTGATAATATTGATGGCCAACGACTTGATTTCCGAGCGGCTCTAATACCAATTGATGCACCTCTTCTAGAGTTGTCGCCATTGCAGGCCCTTAGAGCTCTTCTTGGCCATTAACAGGGAAATGGAGGTAGGTTAATGGAGGTAAGATTGAGAAAGACAGACCAGGAATGAGAGAGAATCAAGAAAGCAGAGAGGATTTCATATCAATTCACACACAGCTCCTTTTGAGCTAATGCCGCCCTTTTATAGCTTTATTAACGTGCAAAGCACGTGAAAACCCAAACCGTTTGAGCGGTTACAAGAGGTGGTCCCCGCACCAACAGATCTCAGCCCTATATACACAGATCCAAAGGCTACAATACAACTCATTAATCCCAATAGTTATTATTACATTTTACACATAAAACCCTGCTACTAATGGACTGATACGCAAAGTGCACAGCACTTCTTCAATCCTGCATATCTGCTTCCTCCCTCCACTGCCAGTTTGCTTCATCACTCATCCTGCATCTTCTAATTTCCCATTCGACGTGTATCATTAGACTAGGCTAAGTTCACAGTTAGTCTTGCCAAATGTTGATAATGCAACAATTATACTCATTTTATTATTATAGTGCTTTATCATTGTGGTATTGATGCTTGTAGTAAAAAAACAACACCTAAAAATGGGATCCCATAATTAACCAAAAACTTATCAAATATATGAATTTTACCAGTCTTTTCTTTCGTCTGCTTCTTCGTTTTCTGAAGCTGTGCTTCTCCTTCTAATCATAGAAGAATAAGAAGAAGAAAAACCACAAAAGACGAAATTTTGTTTAAGCAATTGAAACAAATAGACTAAAAAGATTTGAACTTTGGGATAAAGATTAACCTTTGGTATCGGCTGATGCCGTCCTCGTCTCCTTCTTCGCCATGGCTAGATGAGAGAGAAAGAGGAGGTGGTTAGGGTTTTTCGAGGGGTTTTGGTACTTAAGGGACGAATTGGGTCGGGTGGAGTGATGACCAGCACCCGGTTTGTTACTGTAATATTTAACGATACATACGATTTGTTTTGTCCGGACCCATGCTTTGAAAATATTTTATTTTGTACCCACTTGATTTTGTCATTTGGATAGCAACAGCCAATGTCATAATTACTATTCTGATTGAGAGCAATTCTAGAAAGAAAATTGTTTCAAATAGGTTACCAGAGAGATCGTGATTGTCACTCAATACAACTAATTCGTTATAGCATATTATACAGAAGTTACAAAGAATATTTAATAATAAAAGACAAGAAGTATAGACAATATCGTTCGCTTGTTTCTAATATTTATATTTATATATATACTAGATTTGTCCGTGGGCACATGTCTACAGCACGTCTTCGGAACGATACAAAACACGAAAAGCTCTGTAAACAATAAAACAACAATTATGTAACTTAAGTTTGAAAAATATGGCAATAATTAGTTGTAAATAAAAGTCCATGTTTCCATTAGTATATGTCAAAAAATAATTATAAATGAGGTTTGTAAAATCTAACTTTTTAGAACTTTAAGAGAGGAAAATGGTGAAATTTAACAGTTGAAGAGATATATTTGATATTTTGATTATAACATGTGCAATAAAAAAATATAAAAATTCTGAAAATTTACAAACCTGAAATCTTAAAAGCTAAATTTCTACGTAAATCTCTACTACTATAATGGGAGAAGGCCTTAGTGTAATTTGTCCATCTACCAATCCATGCAACGCACGTCCATAATTATTGTAAATGAGGTTTTAGATCAAATCCAGACTATGTATGAATTTTTACTTTTTTTTAAAAATCTATATTTATTAAGACGTGCATCGCACGTGTAAACTACTGATAAAGAAATAAGAGTAATGCTAGAGCCACTACCAATTTCACTACCATTTTGTTCACTACCTTAGATGGCATATTCCTATTGGAGAGTTCTCCCACCTACTCTATCATTCCCTACCTATTGAAGTATGCCACCTAAGGTAGTGAAGCAAATGGTAGTGAAATTGGTAGTGGCTCTAGCATTATTCAAGAAATAATGGTAGAGAGAGACAGTGAGAGAGAGAAAGAAAAAAATATGAAAAAGTGAAGAGAGAATAGAGAGTAATAAAGTAATGAGTTTTTTTGTTTTGGGAGAGAAAATTTGGTTTTGGGGTATGAAATTTTAGGAGAAAAAATGTGTTTTGTGATGTTAGATCTGGGCCTTTGATTTTGGAGATTAAAGGTGAGCTACTTGATAGCTTTCTATGTGTTTTATTATATAGATACTTTTTTTCATATCTTGCTATATACTAAGGATCTAGAATAAAAACTATGTAATTTAGATTTATGATTATATCATGTACGAGTTTTAATTTATATGTTGCTAAAAAGTAAAGTTCATCAACACTATCATTACTGATAAATGGTTATGAAAAAAGGGTATCCCAGAAAAGAAGAAAACCCAACTTAAACAAATTTGCATGGTAACTTTAGAAAATAAATTTGTATGCAAATTAAGGGGACAAAAATCTAAGTTGTAAATAATAAATATTGTAGTACAGGAGACTCAATAAAAAATACACATGAATTTTTTTTTGATGAAAAAAAATACACATGAATTAAAGGGACTAATTACAAAATATATCAAACAAATTTTATTGGGTCAAATAGTGAGACCCGACCGGACCCGAATGGCAGATTTCATTGAGCGTCTTTCTTCCTCAAAAGCGAAGGGATAGAAAGAGAGGACTGAGTTGAGAGTGAAACGAATTCTAGAGAGAGAGAGAGAGAGAACAAACCCTAGAGAGAGAAAGAGAGAAGAAGGAGGATGACGGGATGGCAACGGTGCATTCGATCCGTTCTCCGCCATGGCGCCTCAAGATTCTCTCAGATTCCCCCAAATGCTTCGCCTTCACCTCAAATCCAAGGTAAAAATCCCTCCTTTGTGTAGATTCTGTATGAATATACTTCACGTGCTCTGCGCGTGTCTTTATTTGGAGTTATTGATTGCAGAATGGTATTATCTAGCTTTCAAATTGATCAATTTACCATTAGTTAATTTAGATTTTACTTGTCATAATTTCGCAGGCCACTTTGCGAGCATTACAAGGGTGTCAGATATTCTTCCCACAAGAATTCCTGGGCCTTTTCATCAGTATCTGCAATGCTCGGTAAGAGCATCCACAATGGTGTTTCTTATTTTTTTACAAAATGGCAGCTACAGTAATAGAAAATAGGGAATTTGCCTACAACGGTGGTTTGCTATACTTTTGTCAAAATTTTTTTTTAAAGCGGACGAGACAACATGTCCGGTCTCACTTTAATTTTTTAATGTTTTTAATCTTAATACTACGTTAGTTTAAGTAAGTAATTAGTAGTAGTATTAGATTATTAAATTAATAAATATGTGATCAATTAGACTAAAGGAGGGATTAAATGCCAAATTAACCCTAAAACAACTTCCCCATTTCTAGGACGAGACAACATGTCTCGTTCGAGGCGTTTTCGGATTATTTTTTTTGGTTCAGACGGTACAACATGTACCATATGATCATTTAAAAAAAAATAAAATAAAATAGGTCAGACGAAACAACTGATCACATTAAAAAAAAGAAAAAAAAAAGGGGACAAAACAACATGTTTCGTCTCTTATAATTTGAGAATCGCAATTTCGTTTCTCAAAAATGAGAAGCGACTGTAGCGATTTTGCCATTTTATGGCAAAATAGCAAACCACTACAACACCAACTTTCTCAAAAAATGAGAAATTGGCAAATATAGCAAACCATTGTGGATGCTCTAATAGTATCTATATAATAAAATACAAAGAAAGCTATCAAGTGGCTCTCATTCAATAGGGTTGAAATCAATGGTCCAGATCTAACCTCACAAAACATATTTTCCCGCCCAAAAGTTTTTCCCAAAACTCAAATTCAAATCCCCAAAAGAACTCATTTATTTATTTATTTATTTCTCTCTCTCTCTCTCTCTGTCTCTATCTCTCATTATCTCTCTATTTACTTAGAAATTTATATTGTCAAATTTCAGGTTTGTAAATTTTCAGATTTTTTATGCATTTTTTTATTGCTCATGTTATATTGAAAATAGCAAATATCTCACCAAAAGTTAAATTTCATCATTTTCCATACTCAAAGTTCTAAGAAGTTGAATTTTACACCCCCATTTATAATTATTTTTCAACATATACTAATGGAAACATGGACTTTTATTTACAACTAATTATTGTTTTACTATTCAAACTTGAGCTACATAATTGTTGTTTTACTGTTTACAAGACTTTTATATGATGTATCGTTCCGACGACACGGCACGTGCCCACGGGCAAATCTAGTATTTTCATAAATTTGATTGTAAATGTAATGTCAGTTCCAATAATACCCGAAGCCCATTAATTTGTGAATATTGGAAAACCTCATGCTGTTTAGCAAGTAGTTCCTTTGCATTATATGTTAGGAGAAAATGGGTTGGCGTGTCATTATTTAACTGTGATTTGCATTGCTTGCATTAACTGGTATAGAAATTGTATTTTCTTCTTTTTTTGTATGCATACTTTGTTTGCTTTTAGTCGCTATTGGATTTGTGTTCATCCTGAAAGCCATCTGTGCTGGATACAGTTCTCAAAATTTGATTTGTTTTCTTGATATTACGATTTCAGGGGTTTTTTAGTTCGCGGACTTTGTCCGTGGAAGATGTTTCTAACATGGAGCCTATTACTTCTCCTTTGACTCCACTTTTGGGAGACGGGAGAACTCAGTCCAAGGATGCAGGCTCCAAAAAGATATCTGTTCAAGCTATTAAAAAGGGCATCAAACAGGTTTGCACAGATTTCATCTTCAATCATGACTTACGTTCGCACGTATTCCATTACAACATTTATATGCAAGTATTTATTTTTTTAAAACATATTGTTAAATTTTGTTTTGAAGAGCCTGAAACTTCTGCAAACTTTGAGTATGGTTAGTTTTTATCGGGGCATCTTCTGGGGGTCTCCATGCTTTACATGTAACTTAAATAGAAGTTTCTGCAAGTGTGTTTGGTTCCATGCAAGTGCAAGTGAGTATACAAAATTACATGGCATGATTGCATTTAATCATTACACACCAAACTTTTTTATTCAACTACCATTTTCCTCCACATCCTATATGTATTTTGGAGTGAAATGTTTATTTGAATTAAGGAGTTTGAGAGGCAATGATTGAAATCATGACAATATGTATTCTCATTTGCATTTGCAGTTTCAACTTTCAATAAACCAAACACAAATTCAGTTCCTTTATGTACGAGGTTCTAGCTATCTTGAAATTGAAAAGATTTAAGATTGTAGACAGGATGATATGTATAGTACTAAATTTCATCTTACTAATTTGAACTATTTAGTTGTATCAAAGACACAAGTTGGTCATGGAAACCACTTTTATTCAATCTAAATGGATTTACTTGTAGGAGGAGTTTATACTATATGTGTGTATGTGTGTGCATATGCCTGTGTGTTGAACCAGTGGGTTTCCATTAAATATTACTCCCTCTGTCCCTTATTATTTTCCACTCTGCCATTTTCACGCATATTTGCAGTGGTGCAAGTCTACTAATCTGCCCTAACAAATAATTATCCCACTTTCAACTATTCTCTCTCATTTTTCACCACGAATGACTCTCTCCCCTTACTTTTTCCAATATTTTACAACCACCGAAGAGAAAGCATATACATACGTACATACATATCTATGTATATATAGTTGGAGAGAGAGACTCTTATTGGTCTGTGGTCAATAATGTATAACGAGAGAGAAACTCTTATTTCAAATGTTTGTTAGTTTCCTGCATAGTGATAAGTGTATATAATAAAAAGTGCACAACTTCTAATAAGGGTACAATTTGCACTATCGGGTAAAATTACTCCAAAATGAGAGTCTGGATAAATAATATGGGACATCTTAAAATGGAACATGGATAAATACTATGGGAGGAGGGGTAGATAATTAAATTTACCACTTTTTTGTCACTTACTCCTGCTTTAAGATCTGTCATAAGTGGTTTATTTTCCTCCAAGTGCATTATATATTTACATGGACCAAAGAGTAACTCATAGCACAAATGCCAATGCCCGTCCAATGACTAGAAAAGTACTTAGTCTGTTTTTAAAATTTATTGGAAAGTTTGCAGTCCATCCATCCATTCAGAAAGAGAGGGAAGAGGGGCCATGCTGGATCAGCCCCTTCCTGAAGAAAAATTAGAAATCTACCTATGTCCAAAATGATGTCCATTGTCATTAATATTGTCCTTGCAAGCTCAGATCTAAAATCTGCAGATACATTAAATCCTTGATTACTGGTGAGCCTCTCAAAGCTGAGTTTGCACTACCTGTATGGTTATTTACTTTCTAGAGACTCATCCTCAGATAGTAGAAGAAATACTATTCTCCCGTAAAACTTTATCATGATCCATGATATCTTCTAAAGAAAAATCACGTTGCGTGAATTTTATTTTATTTCCATTTTTTAAGAGGCTGTTATTTGCCATGTTTGTTAAATTATGTAGGCAACTGTTTGCAGTTAGATGACAAGATCACTTCTCTACATTTTCATTTCCTCAACACATGAGACAAGCTTCAATTCTTTTTTTCTTCTTAAAATTGTTCTCTTCTGTTCTCTTCATAGTTTGAATGGTTTGTGTACTGTGCACAGATTCAGTTAAGGTTTACCTTTAAAAAGTATGTCATCTTGTAGAAGTTCTTTACTAAATAACTATAAGGTGAGCTTATATTCACAGACAAATGTTATTGCAAAAAGACTCAAAAATGTCATCAGATTCTTTGGATTTCATGGATTGACTTATGTATAACTTCCGAAGAAACCTTTTCATGAGAAATCAATTCGATGATAGTTAATACCTTTGTAGCAGAAGCAGGTCAGTGAGGAGCTGATTACAATAACAAGAAGGGGGTGATGAAACACATGCAACTTATAATCCATACTTAGTGTTCAGTATAATTGCTGAGTTTTGCTGTAGTTAAGGGCTTTACCCTTACTAACTATCGACATGTATTTGATTATATCAGCAGGTAGTTTTCTTCAAGTTTGTCTCTATGTTAAATTTGTCTAGTTAGTACCTTTTTTTTCATGGATGACAAATACTCGTAGAAGGAAATAAGAAAAAGCCAAAAACTAAAAATCAGTCTCCGAAATCGATCACAGACACGAAGAGTGATCCAACCTCCTCAGGTGCCAAAAGAGTTGCTGTGAGACCAACGTTATTGATCGAGCAACGCGCCTTGAAATTATCCAAGATAGAACTGTTCCTTCGAAGAAGAAGAAGTTATTCCACAAAGAACTGAACCAACTTCAACTAACCTAGCAAGTCCAGATCGTGAACCTGAAAAATAACTTTGTTCCTCCTTTTCCTCCACTCCACTATCAAGTATGCTAGTATCTTGTGCCCGAGTTCAAGCCATACATTCTTGATCTTTACCAGTGGCAACCACTTCAGCTTACTTATGTTGGCTGTTCTGATCCGCATCTTTGACCTCCACTTCATTCATAAAGAGACACCACTGTTCACAGTACTTTTTTTTATTTTTGATAATGACATGATGTGGAAGTTGCAGTTTGTAATAGTATATGATAGAATTACAGAAATATCTTTGGAGTCACAAAATTTTATAGTTTGTGAAAATGTAAATCTGAAATTGAAGTTGTATAGGTTTCTTTTTGTACATAGATCACCAACACCTGTCCCTAATCTGATATTAACCCCTAAAAAACTTGATGTTTTGGGATAACCCTCATTAAACTTTAGTTTTTATCAAATACACCGTAAGTGACCAGAATATCGTATCTTGCATCTACCCTCCGAGAGTACTTTTACCCTTTGGGGGAATATAACATATGACTTAAAGTTCTTTGGGGGTTCTATCAAACAAGAAAACTTTTTTGATAGTAATACATAAAAAGCCATTTCATAATATACCTTTTCATCCCTAAGTATATTTTTCTGCGATGTGATGGTGCTAGAGTCCAAAGAAGGTCAATCTGGTGGCTCAACTGGTCCGAGGGATGCAAGTTGAAGATGCTCTCTTGCAGCTGCAAGTAACAGTGAAAAGAGCTGCAAAAGATGTATATCAGGTATTACACATTTGATACATGCATTTATGTAAATTATACACTTCAGTTTTATTCTCATGTTTTCTAGTTGTAAGTTGTAAACATTTCTACTATTACCGCTGTTTGCAGGTTATCCACTCTGCCCGTGCCAATGCAACCCATAATCATGGTTTAGATCCAGACCGTCTCCTTGTCGGTAAGTTGATAGTTGTATATTTTGGCACAAGAAATACCTGTTTTGGGCCCTACGATTAAACTTCATTATTGTCCATACTCCATGGTGAAGGAGGCTCCCTCAACGAAATTATGATAGATGGAGGAGCTAGAAGGACTAGGAGTAGAACGCACGGAATTTGGGTTGAAGCTTATAGGATGTAAAAAGTGTTAATTTGATGGAGGAGGTGGTCCTTAATTGAGTTGCCTGGTAGAGAAGGATTCATGTAGCTCACCCCAACATTTTGAGATACAGGCTTTGTTGTTGTTAAGGTAGTTTTGTCCATACTCCATAACAGACAAGTTGTCTGACTTGTCCATACGTTTCCCTTAATATTTCCCAGCCGATCACTTTGCAGGGGCAATGTCCCAGCTGTATGTGTGCACAACAATGCAAATTAGTGACAATATATAACCATGTATTTTTCAATGTTATCAAACAACTATTCTACTTAGCTTTACCAAACACCTTTTTCAAGCCTTAAAATGCAAACGTAGTCAACATCCTTTGTCAGCAAAAGCTGTTCACATTCTTTTATTTGTTTGTTCCTTTTTGGGTCTCCAGCCGAAGCATTCGTTGGGAAAGGGCAGTATCTCAAGCGAGTGTCGTACCATGCCAAAGGGAGGTCGGGGATCAGGGAGAGGCCCAAGTGCCGACTTACAGTGGTGGTGAGGGAAACCACCCCTGAAGAGGAGGCCAAGATTGCAAAACTCCGTGTCAGCAACTACAAGAAGCTCACTAAGAAGGAGAGGCAGTTGGTCCCGCACCAGCTCATCGAGACCTCACCAAGATGGGGCCGCAAAAGGAAGGAGGATGTTGCCACCTCAGCATGACAACTGTCATCTTCATCTTCTTCTTGGTGTTCGTATTTGATCAAAAGGGAAAAAGGTTTTTTTGGCTGCAGCAGATTGGCAGTTTGAAAACACTTTTTATGGCTAAATTTTGCGGATCTTTAACCAAGATGTTAGTATTTCTGACCGTCTCTGATGGTTTTTGTAGCAAAATGTTTCAGAATAAATATGGCACTGGATTCTTCAAGATTAATTAAGCCTCTAATTTCAAGTGGATTCTCTTTTGTTCCTTCCCTATACTGACCATCTTCTGGAGATGCCATTCAAGCTTTAATTCTGAGAGATGCATAATTCTTTTCCTTTATTTGCATGCTCTTGGGGTGTGAAAATTTAAAATATCTCAAATTTTGGTTTTGGTGTGATTATAATGCCTGCATCGATACAAATTTACAATTACCTGTTTAAAATTACCTATTGATCCTTAGGCTGTTGTCTCTTTTGTACAGTTATTTTGTGTTACTCTGTTTAAACTCTTAGCCTACTGGTGCCTTTTTGTATCGAAGCTTTATTGCATCTTTTGCACCAAGTAGTGCTTTTGTCTGGTTGCATTTTGTGGTTCTAGTTTTTATATATCTGTTTTGGTTGGATGGAATTCCTTAGGATTCCATCCTGTTATCAAAATATATATATATATATACAATTACCTGTTGCTTGATCAGTTGTGATCAATGGTGTTCTCACTGGATAAAATGCTCTAACTCTGCTGAGTACTCAAATGAAGTTGAATCAATTTAAATAGATTACTTAAGATCTTCATCTTCAAATTTTGTTTTTTGTGATTTATAAAAATTTGGTTTACTTCTTTTTTAGAACGCGGTAGTATGCTAAAATCTTCCGATAAGAAAATCCATCAAACCTTCCTTTCTTTCTACAAAAACCTCATTGGCTCGTCCAAACAATGAGCCATTAGTCTCGATTGGCATCATCTTTACGGCGATCAATTTCGGGACCTCTCATCCCTTGAGGTCTCTTTTTTCATGGAGGAAATTAAATCGGCGGTTTTTGCTTTAAAAAGCGAGGCCGCTCCAGGCCCGGACGGTTTTCCCGCCTTCTTTTTCCAAAAGTTCTGGCAATATCTGAAAGATGATCTCTTCCGCATGTTTTCGGAGCTTCACCAAGGTTCCTTTTCTTTTGATCGCATCAATTATGCTCACATTGTTCTCATCCCCAAAATGATGGGAGCGAATACGGTGGGTAATTTTAGGCCTATTAGTCTGATCAACTTCACCTTCAAAATCATTATGAAATTTCTTTCCGCTAGACTGGGCGAAGTGATCTCCCCTCTCATCGATTCTGCTCAGTCGGGTTTCATCAGAGACCGCTTTATTCTTGATAGTGTGGCGTCAGCCCAAGAGATTATTTCCCATTGCCACAATTCTAACTCGGAGGGAATTCTTCTCAAGCTCGACTTTCAAAAAGCGTACGATAATGTGAGCTGGGAGTTTCTATTCGAGATTCTTATCAATAGAGGCTTTGGTCCCAAGTGGATCGCTTGGATTAAGTCCAGCCTTTTCGCTGGAACATCCTCTATCATTATTAATGGTGCCGAAGGCAACAAATTTAAAATTAAATGTGGCCTTCGTCAGGGTGACCCCTTGTCTTCCCTCTTATTCTCTCTGGTGGCAGATGTTTTTAGTAAACTGCTTCGCAATGCCTGGGAGGCCCAGGTTATTGAAGGCCTAGGCAATACTCGGGGTTTCCATGGTGTGCTTAACCTTCAATATGCCGACGACACTATCATCTTCGCCAATCCTAATGCCCACTCACTATGGAACCTTAAACTCCTTCTTTACTGTTTTGAATTAGCATCGGGGCTCACTATCAATTTTCAAAAATCTTCAGTTCTCTGGCTGGGGGGTTCTCCTAATCGGCAGAGCAAAATTTCCAACTTCTTTAACTGTCCAATTGCATCTTTCCCAATCACGTATTTGGGTATCCCCCTGAGATGGGATAAACTGCTTAAAGCCGACTAGTCTCCCATGATAGATAAGGTCGAATCCAGATTGTCTGTTTGGCCCGGAAAATTACTATCCCGAGGAGGCAGACTGATTCTTCTCAATTCGGTTCTTTCCTCTATCCCACTTTACATGATGTCTTTCTATTACGTTCCTTCCTGGGTCATCAAAAGGATTGACCAGATCAGAAGTAATTTCTTCTGGTCGGGGTCGTCCACTCACAAGCCTGGTTCGCATTTGAGTAACTGGAAACTCGTTTGTTCATCCAAGGAAGCTGGAGGTTTAGGGGTGTTAAACCTCAGGCATCAAAATTTGGCGCTCCTGGGTAAATGGCTCTGGAGGTTCATTAGAATTGAAGATCTACCTTGGATCGTTAGTATCAAGGCTAGGTGCTTTGCTATGGATCAGTGGTGGAGCTTCCCCCCCATTATCCACCGTAATGCCTCCCATTTCTGAAAGGGTGTGTGGAAAACGTCAGCGGCTTTCCAATGCGGGTTATCCCATGTCTGTTTCGATGGATCCAAAACCAAGTTCTGGACTAATCTCTGGATTGGTAACATCAAACTAGCCTCTGCCTTCCCGGCGTTGTTCCGGCTTGCATCCAATCCACTAGCTACGGTGGCTGAATCTTTCATCATTACTAACTCGCAAAGGCAATGGTTGATCCCGTTCTTAAGCAATCTTCCTTTGCACTTACATTCTGATCTTAACGATCTCCTCTTTTCCCTTAACAACTTTGTGTGGAGGGATAAAGAAGATTTCTGTTGGCGATGGAATTCGTCTGAGATCTATTATGTTAAATCCCTCTATCATTTTCTTAACTTTAGGGACACTATTTCTCCTTTCGCTGACATCATATGGAAATCATGTGCTCCTCTTAAAGTAAAAATTCTTTCCTGGCTCGCTCTCAACAACAAGTTGCTCACCGTCGAAAATCTCAACAAAAGGAACTTAGCATGGGGTCAGTTGTGTCCTCTTTGCTCTAACGACCCAGAAGATGTAGATCATCTTTTTGTGGTTTGCGAATTCACGCGCCCTCTTTGGAAAATCAGCGCTCTTGCCTGGGAAGTTCCCTCTATTCCTTCTAATTTAACCGTTTTCTGGTCTACGCTACCTTCGAAGGTCAAATTCCACAAATCGTGGTATCTGTCGTTTCAAATCACCGTCTGGATCACGTGGATGGAAAGAAATAAGAGGTTTTTCCATCACTCTGCTTCATCATCCTGCACTATTATTGAGGAATTCCTATTTCTTTTTTATCTTTGGTCCTCGACATTAAATTTCGATGCTAAGGAATCACTTTTCTTCGGTACACTGGAAAAGGCATTCCAATGTCTTAGAAGCCTGAATGCTTTTTAATGTTGTCTTATTGCTTTCATTGGATTATGCTCGGATTGGCTGATGCTTTTTTTCTTTTCTAAGCTACTGCTTAGTTGTTCGGCAATTTGTGATGCTATTGATTTCCTTTAATGGTTGATACTGTTCTCCACACCTTTTCATTGCAGGATTAAGGGACTGAGGCGGTATCTCTTTTGTTTCACTGCATCTGTTGAGCAGTGTTGATGATGCTTTGGTAGTTGGATTACTATTTGGGAGAGTTGCTTTCCCCTTCCCTCTCTTTGGCCCCCGAACACTACTGCAAGTTCATTTTCTCACTTTCGCTGATGGTGGTATTGCTATATGTTTCTATGTTTTTTTGGGATGGTTGGAGGGGTCTTGGCTGATGTATTTTGTGAAGTCTCTTACTCTTTTGTTCGTAATGGGTCTGGGCTATGTCGTTGGGGCCCTGATCATGTTATCGACCCCCCTCTCTTTCCTATTAATGGGTGTCTCCGACTGTGTTGTTTTAGTCTCTACCTGTATTAATGGGAAATGGTGTTGTTCAGCCTTTTCTTAGATTCCACTTCTATGTTGAATTTGTGTAGTTATTGTTGCTTGTATCTCCTATCCGTTTCTGCTCTTCCGATGGATTCTTGTGGCTAGTTAGCTGACCATGTTTAGCTGGATTGGTTGGCTGACTATGTTTATCTCTTTTCAGCTAGGCTTGTTTTTCTTTTATAGCCGCTGTCCGAGCTTGACTTTGTCTAATGTATAGTCGATTTAGTTTGGATGAGAGGCATGTTTTAGCGTGGGTTCTTGTCCTCTTTTTCGTCGCCGGTGTATTTTGTTCTCCTGCGACGATTGCGTCCAGCGAGTCTTCTCCATCGGATGGTTGTGCGTCTCCATCGGTGGCAAGTTTGGGCTTTCCCCTCTTGAGTTCATGAGTGAAGCCTCCAAGGGAGTGTTCGGAGCGCGTCCTCTCTCCGGCCGGTGGCTAAGCCGGAAGATTCTCTCCCAGTAGCCTGCTTCAGTCGCCGGCTCCCGTTTCATTATCCTCTGATGCATCTTTCTGTATCTCTGTTGTATTGCGAATTATTTTTGTAGTTTGTCGCTGCTAGCTTGGAGATTTGTACTTCGTTTTTTTTTCTGGGCGTGTTCTCTGCTTTGTTGTTTTACTTCTGGTAAAACCCGTTTTGTAATGTTCCGTTTTATTTATTGATTGCCTGGCTGGAGTCGGTTGACTATCCGTTTCATCAAAAAAAAAGAATAAGGTAGTATGCTGAGACATATGTCAATGCACAATTTATAAACATTTGTGCGAAGAAATTTCTCATGCATGAGAACCTCTTTCCATGTGGAGCTTCCGAGCGTATCTTACTTATCTCTACTGAAGCCTGCCTCCATCATATGCGAGTGAAATTGGCCTACAGGTTGCTTTTCGGAAAATAAATAACCCCATTGAAGATATCAGAAGCCTAATGTTTTCTCATTAAAAAAAAAAATTTTAAATTAAAAAAATTTTTAAAAAAAAAACTTAAATCAATTGTATGCAAGCATAGATCATTTCAACAATCCCATTTTTTTTCTATCAGTGAGAACAGTATTTATTCTCTGAAGCTGTCGCAACAAAAAATATGCACCAGACTTCACAATCCTCTTAGATCTACTTCAAGGACCTAACGGCTAGCACAGAAAAGCTGTGTCTTTGTCTTGGCTTACTTGGAATATTTACATCAGAAAAGAACAAGTTTTTAGTTTTATTTTGTTCTCTGAGGTATCTTACAGATCAAAAGGAGGAGGAGGAGCACTACTTGATGTTAAGAGAAGCTGCGATTGAACGCAGTTCCTTGGCAATCTTGGAGAATGAAGGCCTAGAAGAAGGATTAGACGACCAACATTTCTCCATCAATGATCTCCATGATGGATCACACCAACTAGGAATATCCGGGCGTTGACAGCCTTCAATTACGCCAGCTGAAAACCAAAAATAATGTAGAACAATTACAAGACAAACACAAAATTCTCTGGTATTATCACCCCAAAAAGAGTTTGCAAAGCCGATGTGAGATCAACCTATCTCAAAATACTCACATTTACAAGTAAGAAACTAAGAACTAGTGAAAATCATTAGATTCCTCCGAACAAATTGTAGTTTCAATATGCAATTGCATGTCTGATTAACTAGTATACTGTAAATTGAAACCTACCTATGATCTTGTCAGAACGCATGTCTTTATATGGCTCTTCTCCTGTCAAGAGCTCCCACATGACAATCCCAAACGAATATACATCGACCTAAAGACAGAAAAAAAGAAATTTTTAATTTTATTTATCATTGCAGACTACATATATGATCTAACATTCTAAGTACAAAAATTGTTTACCTTCTCTGTTACCATATTTTTTTTAGTAGTTAAAAGCTCAGGAGCCATCCAAGGAACTGATCCTCGAACTCCACCAGGAACTGATGTTGTTTCTTTCACCTTTGATAAACCGAAATCTCCAATCTGCGACATGTAGTAAGATTATATTGAGGGATAGAGTCATCCATATCTATACAAGCCTCCTAATTTACAGGTACTTTCTATTAAAAGTTGTTAATACCAAGAAGGTTCATGGATTTGTTAAATTTTTCAAAAAGAATACTCGTAGATTTTGCATCTTATATTTGCTATTGCCAAAGGTGATTACCTTGCAGATTGGCCGAGAAGGGTCTTTCATATTCACCAACAAGTTATGGGACTTTAAATCGAAGTGAACAATGTTTTTCTCATGGAGATATTCCATTCCAAATGCCACATCCATAGCAATAATTAGCCTTTTCCGCCGATCAATAGTTCTGTCAAAAACAATCCACTGATAGTTAAGCAACATGTATATTAAGTATTACACACTTACATTTGTATATAACAGTACAAGATATCCAAGTAAAAGCCTTACCTATCCTTTTTCCGAAGAACTTGCTTAAGCGAACCATTCGTCATGAACTCTGTAACTGCAGCCATATTTGTGACTGGTCCATCTTTAACCACCACCCCATAAAATGCAACCACGTTCGGGTGATGGAGCTGCGCAAGTAAGCGAGCTTCTTTCCAAAAATTTGCAACCTACAAAACAATTGGCGTATGCAAAGTGATTAAATGATTGTTGCAGTGAAAATATATAAGAAAAACACAACAAATGATTCACCTAACTTCTGTAGAACTAACAACAGAATTTATGATAAGATTATGAAGAGATGAAAAATTACCGCTCGATCCTCTCCTAATCCACCACTAGAACTTGACTTTAGGCGTTTGATTGCAACATCGGAACCCCTCCATTTTCCATAATGGACGGTTCCATATGCACCAACACCCAGCGTCCTTATGTCTTCAAGATCAGTATGATTAATAATCTGTTCGAAAAACATTACATGAGTGTTTCAATCCAATATACATGAAAAATTAAAGAATGATCGATGGACTTGAATAATGAATATAAATGTGTACCTGCAATTCTCGGCAAGTTAAATCATTATTATGTGTTTTAAGATTGGGATCATTCTCTGCAACTTCTTTGGGAGAGATGTTTGTCGGTTTAACCTGCAATGCATGTAACACATTATACAGAATACTGATTTGGCTAAACCCGATAAACTTTATTTTCATGAAGAAAAAAAAAGATTACCCTATCATTCAAATTAGCATCATCAATTTCTTTTGACACATCTATAATCGTTGACACCAATTTCTGCATACCATCTTTCATCACATCTCCTTTCCCTAAAGCCAACCTATTCTTGACCAAATTTTTCCGTGACACAAAACCTGCATCTTCGTTGACATAACAATCAACCAAACTTCCATCAGCCTTATGAACAGTCATAGACAAAAGAGTCCCTTGAAAATACTGGCCGTTACGTGCCACATTTCTTCCATTAACCCTCTCTTTCTTTAACAATCTTGATTCCGATACAAACTCATTTTTGCCTCCATTTTGAGCAGCAGCCCTCGATCCACAAACATTCATTCGATGATTCCTAGTCCTACTATGAACAACCTCCCTATCAATTTTCCCAAATTTAAAACAACCAAACAATCCTCTCTTTTGATGGGCCATCTCATTAGGGTTTACACCAACAACCGTCTTGTTAACTTTACCGACATGCACAGATTTCCTTTGATGGTTCATCTCATTATTAATGATGTACATTCTGAGCCTGGAAATGTTACCCGTAGATAGAAGCCAATCATGGGCATGAACCATTTTCGAGAAATCTTCATCATTTGAAATGGGGTGAAGTGTGGAACATTCGGGGAGCTTGTATTTTAGGGAGATAGGGGAGGAACGATGTAGGGACAAAATGGAGAGAAGGCAGGAAAGGTTGAAGCAATGGTGCCGGTCGACGCTGATGAGGTGGGTGTCGCCACCTTGGTACCGGAATTTGTCGGAGTTTGGATGTAAGGCGACGAAGAAGCCATTGAAGCTGCAAAGGAACTTGAGTTTCTGGGATTGGGTTGTTGTTCTTTTGGAAGATTTCATGGTTGAAATCAACAAATGGAGAGAGAGAGATGTGGGTGTTGGGTGAAGGGGGGAGAGAGAAGAGTGGAGATTTTGCGGGGTTGTTTTTCCTAGAGAATGGGAAGTGGGGATCTTGACTTTTGGGTATTTGTATGGTAGTTTGTGCATTGAGGTAGGTACGTACTAGGATTGGTTTGTCCTTGCAATCATAGTCATAATGACAGTAAAATGTACCTATTTTGAGAAGCTACCAATGTAGATTTGTTGTGAAAGTTTACATGATCAGCTTTGTTGTTTGGTGTTGTCATGGTGTTTTTTAGGATTGTTTTTAGTTCTTATTTTGTAGCTGTGTTTTTTTTGCTTTTTCAGAGCATCTGTAGTCGTCTTGACTCAGATTTTGGGTATTTGGCAAATAGAAATGGAAAAAATAGATTTGCGCTGTAGTCGTCAAAAGCCAAAATTTGGCTCAGACAGAAGATTATCTTTCGTCTCAGAAATTTAAATTAAAATATATATATAAATGCATTGAAGTGAGGGAAAAGGACAAAAAAAAAATTAAAAAGATGGAGCAGTGAACGAAGTGAGAAAAGGACAAAAAAAAACCTAAAAAAAAAATTCAAAAAATGTGACACTTGCATGGGAGGATGGATTGCCTACCGTCCAAGACTTTTGTCATTAGCATTCTATTTGTTGGACGGTAGATTGTCTACCGTCCTTCAAAAAAATTTTTTTTTTTATTAATTTAATTCATCAGACGGGGAATAATCTCTCGTCTGATGAGTGCGCGTGAAAAAAAACTCTCCAACAGAAAATTATCTTCCGTCCGATCTCTCCGACGAAAAATCATCTTCCGTTAGCTATATTTTGGCAATTGCCATTTCGACTGCCAAATATAGCCGGCTACTGTAGCGTCGCAACCCAAATTTTGGGTATTTGGCCAACGACTACAGCGCCTTCTTTGCCAAAATTTGCAAAATTTGGCAAATTGGCCAACGACTACAGATGCTCTCAGCACCATTTGTACACCTTGCTAAAAAGTTTTTTAAAAAAACATTACATTTGAATTGAAGCACATTATTACTGCAGAATCTACCACAACTCTAAGTGCTAATAACGGAACTCACACACCACAAGCAATAGAAACTTCTTAAGAACTAGATGAACTAAGAACAAGTCACCACGATAATCACAAGATTTCACAAGAACACAATAATATGCAGAGATAACCAATACATCTTATTTCTCAAAAAATACAAAGATTACAAAGAGTTTACAACTCTCAATCTCTTTCCCTCACCTTTGAAACACTCGGCACAATCTCCTCATGAAGTTGAACAATGATAACGGCTCACCTCGATCAACACTTGATACAAACCCTAGAGTCTACAACCATATATATAACCCTCAAGTAAACCCTAAAAGATAAAGATAAATACAGCTCATTGGGCCTAAAACTCGTCAGCCCAAATAACTAACAGCTATGAAGTCGGTCGACCGCACTTTGGGTCGATCGACGGCAACATGTCAAGCCAACACCTCGAAGCATGACCGGTCGACTGCACGGTCGACTGTCCCACTCTCTGTTGAACCCTGTACACTCGAAGAACTCTCAGCAGCTTGGGTCAATCGACTGCACACCTAGTCGATCGACCACAACTCTACAGCTGCACTTCTTCTACTTGCAGTTGTCTTCTCTGTCTTCGTCTTCTCCAACTTCAAGTACTCCGTGTCTACGTGTATTTGAGGTCACAATCCTAACAATTATGAATAGACCTTTTTTAATAGTCGAATCATGTTGGAAAAAGAAAAAGACGCCACATACACGAGAGATTTATGATACAGGACCAAGGTACTCTAATCCATGTTGGGAGCTCACTATTTATTGCATTGGTTTCGAATATAGTCGTGGAATTTTGTTATGTTAGTTACGAAATAGTTAGGATCCTAACAAAGCTATTATTAGTATTAGCTCGCGGTTTGATTTTGTTTTGTGCAAGTTTTTGGATCTTACGAGGTTCTGAAGTCAGGAGTATTAAGAAATCACTCATTACATCGCAGTTCGCTGTAGTGGCGGTGCCAAACAAATCAAATCAGGGTCCCATTTTTTCGGCATCATCATCATGATTGTTGCCGAAAATTTTCCACTTCATTTTTGTTTTGAAAAAACAAAGTAATTTGATCAAATATATTCATAAAACCCATAAATTTATAAACCAAGCGACATGTCACATATGAATTTAATGAAGTAATAAGAAAATGCTTTGCTAGGTTTTTAAAAAAAACGTCAATAATATGACTCATGTTCTCAAAAATTACAATCAACAAAAGATTCCCTACCGTCAAGGTTTCATAGAATAAAACTCTGACATGATCATCTCACTAGTAAAACTATGACAAATATTCTTTTCAATGTAAACAATGAGGCTATAAATATTATTTTCAATTTCAATTTTATTATAAGACTTATCTGCAATGCTGGAAATCTAAAAACTGCAAAGTAACATCGGAGCCATAACTAGCTACATCCATCCCAAATATTGAAAATTGTGTCTGTCTAAATTTCAATTCAAAATAAACTACTTCTAGCCTTAGCTATAACCTAAAGAAAACATAACCTCCACGACATTTGAAGCCAATTCATGACACCTATATTTGCAAGACCATCCACGGATACAAGTAAAATATTATCTTAATAATTCAAGCTAATTCCAAACCTGGCTTCAGCAACAACCAAAACTAGTAAACATCTCTCCGAATAATTCAAGTTCACTCCACCATGGCACCATCATTTCAAAAGACACAATAATTTTGTCATACACTATTGCCTATGCTCACAACAGAACATTGAATATTAGCTAGAATCAGTGGTGGAACCAATATTTTTACTAGAATTCAATGAATCAAGCCTTGCAAGTTGCAACATAGAACCTAATTAAGCCCTAAATCACTCACTCACACTCTTCCCATAAAATTAAGCCCTAAATTAAACCTACCAAAATTATGCCCCAAATAAACCTTCAAAAAAGTTTATCCAAAAATCACCATAATTCTTACTTGAAACATCAATAGACTAAATTTTCCACTTATAAATATACCTTTATATCCAAATGTCATGCCCTGCTTCCCAAAAATATGGAATACGAGCACGTAACAAAAGCCCAACGAATGACTAACGTCACCCATAAGCTGTTTATCCGATTAACTCAACAATATAAACAATACAGAACAAATACGCAGGAAATAATAATAATCTCATGAACAAAAGTACTTGAAATTAAGCAATAAAAATATCCAAATACAATAATAATAATCCAACGTCTGTAAATAATAATAAAATCCGGGACATAAGTCCAAAACAATAATAATCCAATCCAAAAATAATAACAAGTCTCAATACATTAAGTTTATGAAAGCACTAAGCAATTTAAAAGCAGCAGTCTTCAGAATGTCTGTTCTCCAATTCCAGCAGGCAATTCTCCCTCATTACCTGTATACACTTTATCTAAAAAGAAGAGAAAAATTATCCTTAGAGCAAGTCATGGACAGCAAGTAGAGAAAGCAGGGAACAATGGAATAACGCTATAACAATGAATCAATGGATCAGTAGGAATCAATAACATAAGACAATAATCATGATAATCGATATAATGGCTATAAACATGCAATATTCGTAACAATAATCAATTATCAATAATGGTAACACTTAGCCAATATTTGATATCAAAAGGAACGATGAGGAACAATGTGCAGTGTTGATATTGTGTGATCCTTAAGTCTATTAATTATTTTAATCCTAACTAATGTAGCACTTCATGCATCCATCCGTTTACTACATGGTTGCTACATACAAACAAGTTACGTTTTAGACTTAGTAGTGGGTTCTATAATTTATGTACTCTTCAACGATAAACATTATTCACCTTTCGGTGTACGATACGGTCATCGGCAATGATACAATACATGGTCGTCGGCAACGATACAATACATGATAGATTGGGTTACGGCTATAACCACAATCACCGATAAAATAATAGTCGGAACATTATTTAAGGAAACACGGGCCCCTCCTCCGAGTACAGTCCCTATATTGTCCACTATACAAGTCAACCCTTAAACCCCGGCTTGTTAATTATTTATCAATGCAACAATACAATATGCAATTATAAGACATGAGATAAACAAAGTATCAAATAGGGAAACAATAGGATGATAACATGAAATAGGACAATTAGAACGATGACAATAACTCATTAAGATCATGTAATGCAACATACATACATCAATTCATGTAATAATACGATATAGGAATAGTTAATTTATTAAAAAATAGTATCCAAAATTCTGGACAGCAAGCGCAACCTGTACAAAAATACAGTTTTCCGCTGACTCAGAAATTGAAAGTTGAATCCGTCAGAAAATCTGGAAACTAGAATTCCACACGGTTCCAATGCTTACTTAAAGTTCAAATTCCGACAACAGTAGCTAGGTCAAACACATGGTTCTTTACAGATTTTATGTTCAGTCAGAAATTCGACATCTTGTTATTTCAATTTTTGAATCAGCAAAAACTCAATATTAAATTCAGTAAAAATATAATCTAGACTCCTAAACATATTAAGTAACAATCTAGAAATTTTCATAGCAAAATTTTATCATTTCATAAGTCTTTTTACTGTTTAAACATGAAAGGCACGAGAATCTGAAAATTTGAAAGTAAAAAACACAGCTGTAGTAAAACGGGCATAACTTTTGCTACAAAACTCGGAATTCGAAAATCCAGGATGATTTGAAAACTATAAAGATGAGGCTACTACTCTCGTTCAGAAAGTAAATTAATTTAACATTGTTTACTGGTTCAAAAATAGCGATCAAGATTCAGGTCAGCAAGCATAAACAGTTTTACGGGTATTTTTCTTGAAAATAAATTAATTAAACAATAGGTGTATTGATCCTCTAGTCAATAAATTGTATAATTAGCATGATGGGTGTCAAAACATGATAAATAAAAATTAGAACACGCTCATACATCAATTTACCTTCAATCAATCATCAATCAGTCAACCATCATTCAACCTAGCAATTGTCTCTACAATAGTTTATTTGTGTGGTAATTATATGAGCAACCCTAGTATCAATTCTATATGCACTTATGAAAGATCCAAATTTTAGAGTCAAAAGTGGCACGATGTTAAGAATATTGGGGTTAGCTCGTGTAAACCCTCAATAAACCCAACGAATAGATGAACAATGGACAATACGATAACAAAGAGATCTACTTGCAAGAATTTCAATGAAACTTGAATTTGATACAATTAACAATTCAAGTGGACGATGACTTGCCTTATGATTGGTAAATTTGAATATTAAGAATAACGGGATGAGAATCCCGAATCAACGAACCCATGAACTAGCATGTGCGAACTACGTGCAAACACCCACACAGCGAAACAATCCACACAGCAACACCAACTCCAAAACAGCAAACTCCAATACATTAATCCCCTTCTAACAAAACACCACACAGCACAATCAAGATCCCACCTTCACAAAACCAAACAGCAAATCAACTCCCCCTTCTTCTTCCACACACCAACAGCAGAGAAAGAAAGGGACTCGCGGCAACTAGGCGGCGACAGCAGCGTTGCTAGCGGGGCTCGACTTCGACGGAAGGTCGACAGCGTGCGGGGGTGGCGGCGCTCAGGGACAGAGACAAGGGCGACGCGAGGGGGTTCCGGCGACCGAAACAGGGAGCAGAGGTGAGGGTTTTGGGTTAGGTGCTCTGTTGAAGACGATGGCAGGGAAAAGGAGGGACGGGGTGTGGCTCCTTGGTCGCTGGCGGCGTCGACGGGGGTTCGACAGCACAAGGGGGTGGCCGGAGAAGTCGGGGAAGGAGCCGGAAGTGGGTTCAGTGGATTTGGGCAGGAATTCTGTAGTTGGGGAGAGAGAAAACAGAGAGGAGGGAGAATAGGAGAGAGAGTAAGCGGCTCAAGGGTTTCAAAAAGTACAATTTTTGGGGTTTGCATTATGGTTGTATTTATAGGGTACAATTATGGTACTGGGTTGGTGATTTAGGGTTCAATAAAAGCGAATTTGGGTTAAGAACAAATCAAATTGGGTTTTAGGGTTCAATAAAAGGTAGATCCAAATCAATAGGGTTCAAATCAAAAATACCCACAATAAAAAAAGAAAAATATGATTAACAAGAAAATAATTCATCAAGAAGATCAAAGAGTTTCATGAACAAGAATTTAAATCCAAATAAATAAATATATAGTACAAATGAATTGAATATAATCTGGGTTTGAAAATAAAATGGAATTCGTCAAAAAAATTAGATCAAGTACGAAAACAAAATAATTCGATAAATGTACTTTAATTTGAATCATCAAGAAATAACAATTAATTATCATAATCCTAATAATAATAAAATCATACAACAAAATAATATTTGGGTTTAACAATTTATTAGAAATAATACAATAATAATAATATATTTGATTTGAGCTCAACTGTAAATAGTCGATTAATAAGAAATAGAAAATAAGATCAAAACACACCATTATCTAAAATGAATAAAATTTTCGATTAGAAACCACTTTAATAAAATATCCGAAAATAATTTAGCACAAAATAAATTTATAAAAATCAAATTATAGAATATACACAGAAAATACTAATTATCAGGAATGGGGGTTACACCAAAATTCACACTTCAATAAAAAGAAATAAGAACTTAGAAATTAGAAAGTTACCTTAATTATGGTTGAGACTTCAAACGATATCTGAAAAATGTGAAATTTGATACTATGGTTGTAGACACATACAAGAGCATCCAGAAAAATTTTCAGCTTAAAATACTCTACCAATACTGAGTTACGATTTTTGAAAGAAACACCAAGTTCTCACATAACAGCAGCTTCCAGCCTTGCTTACTGTCCGAAATTGAAGTGTTTAGGCTATTAAATGGACTCCAAATATTATGAAAAAAATTCATGTGTGCTCTAGATTCATAGAATAACATGTCTTAAAATTTTTAGTGTCAAACTCTAATTCATTTGTGAACTAGAAAATCCTAAACTCACATATCTCATGCATGCTCTTCTAACAAAATCATGGTAAGAGTTGTTCTACCATACAAATTTATTTTTCTTAGCGAGTCACATACTTATACATGGTAACCAAGTTCTTAGGTACTACTTCATACTAATTTACACTAAAAAAAATACTAAGTTAGAGTTTAGAGATCACCCACATCTTGTTGTTGCAAGAGAATATCTACTAGCTTTTCCAATTGCCTCCTCCACTTCCTCCAAGCTTGCTGATGCGGTTTATTTCTGGGAGACGTGTGGATGCACCAGGTGTGAGTTCGGACTCAATTTGTATTGAAGGAGAAAGCTGCTCGTCTGACGACCCTCGGCTGACCGGGCGGAACCTGCGACGGGCTCGGAATGAGGCGGAGATCTGGGCTCGGATCAGATGGTTCGGATCCGAGGTCTTGTGTACCTGCAGACGGTCCTGAAACACCGGGGTTTATCCCGGTGGCGGACCCTCCGACGATCTAGTCAGTCTCTGTGAGAGAGTAGCAATAACTAGGTGAATTTTAGTGGCAAAAGATTGATTACCTCAAAAGGTGGGTGAGGGTCTAGTATTTATAGAGAATTCCAACCGGGTTTGGATCCGCTTGGGGGCCGGGTCTGGATCCGAAAGCCCATGGGCCTGACGTGGCAGAAGCCCAGGGGGTTTAGGGCAGACGTGGCAATACCAAGAGTGGTATAGGGCTGACGTGGCAAAACCCTTGGTGGTATTTGGAGCTGACATGGCTGATCATGGGTCTCCTGTGCTTCTGGGAGAATCGGAGGGCCTAGGCTGTGCCAGGTCATCCCCATGCCTCGCCAGGATGGGGGGACGGCCCGTGGGGCTGTCACGGATCGAAGGCCGAGGACCACTGAGGCTCGTCGGATACGAGGAGACCAGTTCTGTGGGGGTGAACTTGAGGTTCGGCACCGACCCTGCAGTGGCTCGAAGCCGAACTAGATTGCTGTTTTTACCATTTTTGAGTGAGAGTTGTATTGGGCCCTGGTTGGGCCCCAAGCCATTTTTACCCTACCACACAAGCCCCCCACTCCTGCGGGGGTGCAGGAGCTAGCCGTGGAGGAGTGTTTATGGTTGTAGAAATGGGATGGCGAATCACTGGGCCTTCATGAGGGGGTTGTCCTGATGTTAGAGCGAGTCTCGAGCCGGCGAGGGTTTAAGGATCGACAAGGGTGATGGCGAGCCGTTAAAACTTCCTGAGAAGATTACCCTGGTGCTAGACCGGACCTGAAGCTGGCGAGGGATTACGGGTCAAGGAGGGCGATGGTGAGCAGTTGAGCCTTCTTGAGAAGACTACCCTGGTGCTAGACCGGACCTGAAGCTGGCGAGGGATTACGGGTCAAGGAGGGCAATGGTGAGCAGTTGAGCCTTCCTGAGAAGACTACACTGGTGCTAGACCGGACCTCGAGCTGGCGAGGGATTACGGGTCAACAAGGGTGATGGCGAGCCATTGAGCCTTCCGGAGAAGACTACCCTGGTGCCAGACCTGACCTCGAGCTGGCGAGGGATTACGGGTCGGCAAGGGCGATGGCGAGCCGTGGAGCCTTCCGAAGAAGACTACCCTGGTGCTAGACCTGACCTCGAGCTGGCGAGGGATTACTGGTCAACAAGGGTGATGGCGAGCCGTTAAGCCTTCCTGAGAAGACTACCCTGGTGTCAGACCTGACCTCGGGCTGGCAAGGGATTACGGGTCGGCAAGGGTGATGGCGAGCCGTGGAGCCTTCCTGAGAAGACTACCCTGGTGCTAGACCTGACCTCGAGCTGGCAAGGGATTACGGGTCAACAAGGGTGATGGCGAGCCGTTGGCCTTCCTGAGAAGACCACCCTGGTGCCAGGCCTAACCTCGAGCTTGGCGAGGGATTACGGGTCGGCAAGGACGATGGCGAGCCATGGAGCCTTCCTGAGAAGACTACCCTGGTGTTAGACCTGACCTCGAGCTGGCGAGGGATTACGGGTCAACAAGGGTGATGGCGAGCCGTTGGCCTTCCTGAGAAGACCACCCTGGTGCCAGACATGACCTCGAGCTTGGCGAGGGATTACGGGTCGGCAAGGGCGATGGCGAGCCGTGGAGCCTTCCTGAGAAGACTACCCTAGTGCTAGACCTGACCTCGAGCTGGCGAGGGATTACGGGTCAACAAGGGTGATAGCGAGCCGTTGGCCTTCCTGAGAAGACCACCCTGGTGCCAGACCTGACCTCGAGCTTGGCGAGGGATTACGGGTCGGCAAGGGCGATGGCGAGCCGTAGAGCCTTCCTGAGAAGACTACCCTGGTGCTAGACCTGACCTCGAGCTGGCGAGGAATTACGGGTCAACAAGGGTGATGGCGAGCCGTTTAAGCCTTCTTGAGAAGACTACCCTGGTGTCAGACCTGACCTCAGGCTGACGAAGGATTACGGGTCGGCCAGGATGATGGCGAGCCGTGGAGCCTTCCTGAGAAGACTACCCTGGTGCTAGACCGGACCTCGTACTGGCGAGGGATTACGGGTCGGCAAAGGTGAGGGCGAACTGTTGTGCCTTAGAAAGTTTGAGCGGGGTAACCCGCTGTTGTTGCGGAGCATTGAAGGCGCTCCGGGATCTGTGTAATGTTCCAATTTCCCAGGGGCCTTAAATGTGCCGCCTAATAAATGCATGGCGCATGGGCTTTCGTCGTTTGGCTTTCCCCATGTCATAAAGGCCGGCCTATGGGGGAGGCTATAAGTACCCCTTCCTCCGCAGCGGGTGTGATCACAGCAAGGGTGGTCCATTGGCCATCAGAGGTGTCTGCTTCGGCGGACGCCTGTCTCTTGCAAAATTTTACCCCCGGTCGTGTCGGAGAGGTGGTTACTCTGCCGTCCGGATCTTCTCTTGGGTCTGATGGCTCTGATACGGCTGCCAGACCCAGGGGAGATCACGGCGAGAGGGGAAACGACCGAAATCCGGACCGGTGGATAAGGGGCCTCGGATTGGTGGTGGCTCTGCCGTCTGGATCCTTTTTCGGGTCAGACGACCCTGACACGGTTGTTTGGCCCGAGAGAGATCCGGATGGGAGGGGCACCAACCGTATTCCGGACTTGGGGCTGAAGAGCCTCAGATAGAGGGGTCGTCTCCGATTAGGGGTTGGCCAATCTGTCTTCTGATAGGGCTCCAGGTGATGGTGGTTTCTGTCCCACCCTCGAACAGTTCGGGGTTTCGGCTGCCGAGGCTGTAAGCCCCGAGCTGCTCGGGGGTGAGAGGGGAACCGACCGAGCGCTGGAGCCCGGGGCATCTGTCGAGGGACGGCGCCTTAAACCTTAAGTAAAATGTTTTCTCCGTCGTATACTCCATCCGAACCGACCCCTGCGTCTGGCTGCCAGCCTGGCACCTGATGACGTCAGCAGCGCACGTTTCGAGGACGTGGCGCGATTTTCCAGGCGGCAGTTGTACGTCAATCGGTGAATAGTAATTGCGGAAGTCGATGAGTCGTTCTTATCCTCTATAAGTATTCCCCCCTCTCCCCCTCTCGCCCACTTCTTTCTCGCTGCTTTCCTTCTCAAAAAACCTTCCAACCCTTCAGCGCTTGTCCTTGCAGTTTGCTGTACTAGGCTCGTCCTTCCGAAGCGACTCCAGGTTAGTTGGTAAGTCTGTTTAGTTTAGGCATAGATGGATAGGGCTCAGTCCGGCTCGTCAGCGTCGACATCTAGGGGGGAAGTGAAGCCTGCCTCCAAATCGACGTCGTGGGAGGAGCCCGTGCTTGAGGAGGAGTCAGTGCACGCTGCGGAGCCTTTCGATTCAGTTTCATGGGAGGAACTAGTAGGTGAGGGGGAGGTGGTACACAAGGTGAGGCTGTTACGCTCCCGACATCCCTTCGTGGTGGAGAGTAGCGAGTCGGAGGAAGCCAGTGATGGTTCGGACGGTATCCGTGTACTGGAGTTGTCTTCCGAGGAGGAGGGAGGTGAGGGCGACACAGTAAGGAGATCCACCGTTCAGGGTACGGGTTCGAGTTCCATGCCGACTGGTCTGGAGCCATTATCTACCCCCTCGTCGGAGCGAGCCAAGAAGAGGAAGAGGGCTCCAAGGAAGGCGGGGTCGAGGACTGGTGGTTCAAGCCAGGCGCCTGTTTACCGCAATCTGATGACAGGTTCGCCCGTACAGCCGAAGCCTTTCCGTCAGTATCCCGACGACCTCTCTGATAAGGAGCTCTTCGGTGTGCAGCCCTCTTAGCCGAGTCGGAAGAGGGTGATGATGGACGCGATCCCGACTGTCTTGGAGGGCGGGGACTTGGAGGCTTTGCAGCTGGCGTACCACATAGGGCCCGGCTATGAATTGTTGTTGTCGAGCTCTACTCTGCGCCCCACCGATCCCCTTTCTGCTTGGTATTGTGTCTTCCCAGTGGACGCCTTCATCTCCGGGCTGAGGCTGCCAGTCCACCCGTTTGTTCGGGATGTGCTGAACTGGGCCTCCTTGGCGCCAATGCAGTACGGGCCGAACTCTTGGAAGCAGATTATCTGCTTTGTGCTGATGTGCGAGGAACAGAAGGTACCCCTACGGCTGAATGTGTTCCGAGCGATGTTGATGATCAGCTCGGCGGCCGAGGGTGTTTACTACATCTCTCCCCGGAGTAAGGGGAAGGTCGTTCACAGCCACCCGGACTCCATCAAGGATTGGAAGAAAAAATATCTGGTGATCCAGAGTGAAGAGCCCTGGGACATTCCCACTCGATGGAACCACTCCAAGCCGAGCTATCAACCGCCGAGGCCAAGGGATCTGTCGGCCGATGAGTGGGGGTTTGTCGAGCGCCTCCGTCTGTCACCTAGTATTGATTGGACGAAGGTGACGGAGGCCAACCTGGCGAGCGTTGGACTGAGCCCGGCCATTCTGTGTATGTAGTTGTTTCTTTTCTTTCGGTCCTTTCGTACTTTCTTGCTCATTGCTCTTAATGATTTTTTCTGCAGATATGGACGAAGCATCGATCAAGGCAAAGAGGCTCGCCATGAGGAAGGAGAAGGCCGAGAAGAAGGGGGAGGCGGCGAAGAGGCCGAGGGGGTCGTCCCTAGTCATCTCGGAGGTCCAGCTCGAGCCGGGGACCAAGAGGATTCACTCGGAGACGAGCAAGGGGGCGGCTGCTTCGAAGGGCTAGGGCCTAGCGAGGGCATCCGTTCTTGACAAGGGGAAAGGTCCCTTGGTCGAGGTCGAGGAAGAGGACCCGGTGGTGGAGTTGCTGCGGCAGCGGTGGGCGCCGGACTGGTCGGTTCGGATGAGGGACTGTCTGACCGAGGAGGCCCAGGCTGTTGAGGTGGTGGAGAAGTTGGCGACCTCTCGCGACCGCAAGGCGATGGAGAGCGAGCCCGTGGAGGTGGCGTTCACGCGCCTGGCGCAGGCCACCGTGCTGGTAAGTCCGTCGACCCTATCCTCCTTGTTAATTTTTCTATGGAAGTCTTTTCCTTATCTGCGCTTGTTGGTCGCAGGCTTGCGTGCAGGGGGCTAATATGAAGAACCTCTACGAGGCTTCCCTGGCACAAGAGCGAGCTCGGGCGGATAAGAGCGAGCGGGAGATGAAGGAGATGCGGATCGAGCTCGAGGGCTCGCACAAGAGGGAGCAGCAGATGAAGCTCGAGCTCGAGGCCAAGGATGCGGAGTGGGGGAAGAAGGTGGCCTCCTTGAAGAAGAAGTTCGCCAAGGAGAGGGAGGAGGTGACGACTACAGGTCAGATGATGGTGATCAAGGCCCAGGACGAATGTTATGCAAAGGCCCTCAGTCATGTGAGGCACTTCTACCCGACCATCGATCTGTCCAATTTTGAGTACGACATGGAGATCGAGGGGACATCGAAGACTCCTGGCGAAGAAGGGCCTGCTCTCGACCCGCCTGCCGACCCCCCTGTGAATCCGTCTGTCGACGCTGAGGTGGGACAATAAGTTGTATAATTTTGTCTTTCTTCTTCCCTCTCTCGACTGTATTTGCCTCCCGTGGACTGGCCACCGCATTTTTTGTAAAAAGTACCTAAATTTATAGTAAAAAAGTTTTTTGACCGGCCAAGTGTTTTGACCTCGGATATTTCCGAACCTTCTTGCGTATGTGTGTTGAGTTGGCTGGTTCGCTTGTAGGTTGCGGCTCCCCTTCCCAAGGTGGACCCCCGTCGTTCCGACGTGGCGTGGCTCCGGAGCAAAGTTGAGGCCCTGGAGGTCGCATTGGTTTGCCACCGAAGGGGGGCTCGTGACACTGATGCGGCTTTTAACTATTATCGGAATAAGTCTGAAGCCTTAAGTGAGGAGGCGAGCCGGCTGAGGAGGGCGATGATGGATCGGGAACTCGGCGGTGCGAGCCTTGGACAGGCCGTGTTGAGTGCCTCGGTGCCGAGGCCCTCTTCTGAGAGGTTACTTCACGATGTCTTTGTGGAGAAGGAAATGGAGATACACCGTTACAAGATTATGCTGGGTGCCTCGACATCTTCCTCAGTGGGTCGGCAAGCGGAGGGGGTTCCCTCTGCGCTGCTGCTGTTGCAGCGTATGCGACCGGATGACGCCCAGAGCTCCGTGGCTGGGGAGTCGACCGTGGCTGAGTCCAAGGACCATCATAACGAGGAGAGGGCTCCTAGTCGCTCGTTCGGAGTAATCCCACCCTTCATCGAACCCGAAGGGCCCTAAGATGGCGACTTCCTCTAGTTTGAGATGAGTGGAGTGGTCATGTAACGGTCTTTGTTTGTTTTCTTAGAACAAAATAAAAGGGTATGAATAAAGAATTATGTTCCTTCTTTGCTCCGGCTAGTAGTGTAGTGAACGATGGCGGAGGCGAGGTTCGGCTCCACCGATCTGCGAGGGATCGAAGTGGAGCCTTAGGAAGAGTCCCTAGTTTGTATTCGGATTGAGCCTACCGAGGCGTTGGGGACGATACCGGAGTGAGGACTCAGGTGCCGATCTCATTATCTGGCGTTAGGTCGGATCTGCCGAGGCATTTGGATTTTGACAAAAAGAGATCTCTTTCGTATAAGATAAGGAGGGCCGCTAAGACGGCCCTGTACACATGAGTGTTTACACAAAAACATATTTACATTTAGCCAGGCTAGAGCCTATGTTCGTCCCTCGAGGAGCTTCATTAGGTGCTCAGCGTCGACTGGGATCTCCTCCCGCTCGGTGACAGGTTTGGGAGCAGGGCCGTCCCTCTCAGGTTTGAATTCGACGGCGTCGAGGGGGAACACACCTCCCCCGACGGTGGTCATGTAGCACGATCGCGCTGCTTCTTGGCTGCCTCGGACGATGCCGACTCCTTGCGGGGTGGGAAATTTGAGTTTCAGATGGTAAGCCGAAGGCACCGCTTGGAGGGAGCATAGTCCAGGTCGGCCGAGTATGGCGTTGTAAGCCGCCTTGACGTTGACCACCATGAAGTCCATGGACTCGGTCCTCTTGACAGGAGCCGATCCTGCGGTAACGTCGAGGGTCACAATCCCTTCTATCACGACAGGGACGCCGGAGAACCCATGCAAGGTGTATCCGGCCGGCTTGAGTTTGCCTCTAGGTAACTTGTGATTTTCGATGGCTTCGAGGAAAAGAATATTAACTGAGCTGCCGTTGTCGACGAGGATTCGGCGAACTTCACAATTAGCCATGTGGAGACTAATGACGAGGGCATCGCAGTGGGGTAGGCGAACGCCTTCGGGGTCCTCTCCTGAGAAGGAGACCGGCATCGGTTGCAGCTTGGGCGAGGGGTTGTCTTGGACAGCATTCACCTCTCGGATGAAGGCTTTTCGGAAAGTATTTGATTCACCTCCCATCGGCCCTCCGTGGACACAGTGCAAGATAAATGGCGTATCTGCGGCTCCCTCGGAATCGGGATCCCGACCCTGGATGCGGTTCGGAGGAGGGTTCGGAGCCGAGAGCCTCCGGTTCTTAGCATCTTGCCGATCCCGTGGGCCTTCTCGGGTAAATTCTCGGAGGTACCCTCTTGAGATGAGTTCTTCAATTTCGTCTTTCAGGGCCCGGCATTGGTCGGTTTCGTGCCCGTGATCTCTGTGGAAGCGGCAGTAGAAGCGCTGATCTCGATTCTTGTTGTTATTAGATCGGGGAGGTAGTCGGACAATGCCTTTATCTTCGATTTCTAAGAGGATGGCGGATACGTTATGCGTCAAGGGAGTGTACCTCTCGAAGCGGGGGACCGGCGGGACCTTCTTCATGGCCCCCGCGTCCCTCGGAGCTTTCTTTGATGGTTCGACTTCTTTGGCCTTCCGCTTTCCCTTCCCGGTGGCCTCCCTGGCATCTTCGGGGTTAAGGGCCTCTTCTGCCCTAATGTATTTCTCGACCCTGTTGAGGAGGTCAGGAAAGTCGACGGGGGGTTTCTTCGCCAGAGAAGCCTTCAGCTGTCCATGACGGACGTTGTGCCGAAATGCCGTGGAGGCGACGCCAGGATCAAGGGAGGAGACCGACCTTGCCTCTGCGGTAAACCTCCGGACGAACACTCTGAGGGACTCCCCCTCTATCTGTCTGAGCCCAAGTAAAGAAGCGCTGGTCCTTTCGGCCTTCCGGCTGGTGACAAAGTGGGCAAGAAAATTGCCCTCTAGCTGGTCGAAGGAGTAAATGGAGCCGGGGGTGAGCTTCGAGAACCATTCACGAGCCGGACCCCGAAGGGTGGCGGGGAAGGCTCGGCACAGCAGGAAATCCGAGGCGCTGTGAATCATCATGAGGGTTTTGAAACCCTCCATGTGATCAGCCGGATCTCCCTCGCTGTCGTAGGTCTCGAATTGAGGTGGTCAGAAATTTCTGGGTATTTCCGCTTGGAGGATGGGGGCGGAGAAAGGAGGACGGACAGGTCTGTACCCCTGAGCCGCTCGTTGGCCGCCGTCTCCTATGTGATCGAGGCGATCCTCCATTTCTTGGAGGCGCCTTAGGAGTATGCCATCGTCCTCTGGCTGGATTGTTGATGGGCGGGACACGCTGGTCTCGGCGTCTGACCCCGTTTGGGAATGGAGGGTTTCCTCCCTGGGGGCCCGTCGGAGAGCCCCAAGAATTTCTCTTCGGAAGTTCTGGAACTCCTTGTGAGTGACGGGGGCTCCCTCGACCCTGTTCGGTCGGTCTGAAGGTTGCCTTCCGACGTGGCTGAGCGCTGGCCTCCGTCCCTCGGGCGGCGGTCTTGGATGGTTCGGGGCCGGGTTGGAAGCGGCCCTTCCCCTGCTGCGGGTAATCTGCCGGTTGACGATTATCCCTCGTAGGTCGGGCTGGACTTTATGGGTGACGCTCCTTTGGGACCCCTAATGGGGAGCCCTGTGTTTTGAAATGCGTGGCCTGGCGTTAGCAGTTGGCGGTGGCGAATCCCGTCGGTTGACGGAGGAAGCGGCCCCCTTGCCCTTGGAGGCCATGAGAGTCCGGCTGTCGAGGTCCCTTGATGGTCTGGCTCGGGTCGGCTTCTGGAGCAGTGTTTCCCACAGACGGAGCCAACCTGATGCGGTTTATTTCTGGGAGACGTGTGGATGCACCAGGTGTGAGTTCGGACTCAATTTGTATTGAAGGAGAAAGCTGCTCGTCTGATGACCCTCGGCTGACCGGGCGGAACCTGTGACGGGCTCGGAATGAGGTGAAGATCTGGGCTCGGATCAGAGGGTTCGGATCCGAGGTCTTGTGTACCTGCAGACGGTCCTGAAACACCGGGGTTTATTCCGGTGGCGGACCCTCCGACGATCTAGTCAGACTCTGTGAGAGAGTAGCAATAACTAGGTGAATTTTAGTGGCAAAAAATTGATTACCTCAAAAGGTGGGTGAGGGTCTAGTATTTATAGAGAATTCCAACCGGGTTTGGATCCGCTTGGGGGCCGGGTCTGGATCCGAAAGCCCATGGGCCTGACGTGGCAGAAGGCCCAGGGGGTTTAGGGCAGACGTGGCAATACCAGGAGTGGTATAGGGCTGACGTGGCAAAACCCTTGGTGGTATTTGGAGCTGACATGGCTGATCATGGGTCTCCTGTGCTTCTGGAAGAATCGGAGGGCCTAGGCTGTGCCAGGTCATCCCCATGCCTCGCCAAGATGGGGGGACGGCCCGTGGGGCTGTCACGGATCGGAGGCCGAGGACCACTGAGGCTCGTCGGATACGAGGAGACCAGTTCTGTGGGGATGAACTTGAGGTTCGGCGCCGACCCTGCAGTGGCTCGAAGCCGAACTAGATTGCTGTTTTTACCATTTTTGAGTGAGAGTTGTATTGGGCCCTGGTTGGGCCCCAAGCCATTTTTACCCTACCACACTTGCTCTTTTTGAACAAAACAAGATGATAAGAAGAATGAATGAGAAAGTGAGTGGAGGTGGGCATTTATAGAATGAAGGGGGTGCTAGGGTTTCCATTTGGGCTGGCAAGGAGATGGAGGGCTAGGATGGGAGAAGGTTGAGTGAGTGGAAGGGGATGGTGGATATGAGTGCCAACACACTAGGAGCTAGAAACTTCAAGAGGTGTCTTGGAAATTTCATGAAGAACTCTTCATGGTGAATTCCAACCATTGGATCTCATCAAGATTTGACTAGGGTTGATCAATGATGAGAGTTAGCTCCTAACCCTAAACCATGAAAACCTAGGTCAAGAAGAAATAACCCTAACCCTAACCCCTAAGCATAAATACACTCCATATTCAATTCAAGTATCAACCTGGTTTAAAATAAATAATATATATACAATAATTTTTATCTTTTTACTTTAAAATAAGATATTTTGAATTTATAAAAATATATGTTTATAAAACTTATTATTTTTCCGAAGATTGTCTTGGCAAAAACAATCGGGGTAAATCCACAGTTTAATTGAGAAGATATCCCGAATATACCTCATCGGGTTCAGAATATACAATATATCCGAAGTTTCTCAATTAAAAACCAAAAATATGTAATCGCGTGCAATTCTCAGTTGTGCACGGATTATGATGGAAAATAGCTATATGCTATTTTTGTGGGGTATTACAAACTGTTCGCCTGTGAAGGTGTACAGTCGACTGGGCGGTCGACCGGTTCGCTCTTGGTCTTTTTTTTTTGTTTTCTGTTTGCTATCAAAAATTTTGTTTCAGTATTTGCGGTCAACCGGTTCGCTCTCGGTTTTTTTTGCATTTGCCATCAAAATTGCGTTTACAGAATTTGCGGTCGACAGGTTCGCTCTCGGGTTGCCTTTTTTTTTACTGTGAATTCAATTGGTTTTCGGTCGACTATTCGGTCGACTGGTTTTTTTTTTTCTGGTTTGTTCGTTTTGTTATTTTTTTGTTTTAAGAGAAATCTATTTACGGTCTTCTATGATTTCGGATTTCCTGCAAATTCATTCTTCTTCATCTTTTGCTCTATGTCACACGTTTATATTGGGAAAATCTCGAATCCATGATACCATGAAAAGCTCTCACTGTACATCAAAGAGTCTCAACGGTATCATGTAAGTAGATTTTCCTTCTGTTTTCAAAAATATTATATTCCCCGAAATATTCTCTTGGTTTGCTTAATGTATGTTCATTTATATTTTTTTATGCAATGGATTTAGGGGGAGTATGTTACACACTTTGTTCATGCAATTTTTTTGCTCCCTCTTGGTGTGTTCCAAAAAGGGGGAGAATTTCTTTTGAATGTTTTTTTTTTTAATACAAATCTCTCTTAAATGTTTTTTATCTATGAAAATCTTTGGTACAAAGAAGTATTGAATTAAGGGGAGTATTTATGTTTTATTCTTTATTTTCAACATTCAAATGCATGTTTTGTTCACATCAAAAGGGAGAGATTGTTGACTCTTAGTTTGGTGTGCACAAAACGTGCTTACAAATACTAATAAGTTTCAATTCAGATGTTCAGATTTTCAGGAATAAATAAAATCAATAAGAGATTCAACAGAGATTCAAAAATAAGCAAAGAAGGAAAGCAATAAAGAAGGATTGCAGAATCAAGCAAAAGAAGAAGTTGTTCAAAAAGAACACATGTTGATTAGTGCCCAAGAAAGCTAGCAAGATCAGTTTTTGTTATTCCATATATGTGAGATTTTATATGTATTTGATTGATTATTGATTGATTAGTATATGGTAAGAATATAAAGTGGTTTCGTCAAGATCAGCACAATTGCGGTCGACCGTACTGTAGTGTCGGTCGACCGCACCACAGTCGACCGCCCATTATAGTTAATATGATGAAGAAGTCGACCATTCATCTTTCGTTTTTTCGTTTAAAAGATGAACGGTCGGCTGTCCCTTTTTGTGGTCGACCGTACCTCATGCTGATTTCTTTTTTGGAATGTATCGTTTTTATTTTTAAGAGATACACTTCCTAAGTCTATATATTTGGATGAACCCACTGTATATTATTCACTTATTGCTCTGAAAAAAATCTTCTGAACTAATCAACTCAACAATAAATCCAAGTGTGTGTGATACTTATTTGTTTTCTTCAGTCATGATCATTAAGTATTTTGACTTTTTCTTTTCTTCTACTTCGGTAAGATTGACGGGACTTGTCTTAGAAGTCTTGTAGGTGTAATAGGTCTCTCGGCCTGAATCTGACAATCACTGTACAAAGGTTTAAGTATAGTGGGTTTAAGTATAGTGAAATACTTGTGGCAGAGAATAGCTACAAGTAAGTGGTGTAGACGTAAACCTGAAGGTCAAACCACATTATATCGCTGCGTCACTTGTGCTCGCTATGTTTGCTTTTCCTATCTCTTCTCATTCACTTTCCAACTTAATTTTATTTTTTTTTTAATTCCGCACAATCACAGTATTCACCCCTAGGGTGATTTACGATTTACACACATACTTCATGATAACTACAAGAAGATCACAATAGTCCTCTGCCAATGTATGAAAACTATGGAGTGGTTTCTCAATTTAGCATAAATTTAATATAAAATTAATTTTATGCTTTAGGCTCTTATGATACACTTCATCTTCCACCGTCCGCTGTGAAGATAATGTGTAACTAAATGTGCACGAGCACTATAATACAGTGAGTTCCAGAAAAAATCAAAATATTCATACAGATTCGAATCTTAAATAGACCAAATTTGATAATGATATCTCATAATGTTGTTGAGCTTGATCAATCAAGAAGTTTTAAGATCATGATGTTTCAGAAACTGGTTTCCTGTCTTCATCTTCCACTTGATTCAATCTCTCAAATTCAATCCTCCTTAGAGAAGATGAGCTTAGCTTCTCCCCACTCATTTCTCCAGGTAAAAGATCAACAACTTCCACCTACAAAAGACAAGATTATGAAATGAGAGAAAGGGTAGATGACACCAGTCCCATGCGTTTGCTTTGGTGCTAAAGAGAAGAGATTTCTCCCTTAGAAATTCACAAACAATAAATCTCAGCTTACCTACCAAACTTGGTGTCTAGTAATGCATAGGTTAGAGATATATGACAGATTGAGGATAAAATAAGGGGGAATTGAGAAATGGATGGGCATGTACAACACGTCCGATAAGGACGAGTTGGAAAGAGTAATGGGATTGTAATATATGAAGCTAAAAACTAGCAATAGAATGTAAATGGACTTGGATAGACACAGTTAAAGAGGATATGATATGTGTTAATTGACAAAGGATTTGGCCCTCCACAAAGCTGAATAGAGAAATATAATTCAAGGGTATAACCCCAAAGATTTCGGATAAAGTCAGGTTTGTTGTTGTCATTGGGGCAGTAATGCATATATGGCAATTTTATTGAAGGATGCAACCAAGAAAATGTAGGAAAGGAAACGGAGAGGTAATCATATTCATCTAGCATCTAATCTAGCCAACAAGAAGCACATTATCCGCTTTATTAGTAAAACTTCTACCTACAGCAAAATTTTGTGTTAGAATGATATGCATATCAGAATTAAATTGCACTTCTGATGATATGATATCATATGAGAGTAGAAGTGAATCCGTGAGAAACAAACCTGTAGTTGTGAAAGATCTCTCTCCGCTCTAATCTTGTTAGCAGAGATCCCACCCGATAGGGTTTCCTTACTACAAAGCATCAATACCACAACGATAAAACACTATACAAATAAAATGAGTATAATTGTTGCATTATCGACATTTGGCAAGACCTTTTGTGAAATTAGCCAAGACTAACATACCTGACAATAATAGCATCCAACTTGTCGTCCACAATGGAAGGACCATATGGATCCATAATCGGCTCGACTTGCAGGATCAACCCTGGTTTAATGGACTGTTTTTTGTTCCAAAAAGTGTTAGTGATAGCTCAAATGCATTACAGAAATAACCAAATACAATTGTTGAATTTAACAAAACCACTATTTGAATAATTGGTTCATTCGAAAGGAATAAATATAAACACAGTAAAGAGCATTGGCATTTATGAGGATGTGAAAACAGAGTTCTATAAAAAAGTTCCTGCTTAAGCTTACAGAAAGAAAATTACTGTATAACGCATTAGATATTCCACCTCAATAATTTGAAGAAGAGGCATCTTGCTATAGACCAAAAATGTACTATGTGAAGAACTGGTAATGAAACAGCATATCATTTAATTCTCAAATGCTCATTTGCTAAGCAATTATGGGTTCTTGTTAAGATGGCCTGGATAGGATGCCCATCCACTATCAAATCAGTCAGTTAAAATCGGTTTTCGAAATTAATCAGTGTAGGTCCAATTATCGATTAATCACCGATTAATCGATAACTTTTTCGATTAATCGCCTTAAGAACTAACCGGACCTAAACCGATTACCGATTAATCGCCGATTAAATTGGATTTTAACTGCATAGAATCAGTCAATCCATGCAATGCATCTCTCAACAATATTGCAAATCTCAAACGAGCACTAATCAAATACCCAAATGAACATTTCTATTTCAAACTCTAGTTCATAAACATTCAGAGAAATTGAACACAACAACATAAAAGATAACTGAAAATTCATTTACCTTGATGTAATCCTCAACAGCCTTCATCCTTATACTCACAGGCTCGATCAACTCAGGTAACTGCATTAACACCATCTATCTATTAACAACTAAATCCAAAATCAAATCCAAATCAAACCAACACCAAAACTAAACATTTTTATTATTATTATTATTATTATTAAAAAATTAAAAAAAACCTCTTTTTTGGCCAGCATCGAGCTGTCACAAACCCCGACAACAATTCGATCCCTAGCCATCTCTGCCGAGGCCTTTAGTAGGAGGCGGTGGCCGTCGTGAAGGCGGTCGAAGGTGCCGCCCAGAACCACGGCGCCGTAGGAATCGGGACACACTGGTGCTGGTGAGATGGAGGGTTCATCAACGACCATCTGATTAGCCTCTTTTTAATACAAGGGCAATTTGTCAAACACCTTGGGATTTAACTATCTATGTCAAAAAGGAATGTGTGATTTAGTACTTTGGTGTTGACGGCTATAAGGAGGCGATTAAGATGACCTACAACTACAACTCATGCATGATTAATTATCACACCCAAAAAACCAAAACAAACAAAAAACAAACAAAAAAACATGAAATCGTTAACTCCTCATCTTTGATACAAATGAAACACCCACTAGGCCTCTACGCAAGTTCATGAATTAATGAATAAAGACTATTGTGTTGTGCATGTCTTAGAAAGCACACCTCCAATATTTGAGAAAATCAATGCAATACTTTAGCAATGGTTTATTTTGCTGTTACCATAGAGTATATAGAATATGGCAATTACATGAATTTAAAGTGAACTGCGCTTGGTTAATTCTTGTTATTTGTTGCTTTGTTTGAAAACAAATCATGCCATAAATTCAGTTATGTGTCACTTATATTTCAACATCGAATATTCTAGATATACACCTTAAGAAAACCCTTGTTTGATACTAGTAACCTCTAGATAAAAGTTTTCATTTTGGTGTTGATTTGATTTGGATTTGGTTGTTAATAGATAGATAGTGTTAATGCAGTTACCTAAGTTGATCGAGGCTGTGAGTATAAGGATGAAGGTTGTTGAGGATTACATCAAGGTGAATGAATTTTCAGTTATTTTTTTAAGTTGTGTTCAATTTCTCTGGATGTTTATGCACTAGAGTTTGAAAAAGAAATGTTCATTTGGGTATTCGATTAGTGCTCGTTTGAGATTTGCAAGATTGTTGACAGATGCAATGCATGGATTGACGGATTTGATAGAGGATGGACATCCTATAAATTTCCAGGCCATCATAAAACGAACCCAAAATTGCTTAGCAAATGGGCATTTAAGAATTAAATGATCTGCTGTTTCATTACCGTTTCTTCACATAGTACATTTTTGGTCTATAGTAAAATGTGTCTTATTCAAATTATTGAGGTAGAATATCTGTTGCGTTATACAGTAATTTTCTTGATGTATGCTTATGCATTAACTTTTTTTAGAACTCTGTTTTACATCCTCATTGATGCCAGTGCTCTTTAATGTTTTTATATTTATTCCTTTCGAATGAACCAATTAATCAAATAGTGGTTTTGTTAAATTCAACAATTGTATTTGGTTATTTCTATAATGCATTTGAGCTATCAGTAACACTTTTTGGAACAAAAAAACAGTCCGCAAGTTGAATCGAATATGGATCCATATGGCCCTTCCATTGTGGACGACAAGTTGGATGCTATTATTGTCAGGTATGTTAGACTAGGCTAATTTCACAGTTAGTCTTGCCAAATGTTGATAATGCAACAATTATACTCATTTTATTATTATAGTGCTTTATCATTGTGGTATTGATGCTTGTAGTAAGGAAACCCTGTCGGATGGGATATCTATTAACAAGAAGAGAGCAGAGAAAGGTCTTTCACAACTAAAGGTTTGTTTCTCACAGAATCCGTTTTGCTCTCATATGATATCATTTCATCAGAAGTGAAATTTAATTCTAATATGCATATCACTATAACACAATTTTGTTGTAAGTATAAATTTTACTAATAAAGCTTATATACAATGTGCTTCTTGTTGGTTGAATTAGATGCTACATGAATATGATTACCACTCAGTTTCCTTCCCTACCTTTTCTTGGTTAAATCTATATAATAAAACACAAAGAAAGCTATCAAGTGGCTCTCCTTCAATCCCCCCAAAATCAAAGGCCCAGGTTTAACCTTACAAAACACATTTCCCCCCCAAAAGTTCCCCCCCAAAACTCAAATTCAAATCCCTCCCAAAACAACTCCTTTATTTATTTAATTCTCTCTCTCTCTCTCTCTCTCTCTCTCTCTCTCTCTCTCTCTCTCTATATATATATATATAGAGAGAGAGAAACATGTACTTTTATTTATAACTAATTATTGTCATACTATTCAAACTTGAGCTACATAATTGTTGATTTGTTGTTTACAAGGCTTTTCATATATTGTATCGTTCTAAAGACGTGCCGTAGGCACGTGCCCACAGGAAAATCTAGTCCTTCAATAAAATTGATATATATGCATTACTATCACAATGACAACAACAAAAAAACCACACAAAAAAACTGCAGCGGGTCAACGGTCAACAATCACCGTTGACCGCCACGTGTCAACGTGGCGAGCGCGCCAAACAGAAGGGTTTCTGAACGAAATTTGGGGAAAAAACTTCTTCCTCCCGATGTGTGCCGCCTCATGATTAATGGCCGCGATTGGATCTAGCATCTGCCTCCCGATGCGTGTTGCCTCGTGATCAACGGCTGCGAATGAATCGAGGTATTTTCTTTATTTATTTCCTTTATTTAATTATTAAATTGAATTAATTATTTAAAAAATTCTGAAAAAATATTTAAAATTCAAAAATACTAGTTAAAAATTCTAAAAATAATTATTAAATTCGAAAAAATATTTTTAGATTCTGAAAATAATAATTATTATTATTAGAATAATTAATAAAAATTCAAAAAAAATTAAAATTCAAAAATTGAATAAAAAATTCAAAAAATGATTAAAAATTGAAGAAAAAAATTCAGAAAATCTGGAAAAATCACAAAAAAATCTAGAAAATTCTGAGGATAATTCTAAGTATTTTGCAAACTCAGAAAAGCATCGTTACCCTCCGAGCGGGCTCCAAACTCCCCCGAAAACACCGATAGATTCTACAAACCATTAGAAACGAGCGAACTACTCCTCAAAAACTGTGAAACTCAGTCTTCAGGAGTGAGGGTCTTGTGATATGGCTAAAAATAGAACTAAATCGGGACCGTTCAAATCGGGCACGAATATCGAAGCTTTTAGAGGTAAAACGGTAGTTTCATATATAAACGGGTCCGGAAATGGAAAACTGGGTCTTTACCAAATTCCACAACCCAAAAACGGGTATGTCTTATTGGGTCAGGGCTACAGCCCATCACAGTTAAACCCAGGACAGCCAAGAAGTGGTTTAAATTTATAGTTATCTCTAAGGGATGGTTGAAACCAAATCCCTTATCATGAAACTACTCAAACTCTGCCTCTTATCTATAAACATCGGGAATTAGGGATAAATAATTATCTCTAAACTCTCTCTCTCAGGCGACTGTAAATACCCCCTACCCCCACCATAAAGAGGTAATCAGTATTTTTTCTGCAACAACTCTTTCATAATCTTTAAGAAAACTGACTTGAGTGTCGGAGGGTTCGTCGCTGGGAACAATCCCGGTGTATCGAACTTTTTGCAGGTCAACGGAGGAACAGCCATAGTCAACGTCAACGGAAGTCAAAAAGTCAGATTTTCGACCGTTCCACAAAAGGATCAACATCACCTGGTTATTCCCGCACCGAAAAAAGCAGTAACACCTACTATTACTCCTTCACATAAGCTTTGGTAGATTAATCATTATGCATACAGCTAGTGTTAAATCAAACCTAGCTGATGTTGAAGCCCTAAACATCACTAAGTTCACAAATTTACACTAAATTCCAAACAAAATAAATAGTAATAAAAATTCCCAATTCCAAATTCCAACGAATTCAATATTTTTAACTTACGAAATAACGAAATAAAACACATCAACATAACATAATCGATCACTCTTCATGTGAATAGTACTGAAGATGAAACCCTAAATATCATCCAAACTTGCAATAAATTGCCAAAAAAATAATCCTATAACCAAATTCTAACAATTCAAAATTCCTAACACAAGACTAACATTTCCAAAATCAAACACATCAACTTCGCATAATCGACCATTCTTCATATTATAGTATTGAAAAAATCTAACCCTAGGTACCTGTAGCTGAAACCCTAGCTGGAACGAGATCAGAGGAATCGACGGAGGAGCGGAGGTGCAAGCTAAGGAGGAGAAGCGATCGGATGCGAGGTTGCCGATGTTGATGGATTTTGACGGAATCGAAGTCGAATTTCGAAACCCTAGATTTGAGGAAGAAGACAATGGATAATTTGGGGTTTTTTTTAGATTGGGGGTGAAGGCGGCAATTGGGGTTTGGGCATGGCTTTTATTTAGGGGTTTGGTTGTTGGGTTGTTCGGTTATTGGGTTAGGTAAACCGTTAAGTCGTGTCCTAACTCCCAAGTCCTAATGTCGTTTGGTTTGCGAAATTGTATGTGAGAGGTTAATGAATGTTATTCCAACTCTCTCTCTAAAAGGAAGGGGAGGGGAGGGATTTTATGGAGGAAATGGGAGGAAAAGGAATGGGAGGGATTTAATGAAAACTCTGTTTGGTTCAAAGGAGGGGAGGGGAGGGAAAATAATAATTTTTTTGTTTGGTTCACAAGGGGAGGGAAATAGATTTTATAATAAAATTACTTTTATACCCTTTTGCATATAATAAAAAATTCATACAACCACTTCATACAATAAGAATTGAAACAATAACGAATTAGAGAAATTTTATACAAGCATTATCTTTTCTCTTTAGAATAGATACAAGCAAATTATGCAAGCATTAAGGACTTATTCTTCCTTGTGAGGTTAGCACATAGCAGCCGTTGTCAATTTGCAATTGCTACTTAAACAATGCTTGTGGATGAAGATCAAACTGTTGTTAATCTTCGAGTTTGTGGTTAATTGATCTATACATCAAGTTATGGCCCGTATAATTTTTAGTCATTTTTAAGTTGCCGACGCTGTAGATGGATGGATTTGTTCTGCAAGCATATGGTTGATGTCAATCTTCATTAAGTATAACAGAAACATAAAATCACTACTCCAAAGTTTTCAACATGGTTAAAGGTTCAAGTATTAGGATGTAAGTGTAAAGCTCTCAACCCATTCCGAAACTTTGGAGTTGGTGTATGCAGAAAGGCCTTTCACTTGGAGGACATGATAGATTTCAATCTACAGTAAGCATAAGAACAAAACCGTCATCAATGGATATTGGCATTTAGCAGGACTAGGAAAGTTTGCTGCTTGGATGCATTCGTTATGTAGAAAAGATTCATCAAATTAAATTTATCTATATTGAATAAACAACTGTTTGTAGTGCAAAGATTGAGTTTTTAGTAAATCTGAAGTTATCAGTACTTGAGTTGCATGGTAATTTAACACAATTTAATTTTTTCTGTTTCCTGCAGTATTGTTGGGAATCCATTGATTTGTGCAACTGGTTCAGAGCAGGAATGCTATGGAACAATGCCTATGCCTAATGACGATGACATGAGTTCAGGAGTTTGTGTGTTAAGTGATTGATTCATATCTGCTTCCTAAAGTGATGTTGCCAATCAGAGCTCCATTCCTTCTATCATTAGGTTGTTTCCTTCTGTTATGAACCATAAATTAACACAATGATTCTTAGCCAATAATAATAATAATAACACATTGATAGATTTTTTTCTCCAGAAAGAAATTGCAAATGCGATTATTTTGCGTAAATTAGCAAGAATGATGTGTGTAGTGTGCTGATGCGTATATGACAAATGTGTACCTTATACAATGAAGTCACCAAAAACAGTAACAGCAAGAATCAGATCAGTAATTAACACATTAAGGCATGAAATCAACTTGACAGTGCCATTGTAATATGTAGTAAATTTCCACAACCACAGTATGCAATAAAATGTATACTATCAGTCAGTAGGGAGAAAGAGAGAGCGGGAGAGAAACAGCTGGTAGGGAGAAAGAGAGAGGTTTTTTATTAGATTAGGATTTAGATTTTAAAGGACAATTTAGTCATGCCACTTTAAAAAATTAGCCCTATTTCCTCTCCCCTCCAAATCCCCCCACTTTTGGAGGGGAGCCAAAATTGACTCAGGAGGGGTGTTGCACCCCTCCATTTCCCTCCCCTCCCCTCCTAAAAATTGAACCAAACAAGAAAAGTAATAAAAAACCCCTTCCCTCCCTTCCCCTTCCCTCCATTCCCCTCCAACCAAACATACCCTAAGAACTAGACCTGAGAGTTTCTCTCTCTAGTATTCTAGAGAGAGAAACTCTTTTCCCAAAAAAACCCCCAAAAAGAAAAAAAATTCCTAGATCTGAGTTGGGGGCGGCAGTTAGGGTTCGTCCCCCTCCCCCCTGTCGCGGTACTCCTCGTCGTCCCGCCAGGTTCTCACACGGCCGCCTCTACCGCCTCTGACCGTCGTCCCTCCCGAAGCTCGTCGATCGAGCGAAGATGGAGGGTCCTACCGCCTGTCCATCCATCGTCGAGGGCGCCCTCGTGAGGCGCCGCCCCCGTCACCCCCCGTTCAGCTCCCGAGGTGCCGCCCCGTCGTCGATGCTCCCCTACGCACCAGGCCTTCTCAACGGCGACGGGTGTTCTTCGGCTCCGCCCGCGTCGCCACTGCTCCACTGTCACCGTCCCTACATATCTTTGGTGCCGAAAACGACACCATCGCCGCCGCCACCATGTCCACGCCCTCGGTGCCAATCACGGTGATCTGCAGCTTTGATTTGGATTTCGAGGTGCTGGTTGAGTGCGCGAAGAAGTCGGGGGTGTGGTGATGGCAAATTCGGAGTTTGCGGCTGGAGCTCATGCTCAGGTTTGGTGGGGAGTAATTGTGATGGGCGGTGGCAGCATCTGGGCTTCTTAACCCAATACCGCAGTCTTCGAGGCAGCACCGCCACTACGCCCTCATCATTGAATCTGACGTCCAACACCTTCGCCCATTGTAGCGAGAGGAGAAGGTGATGCTTCAGTTTGTTGGGATTTGTTTTGGGTTCTTTGCTTGAGAGAGATAGAGTGAGTGAGCGACGATGTTGCTTCTCACTACTTTATGTTTGTGTTTGCTTTTGTTTGTGAGAAATCACTGGAGAGAGCTAGAGCGTGAGAGATTCCTTTTCACGACTCTCTCCTTGGCTACAATTTTGATGGGGTGAGTGATGTTTGCGTGATTGTGGGAGGAGAGGAGGAGAAGGCTGGGTTCGGCGGTTCTCAATACCCGCATAATGGGAGAAATTTGTTGCATCACGGCTGCGGGGCTTGGGCCCGAAGAAGGGGTCCCCCCATCGATGAGATGCCAGGGTTCGGCGGTTATTAAAATCCTGTCTGACTAGCTTCAGGTGGGTGTGCGTGCGTCGTGGAGGCAGTGTACAAAGCTAAATTGACATACATACAATTTTGTTGGGCCGAGTTTTGTGTTTGGGCCCAAGATTGGGTCCATTACAATATTAGTGGAGTATGTTTGTACTCTTCGATAGTGTGTGATGACCATCAGTTGGTCGGCCCACCCTCTAAGGTTGTTGAAGGGATCTGTTGTCTGTACGGGTCATGTTGCTTCATGTTTTATTTTCTGTTTGTAGTATGTTTTGTTAATTTCTGATTAATGAAACAGGGTGGCCGCATTCCACCTTATTCCTTTAAAAAAAAAAATCGTATGTGAAAGGTTACAAATTTGTTGTGTTCACGTAGGATGAAGCATGCAACCCCTGACTTTTGTAGTTGGGATGATAATAATATTGTTTTTTTTTGTGGATAAAAGGATGACCCCTGTTATCGTTTCATTAATGATTGTTAACGAAACAAAGTAGTACAAGTAATAACCAAAAGCAAGAGCATGAAGCTCCATAAATACATCCTCCTACTGAACAACAAAATAGCGAACGTCAAGTAGCATTACTATTGCAACAAATCTAAGAAAAGCCATAAACGAGAGACATCCCGAAGTTACGAGGGACGTGCCTCCCCCCTCGTACTGGTGACTCTAGACCTCCTTGATCATCTTCATCCTCTTCCTAGCTCCCGCGTACTCTGCCCAATCATGATTGAGAAGGAAAATTTTATGCATTGAGGTTGAGAATCGATAAATAATGTTGCGAAAGCATAAATCATTTCGGTCTAGCCATAGGTTCCACAATGTAGCCGCTACTGTTATATCCCATGCTCGCCCATCCTCTATCCTGACTAGGTTTTCCCTGAACAGACCCCATACATCTGAAGTTGATCTAGGCCACAGAGCGCATCCAAACCCCCTACAGACTACTTCCCAAGTGAGAGCCGTCTTATGGCAAGTGAAAAATAAGTGTGATATGTTTTCTACTGCGTCTAAACAGAACTCGCACCTGACATCGATTTGCATATTTCTCTTCCTAAGATTGACTTTAGACAAAATAGTGTCGTTGAACACGCACCATCAAAAAACTTTCACTTTTAAAGGTGTCTTAGTTCCCCAGATGATATTTGGTTCTTTACATCTAATCCCACCATCATTTAGCCAATTATACATTGACGACACCAAGAATTGTTTAGATTCATCGATATTCCACCATCTATCATCCTCTCCATTGCTCATTTGCCCTCCTTCTGCTTGGACGAACCTATTTAGTTCTTCGAACTGCCTAATACTGTCGGTTGTCTGTCGTTCTGAGACTATCAACCCAATTTTCTCATTCCTCCAAACGTCCGTCACGAGGGAATATTTATTGGTTGTTAACATTGCTACCAATGGGATAAGGTTTTCTAACGTTCTGTTCCCGTACCATTTATCCTTCCAAAATCTAGTATTTTTACTGTTCCCTATCCTGCACCTAGTATTGGTGTTAAATATTTTCCCTTGTTTCGCCACACCTTTCCAGAGGAACGAAACATTCCCGAACGTGCTTTTTCCTCCATAACGATATTTTTTCCTTTTTCGGAACAGTTTGAAAGAGTAGCACCATTATCCTTTACGCCGTTTATAGACCTTCCACCCCCACTTGATGAGCAGAGCTCTATTCAAATCGTGGAGGTTTATAATTTCCAACCCGCCGTATTCTCTTTTCTTACATACTCTTCCCCACTTGACCAGGTGAATCCCTTTATTACCCATGTCAGTTTCCATCCACAAGAATCGTCTTCTAAGGTTGTCTATCTTGTTGATAACCCACTTAGGTACTTCATAGATCAACATTATAAAAAGTGGGGTGGCACTAAGAACCAAACTTAGTAGTGTGATTCTTCCCCCTAGAGAAAGAAAGCGACTTTTCCACCCTGCCAGTTTCGTAGCAATCTTTTCGATCAAGGGATTCCAGTCCTCTTTCAATAGTAACCCTAGCCTAATTGGCGTGCCCAGATATTTGATTGGGAATTGACCCACCTCGCATCCTAATGTGTCATAGATAGTATTCACTACCATTGATAGATGGTCACTTATTGGGATGATGTTGGTTTTATTTAAGTTTACTTTCAGTCCCGACCACCCTTGAAAGTATCCCAAGGCTGTCTTCATTGCTACTGCTTCTTCTACTTTTGCCCTCCTGAACAAAATGGTGTCATCAGCATATTGTAGGATTGACAGTGGCTATGCGATTCCTTTAATCTCAATCCCCTTGATGATGTTGTGCTCTTGTGCCCTCCTTACCATTTCCGTCAGGCCATCTGCTACGATGGCAAATAGAAGTGGTGATAACGGGTCCCCTTGCTTGAGTCCACTTTTGCATCTGATTTCTTTTCCTTGCCACCCATTTACATGTATGAATGATTTCCCACCTCAGACACACGTATTCATCCACGTCCGCCATTTCACTCCAAAACCTTTTAACTCCAGTGCCTCGTCCAGACAATCCTAATGCACCGATTGCCTTTTCAAAGCCGCTCTGCGAGGGGGCCACCACGTCGTCTAAGTGAGGAGCCAGAACTTTGGTAATTATTTTGAACGACCCATTAAGAAGGCTAATATAGGTCTGAAATCCTCATTCGTGAGAACACCGCTTTTCTTAGGGATTAGGGTAATAGCGGCATAATTAAGTCTGTCCAGCACTGCGCTACCGTCATAGAGTTCATTAAAAATATTCATTAGATTCGCCTTATCTGGACCCGGTGCTTTGTCATGTCCTAGCTGCTTGATTGCTTCGCATACCTCCTCTTTGTAAATCTATGTTCAATACCCTCGCTACCATCTAAAGTAGAGGAACTCCACATGTCTGTCAAGAGTGTACATCTAGGTGTGGATCTTCCACCCAGCAACTCATGGTACTTCTCGTCTAAATGCTCTCTGATCATTCGTTCGTTCTCTATCCAAGTGCCATCAACGAAGAGTCCAGCTATATGGTTTTGCCTTCTTCTTCTTCCATTTGCTACCTTGTGAAAGAATTTTGTATTTACGTCCTCTTCCCTAAGCCATTGTATTCTCGACCGTTGCCTCTAATACAACTCCTCCATTGTCCCTATATGCTGCAACTCTAGTCTACCCATTGTCATTTCGTCTTTTTCCGCTCCCTGTAGTTCCCTCTCCTCTTGCGTAGTTTCCAACTCATGTATCATGTTGCCAAGAGTCTCCTTTCTTACTTTGACTTCATCCATCTTCTGCCTAGCCCAACATTTTAACCTCCTACGAAGTCGCCTTGTTTTTTCCACCCAAAATCCTACTACCATTTTTTCGATGGTTTGACCCGCCCATGAATCATCAATGACTTGCCGTGTTTCGCTAATCGTCGTCCAAGCCTTCTCAAATCTAAAATGCGAAAAGTTGTTTATGGTTGCCTGCCCACAGTCTAAGACAAGGGGTAGGTGATCAGACATGTATCTCGTTGCCGACTTAACTCTAGCTAACGGGAACGCATCCTCCCAATCGTTTGACACCAAAACTCTATCCAACTTAGCCATAATAGGATTTCATTGCATGTTCGACCATGTGAATTTTCTATCGCTCATCTCTAACTCCATCAACTCCAATTCGTCTATAGTGCTCTTGAACAACTCCTGCTCAATATGACTATGACCACGACCTCTATGTTCTTCCTGGTATCTGGTGATGTTAAAATCCCCTCCTACCACCCATGGCCCATCCCATTTATTCCTGATCTTTTAGAGCTCCTTCCATAGATCTTTGTGCTGTCTAGAATCGTAAGGACCGTACACGCTAGTCACCACATGCACCCAACTATCACTTCTCCTTCGTAGTATAATTAAGACCGTAAATAAACCAACAAAATCATCTATAATCTCATAAATTCTCACGTCCGCCCCAACCGCTATGCCTCCCGAATAAACCACCGCAGGTTTGAATTTCCATTCGAAATCTACTGTCCTTCTAAGACATATAAAATCCTCTAAGGTTGGATACTCTATTCTAGTTTCTTGCAGCCCGCAAATACTAGGGCGAATTTTTTTCAAAGTAAATTTAATAGTTATTTTTTTTATTTTTTGCATCATCCCTCTTACATTCCAAAAGATGTAAACCATTAAAAAAGATCTATGCACCTACCCTCTACATCTACCAACCACCCGCCGGCCTAAGCTAATGCTACTCTAGCATCCCCTTTGATGATTTCAACATTTTCTAATTGTTCCGCCTTATTAGAACCCATGGCCGAACCGTAAAGACCAGCAAAATAGATAAGTGAATCATCATTTAAGGAATTAAGAACAGAAAAATCTAAAGTAAGAATACCTCCACCAGTCGTATCCCGATCCATTGCTAGAGGTGACCTCTTTGGTAGCTCCTTCTGACTGGTTTCTTGAACCCCTCCTGCAACCACCTGTCTCTTTCCTCTCATCTGATACTCAGTAAATTTCTTGCTATTATTGTTGCATATACTTCCCCTGATATCCTTATCTCCATTCTCTGTCTCAGTTTCTAATATTATGTTATCATCCCTTACACCGTCTAGCGCTCCAATAATCCCCCCGCGAGAGTCCGGATCGGTCGTCTGTTCATTAACTACCGCCAGAAGGTAGTTGCTCATCTCTGAATTAGAACGTTGTGCATCAATACCTTGAATTAGCTTTTCCTCTCTCATCCCGTGTTCACAGCCCTATATACAACCAGGGCCCACCTCGTTAATGGGCTTTGGCCTAGCACTATTTGAAGCAACGCTTCTCTTGGTGATAAGAGCATACATGGCCAATCTCACTAATTCCTCTACTTCCTCTTTTGAAAATTGTAGCCATCCCCTTTGTACAATACCGAGCTCTCTACTTACCTCGAGCCCCTCGCCATCATGTCATTTCAGGATCCCTCCTTTCCCGCTGCCCCTCTTTCGATCTGTCTCGTCGCCGCATGCAGTCGCTTCACCTTTCGTTAGCTTCTCCCCCAACTGCACAGGACGCCAGAGTACTTCCCTTTCTCCTTTCCGCACACTGCCGGACCCATTTCGTGATATGAAATTTTCATCTGACGCTCTGGATTTACTTGAGATTGAGTGGACGGCTTAGATCGACCACAGTTAGGGCTGCAAATGAATTGAGCTATTCGGCTCGAGCTCGGTCAAAGCTCGGCTCGAACCGAGCTCGAGCTCAAAATTGAGCTCGTTTCGTAAACGAGCTGAGCTCGAGCGTGTGTTTTTTTTAGGCTAAGCTAGCAAGCTATTCGACTCGAATACGGTCAAAGCTCGGTTAAAGCTCGGCTCGAACCGAGCTCGAGCTCAAAACTAAGCTCGTTTTGTAAATGAGCCGAGCTCGAGCCTGATGGTATTCGGCTCGGCTCGGCTCGATTGCAGCCCTAACCACAGGTCTGATCCACATATGAGAGGCATGTATTCCTAGCGCCTAGATCCAACGGCCTACCTCCATCTTCAACCTCCACTTCGTCATCCTTACCATCGAATTTCTCCTCCTCTAATGTCACCCTACCTCGGAACGAACCACTCTTCTTTGGCTCAACAATGACCTTCATATCAAAAACCTCATTTTCGAAATCAGCTAATACATTCGACGGGATTGTAGCTCTGTTTGCAACCCCTATTCTTAGTCGTGCATACTTTCGGCACGAATGCATGAGGGTTCCTCTATCAATCTCTATCAACATTCTGAAACTCCGAATGATGTTTTGGAATCCCGACCGCACCCAACAATGGAACGAGAGATTGTATAGCCTAATCCACATTGGCGTTAAGGAGTCTGCTTTTATCGCACCATACTCTCGCGACCAAGAATTGAACGTTACGAACAACTCCAGCCCTTGAGAATCCTTTCCTTCTAGACCCTCCATTCTCAGCACCTCCGCCACCCACTCTCCGTCACTGTAGTGCACGAAGAAACAATTCAAAGATATTTCTTGCACAACCCAAGTTGGAGGCATGGAGGACGCAAATGCAGCCACTAGCAGCTCCGAAATGTCCATCTCTTTAGGGTTGCTAGTTCTTGATTTCGCCATGATGCAAGTATTATAACGCCTCTCGAAATCAGCCATCAATGGCGTCAGAATAATAGAGGCATGAATCACTTTCCTCTCTCCCGCGGAGCTCTCCTGTGTATCGCTGGCTTCTGAGACGAGTTGAATTGTTGGCATCGGCAATTGCTTATAGGTCGCTGTAAGGACGTTTCTTTTCATAGGATACGCCGTCGAGATGTGGCCGGATTCTTTACAAACATAACAAAACCATTCATTTTTGCAATTGCTGATCGAGTGCCCCGCTTTTGCGCATTTGTGGCAGTTTTGAAGACTCTCTGGCTTCCTCTCACCGGAGGTGCTCTTACTCATACTTACTTTCAGAGCCTTCCTAGGCTTAACCAGGATCCACTCTCCGGCTTCATCTTCTTTTTTCCTGAGCAACTTTGGCTCCAACGATGGAGAGCGGCGATGAGCTCTAAACTCAATGTTGCCTCTGAGATCGCCTTTAGTCACCTCAGCGAATGTTCTCCGCTTACTCTCTACCGGCCTAGCACCCTGATGCATCCTCTCCGGTGATAAGCGATGAGCCCTAATCGCACTCCTGTCTCTAAACACCCTCTGATTGTCATCAACCTCCCTAGTTCTTCATGTGCATTCCCCACGAGCTCTCACATCACTTGTCCGATCTCTATGATCAGATGGTGAATGAGACGAAGTCCTCCCCCTTGCTCAACCTCGTTCAAGTAGTTGTTCCCCGTGATGCTTGCTCGACCGTACGGCCAACTCCTCCTCCCTCTCGCGCTTTGGCATCGACGGTGATCGGTGTTCGTGAGTCCTGCCACGCTTTCTGGAGTGCTGAAGATGGGTTGACGAGTGCTGAGTTCTCATGCTGAGTTCTTTCTTGGAATCTTACTTTTTTTTTATGGTTAGTAGATGTTGTGAACAAACTGTGTATAATAATATTGTTATATCAAATTGTTTTAAACTTTGATTTAAAGTGGATGTCTCATATATAATATAGTTTTAGATGTGGTTAAAATTTATAAGTTAAGTGTATATCAAAATAGCAGGAAGTCTCTGGTTATAACATTATACATGGTTTGGTGAGCTGCAACATATTGCATTTGGATGCCCCTTTGATTTGTATCGGCTTGCAGTTTTGGAATAAAAATTGTTTGTTTTAGGGTTCACACTTGTAACATCTCCAATATCTAATCTACATATTTAAAATATCTAATCTCTAATTTATACATGCGATACACGTGTTAATAAATAAATATTTTTTAAGTAAAATCTCCAACGTTGTCTGGCCTCAACCTGAGACCTCATTCATATTAGTTATGTACACGCGATACAAAAAAGTTGGTATGTTTACAAACGACAACTCCAACTCTCCCATTATATTATTATTATTAAATAACTAGTAATTTACACGAGCGATGCACGTATATATATATATATATATATATATATATATATATATATATATATATATATATATATATATATATATATATATATATATATAATTTTAAAAAACCGGCGTTGTCTAGCATCGAAACTAAGACCTCATTTATATTAGTTATGCATGTGCACTACACATGTTTGTTGGGTTACAATGCACGTATTTGTTAGGTTACAAATGAAGTTTGTTTGGTAACAAACTCTCTCATTCAATTATTAGAGATAACTAGTAATCTTCACTTGTGATGCATGTTCTAATTAATTTTTTTATATAGTAAAAAATAAGACGTAATCTGGCCTTGAACCTGAGAACTCCCTTTACTCATCACATGTAATACCTCGTAATTTATAAAGAAATATATAATATATATGTATATAAAAATAAGAGAGGGGCAGCTTGGTAAATTATGAGATATAGGACGGGGGCCACGTGCTGTGAAAACGACAGAGGATGCTGTTGTTGCCGCTGATGTCAGGAGGGGCCCACGTGTTTGAAGAGATAGCATGAGCTGTGTCTGTGTTCTCGGATGACGTGGACACATGGGGGCCCCACAGGGGCTGTGTGTACACGGGCAGAGGAGAGAAGGGATTGTTGAGATTTTTCCCATATCGGGAATATTACTAGATTAATATAATATAAAATATAATTGACTATGATCAAGAGTCACCAATTGGTTAACCACCTTGTGAGAGGCAGCATGTGGTGGGCAGTTGTACTATAAGTATTAATTTGTCTTCTAAAAATAATAAAAATTGTCTGAGTATTGGGACAGGGCGTTACAAATGGTATCAGAGAGGAGTGCAGTACGATAGCAAGGATACTCCACTCCACATTGGCTAGAAAAAGAAGGATCCTACACTAGGTTGTGCATGCCCTGTACTCACTGGGGATGCTAATTTCTAAAGAGGGGTGTATGTAATACCCCGTAATTTTTAAAGAAATATATAATATATATGTACACAAAAATAAGAGAATGGCAGTTTGGTAAATTATAAGATATAGGAGGGGCCGGGGGCCCACGTGCTGTGAAAACGGCAGAGGATGTTGTTGTTGTCGCTGACGTCATGATGACGTCAGTGGGAGGGGCCCACTTGTTTGAAGAGACAGCATGAGATGTGTCTGTGCTCTCGGATGACGTGGACACAGGGGGGCCCCACGGGGGCTGTGTGTACACGGGCAGAGGAGATAAGGGATTGTTGAGATTTGTCCCATATCGAGAATATTACTAGATTAATATAATATAAAATATAATTGTCTATGATCAAGAGTCACCCAATTGGTTACCCACCTTTTGAGAGGCAGCCTGTGGTGGGCAGTTGTACTATAAGTATTAATTTGTCTTCTAAAAATAATAAAAATTGTCTGAGTATTGGGGCAGGGCGTTACATCACATGTTATTTACAAATTACCTCTAGTGACACAAACTTTTATTTTATATGAGTGAAAATTTTGTAAATAATTATGTCGTAAATAAATTTGAACTTTGATGGTATTATGCTAACTAACAACAGTTGAGTAAATGAATGATTAATATAACTCCCACTTAAAAATGAATGGTGGAGATTAGATGGTTAAATGTCTACAAATTACAGGTTGTCTGCAAATGACAACTCCAACTCTCCCATTATACTATTAGAGATTATATGTAACACCCCATTTTTTATTTTATTTAAAAATGCATTTTTCAATTTTACACGTATGATGCACGTGTTTATTTTTCCATCTTTATTTCTTACTCTCATTTACTATTTTAGCATGCATAATCTTTATTTAGTCTTCTATTAAACCCATGGACCTAAAGAGAGATTCTAGCCCATTAGGAGAACCCACTAGAATAATTAATTAAATTAATTAAAAAGAAAGCCCTGGGACAAGCCCATTTATTAAATCCTATTTTAAAGTTGTGCATGGACTCATACATGACATGTAACAACTTTTAATACACATTTTGGAACTATAGGAATTGTATTAAATATTGTGCATGTGTGTGCACTAGTGCACAACACGTGCACGTGGAAATTGAAGAGCCAATAGGAGGGGCCGGTTTTTAGCATTTAGGGGTGGGGGGTTGAGTTTTGAAAGGTTGGAAAGGTGAAGAATTGGGAGTTTTACGAGTTAGGATCATGAAGAGTTGGAAATTAAGTGGAGTAATTTATTAGGTGGATATTTTTGCACTTTAAACCCTCACCTAGTCCTATAAATACACCATCATTTCTCTTCTTTTGTCACACTCAAAAAAATAAATTAAAAAAAAATTAAGAGAGAAAAGAAATAGAGAAGTGAGTATTTCTTGTGCTTTGGAGGCTTGCTAGGAGGAAAATGACAAGGAGGTGCTAGTTGGAGCTAGGAGCTATAAGTGTCTCTTCATTCTTGATCTTCATTCTTCATAAGAGGTGGGTGGTCTTAATATTTTCTAAATTTAAGTTTGAGCATGCTAGAGTATGGTGTTAGTAAAACAGATCAACTGATGTGAGTAATCTTATGCTTTCCTAAATTATGAGACATGCATGCTAATATATCCCATGAGTAGTTTAAAGTTGATGTGATAATAAGAGGTTAAATCCATGTTAATTGTGAATTGTAGAAATTTCATTGTAGTCAACATGATTGATTGAAAATAAGAAAAAAGAAAGAGAACAAAATCCATGCTTCTTATGTGCTATGAAATTGTAGAATTCTTGATGTGACTAAAGAAATAAGTTATTACCATGTTAATTTGACATGAGAAAAAGAGTTATTACCATACATGCCTATGTAGAAATGTAATGGAAAGATTATTTGTTGAGATTTTCCCTCTTTGAGAAAAAAATAAATTTTTGGGTGAAATTGAATTAATATCCATAGAATAATTTTTTTATTATGTTATTTTTGATTAAAATAAAGAAATAAAATTTTGTTTCATTCAAGAGAAGGAGACAATTTTGAAATATAAATACAATGGTTAGAGCACAAGTTTTGGAAATTCATGAACCATTGTTTTCAAATGAAATCAGTATGAATAAGAAAATTATAGTTCATTAAAAAGAATAGATCGATCATATATTGAGTTTTGTGAAAAAAATCACTAAGTTCATAATGTTGTGAACAAAACTACAGTAGCTTAATTTTGAATCAGAATTTACACTTAGACTTACTTGTTAGCCAGTGCGCCACAGAGCACTACTGTACTTATAAGAGATCTTGGGTTCAAAACTTGCTAAACCCACTTTATTTTATTTTGTAAAATTATTTCCGAGAACTAAAGTCGGCATATGGGATTTTCGGGTTGGATTTCTAATGCCAGGTCCACAAGGACCAAGTGGCAAGCGGGTTGGGGTCTTAGGCGTTTTACTGTGCTGGCGGGGGTGATGGGTTCGAAGCCTATTGGTTTCATTATTATTTTTTGTTTTTGTTTAAATGAAAAGGAAAGTTTAAATGAGAATAAAAAATTGAGAAAAATTCTAGAATTCTTGTAAAATGAAATAGAATTTATTAAAAATAGTTGTAGAATTTTTCAAGTATATTTGAGAAGTAAAAAGGAGAAACTGAGATAGAAAGTGAATTTTAACTTATGATTTAATTAGTAAACAGTATAAAATTTATTTTTTTTGAAGAAGAGAAAAATGTGTTTGTGTAAAGTAAATTCTTTTGAAAATATTATACTCTTACTTGGTTTAAGAATTGTTTTGATGTGGTTGAGATACGTTGTATGAGCTTAAATTTGTTAATGAGATTTCAAGTGATGAAAGTGTGTTCATGAAAAGAATTATTAGAGTATGAATGAATAAGTGAATCATGAATAGTGTCAAAATAAGACATGATCCCTTTGTGAATGATGCTAGAACAAGACTTTTATCAAATTGCGAATAAGTTGAAGATGAGATTATTTAAGTTTAAGACATGTTTATTGAAGGGTATGTGTACTCATGGTTTCTTGTACATGAAAGTTGTGATTTAGGGTTAGTAAGACGTCGGGTACCGGCACTATTGAATTGAAAAGATTTGAGATATATTTTGAGATATGGCCATGGAGCTATCTCGTATTTTGTGGTTAAGTCCGGTAGGGGGTAAAACTAACTCTATGTATAATAAATTATTCATGTCTTGAACTTAAGAACTAGGCACATAAGTGAAGATGTAGTAAACCTGGGCAAACGTAAGTGGGGCACTCTATATAGTCAAGCGGAGGATTCCGGGACTGTGGTTGCTTCGTGGGAGACGGACTTTTATTTTTAAATTCGGGACTATGCGTAGTCGGGCGGATAGTTTACCATTCTCCAATGTTACGTATACCGGGGCTAGAGAGGCACTTGCGGGATGATTCGCACGATGAGGGATTTGTTATAACAGTCGGGCGGTGGACTCCGAGATTGGGATCCATATTCGTGGAATGATCTAAACCTTGTCTTATTACCGAGTAGTTTTCATGGCAAGGGATCGAACCCTTAAATGTGGATTACGTAGGTGCTTGCCCTCGGACCTATGTGGAATGGGATGCATAGAATCCGAACAAGTATTCATTAGTGTCATCCTAGTGTAAAATTTTGCATTAGGCATTAAGGCATCGCATACACTTACATGTTTAGCGTTGTCACATTTAACACTTTACTTTTTCCTTCAAGTTTGTGATCTGTTAAAATATTGAGATCGTTATATGTACGGCATAGAGAGGATGGCCGAGTATAATATTTTTGCCAGTTGTAAATAACTAACGTGCCCACAGCTTATTATGCAGGAATTGGACTTATTCATGAAGAAATAAAATGATATGTTGTTGTTACATGTTAATGATGTTGCAAGTTGTACTTTATTTTCATTGTTGTAATTCATTTTATTTTCCGTTGTGTACAAATTTGTAAAGAACTCTGATGTATGATGAAAAGTTTTCATTTCCTTATAAAATTGTACGAAGTGAAGTGTAAAGATCCTGCGGAATCTCGAATTTGGTCTTATTTAGAATTCAGGGTGTTACATTACAGATAGATATTATAATGGGAGTTGGGGTTGTAATTTGTAGACAAACAAACTTGTGCATCACCCGTGCATAACTAATATAAAGGATGTCTCGGGTTCAAGACCAAACTACGTCGGATTTTTTACTTTAAAAATATATATATTTATTAAGACGTGCATTGCACGTGAAAATTACTGGTGTGAAAGAAACATAGGTTGGTACGTCACCCAAATACAACATTCATTTTGTGGCTATCTCTATGTAAATCCTTTTAGTTTATACCTATAATTTTCTGTAGGGTTATTTTCATATAACTCGCTCACAAATGTGCTAATTCCATATAATTCACATAGTATTAGGTATTTTCAAAAAAACTACTCTTAGTTATTGGTAATAATAAACTAGAGAGTAATTAATGCAGAATGATATATTTACCAATCTATACACCTCTAATCTCTAATATTATAATGGGAGAAGACCTTAGTGTCATTTGTCAATCTACCAACATGTGCATAACTAATATAAAGGAGGTCTCATGTTCGAGTCCTCACTATGTCAAATTTTTTACTTTAAACTTGTTTTATATATTAAACATGCATCACATATGTAAATTACTATCCATTCTATAATATAATATATTTACTTACTATTTAATATTAAACAATTTTTAATATTTTGTTGCCACAAAAGAAACACCATTTTTGTAACCAAACAAACATGTGCATTGCACGTGCAACTCCAAATCTATTTTTTAACAAGTGCATCGCATGTAGACATCAAAGTTGTTCCTTCTTAATTCAAAAAAAATCGTGTATTGCCTGTTCAACTACCTTTTTTTTATAAATTAAGGCATTCATCATACGTGTTATTTACTGTTGACTTACATGTATAGCACGTTTATCTCCAACTATTTCTAAAAACGTGCATTGCACGTGAAAAATACTAGTATAAGATTAGGGTAATTATAATCAGGGTAAAAATGATATTTTTTTCAACCCAAATTAACGTTTTGCAGAATTTTAATTGAGGTTTGAGTTGTTTTATTGCTGAGATGGAATTGAACTTCATACTATATATATACTTTGAGTTTCTTGATGTTACTGATGTGAACATACACTAACTACACCTATATATATATAGGTGTAGTTAGTGTAAATACACTAACTATACCTATATATATATATATATATATATATATATATATATATATATATATATATATATATATATACTGTTTTGAAGAATTGGATTTTTAAGTGTTTTTGTGGAGTTTTGAATTGAATCTTGATTACTTTCATACTGAGATTGATTAGATATTTTACTACTTCTAATTGATGATATTTGGTTCTATAACTGATGCTTAAATCCTCACATGAACATATATATATACACATTGACTGTTTTGAATGATTTTTGTGAAAAATTTATATTTTGAGATCTTAATGTGTTTTCGATTGTTTTATAAACTCATATATGTTGTATAAGTAACACTTTAGTATCTCAGGAAGTTAGATTTTGATTTTTCAAAGTTTTAATCGAGTATCAGTCGAAACATGCACAAAAATCCCAACTGGCTGTATCGCAGGTCGTGGTCGATCGCCGTGCTTCTATTTGGGAATTTTCAAATTGCCAGTCGACTGCCCTTCTTGAGCAGTCGACCGTCAATTGTTCTGATTGGGTTGTTTGCTTATTTTCTTCGTTCCTTTTAAATGATTGTTGTCTTGATATTTATCTACTGTTTTATATGATGTTTTTACTACAGATTACAGTATTTTATAGAGAGTTATATTTTAATTATAATAGAATTTTAATTGTATTCTTATGATCTTATTAAGAGAGTTATATGTGTTTTCAATTAATTGATGTTTTGGTGATATTCTACAACTTAAAAATATGGTTTTCTGTTTTATTTGAAATTCTGGAATTTTATGAGTACATTATATAGATTTGGACTTTGTTTATTTAAGAGGTTTTTCTTTATATAATCGTTCTGATGATGGATTTATGAGTTTTATTGAAAGTTTTGGTATTGATGGTTGAGCTATGAATCTTTAGAGATTGAGTGGGGCCTTAGCTACCGGGGGTTGAGATTTTGATTGTTGTTTAGTTGAGTTAAGCCCGGTAGGGTACACCAACTCTAAGATATTCAAAATCTGATAATTAATTAATTAACTTAACAAAATATGGACAGACACTAGATGGTGATATGATGAAATGAGAACATCGGTTATGGATCTCAGTATGGCTTGCGGTGTGAGATAATCCCAGGAATTATCGAGGTGTGAGTGAAATAGTCTCCGGAATTACCTGCTGTGTGGGATTGATCTCCGAAATTATTGAGGTCGAGGTGACACTCATGGAGTGTTTGTGTGATGAGGCGCCATAGCTTGCGATGTAGGGTATTCTCGAAGTTTCCCAAGTGTGAGTGAAATAGTCTCCGGAATTATCTGTAGATAGAGATTGATCTCCGGAATTATTGAGGCGTAGGCTAATACTCACAATTTATCTATATCTTGTAGTAGTCATCGTAGTAGGATTAGTTGCATAGCAGGGGATTAAACCCTATCAAGTGGACAACGATAAGGGCTTGCACCGAACCTATGTAGAGTGAGATGCATAGAATCCGACAAGTATGCATTAGAGAGTCAGCATATAACATTGGTATTTTCTTGACTTAGTTTTATGCATGATGTTTCCTGTTTTATACATTCGACACTTAGTCTAGTTTCACTTGATGTTTTCATGTTTTACTATTGCTATTTATTATTTAATTTACTCTTACTGTTGATACATGTTGTTTATGACTTTATCCTTTATGCTTTATCTATGTTGCTTTTCTTTTGATGTCACTCACACCATTATGGCTGACCCATGTAGTTTTGGGGGTTAAGATTATCTCTAGACTCATGTTTTACAGGTAGATACTTATAGCTTGGGATTTGGATGCTTGTGCTAGAGTGATGTTATGGCTTATGTAAATTGTAAAAAAATATGTTGTAAAATAAATAATTTGTAATTCAAGGTGTTTGTTTTTCCGCTGTGCTTTGTAAAAAATTAATGTAATAAAAGTTGAAAAATTTTCTCTGTGGTTTGGCTATGTTTACTATTACCATTGAGATTGATGCTGGGAATTGTGCCACGTATTTCTGAGATATCATATTGAAAATTTGGAGCGCTACAGTTGTAGCGACGTCGAGGCGGCGAAGTTGGATGCTTCGAGACTCCAACGTGGAGGAGGAGTAGCTTGTCGGAGGTGCTCGGTCTCCAACGCTGGGGCTAGGAGGAGTAGCTTGCTTCGAGACTCCAACGCCGACGTGAGAAAAAGCCCTTCTTACTTGGAAGAGAAATCGGACTTGGGAGTGAAAAAAAAAGATGAACACAGAAAGAATATAGAAGGAAGGATCCCTCTTATCCAGGGTATTCTGAGAAATCTTGGTCTCTAGTTTTGAGAGTCGCTCGACGGTCTCGAAGGTGTAGTTAGAAGTTCATCGAAGCAACTATAGAATAGAAGAGTTTTAGAATCAATCAATATCTGCCCAAAGAACGGATGGATCTCCGAGAATCAATGTCTTCGCGAATGTCTGGTGGACTGCCTTGGACGACCGGGGCTAGGTCGGCCGGGGTGGTTGGGGTTGGCCGGAGAGAGGCGAGGGGAAAGGTGATAAATCTGATATTGATTGAGTTGAAATGGATTGATTGATTGATTGATTGATGGATGGATGATTGACTGATTGATTGGTTGGTTGGTTTTTGAATATTTGAATTTCAAATTAGGGTTTGAAATTCAAATTATATTAGAGGAGTAGAGGGGAGATTTGAATCATGTTTGAATTTCAATTTAGATTTTTGAAATTCAAAATATTTTCGGGAGAGCGGGAAAGGATTTGTGGGGTAACAAGGTGAGGGAGAGTGTGTGTAATGGTGAATTTTGAATTTCAGATTTTATATTTGAAATTCAATTTCAATTTGAGCTAGAGATTGAAAGTTAAATAACATTGTTGGAGAGATTGGCGAGTGCAAGCATTACATTTGTTGGGCGGTGATGTTCGCAGGCGGTATAGATCATCTGTAGCATCGGTTTAATGGTCGAAAACAACGACTACTATTGAGGGTTGGATTTGACGCAATCGGAAGAAGGCATCGCGGTGGGGTTGGTTAGGTAGATCCAAGATGACAACGTTATTTGGAAAGGAGTAAGTATGCCAGCAAGAGATGGTGGATGTGTTTGTGGTCATGATGGACGTTTGGGGGAAGGTGGAGGGAGTTTCTGGGTGGAGAATTATTCTGATGGACTTGAATTTTAATTTAGAGTTTTGAAACTCAAATTACATTTGGGAGGTGATGAACGTGTGTGAGGGATTTCATTTGGGCTTTTGGTCGCGATTAAGAGTTCAGATTGAGTTGCTTAATTTTGTCCTTCATTGAACGATCGTTGGTGATGGTGCTAATCCTCACCATTGCGTGGTGCGATTTTGTCTATATCGTTAGGATGATGTGCGAGTCGTCGATATGGTGGAGGATGTACGAGCTGTGACAGTTGTGATAGATGTGCAAGCCGGCGCCGATATGGTAGATGTGTGAGTCGTCGCTAGTTTAGGAGTTTGAGCGAGATTGTTGCTGTGGGGAGAGTGATGTGAGTTGTTGCTGGTCTGCTGATGACCAAGTCGTCCCAGAGACGGTGTTCGGGCTAGTCATCAGTGACGTCACGAACGGAACATCGGCCACCATGGTGGTGAATGAGCTGAGCGTCCCAGATTAGAGAAGTGACAAGTCGTCACTGGATGGGCAGAGTGGCAAGTCATTATCAGAATTGTGATTAGTCGAGTCGTCTCCAGTATGTTGTTCTGATTAGGTGTCACCGAATGGGGTAGAGAAGTCGTTGCTGGAGTGGTGTTCAAGTTAGATGTCGCTTGAAGGTGCATGGGCAAGTGGAAACTATGGTTGGTGCTCGATGAGTCGGTATCTGATTGATCAATAGGAATTTTGCATGCGTCTCATCTGATAGGTGGGAGAATAGATTACATGTGTCTTCGTCTATAAGTTTAGCTAGAGCAGGGACTAGTTAATGTTGTAGACTTAACTGAGTAATTGTTTTCTGTTGTTCCGTTTTAGAAACAGATAGATGTCATATATTTGTAATACTTAGTTCGTTAATAATTTATTAATGAAGCGGTGACGCGGTCACTTTTTTATCCAAAAAAAAAATCAGCTACCAAAGCAAAATTGTCTTGAACTTGCTAGTGTTGCTACTGCAAAAAAAAAATTCAAAATGTGTGAAGGTATATTGAATTAATGTATAGCTCACACAGCATTACTAACTAATGATTTCGATAAATAATGTAGCTAGAAAATATTGTCAAACAAATTCGACCTTCAAATTGTGACATTTGACCAGTGCTCTCAATGAGTTACATAGAGCTAAGCTGAACTCACTGCATATCAAGTTATCAAGGCCATGCATAGCCTAAACATAAAGGAGTTGAACTAGGTAAAGCCCTATAAATTATAGCTATAGAGCATCCACAGTCGTTATGTATTTATGCATATTATGCACATTTTCGTCAAAAATGCACTACACTCGTGTGGCATTTATGCATATTTTATCTTTTCTGCTACGGTAGAATGGTATATTTGAGAATGTATATAACAATATGCATAACATAAATGACGAAACATCATGTTTCGTCCGTAATATTTTATAACATTTTTAAAAGATCGGACGAAACATCTTGTTTTCGTCCAATGATATTGTGTATTTAAAAAAGGCCAAATTGCGTATAAAATCACGATCTTTTTATGAGTTGCAAATAAAACCCCACTTTTTCAATATTGCAAATTAAATCATCACCTTTTCTAAACATTGCAAATTAAATCATTACGGGCTGTGGGCTCAAATCGTAGCCCAATTGCTGACGTGTCTTGGCCCGTGTATTTACACGTAGGATAATAAAAAAAAAAGAAAAATGAGGTGGAATAACCCCTGCACGACGCCGTTTGGATGGTATGAACTCAACTTAATTTGGCTCCAAAGCTGCTGAACAAAACGACGACGTTTGGATCCCTTTGCCATTATTAAACAGCATAACCCCGCAAGAACCCTAATTCTCCCAATTGCAGAACACTAGACCTAAATACTCGATTCTCACACTTCTCGCTCTTCTCCAATTTTAATTACGTAGGAAAAAATGTCAACCGAGTCCTGTATAATTTTCATAAAATTGCACAAATAGCCCCCAAACAAAATTCCACAAATAGTCAAAAAACATAGTTGAATTAGGATCAAACTTCAGAATTGTTATTCAAAACATACCAGTACTAACCTCCAAAATTACCAAAAAACCCCAAAATTCAAAATTACAAAATATAGCCAAAAAACAAAGTAAACTTCAGATTTTTGAAATAGAGTAGCTAAACTTCAGATTGTGCTCTACTCTCTTGAGTGTCCAAATTATTCTAAATCACATCAGAGGCTGATCTAGATGAACCTCCCCTTCCTCTTGTAGATGAACCCCCCCTTCCTCTTGTTGATGAACCCCTCCTTCCTCTTGTAGATGAACCTCCCCTTCCAGTTGAATTAGAAGCATGCATGGAAGGAATGAATTGAACTCTCTTCTCATTTGACATCTAAACATATTACATTGTTTCCATCCTTAGCAGTAGCACAAAGAAGAGCTCCACCCAAAAATGTCTTCAAAAAGCAACCATCAAATCCTATGATTGGTCTGCACCCATGCAAAAACCCTTTCCTAAGTGCACTAAACCCAATATAAAATGCTTTGAAGACACTACCATCCTCCAACAAAAACTCAAACCTCCCCTCTCTATCAACTCTCTGTAGCTCAGCCATATAGCTTCTAAGTAAGGCATAATGCTCAGCCACTGATCCTCTCAGCATTTCCAGTGCCTTCCATTTCCCTCTGTATAGTTTCCATTTTGTGGGCTCCACAGCAAAATTTTTCAGTATATCTTCTGCCAACTGAGCAATGGTCATATTTGGATTTGTTCTAAAGGTGTTGAGATACTCATTTGCAATCCAATATGATGTTGCTTGTCTTGTGTGCATATCTCTACTACATTTATGATCACCTACCAACCTCTTAATTGCAACCATGCCTTCAGATTTGATTACACTGGCATAAATTCTCCAAGGGCAACCCTCTACACATCTAGCTTCAACCTGCCTTTTATTTGTTCTCACATTTTTCAAATCATATCCATTAAGTATTGCCACTTTCTGAACTACTCTTCTACATTGCTCAATACTATCAAACCTCATGCCCAACACAAATTCAAGCTTTTTATGATCACAGCTTGGATCATAAATGTTCCTTTTTTTCTTTCTTCCAAAAGACAGCTTTTCACTATCAAACTCATCACCCTCATCACCCTCATCACTGCTAGATGAAAGTGATCTTAGTGCACAATCAGAATCTTCACAGTCTGACTCCATTTTTTCAGAAAGTGCAATTTGTTGATTGTTGGTGTGGCACATGTTTGCATCTTCATTTTTCATTTTCTTGTATTTGGTAATATTGCTCCTGGCCTCCACATACTCCTCATCATCTGAAGCTAAGTCATGCTCAGATTCCACATCATCAGAAGAGCTCTGATCAATTGGCATATAATCCTCATCTTCACTGCTATCATGCTGTTTAATAATGGCAAAGGGATCCAAACGTCGTCGTTTTGTTCAGCAGCTTTGGAGCCAAATTAAGTTGAGTTCATACCATCCAAACGGCGTCGTGCAGGGGTTATTCCACCTCATTTTTCTTTTTTTTTTATTATCCTACGTGTAAATACACGGGCCAAGACACGTCAGCAATTGGGCTACGATTTGAGCCCACAGCTCGTAATGATTTAATTTGCAATGTTTAGAAAAGGTGATGATTTAATTTGCAATATTGAAAAAGTGGGGTTTTATTTGCAACTCATAAAAAGGTCGTGACTTTATACGCAATTTGGCCTTTAAAAAAAAATATATTTATCGGACTGATGTTTCATCTGAGAAAAATCCCAAATTTTTTTTGTTTTAACTAAAAATTTAGTTAGTTAATTAGGTGATTAATTAGCTTAATTAGATATTTAGTTAGATAATTAGTTAAATAATTAAAGTTAGTTTTAATTAATCAAATTAAACCCTTAATTAACTTAATCTCACCACTGCTAAGAAACATGATGTTTGGGCCCCACAAAAACTTATTAAACAAAATAAGCACTCTAACATTTTCAATTCGTCGCGGATTTCAAATAGTATCCCGAGGCGGAAGATGTGGACTCACCAACTACCTCCACCCACCTTCACCACTCCCACCATCACCACAACGACAAGCTTGAGAGGAGCTACGATCATCACTCCCTAACCATGCCGAAGCGCGCGAGGGACAAAACTCATGGAAGGAAGAGGATAGACGACGAGGATCACTATCGAAGCAAAGCCAGGACGATGAACTCAGATCGTTATCCGACTGGTCATAGAGACCGGTCGAGGGTGAAGGAGACACGAGGTCCACACTCAGGGAAGGAACGGGAGGAGACAGCCAAGGAAAGAGCGACCACCAACAGGAACGTCGCGAGACCTCGTCGTCCTTCACCAGAGGCATGTCAGATGGAAGCAAGAGCAGTGGAGAGCTACAAAAGGACCTTCGCGGAGGTGATGAGAGGCATTAAAAGAGATGCGGTAGAGCATAGAGCTTGCCGACGATCACCTTTAGTGGAGAAAGAGACACCTATGAAAGAGAAGACGAAGACGGCGAATGGATTCTCGTCAAGCCCAGAAAAACTCCGAAAAAATCGTCGACTCGCAGTTACTCCGGCCAGAGGAAAGCGGAAGCTAGACCAAGCTATCACAAATGCGCTCAAACCGGCCACTCTATTAACAATTGCAAAAACGACTGATTTTGCTATGTTTGTAGGTCGTCCGACCACATTTCGACGGCATGCCCAAGAAACAAAGCTACGTCGACCTCCAAGGATCCTCCTAGCTCTCACGCGGTGCCACTGAACTCCGATGCGAGTAGGACTCAGGAGAGCGTCACAGGCGATAGGAAAGTGATTACGGTGAAGATCACTCATACACCTCTAATGGCGGATTTCGAGAGAAGATACAAGGGTGGCATGGTGGTGAAGGCACAGATGGGCAATCCTAATGTTAAAGATATTTCGGAACTGTTAGTGGCAGCCATTTCGCCGATGTCAAATTGGGTAGTGCAAGAGATATCCAACAGCACTTTCTTTGTCCGCTGCAGCGATGCTGAGGAGACGGTGGCCGCGCTCAACATGAAGGGGCTGATGGGAAGAGATTCTCAGGGCATGGAGTCCTTCGCTACTTTCAGGCCATGGTCACGCAAGTTCAGAGCTCTCAAAGCGGAATCGGTCAACTCAGTGTGGATTCACCTCTTCAACTTACCCTTCCACTGTTGGGTCACTTCAGGCTTCCAAAACATCGTTCGTCAATTCGGAATGCTGATCGAGGTCGACAAGGGGACAATCACTCACACATGCTGCAAGTTTGCGAGAGTGCATATTGGGGTCGCAAGCAAAGTCGATATCCCTTTGAAAATTATCCTGGACTTCGAAAGCAAATCTTATGAGGTGCTCATCGTCGTTGAGGCAAAAAAATCTGTTTCGTTTCGTGGTATGGAGCTGGTGAACGAAGGAGGAACCGACGGCCAAGATTCAATGTTCGAGGTAGACGATAAGCTTAGACCGCTGGATAGGGGAGAGATCAATCTCGGTCGTTCATCAAGAAATCAAGCCCAGCGCGTCCCTGAGCCGCTCATCAACAGCCAGGAGAATCAGAGCCTTCCATTTCAAAGTTAGTTGAGGCGGGATGGGGTCGATGACGTGGCTAAGGACAAAGCGTCCAAATCATGGCAGCGCCGAAAGCTATGTCACGTGATTGAAAGGACTGATGTACGAGGTGGGTCAGAAGGTTCCTATCCGTTGGGTACAGCTGTGTATGAGGGAGCAGAAGAGCAGACTGCGACATTGGTTCTAGAGCCAAGCACAAAAAATAACGATAAAGTAGGGATTCTCAAAAAAAGATACTGTGAAGGTGAGGGATTTGAGGCTAGTAAGGAAATGGATATTGGGAAAGAGGATTGGACTCATTTCACAAAAGAAGAAGTTGAAGAATCAATTAGATTAGCAATGAACTCATTAGTAAACATGAGAGCGTCTGGACTTCATCTCCACGGGCAAAAGTCTACTCCTATAGAGAAAGAGGGAACAGAAAAAGTGGGGGTTCTACCCAAAGATGTTGGACCCATAATTCAAGAAATTGAGATTCAGCAATCGCCAGACCAAGATACTCAGGGGGGGATGATTGGGGCCTTAGACGGAATTTGGGAGGACAACATAATTTTGGATACTGAAACAGAGATAGGCGGCAAGGAGATGAAGGGAAGCGTATGCAGTAGCAATAGCAAGAAACTCACTGAATATCAGAGGAAGGGAAAGAGACAGATAAACAAGGGGGAGGTGCAGATAATTAGCCAGGATGGAGCTAATAAAGGGTCGGCAAAAGGTATGGACCAGGAGGCGACGGATGGAGGTATTTTTAATCACGACTTCTCCATATTAAATTCTTTAAATGATGATTCACTCATTTATTTTGCTAGTATCTACGGTTTAGTCATGGACTCTAACAGGGTAGATCAACTAGAAAATGTAGCAATCATTAGAGGGGAGTCTAAGTCGACATGGGCTTAAGACGATGGGAGTCTCTTTGAGGGTAGAGAGTAGGTGCTTAGAGTCGATTGTTTTGATGGTGTATATCTTTTGGAATGTTAGGGAGATGAGGCAAAACAGCAAAAAAAGAACAATCTCGTTATCTCTTAATAAAATTCGACCCACCATTTGTGGGTTGCAAGAGACTAGAATGGAGAATCATTCAATAGGTGATTTCAATTGCCTTATATGGGCAATCAACTTTGATTAGAGATTTAAATCGGCTATGGGATACTCCGGTGGCATAGCGCTTGGGGTGGACGTACGGACCTTCGAGATTTTAGAAGATTTTATTGGAAACTTTACAGTGTCAATTAGAATTAGAAGGAGATGCGATGATTGGGAACACGTCGTTACGACTGTGTACGGACCTTATGACTCCAGGTTGCGCAAAGATTTCTGGAAAGAGCTTAGACACATCAAGAGTAGATGGGATCGACCTTGGGTGGTAGAAGGAGATTTCAATATCACTAGATACCAAGACGAGCATAGAGGTAGAGGTCACAGCCGCACCGAGCAAGAGATGTTCAATAATGTAATAGATGACCTGGAATTGATGGAACTAGATATGATAGACAGAAAATTCACTTGGTCCAACAAGCAACAAAACCCAACCCTTGTAAAATTAGATAGAGTCTTGGTGTCTAACGACTAGGAGGATATGTTCCCACTAGCAAAAGTGAGATCCATCGTTCGATACACGTCTGACCATCTACCGTTAGTCATAGACTACATTGGGAACTACGGGAATAAGTTCTTCCCTTTTATATTCGAGAAGTCTTGGACTATAATGGACGAAACACGTTAGTTGATTCGGGAGTCCTGGTAACGTCCAACATCGCAAAACACGGCCGTAGGAATCTGGGTGGAAAAGACAAGACGCCTTCGGAGGGAACTAAAAAGGTGGGATAGACTAAAACTTCGTAGCATCAACTCTAGAAGGGAGATGCTCGGCAGAATCCATGACCTAGAAGCTTTACAAGAAGATAGAGACTTGACAGGACCAGAGAAGGAGGAGCTGGCAAATGGGAGACTAGAGCTATAATATATACAAACCATGGAGGAAATGCATTGGAAACAACGCTTGAGATTTCAGTGGCTAAAGGAAGGGGATGCCAACACAAGCTTCTTCCACAAGGTGGCAAACGGAAGAAGAAGACAGAATCATATAGTAGGGCTGATCGTGGATGGAATCTGGACGGAGAACGAGGAGCTCATCAGAGGACAACTAGATAACAAGTATTGCGAACTGCTAGGCATAAGGAGCAACGCGAGATGCCGTCTCAGGACAGATATGTGGAACTCTTCCAGGATAGTCGGGAGCAAAGGAATTGAGAATATATTCTCGGAAGAGGAAGTGTACGAAGCAGTCAAGAAGCTGGGACAGGATAAGGCACCGGGACCGGACGGGCTGCCTATATTCTTTTACAAGATATATTGCTAGTTTGTCAAGAACGACATGATGAACATCTTTAAAGAACTACACGATGGAAACGCACGCTTGGACAGGCTCAACTATGCTTCTATTATACTAATCCCCAAAAATCAGGAGGCGCACACGGCAGAGGATTTTAGACCAATCAGCCTAATAAATGGATCGTTCAAAATTGTCACGAAAGTCCTCGCCCAAAGACTGGCACCATGTATGGAGGAGGTGGTCACGCCGTCGCAAAGTGGTTTCATCCGAGGAAGAGATATCTTGGACAGTATAGCGACTGCCCACGAAATCGTCTTCAGGGGTAACAAAGGGAAAGCAGATGGATTCCTCCTCAAACTAGATTTCGAAAAAGCTTACGATTCGGTACATTGGGATTGTCTGGATGAAGCACTTGAACTTAAGGGCTTTGGAACGAAATGGAGATCAAGGGTCCAGCTATGTGTACAAAGAGGAAAGTCATGCGTACAGGTAAACGGATGGCAAGGTAGGGAAATTCGATGCAAAGAGGCCTCAAGCAAGGGGATCCGCTTTCGTCACTGTTGTTCGCCATCATAGCGGATGGATTGGCCAAGATGATCAAGAGAGCACAAGATAACAATGTCATTAAGGGAATCAAGATCAATGGGATAGCTCAGCCCATGACGATTCTGCAGTACGCCAACGACACACTATTATTTGGAAGGACAAAAGTTGAGGAAGTTGTAGTGATTAAGGCGAATGATATACATCATCCATAAGCTGTCCAATTATAAGCTCAACAAGATCTTTATAACACATTTATGCAGGCAAATATAATGATCACATGAGCTGAAAATAAAATAACCATCATCCAGATAATACATCAACATCGGGTCAAGTTGCCCGGGAATACAATGTGCCATAATTAAAACAGTATGATAAGCAGTTCGCTATAACAACTAGATAAAATAGCGACTGAAAGAAAAACAACATGAAGTAGTAATAAAGCAGCAACGATCGTCTAGAGAGTCTGTTCCGCGAGACCATCAGTACCTGTATAATTATTAACTCAAAGAAAAATAGAAAAGTACCCATTAGAGCTTGTTTCGGGCAGCAAGTAACAACAAGCAGTAAAAGAGGTAATATAACAAGATATAACATGGAAGAAACAAGAAGTAGCAGTGCAAATACAATATGGAATGAAGCAAAGAACTGGGACAATATGATCATGTAAGTAATAACTGTAAACTAGTGTATTCAAGACTTCAAAGTATAATCGATTGATAACTTGGGCTCAGTTAATCGATAATCATGTAATCAAGAATCAAGAGTCATGTAATCAAGAATCAAGAGTCATGTAATCAGGAATCACGAGTCATGTAATCAAGAATCATGTATTCAAGAATCATGCTTAGTGGAAATCTCGAGTTTATCTATTTTATTAACTTATCTAATGCACGCAATCATGTGTCTCATACCACAAGTTCAGTGCATATCAATCATATGACGTTTAGACTTAAGTAGTATCAAGACATGTAATCAAGAATCATGTAATCGAGAATTGTGTAATCAAGAATTGTATAATCAAGAATCAAGAATCAAGAATCACTATTGCGGGAAACACGTGCTCCCTTCTGAGTATACTCCCCTATATTGTCCATTACTAAGTTGTACCCTTATAACCCCGGCTTGTTATTCTTTTATAATTAATGATGAACATGCAGCTGGTACGACTAGTGGAACGGTGTAATCAAGATAGTTAAATCAAGAAAAATATTAAGGGCAATAATCATGGATACGAGACGTAAAATGAGTACATGTATCGAGAGTAGTTATCATAGAATTATCAAGTGGTATAAAATGCATGCTAGAAAAATATCAAGGGCAGTAATTATGGGTATGAGATGAAAGGGTACATATATCGAGAGTAGTTATTATAGAATTATCAAGTGGTATAAAATGCATTATATGAGAAAATCTATCAACCTATTATATTAATGCAAGTTGTTATTACAAAAACAATACACACACTTAGTTCATTAAATATGAAAAATAACGGGTTTATATGCAAAAACGTAGAGATGAATTTTAAGACAACTTGACATATCTGCATTCAAATTCACTTTTCCGTTGTTATAGAAAAGCAAATCCGATTCCATCAGAGATTCTAGAAAGTAGACGCTCTTCCGGTTCCAACGCATATTCACACGATACATTCTAGAGATAGTATTTATGCGTACAAATTCATTCTTCGCTGGTTTCGATGTTTCGCACGCATTCTGGAAATTCAGAGTCACAGTACTAAAATTGTGACATCTCACAATCTATACATCAGATTGAGAAACCGTAAGATGTTCTAGATATCTAGAATCGAAGGGCTACGATTTTCATGTAGAAAGTTTCTCGATCCAGTATTGGAAAAATGAACGAATTCTCAGTACAAGAGACCGGTTAGTGATCCCGTGCAGGTTCAGAAATTTACGATATGACAGTACTAAAATCGTGATATCTCACAATCTATACATCGGATTGAGAAATCGTAAGATGTTCTGAATTCGAGAATCGATGAGCTACGATTTTCACGTAGAAAATCTTCAATCCAGTATTAGGAACATAGTCTAATTCTTAGTGCATGGTCAAAAAATTTAGAGATAGCAAAGTTGGATATTCGATATTCGATAGCACGATTCGAAATATGTTAACGGTTCACTCTTGAGTTGATATAGCATGGAACAAGTGACTAGAATGAAATTTGACAATAAAACATGTAATAACTTGACTACTTGTCATGAGTCCAAGAAAAATACTTGTACGAGAACAAAAAGAGTGTACAAGATACTTGCCTTATAACGTGACGATTTCAGTGGTGGTTTTAACCACGAAAAGAAGGAGCGACGTCGGCAATGGATGGTGACACAACAGCGGCAAGAATGGTATCAAGACGGCAACGAGCGAGCAACGGTAGCAACGGTGAGCGATGGCGATGAGCAACAACAATAACGAGGAGATGGCGCGATGTCGGGTTGTTTGGGATTGAGTTCGGGTTGTTTTTGGGGTTCACGGGGCCATAGGAGCGGAGTCGTCGGCTCGAAGGTGGATGATAAAGTGGAGCTCGGGTGTTGGCTTGGGCACTCGGGTGTGAAGGAGGCCGAGGAAGAGAAGGAGACAGAGAAAGAGAAGAAGAAGGGACGTAGAGATGAGTTTTGTGTGTGTGTGTATATATATAGAAGAAAATGAGATAGACATCATGCTAATGCATGCATGGTGTATATTATATATATAATATAATATATAGTATATGTTAGGAGGAGGTGTAGAAAAATATGGTTGGCTGTGGAAAAATGAGTAGGATTAGGAGTAGGGGAATTAGGAAAAATGTGGTTGGCTGTAGAAAAATGTAAAAGAAGACAGAAGAGGGGGTTGACGGAAGAGGAAATTAGGAGTAGTAGGGTGGTGGAGGCAGAGTAGAGTAGGAAAAAAATGAGAGAGTTAGGCGTAGAATTAGGCAGGGTGGTTTGGTTGTGAGTGAGTGATTAACGGGAGCAGGTTAGGATTAGGATTAGGATTAATCAGGGTTTAAAATTTGTATTTAAACTCCGATCGAAAAATTACAAGATTATAGAATTGATCAGAAAAATATTCTGGCTCTAGATAAAGAGTCCAAAGAGAAAAGTAAAATTTATCTGAAAATTGAAGTACAAAAATTTACGTAATAAAATACGTACAACTGGAACAGGGAGTTACATCAGGATTGAAAGTAAATCTCCGGAAGAGTTGTGTAATCCCTATTAGTGATCATTTGTCAACCCCGACAAACAACATCACTGCAATTTTAGGTTGTGAGAGGGACGAATTCCCAATCAAATACCTAGGGACGCCAATCAGACCGGGTCCATTGCTAAAAGAGGACTGGACACCCCTTATTGATAAAATTGCTAAGAAGCTGAGTGGATGGAATAGTAGATACCTCTCTTTAGGAGGTAGGATCACATTACTCAACTTGGTTCTAAACGCAATTCCACTATACCTGATGTCAATCTATGAATTGCCAAAGTGGGTAATTAACAAGATAGATAAGATGAGAAGACGTTTCTTATGGAAAGGAACCGATGAGGGAAACAAAGGGTTTCACCTAGTCAAGTGGGGCCTCCTTAGATGTCTGGGGTAGGTGGAGAGAGAGTTTCATTAGGAGAGAGGACATTAAGGCTTGGGAGATAGCAGGAGCAGCAACCCTGTGGAGTCTATGGCTAGACCGAAACGACTTATGCTTTCGGAACATTAGTTTTAGATTTTCAACTTCTATGCATACAATTTTTTTTCTTATACATGACTGGGCAGGGTTTGTGGGAGCAAGGAAGAAGTTAAAACTGACCAAGGAGGAGTAGAGCTTCAAGGCAAAGGGAGGAGAGCGTGTTTCTCACCTCAGTAGAGGACGTGGCTAGTTGATTGTTGAGTTGTACTTTGTTGTTTTTGATGTACTCTTGATGATACTTGTAGTACCCCTTATTTTTAAATATAATTTTAAATATTTATAAATGAATTAAAATGATTTTCTGGAGATTTAATAAATATTTTTCTAAAGATTTATCTTTTCGCACATGCAAAACACGTGCAAATATTTTGGTGTAAATATTCAATTTTATATTTTTAATAAATTTTTTCCTACTTATAATAGAGTATATTCTAAATTTTGGGATTTTTCTGAGTAAAGAAACTATTTTTATAAATACCTCGAAAGATAGGGGCTTTTATGTAAAAAACCGTTTGGATCTCAAACAAATAATAAAAATTCGTTTTTTCTGAATTTTGGGCTTTCCATGGTCATCATTAAAATTAAAATATATTTAAATTTTATTTAGAGTCTATTTGGTAAAGATTTAAACAAATATGGTATTTTTGCAAATATAGAATTTATGTTGGATCTTGTGCAAATATTTTTCTGGAAAGTAAAAGTCAGATATTTTAAATGGAAAATATAATATGTATTATTAGATATTATTTCTGAATTTTCTAGATTTTTATGAATATTTTATGATGTATTTGCAAATATTACAAAAAGAAGGACTTTTGTGCAAAATTGCCACCCTGAGTACAAATCCAAATTTTCTTTATTTCTGGGCTGTGCTGGATTGCTGGACAACTCAGTAGTAAAAGGATTTGATTTGGTTTTAATTTATTTAACTTATTTTAACTACTTTATAAAGAAAGGTTTATATATGTAAAGTAATAATTTGTTAAAGGATTATTTTGCAAATGTGTTTAAAACCCTAATCCTTCAATTTCCAGCCTATTTAAAAGATGGAGTGCAGCCGTCTTTCACTGTACAACACAAGGTTTTATTATTTTTTATTTTCTTGGAGATTTAAAGAGGGGATCTTGGATTCTTTGCAAATGAGGGATTCTTCATCTTGCTTTGTTATATTCGTTTGATCTCTCCATCGAGGTGAGTGATGTAAATTGTTTTGTTGTTTTGTTTTATGAATATGGTATGTGGTGTTTCTTCTATTAGAAAGCATGCTAGGGTTGGTATGAATATGTATGTTGGATGGATGATAAGATTGGATCTTTGAGAAGAACCCTAGTTATTTGTAAGTAGAATTGCATGCGGAAAATTTTGGATTGTAGGAAAACCTAACATAAATTGTGAGTAGGCTATTTCTTTTGGATTATTGCTGATTTGATTGAGTATGATGGATGTTATGTATTAATTGATTAAAGAAGAAATTTTTGGGACTATTGGTGAGTTGGATGAAAACAACTTGGCCATGTTAATGATAAATTTGTTTATGAATCAACTATTGAGAATAGTTGAGATTGAGTTTGAGGAATTTTGAGAATGAGTAATGGATTAAAAGAACATGTCTTGAGGATTTGAATTGTGATGACTAAAATTGGGGATTGGTACATTTTTTGATTTAATTTGGGGATTTGTGATTTTGTGAAAGAGTTCGCTTGAATTTGGATTTACACAAATACTAAGTTTGATATATGAATATTTTGTTATTTTAGTTTATGGATTTGTGGAGCTCTTTTGGTGCACAAGTATGCACAAACGTTTTTCCTAGATATCGTCTTTTTGTTGTTTAAGAAGAAATTGAGTTTTATGCGTTTTCGAAAGATTTTACTATATCTCAACTTATTTTGGTATTGATATGTTTTGAAATATAAAATAAGGTTATTTTGATGTATGATTGATTCTTAAAAATTCTAATTTTGATATATGCACACATTCATGTTTTTAATTTGAAGAAGTTCATCAAAAAGCTATTTTATCAATTCAAGTGGTTTTTGATTGGTTTTTATGGATCTTTGTATATCCTATAAGTTGTATTCGATCATATCAGAAATATACTTTTTATAGATTTCGTTTTCGTAAAGTAAATCTTCGTATCAGTTGAATTATGCACAACCCAAATTGTAGTCTGTAGGTGAGGCAGTCGACTGGTATGTTTCGACAGTCGACCGTCGCTACCTGGCTGCTGTGTTTTCCCGTTTTTCTTGAAATCAAGTGCGGAACAGTCGACTGAACAATTTCTCCAGTCGACTTTCTCTGCTCTGTTTTGATATTTTCTCAAGGTGTTGGATTTTCACTCTGGACAGTCGACTGATGTCTTTTACAGTCGACCGTCAATAGAATTATTTTCTTAAAAATGTTGGATTTCGCTCTGGACAGTCGACCGACTCTGGTTTGCAGTCGACTGTTACTGATGTTCCTTGAGTTTTCCAGGTGTTCTTTAAATGGTTGATTCTTTAAAAGTTTTTGGATTTATAACTTACTGCTAAATATTATTCTTTCTATAGAACATATATTTTCAAGATATTTTATTATTGAATTTGGATTCTGAAATTTTATAAAGTTTTGGATTTTGTTGATTGGAGAGGTTTCTCCCTTTGATCGTTTTGACGATGGATTAGTGAGTTTTGGTCTTGTTGAGATCTTTAGAAATTGTGTGGGAGTCCTGGTACCGGCAGTTGAGATTTGTTGAGTTAGACCTGGGGGGTCTTGGTTTGGTTGTTGTTGAGTATTTAAGTCCGGCAGGTTACACTATAGAGATGAGGATTTTTTGTGGTTTAATAATAATCAACTTAAGGACAGGCACTAGTGGGGATGTGATGGAACTTGGAAAACGTAAGTATAGGCTCATGGTTTTGTTAGTCCAACGGATGCGTTCCATGACTGTTTGTTGTTATGTCCCGAGAGGACAATTGTATGTTCGCGTGTCGAGGGTCTGCAGGCCTATTCACGGAGCATGCAGGGTGCATTCGCGTGTCGAGGGTCGGCAGGCCTATTCACGGAATGTACTTGGTATATCTGCACGTCGAGGTCCTTGCAAGCCTATTCGTGGGGTACACGGGTTTGGGAGATGATTCTCCGGTTGTTTTTGAGCTATCTTACATGATGCTTGCGCGTCGTGGGCTGTGGTGCCTATTTGCGGAGTATTCTGGATCTTGTTTCACATCACCGTGGTAGGATTAGTGGCATAACGAGGGGTTATCCCTATAAGTGGAGATCGTTAAGGGCTTGCACCGGACCTATGTACTATGGAATGCATAGAATTCGACAAGTATGCATTAGAGAGTCAGCATATAGAGCTTGTGTTTTCTTGACTTGGTTTTATGCTTGTATTTTTTCTGTTTTCTTTTCCTACACTTGACACTTAGCCTAGATTCACTTGATGTTTTTATGTATTACTATCTACTATCTTATATTTCTTGATGTTTTCATGCTTTACTTATTTGTTATTTCTCATTCCCTTATTCTTGCTGATGATACATGTTGTGGATGACTCTATGTTTTATGATTTAATTATGTTGCTTTGTTTTTATGTCACTCACACCTTTATGGCTGACCCCTTTAGTTTTGGGGGTTAGGGATCATCTCTAGCCTCATATTTTACAGGTTGTTGTTGCTTAGAGCTTGGGGTTTGGATGCTTGAGATAAATTGATGTAATAGAGCTTTTGTGTAAATTTTGTAAAAGAAGTGTTGTAAAAAGAAAGTTTGTAATTCAAGGTGTTTTGTATTCCGCTGTGTTTGTAAAGATTGTTGTAATAAAAGTTGAAATAAAAATTATCTGTGTTTTTGGTCTATGTGTATTATTACATTGAAGTTGATGCTGGAAATTGTGCCACGTATTTCTAAGATATTATATTGAAAATTCGGGGCGCTACAATACTTTTGTTCGTCTACTTCGATACTATGTGGAGGTTGTATTAAGGGTTCGATAATAGGACCCTGTTTTGCATGTATTTCTGTACTACTTAGTTTCGTTAATAATCATTAATGAAACGATGAAAGTGGGTCATCTTTTTATCCAAAAAAAAAACTTATTAAACAGTTGTAAAAATATTTAAATTTTATAACTAAAAAACTTTAAAAAATCACATGAATTTAGATAGACAATACATCATATTTTGTCTGTTCGTTTTTTAAAAAAGTTTGCTATATTTTGTCATTTTCCCCCTGCAACAAAACAACGAATTGCTATTTTTATTTATCCATATATGTATTTTTTAGCTCTCACAACTGTGGATGCTTACATAGGTATATTCTCAAAAAATAAACTTAAAAACAAACAAACGAAATAAAAAAATAAAAGCGAATTATGAAATCTATTTGTTGTGGTTGGAGAAACTATGAAACATAGGATTTTTTTCTTCCAAAAAGGACATATTTTTTAAAAATAAATACCAAACTGACTCACATTCGAAACTAATTACTAAATTGATCCACTCGCTATTTCAAATAGCGAGTCTACTTTAATTATGGTCGCTGTTTGAAACATTAAGTTTAGCTTAAGTGTTTTGAGACTTGACAAGATTTCTGTGGGTATTGGAGAAATCTCTATAACTAAATTCGCTGTTTCGAACAACGACCATAATTGAATTAGATTCGCTATTTGAAACAACAAGTCTAGTTCAATTACGGTCGCAGTTCGAAACAGCGAGTTTATTTTTAGTGTTTTGAGACTTCACAAGATTTGTCCAAGCATTTGAGAAATTTCTACTGCTAAACTCAATGTTTTAAATAGCAAACTCATTATCAAATAAGTCGCTGTTTCCGATAATTAGTTTTGAAAGTTTGTCAGTTTTGGTATTTATTTTTGAAAAGTGGGTAATTTTTTGGGAAAAAATATTCGAAATATAGTTCACAAGTTCTTTTAGAGGATCTGGCTTACGTCCACGTCCTCTGATTTGACAATCAACGGTCCTGGTCACTTCACAATTCCACATATTTTATTCAATTATTTAATTATTCCTCCTATATATATATAATAAATTACAAAGAAAGCTATCAAGTGGCTCTCATTCAATTTCACCTCAAATCAATGGCCTAGATCTAACCTCACAAAACATATTTTTCCTCCGAAAGTTTCCCCCCAAAACTCAAATTCAAATCCACCACCCAAAACAACTCCTATATTTATTTAAATTTTTTTTTTCTCTCTCTCTTCCTCCCTCTTCTATTCAAAAAATTAAGAAAATAAAATTTTTAAAATTTTTTTAAAAATTAAAAATTAAAAAACTAAAAAAATTAAAAATTTAAAAACTTTTAAAATAATTCAAAAAAATCATATAATATGTTTTTTTCTACACCCCAAAAGTTTCTCATATAATATGTTTACTACTTCAATCAATTTGCTGTACCTCCAAAACTATTTTATATAATCAAACAAGGTGCACTGTTCCGAAGACGTGCCGTAGGCACGTATCAACAGGCAAACCTATTAAATCTATAAAACAAATCACAGTAAACTACTAATAGTCGGCGGCCCCCAAAAAGTATCCAACTCTGACTCTTCCAAATTCCAATTTATAGGGTTTTATCCACTCCTCTCTAATCTAAAACCCTACCCCCCAAATCTCTCAATCTCTCGTTTAAAGGTACGAACTTTACCCTTCCCAAATCGAAATATCTTTGTTTTTAGCTGTAGGTGTCTGTAGATGGACTTGAATATTAAGTTATTTTGGGGTGGAAATTTGAAAATTGGTGGTGGTTTGTAGCTAAAGGTGTGATTTTTATGTTTTTTAAAGATTATATGGGTAGGTTTGTATAGTTGGATTGTGAGGAGTATGAAGAGAGCATTTGTGATTAGAGATGACTGTGAGGAAGAATCAAGATTTATGGGACGTATCACAAGAATTTAATTTTCGAGAAGCTGTGATGAAATAGGAATGTTGAACTACATTTGGGTTTTTAGGCAGATGGATGTTATTGGAATTCATTGGATTAGATCTGCATGAAGGAGTCCGGTTGTGCGCGACCAATGTAAATGAGCGCAAAAACACCTTTTGGGCTCGAAAAACACTTTTGGACTCGGAAGCAGGTGTTTGAAAACTTAATTAATTGTGTGAAGAATTGGAGGTTCGCCCCTTTTCCTGTGAGACCTCAAGAGGTGCTTTTAGCTTTTATAAAAAGTGCTTTCAACCCCTCAGAGAATTAAAAGGTTAAACATATAAATAATTTGTTCACAGCACTTTTGTTAATAGTATTTTTCAGTTTCAACACTTTTTGTTTACAGGAGAGCACTCATGCACGACGTTGGAGTCATTAAATAGAGCTTAATTTTGTTTATAAAGTCGAAGTTTTTTTATTTGGGACCCTTTCTCCAATGAACAAGCTTGTGGACAAAAGGTGATGTACCAAGCAGAAGGTCATTGCTCATGGAAGTACTGATGAACTATTCCTGATTATTAAATAAAATGTTAGTTACTAGCTACAATTTAATATTATTAATTACTGATTCAGATTTTCTCTGTAAACACGGTATGTTTTACTTTTTAATTGAGTGGATTAGGGCTGCATGGATTCTTAATTATCTTAAATGGACTTGATTTTAAAGTGTGCTAGATTAGAAGTAGAGTCTGTAGTGTGCAGCTTGGAAGCACGAATACTCTCTTGGGGATGCGTATCTCGTACCGGATATGTATCCGGTGGGATACTCACCGGATATCGGATACGTATCCGGTGGGATACTCACCGGACCCAGTAATTATTTTCAAAAAAAGGGGAAAAAAGATCGCATACTCTGAGGGTACTCTCGGATACATTGGGATACTCTTGGATAATGTTTGGATATATATATATATATATATATATATATATATATATATATATATATATATATAGGGAAGTCTTCCATTGTGCACCGCCTATGGTGCACACGGCGTGTGCACTCGGCCTTCCCGCCTTCGTATCGACGATCCGAACCGTTCACATTGATCTACACATCTAAATTAGTTTAAATATGTAAAATCAAATCATTTGAAATTCATTTGCCCATCCATTGAAGTGTTACAAAATTTTATGGCTGAAAATCTTTATTTTTATAGTCACATGATGAATGGGCAAATTAATTTCAAATGATTTGATTTTACATATTTAGACCAATTTAGATGTTTAGATCAACTAGTTGAAATTTTCCGTGCACCAAGTGCACGTTGTTTGGTGGACGTGCAAGTTGAATATTTTGACAACGTTGTATGTTGTTGAGAAAATCTCATTAACAATTAAATGAATATATAGTGTAATCACTATATTTTAATTATGTAAACAAAATATTTAAAATTTTAATATTAAATACTCTAAATATTATATCTAGTTTTGAATAAATACAAAATAACATGTAAATAATTATCTCATCTAAATCATAAAAGATATAAATTGTAGTCGCAAAATATTCACCAAACTACTTTAAACAGTTAAATGAAAAGCCACAAAGCAGATTCAACAAATTTTTGAAAACTAATTCATCAGGTTTACAAAGTGATTATACTCCATGCACGAAGAAAAGATGTGAACTGTATCTACATTTGAGTGTGCTATCACTAAAACATAAATACCATAAACACAACAAATATTGTTTCATCTTAATTAGTCATATATAAAATTTCTCACAGTATCAAAATAAATTTGTTTAAAAAAACTGAATTTTTTATCTGTTTCACATCAGCCTTGTTTTCTTCTATGATTTTCACTATAATGAACTTTTTTTGGAGAAAGAAATGAAACAGTCAAAATTAGCTTTGTCGTAATGACAAAGATAATATTGCACCAACCTTCTTATCTCTCACCTTCATCTTCATCTTCCAAATGCAACAACAATGATAACTGATTGGAACCGGAAATAAAATCAAAACTAAGTTGGTATTCATTGCAACTATAAATCTAGTACAAAGAGAAGCAAAGCTTGATGTAGGAAGACAAGTTATTATATAGAGTTAACAAATTAAAAGTCAAAGTAAAAATCCCAATGAAAAAATATTTTTTTTTGACTGGTTAAAGGCAGGGTAAGTCCCTGCCTCACAAAAAGTATATTAATTGAATAATTACAAGCCCATAGTACAAAACATGATCAAGATAGTTCAGCCTACATTAGGCGAATCCTTGATCATCGAGAGTAGCAACATAAAGAAGTTATATAAAGATTGGACCTATAGCAGTGTCCCAAAAAAGCATACATCATGCAAAATAACAAAATGAAACGCCTCCAAGATAGTGCTTAGCCCGAGTGAAAAAATATAAGGAGACCTTCCTATTAATCAACTATCATAAGAAGTGATTGCCTCCCACCACAAGGTGAGTATAGCTATGAGAATGCCAACATAGATTATTCTTCGCCATCTCCACCGGACCCTTCTTCCCCTGTGTTTCTTTCTTCTCATCATCCCCGGAACTCTCACCATCACTATCACCATCTTCATCATCCGTCATGTTGTTTATCACATCTTCAATTATGTTATTTACTTCTGCCTTTCTATCATCAGGTTCATATTGAAATGAGCAGCACCTGGAAAACAGTTACAACAAATTTAGCCATACTACACTATCATCATAAATAACAAGCAATAAATAAATCTACTATCAGGGATGCTCCAAGATTTTCATATTTTGAAGGAATACTAAGAATACAATTTGAAAGACGTCACACAACCAAAAAACCCACTTAAATATCTATTAAAACCAGGTGCATATTCATAGTTAGATAAATAATCTTTTAATAGATATTTAATAGATATTTAAGTGTGTTGCAATTATTCAATCTTTTTAATAGATATTTAAGTGTGTTGCAATTATTTAATAGATATTCAATCTTTTTTTAAAACTCATTTTAACATAATCTGTTTATTCTAAAACGAGATGTTCTAAAGCCTTCTACAACAAACTAATACCTATATCCTATTCTTTTTAACCATAGATGTGATATATAACAAACTTATTTCAAAATTAAAAGATAAAAAATAAGCACATAATAGACATCAAACAGAACTATTAATTAGAAACCCCAAACAGTGCAAGAAGTAGGAAGAGATCATAATACACCATAGTTATAGGTTCAAACATATCAAATTATTGCTATCCAAATGCTAACAACAAATCTTTTTTGTTGAATAATTGGGATATGGTTTATCCATTTTTTGTTGTGTTGAATCCCTCAAAACTATCGAATTGTAATAGAAGTCTTATGCAGAATTCACAAACTACAAATACCATACGGACAAAAGTTCCAAACAAGAAAATTTTCAAAGAAATATCTACAAGGAAATAAAAAAATTCTTTAATGATTGTATCCAAGTGATGCGCCTCAGACAGTCATCATCATGTTGTATCCAAGAAATGCAAAATATTAAATACAATCCGAAAGTGATGGTTCTGCACCTCATCACCAACGTAGTAAATGCTTAAAAATGAAGTCAAACATGAGCATAATAGGACTTCATGATATGAATTCACATGATACGAATTCAAAAGTGAGTATCTCGTAGAGGTAGATTTATTTAGCAATTGAACGAGCTATGTTTGTCATCATGACTTTATACTCACACACACACAACACGAGTTAACACATAATGTATAACTTTCACGTGTTAGCAAATTCCAAGATTAATCTCAAAATAATCATTCTTCGGGATTCGTCAAGGAAGGAGTCCCTTGGGATTTTACTCTAGTAAAAGAAAGGGAAAACAAAAATCATTCGAATTTCCTTTTGCCACACAGTCATAATTAAAATTTTATAACATCCAAGTAAAAAATATATATACGAATAGATTAAGCACATGAGAAGTTGAGCATCGAAACAAAGTTTTTAAATTTATCTTGAAGGTAGGAGGGAAACATATATTATTTATTATTTTCTACTTTGATTTTGTGATCCTGCTACTTATAAACTGCACGGTGAGACATCGGAGAGTAGCCTTTGCTTTTTGCTACAAACATTTACGGTAGAGAAATCCTCTTTATTGCTGCATAATCCTTGTACAAAAATAAATCAAATCAACTTCAAAAAAAATAAAAAATAAAAAATCTTAGCACATCAAATTCCTAGTTATCATGATAGGCTGATAGATTGATACTTTTTCATGACCTAATAGATCAGATCCCCATTCTCCTACCAAACTATGCACCATGATTTTGCCATCGAACTAATTTCTTCTAACAGGAAGTAATACTGTATATTAAAAAAATATCAAAACCGTCCTAGGTATTTTCTAGCATGATGGCACTACTCCGATTAAACAAACTAACCGTCTACATGCCATCTAGTTATATTCCACTAAACATTAAATAAACACGTGAAATTCAAGAGAGTAGATTACCCCCAATAAGGCTATATGCACAAGTGCGAAATTTGTGATGCTATAATTGCTGGGATGGGTCCCGTTAGTAAATTATCAGCCACATTCTAACTTGAAAGTCGACTTAGGCTTTCCAGTCGATAAGGAATTAACCCAGAGAACTGATTGTGCTGAAGGTTTATCAAATTGAGATATGTACAATTTGAAAGATTCGGTGGGATTTCACCAGAGAAATTATTGAATGAGAGAGGGATGTCACAAATGGTATCTTGTACGAGATATCGGATGGAAGGGATCCGGTTAGATTGTTATTAGAGAGATCGAGACCAGTCATACTCGTGCAATTCTCGAGGCCTAGAGGGAATTGGCCTTGGAGGTTCATGTTGGAGAGACGGAGATTGAGAACTTTGTTCTCATCAGGATGCCAACATTCAACACCACTAAATTTGCAAATGGAACCAACAAATGTGTTGCCAAAAGTCCAATAATATAGGTAGTTATCGGGGTCATTCAAAGAGCTTTTTACTGATCTCAAGCATTCAATATCAAGTTGGGAACTGTAGCAAGCAATTACCAGTGAGAAATAACCAAAAATTGTGTATTATGAAAGAGTGGGATCTACTGTCAATGGCTGAAAACATATAAAAATTAACAATGTGAAGCACTCTTGTTAAGCTGAAGTTGTACAGGATTTGACTTAGGTTACCGTAGCTTCAGTTATAACTTCATTATGGATTCATCAGAGATTTATGATCCATAATTGCTGTAATACCCCCTAGCCATACTTTCTTAATAAGGTAATAATTTAATCTGCAAATGAGGAAGAAGAGATGTTGCTACATTGAAGATTAGAAATGGGTCAGATCATCTTGTGCAATTGTAGTTGATTCAGTAAGAAAGCCACGATGGGAAGGGACTGAAGAAACCAGAATCTAGAAAAAGAGAAAAGATAAAGTAGTATGGTTACAAATTAGTATATAATGAACAGTTTAATGAAGAATGAACTACCCATTCACAAAATAAACGGCACAGAAAGCAACGAATAAAAGACCCATTCACAAACTAGAAGGCACAGATAGCAACTCATGTAACAATTTTCGGAAACGCTCCGGTAAAACACAATAATCAGGTGTTGCGTATGTATACAAAACCGAATACAAACCTGCTACGATGTAAATTATCAACATGAAATTCATGGTAGAAAGTTATACTATCTCAACAGAATAGATAAATCTCATTATTTCATGGCATTCTCACAAACTGGAAGTGATAAATATCAACAAGGCATAACAGAATGGGTACCTACTACCTAGTACCTAGTGAATCTCAACATTTTTAAAGAACATATATATAAATATCACACCTTTTAGTAAAAAAATGATATAAATTTCATACCATACTAAATCCTTTTGAAGGATCTGACTATATACATATTGATCATGATTCAAATACCATGTTTTTAAAGCTCTACCTGAGCTTAAAAACAAATTTAGACTAACCCAGTGCTGGTGCAACTTTCTGTAAAACCAGAATGACATACACTACTTTTAGCACAGGTTAAAAAATGTCGAATACTGTGCAATCATTTTTTTTTACAGTGAATGGATCCAGTGGCCTTCTCCTCCTGAGTTGCTATCATATCAGGTCCTTTCGGGTCAGGTCTTTCACAACCCGAATCCGGACCCGATAACCTACGAGTCAAAAAATTGGACCTAGATCCGACCCCTGAGAACTGGGTCTGGGTCCACTAAAAAACTACTACCGGTTGGGTCCGGGTCCGGGTCCAGTTTAATCCGGGGCAGGTTTGGACTTTATTTTCTTAATTTAATATATCTACATACTCATAGAGCTCAAATGAAATCAAGCATGTTATTTCTTGATTTGTGCATATTCTCATTGAATCTTACAGGGGAATCAAACATCAGTAGCATAATTTAGCTTAAAGAAACATCTAAATTGTTCTAGTACCGAACCTTAAGACGACAAAGCACTAAGAGCATCCATAGTCGTGTGCTATTTATGCATAAAATGCATTTTATAGCAATTGACCAGCTGCAGTCGTTTGCTATTTATACAGTAGATTGCTATAAATGAGAGTGGATTTGAGAGAAATGCATATTATACAGGATGCAACTTCAATTTCCGTCTCACGAATTTTTTTAAAAAAATTTTCCGACGCAACTTCACTTTGTGTCGCGCAATTTTTTTTTATAAATAAAACGTAATTAAAAACAAAAAAAAATCATCCCCCCTGGATGCAATCACTTTGCGTCCAGTGGGGGGCATTAAATTTTTTTTTCAACTAAAAATTGATTTTAAATATTAAAAAATTCGAAAAACCGTGGGACGCAACTTCACTTTGCGCTTGTCACTTTTCTGATTTTTTCCCCTTCCGACGCAACTTCACTTTCCGTCTAACATTAAAAAATTAATTAAATAATTCGTTTCGCCCTTCCGACGCAACTTCGAATTCCGTCTAGTATTTTTTTTATATCTTAAATTTCTATAAAATAGCATTGGACGACTGCAGCAAATGCTAGAAATGCTATATGTAAATATGCATTTTGCCATTTTTTGACAATCACGACTGTGGATGCTCTAAACATTGCTAAATAGTAAAAACTAAAAAAGATACTTATAATAGAACAAGACCACTGCTAGGTGGTGGAACTTGAGCCATAAGACACTAAATAATGAGGATTAAACTTTATGTACCACAATAAACACAACAAATTATAACATTGAAACTTGAGCAATCCACAGTAACAACAAATTATAACATAGAAACTCTAAGATCTAATTAATTTCATTCCAGGATGAAGCCAGATCTCTAATCGAACCATAACAGAATGCTAGTCTTCAAGGAACCACAACATCTGATTTAGGGGAGTGGTATGGAAGTGATGCTGGAGCAAGCGATGGTTGCAGTCATGCCGAATTGGAATTCGGGCACGGATTTTGAGGCATGAGAGAGATTGGAGTGGAGGATGGGGTCGTAAGAGAGGACGTTTTTGATGAGGTGGCAGCGGGCTGTAGTTGAAGATGGAAAGAGGGGATGAGGTGGGTGATGGTTCGGAGTTGAAGAGAAGAAGAGGAGGCGGCAGAGAATCCTCGATCTGAAAAAAATAAAACAGAAAAATACAATATATGGACGGCTAAGATCGTCTCACGACAGATTTTTTTTAATATATCGTGGCTTTTATAATAGAAATAGATGTGAACTGTTCAGATCGTCGGTACGAAGGCCTTTCGATACGAAGGCGGGAAGGCCGAGTGCACACGGGTGCACACGGAGGGGTGGTGCACAATGGAAGATTTTCCTATATATATATATATATATATATATATATATATATATAATTCTCTTTGTCTTCTCTTTTCAAATCCTAATTTCATTTGAATAAAAATATTATGTGTCATTTGATTAAAAGACTTCGAAAAAAAATGATAGATGTAGAATGTAGTTCTTGCTATTATTTTAGTTGATTGACTACTTGCAATTATTGTACAAGTTGCTACGTCTTTGTTTGCTTGTGTTTGAGTGTTAGATTTCTTTCTGATGATAGATATATGACACTAGGATGTAGTATTGAACTGTCTTGGTTGGTTCATGGCTATGACTTATGAAGTTATGATAAATGTAGTTATGATATTGATTTTATTGAATAGATTTAAGACTATTATACTTTTATTTGAACATTTCGGTCATGTAATATTGGTATTGGTGTTGTTGGAAACTTGGAATGATCCATTAGTATGTTTTGTTTGACATTGACTTGTATTAAATTTAATTACCATGTTCTTGTTTATTATTTTCATGTTCGTATTGAATTGAATATTATTGTTTACTATTTATATATCTACAATATTATTATTTTAAATTATTTTAATTTAGCGTATCCGAACGTACCCATATCCTAGTTTTTGAGAAATCAGCGTATCTGCGTACCGGATATGTACCGTATCGGATATACGTACCCGTATCCGTGCTTCATAGGTGTGCAATATTCCTCTATTTGTTTGGATATACAACATTGCCATAACCAGATTGTGAATGGCCCGCTGTCTATCCTGTCTTTCGCTTTAGCTCTGTAGAGTGCTTTAACCCTGCATTTAATTTAGAGTAAGGAATATTGTGTTGAACCCTTGCTTAACCTTTTAATGATAATTACTTGGTTTGCTTTAATCATAAGTGCATTTTCTTCAAAAAGTTCTCTCTAGTATGTAATTTTTTCAAATTTTTTTCCATTTAAAAATGGCAGTCCTTTGCCGGCAAAGCTCTAAAAGCCTGCACACCCCCTCCTGCTTCTCACTGCTTTTTTTCTTTTCTACAGTATTTTTCGGTATCTATTGAACTTACTATCTTAAATATCGACTGTTGACATCGAACTTATACTGTTCCAATTTCTCATTGGAGTTGTAGGCTTTTAGCAGTATCAATCCTTTCCCCACTTTATAACATTGTCCGTGTATAATTTACTTTCGCCATTCCCTTATTATTGGCCTTGTTGAAGTCATTTTTGTGTGAACTTTTGTTTTGTGTTTGTGATGTTTTCTGTAACAGGACAAGGCGTGTATATGTAAATTGTTATTTAATTGTATATGTGAATTGTATCAATTAGCAACTTTCTGAGATGTCCGGTATGGTTGAAACTGCAAACTCTCATGTTGACCAAGCAGAGAAGCTTAAAAGCTTGGCAAATGAAGCATTTAAAGGTAATTTGGTTTTGAATGTGCAAGTTTATTATTGTTATGATTACCAAATATATTCCCTTTAGATCTGATTTATATACCATGGGTCAATCTTGTATATTAATATATCTAGATCTTATTTTTGACAATTATTCCCCTTCCAACAATACTTGTGATAAAGAAACATCTTCAAAGTTAAATTTTGTGTCTGTGTAATATACGCCACTGAACTGCTGCTTTCAGTTGCTATGTTGATTCATTTATCTGCTTTCAGTTGCTATGTTGATTCATTTATGAACAACTGCTAATCAAATTCTCTTATGGCTTTAATACTATGCAATTGCCTGCTTACTTTATTAGACCAAAATATTGTACCAACCATTTTGTTCAATTTGAAACTGATAATGTGTTTGGTGTTGATTAGATTAATCATCGGATTGTCTCTATTTATGTAGTTATATATAAGGCCTTTCGAAAGGTTTTAACTTTTTAGAATCACCAGGATTATATGGCTTTGTGGTAATCACATACAGATTGTCATCAGAAAGAATTGCACTGTCTTTGTCAAATTGTGATTTTTAATTGTTGATAGATTGTATTAAATTCAACAATATAAAGTTTATAAACGTATTCTTTGTAAAACTTCTACTTTATCACTGGTATTGTTATGATTATGATCATCCTTTCCGATTATCTTGATATGTATTTCTTTGCAGCCAATAAATTTTCTCAAGCCATCGACTTATATACTCAAGCCATAGAATTGAATAGCCTTAATGCAGTATATTGGGCAAATCGTGCATTTGCACACACCAAACTTGAGGAATATGGTAGTGCTATTCAGGATGCCACTAGGGCTATTGAAATTGATCCAAAATATTCAAAGGTGAAGTTCTTGGGAAATTGGTTTACATCATTATTTTGCATGTTTAGCCCTTGGCTTTGTTATTAAGTTTCTCCATTTATCCTTTGTAGGGTTACTATAGGCGTGGTGCGGCACATCTTGCTATGGGAAAGTTTAAAGAAGCTCTAAAAGACTTTCATCAGGCATGTTCGGCTAACTCCTTGTTTTGACATTATATGGAACTTATTTTTTATTGATCGAATGCTTTAGATCAATCCAGTTAGTAAATTAAATAGGTATTCATAAAAAAAAACAATATATTTATTAATTCTATTGTGCAGTTTTGTGGATCATATCTAATTTTTTTCATTTCTATCAAGGATACGTATATGAACACTGATTTCACGTATATGTGAACGCCATTGCCAATCATCAAGGTCGATTTTGTTCAAAATGCAGTGATTGAACAATAGAATGATTGACACTTTACACATTTAGCATAGTCTCTCTTTATTAAGTTATGCCCAATCCAGAAAATTTTGGGCAAAAGGACCTCCGGGGAAACGTCAGAAATCTAATAAGAGTGCAACATTCTGCTCTTTCAGACCAAATTTCACCCCCAAAAGTATATTAGCTTGGATATTCTGCCACATCATGTATATACGGATACACACAATACAGGGAAGGAGGGACAGGGAGCTGTAAAATTCGGTTATTGAAAGCAACCCTTTCTGCGAAGAATATGTTATTAAAAAGAATTTATGATGAGGACATCAATTTTATTTAGTTTAGGATTTTATTTCAGTACCATATTTGTTTTTGGCAATTATAGCCATATGTAATCTTTTTTTATGCATTAGAATATTTTTGAGATTTTGAGAATATTCTGAGATTTGTATCTTGATTTGTTTTGAGCCTATATATAGGCCGTGAGATTAATGAGAAAGATATGCCATTGTTGATTAAAAATTTATTGTGTTGAGTTTTACTCTTCTTCTCTCCTTTGTATGATACAATTGAGATCCAATTTATTAGAATTTATGATAAATCCTAATACAATTTTAGTATTTGTGATAAACTCTAAAATCTACCCCAAATTAAATTATAAAAAAAAATTCTCCCAAATCAATTACACCCAAATCCTTCTCTCTCCCATCATCTTCTTCCCCCCACTCTCGACCCGACAGAAACCCTAGCTCGTCGCCCACCTCGTCGACGTCGACCCCGATGCCGTTGTGTCTCCCGCCGCCGTGTCGACCTCCCGACGCCACCCCCATTGACGCCCAGGCACTAAAACCCCTCCCAACCTCCTCCTTGTTTCCCGCTCGTCAACAGTGATGAACCCAAGCACGGTTCTCCTCTTGCTCCGTCGACAACTGCACGCCCAGCGCCGCTCCCCGGTACAGTCCGACCACCCCCCCGGCCCCCTCTTCCTGTCGCGCCTCTGCGACGCAACCAGCGTCGTCCGCCCTCTCACTTGCCTCTGCCCGTCAACAGCAAGACCGATCACAGTCCAGATCCACCAACCATTGCTATTGAAGTTGTTGTTGCCATTGCTGTTTCTTTGGTTGCTGTGCTCTTCCGAAATCTACGCTGAGTTCTTCGAACCCTCAGTATACTCTTTCTAATTCTCAAATATTTGTGTTATACTACTCTATCATCTCTACTATATTATTCAATTTAACTGTCTACCACAAATATTGAGATTGAGCGTTCCACTTGCCTAATTAGAATACAAATCAGTATTGAATCTTTTACTTGTTAAGAACGCTTAGAAATTTAATTATTGATTGTTAAAATTGAATTATTAATTGGGATTGTTAAACGTGATTCAGTTCTTGAAAATCCATCAAACCGATTAACTGTTTAAAATCTCTAACTTTGATCCGCACTATGTGTTGGTAAAATTAATCCATTAAGAATCTTGGAAATTCTCTATTTAGGGTTAGTTTTACATCATTTTGGTATCAGAGCGAAGGTTCTTAAAACCCTAGTTCTTGCATCATTTAGGCATCATTTTTTGCATTCATTTAGGATCGTGTAGTCTTTTATTTTTTCTTTCTTTATTTTAGATCATTTCAGATTTATTATTAAAAAAAACTAGCACACATGACTCCTAGTTTTCTACTTTTGGTGAATGCGTCTTCGCAGCACCATCCCAGATCCTGAAGAGCCTTTCTTATCCCTTCCAAATCACCCAACTAGGAACCCTAGACCTTCCCGAACTGAGATGGAAAACTCTGATATTTCTGCTACCCTAGCTGTCATTCAAACAACTCTTGCCAATATCAATCAGAGGCTTGAGAAAGTGGAATTAAATCAAACTGTTGTCTCTGAGCTTCATGCTGATCGTCAGATCCCTCAAGGGAATGTTCGTGACGATCGACGTCAAGAACGTGATCCTGACGAACAATATAAGAAGAACGTTAAGGCTGACGTTTCTCATTTTGAAGGCCACATGAAACCCCAAGCTTACCTTGATTGGATCTGTACGATGGACCACTACTTTGTGTGGTTTGATATGAGTGAAGCCCTGAAAGTTAAATTTGCCATTATGAAATTGATGGGTAAAGCTTAACAACACTGGACCAATCTTGAACATGCCTGCAGAGGTCGAGACCTGACACCCATAGCCACTTGGGAAGCCATGAAAGAGAAGCTAACTGAGAGATATGTACCGTTATCGTTCCACACCCGATTGCTAGATTCGTGGAACCAACTGTATCAAGGAAGTAAATCCATACAAGAATATGTTGATAAATTTGATGACTTCCTTATTCGGTGCAATGCTTTAGGTAAAGAGAGTGAAGAACAAACTCTCGCTAGGTTCAGGGTTGGATTACGAGCCGATCTGAGGAACAAGCTAATTTATAGAAATGTGGACTTATTAGCGGCAGCTTATGCTCTTGTCCTCGATATGGATTTCCTTAAAGCAAGTTTTCATTGCAAGTCAAGCGATTCGATGGATCATTCCTCCAGAATGAATCCTCCTGACCCCTCTAGACCTGAGCACTTCTCTCCTCAGTACCCTAACAAGTCTTACCCAAACAAACATATTTCAAATTTCTATCCACTTAGAAATGACAACACGGATAAGAACACTGAAAGAGACTATTCTAAGATTGATCCTCTTACCAAGTGTTATAAATGTAAAGGATACGGCCATGTTGCTGGCAACTGTCCTAGCCCAAGTATGATCAATATAGTAGAGGGTACCGCAGTCATCGCTGATGAGCCCAACACTGAGTTTACCTATGAACCTAATGTAAGTGATGACTTTAATGAAAAAGAAGATGATCAGTCTCTTAATTATATTCAGTCTATCCAGTCACCTCTATTGAGTGTACCTGAGTCACCCATCCCAGCCCATCCCAAGTCATTTGGCAGCCTATAGATTTTATCCATGTGTTAGAACATCCTAGAGTCACAGAGTCTGCACCCACATTTGCATATCACATTCATGACTTGCATAGAGAAATTTTCAAGGAACTTAATGAGAATAATTTTAACTACAAGTTAATAGTAGATACTAGAAGGAAATTTATAACTTTTGATATTGGTGACGAGGTGATGGTTCGGATTCATCCGGAACGGTTTCTTGTTGGACTTATTAAGAACTTGAACATACGTGCTGCAGGCCCATTTAAGATTCTACAGACAATCAATGATAATACCTATGTCGTTGACCTTCCTGGAGATTTTGGCATAAGTAAGACTTTCAATATTGAGGATCTAGTACTCTATGAAGGCTCAAAATTCAACCATAGAAATTTTCTTATAGATGAGCCCACCCTACAGCCTATTGGTGCGATTCTCACATTTACCCCTCTACTTGATACTATTTACCCACCGACAGAAGAATTGAATAATATTTTAGATGATCCGATAATCTCTACAAGAGATGATGGTGTGCACAAGCATTTGGAGCACCATGACAGGATCACTTGTTTTGGCTCGACTGGGTCAAGCTCTCTCCCACCCAGATAGAATGATGAGGACATCAATTTTATTTAGTTTAGGATTTTATTTCAGTACCATATTTGTTTTTGACAATTATAGCTATATGTAATCTTTTTTTATGCATTAGAATATTTTTTAGATTTTGAGAATATTTTGAGATTTGTATCTTGATTTGTTTTGAGCCTATATATAGGCCTTGAGATTAATGAGAAAGTTATGCCATTGTTGATTAAAAATTTATTATGTTGAGTTTTACTCTTCTTCTCTCCTTTGTGTGATACAATTGAGATCCAATTTATTAGGGTTTGTGATAAATCCTAATACAATTTTAGTGTTTGTGATAAACTCTAAAATCTACCCCAAATTAAATTATATATATAAAAAATCCCCCAAATCAATTACACCCAAACCCTTCTCTCTCCCATCGTCTTCTTCCCCCCTACTCTCGACCCGACAGAAATCCTAGCTCGTTGCCCACCTCGTCGACGTCGACCCTGACGCCGTTGTGCCTCCCGCCACCACGTCGACCTCCCGACGCCGCCCCCATTGACGCTCAGGCACCAAAACCCCTCCCAACCTCCTTGTTTCCCGCTCGTCAACAGTGACGAACCCAAGCACGGTTCTCCCCTTGCTCCGTCGACAACTGCACGCCCAGCGTCGCTCCCCGGCACAGTTCTCCCCTTCCTGTCGCGCCTCCGCGACGCAACCAGCGTCGTCCGCCCTCTCACTTGCCTCTGCCCGTCAACAGCAAGACCGATCCCAGTCCAGATCCACCAACCATTGCTATTGAAGTTTTTGTTGCCATTGCTGTTTCTTTGGTTGCTGTGCTCTTCCGAAATCTACGCTGAGTTCTTCGAACCCTCGGTATACTCTTTCTAATTCTCAAATATTTGTGTTATACTACTCTATCATCTCTATTATATTATTCAATTTAACTGTCTAACACAAATATTGAGATTGAGCGTTCTACTTGCCTAATTAGAGTACAAATCAGTATTGAATCTTTTACTTGTTAAGAACGCTTAGAAATTTAATTATTGATTGTTAAAATTGAATTATTAATTGGGATTGTTAAACGTGATTCAGTTCTTGAAAATTTATCAAACCGATTAACTGTCTAACTTTGATCCGCACTACGTGTTGAATTAATCCATTAAGAATCTTGGAAATTCTCTATTTAGGGTTAGTTTTACATCAATTTAATTGTTAGAAATCTCCATTGCGAGTTTCCTCTATATTTAAGTTGGGGATCATGATTAATAAATACTGTCTGTGCTCAAGTATGGCTTCATGTCAAATTGTGATGATTTTGAAACAACCTAACGGTATATTCTTACTATAACTAGAGATCTGCAAAAGTGCTAAATGGTGCAATAGGAGTATGACTTTTTGCTAAAAGAATTATTATTGAATTCCAGGAAGTGCACAATAATTTATATGTATAGTTTTTCAAAGGACCCCATTAATTGTCAACATAATAATTAATCGAAATAACAACAAAGCGGAAAATATGTTCTGTATACATGGCCAATATTCTAACTACTTTGATTTGCACCCACTTGATTTACATACACTTTGTACATGTGGGATGCGCTCTAACACTCACACTCAGACAGACAACAACAAGTAATTAAAAAAATATCATCATTATAATGTTAAACTCCTATATCTTATTATGGTGAATACTTTCAACTACTGACTAATAATGTTTAAACTGGATTACCTAATCTATTTCCCAGCTTTCCAAAGCGACCATTTTCCTCTGTTTCGAAGCATATTTTAATTTCTATGCACCATTGCACATCATAATTCTTGGAAAGGCTTACCCCTTTTTTTTCTTTCTTTTTTCATTTCATTTTTTTCTTTTCTGGTATTTCTTCGGAGAGTTGGCATTTCGTATGTGACTGATTAAATGTGTAAAAACTGATTTTGTATCTATTGTATCTTTAATGTGTTCTCATATTGCACAGGTCAAAAAAATTTGCCCCAATGATCCGGATGCTATAAAGAAGTTGAAGGAGTGTGAAAAAGCTGTCCAAAAGATTCGTTTTGAAGAAGCAATTGCTGTACAGCATACCGAAAGACGCTCAGTCGCGGATTCAATTGATTTTCACTGCATAGGTATTATCTGTATCCATCTTTTGATGTCAATAATTTAACACATTTGACCACTTTCTGGGTTCTTTCTTTTTCTTTTTTCCTTTCTTGTGTACCCTTTTCTTCTATATTTCAGCAGAAGTTTATAGTAACTATGGGAGACCTCTCCTTTAATATCGTAGGAGGCCGGTCATTTTTCTGTAATTTCTTAAAACATTTATACTAAAGTCATAGTAAGAAGAGGTGACTTCAGGAGTGGTGATTTGTGAAAGATTTGAGTTTAGCTGAAACAAGAATGTTCTGTTGGATAAGAGGCTTGAGTTTTACAAGTAAAACACTAGGCTAAGGCAAGAGCACCATAAAGGCAATTGCGTGAATCACTGGAGGATGCGAACTTTGAAAAGTAAAATATTTATGTGCAGTTAACAATAAATTTTGCAAGGATGAGTTACTGATCTTTTTTAAACCGAAAAACTTAAGTCTACCAAGGAACTGAATTTCATTTTGCATAACCAATTATATAGCAACGACACAGGTTTTTGCGCACTTGTGGTACCTGATAGATTTTTGTGACATGAAAGTGCTGCACGTGCTTTAGTTCTACATTTTGTTAAACTATTTAGTCATACTTGGGTTTCCATACTCATTTGATGCACGCAACAATAGCATTTAATCCAAAACACTCATATATGATACTGTTAAGTAGAATGATCATGTAGGGATATCTTGTATGATTTTTGATATATGGACTTTAATTTATTTCAGTTACTATTGAAAAGTTGAAACCGAAACTCAAACATTATTTGGCATGTTCATAAACATTAAAATAATAAATTTGTAAAATTTCTTTGACTTTATGATTGATTACAAAGTGATTGGGCCGGTTTATTTTAGATTAGTTCTCTCAAATAAACAAATCTGTCCAAGCTTGTGGTGGTTTATTCGAAGATAAATCAATCTTTATAATTGGGTTGGTTACAAAGAGATTGGACTGTGGAGGTAGGGTTCATTGACTCACATCTGCCACATCCAGGCAGTGTTGAACCTCACAATTATATCCCGTGTGTAGAATATAGTCAGGTGGTTTTTATATTGTGGAAGGTCAATGATTTTCTTATTCTTAACATGAAATATATCAACTGTTCTATGTTTACCTTTTCACTCCTTTAACTTAAGGTAAATCAAAACTAGAATACTGAAAACATGAACTTCCTTTCAGAGGTGGAGCCACAATATACTGGTGCAAGAATAGATGGTGAAGTGGTGACCTTGGACTTTGTGAATAAAATGATGGATGATTTTAAGAACCAGAAATGCTTACACAAAAGGTATTTGATTTTGACTGCCATAACAGATAACATGCAACTTAAATTTCCTTTTTAAGTTTCTTTACTTTCTTTTTATGTTATCAGTAGACTCATTATAAAATTGCTTGAGTGTAGGTATGCATACCAAATTGTTTTACAAGCCAGGGAAATGTTGCGCTCTTTGCCGTCTCTTGTTGATATAACTGTTCCAGAAGGGAACCATTTCACAGTTTGCGGTGATGTGCATGGTCAGGTATGGGGATGCAATCACTGTTTGATGCGTTCCTAATATTAGTTATATCCTATATAATTATAAACATAGAGACGGACTGAAGATATTGGACATAGTAGTTCGTCCGTTATTGAGGCACCAATTCTTGGCTATATATACACTATATGTATACAATCTAACTTATATGACATTAGCATTCTGGTGTTATTCGTACATGAAATAACTCGAGATAGGTGCACAATTTATACGGAAATTAGTTATTTCTGCATATACTTTTTACTTTATGGTTCAGTTAATGCACTTACAACAAATTACCTGTATATTGTTTAATCTAAAGTGTAAACTCTTTACTAAATATATATAGTCTATGTATAAGTTCGTAAACATTGAAGTATCAACTCATATTTTTGTATACTCTTATACTCATTATTTATGTATTTGTATTTATACTCTTATCTACTCTTATACTCATTATTAATAATCTATTGCTTCTCTAATTTGACTTGTATATATCTTTTCATTTTCTTGTCTTGACTATACTTCGAGATTTATGTTATATTACTGAAACAAATGCATGCATATGCTGACATTTCTGAGAGCACGCTCACTTGCATTTGTTTAACTTTATGTTCAACAAGATTTCTGAACTGAGGCCTACTTTTGCATAATTGCAGTTTTATGATCTGCTTAATATTTTTGAACTCAATGGGCTTCCATCAGAAGACAATCCATATCTTTTTAATGGGGATTTTGTGGACCGAGGATCTTTTTCACTTGAAGTTATTCTCACACTACTTGCATTCAAGTGCATGTCTCCGACAGGTACAACCTACTATTGTCATCATAAAGTTGTATATAGTTAGCATTTCTCTATGTTATCTCTATTTTCTAGTGTGCCATTTACACATCGTTTTGGGTACCATAATGTTCCTTTTCATTTTTCTTGTTATGACGTCCTTGATTCTTCAAAATGTACCATAGGCAAAACCCCAAAAAAACGTGGGTTGAAGCTATTAATAGGGATTTGAAAAATGTTAATTTAACGAAGGAGATGATTTCCACTATAAAGTTGAGTGGGGAAGCATTCATGTAGCCAATTCCAACATTTTGGAATCAAGGCTTTGTTGTGGTAGATGTACAAAATGTGGTGGTGGCGATTTGTTAAGTCACGTGTAAAGCTCTAACTTGTGATGCAGTCTGTTTTCCCAAAGCTAAACTTTTTTCTTTCCATGATATATATTTGGTGACCCCATGATGTGGTTGAACAGAAAATTTCCCCCTTTTCCTCAGTTTCATTCTTTTTTATTAGGGTTTCTTCTGATTGTTGCTGCCAAAAACTGTAGCCACTAAGAAAGTTATCTCATCCTCTCTTTCGGTGTATACATTTTTATCTCATGTATCTTTTTCCTGCTTTATATATATTTTAAGACATACTTCAAGTCCTTGTCCTACTCTTCTCTTACCTCCCGCAACCTTCAACTACTACAATCGACTAAGCCTTGTCTTTCAACACACTTTAATTGTATTTGTCAGGGATTTACTAGTTCATGGAGTCGGAAAGGCTTTAAGTCGAAAATGAATGTGCTTTATCACCTGTTTGCCCTATCACCTGTCTTACTTTTATTACTGATTTAGTGGTCTATAGCACGGTAATTCTCCTTCTGATTGAGTTGAAACATTGTTTCCTTTTGGATCTCTGTTTGTTATTTAATATTCTCAAACAGGGATATCTTATTAACCTCCTTATGGCTGCACTGAACCCTTGAGCATTTTTTCTTTCATGTAGTTCATAAGTAATTCTTGTTTAGGCTTAATTTCCTTTCATAGTTCATCTTCTCTCATATGGTTGTTTTGGTTCTTTCAGAAGCTTCTCACTGGTCATGCTTAGGTTTTAACCATATGCTACTTGATACTGTTAATTAGTATGCTTGGATTTGTACGTTTTCTTTTTTGAGATAATGATTTATTAATTAATCTTAGAATCTTTTTCAGCTATGCATCTAGCCAGAGGAAACCATGAAAGCAAGAGTATGAATAAAATATATGGTTTTGAAGGGGAGGTGAAATCTAAGTTGAGCGAAATATTTATTGAACTGTTTGCGGAAGTCTTCTGTTGTTTACCGTTGGCTCATGTCTTAAACAATAAGGTCTTTGTAGTTCATGGTGGGTTATTTAGTGTTGATGGAGTGAAGCTTTCTGATATTCGCGCTATCGATCGTTTTTGTGAGCCTCCGGAAGAAGGTAATTTATATTTAGTCTATTAGAATCAATAAATTTGTAGAGTGCTTCTTTGCCCATTCAGAAGGTAATTCGTTAATTTCCTCCACCTGTTCATAATTCCGGTTCATTTGAGTTAATTTACATTTTCTTGACTCGCAAATCTCTTTTTGACAATATGTTCTCATTTACTATATTTTCTCCACCTTCAGCTTAGTAATAGTTACAATCTTTTGAGAGTGACTAATGGTTGAAAACATATTTTTGTGTGGATATAGCTTATTTCTAGTAGGTTGAAGAGGAGAGCACTTTTTAGATTGTCTGCAATCTTCTCTGCATATTTTGTATGCTCTTTTATTAAATGGGACACATTGTTAATCTGCAGAATCAACATACATACCTATGAAAGTTGTTTATTCCTTTGTTACGTATATGCGCAATTTATTTTGTTTACCGAATGTATAAGATTCCATGTAATGTGATTATCATCTATGTTTGCTCCTATTAGGATGGAGTATGCTTTGTTGATAAGTCTCCCACAAGGAAATTGACCAGGTTTCTACAACCTGTTGATAGCTCTGTATTAACCTCTTTGTATGGTTGGGTTTAGCCCTGATAGGGGGGAAATGGATGATTTTGAAATTAATAGAGGAGGCCTCCCTTAACTAAATCGTGAAGAAAGATACATGCGGATGCGGTGAACCTTAAAATTTGGCATAGGCTTCAGGGACTTCAGCAAAAAAGGTGAAAATTGGTAAAAGAAAAAAAAAACCATAATAATAAAATATTTAGGAAAGTGCTGATGAGGACATCTTTACAGTTTAGGATTTTTATTTTATTACCATTTTTATTTCTGGCAATTATAGCCATATGTAATCTTTTTGTAATTTTAGATTCTGAGAATATTTTGGAGATATGTTTCAAGATGTAATTGAGCCTATTTAAAGGCCCTGAGATGAATGAGAAAGGCATGCCATTATTGATTAAAAAAAACCTGTGTTGAGTTTTGCTCTTCATTTTCTCTCCTTTGTGTGATACAATTGAGATCAAATTAGGGTTTGTGATAAATCCTAATCTAGTTTTAGAATTAGTGATTAATTCTAAAATTTATCCCCAATTAAAAAAATCCCCAATATAATATTCCCTAATCCCAAATAACCAAACCCTAATCCTAAAACCCCCCATCAGCCGCCGCTTCTTCTTCTTTACCCCGATCCCCACCACACCCAACTCACCAGCGACTTCATCTTCTCCTTCTTCCTCCCGACATCCAAATCCACACCCACGAAAACCCCCGCCGTCGTCCCCGCTGTTTCTCACCCGCATCCTCGACTTCCTCCCGTCACCACCTCCAAACTCGTCGACCCCTTCAATCCAGTCGCCGGCTTCCTCCACCACCAACCCAAGACCCCTACCCACATCCCGACACCCCCATCCCTGCCGCTCCACCCCGACCTCAACCCACGCCCTCATCTCCCTCTCCCCTACACCGTAACCCCTTCAATCCCAAACAACCTCGACTGCCTGCCTCATCTGCACCGCCCCGTGCACCCCCGCTCGCCGTCGCACCTCGCCGACGTCGCCACTCCCGCTCGCCGCCTCCCCTCATCGCCGGAATCAGATCTGCCAACTGCGTTGGCCTGGTTGCTGCCCTGATCTGCCAACTGTGTTGGTTTAGTTGCTGACTGTGCTACCTGTTGCTGTGATCTGGTTGCTGTCCGCTCCCGAGGTCGACACTGGGTTTCTTTCGATTCGGTATACTCTTTCCATCTCTTCCGTATTTGTGATTTACTGCCTTATCATCTAGTATATTATCTGATTTGACTGTCGACCACAAAATACTGAGATTGAGTGATCCACATGCTAGATTAGAGTACGAATTGGTATTGCACTTTTTACTTGCTGAAACACGTAGGGATTTACTTATTGATTAAGATTGAATTATTAATTGGGATTGTTAGCATCTGATTCAATTCTTGAAAACCCATTGGACCTGTTAACTGTTAAAATATCTAATCTAAATCCGCACTTTCATGTTGGTAAAATTAACCCATTAAAATTTTTGGAAAATTCTCTATTTTAGGGTTGGTTTTACATCATTTTGGTATCAGAGCGAAGGTTCTTAAAACCTTAGTTCTTGCATCGTAGGCATCATTTTGCATTCATTATTGTGTAGTTTTTTATCTTTTTTTCTTCTTTTATTTTAGTTTATTTCAGATTCATTTAAAAAAAAAAAAAATTAGGACACATACCCCATAGTTTCCACTTTTGGTGAATGCGTCTTCGCAGCACCATCACAGACCCTGAGGAGCCTTTCCTATCCCTTCCCAATCACCCAATTAGGAACCCTAGACTTCCCAGACCTGAAATGGACAATTCTGATATCTCCGCTACCCTAGCTGCCATCCAAGCAACTCTTGCCAATATCAATCAGAGGCTTGAGAAAGTGGAGCTAAATCAAACAATTGTCCCTGAGCTTCATGGCCATCGTCAGATCCCTCAAGGGAATGTTCATGACAATCGACGTCAAGAACGTGACCCTGACGAACAATATAAAAAGAACGTTAAGGCTGACGTTTCCCAATTTGAAGGCCACATGGAACCCCAAGCTTACCTTGATTGGGTCCGTGCCATGGACCACTATTTTGTGTGGTTCGACATGAGCGAAGCCCTTAAAGTTAAATTTGCCACTATGAAATTAACGGGTAAAGCTCAACAACACTGGACCAATCTTGAACATGCCCGCAGAGGCTGAGGCCTGGCACCCATAGCCACTTGGGAGGCCATGAAAGAGAAGCTCACTGAGAGGTATGTACCGTTATCGTTTCACACCCGATTGCTAGATTCGTGGAACCAATTGTATCAAGGAAGTAAATCCACACAAGAATATGTTGATAAATTTGATGATTTCCTTATTCGGTGCAATGCGCTAGGTAAAGAGAGTGAAGAACAAACTCTCTCCAGGTTTAGAGCTGGACTACGAGCTGACCTTAGGAATGAGCTAATCTATAGAAACGTGGACTCAATAGCGGTAGCCTACGCCCTAGTCCTCGACATGGATTCCCTTAAAGCTAGTTCTGATTCTAGGTCCAGCGACTCGAGAGATCATTCCTCTAGAATGACCTCTACTGACCCACCTAGACCTCAGCCTCCCTCTCAGCACCCCAACAAATCTTACCCCAGCAAATCTAATTCAAATTTTAATTCACATAGAGATGAACATAAGGGTAAGAACACCGAAAGAGATTACAGTAAGATTGACCCTCTCACTAAGTGCTATAAATGTAAGGGATACGGTCATGTTGCTGGCAACTGTCCCAGTCCCAGTAGGATTAATATAGTAGAGGGTACCGCAGTCATCGCTGATGAGCCCGACAATGAGTTTATTTATGAACCTAATATAAGTGATGACTTTGATGAAAAAAGAGGATGACCAGTCTCTCAATTGTATTCAGCCTATCCAGTCACCTCTATTGAGTATACCCGAGACACCCATTCCTTTCCAAGTCACTTGGCAACCCATAAATTTTACTCATGTATTAGAACATCACAAAGTCACAGAGTCTGCACCCACATTTGCATATAATATTCATGACTTGCATAGAGAAATTTCCAAGGAACTTAATGAGAATAATTTTAACTACAAGTTAATAGCAGATACTAGAAGGAAATTTATAACTTTTGATATTGGTGACGAAGTGATGGTTCGGATTCATCCGGAACGGTTTCCTGTTGGACCCGTTAAGAACTTGAATATACGTGCTGCAGGCCCATTTAAGATTCTACATGCAATCAATAATAGTACCTATGTCGTTGACCTTCCTGAAGGTTTTGGCATAAGTAAAATTTTCAATATTGAGGATCTAGTACTTTATGAAGGCTCAAAATTCATCCCTAGAAATTTTCTTATAGATGAGCCTACCCTGCAGCCTAATGGTGAGATTCCCCCATTACCTCCACTACCAGATATTACTTACCCATCGACAGAAGAATTGGATAATATTTTAGATGATCAGATAATCTCTACTAGAGATGGTGGTATGCACAAGTATTTGGTAAGGTGGAAAAATAAGCCGAAGTCGGATGACACTTGCAGTGGTCGTGAGGGGCTCCCGCAACTGGATTCAGATCTTTTGGAGCACGATGACATGATCACTGGTTTTGACTCGACTGGGTCGAGCTCTCTCCCACCCGGAGAGAATGATGAGGACATCTTTACAGTTTATGATTTTTATTTTATTACCATTTTTATTTCTGACAATTATAGCCATATGTAATCTTTTTGTAATTTTAGATTCTGAGAATATTTTGGAGATATGTTTCAAGATGTAATTGGGCCTATTTAAAGGCCCTGAGATGAATGAGAAAGGCATGCCATTATTGATTAAAAAAAAACCTGTGTTGAGTTTTGCTCTTCATTTTCTCTCCTTTGTGTGATACAATTGAGATCAAATTAGGGTTTGTGATAAATCCTAATCTAGTTTTAGAATTAGTGATTAATTCTAAAATTTATCCCCAATTAAAAAAATCCCCAATATAATATTTCCTAATCCCAAATAACCAAACCCTAATCCTAAAACCCCCCATCAGCCGCCGCTTCTTCTTCTTCTTTACCCCGATCCCCACCACACCCAACTCACTAGCGACTTCATCTTCTCCTTCTTCCTCCCGACATCCAAATACACACCCACGAAAACCCCCGCCATCGTCCCCGCTGTTTCTCACCCGCATCCTCGACTTCCTCCCGTCACCACCTCCAAACTCGTCGACCCCTTCAATCCAGTCGCCGGCTTCCTCCACCACCAACCCAAGACCCCTACCCACATCCCGACACCCCCATCCCTGCCGCTCCACCCCGACCTCAACCCACGCCCTCATCTCCCTCTCCCCTACACCGTAACCCCTTCAATCCCAAACAACCTCGACTGCCTGCCTCATCTGCGCCGCCCCGTGCACCCCCGCTCGCCATCGCACCTCGCTGACGTCGCCACTCCCGCTCGCCGCCTCCCCTCATCGCCGGAATCAGATCTGCCAACTGCGTTGGCCTGGTTGCTGCCCTGATCTGCCAACTGTGTTGGTTTAGTTGCTGACTGTGCTTACCTTGTTGCTGTTGCTGTCCAACCCGGAGGTCGACACTGGTTTCTTCGGATTCGGTATACTCTTTCCATCTCTTCCGTATTTATGATTTACTGCCTTATCATCTAGTATATTATCTGATTTGACTGTCGACCACAAAATACTGAGATTGAGTGATCCACATGCTAGATTAGGGTACGAATTGGTATTGCTCTTTTTACTTGCTGAAACACGTAGGGATTTACTTATTGATTAAGATTGAATTATTAATTGAGATTGTTAGCATTTGATTCAATTCTTGAAAACCCATCGGACCTGTTAACTGTTAAAATATCCAATCTAAATCCGCACTTTCATGTCGGTAAAATTAACCCATTAAAATTCTTGGAAAATTCTCTATTTTAGGGTTGGTTTTACATCAAGTGCATATCTAATAATGCTATTTAAAAGTGAACTGGTCTGAATTTGAAAATAAAAATTCTAAGTTATAACTATAATATCAATATAACAAGATAATATTTAATATTTAGTCTAAACTCTTGATGTAGGATAAAGGAATTGAAAGAGCTAAATCTAAATGGGGGCTTTTACAAAACTAAAATGAGGTTATATTGTTGTGTATAGTAGTAATAGCACTTATAAAGCAAGATGAACTTAGGAGATTTTGCAAGAGATGGGCTGGCACTTTATGCTGCATTATGCTTAAGTTTGTGAGTTTTTCCATTAGTAATAGTTAGTCCCTCCCATTTTCAATTAATTTTGCCAGAGGCATTACCTATCTGAATTCTTATTCTTTGTATTATTTGTTCATTTGTTGGAACTTTTCCATTAGTAAATCCTAGGCATCTCCAATTTTGCAGGACACCTCACCTATTAGATTGTTTATTCTTTGTAGGATAGGCTGACCACTAATGCTAATGGTGATAATCTCTTTGCATTATTTACTGAGAAAGGACTATCTGTTAGTTTAGTAAATACTTTGTTTAGAAGCTAGTTGAATTTGACAATCTAATGTATAGTTAGATGAGGTATTCTGTCCATTTTTGCTCCTTTCTCTGGACTTTTCCACCATAGACGTCTTTTTAAATTGCAGAAAATAAGTATATCCAGACATATGCAGCTTCCATATAATAGAACTGATTATATCCGTCAATTGTAATAATTAGCCATGGGCATGATTTTGTTTCTAAGTCAATTAAGCTTGATTTACGTATGTTGAAATTTATGGTTTTACTAGGTTTGCCCATTGACACGTGCCTACGGCACGTCTTCGGAACGGTGCACCTTGTTTGTTCATAGAAAATAGTTTTGGAGGTCCAGCAAATTAATTGAAGTAGTAAACATATTATATGAGAAACTTTTGGGGGTCCAGCAAAAAACATATTATATGATTTTTTGATTTTTTTAAAATTATTTTTAAAGTTTTTAAATTTTTAATTTTTTTAGTTTTTTAGTTTTTAATTTTTTTTAAAATTTTCAAAATTTTTATTTTCTTAATTTTTTGAATAGAAGAGGGATGGAGAGAGAGAGAGAGATAATTAAATAAATATAGGAGTTGTTTTGGGTGGGGGATTTGAATTTGAGTTTTGGGGGAAAACTTTTGGGAGGGAAAATATTTTTGTGAAGTTAGATCTGAGCCTTTGATTTTTGGGGGGATTGAAGGAGAGCCACTTGATAGCTTTCTTTGTGTTTTATTATATAGATGACTATCTTTTTAAGCAATTGGATTGATTTTCTTCGACACTTTATGGTAGATGTATAACTTGGACCAATAAATTTTTTAGAGCACCTATTATTCTTATAAATTATAGTTTTGGACCTTCATTTTGATTCTGTCGTGATGAACATTATGACTGCAGAACAAACATACTGACGTTATACTGTGTTTATTTATCCTGTTCTTTGTCATATAACCATCACACATAAATCTCAACAATTTTCAGGTTTAATGTGTGAATTACTTTGGAGTGACCCCCAACCTCAGCTTGGCAGGGGCCCCAGTAAGCGAGGTGTTGGCCTTTCCTTTGGTGCGGATGTGACAAAGAGGTTCTTACTCGAAAATAATCTTGGTAAGTATCTCTTTCTACAGACCATATCTTGATTGCTGTTCTTGTTAAATATTATTACCTTTTGTTGCAGATCTCGTCGTCCGCTCACATGAGGTGAAGGATGAGGGCTATGAAATTGAGCATGATGGGAAACTTATAACCGTCTTCTCTGCCCCAAACTATTGTGACCAGGTAATGTCATTTCAAATACTGCGTTCATATTGCACTTGTGAAACATGGCATGGAGCCTCTGTGTGCGCGCTGATACTAGAGTCAACCCTACTCTGACTTAACTTTTTGTGTCAATGAGTGAGGTTTTTTTTCTGTAACTTTTAATTGATATGTAACTGTAAACGTATCAACATACTGGAATCAGCCCTACTCCGACTTAAATGTTTGTGCTGATGAACGACATTTTTCCCCCTTTCTGTAACATACTGGTCTCTCAGATGTTCATGTTCTGTAATAGTTATAGTAGGGATTGAACAAAAAATCAGCCCTCTGTCATTAGTTTTTTTTAGAATCATTCTAAACAACTCATTGTTTGTAAGAAAGTTTGGAAGGAGTAATAACACAAAAATATCACAACAGTTTCAACTCTATTAAAGTTCGTGGAAATAACCCACCTTATACATTTTGTATATGTCAACAATGATCAGTAGGCTGCCATAATTATTTTTAAAAAAATCATATAGCATGCTGTAATTTTCTGTCATCTCATGGAATGAGATGATCCACACGGTTCACTGCATGTCATGAGATGTTGTGTATAAAAAATCAACAGGTTTGAAGACCTCTTATTTGATAAATAAGTGGCTCCAAAATTAATGTTTCAACAATATAATGTGTTGCACATAATTGCATTTGTGTAATCAAGTGGTTTGAAGAACTCTTATTTGATGAATAAGTGGCTCCAAATTAGTTCAACAATATATTGCGTTGCAGTTAGCTGCATTTGTGTAAGTGGCCACCAAATCAGTTGATTTTTTGTACACTACCATCGAATAGCATGAAGATTGTGATCAATGGCCCACCTTGTGATCATAAATTCATAATTACTTTACATGGGGAAATTTTACTCATTTAGATGTGGGGCTATCTAATATATTTATAAAGAGTAAAAAGGAGACACAGAAATATATGTAATTAATATTTATATGCAGCAGAAGTGACAGTGGCGGAGGGAGGAAGAGAGTAGGGGGGACATTTGGGACCCCAAAAATTTTGTTAAACCCCCTAATATAGACCAAAATTTTTATTTGGCCCCCCAGTTTAAAAAAATTTGGGACCCCCAAGTCTAATCCATCTCTTATTAAAGACTCAAAATAGTGATATGAGCTTTGGGCTAAAAATTAACAGTGATACTTATTATTTGATCTGTGTAATCATTGGATAAAATTTTGAATAAGAAACTAGTGTGTACACAAGTTACAAGTATATTTATTCATTTGAGTCGTATCTCTTAGCCTCTAGTATTATCACAGTATAAATAGTGTAGTATGATTATTGATTAGTATACTCTTATCAAATTTAGATTACAACGGTACAAGTGCGAAAAAATACATGATACTAAAAATCTAAATTCGAATATTTACTTTGATTATAATTTTATTTTGATCCAATTACTTTAATTCTTCAAAAGTAAAGTAAAAGATTTTCGGCAACAATTATGTCGATGTTGGGAGAAAAAAAAATTTGGGACCCCCATTTTGATTTGTCTGGCTCCGCCACTAAGAAGTGAGAAGACTAAATGCCATAGATATATTAACATAATTTATCTTCGTGGCACTCCTTTAAAGTTCAACTTGTGAATATTGCCAAAAGTTTAAAAGAACACATGTAACATCTCATTGTTCTTTTATATGATTGTTAAATTGCCCTTCAGGTTGAGGACTTTCTTCCTTCTTTCAATAAAATACTCGACCAACATAAACTGAAGTTCTCGCAGTGTAAACTTGGGCAACTACACCTATTTTCTGCCCACCATGTTCTTTCAATATATTGAAGTAAATGTTGTTCGCCTACATGCAATTGCTTCCCCTTCCATCTTGGCCTGAGTCGCCTGACCATGTATTCCTGTCTTAACTATATATTATTATTTAATACTAAGGTGCATTTGTAATTCTGTGTAGATGGGCAACAAGGGTGCATTTATACGTTTTAAAGCCCCAGGAATGAAGCCGGACATAGTTTCATTCACAGCAGTTGTGAGCAGCTCCTTTTATTGCAATGTTTCTGCATATTTTTTTTGTACAGCTAAAATTTTCAGATAATTTCAAGTTTGATTGATGGGTTTTTAAAAATTGCAGCCACACCCAGATGTTAAGCCTATGGCATATGCAGACAACTTCCTCAGGATGTTCTCTTGACCTCGATGGTGAATTGCCCATTAATTTCCTACTTGCCGTGGGGCCACAAGCCCATTTTGAATTTGAAAACTCCCTTCTCTCTTTTTAAAGTTCATTCTGTTTAGGGTTTTTTTTTTTTTTTCCCCCTTTACAGATGCAATTGTAATATTCTTTTTATCTTGTACTAGCAGATTATTTTTTAGGACTGCCAAAGCGTTAGTCGGGAAAATGTTTATTTGTATATCGACTGGCAGTGAGCATTGTACAATTATCACCTTCTGATTTTATTTTGTGCATGTCATGGCAAAACTATATATATATATTCAGTGAAGACACTGAGTTACTGCTTTATTGATGATGAAAACTTTGCTCAATTCTTGAAGCATGTTCCTGAAATCATTTCTGTGTTTTTGTAATATGGTTGTTCCCGAAATCATTTCTATAGTTCTTGCTACTATTGTTTATCTTGTAAACCCGCGCTCTTTGCATTTTGGCTGTTGATACGGGTGCTTTGAGATGAACGCCCTACATGCAATTGGCAATTCGAGACTCTGTCCTCTTGCATCCCTGAGTCATGGGTGTAGGTTGTAGGAAATTCAAAGGATTCTTTTTCCCTTGTTGTAAGCCTGATCTATCAATCTTCTTTTAACTTACTTTCTGCAGCTAACAATATTGTATGAAAGCTACAACTTGGCTTCGATTGTCTGGTTTCTTGTGAATAATTCTGCTTTTATGGCTATATTTTTGTTATGTGGTATCTCATATAACCTGCTTTTATGTCTTACATGGTTTTTGGTTTCTGTTCGTTGTCTGTTTTCAGTTTTGGAACAAAGGTGCCTTAGGATCGATCATCTTTGATTAGGAAAGAAATTGGTTTTTCTTTGTTATCGTTGTCCTTCTCAATTTGATATATGTTTAAAGGTGTTCCTACTCGATCACTCTCATTATCACTCCAAAAGAAAAGTGATGTTATGCGATGACCAATTTTCATCTATCTATACTGATGGGGGATAAATTATGCAGCATCAACCGGAGCCCTCTGATTTTCCCTGGATCCTTCCCATCATAATCATCAGACCAGTTTAATGGGCCTTAGCCAGCTCAGGCCCATGGGCGAATAGGTCCGACCCGGCCCGCCAGGGCTCTCCAGACCCATTTACCCCTGCCTATAAATATTCCACCCCCTCTTCACTCTGAAAGGTAATCAAATTCTTCCCACCTGAATCCTAGCTGCCCAATCTCTTTCCCAGTTACTGACTTGTTCGTCGGAGGGCCTGTCGCCGGGATTTCTCCCGGTGTTTCCAGGCCATGTGCAGGTACAGAAGACCCTGCCGAGCTGAGCCCCTAGATCCGAGCCGAGCACCCGTCCCCCTTTCCTAGCCCTTCTGCGCTCCCTCTCTTGAGCCGCTCCCGCTTCCCGGGGTCGGACCGACGCTGGTACTGCGTAGGTACTTCCACCATACAAATTGAGAGAACTCACACATGTTGCCCCACACCCCAAAAACAAACCGCATCAGGTTGGCATCGTCCGTGGGAACTTTACCTCCGCAGTACTACCGTCCTTCCGAGCTCAGCCAGGGTCGCCACCTTCGGCCAAGCCTTTCCATGGCTCCCAAACCTAGGAGGGCCGCCACATCGGCACGACAGCCGGACCTTAACCGCCATAGCCGAGCGAATGACCAGGGTTCCAACCAACCCCGGGCCAACGGCGCGGCCCGACCTTCGGTTACGTCGAATTTGCACCGCGTCATTTCGGACAGGCAGGCCAGCCGGACTAGGGAGAGGTCGCTTCCAACTCGGCCTCAAACCATCACTGTCAGCCTTCCCAGATGCCCAATCCCCCGCAGAACCCGGGGGGACAAGCCCCCGTCACGAAGGTTAAATTCCAGAACTTCCGGGAGGAGATCCTTCAAGCCATACGTGACGATCCGGCTACTGAGGTCTACCACAGCTCTGCCCACAAGTCAGCAACGGGAGCCGGCGAGTCCCGCGGATCGACTCGTCCCCGGGAAGCGGCAGACCTCGTCCTTCGCCGTTTGGAAGAAATGGAGAACCGCCTCGACCATCTCGGCGAGGGTGGGCCGATGCAGGGTCGCGGTCATCGTCCGACCGGACCGCCTTTCTCCCCCCAAATCCTCGAAGCTGAGATTCCTAGGAACTTCAGACCGCCTCAATTCGAGACCTATAATGGCGAGGGTGATCCTGCTGATCACATGGAGGGGTTTAAGACCCTCATAATGATTCCCAGCGCTGCGGATCCCCTCCTATGCCGCGCCTTCCCTGCTACCCTCCGGGGTCCAGCTCGGGAGTGGTTCTCCAAACTCTCTTCCGGTTCGGTCTTCTCTTTCGAATAGCTGGAGGCGGGTTTCCTTGCCCACTTCGTGACCAGCAGGAAGGTCGAGAAGACCAGCTCCTCCCTCTTGGACCTCAAACAGAAGGATGGGGAATCCCTCTGGGAATTTGTTCGGAGGTTCACCTCGGAGGCATGGTCGGTGTTATCGCTGAATCTGGTGTGGGGGTAAACAGATAGAATTTGTGAGTTCTTGGAAAACCTGAATAGCAAACCTAACCTGTTCCGCCGTAGCTTGACCGTTGACTCCCGCCATTCACCTGCAAGGAAGTGCGATACACCGGGATGGATCCCGGCGACGCACCCTCCGACGCTCTTGTCAGTAACCAGAAATGATTAAGAAAGAGCTTTTTATTGAAAAGTATTGATTACCTCTTAATGGAGATGGGTGGGGGGCATTTATAGTCGCCATGGGGAGTTGATTAGGGATTTGATTTCCTGTGATTCTGTTAGGAGTAAAATCCTCATAATCAGTTTAGGAAACTGATCCCTAATTCCCGGTGAGAGGATAACTATGGGTTAGGCCCGTTGATTTAGTCAAATCAGAGACCCTGATTTCCTCTTGCTGGTCTGGGTTCGTCTCGGGTCGGGACCCGTACCCAGTTGAGGTGGATCCGTTCGCGGGTTATTGGATATGTGAGAAGGAGACCCAATACCCGTTTCGGACTCATTTGTATGTAAAATTACCGTTTTACCCCTGAGCTTTAAGATTCGTGTCCGATGTGAACGGCCCCGATTTAATCCTATTTTTAGCCATATCACGAGCCCCCCACTCCCGAAGACTGAGTTTAATCAGCCTTTGAGGAGTAGTTTTACTGTTCTAATGGCGTACAGGATTTTATCGGTGTTCTTAAGGGAGTTTGTATCTTGCTCGGGGTGTAACGGTGTTATTCTAGGCTTGTAAAATGCCCAAAAATATTCTCAGAATTTTTTGGATTTTTGGTGATTTTTCCAGATTTTTCTGAAATTTTTCTCATTTTTTTGAATTTTTTATTCATTTTCCGAATTAAATAATTAATTATCAAAAATATTAATTAATTATTCTAATTAAATAATTATTTTTTTCAGAATTTTTGTTACCGCTGAATCTGGTGTGGGGGTAAACAGATAGAATTTGTGAGTTCGTAAGAAACCTGAATAGCGGATCCGAACCTGTTTCGCCGGAGACGGACTGCTAGCTCCCGCCGTTCACCTGCAAGGAAGTGCGAGACACCGGGGTTGATCCCGGTGACGCACCCTCTGACGCTCTTGTCAGTAACCAGGAGAGATTAAGAAAGAGCTTAAGCAGGAAAAAGAGTCATTACCCTGTAACAGTGGTGGATCGGAGGTATTTATAGTCACCCTAGGGGAGATAATTAGGGATCTGATTAGAGATTTGATTTCCTGTGATAGGAGTAAAATCCTCCTAATCAGTTTAGGAAACTGATCCCCTAATTCCCGGTGAGAGGATAGCGGCGAATCAGGCCCGTTGATTTAGCTAAATCAGAGACCCTGATCTCCTCTGGCTGATCTGGGTTTGTATCGGGTCGGGACCCGTACCCGGTTGAGGAGGATCCGTTTGTGGGTTATTGGATCTATGAGAAGGAGACCCAGTACCCGCTTCGGACCCGCTAGTAAGTGAAATTACCGTTTTACCCCTAAGCTTTGAGATTCGCGTCCGATGTGAACGGTCCCGATTTAATCCTATTTTAAGCCATATCACGAGCCCCTCACTCCCGAAGACTGAGTTTGATCAGCCTTTGAGGAGTAGTTTTACTGTTCTAATGGCGTACGGGATTTTATCGGTGTTCTTAAGGGAGTTTGGAATCTTGCTCGGGGTGTAACGGTGTTATTATGGGCTTGTAAAATGCCCAAAAATGTCCTCAGAATTTTCTAAATTTTTGGTGATTTTTCCAGATTTTTCTGAATTTTTTCTCATTTTTTTTTTGAATTTTTTATTCATTTTCCGAATTAAATAATTAATTATCAAAAATATTAATTAATTATTCTAATTTAATAATTATTTTTTCAGAATTTAAAAATAATTTTTCTGAATTAATAATTATTTTTAGAATTTTTAATTAACTTTTTTCGATTTTTTAAATATTTTTTCGGATTTTTTAAATAATTAAAACAATTAAATAAATAAATAATAATTTAAATATTACCTGGACACGTGGTGCGTTTCTGACCGTCCATCATGATCAGATGAGCGCGCATCGTGAGGCAGATCACGATCTGGACACGTGGCACGTTTCTGACCGTCCATCATGATCAGATGTGCGCACATCGTGACGCAGATCACGATCTGGACACGTGGCGCGTTCCTGAGCGTCGATTGTGCCGCAGTGCGAATTTTGAGACGATCGGACGGATCGTGTGGGTCGGCGGGTATTTTCTCCATATACGAGGGTCGATTCTTCGGCTCCTCGGATCGGTCGAGGAATGTAACGAAGCCACGTGGCATTTCCACGTGGCACTTTTTTTTTTCTTTTCTTTTCTTCTTCTTTGTCTTTGCTGCTTCCGCTGCTTCTTCTTCGGCTCTTCGTTCTTCGTCATTACCGTAGGATCGGCACTTCGTCGTTCTTCCTCGGATCGGCACTTCGTCGTTACCGTCTCGCCCCCAAGTTCTCCATCTCTCCGACTCCGTCTGGCCGGGAGGTCGGCGACGAAGGGACGGAGCTTGGCGACGTGGAAGTGGGTTCGAGTTTGGAGAAGGGGCTCGATGCTTCGGCATATTCAATGGAGCTCCGCCAACGGAATGGAGCTTCGGCATTTTGAAGAGCTCGGTGCTTCGGAGCTCGACGAAGAGGATGTCGGAGCTCGAGCTCAGCTGCCGTGAGGGGTCGGCATGGAGAAGACGCGACGGAAGGGAGCTCGGTCGAAGCTTGGTGTCGGTGAGCTCACTGAGTTGACGACGGAGACGGAGCGTTCGAGCTCGGCGAGGGGAGCTCGCGATGGTTTGGCGAGCTCGGCAATGGGGTATGCCACCTCGTCGAGGGTGACGGCGAGGAGTTTTGTGGGTCGGAGCTTCGATGAAGGAGGCTTCGGCTGTCGTGGGGAGCTCCGTGATGGCGGTCGGTCGTGGAGGAGGAGCTCGGTGGTGAGTCTATTAAGGCGAGTTCGAGGTTGGCGAGGCTATGAAGCAGCTCGGCGATGAGGGGGAGTTTTGGGTTTGTTTTTTGTTGGTTTTGTTTTGGCGGGAAATCCGGAGAAGAAGAGATGATGCCTAAGTGGGTTATGGGTTTGGATCCCCTTAACGGGTCCGAACCCGGCCCTCTTTCTCACTTTTTTTTGCCACTGCTCTTCTCCTCTGCTCCTTGTTCGGCAGATCCGAGCACGGATTTTGAGAAGCATTTTTCTCCACTTTGCTGTTCGGTAGTTCGGTAGCTCGGATTTGAGATCCGAGCTACGTGGCTCAATCTGGACGGTTGATCACGATCGTGGCGCGAATCACGAGACGAGAGGCTCAAATTTCGAGAAAACGTTATCTTGTCGTTTTGTGGAGACATGGCGCGATCTGAGCCGTTCATCATGTTCTAGCACATTTTTTGAGGTGATCCAACGGTGAGATGGCTCGGCAGCATTTTTCTCCATATGTGAGGGTCGGTTCCTCGTCCGCTCGGCTCGGTGACTCAGTAGTTCACCCTCTGCCCGTAGTAGTTCGGTATCTCGAGAGGATGGGTCGGAGCTCTGCTCCTCGGCTCGGGAGGATGGGTCGGCATATGGGAGAGGTGAACGGCTCTGAAGCTCTGCCTCTATTCTGTTTGGTTTTGGAGATTTTTGAAGAGGAGCTCCACTCCTAGGGGTGGAGAAGAGGTGCCGGGAAGATCCTCGTAAGAGCCATGGGAAGACCCATTCTTTGAAGTGAGTGCAAGGAGCAACTCTAGGGGAGAGTTGTGAGCTCCGAACTAGTTGAGAAGAGGTCCGTTTTGGAGGTGAGCGGAGTGAAGAGCTCGGCTTTTAGAAGAGCCATCTAGAAGGTGAGTTTGAGGAGCAACTCTAGGAGAGAGTTGTGAGCTCCGAACTCGTTCGAGAAGAGGTCCGCATTAGATGGAGCGGAGTGAAGAGCTCGGTTTTTAGAAGAACCATCTGGAAGGCGAGTTTGAGGAGCAACTCTAGGGGAGAGTTGTGAGCTCCGAACTCGTTCGAGAAGAGGTCCGCATTAGATGGTGCGGAGTGAAGAGCTCGGCTTTTAGAAGAGCCATATGGAAGGTGAGTTTGAGGAGAAACTCTAGGAGAGAGTTGTGAGCTCTGAACTCTTTGAGAAGAGCTCTGCTTTGGAGGCGAGCGGAGTGAAGAGCTCGGCTTTTAGAAGAGCCATCTGGAAGGTGAGTTTGAGGAGCAACTCTAGGAGAGAGTTGTGAGCCCGAACTCTTTGAGAAGAGCTCCGCTTTGGAGGCGAGCGGAGTGAAGAGCTCGGCTTTTAGAAGATCCATCTGGAAGGTGAGTTTGAGGAGCAACTCTAGGGGAGAGTGGTGAGCTCCGAACTCGTTTGAGAAGAGGTCCGCATTAGATGGAGCGGAGTGAGGAGCCCGGCTCTAGGAGAGAGCCATCTGGAGGACGAGTTTGAGGAGCAACTCTAGGAGAGAGTTTTAGCTCCGAACTCGTTTGAGAAGAGGTCCGCTTTGGAGGTAAGCGGAGTGAAGAGCTCGGCTCTAGGAGAGAGCCATTTGGAAGACGAGTGTAAGGAGGAACTCTAGGAGAGAGTTGTGCTCCGAACTCGTCGAGAAGAGCTCCGCTTTGGAGGCGAGCGGAGTGAAGAGCTCGGCCCAGAGAAGAAAGAGGAAGGGGAGGAGAGGCATTCGGGTTCTCTTCTCTGCCTTGTTCTTTCGCACAGTGAAGAAGAGAAGAAGTGTTGGGTACTTTTGGCGGGAAGACTAAAGAAGGAGAAGAATGAAGGAGCTAAGAAGGGTATGGGTCGGACCGTGGGTATCGGATCCGACTCCGACCCGTTAGCCTCTTTTTCTTTCTTCCTCTTTATCTGCTTGCTTGTTCGGCGAATCCGAGCACGGATTTTGAGGCACATTTTCCGCCACTTTGCTGCTCGGTAGATCGGTGGCTCGGATTTCAGATCCGAGCTACGTGGCTCCATCTGGATGGTTGATCACGATCGTGGCGCGAATCACGAGACAAGAGGCTCAAGTTTCGAGAAAACGTTATCTTGTCGTTTTGTGGTGACGTGGCGCGATCTGATCCATCCATCACGCTTGAGTGCGAATTTTGAGATGATCTAACGGCGAAATTGGTTCGGCAGAATTTTTCTCCATATACGAGGGTCGGTTCCTCGTCCACTCGGCTCGGTAGTTCCCCCTCTGCCCATAGTAGCTCGGCATAGAGGAAGGATCGGAGATCTACCTCTGCTCTTCGGCTCGAGAGGATAGGTCGGCATATGGGAGAGGTGAAGAGCACCGGAGCTCTGCCTCTGTTCTGTTTGGTTTGGGAGATTTTTGAAGAGGAGCTCCACTCCTAGGGGGGAGAAGAGGTGCTAGGAAGATCTTCGTAAGAGCCATGAGAAGACCCATTCTTTCAAGTGAGTGCAAGGAGCAACTCTATGGGAGAGTTTTGAGCTCCGAACTCGCTTAGAAGAGGCCCGCTTTGGAGGCGAGCGGAGTGAAGAGCTCAGACCTAGGAGAGAGCGATCTGGATGACGAGTTTGAGGAGCAACTCTAGGAGAGAGTTTTAGCTCCGAACTCGTTTGAGAAGAGCTCCGCTTTGGAGGCGAGCAGAGTGAAGAGCTCGACATTAGAAGAGCCATTTGGAAGACGAGTTTGAGGAGCAACTCTAGGAGAGAGTTTTAGCTCCTAACTTATTTGAGAAGATCTCCGCTTTGGAGGCGAGCGGAGTGAAGAGCTCGACATTAGAAGAGCCATTTGGAAGACGAGTTTGAGGAGCAACTCTAGGAAAGAGTTGTGAGCTCCGAACTCGTTGAGAAGAGCTCCGCTTTGGAGGCGAGCGGAGGGAAAAGCTCGGCATTTGAAGAGCCATTTGAGAGACAAGTTTGAGGAGGAACTCTAGGAGAGAGTTGTGCTCCGAATCAACGGTTGTGGGAGCAGTTCCGAATGGCGAACCACTTCTAACCCGCTGAAGAGCAAGTTATTTGAAGAGGAATCGAGCCAAGTGTTGGACTCCGAACTCGTCGTTAGAGGGATTCAACGGTTGTGGGAGCAATTCCGAATGGCGAACCACTTCTAACCCGCTGGAGAGCGAGTTATTTGAAGAGGAATCGAGCCAAGTGTTGGACTCCGAACCATCGTTAGAGTTATTCAACGGTTGTGGGAGCAATTCCGAATGGCGAACCACTTCTAACCCGCTGAAGAGCGAGTTATTTGAAGAGGAATCGAGCCAAGTGTTGGATTTGAAGAGGAATCGAGCCAAGTGTTGGACTCTGAACCATCGTTAGAGTTATTCAACGGTTGTGGGAGCAATTCCGAATGACGAACCACTTCTAACCCGCTGAAGAGCGAGTTATTTGAAGAGGAATCGAGCCAAGTGTTGGACTCCGAACCATCGTTAGAGTTATTCAACGGTTGTGGGAGCAATTCCGAATGGCGAACCACTTCTAACCCGCTGAAGAGCGAGTTATTTGAAGAGGAATCGAGCCAAGTGTTGGACTCCGAACCATCGGTAGAGGTGTTCAACGGTTGTGGGAGCAGTTCCGAATGGCGAACCACTTCTAACCCACTGAAGAGCAGGTTATTTGAAGAGGAATCGAGCTAAGTGTTAGACTCCGAACCATTGTTAGAGGTTAGTAATTTGCGGGAGCAGCCATGTAGAAGAAGCTGGACTCCGAACCCACCGTGACTCGGAGAGATAGAGAAGCAAGAGTAATAATTTTCAATGAAAAGATGTAAAGTTTGAAATAAACCAAGTGGCCGCTTCAATAGGGCGAGCCATTATTACATGCTATTGGCCGGGTTACAAGCGTCGGCCTTATTGAAAATCAAGATCCTACTTCTACAATAAGGTGGGAGGAGCTGAGTGTTGAAGCTCGGCGGGCCCTTCTGTTTGTTTGTTGGCTCGTCAGGGGAGAAGCTCGGCCCCCTCTTTTTGGACGAACCTGGTCAGGTGCCCCCACCGTATGAGTTCTTCGATCTCCTCCTTGAGAGCCCGAAAATCTTCCGTGTCGTGGCCGTGGTCCCTATGAAAGCGGCACCACTTATCCTTGTTCCTCCTCTTGCCAGGGGTATTCATTCTAGGGGGAGCGCGGAGTAGTCCCTCCTTGTCCACTTCCATGAGAACTTCTGATATATTAGCAATGAGGGGGGTGAAGTTCTCAAACCGAAGAGTCGAGCGATGCTGTCCATTGCTGTCCTTCTGGGATTTTTGGGACCCCTCTTCTCTTGTGCTCTTCCGTTTGTTCCCGGAAGATGTCTCCTCAAAGCCCGGGAGATTCTCGGCTTCTTCAGCCCGAATGTACTTCTCGCTTCTAAGAAGGAGGTCGGCAAAACTATGTGGGGGCCTCTTGGCAAGGGAGGAGCGAAGGCTAGAGTTGAGGACGTTCGATTGGAAGGCGGCCGCTGCAACTGGCTGGTCAAGGGAAGCGATGGATCTCACTTCTGCAGTGAACCTCCTCACATAGTCTCTCAACTTCTCTCCCTTCTCCTGGCGGAGCTGGAGTAATGAGATGTTGGTCTTCTCCGTGCGTCTGCTACTCATGAAGTGGGTGATAAAGAGGGTCTCGAACTGCTCGAAGGAGAAAATAGAAGAGGGGGCGAGGCGGGAGTACCATTCCCGAGCCGAACTCTTAAGAGTGGCGGGGAAGGTTTTGCACAGCAAAGCATCGGAAACTTGGTGGATTAGCATGAGGGTCTTGAAGCTTTCGATGTGGTCCACAGGGTCCGACTCCCCCGAGTAAGTTTCGAACTGCGGGGGTTCGAAACCTCTTGGGATAGGAGCCTCCATGATGGTCCGGGAGAAGGGAGGTCTGCTCGGGCAGATGGTCCTTCCTCTTAACTCCTCATCCTTGTCTATTCGGCTGATGCGCCTCTCCATCTCGTGGAGACGGCGGTAGAGAGCATCGTCCCTTCGACGGTAGTCAAACGAGCCTCTGGACTCGTCTTCATAGGAAGGGGAGCGGGGACTACGACGACGGTAGCTCTGGGAGCGGCGAGGACTTGGGATCTGTGGAGGAGTAGGAGCCCTTTGGGCATTGTTGTTGTTGGGTCGGAGGTTGAGAGCTTGCAACACCGTTGTTTGAAATTGCTGGAACTCGGCACGAGTGATGGGTGCCTCATCGTTCCTCAAATGTTTCCGACCAGTAGGGGAATGGGGTCTTCTCCTGTGATGCTCGGGGGACTTTTTCCTCCCTCTTCGAGTAGGGGACCTTCTGTAGTCTTGGTGGTGAGGAGATCGCTCATCTGGACGTTGTTGGCGGGAGGCTCCCTCTCGGGCCCGCTTTTCATCCAGACGGCGGCGAAGATCCTCATCCTTCTGCCGATTGAGAACGGTATTGCGGAGGTTGGAAACTCGTTGATTGTGGGAGGCCATGGAATCTGAAGAGGCATTGTGTACCGAAATGCGGTCCTGATGGAGGGGTTGCTTCTGCGGGTTGGGGCGCGAAGCCCCCGCACCGGCATTCTGAGGACCGGCGGGACCCTTAGGGGGTTGCTGGTTCAGAAGAGGAGGCTGGCCCTGACCCTCGACTGGAGGAGGAAGCTGTCCCTGCTGCGGAGCAGGATGGGCAGGGACTTCCTGTTGCTGATCAGCCGGGTTGGGTCCACGGTTGGACCCCCTGGATCTGACCTTTCTGGGAGGCATAGCTGGAGGAGAGCTAGTCGACGAGGAAGAGGCAGAGGCTATTCGTATGGTTTTCCCATAGACGGCGCCAATCTGTTACCGCTGAATCTGGTGTGGGGGTAAACAGATAGAATTTGTGAGTTCTTGGAAAACCTGAATAGCAAACCTAACCTGTTCCGCCGAAGCTTGACCGTTGACTCCCGCCGTTCACCTGCAAGGAAGTGCGATACACCGGGATGGATCCCGGCGACGCACCCTCCGACGCTCTTATCAGTAACCAGAAATGATTAAGAAAGAGCTTTTTATTGAAAAGTATTGATTACCTCTTAATAGAGATGGGTGGGGGGCGTTTATAGTCGCCATGGGGAGTTGATTAGGGATCTGATTTCCTGTGATTCTGTTAGGAGTAAAATCCTCATAATCAGTTTAGGAAACTGATCCCTAATTCCCGGTGAGAGGATAACTGTGGATCAGGCCCGTTGATTTAGTCAAATCAAAGACCCTGATTTCCTCTTGCTGGTCTGGGTTCGTCTCGGGTCGGGACCCGTACCCAGTTGAGGTGGATCCGTTCGCGGGTTATTGGATCTGTGAGAAGGAGACCCAGTACCCATTTCGGACTCATTTGTATGTAAAATTACCGTTTTACCCCCGAGCTTTAAGATTCGTGTCCGATGTGAACGGCCCCGATTTAATCCTATTTTTAGCCATATCAGTCGGTTTCCTCCTTTGATGCATGGGTTGCTTCCGCAGCCTTTCGACACAACGTCCTCCACGGCCAGCTTAAGGCCTCTTTAGCCAAAAAGCCCCCCCCCATGGACTTCCCCGACCTACTCAACAGGGTCGAGAAGTATATCCGGACCGAGGAGGCCCTCAACCCCGAAGGCGCGAAGGATGCCATTGACAAGGGGAAGCGCAAGTTTAATGATGCTGAACCCTTCAAAAGGTCCGAAAAAGAAGCGGCTGGTCCCAAAAGGGTCCCCCCAGTCCCTCGATTTGAAAGATACACGCCCCTGACTCAGAATGTCTCGACGATTTTAATGGAAATCGAGGACAAAGGGTGTTCGGTTCCCTCCTCGACCGCCCAACAACGACAAGAAGCAAGACCAGAGGTTCTACTACCGCTTCCATCGGGACACTGGGCATGATACAGATCACTGCCGAGCCCTTAAAGATGAGATCGAAGCCCTCATACAATGAGGGTACTTGAAGGAGTTCACCTGGGTCAACAATAGAGACCGAAGAGATCCGAGGAGCCCGAGGTGTTCGCCTCCCCCTCGGACGATCAGTCAATGACCCGATCGGGATCCAGAAATTGAGGAAGTCGGTGGACACGCCATCCTCCATTGCGTACACGGAGGACCGATGGGAGGGGAATCTAAGACCTCTCGAAAAGCCTTTATCCGAGAGGTCAACTCTGTCTTAGACCACCCCTCTCCCCGAATTCAGCAACGGGCGGTCTCCTTCTCGGGCGAAGACCTCGAAGGTGTCCGGCTTCCGCACTTCGATGCCCTCATCATCGGCCTTAACATGGCCAACTTTCAGGTTCGTCGAATTCTGGTAGACAACGGCAGTTCGGTCAACATTCTTTTCTTAGAAGCGTTTGAGAACCTCAAACTCCCCCGAGAAAAGCTGAAGCCGACCGGTTACACCCTCCACAAATTTTTTGGCGTCCCCATACAAATCGAAGGAATCGTGACACTAGATGTAGCCGCAAGAACGGCTCCCGTTCTCCGAACCGAGTCGATGGATTTTATGGTTGTCAACGTCAAGGTAGCCTACAATGCCATTCTCGGTCGACCCGGGCTCTGTTCGCTCCAGGCCGTCCCCTCCGCCTATCACCTGAAACTGAAGTTCCCGATTGATGTTGGAGTCGGGGTCGTTCGGGGCAACCAAGAATCGGCGCGCTCTTGCTACATGACCACAGTCGAAGGCGGTGTATTTTCCCTCGACGCCGTCGAGCTCCTACCTGAAAAAAGCCCTTCCGAGTCAAAGCCCACTGACGAATTGGAAGAGGTCTCCTTTGAAACGGGGGACGAGTCCAAATGGTTCCGTATGAGCTTGACCCTTTCCCCCGAACTGAAGCCGGGTCTGATTGACTGCATCTGCCGAAATGTCGACCTCTTCTCTTGGACTCCGCCCGACATGCCCGGAATTTCTGAAGACCTAATCATGCATCGGCTAAGCGTCGTCCTCGGCTCCAAACCAGTACAGCAAAAGCGTCGCAAGTTTGCTCCGGAAAGGCAGCAGGCAGTGCAAGCGGAGGTAGATAAGTTGTTATTAGCCCGATTCATTCAAGAGGTCAGCTACCCCGAGTGGCTGGCTCATGTCGTCATGGTGAAGAAGGCTTGCAGAACTTAGAGGATCTGTATTGACTTTACCGACCTCAACAAAGCATGGCCCAAGGATCCTTTTTCCCTCCCCAGTATTGACGCTCTGATCGACGCAATGTCAGGTCACAAGCTCCTAACCTTCATGGATGCCTTCTCAGGTTATAATCAAATTCGGATGTTTCCTCTGGACATCGCCAAGACGTCCTTCGTCACCAACCAAGGCCTCTACTACTACCGAGTCATGCCCTTCGGGCTCAAGAATGCCGGGGCCACATACCAGAGGCTCGTCAACCAAGTCTTCAAAAATCAGATCGGTTGGAACATGGAAGTGTACGTCGATGATATGCTTGTCAAGAGCCGACGAAGGAAAGATCACGTTGCCGACCTTGAGGAAGCCTTCGGCGTCCTTCGGTCTCACAACATGAGGCTCAACCCCTCCAAATGTGCCTTCGGCATCTCGTCTGGAAAATTTCTGGGGTTCGTCGTCAGCCAGCGCGGCATAGAAGCCAATCCGGAGAAGATCCAGGCCATCATCGACATGGCCTCGCCCCGAAATGTCAAGAAGGTTCAACAGCTTACGGGTAGACTAGCGACCATCGGTCGCTTCCTCTCCAAATCAGGAGAGAATTCTCTTCCGTTCTTCAAGGCCTTACGGGGGACGAAGGGGTTTGAATAGGGCGAGCCTCAGCAATAAGCGTTCGATCAGTTGAAATCCTACCTCGCCCATCCATTGCTCTTAAGCAAACCCGAACCCGATGAACCCCTCTTCCTATATCTCTCGGCCTTGGAAAGTGCGCTCAGTGCCGTGCTTGTCCGAGAAGAAGACGGTGTTCGAAAACCCTTGTACTATGTGAGCAAGGTCTTGCTCTCAGCCGAGATCAGGTATGTAAAGATGGAAAAAATGGCATATGCACTAATAACAGCAGATCATAAGCTCCGACCCTATTTCCAAGCTCACTCTATTCAGCTCCTCACGGACCAGCCCCTGAAGACCGTCTTCCACAAACCAGAGAGCTTCGGCCGCCTAGTCAAGTGGTCGATCGAACTAAGCCAGTATGACATCAGCTACCAGCCCAGGACGGTAATCAAGGGGCAGGCGCTCGCTGAATTCATCACGGAGTGCACCACTTCCGAACCATCGGCGGCCCCGAAAGCCGACCCAGTGTAGGAGGTCTACGTCGACGGTTCGTCCTGCGAGGGAGGGAGCGGAGCAGGCGTCATCTTGAAGGACCCCGATAATTTCGTCCTCCAATATTCTCTCCGACTAAGTTTCCTAGCATCGAACAATGAAGCGGAGTACGAAGCTATGATCGCTGGGCTCACCCTCGCACACAAGGCCGGATCCCGACACATCAAGGCCTTCAGCGACTCCCAGCTCGTTGTTAATTAGATCACCGGAGAGTATGAAGCTCGGGACGTACGGATGGTACAATACCTGGCGGTAGTTCAAAATCTCTTGTCAACTTTTGATTCTCACTCGGTGGAGTGAATCCCTCGGGAGCAGAATGCCCAGGCGGATTCATTGTCGAAGCTCGCCTCGTCATCCTTTGAGGGGCTCGACCGCACTGTTCTCTTCGAGGTCCTCCTTAAACCCAGCATCGACATCCCGGAAGCTGCTTGCCTTAATACCGATCTCCAGCCCGATAACTGAACAACGCCCTCCTAAGGTTCCTTTCGGAAGGCGAACTCCCTCACGACCGGTCCGAAGCAAGAAGGATCAGAGTCAGATCTGAGAGATTCACTGTTACGCCCCGCTTCCCAAAACACGGAATGCAAGCACGTGACACGGCCCAGCGAATGACTTGCGTCATCCATAGGCTGTTATTGATCCAACTCAACAATATAACAAGTAATAAAACAACCACGCATGCAATGAAAGAATAATCACATAAATAACAATATTAAAAATTTAAGCATAAAATAATCAACATCAAAATAACCCAACATCTGGAAATTTAACAAACAATATTCGGGTCGAAGCCCACAATACAAAGAAATAGCATTTGTCCAATTTTATTAAAGTCATCAAATAAAATAACATTTATTTAGCGACACAGTAAAACATCTCCTTCACCAATGCTGCTCTCCTATTCCATCAGGTAAATCTCCTTGATTACCTGTAAGTTGCTCATCTAAAGAGAGGAAAAAGAAAGTCCTTAGAGCAAGTCGTGGACATGCAAGTAGAGAAACAGAGAAACAATGACAATGGTGGTATAGCAATGAATTCAATAAACGATGAAATCAATAGTGTTGAACAGTGACAAAGAGATAATAGTATAATATGCAATAACTAAGATTTATCACGATAACGATAAACAATATCAATAATGGCAATAATAACGATAACACCGTTCAATAAGATAACAATATGCAATGATAATGTGATGAGAGCCTTAGGTCTATTATTCATTTTTTTTATCCTAGCTAATGCACGTACTACTGTGTCCCATGTGTGCCGTACCACAGGTTCGATGCATACAATCAATTTCGTTTAGACTAAGATGGTAGATTCTATAGTTCGTGTACTCGGGATCAATATTCAATAATGACCGATGACCGAATCAATTGAGATACTGAAGTCAGTAATTTGCAATTAACCGATGACCGATATAACCAATAGACCGATAACCGATAGACCGATAATTAGGGAAACACGGGCCCCTCTTCCGAGTACAGTCACTATGTCATCAACTACCCTAATCAACCCTTAACCCCAGCTTGATTTACTTTTTTTATTCAATTATCATACAATAATGCGATTAATAAGGGACACTAGTGAAGGTGACAAAACAACCCTAAGATCATGCAATATACTATATACAATTAAATACACTAAAAATAACATTATAGATATATTTATATGTTATAAAACATAGGAACCCAATTCTGGACAGCAGTAGGTTGCTGTACCAAAATCAGAATTCCCGTTGCTACAGGACAGCAAATGTGGATCCGTCAGGTGGTCTAGAAACTAGACTCCTGCCCGGTTCCAACGCATACTTAAAAGCTACATTCCGACAACGATAACTAGGTGAAATTCAGTGTTCTTTATAGATTTTAGTTTCTGGCTGGGTGTCGATGTTGACTAATTTCAGTTATAAAGGCAGTGAATAATCATTACAAAAATCAGTAAAAATAATTTTTAACACCCTAAGCATGTTATCTACAAATCTGAAATTTATCTTGGCCATATTTGATCATTAGTTCACTTAATTTATCAGCCTAACATGGTATGTACATGAATCTGAAATTACTGCGCAGCAGTAGTAAAAGGGTCATAACTCGGGCAATATAAGTCGGAATTCAAAAATTCCAGAGGATATTGACATCTAGACACTTAGGGTTACGTTTCATTTTCAAGAAGAGACTGATTTTAATGAAGTTATCTAGGTCGAAACAGCACAACAAGATTCAGGTTGGCGTAATTTTCAGCATAGTCAACATGTTCATTTTGAATAAAACGGTTAAAAGTTAAGAATGATAAATTGGAGTTTAATAATCATAAATCACAGCGAACCAATCCTATGTGACCATGGTTTTAGGATGTATAATGTCCACTACTCTACTAATTACAATCAACTAATTTATCGATAGCAATCACATAAACAATCAACCCTAATATACAATCCACAATAGTTGTCTTAAATGTTATGATATGAAATGTGAAAATAATTCCCTATTCTTATATTTGATAACTATAACTACATGGGTGTATGTAAGATCCCTATACATTAGAGACAAAAAGACGGCACGAAGTCGAGATTACTACGTGGATTCGCTCGTGTAAATCCGTGGCATCCCAACGATAGAATACAATAAACTGTATACGATAATCAATTTGGATCTACTTGCGGGTTTCAATAAAAATATCGAATATAATACAATAAAAATTCGATAAGAAATGACTTGCCTTTTTGACGTTAGCGGGCGACAATCCAAAACACGGGAATATGTGCGAGGCACGTGCAACACACCGAACAGCGAAATACCAATCAGTAAGAGCACAACAACACTCTCAGATCTGGCCAGAACACGGGACAACTATTCTGGATCCGATGTGCCAAAACACGGGACACCGAATCGAACCAATCACACTCCAATTCCACACCGGATCCCCCACACAACAACACACACCGACTCCGATCTGCTTCACCCGAACACCGAACAGCAATTCCTACCCACTCCCGTCTCGTTTTCTTCCCCGAACGCGCCAGAGAAAGAGAGCACGCGCGGATGAGGACTTCGGTTCTGGCTCGACGGAGGGACAGCGGGGTGGTCTTGTTGACGGAGCTCGACAGTGACTACAGGCGGCAGTTGCGGAGGATGGGAAGGTGACTGGAGGCGGCGCTCTGTTTCGGACGAAAACAGAGGAGGGGAGAAACTCGACAGAGAAGACGATGGGGCGAAGCTCGGGGTGCAGCGTCGATGGAGGAGAGGATGACAACGGAGTTTCGAGTTCGGCAAATGTCGTTGAGGAGGAGCAAGACTTGCGATCGAGGAGGAGTTATCGATGGGTTCGATGGTGGGTTTCGGCTATGGTGGGGTTGAAGGCGATGAGGAGGTCGACGAGGATCTGGGGTCGATGGCGAGGCGAGTGCGATGGTGGAGGAATGGTGGTCGGAGGTGGCTAGGGCGGTGGTTGATGGGTTCGATGGTTTTCGGTGAAGAAAACTGGGAAGAGGGAGAGGAAGGTGAGCGGGAGAGGGGGTGTGTGCACAGTAATGGGTTAGGGTTGCACAGTGCGGGGGTTAGAGGATTAAGGAGTTTGGCTGCATATTAGGGGTATTAAGTTGGAAATTGATTAGAATATAGTAATGGGAGAGATTATAGGGCTTAATAGTAGAAATTTAGTTTTTCAAATTCTTGGGAGTTACAGATTGTGGGGATTGTGGGGAGTGATTAGGAGGAATCATAGGAATTAGTCCGTTAGGGAGAATTTGGGGGGTTGATTTGGGTTAGTGGGTTTTGGGTGAGAGATCCAATAGGAGATGGATATTGGGCTTTGGGTACAAAGTGGGTCAATTTGGAGGACAATTCACATCCAAGAAGACAAGGCAAATATTATAAAATTAAATCTGAATCTAGAATATAAGGAGTATATTTTAAATGATCAATTGAGATCATGAATAAATTATGAATAACATTAGGATAAATATTATTCAACACAAAATGCGACAAATAAAATGAATTACAATTACAATGGAGATTACAATTGGGATCAATAACAGAAAAAGGGAAAAATAAAAACGGGAGTTGCATTCACCTTGATCAACGGAACGCTCTTTAAGCGCTCGTATACGGTGGATGACGGCAGACCATACCTCCGTTGCCTGGCACCAGACAAAGCCAAGTATGCCCTGAAGGAATTACATGAGGGGATCGGCAGATGCCACATAGGGAGCAGGTCGCTCGCCCAGAAGGCCCTGAATCATGGATACTATTGGCCAACCATGCTGCAAGACGTACAAGACCTCATCAAAAGGTGCGGTCCTTGCCAAAGGTTTTCTTCAATAAAGAGACTCCCATAGGCCAACCTCTGATCCATGGCTGGTCCGACCCCCTTTGCCATGTGGGAGATGGACCTTGTCGGCCCCTTCCCCCAAGCCGTGGGTCAGAGAAAGTTCCTGGTAGTGGCCATCGACTACTTCACTAAGTGGATCGAGGCCGAACCACTGGCTTCGATCACCGAGCACCAAACTCAGCAATTCTTCTGGAAGCATATCATCTGCCGGTTCGGGATCCCTCAGATCCTCATCACCGACAACGGGACCCAGTTCGCCGGCAAGAATTTTCGGAAGTTCTGCAAAAACATCGGCGTCAAGCAGCGCTTTTCGGCCATATGCCACCCTCAATCAAACGGGCAAGCTGAAAACGCCAACCGCCAAATTCTTGATGGCCTCAAAAAATGGTTGGACAATTCTCCCAAGGGACTCTGGGTCAACGAACTTCCAAGCGTACTCTGGGCACATCAGACGATGAAGAGGATACCCACGGGCGAGTCGCCCTTCAACCTAACCTACGGTACAGAAGCAGTTATCCCTTTGGAGACCGGTCTACCGTCGCCCAGGATCATGGCCTTCGACGAAGAAGGCAACTCGACATGTCTCAGGGCCAACTTAGACCTGGTCGACGAAGTCAGGGAAAAATCCAGCATCCGAAGGAGCATCTACCAGCAGCGGGTCGAGAAATACTACAACCAGAAAGTCCGACCCACTAACATCCAAAAGGGTGACCTCATCCTCAGACGACTAACAGTCTCAGACCCCAGCAAGAAGAGAAAGTTGGCATCTAATTGGGAGGGACCTTACAGGGTAGCCAAAGTGGTGCGGCCCGGCACCTACCGCCTCACCGAGATGGGAGGTGCACCCATCAAGCGGCCCTGGAATGCAGAACACCTCATCAAGTACCTCGAGAGGGGGGACAGAAATCATTATGTAACCAAATAGTTGTAATCCGCTTTTGTATAAAAATGTTTGTTCCTTTTTCCAAAGTTTGTTAGCTCGGATTCTGTATAAACCCTTTATGTACCCACACCAAAGCCTCGATGCCGTATGGCAAACTCGAGCACAATAGTACCTTTCTCAGGCTATGGCAATAGAGCTCGGCGCTCTCCGCCGACCCACAAGTCTCGATGCCATATGGAAAACTCGAGCACAATGGTAGCTTTCTCAAGCTATGGCAAAAGAGCTCGGCGCTTTCCGCCGACCCAAGCCTCGATGTCGTATGGCAGACTCGAGCACAAGGGTAGCTTTCTCAAGCTAAGGCAAAAGAGTTCGGCGCTTTCCGCCAACCCAAGCCTCGATGCCGTATGGAAACCTCGAACACAAGGGTAGCTTTCTCAAGATAAGGCAAAAGAGCTCGGCGCTCTCCACCGACCCAAGCCTCAATGCCGTATGGCAAACTCGAGCACAAGGGTAGCTTTCTCAAGCTATGACAATAGAGCTCGGTGCTCTCCGCCGACCCACAAACCTCGATGCCGTATGGCAGACTCGAGCACAAGGGTAGCTTTCTCAAGCTATGGCAAAAGAGCTCGACGCTCTCCGCCGACCCAAGCCTCGATGCCGTATGGCAGACTCGAGCACAAGGGTAGCTTTCTCAAGCTAAGGCAAAAGAGCTCGGCGTTCTCCGCCACCCAAGCCTCGATGCCGTATGGCAGACTCGAGCACAAGGGTAGCTTTATCAAGCTATGGCAAAAGAGCTCGGCGCTCTCCACCGACCCACAAACCTCAATGCCGTATGGCAAACTCGAGCACAGGGGTAGCTTTCTCAAGCTAAGGCAAAAAAGCTCGGCGCTCTCCGCCGACCCAAGCCTCGATGCCGTATGGCAAACTCGAGCACAAGGGTAGCTTTCTCAAGCTATGGCAATAGAGCTCGGCGCTCTCCGCCGACCCACAAGCCTCGATGCCGTATGGCAGACTCGAGCACAAGGGTAGCTTTTTCAAGCTAAGGCAAAAGAGCTCGGCGCTCTCCGCCAACCCAAGCCTCGATGCCGTATGGCACACTCGAGCACAAGGGTAGCTTTCTCAAGCTATGGCAAAAGAGCTCGACGCTCTCTGCCGACCCAAGCCTCGATACCTTGTGGCAAACTCAAGCACAGTGGTAGGCTTACAAGCCCCGGGGGTTCGGTGATCTCCGCCGACCCACGAACCCCGAACTTCAGTCAGAACTTCAGCTATCCGGCCTACTAAAAAGTTTACTATTAAAGATTTAGGGCGTTTGCCCTCAGGCAAATGCCCCGGGCCCCAAGTCTTTGGTCGGCCCACCTCTCACCCGCGAACAGCTCGGGGTTTACGACCCTTAGAGTCCAAAACCCCGAATTGTTCGAGGGCGGCAGGGGATCTCACCCAAAAAACCTCGGTCGGCACACCTCCCACACTCTAGCAAGTTTGGGCAGATCCCCGATGCCCAGAACCTAGATCTACCCAAAAATGCTCGAGTATGGAAGGGGAGCCACCGACCCTGGATCCTTGCCAAAAAGGCCCTCTGAGCTCCCAAACCTTGGTCGGCACACCTCTCACACTCTAGCAAGTTTGGGCAGATCCCCGAGGTATAAAATCTTGATCTACCCCAAAATGGTAGAGTATGGCAGGGGAGCCACCGGTCCGGGACCCTCTGAGCCCCCAGATCTTTTGTTGGCACGCCTCCCACACTCTAGCAAGTTATGGCAGATCCCTGAGGTCTAGGACCTTGATCTACCAAAAAATTCTAGAGTATGGTACGCGAGCCACCGATCCGGGACTCGCGGCCAAAAAATTCCGAGGTAGGGCACCCGCCTATGGCAAGCACCCCAAAATTTTTCTCTGATGAACTTCTGATGGGGGGTGGGGGTTTTTATAGCCCCCCGGAGCGGCCATTTAATGACATCAGAAGGTGAAATGATGGAAGCCCAAACGTCCCACATTAAATGACGTGTGGAGGCGGAATGTCGCCCCATTTATTACATTGGGAGGCGAAATGCCACCACGCACTGCTGATCCCTCGGGACTCCTCTCCTTCGCCGTCCAATGCTCGGAAGTGACCACAGCCTCCACCGGAAAGGCCGAACCCCAGAGCCGGCCAAATCCGCTACAAGCTCCTAATCATCTGCTAGACCCCGATGCAGAACAGACGCCCTATAACCTAACACTGAACTAGTTCTCAAAAACAAGTTAAGGCCTTAAGGGGGGTCGGCAAGTTCATTCTTTATTAAATACACCCCAGGGGGCACAATACAGAGGTTTATTCATTATTACAATGAAATCCTCGTCCTAAACTATCCTCAGTTCCCCTCCGGGCTCGGACGGGTCAACTTGAACCCCGCCGAGCGACTCGGTTCCGCAGCATGTCTTGTCGAGCCTTTGTGATCGGCCACAGAGGACACACCGGCCACGGAACTCTGGGCACGCCCAGCCTAACGTACTCCAATCGCAAAATGGGGGACGGTTCACGGCTGGAGGAAGCTCCGACTGCCGAAGGGACCGACCTCCCCAACATTGTTCTGTAATGCTGAATCTCGATCTCCTTCTCCACAATGACTTCGTAGAGAAACGACTCCGATATGGGCCTCTGCACCGAAGTACTCGAATCCAAGGCCCGCGTCCCCAAGGTCTCATTCGGCTATCGCCTTCTTCAGCTTAGCCGACTCCGTGCTCAGCTCCTTCGACTTATTCCGAAAATAGTGAAAAGCTGCGTCGTGATCGCGAGCTTCCCTCCGATATCGATCGAGAGTAGCCTCCAATACCTTCACCTGACTCCGAAGCCGCGTCACCTCGACCCGCCGAGGATCAACCTCGGCAAGAACGACCAACATCTGATGGAAGCAAAACCAATCGAAGAATTACACAAGTATAGAAGGTTCGGACAAACCCCAACATCCGACTCAAAAGCAGTACGAAAGTACAGAGCAAAACAATTGGCCCACCAAAAATCCTTTGTTATAAATTACCAATACTTGTACAAAATAATGCGGTGGCCAGTCCGCAGTTGGCAAAATACATTCGGAAAATAGCTATGACTACGAGCCCACCTCTCCCTCGGCTCCGGTGACAGCCGTGGGGTCGACCGTCGGATCGACACTCTCTCCTCTGACCCCGCCATCCCCTTCGCCCTGCACGTTGCCCTCAGGGGTCTTTGACGGGCCCTCAATCTCCATGTCATAGTCAAAATACGACAGGTCCAAGGTCGGGTGGAAGTGCTTCACATGGCCTATCGCCTTGGCGTACACTTCGTTATGCGCCCCGATGACCATGTCTTGGGCCAAGATCAGTGCTCCCTTCTCGGCCTCGAACGCCTTCTTCAGTGCCGCCTCCTTCTTGTTTGTTTCATCGGTCATCGAGGCCAGGTCAGCCTTCAGAGCCTGCTCCCATTTCTTGGAAGCCTCCAGCAAGAGCTTCAGATCCACCATCTCGTGCTTGTAGCGGTTGGTCCGGCTCCGTTCATACTTCAGCTCCATCTCGTGCAGCTGCCTCACCTGATTCCCTGACATGCAGGCCTACAGCCGAGGTCAAAACACTTGGGTAAAAATAAAGTCATGAGAAACCGATACCAAACAAACAAAACCAAAGGCCTCGGAAATTACCTGCACACTGGCCTGAGCCTACCTCATGTAGGCCGATTCGGAGGTGTCGGTCCCCCATGCTCTCCCGATCCGGGGTGGGGCTATCTTTTCCACGAACTCCACCGAGATGAGGCCCTCGGTTAGGGAGCCCCCCTGGTGAATAGCCCAGTCTGGGGCCCAAGGCCGCAGGCACTCCTCCCTGACCATGGCTTCAGTGTCAGCACGGAGAGGAGGGAGGCGACCTTGGGAGACCTCGGACGCCTTCGAAGCCCCTTTACTCGGCACGAGGGCGACCACCCTTGACTGACTCGTCTTCTGCTTCTTCGACTTCGGCTCGGACAGGGCCTCGAAGGCCGTTCGTGTAACACCCCGCAAAATTCGAATTGACAATTTTGCCTCTGCATGTTACGCACGTGTATTCTGTAACGTATTTTCACCACGTATCTTGATTCCGACTATTTATGCATTTTCCGTATTGATTTTATCCTATTTTGAGTCAACTAAAATATAATATTTTAATCTGTATTTTACGTTTTTTTATGTGTTTTCGATACACGTATCAATTACATATTTTTCCATCACTAAGTGTGATATTTCTATGTATATTGATTATTTATTTTCGTGTTCGAACTCGTTTTATAAAATAAAAATTTATTTTTTCCCCTATTTTGATTAAAACACGTTTTTTTATTTTTGCACGTATGGTGCACGTGCAATTTTTTTCTCATTTTACTACTCTTATTTTACTATTTTTAGCATGCATTAGTTTTAGTTAGCCTTTCTTTTGATCCATGAACCTATAAACTAAATCTAGCCCATTAAGAGAAGAGCCCACTAGATAATTAAACTAATTAATTAATTGATGAGCCCATTAAGCAAGCCCGCTAATAAAATCACAAATAAAGCTAAGTGTTCCCTAATACATAACAAGTTACAAAAGTTAGTACACATTTAAAGTTATAGAAGTGTATTAAAATTGTATGTGCTTTTGTGCATATGTGCATGCACAAACATTTGGTGGCCGGTTTTGTACTTATAGGGTGACCTGATTTTGGCATGTGGAGAAAGAGAAGAGTTGGAGGTTATGGGGTTTGCAAATGTGAAGAGTTGGAAAGATGAAGGGTTGTAGGTTTGAGGAGTTTAGGAGGTGAAAGGTTGTAAGAGTTAATTAGGATAGTTATTAGGGATGGATTTATGTATAAAAGACCCTCCCAAAATCTATAAATAGAGGCCCAAATTCCTACATTTCTCTTGCACCAAAAACATAATCAAAAGAGAAAGAAAGAAAAGAAAAAGAAATAGAGTGAGAGTTCTCATGCTTGGAGCCATTGCTAGAATGAGGAGTCATAGTTAGGAGAGAAAGCTTTGCTAGGAGCAAGGAAGTGCTTGTGGAGCTAGGCGCTAGAAGGAGCCCTTTCTTTAGTAGTTTCATTCTCCAAATGTTCTCATGCTTTCTAATTTTAAAACTTTGCATGCTAGTGATAGTAAATGAGTATTATATTTTTATATGATAAGATAGAACAAACCTATGCATTGGTTGTAATGAAAGATGCTATGTTAGTAAATAGATCAATATCATATTAGTGGGTGATCTGTTTCCTTTCTAAAGTAGGACTTGCATGCTAATTAGTTAAAAATGAGTAGTATAATGAGATATATGTAGAATCCATGCTAGCATAATATGCAATGGTTATGTTAAGAATCAATGAACAAATTGTTACCATGCAAAATTTTAAAAAGAGAGTTTAACTAAGAAATAAATCATATGAATCATGCTAGAATATTGCAAATTTGTATGTTTTGTTGATTGTGTAACTTTCTTTTAGAATTTGTTAAAGAATGATATATTTCAACATGATGATTAAGAAAGAAAAAGAAAAGAGGAAAAGATAACTCTTTATGTCGACATAAGTTAAAAATACATTTTTTTGCATGAAGGAGATTCTTTGAGATATTCATGACTTATTAAGAGACATGCTTGTTTTATCACAAAATGTAACTAGTATAATAGAGTATATGAACTAGTTTTACTAAACATGATATTTTAGTTTCGAAACTTGGGAAAAAGATGAAAATTCGTATGCAAAAGGAACGGAAAATTATTTAAAAGTGAAGGTATATTTCTAAAAATAAGTTTGAACTTTGAATTGCTATTATAATATTTATCTCAGTCTAAAAGATATTTGTGTTTCAATATTCTAAGAAAAATGGAATAATTTTTATAAACAAGTTTTGTGAAAGAGAATCGATTTCTGAACAAAATGAACAAAAGCATATGAATAGATTATATATTGATGGGCGCAGTTGGTTTAATGGTCTGGCGTTGGAAATGTGGGTCGGTAGGTTGCGGGTTCGAAACTGGCGATCCACAACTTTTTTTTATATTTTTGTTTTAATTAAATCGCAACCCGAGAATTTAGTATAAAGGAAATTCGATGAGAAGATTAAACATCAAGTCCAAATGGACTTAGTGGTGTAAGGGGGTGGACTTGGGCTTTGGTTATACCTCACACGTTCGAAACCCATGGAGCCCTTCTTTTTATTTTTTTTGGTTTATAAATGTTTTTGATAAGTTCTAATGCAACTATAAAATTGAGGAAAATCTTATTATTTCTATAAAAAGGTTTAGAACTTACTAAAAGTAGTTTCAGATTTTTCCATATAAAAATTAAGAGTTTAAAAATGAAAATTTGAGATAGAAAGCAAGTAAGGATTGAAGATTTGTTAATAGAAAGGTATGATTTTCCTTTGAAGAGTAAAAGAAATATATTTTGTGAATTATTTTTCTCTTGAAGAGATTGTATTTGATTATTTGGGAGATATTTTATGAGTTAAAAATTTGTAAATGAAATTGTTATTGTTGTTGATTCATGAATGAATTATGAACGAAAAAGAGAATCATGAATGATGTTAAATGAGACATGGAACAAATTATGGATAGGTTAGAGATATGAGTATAACAAGTTTAAGACATTGATTATTAAGGGTATGTGTACCCGTGATTCTTGTGCATGAATTGTTGAGTTTTGGAGTTAGTTAAACCTCGTTACCGGCAATGTTGAAATGAGAAGAATTGAGATATAATTTTGAGATATGGAATTTGTGATTAAGACCGGTAAGAGGTAAGACTAATTCTAGGTTTAGAAATCTATTCATGTCTTGAACTAAATAATTAGGCACATAAGTGAAGATATAGTAAACCTGGGCAAACGTAAGTAGGTTGCTTTATATAGTCGGTGGTGGACCTCCATGGCTATAGACCCAGTCGGCAGACTGTGGTTGCTCCGTGGGAGATGGACTTTTATATTTAAATTCTGGATTATGAGGACGTGTCAGCGGTGGATTCCAGGATCTTGAGTAATCGGGCGGATATTTTTTGTTTTGCCGTACTCCAATAGCCAGAGAGGCTGGGGCTAGAGGGTCACTTGCGGGATGATTCACACAATATAATAGCCGGAGAGGCTGGGATCTGTTATTATAGCCGGGGAGGCTAGCTGGGGAGGCTGAGATATGTATCCGTGGAATAATCCAAACCTTGTTTATTACTGGGTAGTTTCATGGCGAGGGATCGAACCCTTCAATGTGGAGTACGTAGGCGCTTGCCCTCGGATCTATGTAGTAAGGAATGCATAGAATCCGAACAAGTGTGCATTAGTGTCATCCTAGTATAAAATGTGTGCATTAGGTATTAAGGCATGACATACACTTACATGTTTAGAATAGTCACTTTTGACACTTTATATTTCATTCAAGATTGTTTGTGTTTTGTTAAAGTATGGAGATCGTTATACTATTTCTGGCATAGAGATGATAGCCGTGTATAATATTTCGTCAGTTGTAAGCGACTGACGTGCCCACAGTTTTACATGTAGGTAATGGATGTTCATGAAGCTATAAAGTGGATATGCTGATGCTTTTTTATTTTAGAGATGTTGTAAATGTTTCATTGTAAATTATTTTTGTCTTCCGCTGTGTAACATTTGTAACAAACTCTAATGTATTATTGAGAAAAGTTTTAATTTTCCTTGTAAAATTGTACGAAGTGAAGTAAAGATCCTGTGAAAACTCGAATTCATTCTTATTTGGAATTCGGGGTGTTACAGTTCGGGACGGAGCCACCGCCTACTTCCCCTTTTCGGCATGCTCCGCCTTCTCCTTCTTCATCGCAATCCTCCTCGCTTTGATCGCCACGGGGTCCATCTCTGCAAAAAGACCCATTAACAAAAGATGAGTACAAAAGAGAAGTACGGAAATAAAAAATGAACAAAAAAACATATGGGGCGGGGCTCAGTCCGGCTCGGACCAGGTGACTCTCCGTCACTTTTGGCCAACTTATACTGTGGCTCTTCTGAAGGCCTCCACAAAACCCCATTCCTCGGTCGAAAGATCGCCCTTCCTCGGCCCCTTGAAGTTCGGCTTGTAAAAATTCCATCTCATCGGGATATCCCATTGCTCCTCGTTCCGGACGACGAAATATTTTCTCTTCCACTCCTTTATTGAGTCGGGGTTTCCGTGCACGACCTTGCACCTGCTCCGAGGCAACACATAGTATATCCCCTCGAACTCGCCAGACGAGCTGATCCCCAGCATGGCCCGGAAGATACTCAACCTCAGCGGTACCTTCCTCTCTGTATACAGCAATACGAAGCTGACCATCTGTTTCCAGGAGTTCGGCCCAAATTGCATCGGACAAAGCGAGGACCAATTGAGAACCTCCCGGATGAAGGGGTGAATGGGCAGCCTCAGCCCCAAGGAGAATGAGTCTACGGGGAAGATACAGTACCACGGTGCCAATGGGTCGGTCAAGATCAGCGCTCGGGACCATCAGCTCGTACTCCTTGCCGATGAAGTAGCTTGCTCAAATGACCGAGAGATCCCCCCCTTCAAAACCGCGGAAGTACTATCCATCTTGATCTTCACTCGGCTCGGCGACGAGGGCTGCACCCCATACAGAGCCTTATCCCCGACATCATCCGGATAGTTCCTAATCGACCGAGGCTGCGGCAAGAACGGGACCCTTAAGTTTCGAGGTGCAATCATCCTATCAGGGCTGCTTGGCAGAGTCACCCTCACCCTCTTCTTCCGAAACTTACAGACCTTCTCGGGCGACGGGGTAGCCAACGTCTCGAGGACGGAGGCCCTCTGGGAGGAGCCCCTCCCCCCGACCTGACCGCCCTCGGCCTCGTCCTCCTCATCCTTCCCTCCGTCACCCTCCTCTCCATCCTCGTCCTCAGTAACCTCCTCTTCCGAACTACTACTCTCCGCAACAAAGGGTTTGTAAGTCCACAGGGGCTCCACGACTAACTCCTTGTCCGCCGTATCCCACGAGGTCAAAGCTTCTGGAGCATGGGAAGAGGTGGTCAAATCCGACAGCCCATTGTGAACGTAGCTATCGGAGGTAGAGGCGAAGGAACCGGACTGAGCCCTAGACATGACTAAGAAAACTAACCTGTGACTTGATCGAAGAAGCGGCCAAAAAACTAGTCAACGGTGACGAAAAGCCCTAGAGAGAGAAGCTCTGAGTTCTAGTGATAGAAAGTGAAAGTGAGAAGTGAGAAGGGGAGGGGGGAACGAGTATATATAGAGGGTTTATGCTCCTCGATTTTTGTGAGAATCAGTTACAGTAACTGCCTCGATTCTCGCGAAAGCAGTTACTGTAACTCCTCGATTCTCTCGAAAAATGGTTCACCTAATGGCGGTTGGAATCTCCGAGTCGCTCGACCTTCTGACCCCCTATAGCCTCAAAGCACAGGGGTAGCTTCAACAGGCCAAGTCACTTGGCCTCGTTCGCCTTTTCGACCCTCTAGCCTCGACGGTCGACCTACATCTCGAGCACCGGGGTAGCTTCAACAGACCAAGTCACTTGGCCTCGCTCGCTCTTCCGACCCCCACAGCCCCGACGGTCGACCTACATCTCGAGCATGGGGGTAGCTTCAACAGGCCGAGTCACTTGGCCTCGCTCACCCTTCCGACCCCCTACAACCTCGACGGTCGACCTACATCTCGAGCACGGGGGTTGCTTCAACAGGCCAAGTCACTTGGCCTCGCTCGCCTTTCCGACCCCCTACAGCCTCGACGGTCGACCTACATCTCGAGCATGGGGGTAGCTTCAACAGGCCAAGTCACTTGGCCTCGCTTGCCCTTCCAACCCCCTACAGCCTCGACGGTCGACCTACATCTCGAGCACGGAGGTAGCTTCAACAGGCCAAGTCACTTGTCCTCGCTCCCCCTTCCGACCCCCTATAGCCTCGACGGTCGACCTACATCTCGAGCACGGGGGTAGCTTCGTTATGGCCAAGTCACATGGCCTCGCTCGCCCTTCCGACCCCCTACAGCCTCGACGGTCAACCTACATCTCGAGCACATAGGTAGCTTCAACAGGCCAAGTCACTGGGTCTCGCTCGCCCTTCCGACCCCCTACAGCATAGACGGTCGACCTACATCTTGAGCACAAGGGTAGCTTCAACAGGCCAAGTCACTTGGCCTCGCTCGCCCTTCCGACCCCCACAGCCTCGACGGTCGACCTACATCTCGAGCACGGGGGTAGCTTCAACAGGCCAAGTCACTTGGCCTCGCTCGCCCTTTCGACCCCCTACAGCCTCGACGGTCGACCTACATCTCGAGCACGGGGGTTGCTTAGACAGGCCAAGTCACTTGGCCTCGCTCACCCTTCCGACCCCCTACAGCCTCGACGGCCGACCTACATCTCGAGCATGGGGGTAGCTTCAACAGGCCAAGTCACTTGGCCTCGCTCACCCTTCCGACCCCCTACAGTCTCGACGGTCGACCTACATCTCGAGCACGGAGGTAGCTTCAACAGGCCAAGTCACTTGTCCTCGCTCACCCTTCCGATCCCCTACAGCGTCGACGGTCGACCTACATCTCGAGCACGGGGGTAGCTTCATTATGGCCAAGTCACTTGGCCTCGCTCGCCCTTCCGACCCCCTATAGCCTCGACGGTCAACCTACATCTTAAGCACATGAGTAGCTTCAACAGGCCAAGTCACTGGGTCTCGCTCGCCCTTCCGACCCCCTACAACATTGATGGTCGACCTACATCTCGAGCACAAGGGTAGCTTCAACAGGCCAAGTCACTTGGCCTCGCTCGCCCTTTCGACCCCTTACAGCCTCGACGGTCGACCTACATCTCGAGTACGGGGGTTGCTTCAACAGGCCAAGCCACTTGGCCTCGCTCGCCCTTCCGACCCCCTACAGCCTCGACGATCGACCTACATCTCGAGCACAAGGGTAGCTTCAAACGTACCAATTTGGCCTTGCTCGCCCTTCCGAGCCCCGATAGCCTCGGAGGACGACCCACATCTCGAGCACGGGCGTAACTCCCACATGCCAAGCCATACGGTGTTGCTCGTCCCTCAGGACCGATCCTAGTGACAGGAACTCTTTATTCGCTCTCTGCCACAAAACTCGACTACTCCTCCACGACCATCCAGGCACAGTCACGCAGGAGTAGGGGGCTTGTGATAAGGGATAAATTATGCAGCATCAACTAGAGCCCTCTGATCTCCCCTGGATCCTCCCCACCATGATCATCTGACCAGCTACAGTTTAATGGGCCTTAGCCAACTTAGGCCCCATAGGCGAACGGGTCCGACCCGGCCTGCCAGGGCTCCAGACCCGTTTACCTCTGCCTATAAATACTCTACCCCCTCCTCACTGTGAAAGGTAATCAAATTCTCCCCACCTGAACCCTAGCTGTCTAGTCTCTTTCCCAGTAACTGACTTGTTCGTCGAAGGGCCTGTCGTCGGGATTTCTCCCGGTGTTTCCAGACCGTGTGCAGGTACAGAAGACCCTGCCGAGCTGAGCTCCTAGATCCGAGCCGAGCACCCATCTTCCCTTCCGAGCCCTTCTGCGCTCTCTCTCCCGAGCCGCTCCCGCTACCCGGAGTCGGACCGACGCCGGTACTGCGTAGGTACTTCCACCATGCAAATTGAGAGAACTCACACTTGTTGCCCCCACACCTCAAAAACAAACCGCATCATGTACCAGTGTAATTAGAGAGCTTGGATGTGACGTTGCGAACATATACATGTTGTGATCATATGTGTGAGATTACATGTGTATTTCTCGTCCGTCCTTATCGTACTAATTCCAAACAATGTCAACAAAAATGTATCGTACATCGCTAATCAAGATTCAAACTCGATTCTCAAGTAAGATTTACCTAATATTACATTTAACGGGTCACGAAATCCCTATCTACTTCTCACTATCGAAATCTGACTCAAAAGTCTCAATGCTCATCAGTAAAAGTCGCTAACCACTAGGGTAGTACTGGAACTCGCCAGGCTACAATAACACTCGGGAAAAATTTCCTACCCCTACTTTGAGACAAACAATAAACTTCCAAGTTACCAACTATCTCCTCCCACAAACGTCACCAAAATTCCTACACTCCAATATATCTCAAAAAAAGGGAAGGATTGAACCAGCAGCATAAAACAAAAATGGATTACTGTGCGAATGGAGTTATTTCTTATCAAAAGAAGCTGTATTTTCAAAATATATCCCATAAGTTTCTCATCGAAATAATTCCAATTTGGGTTTTGGGAGAATATATTGTTGAAATATAGTAATTGTATATTATCTTTCCTAATATATAGGAAACAGATTCGCCAAATCTCTCATCTCCTCAATCTTATCTCAATCTCTTTTCTTCTTCTCCAAGAATGTAATTCATATATATAGATGTATACAGCAAAGAAAAATAATAAGAAATATGATTTTCTCTCAATTCTGATTTCAATATGGTATCAGAGCCTAACCAGATCTAGGCTAACTGAAGAAGAAGAGAAGGAGGTGAACAGATCTGACATCTCCATCTTCATTCGATCCTGACCAAACCCCGGCGCCTCCTTTCCGATCGTCTTCTCTGGCAACCTCCAACCCCGTCGCCTTCACGCTAATCCCTGCTGACGCGCGCCGTCAGCACTCGACCAAGACCCACACCGAAACTCCCTACCTCCGCGACTTCCCTTTCGCGACGCCAGCACAGACCCACACCAAAACCCCCCACTTCGTCTTCTCCGACCAAATCCCCAACTCCGGCGAACCCCAATCCCGTCTGTCGACTTCTCCTGATGCTTCCCTAACCTCTCTCTCCGTCGCCCTCTCACTCTGTCAAAGAAGAAGATGACGAGAACTTCTTGGTCTAGATGTTGGTAGTGTGCTGGAAGTTACCAACTGCTTCCTTTTCCCTGTGCCCCCCCTCTCTCTCCCGGTGCTCCTCCTGAGCGACGCATCCAGCCTCGACCCACTCCACCTTGCCGCTTACCCTCGACCCACTCCAGCTTGATTCACAAAATAAAGGAAAAATTGTTCACTTGCCGCTCAGTCCACCTTGCCACTCAGTCCATCCCGAAGCCTGATCAGATCTAGATCCGTTGTTGTTTGATCCAGATCCATTGTTTACTTGTACTGCTAACATGGGTAGTACACCAATTATTGTGAAATCCGAGAATTCCGACTTTAATGCAGGGATAATTCTTGATGAAACAAACTATGATGTTTGGACTCAGTTGATGGAGATGCATATTGCTGGGCGTGAGAAGATCCAGTATATTCAAGGTGATAGTAAAGTTCCCGCTGAAAGTGATGGTTCCTATGCCAAATGGTATGCTGATAATCAGAAAGTGAAAAGCTGGCTGTTGATGTCCATGAAATCCGAGATCATGAAGAGATACATTCGATTGAAAACTGCCTGTGATATTTGGGATGCTCTTGCAAAAGCATCATATGATGGAACCGACGAGGTTCAGGTGTTTGCTCTAAACCAGAAAGCTTTTTCGGCAAGGCAAATGGCAGGCCACTTTCTATTTATTATGGAGAATTAACTGAAATTTTTTAAGAACTGGATCATCGAGATAAGGTGATCATGAAGAATCCTGACGATGTCCAAATATATAAGAAATCAATCGACCGCTTGTGGGTTCATATTTTTTTTTGGCTGGATTAGATGCTGAGTTTGAGCAGGTTCGAGGAGAAATTTTGCGAAAAGATCCTACACTTGATCTTGAGGCATCCTACGCATATGTTCAGCGGGAGGCTCGTCAACAAAGCACCATGAACAGCTCCTCTGAATCTTCTGATGTAGCTGCAATGGTGGCTCGGCCACATCCATTCAAAAGTCTCGTAGGTCAGTCTGGATCATCTGCATGCACTTATAAGGGCTTCAACCAATCTACTTATGAGTCAAGAAAGTGTACCCAATGCGGCAAAACTGGGCACACGAAAGCTCGTTGCTATCAGATTATCGCCTACCCGCATGACTGGGATCACAGTAGAGATTCTCGAAAGAAGATATCTATTGTAGCTGTTGGAATTGCTGAAGGAGCTGGGAAGAGCATTGAACAAACCTCCACACTGGTTACAGCTTCAGGTAACGATGGTAAGGCTTTTAATATTTCTGCACCTGTTATGAATAATACATGGATAATTGATTCTGGTGCTACCGATCATATGACTTTTGATTCTAGACAAGTTAAAACCTTACACCCATCCACCAAATCCACAGTATCCACTGCCGATGGTAATCCTGCCCCTGTTACTGGCGAAGGTTCTATATCCTTCACAAAAGATCTTACATTAGACACATACTAGTAGTCCCATCCTTAAATTTTAATTTGTTATCTGTCACCCAAATTACTAATACCCTGCATTGTATTGTTATTTTTTGGCCTTCTTTTTGTGTCTTTAAGGATATTCGGACTTGCAGGACGATTGGTTATGGGGTTGGACGTGGAAAACTCAATTATTTGGATTTGGTTTCTGAGAGTTCAAACAGGTTGACTCAAGCTCTTGCCGTTAATAATTCCGAGGGGGAGAAGCAATCAGAAATTTGGCTGTGGCACTGACGTCTAGGACATGCATCGTTTGGCTATTTGCTTAAATTATTTCCCAGTTTATTTTCGAAGTTGGATATTTTTAGTTTTCGTTGTGATGTATGTGAACTAGCAAAAAGTCACCGTGTTTCTTTTCATTGCAATCTGAATAAAAGCACGATTCCATTTATGATTATTCATTCTGATGTTTGGGGTCCATCCAGAAATATATAGGGGTGTTCATCGGTTCAAAACCGAACCGAACCGAAGAAAACCGAACCGAACCGAACTTTTCGGTTTGGTAAAATTGAAACCGAACTCCGAACCGAACATCTACATTTCGGTTTTAACCGAACCGAAATATATCGGTTCGGTTCGGTTAATAACCGTACTAACCAAACTTAAGGAAAGTATTTCAGTTTTGAACCTGGTGGAAGATCAGATTTTATTAAGCATACTAATGCATTCTATTAGAAACGCTTATGGATGATTCAGTTTGTGTCAATCATTTGACCTAGAAAATATATCGTCTTTGAAAAGAATGCTGTCTTTAAACATATAAATTCTCCTTAGAAAGAAAGGAACCAAAAAAGACACAGATTTTTGGTTTTAACCCACACACCACATCTAAACCTGCCCAATAGAAAAAAAATCCAGTCCCAACATGAAACCCATTCAAAGGTGGGTTTTAAAACTCTTAAAAACTTGTCAAAGTTTTGGTCACGTATTACATTAAAACCTAAGAACTCCATCTATGCACAACCCCTACTCAGGTTTATTTCCACAGATTTAGGAAAATAAGGTTTAAAATAGTGACCAAAATAAATTTTATAAGAGATGATTAGAACCTTACTTGTAAAAAGATGATCTAAGCAATGTAGGATGTAGAAGTTATAAATCACATAAGAAAATCATATGCTGCATATCTTCAGTCAAACTGATAAAACACTAAGAACAAGATGCTCCAAATAACGTGGGTGAGAAGTAGAGAAGACTGAGAAGATATGAGAAGTCATGGCTCATGAGAAGGGGTAGAATTTATTTTTGTCCAAAAAAATGTTCGGTTTTTTTTCGGTTCGGTTTATTTAGAAGCCAACCAAAAACCGATCCGAACTCTCTAACAATACTACGGTTGGATCAAAACCGAACCGAAAAACCGAAAAACCGAACCAAATTGATAAATTTCGGTTCGGTTCGGTAATCGATTTTAACCAAAGTATGAACAGCCCTAGAAATACCACTATTGGAGGAGCGAAATGGTTTGTGACATTTATTGATGACTGCACTCGTATGACTTGGATTTGTTTGATAAAATCCAAAGGAGAAGTTAGTAGTTTATTTCAAAAATTCCATAAGCAGGTTATGACTCAGTATAAAGCGCACATTCAAGTTCTCAGAAGTGACAATGGTGGCGAGTACCTGAATACAGATCTACAACAATATTTGGTGGAACATGAAATTGTTCACCAGACTACATGTTCATATACTCCTTAACAAAATGGCGTGGCCGAAAGGAAGAACAGACACTTGCTTGAAGTAGTCCGTGCTTCACTTATTTATGGCAATCTCCTACTCATGTATTGGGGGGAAGCCCTTACCTCTGCAACATACCTAATCAACTGAGTCCCTTCTCGTATCCTGAACTTCAGCACGCCACTTCAAGCACTAACTAATGCTGTGGATGCGCCAACTGTTGTCAACCTGCCACCTCGTGTCTTTGGGTGTGTTGCATTTGTTCACCTACATCAACATGAACGGAGTAAGTTAACCCCCCGAGCAGTAAAATGTATTTTTGTGGGATATGCAATGAATCAGAAAGGGTATCGTTGCTATCACCCACCAACTCAACAAATGTTTGTGACTATGGATGTGGTGTTCCATAAACATGAGATGTATTTTTCTTCTTCTATGGCTGAACTTCAGGGGGAGTACTGAAGTGAAGTTCAGACTCTTGGGTATGATGAAGTAATTTTCAGGCAGAACGAACAACTGAATACAAATGATGGCGAACACTTGAATGAAGATCTAGTAAGGGAGGAAGATCCTCATGAAGAACTGCAAGAAGACCCTCTTGAAGAATTGCAACCAGTACCGAATTTCAGTGAGAGTGAACCATCAGAACCCCAAAACCAATCGTCATCATTGTCCGAACCTCCTAGAAGAGAACTCCCGTACCGTACTAATAGAGGTATTCCAAAACCCACTTATGAACCTAATCCCACTAATAATGTCAAATATCCCATGAGTAATTATGTATCCACTCACCGTTTGTCAGAATCAAATAAGTCATTTGTAAATCAATTATCTACTGTATCTATTCCTAACAGTGTGCAGGAAGCCCTTACTGATCTAAGGTGGAAAGCAGCTATGGATGAGGAGATGAAATCCTTGAAAAAGAACGAAACTTGGGAGATAGTCGAGCTGCCAGCAGGAAAGAAGTCAGTAGGTTGCAGATGAATTTATACAGTGAAGTATAAGTCTGATGGTTCAATAGAGCGATACAAAGTAAGGCTGGTTGCCAAAGGGTACACTCAAACGTATAGAATTGATTATGAAGATACATTTGCACTGGTGGCAAAATTCAATACTGTTCGAGTCTTACTGACACTTGCTGCCAATCTTGACTGGCCGTTGGAGCAATTTGATGTAAAGAATGCATTTTTGCATGGAAAATTGACAGAAGAAGTCTATTTGAATCTTCCACCAGGGCCGAACAGACCGGTCCAACACAGCAACAAAGTATGTCGTCTGAAGAAAGCATTGTATGGACTGAAGCAGTCGCCAAGAGCCTGGTTTGGGAGATTTACAAAATCAATGAGGACATTCGGATACGATCAGAGTAATGCTGATCATACTCTATTCCTAAAAAGGAAAGAAGGTAAAATTACTGCTCTCATTATTTATGTTGATGATATGATAGTAACTGGAGATGATCCTGAGGAGATGAAGACATTAAAGAACTACTTGTCAGAAGAGTTCGAAATGAAAGATCTTGGTCCTTTGAGATACTTCCTTGGTATTGAAGTTTCTCGCTCAAGAAAGAGGATATTTCTTTCTCAAAGAAAATATGCTCTGGATTTATTGAAGGAAACTGAAATGTCTGCTTGTCAACCAATTAGTACACCATTGGAAGAAGGACTGAAACTATGCAACGAAGCTGATCAAGTGCCTTGTGATTAGGAAAGATATCAGAGATTGGTTGGACGACTAATGTATCTTGCACATACACAGCCAGATTTTTCATGTGCTTTAAGTGTGGTAAGTCAGTTTATGCATGCACCTCAGGAACAACATATGGACACGGTAATGAGAATTATGAGATACATTAAGTCAGCCCCAGGAAAAGGAGTCTTATTTGCGAAACATGGTCACTTGAAGGTTGAGGCATATACTGATGCTGATTGGGCAGGATCTACAATCGATAGGCGCTCCACTTCAGGATATTTCACTTTTGTTGGAGGAAATTTAGTTACATGGAGGAGCAAGAAGCAAAATATTGTTGCATGCTCTAGTGCAGAGGCCGAGTATCGCGGAGTAGCTTTAAGTATAACAGAACCTTTATGGCTAAAACTCCTGTTGCAGGACTTAGGCTATGGTCCAAAGGAACCTATGAAGGTGTATTGTGACAGTCAAGCGGTGTGTGATATTGCGGCTAATCCAGTTCATCATGATAGGACAAAACATGTAGAGGTGGACAAATTCTTCATCAAAGAAAAATTAGATGAGAAAGTTATTGAGATATCCAAAGTGAAGTCAGAAAATCAACTCGCAGATATCCTAACCAAGGCTATTTCGACTCGGCTCTTCTTGAAATTTGTTGACAAGTTGGGCATGTTCGATATCTATGCACCAACTTGAGGGGGAGTGCTGAAATATAGTAATTGTATATTCTGTTCCCTAATATATAGGAAACAGATTCCTCAAATCTCTCATCTCCCCAATCTTCTCTCAATCTCTTTTCTTCTTCTCCAAGAATGTAATTTATATATATAGATGTATACAGCAAAGAAAAATAATAAGAAAATATCTTTTTCCCCCAATTCTGATTTCAATATATATGTCAGCATAAGCTGCAGTTCGAAATTGCGGGTTCAACAATAATATAGCCGCAGTTCCAAAATGTAGCCATTGCATTTTGAAATTGTAATCTTTTTAAAAAAAAAACAAAATTAAATTCTTAAGCCACATTTGAGAGATGCGGCTTTGTATATACCTAAGATGCGAATCCAAATATGTGGAACGTCATATGTAATAGATGTCTTACTCACGAAGAAGATACGAATCACATTTTTTTCAATTGCCATAGAGCGAGATGGGTCTGGGGGAAAGTGGGTCAAACGTACGGGGTTTTACATTGTTCAGGCTCTAGTGTTGAGGTCTGGGGGGACATTAGATCGAACAGGATTAGGAAGAAAGTAAGATTAGATTGGAATTCTGCCGTGGCTTCAATTATGTGGAACCTTTGGCTAGATCGTAATGACTATTGTTTCAATAGCGTTAATCATAGACTTTCTTTTCTGATGCACAAAATTCAATTCTATTGTTATGAATGGACAGGGCTTCTCAGATCAAGGAAGAAGACGCGCTTGGGAGAGGAGGAGTAGTCCTCAAGCAGGGGGTCACTAGCTCTCATCGATCAAGACATCACAGCTTTTGGTTTAGTCAATGTTTTCCTATTTTGATGTATTTTGATCTTTGTTCAGGCTGTAGTGTCCTACTCAGGTGAACTTTGACGTTGATCGCCTTCGGGCTAACTATGTATTTTCTTTGACTGTTTCGTTAATTTCTTTTTAATGAAGCGATGACTTAGTTATCTTTTAATCAAAAAAAAAGATGCAAATCCAAATAGCAGGTTCATCTTGTGAAAGTCCCCACATAGGAAAATTTTTTGGGAAAATATCTACAGTGAGATGTACTTTAAAAATGGAGCTTATTCTGAGAAAAAAATAGTAAGTGACGCTAGATCTGACCAACGGGCTAGGTCAGGTATCCACGGCTATGGGACGCTTGACTCGCGCGTCCAATAGGCCGGGTTCAAATGTAACCGCAATTTTATTGTCTCGACCTGGACCACAGGTACTTAACCCAACCCACATGTAACCATGAAAGTTGAATTTTTTTTATAGTTGATTTTTAAATAAAGAAAAACTAAAAAAACTAACATTTTGCTATAATATAAACATAGAAGGAAAAAAAAAACCAATAAATTAGTACTTCAAGATGAATCAAAAGACAAAAATGAAAGATTTTTCTCTATAAAAATTTCAAGTTATTACAAAGTTCATACATGTCATAATAATTAAGCAACAACATTTTGATTATTATTCTTCATACATTTATCAACATATACAATCAGGACATTTTTTCCACAAATTTTACAATGATCAATTTTCTTGTTGTTCTCATCCGTGCGCGCCTCATAATGTAGTCAAATCAAAAAAGGAATTTAAGAACCCAACATTATGGTGACTGCACGAAATAGATAACACAAAAAAATCAAGAGGAGAGAGAGAGATCTTTGAAATCTATGATCTTGATGATTGATGAAGACAGGGAAAAAAAATGATGGTTCCCAAAAGAAACCCTATATCTAGTTTGTTTTGAGAGTGATGAGAAAATGAGTTTGAGTTACCTATACATTAGTTATACTAGTATTTTTCACGTGCCAGTTTAATAAGAGATGGACGATTTTCACGTGCGATGTAGAAATAGTTTTGTAGTTGGACGTGCGTTGCACGGAATTGGGAAATTTTTTTGAAGGAAAAGCTACGAATTATACGTGTGATGCACGTGTTCATAAGTAGAATTGGAGTTGTACGTGTAACATATGTGTTCGTTTATTTTGCATGTGCGTTACACGTTTAAATATGTGATTTTTAAAATTTGTTTGTTTTTTGAGTTAACCGTGCAACGCACGGATTTGTGTGTTGATAAATTACAACTCCAATTCTCCATTATATATATAGAGACTAGTAGTTTAAACGTGCGATGCACGTCTTAATAAATATAGTTTTTTTAAAAGTAAAAATTCAGACGTAGTCTGGATTTGATCTTGAACCTCATTTACAATAGTTATGCACGTGCGTTGCACGGGTTGCTAGATGGACAAATTACACTAAGGCATTCTCCCATTATAGTGGTAGAGATTAATAAATATAGTTTTTTTTTAAGTAAAAATTCAGACGTAGTCTGGATTTGATCTTAAACCTCATTTACAATAGTTATGCACGTGCGTTGCACGGGTTGGTAGATGGACAAATTACACTAAGGCCTTCTCCCATTTAGGGGTGTAAAATGAACAGGACGGTCCGTCGTCCGTCCGAGTCCGGCTTGAGAAATGGTCCGACCGTGAACCGTCCAAATTGTTATACAAACCGAACTTAAACAAATTATTAGGTCCGATTCTTTACCGAGTTCGAGCCGGACATAAGTTTGTCCGAGTATTATTGCAGTCCGATGCTTTATCGAATCGAGTCCGGACAATAAAAATTTTGTCAGACCTAGACCGAGTCGGACTTAAGCCTGTCTGAACAGATTTTCAGTCCGAACTTGAACATATGATTATCAGATCCTCCGATTTACAGCCTACTCCCATTATAGAGATAGAGAAGAGAGATATGTATCAGATTTGGGTTGATGGGTGTAGTCGAGAAGAGGTTATGGTTGTGGATTTTTATGTGTATTTAATTTAATTGTCACTATTTAATACATGGTTAGGACGGACACGGGTATAAACGACCCAACCCGCAAATTCACGGGCCGTGTCAAAAAATAATGGTTCTTTTTTTTACCCGTACCCGATCCATATGGGTACTTTTGTAGATACCCACGGTCCACGGATTGCGGGTCGAGATCGTCACATCTAAGTGAGGCCCAAGGGGCATTCCTATGTGGTCCCCACCTGAATCAGGCCTAAACAAATTCCCCAATATTCTGGACCTATCTTTTGCCTAATTAGTCGACAAATTTTAACTAATTAATTCCCAAAATCTACGCGACAGCGACACTTTCAAACCACAGAGGAGTCTGCCACTTCTCTCCTCCCTCCAATTTGAAATAGAGAAACGAAAAAAGAAAAAAAAAATCTATTTAATTAACAGGTGTACAGGGCCGGCCCAATACTTATTAACACCTAAAGCGAGCTTCGAAATGAAGCCCAATACTTAATGAGAAAGAATGTTATCTTTTGGGATTTTTGAGATGCAAAATTATTTATTATATTAATGTAATTAATTTCGGATTTTTGATATGTGAGGAGGCCTATTTCGAATTTTTTGGTATGTGAGGAGGCCTTTATTTTTTAGATAATTTTTTTTAGAGGCCTAAAGCTCTAGTTTTGGTTGCTTTACCCTTGGGCCGGCCCTGCACGTGCACTACTCACAATTTTATTAAAAAAATAAAACAAAATAAAAACCTTAATCCTTCAAATAAGTCTCTTACTCTCATACTTTCTTAATCTCACAAAATCTCATGTCCTTTTCTAAATCCACCACATCCTCTAACTTATAATTAAATTTTTAAGCAAACATAATTCATCAAATTATTTATATATGATTTTTTTAGCCTATTGTCTTTATCTTAAAATGTGCTATAAAGTATTGTTTATAATGTATAACAAAATATTAATGATGTTAGAATATTTAAATGTTAACATAAATTAGTTGAATTTGATAATCTTTTTATTGCATACATTTATTTAGCTTCATTATTATTTAATTGAATAACATTTATTTGTTTATATGAGGATAATAATAAAATTTTTAATAATTACTGTAGAGATAATATTAATAAGTTTTTCCCATTTTTTCCATTACTTCCGTAAGTGGATTGCCAGCTAACTTTCCATTTCCTCAAAAAACAGAAATAAAAAAATAAAGAAAACGGAAGGGAAGGAATGAAGAAGCATTAGAAAAAGATCGGCGTATAAAATCACACCTGTTTGAGATTCGGATTCGATTTTCGAAGAATCTTCGACGAAACGAGACGGAATCGACAAGTTTTGAGAGAGAGCGATGAAGAAGATCAAGGTCGGCGTCTGCGTCATGGAAAAGAAGGTGAAATGCGGATCGGAGGTTCTTTTCGTCTTCTTCATTTTCGCCACGTGCTTATTTTATTTTTGTGGAATTTTTCGTTTCTTGATTGTTTGTCTGTTTGATTCATTCGTTCCTATTCTTCATTTTGTCATGTGTTTTTTTTTTTATTTCAATATTGTAGAAATTTTCATTTCTTGATTATTAGTTTGTTTATGAATCTGTAGGTGTTCTCTGCTCCGATGGGCCAGATCCTGGACCGGATACAGGCATTCGGCGAATTCGAGGTATTTAGTGTAGATGCATGTATTTTAATTTTTTTTTTGTCGACATGTTTGAGTTTGCATGATAATATTTGCACCGTTAAACATATAACGGTACGAATTGTCTATAGCATCTTATGTGAGATAACTGTGCTAGAGCATCCACAGTCGTGGTTTGCTAAAAAAATGGATAAATGCATATTATACATATAGCAAAGTGAGTTTGCTGCAGTCGTAAATTGCTATAATATAGAAAAAAAAAAAAATCGGACGGATCTTCGAGATCCGTCCCACGATTTCTAAATATTTTTTTTGAATTTTTTTAATAATTAAAACGTTTTTTCAAGTTTAAAAAAAATAAATTAATGGGCCCCCCTTCACTGGACGGATATTGAAGATCCGTCCAAGGGGAGGGGGGTATTTTTTGGGTTATTAATACGATTTTTTTTTCTTTCAAAGCGATAGAATTTGAAAATCCGTCTAAAAAATAAAAAATCATTTTTTTAAAGCGACGGACTGTGAAGATCCGTTTGAGATTTTTTATTCTTATTATTTTTTTTTAGTGGGACGGATCTTGATATGCATAATTTTTATATCTGCTCTCATATATAGCAATCTACTGTTGCGAAATCGTCAAAATATGCATAAATAGCAAACGACTACAACGCTTTTTAGCTAAAATATACATAATATGCGTAAATAGCAAACGACTGCAGCGCTTTTTTAGCTAAAATATACATAATATGCATAAATAGCAAACGACTGTGGATGCTCTTAGAATATAAATAGTAAACCATCAACCCTAACCAAAACTTAATGAGTTTTGTTCCGATAGGGTTTTTCACATGGTATTGGTAGGTTTTTTTCACATGGTATTAGAAAAACCGAGGTTCAAATCCCATTGCTTACCCAATATTAAATGCGTATTAAAAAAAAAAAAACTCTTTGTACAGTCTAGATCTCGGCTCACAATGATAACCCTCAACCTATGGGTGTGCCAACATGTGGGGGGGACATGTTAGAATATAAATACTAAAACCATCAACCCTTACCACAGCTTCATAGTTTTGGTCTTTCACACTATAATGGGGAACTCAGTTGGATAAAATTTTGGGAGACAAACCACTTGGGACATGTTGGAATAGGTTGCATACTTATACCTTTATTTTTTATTCAGGAAGAGTTTGGCTGATAAGACTTTAGATGCCTATAGTATCATAACTTTGAGATGAGAAAACTAAAAGTTACATAACTTTGAAGTGTGATTCGAACGGATATTACTGCAAGTATACAAGTCACCTCCACTTACCTTTCTTAATCTCTATATCCAGAGAGGACCTTGGATTTAAGTATGACAAACACTATAGGCAAACTCTGAATTTGATTAGTGAATCAATTATTAAGCTTGCAAAATTTAGTTACCTCTGTTACTAGATGAATCTTCATTAAGATTTTTCAGATTTGCTCAACTGTAAAAGAAAAATTCGAATGGTAAAACAAGGAATAATAATGATAGAATTGTTATCACACATGTGGCAGTAAGCAGGTCGGTAACCTTTCTCTTGAATGTTTACTTTCTTATTTAGTTAATCCTATACTGACATCAAGTTGCAAGATCTATTCACTTACACTGTTTAACTAAACTTGCCAAGGACAAGGCCAGGACAATCTTGCAACTGAATAATGGTATCTAATTGATTGGTTCACTTTTCAATTCATATGTTTCCTCATTTCACTGAGTTCACATGCAGAAAAGTTTCAATATATACAAAGCTATCCAAATACTGAGTCTCATCCCTTGTAGCTTCTACTGCCCTAGTTTAAAGTATTCATTTAGGAATCCCTAACAAATAGGCAACACTTTATATTTTTGGTCGGTTTTTTATGTTTACATCATGATGGATGGAGTGATTTTGTACTTTGAAATTCTGAATTCTACATGTTCACCTTCAAATGCATAGAATTTGGGTTCAAATACGAAATAACCATGTCCATAGCATACTAACATACATCTATACATGCGTACATCTTTTTTCGTTTGTGTGTGCGTGTTTCCATTCATGGCCTTTAATTTTAAATGTAACTAGCGATGGGCTCCTTCGTTGATTTCGTGTTTTTTTAAAAAAAATCTTTATCATTCATTGTTATAATGAAACTGTTTTGCATCTTTTCCAGGTTATTTATTTTGGGGACAAAGTCATTCTTGAGGATCCTGTAGAGAAGTATGTTTTTGGTGCGCAATTTTCAGACGAAAGATTTCATTATTCCAGTTCTCAATATTGTCTTTTTGGGGTGTAATTATATGTTAGTTTCTGCAAACATAGTTTCACCTCATATTTCTACTTCCCATAATTCTGCACTCTGTAGACTGAAATGAATTGACCAAAGAATAGTGGTTACCTGTTAATTTTTAATTTGTCTCTTTTATGTATTATTTATGTTCGATTCTATGATTGTTTCACACTGAATGTGGTATATTTCCTAGTTCACTTAGCTTTCTGCTTTTCATTCATTTGTGCTCTTTGAATCTACATGTCATCAACATTAGTTTTTTTTTCGTTTCATTATTTTTTGTCACATTGATGGACTCCATTTCTTACCTGTCATAACTTTCTACATATTTTGGATATTTCAGCTGGCCAATTTGTGATTGCCTGATTGCCTTCTATTCTTCCGGTTATCCACTAAAAAAGGCTGAGATGTACGCTGCATTAAGAAAGTAAGATCTTTGCAGATAATGCATGTTATGTTTTTGCAACAAGAACACTGCTTATGATGTTTGTTTGAGTGTCCTTTCTGCTGTATGATTTGTAAATTGTTCGTTACTGTAAGATAGTGTTCTAGATTGAGCCTGCTGTGTATGGCTTTGAATGAAAGTTTTAATTTTGATCTAACTATTTCATGTAAAATCTCTAACCATTTTTTGTTTAACTAGAATTCTGATTGATAGATGTTTGGAACTATTCCATGGATCCATCAATGTATGATACATAAATATGTTATAGGATATGACGGATATTTGATAACTATATTCGGGGATCACCTCTAGAGACAAATTAGTAGATAGCAGTTGCAATAGGCTCTTGAGGACATCAGTAGGGACCAACGCAGCTTTATACATACGGGATGACCCCAAGTCCAAGGGATTTTCTTCGCTCCTATTCTCTGGATTTTATAGACTTTCTTGTATCTCCTTATCTCTACCATCCTCTACAATCATGTATGTGTATGATTGAAATAACATTAACTTGCAAAAAATCTCAGTATTCTGTTTATAAAGATCTTATATTGAAATAATCAACTAGCCATAGTATTTGCAAACAATGCTTGATTAGTTAGAAGTAATACTATAATTTTGCCGGCCACTTAATGCTATGGAAAAACATGTTCAACCATCCTGATATTTCGTCCTCTTATGTTTTATGACATGCAAACAAACCCCTTGAACGATGTGAATCATGCATTTGGAAGGATGAAGTAGGGTTTTTAGCGTGCCATAGGAGAAAATTTATTCCTATGCCACCTGATATCTCTCTGTGTATGTGCGTGTGTATATATATCTTGAAGAAAGCTCTGAGCTCCAAATGATGTGGGAGAGCCCAAGGCTCACCTTCATCATGGAGATATCCTATGAAATGGCCGAATTGTTCATTTTGTTATAAGGATTTTTTTGCGCACAGGTCACTAAAAAAATTTGAAATTGCATATCACTCACTCATAAATTGCTATTGACATATACATCAATAATTTTTTTTGCTATTAGCATATACACCACTAACAAAATAAGGTTCATTTAAAATTGGCCTCATTGGATATTTTTTATTCAAACAAGAGAATATTCTTTTAACATCCTCATACTATTTTTTCTGTTATACCTATATCTCTTCCTCCTTATCACCCACAAGAGTTGATTTTCTGTCCTATGATACCGTAATTATTAATTATTGTGAGTGATAAGAAGAAAGGAATAACGCTATAACGGTCAAAATAGTATAAGGGTGTTAAAAAAATATCGTTGTTTGGATGGAAAATAGCAATGGGGGACTATTTTAAAACAAACTCTACTTTGGTAGTGGTGTATATGCAAATAACAAACTTTATTAGTGGTATTTATGCAATAGCAATTTGTAAGGAAGTTACATGCAATTTGATAAATTTTGAGTCACTTGTGCGCAAATAACACTTGTTATAAATGCCAAAATAGTCTAAGCATGTGAAATCAAGCCATTTCAAATCAATTTGTCCCTGCAAATAAAGAATTAAGATATTGTATAGCTTGAAAGGTCTTCATTTTTTATTGAAATGATTTCACGTGCATAGACCATGTTGGGTATTTAGAACAAGATGAACGATTGGGATCATTCATAGGATATCTCCATCTTGGCTAGCTCTCCAACCTTAGGGAGAGCTCTAGAACTCTCTTGAAGACCTCGCTATATATATATATAGAGAGAGAGAGAGAAAGAGAGAAAGAGAGAGAGAGAGCGAGAGATGTTCCGTTGTGCACTAGGCCTCCGTGTGCACTCGGCCTTCCCGCCTTCGTATCGACGATCCGAACCGTTCACATTGATCTATACATATAAATTAGTCTAAATATGTAAAATCAAATTATTTGAAATTTATTTGCCCATCCATCATGTGACTATAAAAAATAACGATTTTCAGCCATACAATTTTGTAACACTTCAATGGATGGGCAAATAAATTTTAAATGATTTGATTTTACATATTTAGACTAATTTATATGTGTAGATCAATGTGAACGGTTCGGATCGTCGATACGAAGGTGGGAAGGCCGAGTGTACGCGAGAGCACACGGAGGCCTAGTGCACAACATAACATTACTTTCTCTCTCTCTCTCTCTCTCTATATATATATATATATATATACACACTCTCTCTCTCTCTCTCTCTCTCTATATATATATATATATATATATATATATAGAGAGAGAGAGAGAGAGGTTTCTTCCATTGCAAACGGGTTTGTTTGCACACACCCGTTGCGAACGACGATCTGAGCAGTTGGATCTAGATCCAAGGACTCAGATCGCATATTTTTTTAAAAAATGTTTTGCCTTAGACTGTTGTTGGCAACGGCGGTCTAAGCAAAGTGGATAATTTTTTTTAAAAAAAAAGTATCTTCTCTCTCTCACTCTCTCCTTACTCTATCTATCTATCTTCATTCCCGATCCAACCCAATTCCCACCGAAACTGCTCCCCTTTCACTCCGGCGACTCCTCTCTCACTTCACTCTATCACATAGCATCGTTCCCTCGTTGGCACTCTCTCTCTCTTCTGAAGCACCTCTCCCAACCCAAAAAACCATAACCCTAACCCACACCCAAACTATTCCTCCGTCCACGGCTGCTACTCGTTCTCCATTCCTACACTCTCACTCCCAATCTCTCCTCCTATCTTCGCAATCACTCCTCCAACCTTCGAACGCAAATTGGAACCCTAGTTCGGCGATAACACCTTCATTGGAAAAATTTGCAGTAGTGTAAGGTAATGATTTCTACAAGTTGGCTTCGTAGTTGTATTTGTGGTGTTTTTCTAGTTTTTTGTCTCTTTGTTATTATTTGAATTGATTAAATTTGCCCAATAATTTTGTAGATGTAGTAGTTTGTATGTAGTATTATGATGATTTTATACGTTGGAATTTTAGTCATAGTTGTAGTTATAGTTGTTTGCTCAAATTGTATATTTATTCATATTTCTAATTGTTCGATATTAGTAAAACCACGTAAACTATCCAAAAAAAATCTGAAACTTTGCAGGTAGGTCAGACTCACACTACACAAGCCACCGCAAATTGTAGAAGTGATTTTCGACTCACGGTTTGAGAGATACAGCCGTGTATCGCTTTTGGTGAAGAAAAACTAAAATAAAATGGTACAATGCCGTATCTCGCAAACCGTGAGTCGAAACTCACTTTTACAAGTTGTGTTGCCTTGTGTTACATGAATCCGACCAACTTGCAAAGTTTTTAAATTTTTTGATTCCGTTTGTGCAATTTTCTCACGTTTCTCGATCAACAACAACTAAACTAAGATTTTTTAGTACAGTTACATTAGAAAACCCTACAAATGACATCAAAAAATTACGAAACTTTGCGAGTAGGTTGGACTCACGTAACACAAGTCAACACAACTTGTAGAAGTAAGTTTCGACTCACATTTTGCGAGATACGACCGTGTACCGCCTTTGATAAACATAAACCAGAATAAAGCGATACATGGTCTTATCTCGCAAACCGTGAGTCGAAACTCACTTCTACAAGTTGCGTTGTCTTGTGTTAGGTGAGCTTGATCCACTCGCAAAGTTTTGGAATTCCAAGTTTGTATTTGTGTATGTTATCTTGTGTATTTATATATGCAATTAGTGTAATTAGGTGTTTATGATTACTGTGTTGATAATTGTTCTATTATTTTTAATGTTAGATATGGATAGTGTTGAAGGAAGTTCCGTTGTCGGAGAAAAAAATTGTTCGTGTTTAACCCGTTGTTTGTGATGACAGGTTTAGCTCACTTAACCCGTTATCCCCAGTAACGGATTAGGCTGAATGATTTTTTCCAATGTATTTGCTCTTTGTGGATGAAAATGTGTACAAAATTCAACTTCTTAAGATTAAGTTCTGTCAAAATCTTTCTATTTAACCTGTTGTTAGCGATGACGGGTTAATCTCACTTAACCCGTTATCCCCAATAACGGGTTAGGTTGAATGATTTTTCCAGTGTATTTGCTCTTTGTGGATGAAAATGTGTACAAAATTCAACTTCTTAAGATTAAGTTCTGTCAAAATCTTCCTATTTAACCTGTTGTTTGCGATGACGGGTTAAGTTGAATAATTTTTCCAGTGGTTAAGCTCACTTGCTTCACTTTTTTACAAATTTTGACCAAATAACCTAACCTGTTATTGGAGAAGACGGGGTAAGTTATATTTAAAAAAAATTACAAAAACAATTAACACAACAACTGTATGCTGGTTACATACACCAATATGATAATTCAAAACCATAACAGCAATTATCACAGCATACATCAATCTCATCCGGTAGCAACAACAACCCACAATAAAACTTTCATATACAAACTATAATAAATAAAATTGAACATAAATATATAAACCCAAGTTACAAATTTATCGAATATGTACATAAATCTGGATCAATACATTGAATTCATGAATAACAAAACAATTACATACGTAGCCGACTTTCCTCGTACAAGCTCTTCAATTCATCTACATAATTGACAAAGGAAGAAAAAAAAGATGTATTAGTCATTTAAGGAATGAAATCATAAAATGAATACAATACTAATAATAAAGAAGATGTACAAGCCACTACCTCTTTTGACCACGCGGTTTGCGTCCACTTGGTGTGTACTAATCCGGCTTGTTCCTCTTTCGTTGGGAATTTCGCCGTTTAACTTGTGTCTCGGAGGATAGGGGGTCATCCGACCCTTGCTCCTCACCTACATCCGTTGGTTATTGTTGTTGCAGTTGTTGTGGCTCGGCGATGTGAATTCCTCTCCTTGTCATGCTCTTTTGTCGGGAAATATTCACGTTAGCTTTTAAATATGAATCAAGTTTGACACAACCTACATCTTCAAGAGTACGGCGGCAAGGTTTAAGAATCTCCCGCATTATCTTCTTCACGCTTTCGGGTACCGTACTTTTCAATGTACGAGCAACTATCCGGACTGTGTCCCTTGTGTTTTCAATCTACATTAGGTTGAAATTTATAAATTAAACAACATTATTTATATAATTATCACGTCTCCACATAACAATACATGCATACAAAATATATGAAAATATGTAAAGTTAGATAACCAAGTTTCCATACGTCGACGCCTTCAGTTGATACATTGGTTGCGAAGAGGAATATGTCGGTGGTGGTTCCTCCTCGGTTGGGTTGGTATTTAGACTTTGGCTGGTACAACGGATTGTGGAGATACATACAATTTGGTAATGCGCTTGTCCCACGTCATATACACTTCTTGGAAGGAGCCATCGTAACGTATAACAACATACAACATATTGGGTCTCATCTGATATCGTACGGTATTCCAATTTGCCACATGTACCCGATGAAAATCCGCCCAGTCGAAGTTGAGCACACGACCCATTCCTTTCACCTCATGCAATTTTTTGTCGTACGAGTGGGCTTCAAGAATCTTCTGCTGATATCCGAATTTCCGTATTACTCTATCCGGATATTGGAACTCCACAACAGAATAGTTGACGAATGGGGCAGTCGTCAACCAAAGCTCACTAGCCAAACATACTGGTGGACTCGTTCCAACCTATCGGGGGTGTAGGAACCCAATTGACGAACTCGTCGCGCAAAGCATCAAACTCATCTCTATGGTACACGAGAGATGTGCGTGGGCTATCGACCCATGTGTGCCGTCCTGCCCAATACACTCCTAAAGTAGGCAACATCTCTACTTTTGGTGCTTCGGCCAACCAATCTGGTGTTGCCTCAATAATACAGGGACGACCGGTGTGGATGCGCTCCCAACGCCAAATTTGCAATAAAACCATCAGGCCACCCATCTGTACGGAACCCAATGCACATGCGCACAAGTTCCTATACAATGACGCTAAGGCCGCACTCCCCTAACTATAACGGTCGGCCGTACTAGACTGTTCTAAAAACCGTAAATACATGAGTGACACACTCGCACCGGATGAGTTTGGGAAGATCACACCCCCATCAAACTGAATATGTACGTACGCGCATAGTACCGTACGACTTCCTCATCCGAATCATCCTTCAAATAATTTTTGAATTGGTATTTCAACCAAGCAAGTCGGAGTGATTTACCCTCAAATACTTCATCTCAAAAAGCATTTTCGGCTTCACTTTTAGCCTGGTCTATGGCTTGCTCTACTTCATCTAGATCATGATCTGACATAATATCTTTTACGATTTCATCTTCAATGTCATCTTTTTCTTTTATCCAAAATCACCTCCAAGTCGATACCGAGCAAATCACGTACAACTTCCACTTGGTCGAAGTCCATGTTCCCCATCACGACAACCCCATCTATAGGAAGCCCAGTAATCATTGCTATATCTTGGAGAGTGATGGTCATCTCTCCTATCGGTAGGTGGAATGTGTGGGTCTCCAGCCTCCATCGCTCCGCATGAGCAAGGACGATCAAGCTTCACCCCCCGCCCCATAAATTGAGCTCCGTAAAAATCAGCTTCGACCAAGTACGGAGCAATACGGGAGTCCATGGGAAAATCGCGTGCTTTCGGAAGTTAACTTTTTTGCGGACCCATCCTACACGGCTTCGGATCTATCTATGGATTGTAACGCGAGTACGCTTGAGTCCAACGGTCCTGAAGGTGTAAGTCTGACAAAAGACGACGGACCGGCCTCGGCAGATCAAGAATGATGGCCACCAACTTACAAGAACAAATACAAATCTTGGTATTAAAAATACAATGTTACATATTCATATTTAAACTAATAATAATAATCAATCTTACCTCTGTAAATGGTACGCCACTAGCGCTACTAGAAGGGCTTCTCGCTCACCTCGTTCTACCCATTTTCTATACCAACAATAAACACAAGGTTAATTGATAAGCCATTACTCTATCAACCAAGGTTGTAAACGGCGTTAGGTGGTAGCGGTTCGGTCAAGGGGTGCCTAGCGCCTAGGGTGCCTAGGCGGCGGCACCTAGGCGGTTGATTTAGTTTGCCGATTTAGTTAATTTCAGCCATATTCTTCAATCGTAAGTATAATATGCAATCCAGTCGCAAATATTCATCATGTTCTTGTGTAATGTGTAATTAAAGGGTGTTTATGCATAAAAAAAACTTCCTCGTGTAATTAATGTGTAATATGTGCAATTAAAAAAACAATTGTCCAATTATAATATGTGCAATATGCCAATAGATGTAATATGTGTAACATGTGCTATTTTAATATGTGTAATAGGTGTAATATGTACAATCCATCACCAATAATACTAAAAAAAAGTAAAAACAATTCCACTACTATTTAAGATCCATACATAGTATATAACAGATTAATAGATTAATAGTAGTTCTCTTTTTTTATGTTATTTTATAGTATTTATAATTTTAAAAAATAAAAAATGCCTGGGCATTGGACATCAGGCGGATGCCTGATCGGCGGCACAGATGCATACTCAACAAGACGGCCGCCTAATCTCCTCTAACCACCTAGACCACCGCCTAATGCAAAGGTGGTTCGTTCTCCTCCATCTGAGCGCAGGCGGACACCATTTAGAACACTGCTATCAACAATAAACAAAGCGAAAATGTGGAAAAATGCACAAACGATAAGGAAAATTTTCAAAACTTTTTCGAGTGGGTCAGGCTCACTCCACACAAGTCAACGCAACTTGTTGAAGTTATTTTCGACAAACGGTTTGTGAGATACGGCCTTGTATCGCTTTTGGTCAAGAAAAACAAAAATGAAGCGGTACACGGCCGTATCTCGCAAATCGTGAGTCGAAACTGACTTCTACAATTTGCGTTAGCTTGTGTGGAGTGAGTCTAACCTACTCGCAAAGTTTCAAACTTTTTTGTTGCCGTTTGTGAGGTTTTCTACGGTCTCGTACTCAAAATTTTTAAAACTAGTTGTTTAAGTTATTGTGGTTACGATGAATGATACAATAGTGCACAAACGGCATTCAAAAATTTCGAAACTTTGCGAGTGGGTCGGACTAACCCCATACAAGCTAACACAACTTGTAGAAGTGATTTTCGACCAACGGTTTGCAAGATACGACCGTGTATCGCTTTAGGTCAAGAAAAACCAAAATAAAGTGGTACACAGCCGTATCTTACAAACTATGAGTCGAAACTCACTTTTACAATTTGCTTTGGCTTGTGTGGGGTGAGTCCATCCTACTTGCAAAGTTTCGGAATTTTTGGTTGCCATTTATGAGGTTTTCTACGTTCTCGTATTGAAAATTTCAAAAATTACTTGTTTAAGTTGTTGTGGTTACGATGAATGATATAAAAATGCACAAACGACATCCAAAAATTCCGAAACTTTGTGAGTGGATCGGACTAACCTCACACAAGCTAACGCAAGTTGTAGAAGTGATTTTTGACAAACGGTTTGCAAGATATGGCCGTGTATCGCTTTGGGTCCAGAAAAACCAAAATAAAGCGGTACAAATCCGTATCTCGAATCCGTTAGTCGAAACTCACTTCTACAATTTGCGTTGGCTTGTGTGGGGTGAGTCCAACATACTCGCAAAGTTTCGAACTTTTTGGTTGGCGTTTGTGAGATTTTCTACGTTCTCGTACTCATAATTTCAAAAATTAGTTGTTTAAGTTGTGGTTACGATGAATGATATAAAAATGCACAAACGGCGTCCAAATATTCCAAATCTTTGCCAGTGGGTCGGAATCACGACACACAAGCTAACACAACTTTTAGGAGTGAGTTTAGACTCATGGTTTGCTAGATACGGCCGTGTATTGCTTTTGGTCACGAAAAACAAAAATGAAGCAGTACATGGCCGTATCTTGCAAACCGTGAGTCGAAAGTCATTTCTACAAGTTACGTTGGCTTCTGTGGGGTGACTCCGACCAACTCGTAAAGTTTCGGAATTTTTTGATGCCATTTGTGCGGTTTTCTCACGTCTCTTGAACAACAACAGCTAAACAATGACATTTTTTAGTACGGTTACGCTAAAAAACCTTACAAACGCATCCAAAAAATTCGAAATTTTGCAAGTAGATTGGACGCACGTAACACAAGCCAACGCAACTTGTACAAGTGAGTTTCGACTCACAGTTTGCGAGATAAGGCCGTGTATCATTTTATTTTGGTTTTTATTGACCAAAAGCGATATAGAACTGTATCTCGCAAATCGTGAGTCAAATCACTTCTACAGGTTGCGTTTGCTTTTGTGGGGCGAGTCCGACCTACTCGCAATGTTTTGGATTTTTTGGGACCGTTTATGCGGTTTTACTAATATCGAACGATTAAAAATACGACTAAATCTACAATTTGAGCAAACAACAACTATGACTAAAATTCCACCATCTAAAATAATCAAAACACTAAATACAAACTACTACATCTACAAAATTATTGGACAACTTTAATTAATTCAAATAATTAGAAAGATGCATACAAAAACTTAAAAAACAACACAAATACAACTACGAAGCCAATGATTTAGTCATTACTTTGCACTACTACGAATTTCCCCAATGTAGGTGTTGTCGCCGAACTTGGGTTTGGACTTCACGATTTGCGTTCGAAGATTGGAGGAGTGGTCTCGAAGATAGGAGGAAAGATTGGGAGTGAGAGAGAGTGTGGGAATGGAGGAGGAGCAACAGCAGTGGACGGAGGAGGAGTTTGGGTGTGGGTTAGGGTTAGGGTTTTTTGGGTTGGGGGAGGTGCTTCGGAAGAGAAAGAGAGTGCCAACGAGGGAACGATGCTGAGTGAGAGAGTGAAGTGAGAGAGGAGTTGCCGGAGTGAGAGGGGATCAATTTCGGTGGGGATTGAGTTTGGATCGGGGAAGGAGATAGATAGAGTAAAGAGAGAGTGAGAGGGAGAAGATAGAGTTTTTTTAAAAAAATATCCACTTTATCTTAGACCGTCGTTGGCAATGACGGTCTAAGTTATAATTTTTTTTTAAAAATTAATAACTTAGACAGTCGTTGAGGCAAAACATTCTAAAAAACCCATAAGCGGTCGAGCCATTGGATCTAGATCCAATGACTCAGATCATCGTTCGCAACGAGTCTGTGCAAACAGACCCATTTGCAATGGAAGAAACCTCATATATATATATGAGGATACTGGGGGTCCTATGCCATATGGGAAGATTCCCTCCTATGGCGTACTATAAACCCATTCTCCGTGACCAAAATTTACGATCCATACCGTTTAAGTTGATTTTCATATCATAAACCGCAGGATGAAGAAAGATGGCTAAATTTGAATATGTTTTGCCCATTCATCATGAGGTTGCAAAATGAACGGTTTTTCAGCAATACAACTATTGCGATCATTAAATACATGAGCAAAACACATTCAACTTTGATAATATTTCATCATGTTATGTTTTACAACATGATAAACACTTTGAACGGTGTGGATCATACATTTGGGATGAGAGGGTAGGATTTCTTAAGGTGCCATTGGAGAAAATTTTCTCCTATGCCACCTTTTCTTCCGTTCTCTCTCTATGTATGAGTTGGGCTACATAGTTTACATTAACTCCAAAAAGCAGTAGTTAAAACATCGTAGAGCTTTCATTTGCTTTAAGATAGGAGCCTTTCAGACTTTCAAAAGGTGAAAAGTAGATAGTGAATATAATACATGGAGGGCCTAGGTGAATGTGTGGTTAGAAAAGTGTTAACTACTATGTTTTGTAGTTAGTGGAAACTATGTAATCCAACTTTCTCTCTCTCTCTCTCTCTATACATACATACATACATACATACATACATACATACATACATACATACATATATATATATATATATATATATAGAGAGAGAGAGAGAGAGAGAGAGAGAGAGAGAGAGAGAGAGAGAGAGAGAGAGCAGGACTGCATTCTGGAGTAGGCAAATGTGGCTACTTCAACTTGAAAATCGAACAATTGAGCATCAAAACTGAAAATTCATATCATTAGATGTGCTCTACATCATTAAAACTAGCCACAAATGAAATTTTGAAACTTTTTGATGAGTTTTACCGCTCTATCAAGTGATAATAAAATCAGCAATTTACAAATTAGTCTGAAATGACAATTCGTGGTCACTTAATGATGCAAAGCATATCATGGGTATTGATTTTAATCTGGATACTCGATCATCCAATTTCAACTAAGAGTAGCCACATTTGGCTACTCCTACAAGTAGCCCAGCTCAACTCTCTCTCTCTCTCTTTATGTATATAAAGTTGCACTCTATTAGAGTTCAGAACACAATGATACATACCTCGTGTGAAGTTGCACTCTATTAAAGGAAAATTGGCCTTCAACTGCACGTGCCAAAAATCTAATGATACATACCTCGTGTGAATTTTCTTTCTTTACTTGCACTGTATGTGGGTATGTGAAGTAAAAGATTTTTTATGTATGTTAAGGACTAATTTTTTTTATTTCTTATTTGCTTTCACTAGGCCCTTCCTAGTGAATGATTTGGAACCGCAGTACCTTCTCCATGATAGAAGGAAAGTTTATGAGGTAGATGTACTTTTGCGTTATATGCTTATTATAAGATGCATTACCTTCTGTCCATTTCTTGCTCTCTGATGATTTTCTTAAATAACTTTGTGCAATACTCCAAGCTTATTTTTTTACTTTTGAGTATTTGCAATAATTAGATTCACATATATGCTACATATGGTAGTCCTACACAAAATATTTCAGTAGTGTTTACTTCAATGACTGCTTAGCCCCTTTCATTGATCGGTGGCCATTTATCCTTATTAATTTTTATATTTTCCTTAACATCAAAATCAAGCAAAGACAGTGGCATCAGGAAAGGCTCTGACACATCTTTAAAAGGTTTTTTTTGTCCTTGCATAATATTTTTTCTGTCTGAAAAAGCTTTCTCATTATTCTTCATATTGCTCTGCTTTATATGCTTGTATTCATGGTCATTTCTGTCTTTAAGAGTTTTGCATTAATTGACTAATAGGTGCATCCTTTCTTGTCTCTAAGCTCTCTTTCTTTGCTCATTTTTATATAAATATCTTTGATATGGCATTATTTTTGTTTCTTCTGGATTTTTTTTGCTTAATTTGAAAATTTCCCTTTTTTCTTCTAATTAATTATCTATTTTTATCATTTTAAAAGCTGTCATGTGGTTCCAACCCCTTAATTGCTACGTTCACTGTACTTTCCTCTTTATTTCTTCTTTCACTTTTTACGGATTGCCTAGGAAAGACTTTGTTATTGCTAGTCCCTACTCATACTAGGAAGAGAGGGAAGACACGAGATATGGATATCTCGTAATTCAAGCACAAGGGGGATTTCATTTGGTTAAATCTAGCAATATAAAATAATTGCATGATGCAGTGCGGGCTTTATTCCGTTTTGGCTTGTAGGCAGAATTGAGCATTAAACCTCTAAAGCAGCCCAGGAGCTTTATGTTACTGCTTAATGCAGAAGTGGTGTGTCCCTTAGTTTGATAATAGTAAAGCCGGCATTTATGAGGTTTCTTTAAAGAACGCAAAGAAGACCTGAGGTTGGGTTATATTCTGCTGAGGGCAAGTTTATTTCTTCTTGTGTCGGACATAATAATTATTCTCTGATTTTCAAATTTTGGTTACTGTCTACGTAAACTCTGTAGTTACAAAACTGGTTTTTAAAACTTGAGTAGTACATATTTGATATTTCAGTTATTTTGGTACTTTTTTTTAATAAATTGTGCTTTAGTTAATCTTTCTTTAGATATGGTAATGTGCAATTAGCCGATAGATTATTTCATGATCTTACTAAAATTTGTTTTTTCCCATGTTTGAGCATCTTGATAAATGTGGAGTTCCAGTTCCAGATTATGCTCTCGTAAATAGAGAGTTTCCTAATCAAGAGCTGGACTATTTTGTTGAGGAAGAAGATTTTGTTGAAATACATGGGAAGCGTTTTTGGAAGCCTTTTGTTGAAAAGCCAATTGACGGTGAGACATCTAAGTATGCATTTGTCATTATTACAACGTGTTTATTTCTCTTTCTAACCACACAATTACTAGTACCCCTATTATGATTCCCAATATAATGGTAAAAATGTGAACAAAGCCAATTGACGGTGAGACATCTAATTATGCATTTGTCATTATCAGTATAATTAAGATTGTTTTTGTACATAAGCATACAGGATCCTTCTACTTCTTTATAAACCTGTCGAGCCCAAAAAACTTTCCCAAAACTGGGTTCAGCTCCCTTTTCCCACGACTACCTTGAAGTTGGTTTCAACTGTTGGAGAAGTTTGTTTGCCCCTTAATAGATTAGTCAAATGCTTTGAGCATGTGTGTGCCTGTCTTTTCTCAATTATTGGAAAAGCATATCCCAATGAGTAATAGTACTGTGTTGATCTGATATTGTTTAATGTCCATGACTGATGAAGGTACATTTTTTCATGACCTTTTTCAGGTTACCGTGTTTATGTTTTTTTTTAATCTTTTCCCTTCTTTTGTAAGAATCTTTCAGTATCCATGATGTTTTTCTAACATCTTATCTTATTTTTCATAGGGGACAATCACAGTATCATGATATACTACCCGAGTTTTGCTGGTGGGGGGATGAAAGAATTGTTCCGCAAGGTAAAGCTTAACTATTTGTATAGATTGATGTTAGAGAATGAGAAACTTATCTCCTAATATGCATATTCCCAGGATTTGCTTTGATAAATCTCTGCACTTATTTACTACAATTCTTTTTCCATTGGTTGCAAGCAAAAATAATATTCCATATCTTCAATTTAACTATCACTGGTACTTTTTACTGCAACTACTGCTGGTACTTTTTATGACAACTTCCAAGCTTAACGGATCACTTTTTTTTTGCAATCTTAGATTGCTAATTAAATATTTCATTCAATTGGCTTCACATGCCTATATCTGTTAGTTTATGAATTGTCTTTATGGGATCATAGATATATCCGATATGGTGAGGTGATCTCTATTTAGATTTTCTTATCAATAACTATCCTGGACATAGAAGGTGTGGATTGAACTGTCAACCTTCCTGTTTATATAATACAAATTTAGTGGTTGTAAAACAGCTTGAACTACTGCTTTCATTGTCGATGATCTTGGGCTCAGGCAGGGAACCTGTGAGAGAGTATACCCATAACATGCTTATGTCATTAAGTCTTTTAAAAAAATTGAGTTATGTTATAATTTTGGACCGTGCAGTATCATTTTAATGACAATTCTATTTTCTATTCCTAACTCTACTTTTGCTGGATGGGAAGCTTCCAGCAATTGAATTTTGATGCTAAACTTGGATGAAATTGTCGACCTTTGACATTTGTAAAGATGTTGATTACTAGAGACTAGTCAATTTTTATTGGCATTGTCTAATAGGCAGACACCTAATTTGTGGTTAATTTCCATTTTCAGTTGCTATATTTAGTTTTTTAATGCAATATAATGGAAGTAACATGTTTTTCATTGTTTATTTTACTGTTTTATTTTGTCTTACTTATCCATATTTCTTAATCCATTTGGAAATATTTATGAGATTCTATTTATTGTATATAACAGGTTGGGAATCGATCTAGTGAGTTTCATCCTGATGTTCGAAGAGTGAGACGTGAGGGCTCTTACATTTATGAAGAGTTTATGCCTACAGGGGGAACAGATGTTAAGGTTGTGATATGCTTAGGGGCTGCTTTATATGATCGCCTTGTATTCTTATCATGTACATTGCATTCCATCTTTAACCTATTGATTTAATGGAGCGGTTCCATTTGCAATTTATGTGTTCATATTTTATTTTCTAGTAGCTTCTTCAGCTTTTTCCAAATATTTTTTTCTTCAGTTGGAATTTATGTTTTGCTCCTTTGTCTATTGGTTAACTGTAATGCAAGTTCTTATCCTGTTTTGCAAAATTTAACGGTTATTTTTCTGTTGGTCACTAATATTTTTCCTACTCCTTTGCTATTAATTGAATTAAAGTCACACATAAATATGTGAGAATTTTATTTTAGGTATATACTGTTGGTCCAGAATATGCACATGCCGAAGCGCGGAAGTCTCCAGTTGTTGATGGTGTTGTTATGAGGAATCCAGATGGGAAAGAAGTAAGTTACATTTATTTGCAATCTGCTACGGCAGGTTCAGGTGATTGCTGATGCTGTTGGGCAGTAGATAGACTGATCAGTTTCACTTCTTACATCTTTAAAAGTTATATGCTTGTTCTAGTTCGGATTTCTATTTTATTTTGTTTTTAAAAAAAATATTTGGCTAAACTCAAAACCCCATTTGATTTTATCTAGACAAGCATATGAAAACAATTCTCATTTTAACAGAATGTAAAGTTGTGGTACTTGATAGGGCCTTAGCTTATTCTGGTAATGTTTTAATCAATTTATTTATTTCCCATATCAACACCAAAACCTAGAGTAATTCTGTATCCACACTTAAATTTTAGCATTTCAAATCTCTTAGAAATGGATTGTGAAATTGTTACTAATTAGATGGTTGAGATGAATATGTGAAATGCCTATATATAGGCTTACAAAAAGTGCTCTCCAAGTTAGCATTTAAAGCCATAATGTACTCCAATAGTTTAGGCTGAGCCCCACTCTTAACACCCACTTCAAGCTGGAAACTATGTATCATACTTGCCTAGCTTGTCTTACAAAAGAAATGAACCTGTTCCTTCTCAATGCTTCATAAATAGATCAATGAGTTGTTTACTAGATGTTTTGTACTTAATTTTGATAACTAGAGGCTTATCTGCTGTACAGACCATCTCTATCAAACTCAATGATAATCCAGTTCAATGTGCTTTGTTCTCTCATGGACGACTAGATTTGAAGCTTAGGAACAGCTGCATGGTTATCACAGTACTATCTCAAAAAACCATCAAGCCAAATGACAGCCCCGTTCAATTTGTTTCCTTTTTTTGGGGTTAAGAAATGAATAGAGAAGGCAACTGCCAGAGCTACAGTTCTGCTAATAATTATTGCCAATGTTACTCAAGAAAGAAATGCTCACAGTGGTGTTATTTTGTTTTGGGATGTAGTTGTATTTTGCATTTCACCAAGCATGTATGCATGCATCCATTCATGCACCACATGCATGTATCTACTTTTATGTGTATTGTATGTATCGTCACTCATATATACTAGTGTTTAGTTGCTTTATTGCTATGTTTTAATGTTTGCAAGCATTCTTTGTGTCTGACATTGTATTAGGTGTGATGTATTGTATACATACTAAACACATCTAAAATTTGGAGAAATATGAGTATGTCTGGGTTGGTGTAACTGTGTATGGTGTACTGTGTAACTGTGTGATGTTTTCCTTGCTATTTTTGCCTGGAAATAGTTTAATGTTTTATGGTTTATGATATGGTAAAACATTCGATATCCTTATTCTATATTGTTTCTTAAACCATTTGAAAAATTTGATATTTGTTGATAGGTTAGATATCCTGTATTATTGACTCCTGCCGAGAAGCAAATGGCAAGGGATGTATGTCTTGCATTCAGACAGGCGGTGAGTTTTTTTTTATGTCTATATACAGTGTACACCTTAATTTCATTTTAGTTTCTCTGTTGATTTAGTTATTTATGGTATATAAAAGCTAGAATCCAGTTTATGCAATATCATTCGCCTGACCTAATGAACATATACGAAGAAAATTTATGGCGTATTCTGATTTTTGACCTGACTGAAATACATATAGCCTTTTTAGTTAATTAAATAGTTAAATCATTTTTCAGATCTAAAGCACTGCGAAAGAGTTTTCGGGAGCCCAAATTTTTTTTTTGGACTTCAAAATATTTAGGCTCAGAATAACAGTTATCTAAAAAACTATTAGAAGCTTAGACCCAAAACACTAAATCTAAAAACATCAGGATTTCCTCCTAGAGGTGCTTCTAGTATTTGGACAAGTGGTCTAGGTTTCACAAACACTTAATAATGTGTCCCGTGTCCCTGTTGGACACATGTTCGACACTTAAACTTGCCCCGAATCCCCTGACACTCGTCCAGCTCATTGTACTATTAAAAACTTGCCTCAGAATGGGATGTCTGGGGCTCATGCTGGCTGTGCGGCCATATAAGTGATAGGCATGAAAAGTGGCATGAGAGATGACTGGGGGAATGATTGGTGTAACTTCGAGTTAAAAGGTTGAAAGATGACTTGTAAATTAATCAAACCACCAAGATTGTAGATATCATAATATTATAGTTTAACAGGTACTAATTTATATAATTAATGTAAATCTAAGAATGCAATCTTACTTTCGAATCAACAATTTATGAAGTTATCAAAAAATTATTATGATGCAAAGACACAAGCAGAGCTGTGTCACCGAATCCATGTCGTGGAGAATTACCAAGTTACTCTGTCCGTGTCCATGTCATTCCTTGTTCCTTGTCCCTATCTGCAACATGGGAAGTGGTTTGCCCCTTTTTCTTCACCCCTCCTAACAGTTAACCTTTGACCAATGCATGGTCTTTTTCTTCAAAGTACCTTTAAGTAACTAACACCTTTTGCTTACGGCAATAGTAAAGAAGTTGAAGACAGTCAAGCTTTCTCTTTTACCAATGCTCTTTTTCTTCACAGCTCTCTTAAGTAACTAACACTTATTGTTTACAGCAATAGTAAAGAAGTTGAAGACAGTCAAGGTTTCTCTTTTATTTTATTCTAATAAAGTCCTTTGTGGAATGTTTCAGGTTTGTGGCTTTGATCTTTTAAGATGTGAGGGAAGATCTTACGTATGTGACGTCAACGGATGGAGTTTTGTGAAGAATTCGCACAAGTATTTCAGAATTTATAGCCGAAATTAGATATTTTCATTAAGTTGTCTTGAGATTCAGTTCTCGTCATATTAGAAATATCTGTGCACAATTTCGTCCAAAATACTGATTTATGTTTCCATTGAATAGGTACTATGATGATGCAGCTTGCGTATTAAGAAAAATGTTCCTCGATGCCAAAGCTCCTCATCTCTCATCAACAATTCCTCCAAATCTCCCATGGAAACAAAATGAACCAACTCTACCTACTGAGGGGCTAATGCGCCAAGCAAGTGGAATTGTTGGCACCTTTGGCCAATCAGAGGAGCTGCGTTGTGTTATAGCCGTTATTCGCCAGTAAGGCTTTTTTTCCTCCTTCCTTTTTCTGTGACTTCAAATATATTCGACACATTCTGTGACTTCAAATTTATTTGACACACTCTCTCTCTCTCTCTCTCTCTCATGTGTGCGCTGAGGATGATTCTGAGCTGACTACAGTTTAATATTTTAGGGTGTACTTTCAGCTTCACTAAATTCATCAGGGAGTCTTTTGTTACTTGCGAGTGGTTACAAGTGCAAATGAAAATTTGAATTTCCCACCAAATAACTGATTCAATTACCAAATATATTTAGTTCCCTTCCTGTTTACATTTCACATTTACTACAACCATGGTTCCACTTTAAAAAGTTAAGAAGGTTACTTTGGTAATTGAGTCAACTACTTGAAAGTAACCAAACACTCCCTCAATGTTGTAAAAGGACCCTCGAAAGTCCCGTCTTTCAGCTCCGGTGGTTGTTTTAGCTTTCTAGAGTGCTTTGACCCTTCTTCTAGATCTACATGACAGTCTTTTTAGATTACTTTTATTATATATATTTTAGTTTTATTTGTGACAATCATATGAATTGCCAATTAGCAAAAAATATGAATTATTAGGTCTTTAATTTCTTAACTTTTCCTTTATTATGATTGATTTCCTTATGTTAACTATGTAGTTTAATTTTTAATATAATCTAAGGCAATGTTTGTCACTGAAGGCCTAAAGGCCTTAAGCTTTACCTTTCTGCTATCAACAGCATTTGATTCCTTCTCCTGCCTTTCATTAATTTGACAGCAGTGGCTTATTTTCTTTACAGAGTTTTTAGATTTAAACTGTTAAATGTTTAGTAAATAATATGTGTTCTAAAGAAGTGAACCTTTCACTGTAATAATTCTATTAATTTCATAGTGGTGACCGGACACCCAAGCAGAAGGTAAAGCTGAAAGTTACAGAGGAGAAGCTATTGAATTTGATGTTAAAGTACAATGGTGGCCGGCCTAGGGCTGAGGTGCTTTATCCTCTCTCTCTCCCTCTCTCTCTCTCTCTCTTCCTTAATTTGAGAAGAAAGTACTATTATGTTTAATGATTGCATTATATTTATTTTTTGCAGACAAAGTTTAAAAGTGCTGTTCAGTTACAAGACTTGTTAGATGCTACAAGAATGTTGGTTCCCCGAACTAGGTAACCATAATGAAATGCTTTTCTTACCCTGTGTATTAGTATTAATTGTTTATGGGTTTGCCAATTTTTTTGGAACACCTGATCAAGTCAATCTTTGAGCATGCTAGCTAAATCTTGTATATGTTTTCACGTGGTTCTTTACTTAACATATCCGATCAGTCTAAACATTTATATTAACCGTAAGGGATTTTCAAAGAATGTAATTAGGACAAGTCTGTTATTTAGTTCAAAAACTCTGTACTAGATTAGGTATTGTCATTGGACATATCGGAAGTATTGGTAGGCAACATCCAAATTTGAGAAGTCTGTCTCAGTATCAGCCAATAATTTAAACCATGGTTAATAGAGTAAACCTAAAGAATATTTGCTCCAACCAAAAGACATAACATGCTTCTTTGTCTAGAGGAATCTTGGAAATAGGCTCATTGGTTACACAGGCTAAGAGATCATGTAATGTGGTGTATTTCCTGACACCAACTGTTCTTCCAGGATTTTAAAAATTTTCTGTACTCCCCTGTAGTTTATTGAGTAGGGATTTGGATCTTAGTAGTTTACACCATAGTGATAGGAAGTTACAAAGTCGTACAAAATTACCATCATTCCCAGTGCTTCATGTCTGACTCTTTTAATGAATAAAGGCCAATTATAGATGACTTTGTATTGCAAATTTTTCTTGAAAGTTCCTTTGGTTTCGCACCATATTGATTTGGGCTTTTCTTTTTCAGCTCTATGTATTAATAGAATAGCTTTAAAAGCTTCTTGTGAGGATAATTGTCCTCATAAAGTAGCAGTCAAAATTCCAGAACTCTTAATCGCTGTCTTTTCCCCTTGTAAATAGATAGAGTTACATTCAAACATAAGTATATCCCAAAGCACCAGGGACAATTCTCTAATTATGGAAATTGCACATGATAGCTGGATGGAAATTTGGCTCTACTCCGTATCTTTTGTCCTTCACTTTTGAGTTTTTGTAAAAAATATGTATATCATTTTTGAAAGGTTGACTATTTATGCTCTGTGTTATTATCTTAATGGTTCTGTCTTTTATGTATCCCACAGTAGTCTCGAGAGTCCATCTAGTAAGAAATAAGAAAAGAGTTCTTGTAAACTTCCACAGTTCTGATAGTTGGAGTCACCTGCTGTAGTCCTTAATAATCTGAAGATATTACATAAACAGGCATAGTTGGAGCATTCAAAAAGTTGATGGTCCCTTGTTCTGCTTCCAATTTACTAGGAAGACTTGGACAACACCAGCCATGAATGTTCTGTTCACAAAATTGTAGTAAACTATTCTACCATGTTGGGTGTTAGCAATTTAAAAAGCAAGTATGCCAAAAGCTCAATTGCAAGCAGTTGCAGGCCACACTTTAAAATATTGATGCTTAATTTTGCTTGATGAAACACTACACCATCACGTGAAGTGCTGTGTGCTCTTGCAGGGAAGTCAGTTGAAACATTTTGATTGACCAAATTTTGTGCCAATACCCTTTCTTGTAATGTGGTACTCTACATTTCAATGTGGCTTGGTCATTTAGTCTCATTTATAATTAACTCGACATTATTTAATGTTCATTAGATCCGGTCGTGAAAGTGATAGCGACGACATTGAACATGCTGAGAAACTTCGCCAAGTTAAAGCAGTGCTTGAGGAGGTATATCTAATATTGTCATTGTGCAAGAACAACAAAAACTTTATGCATGTAAATTTTAAATTAATAATCTCCATAGCAAGGGTTATCTCTGTCCATCTGCTGCTTATGCACCTCACACATTTTAGTTTATAATATCCTTAATTAAGGATGGTAGTTTGTATTACAGTTGATAATTGGAGTGTACAAGTTTAAACTGTTCGACAATTATAATACTGGAATATGCTTGCATACTGTTAGTAGGATAAAATTTAAAAATAATAGGAATAAGAATTAGATTCTTTTTACTCTCAAAAGATTTGGTTGTAATCCATTTTTAATATGCATACATTTTATATTTATTTTTGAAGTAAATACAAATTTGTAAATTGTTGAATTGCTTAAGTAGAAGAAAATAGTAATACAGATAGAAAGCTTGCAGGACTGTTGTATTCCCCTCCTTTTTCCTTAATTTTTTCAGTAATTTGACACAAAATTAGAGGGGGCATTCTAATGCAGGCAACAAAAAATAGATGGCCCCTATCAATACAAACCCTAGTTTGGGGTTTGACATCAGGTCGATAGTCTGTCACAAAGTATCTCAGAGTTTACTTTCTTTATAGCGGGTCATGGAGTTGGGTAACTGATAGGGTTTGAAAACTGATCAGTTACATATTTGACCTTGTGCTAGACTTGTGCTTATTTCTCACCCTTCATGAAGCAAATCCTTGCCTTGTACGTGCCGAACACAAATATCCCCCTAAGTTGCACCATTTATGAGCCAAGCACAAATCCTTGTCTTCTATGTGCCTAACAAAGGCATGCCTGAAGTTTGGAGTGTCTTCATATGTTATAATGCGGGTTTTTGAAAATTGTTGATTTGACAAAGGAGGAGAAGAAGGATTCATGTACCAGCCCCAACATTTGTCTATACAGTTTAGTGGAGGAGAAGGGTTCATGTACCAACCCCAACATTTTGGAATAAAGGCTTTGTTGTTGGGTTGTTGTCTGCATCTCTGTAGGAAGTTGTGTTGATATCAGTATTTAATTGGAATGCAAAACTAGAAAGAGAACTCTTATTAGTTAAAAATTTAATTCTTAGATTGCTAACTTGGAATTATTATGTCTGTTCACTTGTAATTGAGCTGGTCTCCCTTTTGTCTATTGCCTGTCAGCTAGTAAAAGTTCTTTTCCAGCACTTTTGGGTCCCATATCTATGGGAGTTGATCTCATCTATGCTAACATTTATATAATGCTATGCAGTAACTGGCACTGTAGCTCTCTCTCGTTTAGTTTATTGTTTCCATTTTGCTCTTTTTAATCCTGCATTTCCACTTAATTAACAATTAGATTCGAAGAAAAAGGGCAAATTTGACTTGCTCAGGTCTGAAAAAACTAAAAAAAGTTTGGAACTTTGGACCAACATTTTGGAATAAAGGCTTCGTTGTTGGGTTGTTGTCTGCATCTCTGTAGGAAGTTGTGTTGATATCAGTATTTAATTGGAATGCAAAACTAGAAAGATAACTCTTATTAGTTAAAAATTTAATTCTTAGATTGCTAACTTGGAATTATTATGTCTGTTCACTTGTAATTGAGCTGGTCTCCCTTTTGCCAGGCGTCTTCTAGTAAAAGTTCTTTCCCAGCACTTCTGGGTCCCATATCAAGGGGAGTTGATCTCATCTATGCTAACATTTATATAATGCTATGCAGTAACTGGCACTGTAGCTCTCTGTAGTTTAGTTTATTGTTTCCATTTTGCTCTTTTTAATCCTGCATTTCCACTTAATTAACAATTAGATTTGAAGAAAAAGGGCAAATTTGACTTGCTCAGGTCTGAAAAAATTAAAAAAAGTTTGGAACTTTGGATCAACTTCAAAAATAGTCAAGTTTTTGTCCCCCCCCCCCCTTCTCTATCCAGACATTTATAGGTGATCAAGATCTGATTGCTTGTAGAGTGAGGTGTGAGCAGGGCCGGCCCTGAGTTCACGGGGCCTCGAGGCGAACTCCTGAAATGGGGCCCCTATACATTTAAAAAAAACATATATATGTTTTTTTATTAAACCCTAATATATAAAATTTCAACTTAATTAAGCCCTAATCTATTAATATGAAAATTGAAACACTAGCTTGAGATTGACAACAATAAAATAATACCCTAATCTATTAATTTGAAACCCCAGCTTGAGAATCACAACAATAAAACAATGCAACAATCAATCACGCTGAAAAGTAAAATCGGGGAAAAAATAGCTACCAAATAGCAACGACAAGTGACAAGAGCAACTCAACAACTCAACAAGAGTAAGAGAGCAACATCAAGAGCAACTCAACAACAACAACCCACCACACCCACAACACAACAATAGTAAGAGATTTGCAGAGAATTAGGGTTTAGGAATTTGGGATTTAGATTTGAGATTTAGAATTAGGGTTTAGGAATCTGGATTTAGCTTAGGACTTTAGGAGTCAGGAGATGGAGAATGAAGCCGGAGATGGGAGACAGAGTCGGAGCCTATGTCGGAGGTTTGGGGATTTAGATTAGGGTTTAGAAATATGGGATTTTAGAGTAGGGATTTTTCATAAAATGAATTGTGAGACAGTGAGAGTGAGATTTCGGGAGAAAGCAATGGGTTGGAGATGGATTGGATTTGGAGAATGGAGGGTAGGGTATTGAAGGCGAGGGTCGGGTTGGGTCTCGGGTTGAGTGTGGGTCGGGTGGGGGGTGCTGGTGCAGATTGGATCTGGAGATGGATTTGTTTCCCCAAATTCAACAAGCAACTAGCCCAAATTCAATAGCAAGCCATTTTAATCAAACGCACTAGCCCAAATCAGCAACTCACCAGCAAGCTCAAATTCAATCAAAGCACTAGTCCAAGCCTAAGTAATAAAAAAATTTCTACAGGCCCAAATAATTAAATTTGGGGGCCCCAAATAACCATTATACATAGTGTAATTTTATTTTACGCGCAAAATATGTAACTACATGTATAAGGGAATGTTTTTGGGGAGGCCCCTAAAATTGCGAAAAAGTCAAGGGGCCAAGGCGGCTGCCTCCCCGGCCTCCACTGGGGGCCGGCCCTGGTTGTGAGTGAACAATTTTGTGTGATCAGTCTTCACTATCTTATTTAAATAAAATAAAATAGTTCATCAAAAGTTGATGCTCTTGTCAGTGTTTTTCATTTTGTGCTTTGTAACTAGCCTAGTTAATTTTATTAGAAATGGTCTGGAGTGAACTGTAAATTAGAGTTGACTTAACTTTTCTCTTAGTAGCTATTTTTGATGGCCTGTTTCATTTTTTACTTTAACAACGCCAAACCTTATATGTGGAATATAGATTGGAATGGTGATTTTTCATAAACTCCATTTTGTAGTGTGTAGACCAAATTGCATGTTACTTTTCCATCGTTTGAAGAGATTTAATGCAAATTTATTTTTTGAAGGATTTTTATATTCTTCTATTGCAATAGAACTTTTCTTGTGCTGCTTATATTAATGGTGTCTGAGCAGTAGTGTTCAATGCCTGAAGTGTTGTATCAGGGAGATGTATTATTCATAGCACTTGATGACAATATGGTTTAAATCATATTTTGCATTACGTAGTTACTCGGGATATTTTTCAATTGGTCTCATGGTTTCTTCACCAGAGGATCTTTTATAAACCCGTATTTTTGCTTCTCATGGGCTGCAGTAATTTTAATTGCTCAGTATAAAAAAATCGACAGGGTTTCTTTATATATCAAAACAATTAGTATTCATTTTGATCTGTGTTTTATATCAAGTTATTACTGTACAACTATGATTTAATACTGCTGTATACTTAAAAAAAATACCGTTGTATTTTGATACATTATTTGTGTTCACATTATTAAATTTCTTAAATTGTGTGGAAATTTTTCTAGAGTAAAATTCAGTTATATAATTCGCTTTTTCTACAACTAGTTGGTATTCTTTCCTGTTACAAAGATTGATTTCTTTGCACCTTTTAAAACAATTCTAATATATAAAAACTTGGTCATGTAAGATTTAAGTTCGCAGTACAAGATTATGTGGAGAAAAACTTTTCATTATCTCGTATGGCACACAGGGTGGGCATTTTTCAGGTATCTACAGGAAGGTACAACTAAAGCCGTTAAAATGGGTCAAAGTTTCAAAAAGCAATGGCGATGGTGAGGAAGAGAGACCTATCGAAGCTTTGATGATTCTGAAATATGGTGGTGTTCTTACACATGCCGGAAGAAAGCAGGTATTTATGTATTAGGGTGTTGTCTTTTGTGCTTCTTTCTTATAGTTTAGGCTTCAGATCCTTGATTAGTCTCTCAATGAGCAAGCTAAAAGTGATCAAGGTTCATGGAAATCCCTACATATATACATGTATACAAAATTCATGGCACTCCCTACATGTGTGCGAGTGTGTATAATAGGGAGGGAGGCCCTAAATCACCTCTTATTTTGTGGCTTTCCGTCATACAAACCCCTTATGAAAAAATCGAACTGCTCATCTTGTTTTACATGCATGAGATAGCCTAAGGGTGTAAAATCAAGTTATTTGATATTCATTTCCCCGTTCATCAAGTCTTTAGAGAATAAAGAATTTCTAGCGATATAATTTTGCCACGTTGCAAAACATAAACAAATGAACTTCAAATAACTTGATTTTACACCCTTCGGCTATCTAATGGTAGAGTAAGATGAACGGTTTAGATTTTTCATTGGTGGGGGGGGGGGGGGGGGGGGGTTAGCACCAGTGTCACATATGAGGCCTCAAAATAAGTGGTCAGGTAAGGTCATAACCCCTTCCGGCCTTTCTCAACCACCACCAAATAGAGACATACATACATACATACATACATTTATGTATATATGTATGTATAATGTATGTCTATATTTATTTATTTCTTTAAGTTAATAATGAAAGTGTCGTGGACTTCGGTAACTTGGTATATATATATAAATTAACAATAAAGAGTTCCGTGGAGATCTGTCATTTGCCCTCTAGTTGGATAGTAGTCATTATTATCTTTCTCTTTCCTCTGCCTCTCCCCTACTTGTTGAATTTTCATTTTCCAAATGATGTATGTTCATGTCTAACTGCAGTTCGTTATCTTATTCTAGGCAGAAGAGCTAGGAAGGTATTTCCGGAACAATATGTATCCAGGTTGTATTTCTCTCCACTTCACCTTGTTATCTTTAATTTAATTGTCCAGAGTTTTGTTGTTCTCATAATTAATCAGGATATACGGGGTGTCCTACGGCATAGGAGGAAAATACCTCCTATAGTGCACTAAAAATCCAATATCCTCAACCAAAAATCACAATGCACACTGTTAGAGTTGGTCTTCCTACAATAATACATAGGGTGAACTAAAAATAACTAAATTTGACATTATTTACCCATTCATCGTGAGGTTGCAAAATGAACGGTTTTTCAGCAATAGAACAATTGTGGCCACTTAATGCATGAGCAAAACATATTCAACTTTGATAATATTTCATCTTATGTTTGTGACATGTTAAACACTTCGTACAATGTGGATCATGGATTTTGGAGGAGGGGAAAGGATTTTCAGTGTGCCATAGGAGGAAATTTCCTCCTATGGCCTCCCGTTTTCTTTTAGAGTTGGACTCTACATAGTTTCCATTAACTCCAAACAGCCGTAGTTAACACATCGTACACATTTCCATTTGCTTTAAGATAGGAGCTGCTTAAATTTTCAAAAGGTGAAAAGTAGGCACTGGATATAACACATGGTGGGCCTAGATGAATGTGCGGCTAAAAAGGTGTTAACTACTACCTTTTGGCATTAACAGAAATTATGTAGTCCAACTCTTTCTTATATATATATATATATATATATATATATATATATATATATATATATATATATATATATATATATATATATATATAGCGAGAGAGAGAGAGAGTCCCCTTCCGTTGCGCACTAGGTCGCCGTGTGCACTCGTATGCACTTGGCCTTCCCGCTTTCGTATCGACGATCCGAACCGTTCACGTTGATCTACACATCTAAATTAGTCTAAATATGTAAAATCAAATCATTTGAAATTCATTTGCCCATCCATCATGTGACTATAAAAAACAACGATTTTCAGCCATGCAATTTTGTAACCATTCAATGGATGGGCAAATAAATTTCAAATAATTTGATTTTACATAATTAGACTAATTTAGAGTTGTAGATCAATGTGAACGGTTCGGATCGTCAATACGAAGGCGAGAAGACTGAGTGCACACGGAGGCCTAGTGCACAACAGAATGGGACTCTCTCTATATATATAATAAAAGGGATATGAGCAACTTGTACATTTAGTAAATAATCAATTGATGATGTAACATTCATGTGATATATTGGGTAACTAACCCTTTCTAGGATTTTTCAATCACATGCATGTCACCTCATCAATTGCTCATTCACTAAATAAGCAAGTTGCTCGTAACCCATATATATATATATATATATATATAGAGAGAGAGAGAGAGAGAGAGAGAGAGAGAGAGAGAGTCTCCTTCCGTTCTGCACCACCCATGGTGCACACGGTATGTGCACTCCGCCTTCGACGATCTGAACCGTGCACATTGATCTACATATCTAAACTAGTCTAAATATATAAAATCAAGTCATTTGAAATTTATTTGCTCATGCGTTGAAGTATTACAAAATTGTATGGCGGAATATCATTTTTTTAATAATGACATGATGGATGGGCAAATGAGTTTCAAATGACTTGATTTTACATATTTAGACTAATTTGGATGTGTAAATCAATGTGAACGGTTTGGATCGTCGATATGAACGCCCGAAGGCGGAGTGCACACACCGTGCGCACCATGGGTGGTCACAACGGAAGGGAACTATATATATATATATATATATATATATATATATAGCCTTAAGCTGGGATACTTTCAAAAGTAGTCAAATTTGACTACTTCAATTTGAAAATCAGATGATTGAGCAACCAATTTGAAAATTCGCACCGTAGAGATGATCTACATCATTAAAACTACTCAAAAACTTTTTTGATGAATTTTCCCCTCCATCGAGCAATCATAAATCAGTACTTTATAAAGAAGTCTAAGATTACATATTTATGGTCACATGATGGAGGGATAAAATACGTCCAAAAGTTTCAAAAGTTTGCTTTGAGTAGTTTTAACTGAGCTCTGTGTGTTTGTGTGTGTCTGTGTGCGTGCGTGCGTGTGTGCGTGTGTGTGGATGCCTCTTTATCTCTATATTTATAATGAGTCTTCAATAAAGCACACAAGGCCCTTGTGAGCACTAACTGAGAACCAAATGATGAAATCTGAAGCCTTCATCCCTTCTTGTTCTATATGCTTAGGATAGCCTGAGAATGTGAAATCAATTTATTTGACATTCATTTGCCCATCCATCATGTCGTTAAAAAATAAAGAATTTTTCGGCATACAAATTTGTAACATTGTAAAATATATACACATGAACTTCAAATAACTTTATTTTACCACCGTAGGCTATCTTAGGCATGTAGAACAAGATGATTGGTTAAGATTTTTCATGGGGATTATTGTCAATGGCTCTCAAGGAGTGCTCACAAATGCAGTGCTCCCTTGAATGCCACTCTAAATATATACATGTATATGTGTATAGACACACACACACACACACACACAAACACACACACACACACACACATATATATATATGAGCAGTGTGCCATTGCAAACGGGTCATGTGCAAACGGGTATACAAACCACTTAAGCCGTTGTTGCAAAACAACGGCTTAGGTTATAAATCTAAGCCGTTGTTCCAAAACAACGGCTTAGGTTATTAACTTAAGCCGTTGTTTCGAATATAACCTAAGCCGTTGTTCGGAACAACGGCTTAATAAACGAAGTCGTTGTTCTGAACAACGGCTTCAGTGGTTTGCAATGGAGCATTGCTCATATATATATATATATATATATAGAGAGAGAGAGAGAGAGAGAGAGAGAGAGAGAGAGAGAGAGAAGAAACCTTAAACTTGGAAGAAGATTTCCTCAGAGTAGTTGTCCGCATATAGTGGGATAATATGGATCATCCATACCGTTCGTTATTGCATGGTGCCATTTTATTATATTATTGAAGGAAACCGTTCATTTGCAACCACTCAATGCATGGATAAACGATCTCAAAAGTTAAAACCATTCGATATTTTATAGGCATACATATTATGACATAAACTTCAAAGCAAACAGTACTGATCGCTTACGAGAGGTCCCACCAAGCAATACAAACACTATATATGAGGAAATCACTTCAAATAAGTAAGTGTTTTCTTGTTGTCCCTATTATCCATCAATTCATTATGTGGACACCTGGACTTGATGGAGAAAAGTTTCCTTCCAAGCATCTCTCTCAATTCTTAACAGATAGCTATTATACTTAAATGGATTTTGTCTCTTTTCCTTGTTCCTCCCCTATCAGTTGAAACCTTACCTGTCCATGCAAGAAAATGAGCCGAGGCTGCATTATACAGTAGAACTCACTGCAATTAGATTGATATGAAATCACCTAGTAAAATCTTTGAATTGGAATCTGAATGTCAATCTTGTCATACAAGAAGCAACAGAATTTGAGCAGTAAGCATGATCCAAATTGGTATACTTTCATATAACTAATAGTCCATTTGATTTTCAACTTTTCTATTGCATTTTTCTGGTTTATAACCATCCAACTATTTACCAAGCTACCTAATTATTATAGATGCTTATGATAGGGTGTCTATATCTGTGTACAAATATTAAAGTTCAGCTGCAATTCTAAATTTTTATTTTATTTCGACCCTGTTGTTCAAACAATGTGTTTCTTATTCGTTGTTTATTAAGCTTTGAAGTAGTTTCTTAATGCATTTTTTTTCTTTCCTATACATGGGTTATATGTACATTACTCAATGTTGAATGCAATTTTAGTGAAATGCATGTGTGTACTGTGGTATCTCAGAATATATTCAGTTTAACTGAAAGATAGTCTTTGCCAGGATACATTTGTAAATCAAGTCAAATATCATGGAAATTGTGATCAACATCGTACTTACTATGATGTCACATAAATAACTAAATATGCTATGGATACGTTTATATTGATTAAAGTTAGTACCAAGCATTTATCATCTATCTGTAATATATTTTAATTGCTTCATAGCTAATGGCGTATTGAATTATTGTTAAACCATCAGGTGAGGGAACTGGATTGCTTCGTCTTCATAGTACATACCGACATGATCTGAAGATTTACAGTTCTGATGAGGGGCGTGTCCAGGTAGAAATGTACAACATGATCTACTGCCTTGAACTCTTTTAGCCTTGTCTAATTCTTCATCCTTTTTTTTTGCTTGCATGTTTGTTAACATAGTTTTTTCACAGTAAAATTTTAAGCCTAGTTCTTTTCTATTAATTGTTACTGTACCATCCGAAGCATAACTCTTCTATTTTACTATTCTGTTAACAATGGCCATTTGTAACTTTGTCTCTCAGTTCTTATTTATTGCACTTCTTTGTTTCTTAGCATGACATTCTAGCGTAGTTTCCCTAATTGGTTTTTTCCTGTTTTTAAAGTACAGACTTTATATCTACAATGTTCTTTGCAGATGTCTGCAGCAGCTTTTGCTAAAGGCCTTCTTGATTTGGAGGGACAATTAACTCCAATTTTGGTGATGCTCGTTATTTCCTACGTGTGTTTTTTTCCTTCTTTCTATTATTGCATGCCCTGTGCTAATTTTACTCCCACCTTATTTGTCCAGGTTTCTCTTGTTAGTAAAGATTCCTCCATGTTGGATGGGCTTGAAAATGCGAGTTTTGAAATGGAAGAAGCAAAGGTCAGTAACCCAGTAAGATATATCACATTGTGATACGGTTCAGTAATACAACGTTTCAACTATTCTACTTTTGGTATCAGATGTATACTCAGGCACAGTCGTAATGCATAATGTAGGCACCATATGTCAGTGAACGGAAACAAGATCCATGTTCACTATACTGTGATAATTAACTAGTCTTATTTTAACTATAAATAGTGTACAATGTGTATCAAGTGGCATTGATCTGGACATTGGTTCTCTATAGTTGTATATACACATATACCTTGAATGCACTTTCATGTGTTCCCTTCATTAGTTTAAACATGCAAATGCATTTTAATCCATGCACACTTATGCACAGCAGTGCAATGCTACATTTTAATGTGATTAATTCAGTAAAGCACCATAGCAACGCATAATGAAAATCCAGCAAATGTGTTCTCATCTTTCTCTTTGCGTTTTGCTTTTTTTTTGGCCGATGCCATTACCAATTTAATAATCTTCTTAAAGACCAATTATTCTCTGGTTCATGACTCATGTTCAGTATAATTGCAAAGCACATCATTTATATTACGGCTCTAACCAATATATTAACTGATTATTCTCTGGTTTATGGATCCTGTTCAGTTTAACTACCTAAGTGGCACATCATTAAATTGTTGCAGGCTAGGCTTAATGAGATGATAACCTCAGAGGGTAAGAATACGCAGAGCAATGGAGTTCCGGACTATCCCTGGATGGTTGATGGCGCTGGCTTGCCTCCTAATGCATCTGAACTTCTTCCTACATTGGTACAGTCATTCATATATTTGATTTTTCTATCATTTATTTTAGAATATTTTTTTGCTTTGTTTTGTGTAGTACTTTCAAGGGCTATTTTTATGTAGTATGGGTGATGAATAATTGGAGGTCGGTAATGTTCCTTAGAATCATTCCCTATAGGGAGGTTACTGAACATTTTACTGTCTGTATTGAACATGCAAAGAAATTCACTTAAGTGGGTTACCCCTTCTGTTCTCTCTCTCTCTCTCTCTCTCTCTCTCTCTCTCTCTCTCTCTCTCTCTCTGTGTGTGTGTGTGCCTCTCTCTCTCTCTCTCTGTGTGCCTCTCTCTCTCTCTCTCTCTCTCTCTCTCTCTCTCTCTCTCTCTCTCTCTCTCTCTCTCTGTGTGTGTGTGTGTGTGTGTGTGTGTGTGTGTGTATTATACATGCAAAGAAATTCACCATAGTGAGTTACCCTCTCTGTGCTGTATGTTTCTTGTGTGTCATCCTGGTGCAAAACACAAGTTCTTTTTCTTTAGTTGAAAATATTTTCCATTCTTTGGAGAATGTTTCTGATTAGTTTGTATGTTATCTGCTTTTCTTGCATATCATTGATTTATTTTTCTTATTCTTTCTCTGTTAGATTAAATTGACAAAGAAGATAACAGCACAAGTGAAGTTACTTGCTAAAAATGAGGATGAGAAGCTCGCAATGACAAGTTCCTATGAGGCGCTGCCTTCGTATGACCAAGCAAGAGCTCTTGGTAAAACAAACATTGATGTAGCACGTATTGCTGCTGGACTTCCTTGTGGTAGTGAGGGCTTCCTATTGATGTTTGCTCGTTGGAAGAAACTTGAGAAGGACTTGTATAATGAGCGAAAAGGGTATGTTATTGATATCAGCATAATCACTTCAACAACAACAAAGCCTTTTTCCCAATTAGTTGGGGTCAGCTACATGAATCATAGTTTTTCATTCTGCTCGGTGTAGCGCAATATCCTCTGTAAGGTCACAAGCTATCATATCTTTTCTCATCGTTTCCACCCAAGTAAGTTTAGGTCTTTCCCTATCCCTAACTCTACCCTCAATACTTATCAAATCACTCTTTCTAACGGAGGCATTACTAGGTCTGCGTGTGACATATCCAAACCACCTGAGGTGATTCTCTCTTAACTTATCTTGGATAGGAGTTACCTTTAGCATGTCTCGTATATGCTCGTTTCTAATTTTATCCTTTCTGGTTTTACCACGCATCCATCTTTGCATCCTCATCTCTGCTACACTCATTTTTTGGACATATTGTTTCTTTGTTGTCCAACACTGCTCCATACATCATTGATGGTCTAACAACCTTCCTATAAAAAAAATCTCTTAACTTCAAAGGTATACATTTGTCACACAAAATACCACTGATACTTCTCCATTTAAGCCACCACGCTTGGATCCTATGTATAACATTTTCTCCCCATCTCTTTGTATAATCGAGCCTAAATATCTGAAACGGTATCTCTTAGGTATCTCCTGACCATCAAGCTTCACTACTTTCTCAGTTGTGTTTCGAATATCACTAAAATTATACTCCATATACTTTGTTTTAGTTCTGCTTATTCTAAAACCTCTAACTTTCAAAATTTCTCTCTACAATTCTAATTTAACATTGACTCCTGCTCTAGTCTCGTCCACTAAGACGACGTCATCGGCAAAAAGCATATACCAAGGCACCTCATCTTGTATTCCTCGTGTCAATTCATCCATAACCAAAGCAAAGAGGTAGGGGATTAAATCTGAACCTTGGTGTAAACCAGCTGTAATAGAAAAATCACCGGTCTCTCCTGTGGTTGTTCTAATTGTGTCCTTTGCCTCTTCATACATATCCTTAATTACCTCAATATACCGAATAGTTACACTTTTATTATTTGATACCCATCATACTATGTCTCTAGGGACTTTATCATATATTTTTTCTAGATCTATAAACACTATATGTAGATCTTTCTTATTCTTCCTATATTTTTTCATAAGTCTCCTCAGTACATAAATTGCTTCCATTGTTGACTTCCTAGGCATAAATCCAAACTAATTCTCAGACACTGTAGTTTCTAGTCTTCGATTACTCTATCCCAAATTTTCATCGTATGACTCATTAATTTAATCCCTCTTTAGTTGAGCAACTTTGTATATCTCATTTTTTTTATATATAGGTACTAAAATACTATTTCTCCATTCATCGGGATCAGCATAATCCCTTCATGACATTAAATATATTCTTTTGCTTATAAAATTCTACCGTATGCCACAAACATCAAGAGATTTATTTATAAAGTTTATTATGCAGGCGATATGATATTACTCAGATTCCTGATGTCTATGATTCATGCAAGTAAGATCTTAATTTCTTGTGTACCAAGTTCCTGCTGTATTTCACAGCGCATTTACCTTCTAAAGTGGATTATTTGGAAAAATCAATGTCTTATATTAGTTTCTTTCTTCTTTATGTATCACAAATTTTACATCTTATTCTGTAAATGCATACATGAACCCTATAATAATATCAACTTTTCAATTGTACTCTGTAAATAAGTACAGTATAAATACCCATTCATTGCATAAGCTGAAGTTCGTTGACTTGGATGATTAGACAATACAGAAGAAGGCAGAAAAATATGAATATCTGAAAGTGTTGCCTGTCCTGTATCAGTTATTTAACTTCGTATCAATTTTTTTCTTATATAAGAGAAAACATTGCCACAAACTTGCTTAGGTAACAGAAGTTATGTTTTAAAATTAAGATGGATTCTGCTCCAATTGATCAGTAAAGGTATTGGTATATATCAAAAACTGAAAATTTAATCACTTATGTTCTCGTTGGAGGAAGGTATATAGACTTGAACCCACACACACTCCCTTTGCACATTCTAACTTGTGAGTCTTAAAATGTATGCATATTGCAAAGTACTTTTTTGGGCATGTGCACTTCCCAACTTTTCTCTCATCCTAATCTTTTCTACCTGGGAATTGATGGATATTAGTATCTGGCAAAGGGAATGGATGTCTTAATGCTCTTTATTGTTTGCACACTTTTTTTATAATCTTATATTATTTATTAGAAATGGTCACATTCGCCTGTCATACTCTTCCCCATTACATAGGAGTTTAGATTTTGCGCTTTCTCTCATGTTTGGCATCATGATTTCAACAAATTTTAACACTGATCTGCTTTTGCATGGTTTTCTTACTATGCAGTTATTTGATTTACATTGTATATTGCATCCCCTTCTTTACATCTTAAAGTGCTTTACAGGTATGACCTTCTGCACAATGCACACCTCAATCTTGATGGTTTGGTGGAGCTCTTCAAAGCGGCTCAGGTACCTTTAATTCTTCGATTATTATCTTTAGTCATTATATCTTTGTTAGCAAGGTAAAGGCTCTGCCGTTATTGTTATATCTTGTTAGCAGGATAAGCAGGTTATGCCCATCCATCATCTTTGTAACAAATTAGCATTCACAGTCAATGAAAGAAAATAGTAGACAATCGAATCATAATGTTGTTCAAATTGCATTAATATGGTGCTGCTTGTTTCTAAAAATAGAGAGAATCTTGATATGCTTCCTGAGCACGTCTTTATGAAATACCATAGTGTCTGCATGAAAAGTTTTTTTATGATTAGTATGCTTAGATACATAAAACCTGTGCATCCATCATACATGAAGCATTTTGAATCTAAACCTAAGCATATGTATATCTTTGCTGTCGGTGTAGATCCCTTTCTTTAGCTATGGGTTTGATAGTTGGAAATAGTTCCCCCCTCCCCCCCCCCCCCCCCCCCCCCCCCCCAACCACTATCCGGATCTTGCGATCCAATTTATGGTGGGTTTGTGATCTGGATCTCTTAAACTAGCGATCCGCATACGAGTGGACACCTTTATACATTATTTCGTCAACCTCTCTTCTAACACTCAATTTGTCGCAGAGTTTTGTTTGATCAGTTCTCTTATATTTGGCAATGCAAATAACTAATGTATTTATAGTCTAGTTTTCTATCTATGTATGTATATATATATATATATATATATATATATATATATATATATATATATATATATATATATATATATATATACCACTTAAGCTTAACGTAATTGCGATCCCGTCCCCATACCACGAACCAAATTGTACTGCGAACCAAGCAACACTAGTTGGCACCCCAACTACTATAGTTATGTAACTGTAGAATTTCCATATAAAACCAGGTTAGAGTAATTGGCCAGCACTGAGATGCACAGATCATATTAAATCACGATTTTGCCTATCGATGCTTCGCATACTGATATGTGCTGGCGGACGTGTAATTCATATACCAAATTTTGTGCCGCGATTGAGTGAAGAATATACCGTGATAAAAGAAGAGATGAAAGTTCAAGAGAAGTTCTCTTAGATGAAAGTCCTGCAAGAGAAGATATATGGCTGTAGCCAACAGTGAGATGCACTGGCCATATTGACTCACTATTTTGCCTACCGGTGGTTCAGTGCTTCTGATGCTGATATGTGGCTGGCCGATACTCAGATACCAAAATTTTGAACCGTGACTGAAGGGGAAAATATAGGGTGATAAAAGATGAGATGAGGTTAAAGGAGAGAAGTTCTCTGAAGTTCTTAATTCTTCTGACTGAAGCGAGGTTGTGGGAAGAATTGTTACTCTGGTCTTTATTGGTCTTGAATAAATAACTTTTCAACCAATAAAATATTTTCCCTTTCCCAGGAGATAGAAAGCCTGATTGAAATTTACCTATTTCACAGCTCCTAATTGAAGTTCTAAATGAACTGTAAGTCTTCACATAAGATGTCGTCTCTATTGAATAATTTTGATTCCCGATACTCAATGCAAAGACTCTTCTGGCCTAGCTCCCATCAAGTTCTGAACTTAAACCTTTTGGAATACGAACCTTTTATTCTTCACTCAGTAATAGTGTGGGGCTTCCTGGACAATCATTCCCCCAACACCCCCTCCGTAACCTAACCATCCCACACCCACCGTTTTGAAGTGGCTGATCATTAATTTTTCCCTTTCTACTGATAGTAGATGAAATTTCTCCTTTACAGCTTGATTGAGGTTGATTATAATTTGGAATTGATTGGACTGTAGTTTTTCCAATCATCACCCCTCCATGGTAATATTATAATACTTATCCATAGGGGATTTGTGTCCTTTTCGTAAGATGTATACTCATGTTATTTTGCAATTTTATAAAGATTAGTCTTTGGTCATGGATTATGTCATGAGGCCCACAATTCTATCAAGGTTGTGGCTCGAATAAAAAAAAAATAGATGGATAGATGGTTAAATTAGACTAGACTCTTAGACTCCAATAGAGATGTCCCCTTGGGCGCCATATAGGGCAGTGAATAATCAACCAAATATCTATCTGGACTAGTGGGCTGAAGCATGGGCCTTTAGTCGTAACAAGTTCCTCCTCTCTATTTTACATGCCTAGATGTAAATTCCTTAATACTACATAGGAATTCATAGGTTGTTGGGATAATATTTAACTTTCATGTAATATGAGAAGGTCTAATGTCCATACATCAATTACTGTGCATCAGTTAGATGTAATGCTTGCATGCAAGTAATTATGTTCATAGTCCAGCACTTATATTTGTAAAGATGTAAGTTCTCCTTCACATGTTTGAAGACAAATATTAACTAAGAGTTTCTATCTTTCCAGTTATTGGCAGATGGTGTTATTCCTAATGAGTATGGTATCAATCCCAAACAGAAGCTTAAAATTGGGTCAAAGGTATGCTTTCACCAAATGAACAGATTTTTATGTGTTTTAGCATGCTTATAATTTGCATTTGATTGTTGCTATATTAAATGCATTGATGTTCTCCAACAGTAGGTGGAAAGTATTCTAGTGCTGAACTTGATGGTTAGGATAGACTTTATTGTGTTGTTGCTTGAAGTTATATTGCTGCTTGTTTTAGTCACAACCTTAGTATTGGACAATTTTACTTCCGAAGTTGGGAGTAAGGAATCATTCCTTGGAAATGGGTTACCTATGTTCTTAGACGAATACCCCAGACATAATTTCTAGACTTAATTGTTTTCTTAGGACCAAATTTAAAAATATTTGCAAAAAGAGGACAATGGCAAAAATATTTGCAACTAAGGGATAGTTTTTAATTAATATTCTATGCTTATTATCCTATAGATTATTTCATAGGATTTGTGATCTTTCTGCAAAATTAAAATTTGTTTTTGTAATATTTTCTATTTATCTTATCTAATCAATTTTTTAACTACTTAAATTGTACTAAATATTTTGAGAAAACCATATAGGAATTACTTACTTAGAAACAAGGCTCTGATACCAACTGGGGTTGCGAAGGGTAAATAACCTGAAAAATAGAATTAAACAGAGTATCAAAAAAGTTCAAAGATGATAATTTTCTGTAAAATAATATTCTTCAAAATAATGTGCATTGTCTTATCTCAAAAATATTAAAGTAATCAAGCATGAGTTCAAGATTTCTCATAGATTCTGATTCTGTCTCAGAAATTTCACTACTACTATCATATGGGGGTTCTTCGAGTTCTTGCATATGTCTATTTCCTTCTTCAATATGTTCATTTTCTTCTAGAAATTGTCTATATGCTGTTGTAGGGCACCAGATATAATTGCTAAATTCCCCCTTTTCATAAAATAATAAAGATCTTTCATTAAAAGTTAGATCGTCAATTATTTGGACATTTATATTGCTAGTTTCTCCAAGATTTATTTGATTTATTGTTATAATTATTACTCGTTGTACACTAAAGAAAAATAATTTAAACTCATAAAAATCATTCATGCTTGTTACTCTATGAGGATAATAAACATAAAAAACTAACATTCTATCACTTCTTTGATAATTAGTCATTAATTCATAAATTTCTTAGGCAAGACTGAAACTATTATTATCCATTATTCTTTTTTAGCGTTTTTGTGACTTAAAACAAATATAAAATCAGGAGCATAGAGAGATTTCTAAGGATACCATAAGAATCAAAACAAAATGGCCCATCATGCTTCCGACCTAGTTAAACTTCTTTGAGCTGCTCTGTACTGGTCAGTGTTCTAAAAAGTAGCCTAGGCGGCCGCCTAGGTGAACCTCCAACGCCTCGCCTAGGGGCTAGGGGTTTAAAAAAATTGGTTAATGGTTCTAGGCGGTTAAAAGCGGATCTAGGCGGCGCGTAATCGGTGTAAGCGGGTCTAGGCGGGCAGGTCCGCTAAACCCGCTTAGGACTTAATTATTTTTTTTAAAAAAAAGACCCAACTTATTCCAACCCGACCCGCTCTAATACATTCAAACCCCTAAATCTTCTTGTTCTCCTTTAAATCCCCCGTTAAAAAAACCCAAATGAATTCTATTCTCTAAATCCCTAATTCCTCTTCTCTAAAACCCCCAAATCACCTCCTCTGCCTCCCTTCTCGCAGTCGAAGGCTCGCAGCTCGCTGCTCGCAACGCGCTTCAATTTCGACCTCCTCCTTCTTCGCCTCCCTCCTCGCATTCGTCAACACAATCTCCTCCGCCTCCTTCCTCGCAGTCGCAGCTCTCACTCACTCTGTCACTCAGTCGTCAAAACCTCCTCCTCCACCTCCCTCTTTGCAGTCGCAACTTGCTTCAACTTCAACCAATGTCAACACAACCTCTTTCTCCTCTCTTCAGCTTCAAAGTCAAGTCATCAACACAACCACACACTGCCTCCCGCCTTGCTTTACCTCTGCCGTCAACACTACATCATCCTCCTCTCTCAAACTTCTCCTTACGCAACCCTCCCTCATCCCCTAACTCAAGCCTCCTGCTTCCCCACATTGTTTGCTCCTTGGACTGGAACAGCCGAACAGGTAATCTCCACTACTGATCTTCATCATAGATTAATACTAGTCTAATAGATGAGTATAAGACTATACAAAAAAATAAAAAGACTAATAATAATACACCGATTCGATTTTGTAAAGCTCATCTTGCAATTGCAAGGAGAAATATCAAGAGTAAGAATTGGTAACAACAAAACAAAACAAAATGATAAAATATTTAAATAAAATATATACATAAATAAATATATATAATATGTAAATAAATCTGCTTAGTGCCTAGCCGCTTAAGCTCCGCTTATAAGGCCTAGGCGTTAGGCACCCATCGGCCGCCTGACTACCGCCTAGCAACTTTTAGAACATTGGTACCAGTTACTACCAGTGGATAAAATACCCTTAGCTCGTTCCTGCTACTAGGTGTACAGCTTAACTATAGAGGGTTACAAATGGGTTTTTTTTGTAAAGATCCTTCAGACAGAGCCTTACAAAACTCTCCCTGAGGGTAAGATACCAATTATTCATACCTTATATTCTTCAAGAGCTTAACAAGAAAGATCTATTTCTTACAGACTCTTTACAAACTTATATGGATGCTCTAGTTGTTATGTCTTCTCTCTTACTTAGCTTTTCCTTTTATAGACCAAGAGATCAGCTTACTATAAATTTTCATGCATCACTGCTTATATCATATGTTCAATAATTGCTACAAATATGTAAGTGCTTACATCATCCTGCAATAATTGTTCTGATTACATTTTGGACTATTCTAGAAAAAGAGTGACTTCCTGGCCGACATCTTCACATGCTCCACATTTTTGTTGATGTTTTGTCTTCATCAAGCTACAGTAGTATCTAGCTGTTTGTTCTGTCATTGTCATTGCTCCTGTAGATAGTATCTGGTACCAACTGTCAATCAGCTCATGCTTATCTTGTGGCTGTTTTATTTTTGCTATACTATACATTATTAATAATTTTCTCTGGGTCTAGGTTGTCGTAGATCCATATGTTGTTGCCTCTTAGTTTTATGTTTTTTAGCTCGCAATACATGTTTCTGAATTTCATTGCTCCTTTCTGGGATTCTTTTTTCAAATTTCTCAGCCTTATATGGTACAATGTTAGATGCTCCATAGATCACTTGGTTAGTCATTCCTATTTTTATAACGTGTTCTGCTGGAAGCTCTTCATTGTCTTCAAGATACTCAGGGATTGCTGAATACATTCTAACATATATTTTTTAGGCCTTTGTGAGGCCAAAATAACTCTTGGTTGCTTTGTAAATTTCTCTTGGCAAGTGGACTAATTCTTCACATTCTCTAGATGGATAGATGCAATGAATAAGTCCTCTTTCGAACAATGCCCTTGTTGTTCTTGGATTGGCTCCTGTTAGGATGATGGCCTTGTTCATATATTGCTGTGATGTTGTTTTGATGAATTGGTTCACCTCGGTTACTTGACATAATTTTTAAATATATTGTAAAAATAATATTTTCTTTGATACTTTGATAGGAGATTTTTCAGTGAGAAGTGTCTCTTTGTATGTGGTCTTATTTGAGGATATAAATGCTTCTGCTTTTAGCAAATGAGTAGGTTCGCCCATCTCACTCATTTTTTCGCTAGTATTGTCCATCATATTTTCTGTAGTTGCATGTTGGCGTACATGCTGGTAAAACAGACTGTGGAGTCCGCATATTTGTAGCTGTAATTGATTAAATGCTCATTTTATTTGTTCCATGGTTTCCTTGAGGCAAATTATATCTTGCTCTATTTGCTGGACTCTAGTTTCCATTCTGTAACAAATGAAATAGTTAATTTCTTGATAGAAAATCAGCTAAAATATTGTCCTTTCCTTTTATGTTTTCTATTGTAAAGTCATAATTTGCTAGTTCCATTTACCATCTTATCAATCTTTTATTTGCTGTAGTTGGATTTATTATTTTGTTAATCCAACTTTTTGCTTGTGTATTATCTGTTCTTACTGTGAATTTTGAATATATTATAAATGATTCAAACTTTTTATAGCTTTTAGTATTGCTAGTAGTTCTTTTTCATTTATGTGGTAATTTTGTTGGGTTTGTGTGAATGATCCACTGGTGTATCTAGCTAGTCTTTCCTCTTTTTCACTTATTTCAACGAATTTTAATATTGCTCCCCAATTATTTTCACATGCATCTGTTTCAATGATCCATGAATATTCTTTAACAGGTAATCTTAGCTTATTTAATCCTGAAGTTTGTTGTTTTAATATCTTAAGTTTTTCTTCATCCTCTGGGGTCCATTCCCATTTCTTAAACTTTTTAATTTTTATTATAACCATTTTTTTTGCTGATAGATTTGGTATGTATCCTCTTGTCTGATTTAGTAATTCAATTATGGCTTGTATTTCTCTTTTTTCTTTTAGGACATTAGGAAATATCTTTATTTTTTCTGCTATATGTGGCTGTAGTTCTATTCCTTGTGATAATTTTTTTCCTAAGAATTTTATCTCAGTTTTGAACAATTCCATTTTCTTTTTTGATAGTATAATACCTGTATTTTTATTATTTCTATGAATTTTAGTAAATGTTCTTTATGTTCTTCGTTTTCGGATCCTATTAGAATGTCATCTACATATGCTAGTATGAAATTATTGTGTTTTTAAAAAATCTTATCCATATATTCATGAAATACTCCTGGGCTATTTTTATATCCGAATGGTAAATATTCCATTTATAGAACCCTTGTAATGTACTAAATGTTGTTAACTGTTTTGAGTTTCTGTTAGTTTTATGTGGTAGAATCCTGATTTACAGTCAAATTTTGAATATATTTTTCTTGTTCTTACTGTGTTAAGTAGTATCTGCATATCTGGTAGTGAATATCCAAATCTCCTAGTATTTTTATTTAATTCTTTATAATTTACTACCATTCGAGATTTACCTCTTTTTTCTTTTGAATGTTTTCTCACTATAAATGCTGGTGATGAATGTGGACTTTGTGATTTTCTTATGTAATTATTTTCCATTAGTCCTTTTATATGTATTTTAAACTCTTCTAAATCTATTGGAGTGCATCTTATAGGTTTAAATTTTTTTATTTTGTTCTTATCTATTAATTCTATATGTGGTGTGGGTTTACTGAAGTCCCATTTTGCTAAAGGGTTCTCTTCGTACAGATCTTCTAATTGTTTTTGTAAAATTTCTTTTGTAGTTATTTCTTAAACTTATTGTATTCTAGTTTTGTTTGGTAAATATTGATATTCACCTCATTGGGTTGAAGAAACTCTGATATGCGGTAAGTCGGTCCTAGAATAAGGTTGTGTTATTCTAATGGTTATTGCTTGGTGTTGACAATGTGTTGTAAATATAACGGATTTATATGATATGGTTATAGGATAGTATTGTTGGAAAAAGTCATTTCCTAATAGTACATCATTATTCATATAATCAAACTGGTATATTATTGGTATTTTTAGTACGTATTTTCCTATTTGTATATTGATATTTTGTTGATACCTATCAAGTATGACGGTTTGCCCAGTTAATCCAGTTATCGCCTTTTTATTATATCCATCTTGTTTCCATTTTGGTAGTATATTTCGCGGCATAGGCTAGTGCCTACTCCGGTGTCTATTAGACTATGATAGTTTCTTGATTTGTATCCTTCGTAGATAAATTCTGTTAGTATGTATAATGTGTTTTTTGTTGCTCTTAATGGATTTATTTACACAATACTCTTTTTATTACTTTACTTTCATTGTTTACTGTTATTGTGATTTTTTCTTCTTGGATTGAGTACGGTTGTACTGATGTAAGGAAGTCAGTTCCAAATAATATTTCATTAACATGATGTTCTGGATCTACAGGTAAATGTAATAGCATTCCATTTCTACCATTTATCCTTAGTGGTAGTATTATTTTATGTAAATGTCTATTATTGTAAAAGTCTAGGTAGTAATATGGATTTTCTAATGATTTTAATTCTGTTGTTGTTTATATTTGTTTGTTTAACATGTGAATTAGTAGCTCCTGTATCTACCAGGACTATCTGTTTATTCCATTTTTCACTGTCATAATATTCTATTTCTATTTTAAATTGGTCATTATTTTGATTGTCTAATGTAAATATTATTGGTATTAATTCCAATGCTTGTTGTTTGTTTCTTATTGATAGTGATCTCTTTCCAAACATTATTTGTGGTGCTTTTCCTTTTGTTATTTCTTTTGCTTTATTAACGTCAAATTCTATTTAATTTGGTATATTCATTACAGGGTTTTATCTAGCTGGTTTGTATCTTATAATTTCGCTGAATAGTTGTTCTATTTTAAAATTATCTGTGTTCCTATTTTTTTGCTTCATGCTTACTAGTGAAAGCATAAATATTTTTTATTTGTATACTCATAACTTTCTTTTCTCTATCATTTCTATTTCTGATAATCTGTGGTACATGACTAGACTTTTGTACTTATTTTCTTCGGCCATACTTATAGAGATATTAGTTTTTTTGTAAATTTTATCATTTGATACATTAGATTTCCTTGTACTATTCCTATTAAGGCATCTTGTGTACTCGATATTATTCTATCATCCATTACATATATATCTAGGGGTGTATTTATTCCTTCCTTAAAATAAGCTTTTATTATTATTTGCATAGCTCCTAAATGTATGTGTCTTAATGTTTTTCTGGTTTTCTCACTATTTTTTTCCATCTCGTCTTATTATTTTTCGGTTATTAATGAGATTATGGTTTTTCCTTGTGCTTGTTCAATGTCTATAGGTTGTTCATTATTCCTAGCTATTATGTTGGTATTCTTCTTTCTTTCGAATATTGGTAGTTTTTTTTAGAAAAAAGGTGACCTCGTCACCGCTTCATTAATAAAAATTAACAAAACAAGTAGTACAAGAAGTATACATCTAATTGTTCCTAAAAAGGAACATTGGAGAACAATAACATAACTAAATCTACAAGCCTAACTAGTCCCTCTCCTAACTAAACTTGTCGACAAGGTATTTGTACCCTGTTCTCCCACCTAACTCTCTTAAATCTAATTTGAATTCCACAAATTTGAAATTCAAATTACACCATAATTATCTCCTCACACTCCCCAATAAAAATTGAATTTCAAAAATCATGATGAAATTCAAAACAAGGAAACTCTCTCTCCACCCCTCCAATTCAAATTTGAATTTCGAAACCCTAATTCGAAAGTCAAATTTGAAAAATACAACCCTAATTTGAAATTCGAAATTTGAATTTTGAAAAAACCAGCACCTCTTCCCCTCTACGGCATCCACTCCGGCCATCGTTGAACTCGTGCTCACCTCCACTCCTCTCAAATGTTGAGCTTCGATGCAATCAGACCAACAAAATCAGCCCATATGAACCTTCGAAAACTCTCTCCGCAAGGCCTCTCCACTCCGAGAGTCCTTATCCACCAGTTAACCCCGATCACCCAACAACGGCTCCGATCTCTTCCCACGCAACTCTTCTCCTTACCGAGCGATGCCGCTCCCGTCGTCGACTCGGCCCGCTTGGAGGCGATCATCCCCGCCGCGCCGACCTCACATCACCGCGCACCGCGCCAACTCAACCACTGAAAATCACATCGGCACGTCGACCCCTTACCACACCGCCACTCCAAAGGGATGGTAGTTGAAAAGGGGGGAAGGGGAAGGAGGCTGAAGACTAGTAAAATTCGATCACCTGACATCGGCTCCAGTCTCCACCCTCGCATCTCTTCTCCTCACTGGACGACGCCACTCCCGCCGTCGACTCTGCCCTCATGAAGCCGACCATCCCCGCCGTGCCGACCATACCACACCGCGCACCGTGCCAACTCGACCCACCGACAATCACATCGGCACGTCGGCAACCCCACCATAGTTTAAATAGCTCTTTGGGTTATATCTAATTTGGTTGCTCTTATTTTATCGTATTTTTGTATGTCAAAGCACATTGTTTTCTTTACTTCTTCATTGTTTTCTTCTCTTTCTAATTGTTCTCTTATTTTTGTTATTTATGTCAACATGTTTATTTCACATTATTCTGTTTCACCTTCACTACTTTCACTATCTTCTTCTAATACCATTATTTCTTCATTTTCACTAATTTCTTACCAGTCTTCCTTATATTCTATGGGTTCATAATTTATGTTATTCATTTCTTCAATTTTTTACGTATTTTATATTTTCTTTTTTCATTCTTTTAGGACAATTTGGTGATATATGTCCTACTTCTCCATATATATAACAATTACATTTCTTTGGGTTTTTCGGAAATTGTCTATTTTTATTTATTCTTCTGAAGTATCTTTTATAGGGTTTTTTATGTCTCTCAAAAGTTTTTCTATATTTTGGTTTATATTTTTGGAATTTGTGTTTACTCTTCTTTGTATAATTATAATTATTATTACATCCCCAATAATTCAGTCTTGTATCTTCACAACAAATTCTTTGTTTACATGTTCTGTAGTATTTCACTGTTGCTCTAACATCTTGGCACACTTTATCCCTATAATCTTTTACAAATTGTGTTCTATAACCTAAAGTATCTACTTCTGGTTTTACTTTCTCATTTATGTATGCACTATAAATGTTTATACTCCATGGATCAGGTAGTTTTAGAAAGAATTGAGTCCAAGATCGGACTTCGTTCTTCTTTTGTATAAAACCTATCTTTAAAATATTCTCAGAATTCACATGCATAGTTTTCAAAATAACACATGTCGCATATTTCCAAATTGCTTAGTCTCCATCTTGCTTGATTCTTTTTGTATATAGTGTGTTTTCCTCCTTTATCGTAGACACTGAATTCTGTTCTTATTGCTATTCTGTAATTTGTAATTATTTCTTTCAGACTAAGGTTCGTTGTGCTGAGGTTTCTTCAGTTCCTTTATCATCAATTGCTCTTGATTTTCTTATAGCATTTCTTTCTTCTTCCTTTAGTCCATTCCACCATTTTGGTACTACTCTTATAAAGGTTGCTTCTATAAATTTCTCAAATGCGTTTCCTGAAAGATTTTGCCTAAATCCTACTATTAGTGAGGCCTTTACCCATTTTTCTATTGTTCTATCTACGTCTTTTACGCAGTCTAGATCTAGACATTCTCCATTTCATGCTATTCTTTTTTCGTAGTGTTCTGTAGGTTCATATTTTGGGGTTTCATTTTCTTTGTCTCTTCCTAACTTATTATTTTTTGTGCTTTGCCATTTCCATGGTAAGTGATAAGGTCTTTTGTTAGGTGGTGGTCGTAAGATTTCGTACATGTCAGTTTGAATTTCTGTAGGTTTTTCTATAATCTTTTCTTTATCTTGATCAATTTTTATTTCTTCATTCGTTATATCTAGATTTTTTAAGGCTTCCTCTGCTTCCACTAAATTGGGATTTTTCATTAAATCTTCTATTTCTAAAATATTTATATTAAGCTTTGTTATAGCTTCTAACTCCTTCATACCTTCTTCCGTTATGCCTAATTCTTCTTCAGTGTTTTCATTTATATATCGACCTAGTTCTTTTATGTTCTTATTTATGATTTTAAAATCTTTTCTTATAGTTCCTACAAACTCAGGACCATTGCAATCTTCTTCCAACTATTGTATGTTTATCATATAAATTCCTGGTCCTATATTTGGATTTAATATTACTACCTTATTAGCCATACTTAGCCTAATATTTATATGCTAGCAGGTGTTGGTAATACCAACTTGCTTCTTCGTTTCTATAATCTAATACCTTGTATGTTATCTCATTTAGTATTTTCGTAGGTAGTTTTTTGGTTATTTTACTTGTTATTAACAAATATTCTGATATTTGCCTATCGGTTATATGCTTTCTTTATGTTAATCTTCTATCAATATATCTGATTTTAAATTTTGAGAGATTTTTTAATCTTAATTTTTTTATTTTCTGTGAAATATCCAGTTTTTAAATAGGGTAGTGAGATATGTAAATTTTTTGTTTTAATGTTGTGTAAATAACTCCAAAGTTAGGGTCTTTCTTGAAAAATTACTTCCAACTGTCCTATTTTTATAAATAGTTTGGAGAGGTGTCCCAGTTGAAGATAATATGCCGGGAAACCGATTGAGGTGGTCTAGACGCATACAACAAAGATCGATAACCACCCCAGTGAGGAAAAAAATAATAGGCTGGTAGTTAGGGGAGTAAAAAGGACTAATGAACTTGGATTGAAGCTATTAATAGAGTTCCATAAAAGCGTTAGTTCGACGAAGGAGATGGTCATCAATAGAGTTAAAAGTTAAACTGGAGGAGAAGGATTCTTGTGGCCGACCCCAGTGGGATAAAGTCTTTGTTGTTGTTGTATTGTTTTGTTAGAGATGAAGTCGATAATGAAGTAATTTCATAATATTATGTTAGTTCTATCTTGTAGTTGCGTGAGACAATTACTTTACCCAATGCCTACGTATTTCAATCGTTCATGTCAAGTGGGGCACAATTCACACAATATTTGTCAAGAACACTTTGAGCAGCATACCATTGTATTTTCTTTTCTTTTTATTTTTTGTTATCGGGAGCACTCCCTGAATGGTATCCAGTGTGCCTGTAAACACACTTTTCGGCTCCTCAGTATGGTATCCCAGTTACTTCCTCTCTGCTTTCAATATAAATAATTAAATGGAATCCGCTGGTTGTTGGAGTCAAATGGAATCCGCTGGTTCAGTGTGATTTTGTCGAAGTCACTGATATACTTTTTATTGGAAGACACTCTGTGTTGAATTCCATAAATGCTTATAAAATCTCCGTTCCCCATCCCTAAATCCCAAGTGGATGCTTGCCAACTTACTCAACCATATCTTAGCATTTGATTTTTCTAGTTTGGTATGCGTTTTATTTGTAGTTTCTTGTGTGCAAACTGTACAAGTTGAAAAATGTACATCTCACTTCCACCATTTTAGCGGAAATTGAGTTTTAGAGGTTTTATTCCTGATCTAGCTGCTCTTAGTTTATTTACCGAATTAATTTTTCTCAGTTGTATTATGTCTAGTGTAGTTCCTATGTACTGCTTTTTCTATAAGTCTCTTAACTTGGAAATGTACATAGTAAATATTCATTCCACTTTCACAGAGTTATCATAAATTAGAACTGATATTTATTTTCTAGTTGTTCCTTCTAGTTACTGAATTCTTACTTCTCTGACTGGAATCATGTGAACTGTAGTTCTTGATATTAAAATACCACCACAATGTTCTTTACAGGATATCGTTTGCTACATATTTGTTTGACGTATTTATTTTTGTCATTGCATACTAAAATTGTTTCTCCAGACAATGATATTTGTTTCTCCAGCAATAAAATTGGATCTTTCCTTCTGCTTGTAGATAGTTCTAATTTTATTTCTCTCTCTCTTGGTTTTCATTATGCATTTTTTGACGACCAATTTTAAAGTGACATTGTTGCTGAGAAGAAGGGTTATTTCAAATTTTTTGTTTCCAATTAAAAAAAGTTATGAGTAATTGTTTTTGGTGTGCCCCTTCAGATTGCTCGCCGTTTGCTGGGAAAGATCTTAATTGACCTGCGTAATACTCGTGAAGAAGCAAGAAGTGTTTCTGAACTGAAAAATAATCAGGACGAAACTGCACTATCTCTTAAGTTGAAGAAAGAGGAACTTGATGCTCCAAGGAATCTGAACAAGAATGAAGATAGAAGATCTAGTTTTGCTAGTGAAAGATCATTAGATCAAGATGATGATGAAGACAAAGAAACAAAATACCGCCTAGATCCTAAGTTTGTTTCTTACTTTATACTGGTTTAAGAATTATGCTTAACTTCAGCTCTTTTAAATGTATCTTGATTGTTTTCTTTCAGGTATGCAAATGTAAAAACACCCGAACGGCATGTCCGCACTAGGCTTTATTTCACATCAGTATGTACTCTCTCTCTCTCTCTCTCTCTATATATATATATATAGATATAGATATAGATAGATATAGATATCTTTTATTTTTAATTTTAATTTTTTTAATTTTAAGTTTTCCGTTTATTTAATATATTTGAGATATTGTTGACTAGTTTTTCTCCATTCAAACTGTGAGTTTTCAATTGATTCTGATTAGTGTTTTTTTTGGGTTTCCTCAAGTGTGTTAAGTGGTAGGAGATATCACTCAACACATTTGTTATTCTGTAACATGTGGGAGAAGCAATAAATGCTGAAAATAGGGTTTGATTTTTTTACCAGTATTTGGCCATATCCAGCCATAAAGGATTTGTTTTTGAGGGAGCTATTGGGTCCTATAAATAGGGGTAATACTTGTGTCCCGTGGATGAAAGTAGAAGGTACCAGCTGAGAGATCAGCTTTTATGTCTCTTATGGGAAAATTAAGCAGCTCTGAGGAGATCCTCTGCACCAGTACTTGGCATACCCAGCCGTAGAGGATTTATCTCGAGTCTCTGGCCTATGACATACAAGAATCTACGAGACAAGTGTATCTCATGCAATTTTAAGTTTTTAACTATGGGTGGCTCATAGTAGCTATATTGGCTAGTTTGGGGTCAACACTTGCTAAAACAAGTGTATCTCAAGCAATTTTTAGTATGTAAGACAGTATCGTCTGCTCATAATTGCCAGAAGAAGCTTGACTCACCTCGACTACGAAAACTAGATTTACAAATGGAAGCTGATAAGAAAGAAACCCTAGATCTGCATATAAGAGCAAGAAGATAAAGACTTCATTCAAATAATAGCATGATATCAACTAGATATACTATCGAAAACTCCTAAGATGGTCATTTGCTGTGCTTAATGAAGACAGATCTTTGGAGGAGAGATTCGAGAGGTAGGTGGGGGACGCGATGATATAATGAAATATAGACGTTTAATATCATTTAAAATAAAGCCCCAACACATCTTGAGGTCATTTGCTGTGCTTAATGGCGACAGATCTTTGGAAGAGAGATTAGAGAGGTAGGTGGGGGAGTCACACGATAATATAATGAAATATAGACGTTTAGTATCGTTTAAAATAAGGCCCAAACACATCTTGAGGCTTAAATCACTTCTGTTAATTGAATATCTTTTGCCACTGTTGGGAAATAAAGTACTTTGAGAAGCGAAGAGTGCTGTAATACTCACACAGTTGAATGAGACTCACTTCTCTTGCACTCTTCATATTGAACTCCCAATGGGAATAATCACCATCATTCATGTTCCCACTAACTATTTTGAGTCGTTTAACAAACTTTTTGTATGTTTCTTCTTGGTCGCATAATTTTGAACTACATGCGCTGAAAAGGAAACTTGTCTTTTGATACAATTTTTCAGAAACTCTGAAAGCATCGAGTGGGAATATATCTGTTCTTAATGCTCTAAGTCAAGACTATAAAATTTCATGTTGGTTTAGTTTTCATTAAGGAAAACCTCAGCATCTAGTTCTGAAGAATTTTAGTGAAATGAAGGTTTTGTCTTCTTTTTTTCTTTACCTGGGACCATTATGTTTATCTTATATGCTTACATCAAATATAATCCTTGCAATTTTCAAATTCTACTAAACTTCAAAATTTTTGTCTTCTCCTTCAGGATAGATGTAAAATTGTGTAAATCATTTGCTATATATGCAGGAATCTCATATACACTCATTAATGAATGTTCTACGATATTGTGACCTGGATGAATCGTTACAAGGAGAGGAAAGCCTTGTTTGCAATAGTGCCAAGCGGAGATTATTGGAAACAAACGAGCTGGACTACATGAGCTACATAGTTATGAGGATGTTTGAAAATGTAGAGGTGAGCAAATTATGTTTCAAATTCTTATATACATGTATGGCGTGGTTGTGTCGACCAGAAAAATTTCACGTCAGGTGGCAGATATTGAGGGACCTTTCATGAATGTTCAAGTTTCACATTAAACGACAACATTTGAATAAATATGATATTGTCATTCATCCCATGTCATAATCATCATTTATTCATACAACTAATTGAAATATAACTCAACTGTATAAAGGTCAGCATAAAATTCTAGCAATTCATAAGTAAATCTACAATCATAATAATAAGATTGAGATTATGTATATATTTAGCATTATATATAAGCGTGGCATAATATCTGCTAGTCAGTTGTAAGAAAACTATAAGATAGAAAACACCGTAGCTGATATACACCGAAGTCGCCAATGCAGTTGAAAAAGTCAACATGTTTAAACCGATCTCATGGCATGTCTACAAGAATAAAAATTGCTAGAAGTCTTAGTCTCATGTGTATGGATGTTTCTATTGACTGATTAATGGGATGTTTCGTCTTCTTTTTCATATTGAATTCTTTTGAAAATTTTATAAAAACTGATTATTGGGAGGGAAGTAGGGGTTGGTGGAGGCTGTCTTTCCCTTTGATAGTTTTTCTTGTTCAGTATATTACAAAATGAAGACAAAATGCAGGTGCCCCTAGAAGATCCAAAGAGGTTTCGGGTAGAGATGACATTTAGTCGTGGTGCAGATTTAAGCCCTCTAGAGGTAACAAAATTCTTTCATCACAGACATGGTACCAGATTGTACCACTTCGGCTATATCTTGAAAACATAACCAGCAAAGTAGCAACATTTCTCATATTCTTCGTAATGTTTGTTTACAGGGTTGCAGTGGAGAAACTGCATTGTTGCGCCAAGAGCATACTCTTCCCATTATGGGGCCTGAGAGGCTTCAAGAAGTGGATGCATATCTGACGTTCGATAAGATGGAGAAGATGATCCGTTCATTTGCAATGCCTGCTGAGGATTTTCCACCCACCACTCCTCAAGCATTTTCTGGCATTTTCTCCAAAAGTGTACTAGAGCGTTTGGTCAATCTATGGCCTTTTCATAAGAACACTGTTGGCATCCATAAATAACACATGCACTTCAATTCCTCCTCTTTTTTTTAAAATTTTATTTAAAATTTAAATTAGCAATGTTTCTTTCCTTGGGTGTCAGCAATGAGGTAGAAAATTGTATTGTGTAATCTACATGACTGAGCGTCGCTTGTGAAATTCCCTACTCAATTTTGACGCAATTTCATTTTGCTAACACTTGCTTGTCAATTCATCTTGGAACTTTATTTGATTGTCTCTGTAAAGGGATATGAAAGGCAAGATTTGGTCTCTGTGTGTTAGAATACAAGTTAGAATACAAGTAGAATTTCATTCAACCCTTCTACAACTTCGAAGTTTTAGCATAGTGGCATGGACTTGGACATGGTATTTGAGCAACCCAGGTTCGAATACCGCTGGCTACGCAATTTAAATGCGGATTTAAAAAATATCACTGTGTATAGTCCATGTTTCGATCCACAATTTGTTGGGCATCTATCTTATTTCTTTGGCCCATAAAAAAAATTGGGTTCTCGACTTGAGAGGGTGTATTAGAATACAAGTGTAATTTCATTCAACCAATCGACAATTTTGAAGTTTTAGGTTAGTGGCAGGGACTTTCACACTGTGTTGATTTCTGTTTTAATTTTTCCGGTTACCGGTAAATGACTCAGATGACAATTTTGGTGCGTCTTTTTTGGTCTTACGGAAGTTATGTTGATGTTGGTCGGTATTCAGTCTATCTCGTAGGAAAGGTTTAAGAACAAACTCTCAAAGACCACTCTTGATTTATACTTGTTTTAGTTTTAGAACTTCAGTTTTGGGAGCTAGTGTCCTGTGCAAGTATTGTACATAAGTAACTTTTTTCAGTTTCTAGTTGAGTGGAAGATTTTTTTTTTGTGTGTGCGTGTGTGGTGTGTGTGTGTGTGTGTGTGGGGGGGGGGGGGGGGGGGGGGGGGGGGGGGGGGGGGGGGGGGGGGGGGGGGGGGGGGGGGGGGGGGGGGGGGATAAAAGATGACTCAGTCATCGATGAATTAACGAAACATAGTAGTACAAAACCATGTCTACTACGGAGCCTAACGTACCGTAATAACAATCTCCAAAATACATCAAAGGAACATCATAGAGTAGCTACCAAATAACATCAAAGAAACAGATACATCAAAAGCAGTAAGCTATCACGCCTCCTGAAGAAGCTGGAGATGCGCCTGCTCCCCCCCCCCCCCCCCCCCCCCCCCCCCCCCCCCATCTGGTGCACTACTCCTCCGAGTTCATCCTCAGTTTCTTCCTGGCGCCCACATACCCTGCCCAATCATGAATGAAAAGAAAGATTTTATGCATCGAAGTTGAAAATCTATAGTGAATGTTACGAAAGCATAAATCGTTTCGGTCAAGCCATAGACTCCACAGGGTTGCTGCAACTGCTATCTCCCAAGCTCTTTTGTCATCTCGCCTAATGAAACTCTCCCTCCACAAACCCCAAACGTCTGTGGTGGACCTAGGATACCTTGAACACCCGAAACCCCTACAAACTATTTTCCATAAAAAATATGTGTGTAGTATCCTCGTCTGCTACTAGACAAGAAGTGCATTTAACGTCGATTTGCATGTTTCTTTTCTTCAAATTTACTTTGGTTAAGATGGCGTCATTGTGTACTAGCCAGCCGAAGACTCTAACTTTCAACGGCGCTTGGGTTTTCCAAATGACGCTCTCTACTAAGCATCTGATACCACCATCATTTAGCCATCTGTACATTGATGCTACTGAGAAGGTCTGTGACTGATCAATGTTCCACCATCGTTCGTCCTGGTCGTTATTCGTTTGACCCCCTTACGCTTGTATAAGCCTATTAAGCTCTTCGAACTGACCTATACCCTCCTGAGTTATTGGCCCTCCACGGTGAACGTCAATTTCCTGCTTTTCCAGACATCTGCAATTAGGGAATCTGGATTAACTGCAGACTCTGCCGCCTTAGGGAAGAGATTTTTTAGAGCTGCGTTCCTGCACCATTTGTCCTTCCAAAATCTAGTACTCTTCCCATTTCCAATCCTGCATCTAGTATTGGTATTGAAGATGTCCCCTTGCTTCGTCACCCCCTTCCATAGGAAGGATACCTTACCAAACGCACTTCGCCCTCCGAACCGATATTTTTTCCTTTTACGAAATAGGTCAAATGAGTAGCTCCACCAGCCTTTTCTTCGTTTGTAAATTTTCCACCACCATTTACTGAGCAACGCCCGATTCATTTCGTGCAGATTAAGAATTCCTAACTCTCCGAATTCTCGTCTCTTACAGACTCTCACCAATTTAACGAGATGAAATCATTTGTTTCCCTCATCTGTAACTTTCCATAAGAAATGCCTTCTCATCTTATCTATCTTGTTTATTACCCACTTAGGTAGCTCGTAGACTGACATGAGGTAAAGTGGAATTGTGCTAAGAACCGAGTTGAGCAAGGTAATCCTGCCCCCTAACGAGAGATATTTACTCTTCCACCCTGCCAACTTCTTAGCAATCTTGTCTATAAGGGGAGACCAGTCCTCTCTTAGCATCTCCCCCGGCCTGATTGGTGTTCCAAGGTATTTGATCGGGAACTCGGCCTTCTTACAACCTAAGATTGCCGAAATATTGGTTGTAGACATAGATAACTGTTCGCTAATTGGGGTGACACAGCTCTTTCTAAGGTTTACTTTCAACGCTGACCAACTTTGGAAACATACCAGGGCCACTTTAATTGCTACGATTTCTTCGACGTTTGCTCTCCCAAATAATAGGGTATCGTCCGCGTATTGAAGAATGGTCATCGGTTTATCTATTCCATTGATCCGGATGTCCTTGATGATGTTGCTCTGTTGTGCTCGCTTAATCATTTCGGCCAGTCCATCGGCTATGATGACGAATAATAGTGACGATAATGGGTCTCCTTGCCTTAACCCTCTTTTACATCTTATTTCCTTTCCCCGCCACCCGTTAACCTGAATGAACGATTTTCTTCCTTTAACGCAACGCTGGATCCACGATCTCCATTTTTCTCCAAATCCTTTGAGCTTAAGGGCTTCGTCTAGGCCTTCCCAATTCACCGAATCATATGCCTTTTTGAAGTCTATTTTCAGGAGAAATCCGTCTAGGCCTTCCCAATTCACTGAATACTACTTCACGAGTGGTCGCTATGCTATTCGCAATGTCTCTTCCGCAGATGAAACCACTCTGCGACGTAGCCACCACATCGTCTAAATTCGGTGCCAATCTTTGTGTCGGGACTTTCGTTATTATTTTGAAAGATCCATTTAGCAGACTAATCGGTCTAAAATCCTCCGTCGTTCGAACTTCTTGCTTCTTAGGAATGAGGATAATTGACGCGTAATTTAGCCTGTCTAGATTTGTTGTTCCTTCATGGAAATCATTGAAGATATTCCGTAAGTCCACCTTGATGATCTGCCAGTATATTTGAAAAAAAATATAGGCAGTCCGTCAGGTGCCTTGTCCTGGCCCAACTTCCTGATTGCATCTCTGACTTTCTCTTCTGAAAAACTATTTTCGATTCCCTCGCTCCTGTCTATCATTGAGGAGCTCCACATATCCGTCGATAGAGAGCTTCTAGCTCGATCTCTTCGTCCTAACAACTCGGTACTTCTTGTCTATGTGATCTCTAATAAGGTCTTATTCTCAGTCCAAATTCCATCAATCTCTAACCCCATTATGCAGTTCCGTCTTCTCCTTCCGTTTGCCACTTTGTGAAAGAATTTTGTATTGGCATCCCCTCCTTTAGCCATTGTACTCTCGATCGTTGCTTCCAATGCATTTCCTCCATTGAACGTATATGTTGTAACTCTAGCCTCCCATTTGCTAGCGCTTCTTTTTCTGAGTCCATTAGGTCTCTGTCCTCTTAGATAGTTTCCAATTCATGAATCCTGTTGCTGATTGCCTCCTGCCTTGATGTGTTATTCCCAAATTTTACTTTTGCCCATCCTTTTAACTCTCTCCTTAGTCGCCTCGTCTTTTCCACCCAGATTCCGACTGCGGATGTTTGCGACGTAGTGCGTGTCCACTCCTGAATCAGCTGACACGTTTCATCGATTGTCGTCCAAGATTTTTCGAATCTAAAGGGAAAATGCTTCTTCCTATATTCTGATCGCAATCTATAATTAGTGGCAGATGATCTGACGTATATCGAACTGCAGATTTCACTTTTGCGAGAGGGAATACATCCTCCCAATCGTTAGACACCAAAACTCTATTTAGTTTAGCTAGCATTGGACTTTGCTGCATGTTGGACCAGGTGAATTTTCTATCTGTCATCTCTAGCTCCATCAATTCCAAATCGTCTATAATCCTATTGAAGGACTCTTGTTCGCTGCGATTGTGACCCCTACCTCTATGTTCATCTTGAAATCTAGTGATATTGAAGTCTCCACCTACCACCCACGGACAATCCCATCTCCTTCTGATAAACTCCAATTCCTTCCAAAATTCATTTCGTAGTGAGTCATATGAACCGTACACCGTCGTCACTACATGATCCCATCTCCTTCTGAGTGGAAGATTATTATTCTGTTTCTTTTGATGTTTGAGCTGTTAATGTAAGAATAATTGTAGTGAAGACTTACTACTCTTTTCTGAATTGCGAATCTACATATTTAGAAAAATATTTTTAGAATTGTCCTTGTAGTATCTGAAATGGAAAATTTTGAAAATACCCACTAGGCCAGGACGAAGGGAATCAATGACAGTTCAAAAAATTAGCTCAACACCGCGTATGCTGTCAAATATTTGGCGAGGTAGAGAATGTCATTGAGTATTCCAAAATATCATGATGATTTCTTAAGTCGTTTAATATGTTTAAAGTACTTTAATTTGATTTCCATGTCTAATCAATTGCTTCCTTCCATATACGATATATGTCTTCTATCTTGCTATGAATCACACTCCAGTAGTATCAATCGATCTGAGTGAATTGACAGCAAAGATCAACAAATAGGACAGCATTATGGGGTGTATTGGAATGAGATTTCAAAAGACTTTAAAAGAAATGAAAATTTCAGTATTTAAAGAATTTATGAAAAATTCATCGAAAACTTTGACTGAAATTTATAAAGATTTTAAAATAGTTTGATGGAATTCTTATTATGAATTTGATGGAATTCGAAGTAATTCGATGACGATTGAACTTTCATAGATTTTATAGTTAGTTCATTTTCTACACAAGATTGTCATTCTCATAAGAGTAGTAAGAATAAACATCAATGCATCTCACAAGTCATTGATATAAATCATTACATGGATGACCACATTTAACTGTGCCCTCTTAGCTAAGCAGGAGAATTTGAGTTGTATGTTCACATAAGCATTTCCATAAATGGGTCCAGCACATACAAAATGATAGTTTGACTGCGTCGAGGGGTAACACTGCACTCCCTAGTGTGGTCATGTAGCAGGACCGAGCCGATTCTTGATTCCCTCTGACCACTCTGACTCCAAGCTTGGAGGGTAATTTCAGTTTCAGGTGGTATGTTGATGGTATGTCCTGAAGGGAATAGAGGCCTGGTCAGCCCAGAATTGCATTGTAGGTTGCTTTGATGTTTACCACCATGAATTCCATGGCCTCCGTCCGTATGATCGGCACGGTTCCGGCAGTGACATCGAGCGTGATGATTCCCTCGATTTGTACGGGCGTGCCGGAAAATCCGTGCAGTGTGTATCCTGCTAGCTTCAGTCTTTCTCGGAAAAGTTTGAGTGCCTCAAACACTGCCAGAAATAGGATGTTGACAGAGCTGTTGTTGTCGACGAGAACGTGGTGGACCTCGTGGTTTACCATGGTGAGGCTGATCACTAAAGCGTCGCAGTGAGGTAGACGGATGCCCACCAGGTCATGGTTGGAAAATGACACAGCCAGTCCTTGGCTACTGGGGGGCAGCTCATTGCAAATGGAATTGACGTCGCCCAAGAAGGCCTTGCGGGAGGTGTTCGACTCCCCGCCCATGGGGCCGCGGTGGACGCAGTGTAGGATCGTCGGGCCAAGGTCTCGCTCAGGCTCAGGCTCTCGTCGGGTATGTGGAGGAGAAGTCCTCCGATCCCATTGGTTAGGGCGAGTGAATTCTTGAAGGTATCCCCTGTGAATGAGGGCCTCGATCTCATCATTGAGGGCTCGGCAGGTGTCGGTCTCGTATCCGTGGTCCTGATGGAACCGACAGCTTGTTGTTGCTGGAAGGGGGGGGGGGGGCGAACGATCCCCTTATCCTCAATTTCCATGAGAATGGCCGACACGCTATGTGTCAGTGGTGTAAATTTCTCGAAGCGAGGGACCGGCGGTGGCCTTCTTTGAACAGGGAGATCTTTCAGAGCCTTCTTCGTGGGATCGGGCCCATCAGCTTTTCTCTCTCCCTTGGACGATGCTTCAACGACGCCCCCGGGGTGTGAGGCCTCTTCTGCCCTGATGTACTTTCGACCCGATTCAGGAGGTCTGGGAAATCAATCGACATTTTTTTGGCGAGAGAGGCCTTCAGCTAGCCGTGGCATACGTTGTGCCTGAAGGCAGCAGACACTATGCCAATATCAAGGGAAGAGACTGCCCTGGCCTCGGTTGTGAACCTACGAACAAAATCCCCGTAGGGACTCCCCTTCATTCTGCTTGAGGTCCAAGAGAGAAGCGTTCGTCTTCTCAACCTTTCTGCTTGTCACGAAGTGAGGCAGGAAGCTCGACTTTAGTTGCTCGAAGGAAAAAAATAGAGTTGGGGGCGAGCTTCGAGAACCATTTCCGTGCTGGTCCGCGCGATAGAGAAGAGGATCCATAGCACTGTGAATCATCATGAAGGTCTTAAATCCCTCCACATGATCAGCGGGATCACTTTTCCCGTCATAGGTTTCGAATTGAGGAGGTCGGAAGTTCCTGGGGAAAGATGTGTCTAGGATCCGAGCTGAGAAGGTGGGGCCGGTAGGTTGCTGCCCCCGACTGGATGGTCCACCTCCATCGTCGATCAGGGCAAGGTGATTCTCCTCCAGCCGCTTAAGGACTTCATCATCCTCCCGCACCGGTAAGGTAGAGCCATGGGACTCGCTACGCTGGTCTCTTCTCTCGTGGGCATGACATTGTTATAATGCTCTGTCCTGGGGACACCTCTGTTTGCATGCAGGATTTCATTTCGGAAATTCCAGAATTCGGTCCACGTGACTGGGACCTCTTCAACATGGCCTGCAGGGGGTTGCCTACTTCTCGGGGAGTGGCCAGAATGTTGCTCTCGGCTCTGGGACATATGAATGCTAGGGTTCAGAGCCCGGTGAGAGGGGGTAGACCCTACCCTCGAGCATTCTATTTGGTCCCGCGGGTCCGTGTGACTGGGAACGACTGGCCTGTCCTCCGGTATTTGGTGTTCGGAAGGCCTCTGGGGCGACCGGGAGGCGTTCCGACCCGGACCCGAAAGATCCTCGAATCGGCGTCTTCGGGAACCTTAAGTGTCCGCTCGGACGCCAAGGGATGGTTGATGTGACTCGGCTTGCCGCACCCGTGGGGGCTCTTCTTGGCCTGGGGGCCATTTGGACGAGGAGGATGTTGTATGTGTCCGGGTTCTGGTGCTGGATCTGTCGCTAAGTTTCCACAGACAGTGCCAACCTGATGCTGCTTGTTCTCAGTGTGGGAGCAACATGTGTGAGTTCTTGTAATTTGTAGAGTGGAAGGGACAGATCCGGACCTCGATTCAGGTCAGCTCCTGGTGGTCGACTAGGAAGAGCAACTGGAAGCTTAGACGGCCGATGTACCCGCAAAAGGCCTAGAAACACCGGGAGGAAACCCGACGACAGGCCCTCCGACGATCTAGTCAGTCACTGGGAAAGAAACTGAGCAGCTAGGGTTCAGGTGGAAAAAGATTGATTACCTTTAAAAGTGAGGAGGGGGTCTGATACTTATAGGCATGAGCAAACAGGTCTAAAGGTTCTATGGGCCGGGTTGGACCCGTTTGCCTGTGGGCCTGGAGTTGCAGACGGTCCGTTGGACCAGTTGACCTGGTGATCTGGAGCGCGCAGATCCTGAGGAGATCAGACAATCCAGATGTGTCTTGTTGTTTTTTTACCCCCATTAGTAACATTTAATCATAGATTTCTACATTTTTTAGACATTTGACTGTCGTTATCCTGAAGGAGAAAAACACCCCCATCTTACATGAAAATTGCTCTCTTACAGCAGCAGTTCACACATAGGAGTGCAAGCGAATTTTTTTTATGCCAATTTTTGATAATATTTGCAAACAGAGGACAGTCCTCAAACTATTTGCCTTCGTGGACACCACAACTACACTCGTCGTTTAGTTTTTTCATGCTCGCCATTGGGACACGGCGAGTTTAATGCTAATTTTTTGATAAGCTCGCTGTTCCCAACGGCGAGTGTAGTTAAAAATATTTGAAAATAACTCGCTGCTCCCAAAAGCGGGGATCATTGTACTAAACTCGCTATTCGGAACAGCGAGGATGTAGGAAATTTCGCATATGAAAGCCAACACTTGGGAAAAACGAAGTAGTTGTAATCTTATTAGATACTCGCTGTTCCCAACAACGAGTTTAGTAAACAAAATTCAAATTAACTCACCGTTCCCAACAACGATGATCTTATAACTACACGCACTGTTAGGAACGGCGAGTTTACTGGGCCACCACTTTATTACCCCAAAAACATAAGAGAATCAATTCACCAAGTTTCTTTGTAACCCTTTCTCATCTCCTTTCCGATTCCAACCAAAACCCTAGTTCTAATCTTCATCTACTACCTCAATCATTGGTTAGCAAGTTTAGTTGGTGGAATATCTAACATTCCCCAACAAATCTCTAGCCACTTAGTTCGTTTGTTGACAACATTAAGGTATGTTTTTACTTGACTCATACAATATATATGGATAGGGTTAGGGTTATGATTAGGATTATGCTTTAACTTTAAATGAAATGTAAGGTTAGGGTTTAGGTTAGGAATTGAAGATGGATTGTGTTTGGTTTGAAGTTAAGATTGGGTTTATGTAATGCACATAAAGTGTTCGATGAATTGTGTAAGTGATCGAATTCTTTGTTATGCACATTCGGTGTTCGATGTAATGCACAAGTGGTGACCCCACCTTTGTTAGTGGTGACTTGTTTGTGATAAATTGCATTTGTATGTAGTAGTTGTACCTAAAAATTGTTTGTAGGCATATAATAGAGAAATGCAATGTAGTTAATTATATACATTACAATTTTTACAGGCTCAAAATGACACGACCTAGCGGTTCTAGACGTCATCCTCCTAATGCATCCAAGCTGGGGAAAGCTCCTGTAGTGGTAAGAGTTGTTATTTATAGTTCTGAACTCCATGGTATACATCTATTTCATCCAACTAGTATTAGTTAACAACAACTATAATTTCGTTGCAGTATGACACTGGCACCCCTACCAATGTCCCTCAAACACCACATACACATGAAGATGCACCTGGGGTCCTAGTCCAATAGACCCGTCATTACTTGGAATGCAAGTCTTTCACAGATCGAATATTGTGTGGCAAGGTGAGTCGAAGGACTTGACTTTCAGAAAGCACAAAACGTTGCCTCTACACGATCGCATCATTCCATACTTGGTGGAGGCAGGATTCTATGGAGTTTCTGTAACTCCCTATTCCAGTTGCACGTATTTTATTACGTGAATTTTTGTACTTCAATTTTCAGATCAGTTTTATTTTTCTCTTTGGACTCTTTATCTAAAGCCAGAATATTTTTCTGATCAATTCTATAATTTTGTGATTTTTCGATCGGAGTTTAAATACAAATTTTAAACCCTGATTAATCCTAATCCTAATCCTAATCCTGCTTAATTCTACGCCTAACTCCTACTCCTGACTCCTCCTCCTTATTCCTAACCTAATCCCCATTAACCCCTCATTTTCTCCTTTTACGCCTAACTTCTCATTTTTTTCCACACATTTGATTTTTCTACACCACCACACTCCTATCCCTTGATTTTTCTACACCCCTCCTATCCCTTCCTTTCTATATATACACACACACATGCAGAACCTCCCACCTCATTCCCTTCTTCTCTTTCTCTGCCTTCTTCACACCCTCTGCCTTCTTCACACCCGAGAGCTCAAGCAACACCCAAGCTCCACTTTACCTTCCACCTTCGAGCCAACGACTCCGCTTCTACGATCCCGTGAACCCCGAAAAATAATCCGACGCCGCGCCACCTTGTTGTTGTCGTCGCTCACCGTTGCTACCGTTGCTCGCTAGCTACTGTCTTGCCGCTATTCTTACCACCATTGTGCCGCCGTCCGTTGCTGACGTCGCTTCTTCTTTCCGTGGTTAACACCACCACCGAAATCGCCACGTTATAAAGCAAGTACCTTGTACACTCTTTTTGTTCTCGTACAAGTATTTTCCTTGGACTCGTGGCAAGTAGTCTAGTTATCATCATGTTTTATTGTCAAACTCCGTTTTAGTCACTGGTTTCATGCTATATCAACTCAAGAGTGAACCGTTAACACATTTCGAATCGTGATATCGAATATCGAATATTCAACCTTACTATCTCTAAATTTCTTGACCTTGCACTAAGAATTCGACCATGCTTCCGATACTGGATTGAAGATTTTCTATGTGAAAATCGTAGCCCATCGAGTCCCGAATCCAGAACATCTGACGGTTTCTCAATCGGATGTATAGATTGTGAGATATCGCGATTTTAGTACTGTCATATTGTGAATTTCTGAATCTGCACGGGATCACTAACTGGTCTCTCGTACTGAGAATTTGACCATGTTACCGATACTGGATCGAAAAACTTTCTACATAAAAATCGTAGCCCTTCGAGTCTAGATATCCGAAACATCCTACAGTTTCTCAATCCGATGTATAGATTGTGAGATATCGCAGTTTTAGTATTGTGACTCTGAATTTCCAGAATGCGCGCGAAACATCGAAACCAGCGAAGAATGAATTGGTACACATAGCTACTGTCTTTATAATGTATCGTGTGAATATGCGTTGGAACCGAAAGAGATTCTACTTTCTAGAATGTCCGACGGAATCGGATTTGCTTTTCTATAACAACGGGAAAGTGAATTTGAATGCAGATATGTCAAGTTGTCTGAAAATTCATCTATACATTTTTGCATATAAACCCGTTACTTTTCATATTTAATGAACTGAGTGTAATATTGTTATTGTAATAATAACTTACATAGATATAATAGGTTGATAGAATGCATTTTATACTACTTGATAATTCCATAATAACTACTATCGATACATGTACTCGTTTTACGTCTCATGTCCATGATTACTGCCCTTGATATTTTCCTCGACTAAACTATTTGATTACACCGTTCCACTAGTCGTACCAATTGCATGTTCATAATTAATTATAAAAGAATAACAAGCCGGGGTTATATGGGTACGACTTAACAGTGGACAATATAAGGGAGTATACTCGGAAGGGGGCCCGTGTTTCCCGAAATAGTGATTCTTGATTCTTGATTACACAATTCTTGATTATATAATTCTCGATTACATGATTCATGATTACATGTCTTGATACTATCACTGGAAAACCCGAGTACATAATCCTATAGAATTCACTACTTAAGTCTAAACGTCACATGATTGACATGCACCGAACTTGTGGTATGGGACACAGGATCGCGTGCATTAGATAAGTTAATAAAACAAATAAACTTGAGATTTCCACTAAGCGTGATTCTTGATTACAAGATTCTTGATTATATGATTCTTGATTACATGACTCTTGATTACAAGACTCTTGATTACATGATTCTTGATTACATGACTCTCGATCCTTGATTACATGGTTATCGATTAACTATGCCTAGGTTATCAATTGCTTATACCTTGAAGTCTAGAATACACCAGTTACAGTTATTACTTACATGATCATATTGTCCCAATTCTTTGCTTACTTCCATATTGTATTTGTACTTCTACTTCTTGTTTCTTCCATATTATATCTTGTTATATTACCCCTTTTTTCTGCTTGTTGCTACTTGCTGCCCGAAACTTGCTCTAACGGGAACTTTTCTATTTTTCTTTGAGTTAATAATTATACAGGTACTGATGGACCCGACGAGCAGACTCTATAGACGATCGTTGCTACTTCCTTACTACTTCATGTTGTTTTTCTTTCAGTCGCTATTTTATCTAGTTGTTATAGCGAACTGCTTATCATATTATTTTAATTTTGGCACCTTGTACTCCCGGGCATCTTGACCTGATATTGATGTATTATCCAAATGATGGTTATTCTATTTTCAGCTCATGTGATTATTATATTTGCCTGCGTGAATGTGTTATAAAGATCTTGTTGAGATTATAATTGTACAGCTTATGGATGATGTATATCATTCGCTGGGCCTCAGTTGCGTGCCTGTATTTCCGTATAGTGGAAAGCGGGGCGTGACAGTTTTCCTAATGGGGGTAGTGAAGTTGGATAGGGGTCTCCTAATTGCTCTAGTCGAGAGATGGTGACCGGATACTCATTCATTTCACCTACCGCACGGTGAGATGACGATGACTTTACAAGATGTTGCCTTAATTACCGAACTTCCGATAGATGGTATAGCTGTAACTGGAAGATGGGGCACCGATAAGTTTCATCTTGTAAGACAATACCTCGATATGGATCCGACTGAACAGACTTTTATTGGTACATCTCTTAAGCTTTCATGGCTAATGAAGTTGTTCGATAACTACTTGAATCCTGAGTCGTCTGAGTATCAAGTACAGTGCTATACCCGAGCATATCTTATGACGCTCTATGGTGGTGTGATATTTCTTAACTCAACGGGCAACCAAGTACCATTGATGTATTTGCAGTTGATCGCGGATATTACACTAGCCGGCCAATTTAGTTGGGGTAGTGCTACATTGGCCGCCCTTTACAGAAATTTGTGTCATGCTTCGTTAAACAATGTTCAGGCGGCAGGACCGATGCTGATACTACAAATGTGGAGCTGGGAGTGATTTCACATTGGTCGGCCGCGCATTATAGTCCAACATCTGGTGTGGAGTTTGGGAGTGTTTGGAGACGATAGGTATGCTTCGATTGGTTTTTATTGGGCTGGCGAACACACACATCGTGAGAACCCCCGTGGACCCCTCACATATTATCGAGATGAGCTTGACCAGTTGCGGGTGGAATGCATAGTGTGGGAACCGTATACCAACGAGAGATTGAAGATGTTGCCGCTATGTTGCACAAAACATAACGAACTTTGGTTGACAACTGCACCTCTTATCCACTTCTCCATTGTAAAACATCATCATGTAAATCGAGTACTTAGACAATTTGTTCTACAACAAGAGATATCAGCCGCACGAACATATGATACTACCTTGCATGGTGTCACGGGGATGGGGTCATTTGCCCGATATCGACTGAATCGGATATCACCATAGTTATGTCCACTCTTGGAATGAGCGTCGTAGGGAAATGGTCATTGGCGGAATTCCTCCTTACGATGGATGAATGCATGACGCGTACTTGGCGTGGTATACTAGGATCACGAGGTTAGTAATCGAACCTCCTATCATACTCCCGCCCAAGTGATACTTCCGATACCAACGCGAGATAGGGAACCATCTCCCAGCCACTCATCTCAACAACCAATGTTCCAACCGAAGGCGAAAACTTTGACAACCATGGTAGGAAAGTTTAATATGTTCGTTTGTACATTTGATTTTCAATTTCGAAACACATCTTCTAATTGCAATATTGTTACTTTGTTGAAATATTACATTATCAATAATTGTAGGCGGAGAATGCATGGGAGTTTGCTAGAATGGCGGTTCGACGCTTGTCAAGTAGCGCATCTGATGTGACTGATGCTATGAAAGAGTTCGCACGTGAGATTCTAGCACTGTGTAGAAGGTCTCTTGATGTTGTTGGTGAGAGGCCGGCATTCGATGCATTTATGGAAGCACACAGTTTATTAGGTCAATGTGGGCGTGCACTACCTCCCATCGCGCCAACACAACCCGAACAAGAGATTCAATACGAAGATGAGGGCCAAGGTTTCGAACTCCATAGAGTACCTCAAGACGATGCGCTTCTTGTATCTCAAATAACACAAAAGACACCAACTCTATAGAAGCACGAAGTTGTCGCGCACTGACACCGTAAGGAGCCAACTAGGTATACGCCGAGTTAGAAAATTTCTAAATTTGGGTTCTGAAGATGTGGTTGTGATGTAGATCAAATCTTATGAAGTTGTGCATTTTATGGTCTCGTTTAGTATGAAAGATGTAAAATTAGTATGAAGTTGTCATGTTTTCATATTGTATGAAGTGGTGTTGTTTCTTTATGTTAACCAAGTTGTGATCCTTAACCATGTTCCGGCTTGTTTTAATATTTTGAACCAATTCGTGCTTGTTCTGATTATTTTTGTGGCAGTTGTGATGACTATTGAAGTCTTGAAGATGTATGGGTTCTCATTATGTTTTCGTATTACCCATTAATTTATGTGTATGCCGATGAGATTGCTTAGAGAACTCGACAAAGGAACTGTGTTGTTGTATGTAGAAAATGATTTGGTTGCTAATTGATGGGTAGTTTCTTTCATTCAATCAGTAAACTTGCTCTTCCCAACGACGAGTTTAGTACGTTCACCCTCGCTATTGGGAAGAGCGAGTTATTCGTATGGATCCAACAGAGGCTTTTCGTCTTCTGTGAACTCACAAAAATCATCATAGTCATTGTTCCCAATAGTGCGCCTAGTACATCCGTCCTCGCTATTGGGAACAACGAGCTTATAGTGGTTTGTATTTGACAAGCACGTTGTTCCCAATAGCGAGGACGTATGTGCTAGGCGCGCTATTGGGAACATTGACTGTGGTGGTTTTTGTGAGTTCACAGAGAGACGAAAAGTCTCCGTTGGATCCATATGAATAACTCGCACTTCCCAACAACGAGGGTGAACATACTAAACTCGCCGTTGGGAAGAGCGAGTTTACTGATCAAAAGCATCGAATAAATTACAATCAGTAAACTCGCTTTTCCCAACAGCGAGAGTGAACATATCACTCTTGTTGTTGGGAAGAGCGAGTTAACTGATTGAATAAAAGAAACTACCCATCAATTAGCAACCAAATCAATTCACAATCTCACCTATTGCCTTCGGGGTTATTCCAGTTTGTGCCTTCACAACTTGCAATATCAAACCCGAAACTAGCTTTGAGTCCACTTTTGAGTGGTCTTGATTAATTAATGGATTAACACATATATGTGGCCCGTCTATCATCTTCACAATAAAGTATATTTGCCCTTTTGGTACAACTACACGAAATCTCCAAGCACAACCGGGACTACTGAATCTCCCAAGTGATGGATTTACTGCCCTCTCCGCTTTTGTATACAGTTTTGGTGTACACGGTGGTCGATGATTTCACCATTACGAATTTGCGATGATTTATTGAAAATGTTTTGACCGCATGTTGGACATCTTCTTTTGTTTCAAACATTTGCCCAATATATAAAGCATCTTTGCCGGCATCAGAAATTGAAGGGTCCTCATGTTGATGAACAACCGCATTATTAACCCAGATAACCGATTCAGATTCAACTGAATGTGCAATAAACCCTTGTTAAGAAGAGGAGTGTCTACGACCTTCATTGGACTGGACGTTGTCTTCACAATTACTTTGCGTCTCACCACAAACATTAGCTACATTAGCTTCTTCATCTTCTTCATGTTCTTCACCCATCTCATCTTCATCACATTCTTCTTCCTCATCGACATCTAATAAATCGGTGTTCATACATGCACGATTGAATAAATCTCCCATATTTTCATTGTTTACCGAATCGCGTATGAATTGAGAAGGACCAGACCACTCGTTTTCAGTGTTATTTGGTTCGGTTGGGATTGAGAATGTATCTTCGAAGTTCCTTAAATCTTCATAAGTGTTCGTTAACCCAGCGACGATATTCCTTGATTCTTGAGTCGAGACTTCACTTGATGTGTTTGGAGTACAAAGAATATTACACTGACGAATTGGCATCAGAATTTTCTCAAGGTACATCTAAACAACTGTCCAATTACAGTATTGATCTAGCGAGCATCTAATCACTCCAGCAAGAGCATCATCATCGATTATGGGAACGACCATGAAATATTGCCCTTCACCTTTTGACGCAGAGTACCGACATTAGATTTTAATCATCCATTCAACTCGACCCCAGGTAGTAATTTCATACAACTTATTGACTATATCATGTTTTCTAATGTTACGATCAACCCAAATGACTTGTGGTTCAGCACCTCTATAACTGTATCCCACTTTCGGGTCACGATAACTTTCTCCCCCGTAATAACACCAAACAAGTATTTTGTATTCCATACCTACACGTAAATAAATTAATTATTTTTTTGGCCATCGTCAATCCACACTCAATTGGATATTTCGTCAAACGCTAAGTGGGCATCCAAAATGTCACCACGACCAACATATTTTACACATTATTTTTAACTATAACTAACTAATTTGATAAATCTCATACCTAACCGTTCAATTTGAAGCAATGGAAACATAAATTATGTTTCAGATTTTTTCGAATTTAAAGAATATAAACAAGTGTTCAACAATAGAAACAATACCTTTATGGATATGATAATCTTGATTCTGAGAAGGAGTGAATAATGAATGCTCTTCGGAATCAATGAAAACATTCACCATGCTTTGATGAATGCCAAGAAGAAGGAAGTTAGGGTTTTGGATTTATGTGGAGAAAGGGTAGAAAAATTGAGAGAGAAAGAGAAATGAGAGAAGAGTTGAATTGAGTCGGATAAGTCAATTAGGGACCCAGTATACTCGCTATTCCCAACAGCGAGTTTGGTATATTTCACCATGCTGTTGGGAACAACGAGTATCTAATAAGGTTACAACTACTTCGTTTCCCCCCAAGTGTTGGCTCCCCTATGCGAAATTTCCTACATCCTCGCTGTTCTGAATAGCGAGTTTAGTACAATGATCCACGTTTTTGGGAACAATGAGTTATTTTCAAATTTTTTTAACTACACTCGCCGTTGGGAACAATGAGCTTATCAAAAATTAGCATTAAACCCGCTGTGTCCCAATGGCGAGCATGAAACAACTAAACTCGTCGTTGGGAACGACGAGTTTAGTTGTTGTGTCCATGAGCGCAAATAATTTGGGGATTGTCCTCTTTTTGCAAATAGTTTTTTTAAAATGGCATTAAATTTTGGGGTGAATGACCAATTGGCACCCAAAGTTAGCAATAATACCCTATACACACCTGAAGTTACAGTAATACCCCAATAACACCCAAAGTTTTGATAATTGGACCTACAGGCACCCGCTATTCAATTCTGTTAAGTTATTTACAGATATAGCGTGAATTTACGTTTTTACCCTTACCTCCTTATTTGTCTATGTTATCTCTGTTGTCTTCTTCTGCTTTCTTTCGAAATCAGATGAAGCATGGGGCAGGGGCACACAGCATTGGACGAAGCCAGCGGCGCGTGACGCGGCAGGCAGTGGCGGTGCAGCAGGTGGTAGGCGGCGCCTCAGGTGGTAGGTGGTGGCGCACAAGCAACAGATGCATCAAAAGGTGGATAATCTCTCATCTTTGCATTTGATGAACTTGTCTCTTAGTCTTTATGGATTATTTGTATGTTAATTTGGGTTTTAATTGTAGAACTACTCTTAATTGTTGATTATTCTTAATGGTTGTAGTATCTTTCCTTCAATTTAGGATTGAATTTAGGATTGTTATTAGGGTTGAGTTAGGATTCCGATTTGTTGCAAATAGAAATTTGGGATTGTATTTCTGATTCCAAATTAGGAATTTGTGATTTTTTAAAGGGGTTCCGAGTTAGGAATTTGGAATTTGGGCAATTAACTTTGGTCTTAATGGAATTTGGGATTGAAATTGAAATATAGATTGAACACATTATGCTGGCTTTGTACTTGATCCATTAGAAACTGGCAAATACATGTAAATTGAACATACATATAATGCTTACGTAACTAAAGTTAATTGCTATTACAAACACATTTTTGACACTTCCAGTAGACTCGAGTAAGTTTTGCAATTAATATACAAGTACATATTGGGTTTCTTCTCAACGGGTAGGAAGGACTACTGGCTCTGCCTCTTTTTGAATGCATAAGTAGCAGTTATCCCCTCTGCATACACTTTCGTTCACCACCATTACACAGAGGTAGCAATTCTCTGGTTCGGGGGATGGAGAAGTAGCAGGTGTAACAATATATTCAAAGTAATTATCAGAAGCAGCAACAACAACAGCTAAATCAGATGAAACAACAACAATAAACACAAGCAGCGGCAACATCAATTAAGAAACTGTGCAGCAGCAAGAGCTAAATCAGAAGAAGCAGCAGCAATAAACACAAGCAGCAGCAGCAGCAATCATCAGAAGCAGTAACAACAGCAAAATATCAGTAGCAGCAGCAAAAATTAGAAGCAGCAACAGCAAAAATAAAGCAGCAGCAGCAAAAATCAGAAGCAGCAGTAAAGTCAAAGCATCAGCAGCAAAAAATAGAAGCATCACTTCAAATGTCTATGTATGATCGGTTGAACTGTGTATATTTTACTACTGTCATAAGCTCAGATACGTGTAACTCATAAGCATTCCAAAATATGTATATAAACTTTAAACTTCTATATTTTACTAGTGTATTTATGTTGAAATGCGTATAACTCATTAGCATTCCGAAATATTGTCCTTGTGTATATGTATGAGCAAATGTGTATATTTTACTTGTGTCTATATAAACTCACATATGTATATACGAAACTGTGAAATGATAGTGTATGTATGATCAGATATGTATAATTGATGTACTCGTGAAATTTTTGTTCATCGAATGCAGCAATAGTCATATATGTATAACTCATAAGCATTCCAAAATCAGATGTGAAACTAAGAAGAATTTTTTTTCATTTTAAATCTTGTATAACTCATTAGCAACAATATAATATGATTGAACAAATAACTGACAAAACTTGATACAATTCTAAATATTTTTCATTTATTGCTAAGCAAAGAACTATTACAATATGAAAAACTTGCAAAAACTATGTTAATAAATCAAAATTAAATGAATAAAAATCAAATTACATTCCAAATATTTTTTTCTTATTCTACTTCTTCAATACAGCCAAACTGCTAATTCTTCAGTAGAGGCCAGCTGCTACTTCTTTAGATTCGGCTACTTCAATATACTAGCTTCTGCTGCTAATGCTTCTTCTTCTTTTTCTTCTTCTGTCAGCCACAAAAAAACTATGATATTCTTCTTCTTCTGCCAACCACACCAAAAAAGAGGAGTTTAGCAACAATTTTCATATATCTGTACGTACATGATACTAAACAGTAAATTAAACAATTACTAACAGGCTCATAACACAATTGTCAGCACAGACAAATCAAATTTGCCAACTACAGTAGTATTAAAAAAATGGTTTCCCTAGGGTTGCATTCTAATGCCATGCTAACTAGTTCAACAGCAACAACAAAAATAAAAAACAACAACAACAAAATCAGAAGCAACCAAGCATAAAAAGCTGCACCAAAAGCATGAGCAACAGTAGTAAAAGCCTAAGATGAATCAAAAGCATCAGTTCACCCATGCCTACAAATAATCCAAGATAATTTCCAAACTGAGATTAAAATCTATGAATATTGTATGATTACCATCCACAATCAAGAACAAGCAACTAAGTATCAAATAAAAATTGGTTTCTCTAGGGCTGCATTCTAATGCCATGCCAACTAGTTCAGTAGTAACAGCAAAAATAAGAAGCAACAACAGCAAAATATTCATCTTCCAAGAGCAGTAGTCTATGCATAAGGAACATCAGCAAAAGCCTAAGAAAAATCAAAAGCATCAGTTCATTCATGCTGATGCGGTTTGTTTCTGGGAGACGTGTGGATGCACCAGGTGTGAGTTCGGACTCGATTTGTATTGAAGGAGAATGCTGCTTGTCAGTCGACCCTCGGATGACCGGACGGAACCTGTAATGGGCTCGGAATGAGGTGGATGTCTGGGCTCGGATCAGAGGGTTCGGATCCGAGGTCTTGTGTACCTGCAGACAGTCCTGAAACACCGGAGTTTATCCCGGTGGCGGACCCTCCGACGATCTAGTCAGTCTCTGTGAGAGAGTAGCAATAACTAGGTGAATTTAAGTGGCAAAAGATTGGTTACCTCAAAAGGTGGGTGAGGGTCTAGTATTTATAGAGAATTCCAACCGGGTTTGGATCCGCTTGGGGGCCGGGTCTGAACCTGAAAGCCCATGGGCCTGACGTGGCAGAAGGCCCAGGGGGTTTAGGACTGACGTGGCGGTACCAGGAGTGGTATAGGGCTGACGTGGCAAAGCCCTTGGTGGTATTTGGAGCTGACATGGCAGATCCTGGGGCTCCTGTGCTCCTGGGAGAATCTGAGGGCCTAGGCTGTGCCAGGTCGTCTTCATTCTACACCAGGATGGGACGACGGCCCGGAGGGCTGTCGTGGATCGGAGGCCGAGGGCCATCGATGCTCGTCGGATACGAGGAGACCAGTTCTGCGGGGGTGAACTTGAGGTTCGGCGCCGACCCAGTAGCGGCTCGAAGCCGAGCCAGATTGTTGTTTTTTCTGTTTTTGAGTGAGAGCTGTACTGGGCCCTGGTGGGGCCCCAAGCCATTTTTACCCTACCACACAAGCCCCCCACTCCTGCGGGGTGTGGGAGCTAGTCGTGGAGGAGTATTTATGGTTGTAGAAATGGGATAGCGAATCGCTGGGCCTTCATGAGGGGGTTGCCCTGATGTCGGAGTGGACCTCGAGCTGGCGAGGGTTGGTTGCCCTGATGTTAGAGCGATCCTCGAGCTGGCGAGGGTGATGGCGAGCCGTTGAGCCTTCCTGAGAAGACTACCCTGGTGTTCGATCGGACCTCGAGCGGGCGAGGGATTATGGGTCGGCAAGGGTGATGGCGAGCCGTTGAGTCTTCCGGAGAAGATTGCCCTGATGTTAGAGCGAACCTTGAGCAGGCGAGGGTTGGTTGCCCTGATGTTAGAGCGGACCTCGAGCCGGCGAGGGTGATGGTGAGCCGTTGAGCCTTCCTGAGAAGACTACCCTGGTGCTCGACCGGACCTCGAGCGGGCGAGGGATTATGGGTCGGCAAGGGTGATGGCGAGCCGTTGAGTCTTCCGGAGAAGATTACCCTGATGTTAGAGCGAACCTCGAGCTGGCGAGGGTTGGTTGCCCTGATGTTAGAGCGGACCTCGAGCCGGCGAGGGTGATGGCGAGCCGTTGAGCCTTCCTGAGAAGACTACCCTGGTGCTCGACCGGACCTCGAGCTGGCGAGGGATTATGGGTCGGCAAGGGCGATGGCGAGCCGTTGAGTCTTCCGGAGAAGATTGCCCTGATGTTAGAGCGAACCTCGAGCCGGCGAGGGTTGGTTGCCCTGATGTTAGAGCGGACCTCGAGCCGACGAGGGTGATGGACATCCGTTGAGCCTTCCTGAGAAGACTACCCTGGTGCTAGACCGAACCTCGAGCTTTCGAGGGATTATGGGTCGGTAAGGATTATGGCGAGCCATGGTGCCTTAGAAGGTTTGAGCAGAGTGGTCCGCCGTCTTTGCGGAGCATTGAAGGCGCTCTGGGATCTGTGCGATGTTCCAATTTCCTAGGGGCATTAATGGCGCCGCCTAAATAAATGCATGTGGCGCATGAGCTTCCGTCGATTGGCTTTTCCAATGTCATAACGGCAGGCCTCTGGGGGAGGCTATAAATACCCCTCTCCCCTTAGCAGGTTTGATCACAGCAAGGGTGGTCCTTTGGCCATCAGAGGTGTCTGCTTCGGCGGACGCCTGTCTCTTGCAAAATTTTAACCCTGGCAGAGTCGGAGAGGTGGTGACTCTGTTGTCCGGATCTTCTCTTGGATCTGATGGCCTTGATTCGGTAGCCAGATCTAGGGGAGATCAGGGCGAGAGGGGTACCAACCGAATTCCGACCCTGGGGCCGAGGAACCTCGGACGGATGGGTCGTCTCCGAATGGAGGTGGGCCGATCTGTTTTCCGATAGGGTCCCAGGCGATGGTGGCTTTTCTCCCACCCTCGAACAGTTTGGGGTTTCGGCTGTCGAGGCTGTAAGCCCCAAGCTGTTCGCGGGTGAGAGGGGAGCCGACCGAGCCCTGGAGCCCGGGGCGCAGGTGATGGTGGCTTTTCTTCCACCCGGGAACAATTCGGGGTTTCGGCTGCCGAGGCCGTAAGCCCCGAGTTGTTCGCGGGTGAGAGGTGAGCCGACCGAACCCTGGAGCCTTAAATCTTAAGTAAAATGTTTTCTCCGCCGAGCACTCCATCGGAACCGACCCCTGTGCTTGACTGCCAGCCTGGCACTGGGTGACGTCAGCAGCGCACGTTTCGAGGACGTGGCGCGATTTTCCAGGCGGCAGTTGCACGTCAATCGGTGAATAGTAACTGCGGAAATCGAGGAGTCGTTTCCATCCTCTATAAATGTCCCCCCTCTCCCCTGTCGCCCACTTCTTTCTCGCTTCTTTCTTTTTGAAAAAATCTTCCAACACTTCAGCGCTCGTCCCTACCGTTTGCTGCACTAGGCTCGTTCTTCCGAGGCGACCCCGGGTTATTGGTAAGCCTGTTTAGTTTAGGCACAAATGGACAGGGCTCAGTTTGGTTCGTCAGCGTCGACGTCTGGGGGGGGGGGGTGAAACCTGCCTCCAAATTGACCTCGTGGGAGGAACCTGTTCTCGAGGGGGAGTCTGTGCATAGCGTGGAGCGTTCCGATTCGATCTCGTGGGAGGAGCCGGTAGGCGAGGAGTAGCAAGTGCATAATGTGAAGCCGTTGCGATCTCGGAGGCTTTTTGTGGTGGAGAGCAGCGAATCTGAGGAGGGGGGCGGTAGTTCCGCCGAAGTCCAGATTCTGGGGTTGGCTTCTGGAGAGGAGGGTGGCCCCAAAGGGGCTCATGTAGGAGGTCCGGGTGTGGGCTCGAGTTCCATGCCGACCGGTCGGGGGAGATTATCTACCCCCTCGCCGGAACAAACCAGGAAGAAGAGGGCCTTGAAGAAGAAGGGGTCGAGGGCAGGGGGTTCGAGCCAGGTGCCTGTTTATCGTAACTTGATGACAGGGTCGCCGGTACAGCCGAAGCCTTTCCGTCAGTATCCCGACGACCTCTCTGACAAGGAGCTCTTTGGCGTGCAGCCCTCTTCGCCGAGTCGAAAGAGGGTGATGATGGACGCGATTCCGACCGTCTTGGAGGGCGGGGACTTGGAGATTTTGCAGCTTGCGTACTACATAGGGCCCGGCTACGAATTGATGTTGCCGAGCTCTATTCTGCGCCCAACCGATCCCCTTTCTGCTTGGTATTGCGTCTTCCCAGTGGACGCCTTCATCTCCGGACTGAGGCTGCCAGTCCACCCGTTTGTTAGGGATGTGCTGAACTGGGCCTCCTTGGCGCCGATGCAGTACGGGCCGAACTCTTGGAAGCAGATTATCTGCTTTGTGCTGATGTGCGAGGAACAGAAGGTACCCCTGCGGCTGAATGTGTTCCGAGCGATGTTGATGATCAGCTCTTCGGCTGAGGGTGTTTACTACATTTCGCCCCGGAGTAAGGGGAAGGTCGTTCACAGCCACCCGGACTCCATCAAGGATTGGAAGAAAAAATATCTGGTGATCCGGAGTGAAGAGCCCTGGGACATTCCCACTCGATGAAACCACTCCAAGCCGAACTATCAACCGCCGAGGCCGAGGGATTTGACGGCCGAGGAGTGGGGGTTTGTCGAGCGTCTCCGTCTGTCACCTAGTATCGATTCGACGAAGGTGACGGAGGCCCACCTGGCGAGCGTTGGACTGAGCCCAGCCGTTCTGTGTATGTAGTTGTTTCTTTTCTCTCGATTTTTTCGTACTTTCTTGCTCATTGCTCTTAATGGATTTTTCTGCAGATATGGATGAAGCATCGATCAAGGCAAAGAGGCTCGCCATGAAGAAGGAGAAGGCCGAGAAGAAGGTGGAGGCGACGAAGAGGCCGAGGGAGTCGCCCCTAGTCATCTCGGAGGCCCTGCTTGAACCGAGGACCAAGAGGACTCGCTCGGAAACGAGCAGGGGGGTGGCCACCTCGAGGGGTCAGGGCCAAGCGAAGGCATCCGATCTTGAAAAGGGGAAAGGTCCCTTGGTCGAGGTCGAGGAAGAGGACCCGGTGGTGGAGATGCTGCGGCAACGGTTGGCACCGGATTGGTCGGTTCGGATGGGGGACTGTCTGACCGAGGAGGCCTAGGCCGTGGAGGTGGCAGAGAAGTTGGCAACCCCTCGCGACTGTAAGGAAATGGAGAGCGAGCCCGTGGAGGTGGCGTTCACGTGCCTGGCGTAGGCCACCGTGCTGGTAAGCTCGTCGACCCTATCCCCCTTGTTGATTTTACTGCGGGAGTCTTTTTCTTATCTGCGCTTGTCGGTCGCAGGCTTGTATGCAGGGGGCTAACGTAAAGAACCTCTACGAAGCGTCCCTGGCACAAGAGCGAGCTCGGGCGGACAAGAGCGAGCGGGAGATGAAGGAGATGCGAATCGAGCTCGAGGGCTCGCACAAGAGGGAGCAGCAGATGAAGCTCGAGCTCGAGGCCAAGGATGCGGAGTGGGGGAAGAGGGTGGTCTCCTTGAAGAAGAAGTTCTCCAAGGAGAAGGAGGAGTTGACGGCTGCGTTCGCCAAGGAGAGGAAAGAGCTGACGACCGCGGGTCAGTTGATGGTGATCAAGGCCCAGGATGAGTGTTACGCGAAGGCCCTCAGTCATGTGAGGCACTTCTACCCGACCATCGACCTGTCCAACTTTGAGTATGACATGGAGATCGAGGGGACACCGAAGACCCCTGGCGAAGAAGGGCCCGTTGATAACCCGGCTGTTGACCCTCCTGCGAACCCGACCGATGTTGAGGTGGGAAAATAAGTTGTGTAGTTTTATCTTTCTTTTTCCCTCTCGATTGTATTTGCCTTCCGCGGACTGGCCACCGCATTTTTTGTAAGAAGCAATTCCATTTATAAAAAAGGATTTTTGACCAGCCAAGTGTTTTGACCTCGGATATTACCGAACCTTCTTGCTTATGTGTGTTGAGTTGGCTGCTTCTCTTGTAGGTTGTGGCTCCTCTTCCCGAGGCGGACCCTCGTCGTTCCGACGTGGCGTGGCTCCGGAGCAAGGTTGAGGCCTTGGAGGCCACTTTGGTTCGGTACCGTAAGTGGGCCCGTGACACTGATGCGGCCTTTAATTATTATAGGAACAAGTCTGAAGCCCTCAGTGAGGAGGCAAGTCGACTGAGGAGGGCGATGGTGGATCGGGAACTCGTGGGTGTCGGACTCGGATATACTATGTCGAGTTCCTCGGTGCAGAGGCCCTCCTCTGAGAAATTACTTCGCGATGTGATAGTGGAGAAGGAGATGGAGATACATCGTTACCGGACGATGTTGGGTGTCTTGACGTCTTCCCCGGGGGGTCGGCAAGCGGAGGGGGTTCCTTCTGCACTGCTGCTATTGGAGCGTATGCGACCCGTTGATGTCCAGAGCTCCGTGGCCAGTGTGTCGACCGTGGCCGAACCGAAGGACCATCATGACAAAGAGAGAGTTCCAAGTTGTTCGGTCGGAGTGACCCCGCCATTCGTCGGACCCGAGGGGCCCTGAGATGGCGGCTTCCTTCAGTTTGAGATGAGTGGAGTGTTTCTGTAACGGTCCCTGTTTGTTTTCTCAGAACCCAATAAAGGAGTATGAATAAGGAATTCTTTTCACTCTTTACTCTGGCTGATAGTGTAATGAATGATGAAGGGAGTGTGGTTCGGCCTTGTTGGTCCGTGAGGGATCGGCGTGGGGTGTTGTGAAGTCTAACAGGCCTGACGCCGAGTCGAACTTACCGAGGCGTTGGGGACCATACGGGAGTGAAGACTCAGGTGCCGATCCCCTTGTCTGGTATTAGGTCGGATCTGCCGAGGTGTTTGGAGTATGACAAAAAGAGATTTCTTTCGTATAAAATAGGGAGGGCCGCTAAAACGGCCCTTTACATATGAAAGCTTACAAAAGATTTACTTTTTTAGCCAAGCTAGAACCTATGTTCGTCCCTCAAGGAACTTCATTAGGTGCTTGGCGTCGGATGGGAATTCCTCCAGCTCGACGGTAGGTCCGGGAGCAGGGCCGTCCCTTTTCGCTTCGAGTTCGATGGCGTCGAGGGGGAACACACCTCCCCCGACGGTGGTCATGTAGCATGATCGCGCTGCTTCTTGGCTGCCTCGGACAATGCTGACTCCTTGCGGGGTGGGAAATTTAAGTTTCAGATGGTAAGCCGAAGACACCTCTTGGAGGGAGCATAGTCCGGGTCGGCCGAGTATGGCGTTGTAAGCCGCCTTGACGTTGACCACCATAAAGTCCATAGACTTGGTCCTCTTGACAGGAGCCAATCCTGCGGTAACATCGAGGGTAACAATCCCTTCTATCATGACAGGGATGCCAGAGAACCCATGCAAGGTGTATCCGGCCGGCTTGAGTTTGCCTCTAGGTAATTTGAGTTTCTCGAAGGCTTCGAGGAAAAGAATATTAACCGAGCTGCCGTTGTCGACGAGGATTCGGCGAACCTCACAATTAGCCATGTGGAGGCTAATGACGAGGGCATCGCAGTGGGGTAGGTGAACGCCTTCGAGGTCCTCTCCTGAGAAGGAGACCGGCATCGGTTGCAGCTTGGGTGAGGGGTTGTCTTGGACGGCATTCACCTCTCGGACGAAGGCTTTTCGGGAAGTATTTGATTCTCCCCCCATTGGTCCTCCGTGGACACAGTGCAAGATGAATGGCGTATCCGCGGCTCCCTCGGATTCGGGATCCCGACCCTGGATGCGGTTCGGAGTAGGGTTCGGGGGCGAGAGCCTCCGGTTCCTAGTATCTCGCCGGTCCCGTGGGATTTCTCAGGTGAATTCTCGGAGGTACCCTCTTGAAATGAGTTCCTCAATTTCGTCTTTCAGGGCCCGACATTGGTCTGTTTCGTGCCCATGACCTCTGTGGAAGCGGCAGTAGAAGCGCTGATCGCGATTCTTGCTGTTGTTAGGTCGGGGAGGTAGCCGGATAATGCCTTTGTCTTCGATTTCTAAGAGGATGGCGGACACGTTATGTGTCAAGGGAGTGTACCTCTCGAAGCGGGGGACCGGTGGGACCTTCTTCATGGCCCCCGCGTCCCTCGGAGCTTTCTTTGATGGTTCGACTTCTTCGGCCTTCCGTTTCCCCTTCCTGGTGGCCTCCCTGGCATCTTCGGGGTTAAGGGCCTCTTCTGCCCTAATGTACTTCTCGACCCTGTTGAGGAGGTCGGGAAAGTCGACGGGGGGTTTCTTCGCCAGAGAAGCCTTCAGCTGTCAATGACGGACGTTGTGCCGAAATGCCGCGGAGGCGACGCCTGGATCAAGGGAGGAGACCGACCTGGCCTCTGCGGTGAACCTCCGGACGAACACTGTGAGTGACTCCCCCTCTATCTGTCTGAGCCCAAGTAAGGAGGCGCTGGTCCTTTCGGCTTTTCGGCTTGTGACAAAGTGGGCAAGGAAATTGCCCTCCAGTTGGTCGAAGGAGTAAATGGAGCCGGGGGTGAGCTTCGAGAACCATTCACGAGCCGGACCCCGAAGGGTGGCAGGGAAGGCTCGGCACAGCAGGGGATCCGAGGCGCTGTGAATCATCATGAGGGTTTTGAAACCTTCCATGTGATCAGCAGGATCTCCCTCGCCGTCGTAGGTCTCGAACTGAGGTGGTCGGAAATTCCTGGGTATTTCCGCTTGGAGGATGGGGGCGGAGAAGGGAGGACGGATAGGCCTGTACTCCTGAGCCACTCGTTGGTCGCCGTCTCCTATGTGATCGAGGCGATCCTCCATTTCTTGGAGGCACCTTAGGAGTACGCCATCGTCTTCTGGTTGGATTGTTGACGGGCGGGACACGCTGGCCTCGGCGTCCGACCCGGTTTGGGAATGGAGGGCTTCCTCCCTGGGGGCCCGTCGGAGAGCCCCAAGAATTTCTCTTCGGAAGTCCTGGAACTCCTTGTGAGTGACAGGGGCTCCCTCGACCCTGTTTGGTCGGTCTGAAGGTTGCCTTCCGATGCGGCTGAGCGCTGGCCTCCGTCCCTCGGGCGGCGGTCTTGAATGGTTCGGGGCCGGGTTAGAAGCGGCCCTTCCCCTGCTGCGGCTAACCTGTCGGTTGACGATTATCCCCCGTAGGTCAGGCTGGACTCGACGGGTGACGCTTTTTTGGGACCCCTGATGGGGAGCCCCGTGTTTGGAATTGCGTGGCCCAGCATTAGCAGTTGGTGGGGGTGAGTCCCGTTGGTTGACGGAGGAAGCAGCCCCCTTGCTTTTGGAGGCCATGAGAGTTCGGCTGTCGAGGTCCCTTGATGGTCGGGCTCGGGTCGGCTTCTGAAGCAGTGTTCCCACAGACGGCGCCAACCTGATGCGGTTTGTTTCTGGGAGGCGTGTGGATGCACCATGTGTGAGTTCGGACTCGATTTGTATTGAAGGAGAATGCTGCTTGTCAGTCGACCCTCGAATGACCGGACGGAACCTGTAATGGGCTCGGAATGAGGTGGATGTTTGGGCTCGGATCAGAGGGTTCGGATCTGAGGTCTTGTGTACCTGCAGACGGTCCTGAAACACCGGGGTTTATCCCGGTGGCGGACCCTCCGACGATCTAGTCAGTCTCTGTGAGAGAGTAGCAATAACTAGGTGAATTTAAGTGGCAAAAGATTGATTACCTCAAAAGGTGGGTGAGGGTCTAGTATTTATAGAGAATTCCAACCGGGTTTGGATCCGCTTGGGGGCCGGGTCTGAACCTGAAAGCCCATGGGCCTGACGTGGCAGAAGGCCCAGGGGGTTTAGGGCTGACGTGGCGGTACCAGGAGTGGTATAGGGCTGACGTGGCAAAGCCCTTGGTGGTATTTGGAGCTGACATGGCAGATCCTGGGGCTCCTGTGCTCCTGGGAGAATCTGAGGGCCTAGGCTGTGCCAGGTCGTCTTCATTCTACACCAGGATGGGACGACGGCCCGGAGGGTTGTCGTGGATCGGAGGCCGAGGGCCATCGATGCTCGTCGGATACGAGGAGACCAGTTCTGCGGGGGTGAACTTGAGGTTCGACGCCGACCCAGTAGCGGCTCGAAGCCAAGCCAGATTGTTGTTTTTCCTGTTTTTGAGTGAGAGCTGTACTGGGCCCTGGTGGGGCCCCAAGCCATTTTTACCCTACCACACATGCCTACAAAGAATCCAAGATAATTCCCAACCCATATTATTTTCTATGAATATTTGTAACTCCCTGTTCCAGTAGTACGTATTTTACTACGTAAATTTTTGTACTTCAATTTTTAGATCAGTTTTCTCTTTGGACTCTTTATCTAAAGCCAGAATATTTTTCTGATCAAATCTATAATTTTGTGATTTTTCGATTAGAGTTTAAATACAAATTTTAAACCGTGATTAATCTTAATCCTAATACTAATCCTAATCCTAATCCTGCCTAACCCTACACCTTATTTTCCACCACCCTACTACTCCTAATCCCCTCCACATTTTTCTACACCCCTCCACATTTTTCCACACCCACCTTTGATTTTCCTACACCCCCTTTGATTTTTCTACACCCCATGCAGCACACTCCACCTCCCTTCCCTTCTATATAAACACACACACACATCAGAACATCACACATCTTCTCTTCTCTTATCTTCATATCCCTTCTTTCCCTTCTTCTCTTCCTCTGCCCCCTCCACATCCGAGAGCAAGCAACGCCCAAGCTCCACTTCACATTCCACCTTCGAGCCAACGACTCCGCTTCTACGATCCCGTGAACCCCGAAAAATAACCCGACGCCGCGCCACCTTGTTGTTGTCGTCGCTCACCGTTGCTACCGTTAGCTACCGTCTTACCGTCATTCTTACCGCCGTTGTGCCGCCGTCCGTTGCCGACGTCGCTTCCTTCCGTGGTTAACACTACCACCGTAATCGTCACATTATAAGGCAAGTACCTTGTACACTATTTTTGTTCTCGTACAAGCATTTTCCTTGGACTCGTGGCAAGTAGTCTAGTTATCATCATATTTTATTGTCAAACTCTGTTCTAGTCACTTGTTCCATACTATATCAACTCAAGAGTGAACCGTTAACACATTTCGAATCGTGTTATCGAATATCGAATATTCAACCTTACTATCTCTAAAATTTCTTGACCTTGCACTAATAATTCGACCATGCTCCCAATACTGGATTGAAGATTTTCTACGTGGAAATCGTAGCCCATCGAGTCCCGAATCCAGAACATCTGACGGTTTCTCAATCGGATGTATAGATTGTGAGATATCGCGATTTTAGTACTGACATATCACGAATTTCTGAACCTGCACGGGATTACTAACCGGCATCTCGTACTGAGAATTTGACCATGTTCCCGACACTGGATCGAAAAACTTTCTACATGAAAATCGTAGCCCTTCGAGTCTAGATATCCGAAACATCCTGAAGTTTCTCAATCTGATGCATAGATTGTGAGATATCGCAGTTTTAGTATTGTGACTCCGAATTTTCAGAATGTGCGCGAAACATCGAAACCAGCGAAGAATGAATTTGTACGCATCGCTAATGTCTTTAGAATGTATCGTGTGAATATGCGTTAGAACCGGAAGAGAGTCTACTTTCTAGAACCTCTGACGGAATTGGATTTGCTTTTCTGTAACAACGGGAAAGTGAATTTGAATGCAGATATGTCAAGTTGTCTAAAAATTCATCTATACATTTTTGCATATAAACCCTTTATTTTTCATAATTAATGAACTGAATGTATTATTGTTCTTGTAATAATAACTTGCATAGATATAATAGGTTGATAGAATGTATTTTATACCACTTGATAATTCCATAATAATTACTCTCGATACATGTACTCGTTTCCATGATTACTGCCCCTGATATTTTTCTTGATTAAACTATTTGATTACACCGTTCCACTAGTCGTACCAACTGCATGTTCATAATTAATTATAAAAGAATAACAAGCCGGGGTTATAAGGGTACGGCTTAATAGTGGACAATATAGGGGAGTATACTCGGAAGGGGGCCCGTGTTTCCCGAAATAGTGATTCTTGATTCTTGATTCTTGATTACACAATTCTTGATTACATAATTCTCGATTACATGATTCATGATTACATGTCTTGATACTATCACTGGAAGACCCGAGTACATGATCCTATAGAATTCACTACTTAAGTCTAAACGTCACATGATTGATATGCACCGAACTTGTGGTATGGGACACAGGATTGCGTGCATTAGATAAGTTAATAAAACAGATAAAAGATTCTTGATTATATGATAAAACAGATAAAAGATTCTTGATTATATGATTCTTGATTTCATGACTCTTGATTACATGACTATTGATTACAAGACTCTTGATTACATGATTCTTGATTACATGACTCTTGATTACATGACTCTCGATCCTTGATTACATGATTATCGATTAACTGAGCCTAGGTTATCAATTGCTTATATGTTGAAGTCTAGAATACACTGGTTACTGTTATTACTTACATGATCATATTGTCTCAATTCCTTACTTACTTCCATATTGTATTTGTACTTCTACTTCTTGTTTCTTCCATGTTATATCTTGTTATATTACCCCTTTTTCTGCTTGTTGCTACTTGCTGCCCGAAGCTTGCTCTAACGGGAACTTTTCTACTTTTCTTTGAGTTAATGATTATACAGGTACTGATGGACCAGATGAGCAGACTCTCTAGATGATCGTTGCTGCTTTGTTACTACTTCATGTTATTTTTCTTTCAGTCGCTATTTTATCTAGTTGTTATAGCGAACTGTTCATCGTACTGTTTTAATTATGGCACCTTGTATTCTCGGGCATTTTGACCCGATGTTGATGTATTATCTGGATGATGGTTATTTTATTTTCAGCTCATGTGATCATTATATTTGTCTGCGTAAATGTGTTATAAATATCTTGTTGAGCTTATGATTGCACAGCTTATGGATGATGTATATCATTCGCTGGACCTCAGTTGCGTGCCTGTATTTCCGTATAGTGGAAAGCGGGGCGTGACAGGTTTTTAGTGGTATCAGAGCCTAGGCTCGAACCATGCTAAGCTCAACAATATACACATCACGTGGATCACATGAATGTTAATAACCAACTTGCCATCTGGAGATTTACCCCATTCGAATATACATTTCAGACTATGGTTCACGGAGGATCTTCGACTTCTACGCCCAGGGATGAACTATCGGAGATCGTCGCCATTCTCCAGGAGATGCAACGAATAATGGAGCTATAGCACTCTATTCCTTTTCTTCTTTTCTGCTTGTTTCTTGTTCTTATCTTGCTTAATTTTTCTCTCTTCCTAAACCTCTCATTTTATAGAAATGAGAGATGAGTAACTGACAAATTATTCATTCCCGTTTCTCCCATTTTTCCTTGCGGCACCTATCTTGCCACAATTTTTTTACATTGTTTGGTGGGTGTGGCCACTTTACCAAATAAGTTTGACACCTAATGTCTTCGTGTTACCAATCTCTTAATTCTTCTCAATTCGTCGATCGCTATCACTTGGTATCAGCAGCGAGAAGCATCACCATCAGAGTGGCGCAGCAAAAACATAACAGAGTCTCATATTGATTGATGGAATGAATTTCAAAGCAAACTTTATCGTCATCAACAACTCAAGGTTCGATGTTATATTTGGAATGGATAGGGGCCGAAGTGCAAATACTGATCATAGGCCGGTTATAGGGTGCGGTGCATTAATGAAGAAAAAGACAAGAAGAAGAAGAAATAAAAAGAAGAGAAAGAGAGAGAGAGAAGTCAAAGAAAGAAGAAAGAAAAAGAGAAAGAAGAAAAAGAGAAAGAAGGAGAAAGAAGAAAGAGAGAGAAGTCGGAGAAGGAAGAAGAAAGAAAGAGAAGTCGGAGAAGAAAGAAAGAGAAAGAGAGGTCGGGGAAGAAAGAGAAGAAGAGAAAGAAGAAGGCAACTCGGGAGCAAGCTTCGGTGAAGAGAAGGAGTGAGAATCCGATAGCAGAGGCGGGAGCAAGAAAGAAAGAAAGAGTAGTAGCTCGGATTTTCTTGGTAAATGGAAAGAAAAGATCAAGAATCGATGGTAGGGATGAAGAGGAAATCGGTGGAAGAAGAAAGTGAAGCAGGGAAGAAGATGAAGCTTTCTTCATCTTTATCGAGATTCGGTAGGATTTGTGTATTTTGTGGCAGTAGCTCTGGCAAAAGAGCTAGCTATAAGGAAGCCGCGATCGGGCTCGGTAAGGAGCTTGTAGAGAGACATATCGATCTCGTCTACGGTGGTGGGAGCATAGGATTGATGGGCCTAGTTTCTGATGCTGTTCGTACTGGTGGCCGACACGTGTTGGGAGTGATTCCCAAGTCCCTAATGCCGAAAGAAATTACTGGGGGAACTGTGGGAGATGTTAGAGTTGTCTCTAACATGCACGAGAGGAAGGCTGAAATGGCTCATGCTGCTGATGCTTTCATAGCCTTGCCCGGAGGTTATGGAACACTTGAGGAATTGTTCGAGGTGATCACTTGGGCTCAACTGGGGATCCACAGCAAACCGGTGGGACTTTTAAATGTTGATGGATATTACGACTCGCTCCTGTCCTTCATAGATTCAGCTATGGCTGAGGAGTTTATATCCAGTAAGGCCAGACGCATCTTGATTTCAGCTCCATCTCCTAAGGAGTTACTAAGAAAATTGGAGGAGTATGTGCCGGAGCGAGATGAGCTTGTGAATCAGCTGAACTGGGATGTTAGCAATGTAGGTGGTTCAGATTCTAAGCCTAGACATTAAATTGTTGATTCCTCCAGTTGAGGATGCACAAATTGTCTTTAGTTGTATTCGTGCCTTTGTACTCTTTGTTTCTTTTATCTTCTGTTGTACTCTTCATTGAAGTGTATTGCGTTTACTTCTTAAGCTATCCTATATCTCGCCTAAGTAAATTTCGAGGACGAAATTTTTTGTAAGGTGGGTAGGATTGTAACTCCCTGTTCCAGTAGTACGTATTTTACTACGTAAATTTTTGTACTTCAATTTTTAGATCAGTTTTCTCTTTGGACTCTTTATCTAAAGCCAGAATATTTTTCTGATCAAATCTATAATTTTGTGATTTTTCGATTAGAGTTTAAATACAAATTTTAAACCGTGATTAATCTTAATCCTAATACTAATCCTAATCCTAATCCTGCCTAACCCTACACCTTATTTTCCACCACCCTACTACTCCTAATCCCCTCCACATTTTTCTACACCCCTCCACATTTTTCCACACCCACCTTTGATTTTCCTACACCCCCTTTGATTTTTCTACACCCCATGCAGCACACTCCACCTCCCTTCCCTTCTATATAAACACACACACACATCAGAACATCACACATCTTCTCTTCTCTTATCTTCATATCCCTTCTTTCCCTTCTTCTCTTCCTCTGCCCCCTCCACATCCGAGAGCAAGCAACGCCCAAGCTCCACTTCACATTCCACCTTCGAGCCAACGACTCCGCTTCTACGATCCCGTGAACCCCGAAAAATAACCCGACGCCGCGCCACCTTGTTGTTGTCGTCGCTCACCGTTGCTACCGTTAGCTACCGTCTTACCGTCATTCTTACCGCCGTTGTGCCGCCGTCCGTTGCCGACGTCGCTTCCTTCCGTGGTTAACACTACCACCGTAATCGTCACATTATAAGGCAAGTACCTTGTACACTATTTTTGTTCTCGTACAAGCATTTTCCTTGGACTCGTGGCAAGTAGTCTAGTTATCATCATATTTTATTGTCAAACTCTGTTCTAGTCACTTGTTCCATACTATATCAACTCAAGAGTGAACCGTTAACACATTTCGAATCGTGTTATCGAATATCGAATATTCAACCTTACTATCTCTAAAATTTCTTGACCTTGCACTAATAATTCGACCATGCTCCCAATACTGGATTGAAGATTTTCTACGTGGAAATCGTAGCCCATCGAGTCCCGAATCCAGAACATCTGACGGTTTCTCAATCGGATGTATAGATTGTGAGATATCGCGATTTTAGTACTGACATATCACGAATTTCTGAACCTGCACGGGATTACTAACCGGCATCTCGTACTGAGAATTTGACCATGTTCCCGACACTGGATCGAAAAACTTTCTACATGAAAATCGTAGCCCTTCGAGTCTAGATATCCGAAACATCCTGAAGTTTCTCAATCTGATGCATAGATTGTGAGATATCGCAGTTTTAGTATTGTGACTCCGAATTTTCAGAATGTGCGCGAAACATCGAAACCAGCGAAGAATGAATTTGTACGCATCGCTAATGTCTTTAGAATGTATCGTGTGAATATGCGTTAGAACCGGAAGAGAGTCTACTTTCTAGAACCTCTGACGGAATTGGATTTGCTTTTCTGTAACAACGGGAAAGTGAATTTGAATGCAGATATGTCAAGTTGTCTAAAAATTCATCTATACATTTTTGCATATAAACCCTTTATTTTTCATAATTAATGAACTGAATGTATTATTGTTCTTGTAATAATAACTTGCATAGATATAATAGGTTGATAGAATGTATTTTATACCACTTGATAATTCCATAATAATTACTCTCGATACATGTACTCGTTTCCATGATTACTGCCCCTGATATTTTTCTTGATTAAACTATTTGATTACACCGTTCCACTAGTCGTACCAACTGCATGTTCATAATTAATTATAAAAGAATAACAAGCCGGGGTTATAAGGGTACGGCTTAATAGTGGACAATATAGGGGAGTATACTCGGAAGGGGGCCCGTGTTTTCCGAAATAGTGATTCTTGATTCTTGATTCTTGATTACACAATTCTTGATTACATAATTCTCGATTACATGATTCATGATTACATGTCTTGATACTATCACTGGAAGACCCGAGTACATGATCCTATAGAATTCACTACTTAAGTCTAAACGTCACATGATTGATATGCACCGAACTTGTGGTATGGGACACAGGATTGCGTGCATTAGATAAGTTAATAAAACAGATAAAAGATTCTTGATTATATGATAAAACAGATAAAAGATTCTTGATTATATGATTCTTGATTTCATGACTCTTGATTACATGACTATTGATTACAAGACTCTTGATTACATGATTCTTGATTACATGACTCTTGATTACATGACTCTCGATCCTTGATTACATGATTATCGATTAACTGAGCCTAGGTTATCAATTGCTTATATGTTGAAGTCTAGAATACACTGGTTACCGTTATTACTTACATGATCATATTGTCTCAATTCCTTACTTACTTCCATATTGTATTTGTACTTCTACTTCTTGTTTCTTCCATGTTATATCTTGTTATATTACCCCTTTTTCTGCTTGTTGCTACTTGCTGCCCGAAGCTTGCTCTAACGGGAACTTTTCTACTTTTCTTTGAGTTAATGATTATACAGGTACTGATGGACCAGATGAGCAGACTCTCTAGATGATCGTTGCTGCTTTGTTACTACTTCATGTTATTTTTCTTTCAGTCGCTATTTTATCTAGTTGTTATAGCGAACTGTTCATCGTACTGTTTTAATTATGGCACCTTGTATTCTCGGGCATTTTGACCCGATGTTGATGTATTATCTGGATGATGGTTATTTTATTTTCAGCTCATGTGATCATTATATTTGTCTGCGTAAATGTGTTATAAATATCTTGTTGAGCTTATGATTGCACAGCTTATGGATGATGTATATCATTCGCTGGACCTCAGTTGCGTGCCTGTATTTCCGTATAGTGGAAAGCGGGGCGTGACAATATTGTATGATTTCCATCCACAATCAAGAACAAACAACTAAGTATCATATCAAAAAACAAACAATACTATTTTGTGTAACTCATCATTGCCTACTGAGAATCCAAAATTTTTTGGAAGTAATTAAACAATATTGTATGATAAAATTGCAACTGAGAATCAAACACTTTTCTTTGATATCATAATGTCAATGGCATACGCTATTTCAAAAACCCAACTCCAACTCTCAAATTCAGATGGGAATTCGACATTGGATGTAGGTGGGTGATCGACATCAGTGCTCACAAAAATGAGGCGGAGACTGAGGATGTACGGAGCGTCGAAGATTAGAGATGACAGATATAGAGTACTTAGGGTTTCGAATTGGGATTTCGAAATTTTAAGATGGGTGATTAGGGCTTACAAAGGGGAGAAAGAAATAACCAAGAAGAAGAGATGAAGAGAGCGGGGGCATTTTCGTCTTTTCACATTCTTCTTAACGGGTGATATTCTACTAACTTAACTGATAATTGAATGGCGGGTGCCTATAGATCAAATTTTTAAAATTTTGGATGTTATTAGAGTATTACTGTAACTTCAGATGTATATAGGGTATTATTACCAACTTTGGTGCCAACTGGTCATTCACCCTAATTTTTTTTTCCGTCGCAAGCCGCTCATAGTAATTCACCCTAATTTTTTTTCATCTAATGCTTTTCAGTGTAGCATCTCGCGGCTTTGCACTGACGGAACTACTGTTAGTCTGTGGTCCGACTTGTGGATTGGTAACATAAAGTTGTCTTCAGCGTTCCCTTCTTTATTCCGATTGGCCGCTCTTCCGGCCGCCACGGTGGCAGAGTCCTTTATTCTTTTGGATAATGTTAGATACTAGCTTATCCCATTCGTTACTGTTCTCCCCTCCCCGCTCAATGATCAGTATAATAATCTTATTAATCTCCTCAACGGCTACTCTTGGTCCTCTTTAGAGGGCATCTCCTGGCGCTGGACAGCGTCTGGAGTTTTCACGGTTAATTCTTTTTACCGTTTTCTCAACTCTAGAGGCACGCGATCTTCATCGTCGCACTTCATTTGGGAGTCCTGTGTCCCCATTAAAGTTAAAATCAATTCTTGGTTAGCTTTCAATAACAAACTCCTTACTGTCGAGATCCTCAACAAGAGGAACTTAGCCTGGGGGCAGCTTTGCCCTTTGTGCAATCAATTTCCGGAAGATGTTAACCACCTTTTCATCCAATGCCCTTTCATTATTCCCCTTTGGAAGATTAATTCTTTAGCCTGGAACACGGGTGTGATTCCCTTACATCTGGCCTCTGTTTGGTCTTTTCCACCTTCGAACAGTGAGTTTCGAAGTGCTTGGATTTTAGCTTCTCACACCATCATTTGGAGTATTTGGAAGGAAAGAAATGGTAGATTATTCCGTCATCGATGCAAATCGATTGCTGCTATTATCGACGAATTCTTATTCCTTTTCAACCACTGGGCCTCAAGCCCGGCTTTCAAGGAGAACGCCTCTATGGCTTCTCAAAAACTGTTACTTGCTCTTAATTGTCTCAATACTCTTCAAGCTTTTTAGTTATTTACTAGACTTCTTTCCTTCTTCCTTACTTTATCTTTTTTACTTGCGTTCTATATCTTTCTTCTTGTGCTTGCAGGGCTAAGTTCGGGCTGTCCTATGTTCTTGGTTGGCTTTACCGATGCCTTGGTGGGCTGTTGTCCAGCCTTTTCTCTCTCCTTTTTATCCTACGGACTATGGAGTTTTTGGTGGTATAGAGGTTGTTGTTGCTGTCTTTACTTTCGCTTTTGTGCATCTCTCTGACTGCTATTTTGGTTCTGGCTTGTACTGCCTGTTTGGGATGCTATTGCTCTCTTCTATTTTCTTTTTCTCTGTTGATATCTGGAGTTTACTTTGTTTAGCTCTATTGTGATGGTTATCTGCTATCTGTGTACTGAACTAGTTATGCTTGCTTTCTTCTACTGATGGATGTTGCTCTGTTACCTGTTGTTGAGATTTGGTTTGGTTGGCTTATTTTTTTCCGGTGCGCATCCTTTCTTTGCGGCCCTGCTTTGATCGTTCTTGTTTGGGATTTTGCCCTGCCTTTTTGCTGATTGCTTTAGGTGGTTTTTTTATCCATCTTGTGCCTGGGGCCTTGTTGTCTTGCTATTTTATTTCGAGGCTCCCCTGCGTGAGCGGTTGCTGGTTGCTTTTGGATTTATTTAGTGTTCGTTTCTATTCTTTGGTGGCTTCAGAGCCTCCTTGCTCTGATCCTAGCTGCTTAGCTAGTTTGGTTACTAGTGGTGGTTGGTTGTTTGGCTTGCTATAGTATGCTCGTTCGGTCTTTTGGGCGTTGCTCTTTGCCTTGCTTTCGTGCGCTTCCCCTCCGCTTGCTGTCTCAGGTGGGCTTTCCTAACGACGCCTGAGGTGCTTGTAGCTGCTGAGTTCGCTCCCCTGTTGCTTCAGTAGTTTCTCCCTAGTTTATCTAGTTGTAATTTGTGCTTTATTCTCGAGCTGTTGTTGATTCAGTGTACATAGGTTTTTTCTCTGCTTGTGTTTAGTTTTACCTCTGGTAAAGCCCCCACTGTAAACTATTGATTATTTATTTGATTGTCTGGCTGGAGTCTGCGGGCTCTATCCGTTTCATCAAAAACTTATTAATTAATCAATTAACCCTTTTAATGTGGATCCATGTACTGCCACGTGTTAATTACTATACTAGGAGGGCACAGTCCTGAAACACTTGATACGAACTGAGGGTCATTCGAACACCTAAAAAATGGCATGGCGATCTTTCCACCTTCGTACTACCAATCTCCTCAAATTCAGCGATCACCTCCGAAACCCTAACCCCTCCCTCCGTCCCAATCCTCGATTCTACTCTGATGCGCCGCCAATTCCAGCGCCGACGCCGAAGCCGGTGATTGGCAACGGCATCGACTCCGCGCTCCCGCCGCCGCCGCCTCCTCCTTTCCGGTCTTCGTTGAACGCCGACGAGGTCGCCAAGTTCGCCGCCATTGCCGAAACTTGGTGCTTCCTGCAATCCCTAATTTTGATTAATTTTATTTGAATTATGGGGATTTTAGGGTAATTTAAAGATGGGATTTTGGAATTTTAGGGTTCAAGTGATTGCAGTTGTTAGGATGAACAGTAGGAACTGGCATGTGTAATGCGCTTGTTTTTCTCTTTGTTTATCTCCTGTTTGATGATTGTCATCAATTTGGGATGTTGCTAATAATTAGTACGATGAATAGAGATAAAAGAGGAATTATTTGCCGTACTAGGCCACCTTTTGAAAATATTTGTGAATATGGGCCAGTTTCGAAATTATTAGCGCTCGTGGGCTACTTTGTGCTATGTCAACAAAGGCCGCTAATGAGAATAGCGGAATGTTCCTTTTAGAGGTCGCTAATGGGACTAGCGGTTTCTTTTAAAAAAAGAAATTGAAATTTTTGTTTACGGTTGCTATTCCTATTAGGGACCAAAACATATATGAAGTTGCTAATGTGATTAGCGACTTTCAATGAACTGTATTCCAACACTTAGCAAAATCTAGAAAGCTTTTGCTCTCTGAAAAAATAACAATCAGTTTATTTTTGAAACTAAGGTCGCTATTTGGAATAGCGACCTTAGTTGTACAAAGGTCACTATTCGGAATAGAGGCCTTAATTGTACTAAGGTCACTATTCCGAATAGAGGCCTTAGTTGTGTGACAGTTTTCAAATTTTATAAAGAACAAGGAGGAGTTTCCTACTGAGGTCGCTATTGCGAATAGTGATCTCAGTATACTAAGGTCGCTATTCTCAATAGTGACCTTAGTTAGGTGATTATTTTGCAAATTCTATAGAGAGCAAGGAGATTTAATCTTCCACCGAGGTCGCTATTCGGACTAGCAACCTTAGTTTAAAAATTTTTTCTTCCCAAGAGAGCAGAAGCTCTCTAGAAATAGGTAAGTGTCTCAATTCATTCATTTGAGGTCGCTAATTCCATTAGTGATCTCATATATACTTCGGTCGCCAGTGGGAATAGCGACAACAAACAAAAAATTCTAAATATTTTAAAATAGAGGCCCGATTCTCATTAGCGAATTTCAAAATGATGAGACTGCTAATGAGAATAGCAGTCGCTGCTGACGTGGCACCAAGTAGCCCACGAGCACTAATAGTTTCGAAACTGGCCCATAATTGCAAATATTTTCAAAAAGCGGCCTAGTACGGCAAATAATTCGATAACAGAGTATGTGTATTACATGTGTTGGAGCTTGAAGAGAGGCCAAACAAACACACCCTTCTCATATCTGAGTGATTCTTAAATTTTTTCCTATAGTAATTATGCTGATTTAAGAATGATTTTAAAGATGAGATTTCAGGATTCAAGTTATTGCGATGGTTAGGAATAGTAGTAGAAGTTTGCACGTGCAATTCATGCATTCTTAGGAGCAATAGTATGCATAGTGATTGTCATCAATTTTGAATGTTGCTTATAATTAGTACAAGAAATGGAGATAAAAATGTACGTGAAGTACATTTGTTTGAGCTCTAAAGGGAGACCAGAGAAACCCATCAGTTAGTTTTTGCTTATATTTTACTTGGCTAGTTGGCAATGTATATAGTAAGTTAGTAACCTTTTTATGTATATGGAATAAATAGGTGGGACTTTGAAGGACCTTTCAAGCCGTTACATTTGATCAATCCTGTTCGACTCTCTTTCATCCGCTCAACACTCTGCCGACACTTCAGGTTTGGTTATACACACTACTTGCATTCTAATCCGTGATGGTTATTTGATAAAACTGCTTATTTGGATTATATTTTAATATTTGTTCTGTTGAACATTTGATGAACTTCAGCCATCGGTGAATTACTATCCAACTTTATTAGTTGGGGTGCATGGTATCTAATTCATAGTAGCAAGGTTTTTTTTTTTAAAAAAAAATTTTTAAATTTTTTTTTTAAACGTGTATGTGCACTTTATTATCTTGTGAATTGATAATTCTTGGTTACAAGCATTAAATTTTCAATGAAAAGTTATTTCTTCTATCACTTTCATTATTTCACATAGTTTTTAGGTGTAGCTACGAAGGGTGTATTTGATTCCTTGCAAGTGAGTGTTGCAAGTGCAAAAATTAGTGTATAAATCACTTCTCATGATTGCATTCAATCATTGCATCTAAACTTTTAATTCAACTACAACTTAATACCATTTCCCGCCAAATTCTATATGTTAGTTTTGGAGGGTAAAGGTATTTGATTCAGAAGCTTTGGATGCGATGATTTGATACAACTATGAGATGTGATGTTTTAAATCAATATTTGCACTTCCATGTGCACTTGCAGGCAACCAAACAAACCTTAAATCCAAAATGTGATATGTGGAAGCGAGGACCCTTCTAGATTAATTAAAACTTAATCGTTGTTAAGAAAATAAATTGATATGATGGAAGTTAGGGGAGCAAAATGGTGTAGGGGTAGACTCAAACGATATTGGATAGAAGTTTTTAATAGGGATTGGAAAAGTGTTATTTTGACTAAGGAGGTGGCCTCAATAGAGTTGAGTGGAGGAAGATGCATGTAAACAGACCCTAAAAATTTGGGATAAAGGCTTTGTTGTGGTTATTGTATTATTTAGAAAAAACAATGAGACAGACTAGGTCTATGTTTTTGTTGATTTATATTTCATTAACTATTGAAGCAAGTTATGGTTTGATATATTTGAGTCCTTGTTTGCTTATGTCAAGGTCTGATATATCTTACTATGTAAGAAGAATTGGTTTTCTTGTGACAACCGTAAAACTTATCCCCTGCATTTCTCTAGAAATGCATTTGGTGAGTATTATAATTTTACCAATTTTTTTTAATGAAGTCCCTGTCTCGGGTGATTTGCAATCAATCAAGTTGCAGAGTATGATAGTATTCACTTCAGCATGTTGAATTTTCCTTGTGTGTATGTGGGCATTTATTTATGAGTATCATATTCGAATTGAAAGGTCTCATAGCTGGCTTTTAGTTTTTATGTTGTGTTCTACTTTGTCCGTGTCCCATATTCATATGAGAGCAATATATATTGTAAAAGACAATATGCACAGTAGTAAGCTGAGGGTGGTTTTCTCCCCTTTATGTTTGAGACATATCCAACCTGAGTGTTTCATAAGGTTTTCCTTTCCATCAACTAGTGTTACATTGTGTCTATTTCATATCCATATAAGTTCTACATGCAATGTTTTAAATTTCGGCCGATACGGCCGAAATTTTGTTTTGGCTAGCTTTATGAAATCACATATTTTATACTCCATATCGTTTTGAACCGAAATGTGTAGATTTCAGTCAAAATTGTTGAAATACCGGCCGAAATATCGGCCGAAATTGCTGATAAGTCTTTCAGTATACGACCTTAAGCTACGGTAATGCCCTATTGTTTGTGTATATGCAAAGTCAAGTAAGTCTATTAACTAATACATTTTTTCTAATCAATGCGAATTCAATTTAGTTATATACTTATATTACATTATCTTTTATACTGTTGTTAAATTATGCGAATATTTGCCGTGCTTGATTCATGTCATTAATTACATTATACAATAGTTTATATGATAAAGGACATGTTGAACATATAATATATTGTTTAGTAACAAAAAAATGTTTATTGAGTGTCCGAAATGAACAGCTGAGATGATCACATTTCCCCGAGATCTCCTCTGATATCTCTGATCCGAGACGAAACACCTCTTGCTGAGACGAATCTGAAATCCGAGATTTAAAACATTGTTTACATGTCTCCAAAAATCATTATACCCTTTAGCTTGAAGTAAAGGATCTCAAGTCTCAAGATTAACTTTGAAGCTAGTGCAGGTATGCACGTTTGTTCATTAGATATCGGAAGCATTTTATCTTACGTGGGTGTATTAGATTGGAATTTGAAAAGAATTTAAAAGAATGTGAAAATCCTAGTGTATTCAATTAAGATTTTAAAGGAGTTTATAAAAGTCACAGTGTATTCAATTGAGACTTTAAGTGATTCAATTCAATTCTCGGTGTATTCAATTGAGATTTTAAATGACCTCATTCAATTCTCGGTGTATTCAAAAAGTTATTGATTTTGGTAGAATTGAGAATTTGAAGGATTTAAATGGAATCTAGGGTTTGAGGTATAAATACCAAAAGCCTTTTCAATTCTCACCTTCTCTGTAGAAACTTTCAACTCATTTGTGATTCTTTCTAACCTTCTTCCTTCCCCCATAGTTGCATCCCAAAACCCCGAAATCCCCTAAACATCCTCGCCGAAATCCCCAAACCACCTTCGCAACCCCCCTCGCGATGACGTGAAGATGAAGTATGAGGGTGGGGCGGACACGTGGGCGGTGGGGTGCGGGTGCGGGTCGAGGGACGACAATGGGGAGAGGATGGTGGCGTGCGATGCGTGCGACGTGTGGCATCACACGAGGTGCATCGGGATTCAGGATGAGGAGCCGGTGCCGCAGCTGTTTCTGTGTGGAGGGTACGGGACTGAGATTCTGAGGGTGGCCAGGGAGGATGGGAAGATGAATTGGGGTAGCGGCAGAGGGGAATCTTCGTGATCGTGAGGACATAGATCTCAGGGTCAGGATGATGTGGAGGAAGGACGGGTTTGGTTTTTTCAATGGCGGTTGGAGGTTTGTAGGAAAAACGATGATGATTCTTTCTTTGTGTTGTTGTGAAAGGTGTTAATAATTGGTTCTGAACAAGGCCCGGTGGTGTTAATAATTGTTGAGTGTGTGTGAGATGTTGTTGTAATGGGGGCTCATACAGACTGTAGATAAATGATGGGTACCCAATTGCTTTTTTAAATGAGAGGAGAGCATCCACTATCCCACTATCCTCCGTAATTTTTCGTTATTGGTTTTTAAAGTTAATAGGTTATCCATGCATATGTGATAATTTATGCCAATAACTTGCGCAGTGTCTGATGTTTATTCGTACTACTCTTATGAGTATGACAATCTTGTGTAGGAAATGAACTAACTATAAAGTCTATGAAATTTCAATTATCATGGAATTCCTTCGAATTCCATCAAATTCATAATAGAATTCCATCAAATTATTTTAAAATCCTTATAAATCTCATTCAAAGTTTTAGGTGAATTCCCCATAAATTCCTTAAATACTGGGATTTTCAATTCTTTTAAAATCTTTTGAAATCTCAATCCAATACTCCTGTTAGTATAGTTCACTAGTTCTTATTGCTCGTGCCTATAGTGAGTAGGTTGGTTGTTAAACTTATGAACTGCCTAATCAGTCATGCTAGACATCTTAGTATAGTGAACTAATTTGATCCTGCGTGCGAGTTGGTCACTTGTTAAACTTATGAATTGCTTTTTGGCTGATACACTGATGCTCTTGTATAGCAATGCTAGCTAAGCAGCAGGGACATGGTCATGTTGCCACATCATACGTTGGCACACGAATACTTTATTGGAAATTCGTAGTGAAGTGTTGAATACATGTGCTATATGCAGATATTCTATTCATACTTGACAATTTATATTTTCGTGCTTCATAGATGTGTATTCATAGTGCTGGTTGTCATTAATATACCAATCGATCTCATAGATACACAAATATACATGTTTTGAAACCATGACAGCAGAGCAACAACAATCACATATGCTTCGATGGGTTTAAGAGTCAGTCTTTTATAATTTACAAGGTATTCGCACGTTATTACATCTCTCTTGTACCTGTACACAAAGTTACTACATCTCTCTTGTACCTGTACACAAAGTTAATCACTATCCTGTAGTGATGTTGCAAGACCACTGAGAGCTGTAATACATCTCAAAATTCTTAAGCTTCAAAGAAATGTCTTCTTTCATGCTTTATTAGTTCATTTGTTGAAATTTGATTTATGATTTTCTATATGGACTTTGCATATAATTGAATGGAGTCCAATTTGTAAAATTTTACATTGAGGTGGAATTTTGAATAGAAAATGTAGTTTACCTGTTGTTTAGAATAGCAGTCTTACCTGTTGTTAAGGCCACATATCAATACTTTTGTCAGGACAATGGTTGAACTTGAAGTGTTTATGGTGCGAAATTTGGAAGGTTGTGATTCAGATGATGCCTCTCCTGAGTGTTATGTCTAGAGATCAACAATTAACTATTGATCTAAGTCTATTTGTTCACAGATTTAGGTAGTGTTTGGCCCAGGGCTAGGCAGTTAAAATCGGTTTTTGGAACTAATCGGTCTAGGAGCGATTAGTGATTAATCGGTTAATCGGAAAATAATCGGGGATTAAATCGGAAAAATTGTTATATATATAATTAAAAAAAGATATATCTTCATTATGTAGCAACCCTAAATCCTAACAAAAAATTATTATGAAAATATCAAATAGGAACATATAGTTATAGATAAAAAAAGTACTTAGTTTGAGCTGAGTTTGAATTTTGGATGTGGGTTGGGTCGGGTTTGTTGGTGGGTTCCATCAAATAAAAACAATCGGAGAAGAAGAGCAGTGCGAGCAACAAGAGGAGCAAATGCGGACCGGGTCAAGTATACGATGGTAAGAGGTAGCGACGATGGTTCGGGTTTAGGTTTGCTAGAGGAAGAAGAAGAGAATCAGTTTAGGTTTGGATTTTAAGATAATCAGTTTAGATTTGGTTTTGCGCGAGGAAGAAGAGAGTGGCGATATATCGAATTTGGGTTTGCACGAGGACCAGAAGCGGTTTGAATTTTAAATTTGAATTTTGAATTTGGGTCGGATTGAGCCCAAATAATGCAAACAAGCATAAAAATTAGAGAAGAAGATTTAATCGGTTAATCGGTCATTTGAAATCGGTCGATTAACCACTAATCGGCCGATTAATCCCGATTAAATCGCTAACTATTGAAATATTATAAATCGCTAAAAAAATAATCGCTTAAGTACCGATTAGCGATTAATCGGGGATTAATCGGGCGTAATCGGGGATTTTAACTGCTTAGGGCCCAGCTTAAAATTAGCTTATCTTCTTCTTTAGAAGGAGAAGCTGGGCCAAACACTTATTTTGAAAAGCCCAAAAAAAGTAGAAGTAGATTATTTTTTATTAAGAAAAGGAGCTCCAAAAGAAGCCCTGCATATCGATTTCTGGCTTCTCCTTTTCTTCTTTTTCTACCCGTTCTCTTTTTTTTACCCAAAACCAAAGATCAAAAAAATTTCCCTTCCCCTTCCCCTTCCTCCATTCCCTCGCCGAACAGTTGACTCCGCACTTCCTCGCCGCCCTTCCTTGACCGGGGTCGAACCACGCCGCCGTCGAACCACCGCCACCGCCGTCGTCGAACCTCGCCGCCCTTCCCCTGCCCCTTCCCCTTCCCCTTTTAGATCTGTTCCTTGAAATTGATTTATTTGGAACTTTTAGATCTGTTCCTTTTAGATCTGTTCCTTTGATACTTCATGCTGTGTTTCTGTTTGTTCTGAGCTTACAAAATTTGATACTTCATGCTGTGTTTCTGTTTGTTCTGAGCTGCCAAATTTGGATACTTCATGACGTGTTTCTGTTTGTTCTCAGAAGACAATTTGATACCTCATGCTCTGTTTGTGTTAGTTCTGAGCTTACAAAATCTGATACTTTATACTCTGTCTCTGATTGTTCTGAGCTTACAAAATTTGATACTTCATGCTGTGTTTCTGTTTGTTCTGAGCTAACAAATTTTGATACTTCATGATGTGTTTCTGTTTGTTATCAGAAGACAAAATTTGATACTTCATGCTCTGTTTGTGTTAGTTCTGAGCTTACAAAATTTGATACTTCATGCTCTGTCTCTGATTGTTCCGAGCTGACAAAATTTGATACTTCATGCTCTCTCTCTGATTGTTCTGAGCTTACAAAATTTTGTACTTCAAAAACTTAAATTAAGTATAAAAGTAGCTTACAATTGATATCTTATGCCAAACAACTTCTAGCTTAAAAGTAGCTTTAAATTTAAAAAAAAGCTGACTATCCAAACAGCTTTAGCTTTTAATTTCAAAGCTCTACTTTCTAGCTTCTCCTTCTGAAGTAGCTTTAAAGCTTAAAAAAAGCTAGGCCAAACGCACCCTTAGTATGTTCTCTCTGTTTTCTGCTCCTATTCTTTGTTAACATGGACCTTCTAGGACATTTTCGCAGCCACCTTGTCCCAATTTCATGTACCATTGTTGTGCACTTTAGAGAAACTTCAATCGTAAAAATCATATCGGCGATGAACGATCCCCCCTAAAGATACATATCAGCCATGAGAGGTCTCCATTGTCATTAATAACACTGAAGCCTTTAAATATGTTGACCTACATTAAGGCTGGCAACGGGCTGGGTTTGGGCTGGACTCATAAAAGTCTGAGCCCGAATTCTGAAATTGGGCCCAAGCCCGACCCGAATTCTGAAATTGGGCTTAAAATTTTGGGCCCGGGCCCGATTAGACCTAAAAAAAAGGTCGGGCCTAGGCCCAAACTAATTATGTGCTTTAAATATTGATATGGAAAATCGGAGCCACTAGATCTCAACATGCATCTCTAAGCTTCTCAAAGGCAGAATGGTAATTTTACAGAAACTACAAGCCTACAAGAAGAATATGGGCCGTTTCTAAGCCCATCAACCTAACCAGATTCACAACTATGACTTGCGGCCTAAGAAAGACAAAATTTCAACTAATTACAGATGTTAGACAAATCCCCCAATCAGAAATTAAATAACTAATTCTATCAATTAACTGGGGGAATCTTCAAAGATACTTTTCTAGGATCTTCTTTAACTGATTCCTGACCTATAAATATTTTCCCCCCTCATTCAGTAAAGGGTAATCAATCTTTTGCCCCAAAATACTCTACTCTTTTTTTGAGTTACTGACTTGAGTGTCGGAGGGTCTTTCGCCGGGGCCTTCCCTGGTGCTTAGACTTCGTGTAGGTTCGTTGGACGCCTTCGGCCGGCCAATTCTAGATTTGATCGACGGTTCAGACTGTGAGTTTTTTCCTCAAAATCCGAATTCGTCATCTTATTACTCCCACACCGAAAAAGTCAACAACAAATATATAATTTTCTAATATTAACATAACCACATCTAGAATATTTCTTCAAAAATAAAAACATCTTGAGTACTACATGATTAAAAAACATCTCGAGTACTACATGATTAAAAAAACATCTTGATTAATATTTGTAAAATTATCTAATTTTGTTTATTTATATCCTTATACTATATTTATAAGGTATCAATTTTCTCTATATAAACTATAATACTCATTTCAATTTATACAAATGAATGTATATTGGAAAAGAAAAAAAATTATACGAATGAATACACATGATTCTTAAAAATAATCATGACTATACATAATATTAACATATTTTTTATGCTTATGTATATATATGCAATCCTATGTAGGGCTGCAAACGAATCGAGCTATTCGCGAGCTATTCGGCTCGAGCTCGGTCAAAGCTCGACTCAACCGAGCTCGAGCTCAAAACCGAGCTCGTTTCGTAAACGAGCCGAGCTCGAGCTTGAATTTTTTTTTTTAGGCTAAGCTCGCGTGTTATTCAGCTCGAATATGGTCAAAGCTCGGTCAAAGCTCGGCTCGAACCGAGCTCGAGCTTAAAATTGAGCTCGTTTCATAAACGAGCCAAGCTCGAGCCTGAAGGTATTCGGCTCGGCTCGGCTCGATTGCAGCCCTAATCCTATGTATACATGGACATGTAGTTACACAAATTTGATCCGGGTCTGTTGGGCCTAGATACTTGAGCCCGTGCCCGAGCCCGCCGGCCCGAATTTTGTTCTTGCCTAAAAAGTTGAGCCCGAGCCCGACCTGAATTGGTAAATGATTAGCTCAAGCCTGTAAATAACCGGGTCGGACCTAGTTGGGCCGCGGTGAGGTTCGGGCCTATTGCCACCCTTCACCTACATGATTACAAATTAGTCTGTCCTATGGTTGCATGATAACTTAGCAAGGAGATGTCAAGTGTTTGAATCACTGCAACATCATATTATATGAGGCATTTTGTGATATTTCTTTTATTATATGAGGCTTTATATGATATTTCTTTTAGTGACTGGTTACCCGTTACTAAAGGGCACATTGCAAAGATGTAAATAAATTTCACCTTTGGTGGAGAAAACTCCACCATATTCGTAGTTTGTTAAAGGTTATATTCATCTTCTCTTTTCTATCAGTAGTTCGCCACATTGCTTCTCCTGCCTTTTCCCTATGTAACTTGCAATCTCACCTGCTTATGTCATTATGTTTTTCAACTCTACCCTGATGGGGATTATGTCCTTTCTTATTCTGCCTCTTCGAAGTCCCTTCATACTGTTTTGTGACTGAAGTTTTGGCTTCATCTCTTTTTGCAAATTTGATGGATAATAGCAATTTCATGTTTTAGTTGTCTGAAGGTGTTCCTCTCTAATTTTCATATATCATTTATCGTAGTAGTGGTCTTGTTAGCTTTATTTTTGTTTAATTCCTTTTTCAAGTTTGCTTGACTATAGTTTCTGTCATTGGTGAATGCATATGCTTTTCAATAAAACTTGGGATGAAACAAAAATACTATTTTGCGTATTTTATATTTTTGGGTACTATGTGTCGTCTTAATATATACGTAACAGTTATCATCTTACTCCATGTTTTAAGCTATAATAATTTGAAAAGTGTTCTAAATATGGAATATGTAGAGTAGTAATTAGTTAAGAAAACTTACATGCTCATATTTTCAATAAAAAAACTAACATGTTATCATTTGATGCTTACAATTTTTTTTTTTGGGTTTCAGGAAAGATCCATACTGTGCTAGGCCTTTTGAAGGGTTAAGGATTATTGATGTTGGATGTGGTGGTGGAATTCTCTCAGAGGTAGTTTCTCTCAAATCTTATATGTTCAGTTATCAATTTTTCAAATTTTAAGTTTTATGTTTGTACGCATCTAAGCCTTCCTATAATGGGATTGGGCTATGAAGTATGGGTCCTCAAATATATTAAAATAAACAATTATGTTTCAACTTTATACCAGGTTATAAATACAATTCTAATGTTTCAAAATTTCTTATAGCTAGACTTAGACCAGTAAATGAAACCAGATAGCCCAAGGTTATTAGAAAATAAGTATAAAATAGTTGCACATGCTTAGACCAGTAAATGAAACCAGACTTAGACCAGTAATGCTTAGTTAGATAAGTGTTCTTATAGCTGTACTTAGTTGGCTAGTTGGGTTGGTTTTTAAATTTTTGAATAAGATCAATGTGATTATAAAATCCAAAGACTCACATGCTTTGTGTATAAAGGGACATAAATTTTGCAACACTAGAATTAAGATTTGATCTCAAGTTTTTTCATTACTCAAGTGTTCCTTATTGGACTCCTTAGGACACTTATCTAAGCAATAGACCTAAAATCATTTACTGACCTGGTTGACTGCTATTTCCTTCACCAACGGATGATGTGGGAGCCGACTTAGAAGGTCTTACCAATTCTTCCTGAGTGATTCTAGAACTATAAGTGGTACCCAAGTAGGAAAAAGTCTGAGAAATCACCTCTACTTATATCTACATTAGTCTATTTATTGTTTATGGGCGGGACTAATATTCGGTCCTTCTTACACCCCCTTAGTGAAATTCAATCACTCAAAAGGAGCAAAAAAGGGTAAACTATAAGTCTATAACCCAATTTTTTTTGCAAACTAGTACAGTTGACAAATTCTTGAAAGTAGCAAAAAAGGTGGACTATAGCCCGGAAAGGCTTGCTAAAATAGTGATTTTTTGAATTTTGTGTGTGAAATTGGCCAATAACTGTAGACTATACACAAGTTTGCCAAAGCATTGAAATTCAAGATATCTCGAAATTAACAAAAAAGGGTGAACCACCCACGATGGGCAGACCCTTATAGAAGGGTGTGGGGTCAGCTGACCCCACACCCTTTTTAAAACAAGAAAGGTATGTAGTTCTCAGACTTGTGGAATTTTCAAATTCATAGGGGTTGCATTGCAACATGACCCCACATCCATCCACTATCCACTCCTACGGTGGTATACATATCTGTTGATTACTAGTAAAATTATATTCTGACCCCATTTTTGACCATCAATTTTTATAGTTTTTGACGATTTCTTATACACTGAAAACCCTCATTCTTAAGAAATTTCTGAAAACTTACTTCCATTTATATTAGTGAACAGAACTTTTAGGATAAAAATCCACTTGTGGAAATGTCCTTTTTTCTTCTTCCAATTTTTATAAAAAATTTGTATTGATTTTACTGAATATATACTATAATGTTTCTATTTACATTGCAATATTTTTCTTATGGCAATAATTTTTTGGTAAAAAAAATATTTTGCTTTGTTAAAATTTACTCTTTTTTGAATAAAATTGTCTCTCCCTTTTAAATTAAAATAAAGTAAAACAAAAGATAAAGTTTCTATAGGCTTTTATGTGCTTTGCGATGCAAAAAATTAGTGCAATATAGTTAGCTCAACTTATTACTTTATCAATATTTTTTCTTATTATATTTTGACCCCACACACTAAAATTTTCTGGGTCTACTGCAACTCACATAAACATGGCCAAAATAGTGAAATTCAGAAGATCTCAACATTCGCAAAAACAATGGACTATATTCCAGAAAAGCTGGTTAAAATATCGAATTCTCAAATTTCTTGAAACCGAAAACAATGAACTACGACCCACAAAAGTTGGCCTAAGCATTGGAATTCAAGGTTTCTCAAAACCTTCTAAGAGCTGTGGATTATATAGCTCACTAAAGTTGCCTAAAATGGTGAAATTAAGAATCTCTCCAAGTTTGTCAAAAAACAGTGGACTAACGACATTTACAGTATTTTTTCCTTTTCTATTTACAAAATGTTCATGTAGTCAACAACCACAGATAAAGGTCCAAAATATATAATAATAATAAAATTATAACGACACATAAAATTTCAAATTCAAATGGTCCTTTGAAAGTGCAAAGGGTTTAGAGGTGAGCCCCTTTTGCTAGTGAGCAAGTGGTTAGGTGTTCGAATCCTACATGAATTATACACTTACGTTAACAATAATAAATTTCTTAACTGAACTCACTATATACTTTGTTATTGTTAATTATAAATATACTAATAACAATAGTCTATGGTTCCTTAATCTACTAGACCTAATTACCTAAAAAGTTGAAAGCTGCAAAATATATACTTTCTCTGTATGTTTGTACATTTTTAATGACACTCATCCTCCAGTAGGAAGATATAAACGTAAAATTATATAGAGCACATGGTATTTCCTTATTTACTGCCCAAACAAGTTAAAAGGATACATTCAATGTAATTTGTTGGTGAGTAATCCATATGCTTCTCTTTCTGTGCAATCAAATGGGGAGCAGCTTGTTGTTCGTGTTTGCTTTTACCCTTATTTCCCCCCTTCTACCGCTGTTGCGGCTCGCTGTTTTTCTTAGGTGGCTCCTTGTTTTCCTTAGGTACATTTCTTGAGACAAACTGCAGCCTAGGATAGAGACACATCAGCTTTCTTGTTTCTTGGTCAAATGCTCTCACACAAAAATACCCATCCAAGAAGCACACTTGTATTCTTTCCGAAGAAAGACCTTGACAATGATGTTACAGAGATTCCAAACCAAATAATTAGCCTCTTTAGTCTCCATAACCAATGCCTAGGAACATTATTTGTCCCAAGACTCAGCTCATGGTCTGCAAATACCGCATTAACTTGAAAATATCTGCTACTTAGAGGGAATCTTCCTGTATTTGTTGTTCGATGCAGAATCAGAAGTGTTCCTCTGACCATTTGTGCTTGGCTTCACGTATGACGTAGCGTCCAAAGCACATGTTCTCATTGCAAAATTTACCTGTCTTGGTAGTTTCAACATGTTTTAGGTGGTTCAATCGATTGTGTAGCTTCACCTGGACTCCATATGGACAATGCTCTTCTGGTTCTCTTTGTTCTAGTCTTCCAAGGAGCTCATACAAATCTTCAAGTTCATAGAGTAGACTAAATGCTATGTACGAAGGCGGCTCACATTCTTTAGTTGTGAATACACATTCAACTAAACCTTTTAGGATGTGCGTAATTTAGAATGAGACTTATATCCTCAATAATAGCATCCCTACATATTCTGAAGAGTTTGGACAAATTCATAGCTTTATTTCATGAAAATCAAATTGTCTCTTTGATGTAAACTCAACTCTGAATAGAGAATTTTCATGAATATTAAAAGATTAAGTTCACCAACACGTAATGCATATTAAGTTATAAATTATAACTATTAATTGGTTTGATGGATTTTTAAGATGTGAAATAGTTTAACAAGCCCAATTAAAAGTTCAATCCTATCAATCAACAGTAATACTTAATCGTTCTTAGCACGTAAGATATTCAATAAAGATTTGTACACTAATAGGCAAGTAGAACACACTCAATATTTGTGGACAACAGATAAATCAAATAATATTATAGAGATGATAGATGGCATCACAAATAAATAAGAAGTGGAAAGAATTTATCGGGGTTGCAGATTGTGTGTAGTTGCGATGGAGGAGGTTGTGGTGCAGGCGGTGATCGGCAGAGGTTGCTAGCATCTACGGCGGTGGTTGCGGGATGGTCAGGTGCTGCGGTGGTCAGAGGTCGGGTTGCAGGCGTGACCTATCGACGACAGTGGTGGAAGTCGAGGTTAGGTGTAGTTGACGGAATTGCAAGGGCTGGCTTCGGGATGGTGGCAGGAGAGGCGAGGAGGTGTTTCGTGGATGGGTTCGATGGCGAAGAGGAAGGGAAGAGGAAGAGTCGGGGTGTTGGGTTTGGCTGCAGAGTCGATTAAGGCGACGAGGGTGGTGGTGGAGGGACGACGGGGTGTGGGGGTGTCGGTGGTAGGTGGTCGACGGTCGGGGAGACAGGGAAGAAGAAGAAGAAGATGGTGGAGAAGAGGGGCTAGGGTTTGGAGTTGGGATTAGGGTTTAGGATTTTAATTTGAAAATTTGGGGGTAGTTTTAGAGTTTATCACAAACCCTAAAATTATATCTCAATTGTCTCACACAAAAGAGGATGAAGAGCAAAAACTCAAACACAACAATTTTTTTAATCAAGAATATCATTCTTTCTCATTATTCTCAAGGCCTATATATAGGCTCAAAACAAATCTCAAACAAATCTAAAACAAATTTCTCAATTAAATCTCTCAAATAAACTACATATGGCTAAATCTCAAAATAAAAATAAAACAGATTTGATGTCCTCATCAGTCTTACACTGCCAGATATTTTATTATTGTTAGCCGCGTCTTTATAATTCACTTGGTCAATTCCATCGACGTTCTCACAAGTATTAATAGGTTTGCACCAGTATCTGTATTAGCATTGATATTAGGATTATCTTTTGATTGTGCAGAAAATTTTGCAGCAAGGCACATGAATGCAAAACTTGAATGAGGTTCAGAAATATTTTGTGTAAAAAATCTGCCAACTACAAAGTCCACGATAGATCCCTTCCACTTAGTGAATTTCCTATGACCTACGACACTCATTTTTTTGATGAACGAGTCAATTCATTGTAAAAGGGCTTGTGTTTCTCCTTCTCACTTCATATCAATTTCTATCCCCTTGCCCGCATTACTGCTTATTCTTCTTTTGCAAATCCCATATTCTTTCTGAATCAAGTTCTAGATGAATCTCTGGACTAACTTCTGTCTTTTTGTTATGCACGAATGGAACCACCATTCTGGTGCGAGCACAAGGGATAAACATTTTTAACATCATCATTCATATTCGAACTCATTAGTCTTTCAATAACACAATCCATATGATCTATGTTTAGTACGTTTATTCTTTTCTTGGATCTTCTCAATGTCTTTCTACTGAAGAAGAATGGGAAGATGAAGAAGAAGATGAACAAGCAAATTTACAGCAAATATACTTCGGTTTCTATAGTGCAGTGAACCATTCTTCATCTGCAAAGGTGAGAACTTCAGAAGTATAACTAAAGAGTTTTCAGTGCTCCCAACCTTTGTTCTCTTCTTCTGTACCCCTAAAAAGCTTGGATTCTGACCAACCAAGCTCTTTATTCTCATCATTGGTTTCTTTCTCTTTGCAACTATAAAAAACAGCTGACTAAGAAATACTTCACCAATTTTATTGGTTTCATCATATATCTTGCAGTCATCAACAAAATTCTGTTTACTTTTTCCTACAACAACTTCACTACCTTCAAAGATTTGTCGCAGTTGTCTGTAGCATTCTGGCCATTATTCCTCGTCGCAAGTTTCTTCAAGTCTTCCAACTCTGCTCCAAACTTGCCCTACTCTTATATTCATGCCTTGAGACTGATTTCTTGTCTTCATTTCGTGAGGAGAGCTATTTCAAGAGTTAAATTATTTTTCTTTGCTATGCGAACGTAGGTCTTAATACCACAGGTCTATTAGTAGGTTTAGGATCATCCTTTTGAGGAGTCGTGTTCAAGCATGTTCCTTAGTTTTCTTCTTCACATGGTAAACATGACTTGATTCTCGAATTGGGTTGCTAGTAGCTAGTCCAACAATTCACCCAAATCAACACCCTTAAGATTATTTCCAGTGTTCAAGCCACTATTCTTTTCAGCAAGTTCCGTCAAATTATCTAATTCTACCTATCCTAGCCATGTCTTACTAAGCATTCTCTTAAAATCATCTTGATATGGACAACTTGTCATCATAGCACGAGGAATATATATTCTCATAATCCCCAAATCAAAGTCCAAATGATATCGCATTGCCTTCCTTGAAGGGACCGATCTATCTACACCTCCATCTTCTTTCTTCTTTCTTCTCCTTGCGATCATACTTCCTCTTGACGCTCGATGTTTTTGATGTTTTGGCAGGGGTTTTTTCGATGCATTGGCTGGTTTTGGTTTAGTTTTATTTTATCACCTTGGGCATGAACCTCTTCATCTTGGGTTTCTTATTTCGTGGGGATTTGTTCAAATTAAAGCCTTTGTTTTCTTCTTATTTAGGTTGATGAACAAATTCTTGATCCATAGGTGAACTTGTTGATGGATTGCTTTTTACTTTCTCCACATCTGAATGAAGGAGTTGTCTTGCTCATTAAGAGTTATGATTTGGGATATTTATCTAAAGCAAACCCGAGAAGTTGTAATCCCCATCATTTTTCAAAATCGAACCATAATCTACAATCTTTGCAAGCGAAAGAACTAAATTGGCAATTTTGAATCTTAAATCCCCAAATTTTCTGTCCAGATATAGTAGAGATTTGGAGGTGGAAGAAATGAGTCCTTTAACCCACAAAAAATTGAGAAATAGTAGAATTAAAATCTTTCGAATTCGGCAAAAAATGTGCATAATTAAACTTAGCCAAAATAGTGAAGCTCGAGTCTTTTGAAATTGACAAAGAACATGTGGACTATATATAGCCCACTAGAGTTGGCTCAAATAATAAAATTTCGAAATCGGCCAAAAAATAGTGAACCATAACTCACAAAAGTGAATTAAACCACTAAAATTCAACATATTTGAAAATTTACCAAAGCACTGAATATGAAAATATATCGAAAACGGCATTAAATAGTGGGGTATTGAATTTTAGAAGTTATCAAATCAGCAGAAAAGGTGAACTATTTATTAGCTCACAAAAAATTACTAAAATAGTGAATTTCCGAATTTCTTAAAATTAGTACTATAACTCATAAAACTTGTGCAGAACATTGTGTCACAGTTTCTCGAAATCGACTAACATGGACTATAACCTAAAATAGTAGAATATTGGTGAAATTCATATTTTTTCAAAAATCATGGACTAACTATTTAGAAATAGTGTTTTAAAATTCGGCCTAGGCGGCGGCGGTTCCCAGGCAACTCACCTAGGCCTTGGGCGTTTGAAAAAATTGTCTGGCCGGCTTGGCGGGTCTGGGCGGTGTTTGGGAGGGCTAATCGGGCTTTAGGCGATCTGGGCGATTTATTGGGTTGGGTGGTCTGGGCGGATCCGGAAAAACTGTTTTTTTCTTCTTTGTTATTTACACACCACAGTGAAGGATCAGTGGTGGAACCGTGGAAAGAAGAGGACTGTTAGCACTGCCATTGTCCATTCCATTATGATCTTGATATTGGGCATACTCGGTGTTAAGTAGTCTTAGTTTTAGTCACACGTCTGAAATAAACTTAGAATTAATCCTTGTACCCTCGTATATATATAAGAGGTAGTGTATTTAGGTTATGAGTATCCAATAAAGTATTCTTTTCAGATTCTATACTATTAATTTAACATAGTATCAGAGCTGAAAAAATACGCAAAAATATTCCACAAAAATTAGGGTCTCTCTCTTAGTCTAAAAAAAATCGAAAAGGAGAGAGACCAGCACTGTTCCTTTTTCTCCTTCCTCTACACTCTACAGGCAGCCGCCATCAAAACCCACTAACCCTAGCTCCTTCCACCCGCCGCCACCCTCTCCATCAATCCATGTCGTCGCCGCTGTGCCCTACACCATCATCATCAACCTCATCCTCAACAACTCCGGAAACCCTCCACATCCCGGACGTGCCACCATCCTCCGACGTCGACGACCTCCAGATCCCTCACTCCCCGCATCCCGACCCTCGCCGTCGTCCCCTTCCCGCTCCTCCAGATCCGACTTGCTTCTCCACCTACAGTTCCACCCTACTCCTCTCCTGAACCCGCATTAGATCCGCCACCCGAAACCGCACCCCTGTAACCTTCTCTTTCTCTTTTCCTGTTTCAAAAAAAAGTTGAAAAAAGTGAAAAAAATTCAATGCCTCGCGATGTGTGCTCTTATGTGATGCGTGCCGGTTTTTGATGCCCTCTTCACTCATTTGTCTAACCCATTTTCTCCTTCAGATCTAATCTAGATCTGCTCTTATGACGATTTTCAATACTTCAATGGTGATCTCTTCTCCTCCATCGGTGAACCCTTATTCTTCCACTGCTGCTTCTACGAATGAGTCAACCTCCTCCCAATCTATTATTTCTGCTGAAGCGTACCAACCATTCTGCAACTTGCTGCCCCCTCCATTTGGTAACTCTATTCACTCGGGTAATGTGTGTCATGTTTCCTCACATTAATGGATAACTGATTCAGGTACTTCTGAACATATGACTCCTTTATCGCTTTCTTCATATTCTTTGCGTCCAAATTATCATGTGCGTATTGCTGATGGCTCACTTGTCTCTGTTGAAGGGGTGGGCAATATCTCTCTTACTCAGGACATTCATCTTACATCGGTTTTGCATATTCCAAACTTTCCTAATAGCTTATTATCCGTTCCTAAACTTTGCAAAGATTTAAACTGTTCAGCGATATTTTTCCTTCTCATTGTGTGTTTCAGGCTACTATGACGAGAAAGGTGATTGGTAATGGTTGTGAACAACATGGTTTATATATCTTGGATTCTCCAGTCTCGACATTATTTTCTTCTGCTGATCCTGAATTATGGCACCGCCGACTGGGACATCCTTCCTCTACAACCCTCAAACACTTAGTTTCAGGTTGTGAGCCTTCATTTAAGGTATCCTGTGAGTCATGTGAATTAGGTAAACATAATAGAGTTTCCTACCTAAGACGCATCGATAAACGTAGTGAACATTTGTTTGATTAAGTGGATTTTGATGTTTGAGGCCCTATTGGTTTTCCCACATTTAATAACTATCGTTATTTTGTTACGTTTATTGATGATTTATCTTGAATGACGTGGTTGTTTCTTTTGAAAGATCGTTCTGAAGTATTTAAAGTTTTTCAAGAATTTTTTTTCGAGATACAAACACAATTTGGCACAACTCTCAAATGTTTTCGTTCTAATAATGCTAAAGAATACATGAGTTCTCATTGTCAACAATTTTTTTCTCAACATAGAATAATTCACCAAACTTCTTGCGCCTACATTTTTTTCTCAACATAGAATAATTCACTCAACAAAATGGAGTGGCAGAACGCAAAAATCAACAGTTACTTACCATTGCTCGCTCTTTGATGTTTGAAATGAAGGTCCCCAAGTTTTACTGGAGTTTTTCAGTTCTCACTGTATGTTTTCTTATTAATAGAATTCCTACTCTTATTCTTCAAAATCAATCCCCATTCAATCTGGTATTTCCATCTAAAAATCCATTTTCAGTACCACCTTGTGTGTTTGGTTGCACTTGTTTTGTTCAAAATCTCCATCCTGGCACTGATAATCTTGACCCACGTGCTACTAAATGTTTTGGGTATTTTCGTTTTTCGAAATGTTATCTTTGTTATTGCCCTTCCTAGGAAAAAAATGTTTACCTCAGCGGATGTTTCTTTTTTTGAACATATCCCTTCACACAATCCTGATTTATCGAGGGCGGTTGTAGAGTCTTGATTTTCCACCCCCACCACCCCTACCACCCCACCAACAATAACGCCTTCCCCACCACCGCTACCGTCATCGCCTCCGCCACTTCAGGTTTATATCTGAAGATGTCAGACTCGTTCAGACTCAGCCATCCAAGATGTACCCTCTATTGGTCAACCAGTGCCAACCACTTTTATCGGTAATATCCCTAACACAGATGATTTATTTCTTGCTCACCGTAAGGCTAATCATTCTTGCGCTTGCTATCCTATTACCTAGTTTGTTTCTTTTTCTAAACTGCACAGATCTTTTCGAGCCTTTATTTCTTCTTTGGATTCCATCTTTATTCCTAAAAACATTCAGGAAGCACTCAAGCACTCTGGTTGGACAACAACCATGAATAAGGAAATGCATGCTCTTCAGCAGAATGGTACTTGGCAGTTGGTTCGCCTCCCTGTGGATGGTAAAATAGTTGGTTGTAAATGAGTATTCACTATCATACATAATCCTGATGGCACAGTTGACTACCTCAAAACTTGCCTTGTTACTAAAGGTTATTCATAGGAATTTGGTGTCGACTATGCTTGACAGTTGGTTCGCCTCCTTGTGGGTGGTAAAACAGTTGGTTGTAAATGAGTATTCACTATCATACATAATCCTTATGACAGTTGACCACCTTAATACTCACCTTGTTACTAAAGGTTATTCGTAGGAATTTGGGGTCGACTATACAGACCTTTTCCCCGGTTGCAAAACTCACTTCTGTACGTGTCCTTATCTCTCTTGCATCAAATTGTTCTTGGTCCCTTCATTAGTTTGATGTCAAGAATGCATTTCTCAATGGAGTCTTGAAAGAGGTTGTGTATATGCAGCAACCTCCTGGCTTCGAGTGTCAGGAGGAGAATCTTGTATGTTCGCTCAATTTTTTTTAATGGCCTCAAACAGTCTCCACGAGCTTGGTTTGAGAAGTTTGGCAAAACTGTGTGCTCTTATGTGTTTCTCAAGATGTAAGGCAAGCCATTCTCTCTTCATAAAGAAAGGAAACAAAGACATTGTTATTTTGTTAGCTTATGTTGATGATATCAATCACATGTAGTGATTACCAAGGTATTGCATACATCAAGCCACGGTTAGCTCAAACCTTTCAAATAAAGGATCTTGGTCCGCTTCGATATTTACTTGGCATTGAGGTTGCACGCACAAATGATGATATATTTTTTTCTCAAAGAAAGTATGTCCTTGATATTCTTATCGAGATAGGAATGTTGGGATGTCACCTCAGTGATACACCTATGGATCCCAATATTAAGCTATCCTTATTCTCCAATGATACATTGTTCTCTGATCCAGGACGATATCGCAGGCTGGTTGGCAAACTCATATATCTTTCAGTGACTAGGCCAGATATTGCCTTTGCAGTTAGTCGAGTCAGTCAGTTTATGCATGCACCGACTATCACTCATTGGGAAGTAGTGGTTCACATTTTTCCCTATCTTAAGAAAGCCCCAGGGTAAGGACTTCTCTTCAGGCCCGATGAATTTTTTTTACGAGGATATTCTAATGCTGACTAGGTATGGTTGATTTATGATAGACAATCTACTAGTGGATAATTCGTGTTCTTTGGAAGTAATCTGGTATCTTGGAAAAGCAAGAAGCAACCTATTGTAGCTAAATCAAGTGCAAAAACTGAATACCGAGCCATTGGGCATTTGGTTTCTGAAGTTTTATGGCTCAAATCTCTCCTTCGAGACTGGATAATCTCAGTATCATCTCTAGTTCCACTGTATTGTGATAACCTTGCTGCTATGCATATTTCTAAAAATTCAGTGTTTCACTAGCACACAAAACACATCGAGGTCGATTGTCACTTCGTTTGTGATGAGTTGGAGAAGAAAGTGATATCATTTTTATATGTCCGGTTCGGTAAACAACTTGCTGATATCCTCACTAAAGCACTACCTCCTAAGCTCTTTCAAATTTTTTTGAGCAAGCTTGGCTTCGACAATATCTATGCACTAGCTTGAGGGGGAGTGTTAAAGTAGTCTTAGTTTTAGTCCCACATCTAAAATAAACTTAGAATTAATCCTTGTACTCTCCTATATATATGAGGCAGTGTATTCAGTTATGAGTATCCAATAAAGTATTCTTTTCAGTCTCTATACTATTAATTTAACACCCAAATAAGTAGGTTTTTAAGTTTCCTAATGAGATATTGAGCATGTATAAATAAGTTCTATTTTAGTATTATTCATTTGGATCTTGATATTGACCAATACGCGCAAAACAAGTGCTCTACCATTGAGCTAATTCCCATTTATGATTTTTTAGTTCTTTTTTTAGTATTATATATATCTTGTATTTTATGCAATATTATATTTTCTTATAAATATATTTATAAAAAAACCGCCTAGCGCCTAACCGCCCTGGCCCCGCTTACAAGGTGTAAGCAACTTTTACAACACTGTTTAGAAATGTGTGAAAAATTCTATTTACTCGACACAAGGTAAAACAGAAGGTAAAACGGTAGACTGTTTACCCAACAAAAGGTAAAATGGTGGATTGTTTGCCCAATAATGTTTGGCTAATGGTGAAGTTAGGAATTTCTCAAAATAAGTGAACTATTTACTCAACAAAACCTAGCTAAAGTAGTGAAATTTTAGCTAGTTTATAACCCAGTATGCACACACACCGTCCTGGTTAAACCCCACTCCACAACCAAAAATTCTGAAATAACTAAAGTTACAAAGTTATAAATAAGTAGACGTCAATAACTAATGTGAGGCACACACAAAAACATACCACCCCACCACCCTTACGAATAATCCACATTGTATGCTGCGATTTGCTTGCATCAGTATGGCCTTGAAATATAGATAACACGACTTTATTATTTCTAGTTGTTGATTCAAGGATTTTTTCTAAAATGAACATGCTTGAATAACTAAATAAGTTCACAAATTTATAATTACTAGAGACTGATCAACAACTACCAATGTGAGGCTTTCTTTGTTTGATTTTTTAGGACATGTACATTATTGAATGTGAACTATTGTGAAATTCATCCATGAGGTTGCCCCAACATATAACTTTGGGCCTACTGGAGTTACTACGTTCTCACCGTAGAAACACTTCCAACTTTTTTCGATATACACGAATCTTTGTTAGGATATCTTCTGCCATCTTCCTACGAATATCTTCAAGTAGATCTATAACTTTTAGATAATTAGAATAACTTGTCAAAGTTTGAACGTCACAAGTATAGTTTCCTCTTTGGGTAAAAAACCATCTAGATTATTAACTATAGTTAGTAGTATCAAACTTATGGTAGTTATCTTTTTATGGTATCAATTATTTTGGTTTTTATTATTAATTTTTTTGGTTTTTGAGGCCATGTCAAAATTTTGTGTATTACTTTTAGACACTAATTCTGAAAGATACTTGGTATACATTCATTAAAAATCTGTACATGATATAGGCCTTATTCATAGATTTGATACAAACCTAATTAGATTTGGTACATGTACTCAATTGAATACAAGCCAGACCTAAACCATTGACATCACTGTTCTTAAGTTACTGGTGCATTCATTTGCCCAACTGCTATATCTCTGGCATGAGCTATTTCAGAAAATCTTAAAATTAATCTTGTAGTCAAATACGTAATACACCAACTTTATTCCGGAAACAGTTTTTTTTAATTATATTTATTTTGTTTGACATATTGAAAGTGTGTGTATTTGTTTCTTGTCAACAGCCTCTTGCTCGTATGGGGGCCATGGTGACAGGCATTGATGCTGTGGGAAAGAATACAAATATTGCTCGTGTACATGCTGTATGAACATTTTGAGCTTATAATCTTATCTCTTAAATCAGTTGTAGATAATGTGCATATTTAGTTGTCATTGATGTTATGTTATATCACACAGGATTGAAGGATGTTCTTTTAAAGACCTTCCTTAGTTATTCATCATGATTTTTAGTCATATGATATGATATGGATTCTCCTTTTAATGTTTCAATGAATTATTGTGCTTTGATTTAAAAGTTTAGAGTAAACACAATCAAAATATACAATTTGATAGTTGCTAGTTGTGGTGCAAATCACATAGACTTCACATAGCTTTCTTATTGTCTTTGTCTTTGTAGGTCAGCCTGTAAAACCTCCTAACCCAGATTGTTTAATTACAAAAGCTTTAGCATAATTGTTTGTCCATTAAAAATTTGATGTATAAGGTCAAGTGTAGGCACTCTCCTGGTTTATTTTCTTGTTCCCTGAAGAAACAAAATCTTGTCCAATAAAGGTAGTCATGGGATTAGGTGATGTAAGTAACAATAGATAACCTCTCCTACTATAGACGTGGTCCTCATATTTAATGCGACATCTGATTTCCTTTACTCTTAGTTGCACATTCTCACTAAATCTTGGCTCTGCTAACAATTTTTATGTGGGAGCTTCCTGCGAAGTCAGCCATTCTACTGGTGCTCTCTCACCCAAATCAGTCAAGCACTGCTCCTCAAAAGCTATCTGTGGTTCTTATGTTACAATATTCATTTCGTTCTAAACTGGGAGTCAAATTTGAGTAGTTTCTTGGAAAAAACTCATCTTCTAGCTAGGGTTGGCATTCGGGTCGAACGGGCCGGGCCGGGCCGGACCCGTCCGGGTTGGACGTTGACTTGGGCGGGTTCGGGCCGGGTTGGTGGTTTAACCGGGCCGGGTCTAAAATTGAAAATGGCGACCCGCCCAACCCGTGAACCCTTTCGGGTCCAACCCAGATCGGGTCGGGTCAACCCGCGGGTTGGCCCGTTTATATAGATAGGATTTTTTTTAAAGAACTTATAATAATAATAATAATAATAATAATAATAATAATAATAATAATAAACATTAAAAATCGTAATAAGAATGATAAGATTGAAAGAGTGAAATTGGCAAAAAATATTGAAATATTACTCATATGATTTTAAGTTATACAAGTTTAACAATTTCTAATGAAATAAAGAATTCAATTCACAAATATGTTTTATACACTAACATATTTCTTATATACAATTTCAATTTACTTCAATTTTTCTGAAATGAAATAACAAGTACAGATATAATACAACTTTTATCTATTTACAATTGTCTTCAAGTTGATGGCCTTGAATTTGTTGTTGTTGGTCTAAAATATTGTCATTTTGGTTGCTATTGTTGTTGTTGTTGTTGTTGTTGTTCCGGCAAGTTGCTCCCACTTGTGGACGTAGACAATGCTTTCCCTTGTGTCCTATCTTCAGTTTTCAGCCAGTCTTCTGTGCAAACGAGCATCTCTAACGTGTCGGGCTTCAAGCGATTCCTGTAATCAGTTAGAACTCTGCCACTTGAAGAAAATGCACTTTCAGAAGCAACTGTAGAGACAGGAGGAGCTAGTAAATCTTTAGCCATAATTAACAGAATACTATAAGTGTGTTCATGGTCTTTTTACCATTGTAAAATATCTAGTGGAGAAGAAGAAGACTCATAATCTTGTTGGTTATACCAATTTAATTCATTTGGTTGATTAGTCCTAGGTTTTTTGGATTGAATTTGTGCAAGTAAATTAAATGTTCTATCATCAAATTTACTCTTACCCTTACCTTTAGAAGTAGCAGAAGAAGAACTAACTACAGAAGTTGTACTACTAGAAGCAAAACATCTATCATAATAATCATACAAGTTATTTAATGTAGATTCAAATTCAACTAAAAAAGTAGCGCAATCAATTACTACTTCTACATTTTCCCCAAGTAATGCAAAAAACTTTTCAATCAAACTCTTCGTACCTTCTAATTTGATACGAGGATCCATAACGGTAGCAACACAAATCAACATAGGAGGAGGAAAATAATACTTCAAAATTTTTTTGTATACATGTTTTACAATTTCACCAACATAAGTATCATTTAACATTTCGTTAAATGTTTGCTTTATGCTAACTAATGAAATAAAAATTCTACTAGAAGTAGATTCATATGTTTTTGAAAATTTTAAAGTTGCGGTTTTAAAAGGTTCTAAAAATTTCAACAAAGTTTCGGCATAATACCAATCGGTGGGAGTCATTTCAAAATTGTGCATATTTTTTGCAATACAAAAATCATTTACAACTGCTTTATATTCGGTAACATGTAGTAAATCAAAAGTAGAGTTCCATCGGTGTTTAACATCCTTTGGAAATCTTCTAAAAGGTACATTTGAAATCCGACACCAATTTTTCCATTCTTGAAATACGTTAGGACTTAATGCAATGAAATGTACACAATTTCTAATTTTAACTATATATAGATCGGCTATTTTTAATGCATCTTGAACACATAAATTTAAAATATGACATGCACATCTAATATAAAAAATATTGTCAGATGGAAGGTTTAATGCGGTTTTTAAAATACTAATTGATGCATTATTGTTAGATGCATTATCAAAACTTATATACATAATTTTATCGCGAATATGAAAAACATCACAAATTTCTAAAATACGGTTTGCTATTTCAGCGCCACTGTGGGGATACGGCAACGCCGCAAGTGATATGATTCTTTTTTGAAGAATCCAATCATTGTCGATCCAATGACAGGTTATTCCCATCGTTGGAATATTGTTGACGCTCGTCCAACAATCCGAAGTTAAACTAACTCTACAAGTTAAACTCCATAAAATTGCAATCAAAGCGTCCTTCATTTCATTGTACACTTTAAAACAATCCGATTTGCAAGTATTTCTCGGAATTTTTCTAAAATGAGGGTTTAAGGCAGTTTGATTAAAATTTTCAAGTCCCTACTCTAGGGATAGGAAAATGGTAACTCTTCCTTTATTACTAATCGGGTCATTTTCCGACGAATAAGATCGGGATCATAAGGGTGACTATCAACTAGACCGGTCCTTGGGTTAATTTTTTGTTGGCCGGGTAGGTCAGCAAGTTCTTTATGGTTATTTAGGATGTGTCTACTAATTGTACCGGTGCCATCACCCCTCTTGAATTTGTATGCCTTAGAACATGTTTTACAAACTTTCAAACCTATACCCGGAGTTTGTTCGTCCGGGATATAATCGTAAAACTTATGTCAATCACTACTTTCTCTTCTATTTTTCCTACTACTACGGGGTTGTGTGGTTTCGGTTGGTTGTTGTTCTTCTAATTGTATGTTACCTACAACCTCGTCGTGTGTACCCCATTGTTGGATAGGAGGATCACGGTACTCTTGGGCGGGCTCACTAATTGGGACAATTGGTGGCCTACGGGAAGAGGAGGAATCTTGCCCACTTTGGCTACGACCGCTACCGCGTGATCTAGACATAATGTAGTAATGTATGTAAAAAAAAACTACACAATGTAGGAACGATGAATTATAAAAAAAATCTAGAAAACAAGAGGGTTGAGATAGAGAAGATCAAAAAACCAACAATAATTATAACTACAACAAAAATAAAATAAGAAGAGAGGTATGAAATTTTGATACCGTTCACCGTGGATACGCATATATAAAAAATCCGTGAAAATAAGAATAGAAGTAGAAGTAGAATTCCTCAAATCCGGAATTGAAGAGTTGGGGAGAGCTTGTAGGAGAGTTGAAGACTTGATCACTTGGAGTTGGACGAGAGTTGTAGAGTTGAAGACGTTGAATTTTGATTTCGATACGATCGGAAGTTGATCGTGTATATGCCTTGAACACTTGTTTATTCAATACTTCAATTGTTCACAAATTGGTTAGAAATGAGTAATAATAGTAGAGAGAGTAAGAGAGTAAGGTGTGTTTTTTTGATGGAGTTTTGGGGGGGTATTTATAGGCTAAAAATAAAAAAAACCAAAAAAAAAAACAAAACAAAACAAGCAAAACGGCTATTGTAGCCGTTTGCTCTCTCTGTTGTACAGTGCCCCCCCCCCCAACGGATCGTTTGACCCACGGGTCAACGGTCGACCCGTGACGGGTCGAACGTTTGACCCGAACGGGTCCAACGGTTCGTAACCCGCGGGTTGGCGGGCGGGTTGGCTATTTTTTTAACGGAATCGCGAGCCGGGTTAGACGGGTTCGATTTGCTATTTAGTCGACCCGGGTCGACCCGTTACTGTTCACGGGTTCGACCCGAACCCGCCAAGCACTTTCACGGGCCGGGTTAACCAGGTGGGTCGGCGATTGACCCGGCCCACTTGCCATCCCTACTTCTAGCTAACCACAAATTAGGCTCAAGTGATGACAATTATTTCCTTAATAATTTGATGTCTGTAGTTAACCTGTATGTTGATGTTGAACTTGAACCTTAAGCTGATTATCCTTGTGTACCTTGAACTCAGTAGATACATTTGCATGGAGCACACATCACTTCCTGAGCACAAAATAATTATCTATTACAAAATGTGGGAATCTTCATTTGAAAAAAAATAATCTAAAGTTAATAATCTCAATATGGTCTCAGTGTATGATGAAAACTTCAATAATTAACTCCAGTAAATTCATTTAAATAAGAAAAAGTTACTTTAAACAATTTAGCATTTTGCTTCTGCTCCTAAAGGGATTTAATTAAGGATCAAAGACATTCATACTATCATGTGTTATAACTCGTGAAAAGTTAATATTAACAATATAGAACAACATTAAAAAAAAACAATATAGAACAAAATTCCACACTTCGTAATCTAAAGAGGAAGTACATTGTTGAATCGTCAATCTAATTCTTGAAAATATTATTATAATTTTCTTTAGATTTTAATTAAAAGAACATTGAGAATGACGAGGCTTACCATGTCGGAGTGCCAGATAAAGAGAGAATAAAAGAGTTCGAGAGTTATTGCATCATAGGGAGCAGAACTCCTACTAAAAACTACGAGACTTTGTTGTATTGTATTTATTTAAAATTATTCTTAGATCTAGAGAGATTGTTGTCAAATGAAAGTTGAGGCAACTAAATGGGGTTTAAAATTTCAGTTTATCTTGATACATTTTTCATGTAAAAGTTTTGTTCTTATTTTCATTTGCCACTTTCTAAAATTTACACAGGGATTTGATCCTCTGACTTCATCTATTGATTACCAATGCACAACAGCTGGTATGTTTTCTTAATCTTTTGTTTTTGGTTATATCACTTTGATTTATCTATAATGAAGAGCATCCTTTATCTTTGATCTCCATCTGTACTTAGTATCTTTGAGTTTGAAGATTGAATTTGAAGATTGATAATTCTGATATTTATCATGTATTGGTGCAAGCCTTATATGCTGAAACTTATTTACGAAGACATGGAAGAGGGATACAGTATGTGATATAATGACGATACATGGTCCTCAAAATTTGGAAACAGACAAATTTGCTTCTGTAGTTTCTTTATATAATGATGATTAGATATATCTTTATATTTTCATATTTTCATTAAACAATTCTTTATGAAATTTCTATGTGCTAAATTATATATTTAACTTGTTATTTTTGCAAGTTTCATCATTTGCAACTAAGTTCTCAAAATTATTTTACTGTATAATTTTAATTCCTTCCATCATTAAATTCATTAAATAGTTGAAATTGGATTTACACGAGCTTCCGATGTTTATTGGGCAAGTCTCCCATAAGTTTCAAAAACTGTTGTCCAGAATAGTGGTTGTGATACAAGTGTTAGAGACATTTCTTTCAATTTTTTAATTCGGTAATGACAACTTTACCTGGAAACTAGTCTTCCAAGTACATGTTGTTTAAAAACTTGTTACTAATGAGGGTAATTGATTTTTGATAATTAAGGTTTTCATAAAGAATTTGTCATGTTAATACCAATTTATTACTTTTCCTAGACATGTGAATTAATAATTTTATATCTGTGCTACCTGTTTCCTCTAACCTGTCTGTGACCACTAACACTAATTTATATTTCTCACAACTGTTATTCAGCCTGTGAACTACCTTGTTTCCCCCTTAATATTTTAGCCAAATTAGGGAGTTGGCTGAATTAAATGCATTGCTTTGGTAGGGTGGATACTGTCAATACATTTTATAGTTCGAATAAATTACTAAAATTGAATTTAAATTTGTAACGAGGTGTTTCAAATTCAAATTGGATAAACATTGTCGACGTGCTTTACAAGTGTGATAACCATGGTCAACCACATACCATCAACCATGCTTAACCCTTCAAAGATAAACTAGTACAGATTATTTAAATTGATGAAAAGTCCTCAGGTGCTTATGACAAGTCAAACACGTGTATGTCATGTGTAATCAAAGCTAGGAAAAATGCTAAATGTACTACCATCTTTTCACTATTTGGTACTACTACTTTCATGGAGATAGGACCAATATAAAACATTTTAGCATTAGTTGCTTGTGGGCACCACTTCCTTGATTATAGTGGAGTGTAAGTAGTACCAGAGTAGTGGAAAATAGTAGTAAAAATAGTAGTACAGTTAGCATTGCCGGTCAGCTAGGGCAGTCAACCGTATCAATTTGATTATTTGATGGTGTTTTTTGTCCTTGGGACTTGGACTACTTTTACCCTTTTTGTCATGTGGATACATAGAGTTATAGACACTTCAAGGACAATTTACCATGACAATGACATATCAAACTATCTTATTAAGATGATTCCACTTCTGTGTTGGCATTTTGTATGAGAAGCATCATATATATAACCTTAGAAGGGTCATGTACTGGTATTTTCAGTACATGAAAACACATAAAAAATATAGCCTCATGCCAAAATTCCGGAGGGGGCTCTTGTTGGAACTCATTATACATAGGGACTATTGACACATGTGTCCGGTGTCCATGTAACACTTGTTTATTGCCCATGTAGAACTATTTCTTTCTGTTTAACTAAACGTGCCTAGACCTAAATATAGGCTTTAAGTATTCTGAAGATGCTTATTGACTCCCTAAGCTACTTTATAAGCTCCTTTTCATGATATGAATAGAATACGTCAAAGAATAGTTGAGAGGGTCAATTCAACTGACCAAAAGTACCAGGTAAAGTAATAGGTGGTTTTGAGGCATTGAGTACCAGTAGCCTATAGCAGACTAAGAAGGGTTTCTTCTAATGATAATATCTTTTTCTCAAGTAGAGATGAGTGAAAAATTCTATATTGCGTTTTTTGGGAGAAAACCCATTTAAAGCCGCAAAATTAGGTTCAACTTTCCGTATGCTCCAGCGTCTAATATGCTTACATGATTCCAGCATAGTGTTGATCCAATATCTAGCTTCCCTTTGCGAGTCCAGCAGATTAAACCATCAGGTGCTTTCAAGATTGCTTCCACTTCTCAATCCTACTTCCCAAAAAGACCCACCAGAGCCCCCTTGGTTGACTAGAAGGGATAGATTAGAGTCCGCTTGAACTGATGGTGATAGAGTTCATCTATGTTACTCTGACACTTCTAAGCCGTGTTGGCACATGGATTCGAACGACAATATTTTAGGGTAGTTTTTCAAAATCTTCTCGTGTTGGTATGTTATGTCGCATCGTGCCCGTGCTTTTTATCAGGTCTTGCTTTCATATGAACATAGACAATCTATGTTATCTTAGTAACTAAAGATGCCGTGTCCTATCAGTGTATTCTGTATAATGCCGCATTGCCACTGTATTCATCTGACTGGCTTTTATTGGTTATGCTGATCTACTGAACTCTTTAGTTATTACTGATGGCTTGTTGGTAATCTTCTAAATATTTTTTGGTTCATATCCTCTTTACGTTTTTTTGGTCTACCTTTAATATAACCGTGCATCTTAATCCATGATAACATTATTATACATGAATCTTTTTGTTTTTTTAAATCAGAGCAGCTGGTTAGAGAGAATAAAAAGTTTGATGCTGTAATGGCTCTAGAGGTATGCAGTATGTAGTGGAAAACAGTTATTAATGATCTTGTAGAAATATGCCTATGCACTTTTTTTATCATATTTTTTTCCGTTGTGCAACAATTTTAATCTACCCTTATCATTAATTATTTTAAAATCTGTTATTTACCATAGATCAGTCTTTATCTGAGTGCATTGTATTAATTGTTTTTTTTTCAAAATACTCGTATTATACTAAGTTGATTTGTATGTAAAAGTGTAATATGAGATGTCAAAACCTATTCTAAAAGATTATCTCTACTATTTTAACGGGAGAGTTGGAGTTTGTAACTAAACAAACCCTAACTTTGTAATCAAATAGACACGTGTAACACACGTCCAAACTAAATTCAACAAATACAAACATTTGTTGACAGACAAATCCGTGCATCACCCGTGCATAACTAATATAAAGGAGGTCTCATATTCAGGGTCATACTACGCTGAAGTTTTTTACTTTTAAAAATATATATATTTATTAATGCGCGCATCACATGTGTAAATTACTAGTTCAAATAATGCAAGGTGGACTAGATATATGAAGTTATTTACCATTGCAACAGGTTTTTGAAGAACCATGGACACAGACACATTAAGAAGCATGGACACAGACACACCTTCATGAACACAATGTAACATGATACACTATGGAAATTTTAAAAAAAACTAAATTAAAATAGCTAGTATCATGCTGGATACATGTGCCGTACACGTCACATACGGCATGCTTCCATATAGAAATGTATATTTCACACCTTTCAGTTCATCTTTCTAATCCAATCTTCTCGGCATCTCCTTAGACTCTCCATCCTCTTCTTTAAGTGGATCATTGTTGCCACATAATTTCCATATGCTGCCAAATATTACAAATTGAAATCCACATGTTTGTAAATGAGGTTTGTCTTTAGCTGAGTTTATGAATTATGTTAAGTACTAATTAGTTTTGTTCATTTATCCTTTACCCTCTACAATAAGTTTGCATATATGAGAAAACAACTTTTGTTGGATGATTTGATTCAGTGTTTTAAATATCATCCGTCGCAACTGTTATACCGGTCGATATATCATTTTGGACAGGCTAATATTACCAAAACCAGTGTTTGAAATGTTATTCATCTGTTATATCAATAGATGTCTAAAATGTATCTACCTGATTTAATATATGGTGTTATAAAAGAGAAAATGTCATAGACATTTGAGTTAGGGTTCAAACCCAAACACGATTAGACCTTGAACCCGAACTCATCATATAATAAGAGAGGTGGAAAAAATTAGCTAAAAATACCTTATTGTCTTTCATTCTTATCGCTTCATCTTCCATAAGTTTTCACCATTACTCCTCTCTTTGTTATTTATTATGTAACAGAGGAGATGTGGTCCTAGGTGTTTTCATTTATTGAATGCGTGAAGAAGATATTCACTCGTAATCTCTAATAATCATGGACAGTATTGGGGTTTATAATTATATTATAGATTAGAGGGAGATGAGAGAAAGTAAAACTGATTATGGTGGAGATATGATAAAGAATTCGACATACTCATCCAGATCCCATTGACTCTCTCTTCAAAATTACAAAATTTATTTTATGTTCACTATATCCATTTTTTAATCAAGTTAATTGCTTCTATGAGTGTATATATTAAAGAGAATAATAAATTAGAATCTCCAAGGTTAGCAATCAATAAATTAAGACATTACTTTAAAGTAACACTAGCATATTACTATATGGAGTGCTATATGGAGTGATTCGGGAGACCTTTTAACTTGTCTTGAAGTTTTTTTTCGAAGAAATTCTTTACTTGTCTTCAAATCTTTAATATGTAGTTATCTTTCTTTTATGTTTTAGATTCCATGTAAGCAATTATACATTTTGGTTATAACTCTTATTGCTTGCATTAGGTTGCTTGTATTTGTAATAGATAATGTGTAAAGTTTATCTAAATCAGAACTATAACACATATTTTTATCCGATATGTTAACCCGATATTGTTTAAATATCGCCGATATCCGGTATCCTATATAAAAGTTTGCCTTCGGGTATGATACCGATATCCGGTATTTAAAACATTGATTTTATTAAGTAATTACTGAATATATATATCTCTCTCTCTAAATTCTTCCCTCCATTTCGTCTTGATCTACATGTCACAATACGATATGAGCAAAAATAAATTAATTTCGTATTGCGTTATTATATTAGTTTTCAACCATTTGATGCATGGTTTGGAGTCTATAAGCATTCACATTGCATGATTTTTTCCTCTGTGCCCTCTATTTTATGCAAATTAATACAAATGTCGTGGATCACCAAGTGCACTGGCACGCGGTGTTGGTAGGTGGGAGCAATCATTAATGTCATGTCTAATGATTAATCGTTCCACCACACGTGCACATACATTTTTTTTTCTTTTGGATGAAGGTTTGTTATCTCCTTCTGATTACAGGTAATTGAGCATGTTGCAGATCCAGCAGACTTCTGCAAGTCTCTCTCAGCATTAGCAGCTCCAAATGGAGCTGTTGTAGTCTCTACTATTAACCGCTCTGTGAGATCATATGCTGCTGCCATTGTTGCTGCTGAGTACCTTCTGAATTGGGTATGTTTAATACTAGCTGTATAATTCTTTGGATTGTCTCTCTTTTTTCATATATCTGGTAATCTATCTAATAAATCACAATGCATTTAAAAAAAGCTATCAAGTATCTCTCCTATTCAATTGAAACAAAATCAGTGGCTCATATTTATCATTCTAAAAGACATCCCCCCCCCCCCCCCCCCACCCAAAAAAAAAATTTCCCCCCAAAACTAAAATTTTCCTCCCAAAACATAAATCCTCCTCACTTTATTACTATCTCTCTCCTCTTTTCACATTTTTAGATCTATTTCTCTCATATATCTCTTTACTTTTCAGAAAATGAGAAACTTCCCGGTGGTATTGCATATAATGATATATATGTGATTTGTTAGCAGGGACGAAGCCAGAACAATTTTGTCACGGGGGCAAAAAGAAATCCTATAGTTATATATAAATATTTTTGGGCTTTTTCATAATTTTTTGTGGGGCCAAACCATAAAAACTTAATAGACTTGGTTTTTTTCAACTTAATAATGTTAGGGGGATTTTTAAAATTTTGAGGGGGCCCGGGCCTCAGCCCCCACGTAGCTCTGCACATGTTTGTTAGTTAAACATGATTGCATATATCTTATTGTTTACATGCTTTTCATATGCTGCATCGTTCACGAAGACGTGCCGTAGGCACGTGTCCACAGGCAAACCTAGTCTTCAATATATAACCTGCTTCTATAGTTTTAGAATGACGGGAGGGGATTCATGAACATTCAGTAGTTCAGTATTTGGCTCTTGTGTACCACCTATAAGGACAAACACCCTATGAGGTCCACATGTAATAATGAACAGATGAATTTATTAAATTATGAAATAACAAACAAGTGTCTACAGTAACAAACAAAAAAAGGGTGACATCACATATTGTGCTTCTGTTGTTCCTTGATCGCTGATACACATTACCCAATGATGTGATGGTTAAACGGCTCGGACCTTCGAGGAAGCTGTGAATTTGGTTTTGAAGAAGGGACATGAGACTGCAGTGAGAATGCTTTGTCGTATAGAGTTGACATGCATTAGGTGCTGTTTGTTTGCTATTCCCTTCGGAGAGTGCTACAACCCTTTTTAGACTTTCAATGCTCTTCTAAGTCTCCCCCCTTTTGTCACCATACCTTTAGTAAAAGCTTTTAACGTTTTGGGAAAGTGTCTTGATTCCCTTAATTAATCTTAAGTCGATTTTTATTTCTACTTTTTACAACAGTTCTACACATGGCAATACCAAACAGAGCCTTAAGGCCCTTGTTTTGGGAGCTGACTTTGTTTATATACGTATGATCTGGATTCGATGCTTAAGAAAGTTGGCCTGATCTATCGTCAGATTGCCTTGCAAACTAAAATCACCTATTGGTGACATTCATCTTGAGATTCTTTCTTTGTATTTTGCAGATTCCAAGAGGTACGCATGACTGGTCTAAATTCCTAACACCAGAGGAGCTAGTTTTGATTTTGCAAAGAGCTTCAGTATCGGTAATTTCCATGGTCCCATTTATTTGGAAGGATTATGCTATATACTTCTGCTAGTACATTCCTTAGATTTGAGTATTTTATGACTATTGTTTCCTTTCATTTTTGTTGGTCATCAGGTACAAGAAATGGCTGGGTTTGTTTACAACCCTTTGACAGGAGATTGGTCTCTATCAGAAGATACTAGTGTAAATTTTATTGCTTTTGGCACCAAGCAGGATTCGTGAAAACTTGATGAAATATATGTTTAATCGTTATTGTCTCACATCCTTTGTTTATTAAATAAATTAGTTCTTTCATATTATAGTTCATTCTCTGTTGTGTCTTATGGCTCTCTTTGCTTTTGGTCCTTTTCATTTCTGATTTCGTCGTAATATAATGTGCTTGTTTTGGTTAATATTTCATGGGACCGTTTTTGGCCTTAATATTTTGTGCTTGTTTTGGTTAATATTTCATGGGACCGTTTCCGGCATATATCGAGAAATTTTCAATTTTGCTGTTTTGTCCTGATTTTGGTGGCTATAGTCTATCTTTTTACTGATTTTAAGAAATTCTGAAATTCACTTTTTTTTTTATAGATATCATGGGCTATGTAATCCAATTTTTTGTTGGTTTTCGAGAAATTATGACTATCCCTATTTTTGTAAGATTTTGTAAGCTATAGTTTCTCGTTTTCAACGTATTTTGGGAAATTTTGAATTTACAATGTTCGCAAGGTTTTGTTGGTTATAGTCTACGGTTTTCAATTGATTTTGAGAAATTTGAGTACCACTGGTTTGCCTGAATTTCGTGGGCTAATTCACCATTTTTTATCGATTTTGAGAAATTTCGAATATCATTGTTGTTGTCATATTTTATGAGCTATTATCTACTGGTTTGAGAAGATTTTGTGAAATTGAAATTTAATGTTTTGATTATATTTTGTGGACTATAGCCTGTTGTTTCACCAAATAATTTGAAAATCTGAATTTCACTGATTTTTTGGCTATAGTTCCCTATTTTTCGACATATTTCGAAAAATTTAAATTTCTCTATTTTTGTCATATTTTTTATGTGCTATAGTCCACAGTTTGAAATGATTTTGAGAAATTCCGGATTTCACTAGTTTGGCCATATTTTGGGCGCTATATTTCATTAGCAATGCTAATTGTACTACTTTTTTTCCCCACTACTTTGGTACTACTATACTCGTAGACATGGAGCCCACAAACTACTATTGCAAAAGTTTTTCACACGGCCCTAATCGCTGAGTTTAGTTGTACCTAAGTAATACACAAAAAGTAGTACACTTAGCATTTTCCTTAATTGCTTTCGAGCAATTTTCAGAAAATCCGAATTTCACTATTTTTAGTCAGATTTTGTAGGTCATATATTCCATCAATTCCGATCAATTTTGAGAAATTCTGAATTATACTGTTGTAACAAATTTTATGGGGCTGTTATTAGTCGATTTTGAGTAATTCTGAATATCGTTGTTTTGGTCAGTTTTTGCCGGCTATGGTCAGATTTAAACGGATTTCAAAAATTCTTAATTTCATTATTTTGGCTAGCATTGTGGGCTATATAGTCCTTAATTTCTGGCATATTTCGAGAAATTTTAATTGTCACTATTTTGGCCAAATTTTGTAGGTTATAATCCCTGATTTTCGGCTGATTTTAAGAAATTCTGAGTTTCATTGTCGAGATTCCAAATATCATTGCCAGGTATTGTGCTTCGTAATCCACAATTTTGATCGTTTTTAGAAATTTTGAATTTCATTCTTTTATCAGTTCCCAACGATTATAATACATCGTTTTCGCTCGATTCTATTACAAGATTTCATGTGCTAGATTTGTGGGCTATACGTACTATTTTTGACCAATTTTGAAAAATTTTGAATTTTATTATTATGACCATATTTTATGAGCTATTTTGAGAAATTTTGAATTTCAATGTTTTTGAATTCCATTGTTTTTTTCTCGATTCTGTGGAATTCTCAGTATCATGGTTTTGACTTAGATCACCGTTTTTGACAAATTTCGAATTTCATTATTTTGGGAAAGATTTCCAGCTATAATCTACTGGTTTCATCCAATTTTGAGAAATTCTAAATTTCACTGTCTTTTTCCAGATTTCATATGTGAGTCTGCCGGATTTTGTCGATTTTCGCTATATGGTCCACTATTTGTTACTTTTACTTTGTAACTCCATTGTTTTGTCCTAATTTTGTTAGTTACTTGCTATGCAGTCTACTCTTTTCGACCAATTTTCGTAAATTCCAAATTTCATAGTTTTTACCAGATTTCACGGACTAATCCCCTATTTTTTGAATACTTTGGGAAATTTTGAAGTTTACGGTTTTGGCTAGATTTTGCGGGCTTAGTCCATTTTTTTTTGCCAAATAATTCGAAATTCTGAATTGCACTCTTATGGTCAAAATTTTGGGCTACATAATCTATAGTTTTCAACATATTTTGAGAAAATTTAGCTTTCATTGTTTTTGCTAAATTTTCTATGCCATAGTACCGTTTTCGGCCGTTATTGAGAAATTTTGTATTTCACTGTTTTGGCTTTGATTCCATCGGTGGTTTACCATTTTAAGCCGATTTTAAGAAATTTCGGATTTCAACTTTGGCCACATTTTAAGGGTTATAATTCACGACTTTTGAACAATTTTGAGAAATTCTAAAATTCACTATTTTGGTAAAATTTGGGGCTTTTAATCCTCTGTTTTCGGTTGATTTTGTGAAATTTTGAATTTCACTGTTCTAGACATATTTTGTGGGATTCCACCATTTTTTGGTCGATTTTCAGAATTTCCAAATTTTATTTTTGGGGCAAATTTTGTGAGCTATAGTCCACCATTTTCAAATGATTTTTAGAAATTCCAAATTTTGTATTGCCACTTTATTGGCTATAATCAAACATTTTTTTGTTCATTTTGAGAAATTCTGAGTATCACTACACTCGCAATATTTGTCTATAGTCCCCCACTTCTGAGTGAGTGTGATTTTTAAAAGTTTTACTATTTGGGTCAGATTTCAAGGGCAGTAGCCTATTGCTATTAGCATATTTCGAGAAGTTCCAATTTCACTGTTTATTTTCGATTTCGTAGGTGATACACTATTTTACACTGATTTTGAGAAATTCCAAATTTTATTGTTTTCATCAGATTTGATGGCTAGCCATCGTTTTTTTGTTGATTTTGAGAAATTCTCAATATCGTTGTTTTTGTTGGATTTTTTGGGCTATATAATACATATTTTAAGAAACCCATAATTTCTTTGTTTTTGTTAGATTTTGTTTGCTATAATGCACAATTTTCGATTTTATGAAATTCTGAATTTCACTTATCTTGCCATATTTTATGGGCTATGTAATCCACTGTTTTTTAGTCGATTTTGTGAAATAATGAATTTTATTATTTTTGTCAGATTTTGTGGGCTATTGTTCACCGTCTTCAACTGATTTTGAATTTTTTTGAATTTCAATATTTTTGGTAAAATTTCTTGGACAATTCATTATTTTAAACCGATTTTTAGAAAATTCTAAATATCACTTTTTGGCCTATTGTGTGCGCTATAGACTATAGCCATCGTCTCAACGTACTTTGAGAAATTTTGAATTTCACTATTTTGGCGAGAATTTGTGGGCTATCTAAGCCACATTCTAACCAATTTTGAGAAAATTTGAATTTCTTTGTTTTACTAAATTTCACATCCCCGCTTTGGTCAAGTTTTACTTTTTTTGCTCAAATTCTGTGAGTTATATAGTTCACAATTTTTAGCGGAATTTGAGAAATTTTGTGTTTTATTATTTTGCTTGATTTGTGGGCTCTACCATTTTCTATCAAATTTGATAAATTCCAAGCTTAACTATTCTGGCCAGATTTCATCTCTACTACTATAATGGGAGAAGACCTTAGTCCTTAACCCAATCCGTGCAACGCATGTGTTGGTAATTTTTTTTTTTTTTTGCCCTTTTCATTCCCCCCACCAAAAAAAAATTTTCCCACGTGCAAATCACGTAATTTTTTTTCCCTTTTCATTCCCCCCTAAAAAAAAAAATTTCCCGCGTGCAAAGCACGTGTATAATACTAGTGTACTATAATCCCATATTTTTGCATGGTTCTAAGATATTATGAATTTCACTCTTTTGCCCTGATTTGTGGGCTATATATAATACATTGTTTTTGACCTACTTCGTGAAATTTAAGTTTTACCCTTTTTGCCAGAGTTTGCGTGCAGTGCACTGTTTCGGCAGATTTTGAGAAATTATGAATTTCACTGTTTTTTGTTAGATTTCATAACATATTCACCAATTCGATCGGTTTTGAGAAATTTTGGATGTCACTTTCAATCCAAATTAGAGAAAGATTGAATTTCATTGATTTGGGCATATTTCCACAATTTTCGGTCGATTTAGTGAAATTCTGAATTTGACTGTTTTAGACAGATGTTGTGGATAAGTTCACCATTGTTTGTTCGATTTTTAGAAATTCGAATTTTACTAAATTGGCAAATTTTGTGGGGCAAATTTTGTGAGCTATAGTAAATTGTTTTCGACAACTTCCGAAAAAATTCAAAATTGGTGAGATTTCTTGGGCTGTAATCCATTGCTTTTCGCCCGATTACGAGAAATTCCAAAATTCATTATTTTGATCAGATTTCCTAGGCTATAATCCACCAGTTTCATTGATTTTGTGCAATTATGAATTTGACTACTTTGCCCAAATTTTATGGGTTATAGTCTCTGCAACATTCAGCCGAATTATAAAAATTCTAAATTTGACAGTTTTGCCTAGATTTGTGGGCATAGTCTTCCTTTCTTGATTTGTTTCTAGAAGTTTTAAATTTCTTCTAGAAGTTTTAAATTTCATTATTTTTGATAGATTTTGTGGGCATTGTTTCTAACTGATTTTCAAAATTCTGAATTTCACTCTTATGGCCAGATTTCATAACTGTTTTAAACCGATTTTGACAAATTTTAAATTTAATTGTTTTGGCCAAATTTTTTGGGCTATTTCGAGAAATTTTTATGCACTCTATTCGGTTGTGATCTTCTGTTAAGCCCTTCCAAGTTTACTTAAAACCCTCACTGAATAAAATAATTTAAAAAAAATTCTATTTCATATTACAGTTAAGTTAACACATAATTGCACCCAAAAAACCATTATAAGCCAACATGTCTTTTGAAAAGTTTATATCTAACTAGAAAAGTACATGTGCATAAAAAACCATACATTTAAAAGAAGGGGTTTTTTCCCACATGGGTCACTAACAAATATGGAAATTTGATATACCTCACTCAAAAATTGATATTTCCATATAACTCACTTACAATATTGACCAATACCAAAAAAAGTATTTTTTTTTTGTTATTGTCACTTTACTAATGTTAAATCTTACCCTAAGTTTAAAAATGACTATTTGCCCTTCTTTTAGGGTTAGGGTTAGAGATTTAGGGTTTAGGGTTTAGGATTATGTTAGGGTTTTAAAATAGGGCAAAATAGTTATTTTTGACCCTTAATTTTAAAAATATCTCTAACTCTAAACCTTATCTTTTAATTTTAAAAGACGACAAAATAATCATTTTTAAACCCGCGATAAAATTTAACATAAGAAAAGTGAGAATAGCAAGTTAGTGAGTAAGTTAGTGAGTTATATGGAAATATCAATTCGTGAGTGAGGTAATTGGAATTTCCACATTTGTTAGTGACCCGTGTGGAATTGTCCCTTAAAAGAAAAAGGAATAATACAAGTTAACAAAAACACTCCCTCCGATTCAAAAATATAAGTCATTCTAATTTTTTATTTGTTCTACAATATAATTAGCTTTTGATTTTCCTGATATACCACAAGTCTTTTTATATTAATTAATTAATAGATGTCTTACCAATTAATTAATAGGACAAGTGACTTCCAATTTTATCATTGGCTATTCATATTACAATAAAGAATGATAAGCAGTAAGAGAGGAGGATAAGTATGACATTTTACAGTATTTTTAAAGATCCATCAATTATAGTCTACTAACTTATACTCCCTCCGTTCCAAAATACTAGTAATTTACATGTGTAATGCACGTCTTAGTAAATATATATATTTTTAAAATAAAAAATCCGACGGAGTCTGGCCTCGAACCTGAGATTTTCTTTTACTCATCACATACTCTTTACAAATTACCCCTAGTGGCACCAACCTTTATTTTAAAGGAGTGGCACATTTGTAAATAATTATTTCGTAAATAAATTTAAAATTTGAGGATATTATTATAGTAACTAACAAAAGTTGAATAAGTAAATGGTTAATATAACTCACACTTCTCTAATATTGTAATGAGAGAGTTGGGGTTGTCATTTGTAGACAACCTGTAATTTGTAGACATTTATTCAACCATCTAATCTCAACCATTCATTTTTATGTGGGAGTTATATCAACCATTCATTTACTCAACTGTTGTTGGTTATTGTAATGCTATCAAAGTTCAAATTTATTTATGACTTGATTATTTACAAAAATGTCACTCATATAAAATAAAAGTTTGTGTCATTAGGGGTAATTTGTGAAGAGTATGTGATGAGTAAAGGGATGTCTCAGGTTCAAGATTAGATTACATCTTATTATTTACTATATTAATTTTTTTAAAATTATAACGTGCTTCGCTCGTGCAGATTACTAGTAAAAATGAATGACTGAGATTATATAGTTGAATGTATATAAATTACAGGTTGTCTACAAATGACAACCCCAACTCTCCTATTATAATATTAGAGATAAGTCATTCTAAGTTTCTACACGAATATTCGGAAATAACATTAAATTAAGTAAAAGTACTTCACATTCTTTGTTTTTGAAGCTCATTACAATATCCATTTGTTGTCCTCCTCTAATTTTTATTATTATTTCTCTTACAAAAAAAAGATAAGGGTAAAATTGTAAATCTCATAGAAAATTATTTTACAGACATTTAAGACTGCAAAATATTTTTTTTCAAAAATCTAAAGTGATTTATATTATAAAACAAAACAAAAAAGCTAAAATAACTTATATTTTGAAACGGAGGAAATATAATTTTAGCTTGTTCTTAAACAGTCGTGTAAAACCTACTATAACTTATACAGTAGTATTTTGAAACCTTGGGAGTATCATTTTAAGGTGGGAGTATTGAATGGTTAAAAGTGTAGCCATTAAGAAAGTCCCTCTCCCCGTTAAGCGGAAATACATTAAGAAAGTCGGTAATAATGAGCAGATTCGTGTGAGTGCGCGTCTTCTTGCTAGGAAAGCTAATTCTGTGTCAGCTCCTCAGTTTGTGCACAGTTGAGATTTCGCGATGGCAGCCTGGCGATTTCTTTGGGTGCCACTTTTGTCTCTCTTGGGCTCCTCGAGTAGCTGGCTTCTTCGTGGGGGGGGGGATGATTTTTTAGCCTTCGTATTTGCCCGACGCTGTCTCTTGTTTTCTTTCCACATGTGGGTGAGGGAGGGTGTGTTGGCGCCTTTTCGTGCGTTGTTTTTCGGGCTGATCGCTTCGTCTTCCTGTTCGGTGGTTTTCATGTGTTGTTTCGATGTTTACTTTTGGGTGAGCTTTTCAACTTTCTTTGGGTTTATTAGTTTGTAATTTTCTTTCTCTTTTTCCTATTTGTTGTTTATTTTGTCTGTTTTACTTCTTGTAAAACCTCTGATGATGTGTCTGTAATTTACATTATTATTGATTTATATATTTTTTGATGGCTGGAGCCTATTGGCTCTATCCGATATATCAAAAAAAATAAAAGTGTAGCCGTACAATGTCAGCCCATCTCATCAGCTAGCATCAACATGACATCACATATCGTCTCATCCTGAAAAAGATACATAAACACGCGTCCATCATGCAAAGGAAGCATGTGCCACATTTCAACACCCCTAAGAGTATCCACAGTCGTTTGCTTGTTTATTATTTTTCCCCTTTTTTTTTTTTACTGTAGCGCACACAGTCGTAAGCTATTTTGTTATTTTTTAGCAATTCGGCTATAATAGAAAGGGAAAAATAGCATTCGAAATAGCAAAATGCATATTATAGCAGACGAAACATGGATTATTTAATTATATTTTTAATTAATCGGACAAAACATGATTTTTCGTCCGAAGTAAAAAAAAAAATTAAAAAACAAATAAATAAACCAGTTAAATGAATTTAATGCTTGGAATGAACATGTTTCGTCCCAATCCAATTTTTTTTAAAAAAATTAGTTTTTTAAAATTAATTTTGTAAAATTTTAAATTTCTTTTGCAATTGTTAAATTGTTTTTGCAAATGTTTTTTACAAACTATTTTTAAAAATTATTTTTGCAATTTTTTTGCAAAAAAAGCTTCCTTAAAATCCGGACGAAACATCATGTTTCGTCTGGTTATTTTGAAATTTTTTTCTTCTTTGGGACGAAACATCATGTTTCGTTCCGTATTTTTTATTAATATTTTCTAAGTTTCGGCTTACATAAATTATTTTTTAATGACAGACGAAACATGATGTTTTGTATGTTTCGTTTTTTACGAATTTATGCATTTTTTTTGCCATTCGACGACTGCAGCATTTCGTCCAAATGGATCGCCAAAATATGCATTTTGCCGTTTTTTTTACATCGAACGACTGTGGATGCTCTAAGTAGTGAAACATGTGCTGCCATCGCCGGAATAAGCCAATGATTAGGGTGGCCCAACTACTGGAGTTGTTGCAGAATTTACCACAACTCGTAGTGCTAACAGCGAAACTCACACACCATAAGCAATAAAAACTTTCCAAAAACTAGGTGAACCAAGAACAAGTCACCACAATAATTGCAAGATTTCACAAGAACACAATAATATGCAGAGATAACCAATACTTCTTATTCTCCAAGAAATACAAAGATTACAAAGAGATTACAACTCTCAATCTTTCTCTCTCTCACCTTTGAAACACTCGACACAATTCACTCTTGAAGTTGAACAATGATAACGGCACAGTCTTGATATGAGTTGCTTCACCGTAGACTACACATATATTTCTATATTTATAGCCCTAAGTAAACCATAGAAGATAAACACATATACAACTTATTGGACCAAAAACTGGAACGCCCAAATAACACACAACGCCGAAGTCGATCGACCGCACTTTGGGTCGGTTGGCCGTAACGTATCAAGTCCACACCTGAGGCCTGGTCGGTCGACTGCGCGGTCAACCTGCTCGCTCTCTGTTGAAGCCTATACACTCGAGAATACTCAGCAACCCTAGCCACTCGACCGCAACACTCTAGCTGCACTTCTTCTACTTGCTGCTGTCTTTTCTAGTTATCTTCATCTTCTCATCTTCTTCTCCAACTTCAAGTAATCCGTGCCTACATGTATTTGAGGCCACAATCCTAACAATCTCCCACTTTGACCAAATACACAACGCTTCAAAGTTATCGTAATCTTTACCTCGCATTATCTCTGTCAATCTCCCACTTTCATGGAAGACCCAAGTACTTCCCACTATCACGAAAAGCACCTCCGCCACTCCACCACTTGGAGTGCACTAACCACCCTTCATCGCCTCATGAAGGATGTGCTTCACCAATCGCATAGAGCATGAATAACAGAGAAACAGCCTCCCATGTCAGAATTTGTGTCACAAGACTCTCCAACTCGAAGAATCTCTATTAACACCGGACATGGTTTAAAGCCTCTCAATGCATCCTCTGCACTAGAAGTCTCCGTGGTCGACACCTTCACAAAATTTGCAGATTGTTCAACCCTCATGTCTCATTTTGGTTACCCTCATCGACATCACCGCGCATATCGATACCAGTGCCTTCTACCTCACAAAAGCGACTTGAAGCTTCATCTGCTATATTACAAAGTATCCTCACCGCAACAACGTCTTGCTCTATAAGATCACTTTCATGGCAAGCGTTCCCACAACTGAAATAACTCGGTTGACCCCTCACAACCTACTACACGATTCTGGCTGAGAGTGAACTACAGGAGAAATGCCCCTCACATTTCTAAGCAAATTAAACATTCCCTCACGCTTCCTTTTTGCAATCACCATTGAACCTGCAGCTATATGCCACTCCCCACTACCAACTGCAGTAGACATACCCTTTTTTTTCTAGCCTTCCTACCGAGATAAGATTTTCCTTCAAGTCTGAAACATGCATTGTCTCTCGCAAGACAACACTCGGATCATCATTGGCTTTCATACAAACATTACCAATCCCTCATACAGAACACCTCTGATTGTTCCCCACGATCACATCTCCAAAAAGAACTCTCATTGTAGTCATCAAACACCTCTCTTCTCGGAGTGCAATGAAAAGAAGCTGTCACGCCCTGCTTCCCACTATACGGAAATACAGGCACGCAACTGAGGCCCAGCGAATGATATACATCATCCATAAGCTGTACAATTATAAGCTCAACAAGATCTTTATAACACATTCACGCAGGCAAATATAATAATCACATGAGCTGAAACTAGAATAACAATCATTTGGATAATACATCAACATCGGGTCAAGATGCCCGGGAGTACAAGGTGCCAGAATTAAAATAATATGATAAGCAGTTCGCTATAACAACTAGATAAAATAGCGACTGGAAGAAAAACAACATGAAGTAGTAAGGAAGCAGCAACGATCATCTAGAGAGTCTGTTCGTCGGGTTCATCAGTACCTGTATAATTATTAACTCAAAGAAAAATAGAAAAGTTCCCGTTAGAGTAAGTTTTGGGCAGCAAGTAGCAACAAGCAGAAAAAGAGGTAATATAACAAGATATAATATGGAAGAAATAAGAAGTAGAAGTACAAATATAATATGGAAGTAAGCAAGGAACTGGGACAATATGATCATGTAAGTAATAACTGTAACTAGTGTATTCTAAACTTCAAGATATACGCAATTGATAACCTAGGCTCAGTTAATCGATAATCATGTAATCAAGGATCGAGAGTCATGTAATCAAGAGTCATGTAACGAAGAGTCATGTAATCAAGAGTCATGTAATAAAGAGTCATGTAATAAAGAGTCATGTAATTAAGAGTCATGTAATCAAGAGTCTTGTAATCAAGAGTCATGCTTAGTGGAAATCTCAAGTTTATCTGTGTTATTAACTTATCTAATGCACGCAATCATGTGTTCCGTACCACAAGTTCGGTGCATATCAATCATGTGACGTTTAAACTTAAGTAGTGAATTCTATAGGATTATGTACTCGGGTCTTCCAGTGATAGTATCAAGATATGTAATCATGAATCATGTAATCGAGAATTATGTAATCAAGAATTGTGTAATCAAGAATCAAGAATCAAGAATCACTATTTCGGGAAACACGGGCCCCCTTCCGAGTATACTCCCCTATATTGTCCACAATTAAGCCGTACCCTTATAACTCCGGCTTGTTATTCTTTTATAATTAATTATGAACATGCAGTTGGTACGACTAGTAGAACGGTGTAATCAAATAGTTTAGTCAAGAAAAATATTAAGGGCAGTAATTATGGACATGAGACGTAAAACGAGTACATGTATCGAGAGTAGTTATTATTGAATTATCAAGTGGTATAAAATGCATTCTATCAACCTATTATATCTATGCAAGTTATTATTACAAGAACAATAATACACTCAGTCCATTAAATATGAAAAGTAACGGGTTTATATGCAAAAATGTATAGATGAATTTTTAGACAACTTGACATATCTGCATTCGAATTCACTTTTCCGTTGTTACAGAAAAGCAAATCCAATTCCGTCAGAGATTCTAGAAAGTAGACTCTCTTTCGGTTCCAACGCATATTCACACAATACATTCTATACACAGTAGTTATGCGTACAAATTCATTCTTCGCTGGTTTCGATGTTTCGCGCGCATTCTGGAAATTCGGAGTCACAATACTAAAACTGCGATATCTCACAATCTATACATCGGATTGAGAAACTGTAGGATGTTTCGGATATCTAGACTCGAAGGTCTACGATTTTCATGTAGAAAGTTTTTCGATCCAGTGTCGGGAACATGGTCAAATTCTCAGTACAAGATACCGTTCGTAATCCCGTGCAGGTTCAGAAATTCATGATATGTCAGTACTAAAATCGCGATATCTCACAATCTATACATCCGATTGAGAAACCGTAAGATGTTCTGGATTCGGGACTCGATGGGCTACGATTTCCATGTAGAAAATCTTCAATCCAGTATTGGGAACATGGTCGAATTTTTAGTGCAAGGTCAAGAAATTTTAGAGATAGTAAGGTTGAATATTCGATATTCGATAACACGATTCGAAATGTGTTAACGGTTCACTCTTGAGTTGATATAGCATGGAACCAGTGACTAGAACAGAGTTTGACAATAAAATATGATGATAACTAGACCACTTGCCACGAGTCAAAGGAAAATGTTTGTACGAGAACAAAAATAGTGCACAAGGTACTTGCCTTATAACGTGACGATTTCGGTGGTGGTGTTAACCACGGAAAGAAGAAGCGACGTCGGCAACGGACGGCGGCACAACGGCGATAAAAATAGCGGCAAGACGGCAGCGAGGTAGCAACGGTGAGTGACAACAACAACAAGGTGGCGCGGCGTCGGGTTGTTTTTCGGGGTTCGCGGGATAGCAGAAGCGGAGTCGATGGCTCGAAGGCGGAGAGTAAAGGAGGGCCCGGGTGTTGCTTGAGCTCTCGGGTGTGAAGAAGGCAGAGGAAGAGAAGAAGGGAAAATGTAGAATGTAGATAAGAGAGGAGAAAGAGGTGGGATGTTACTGATGTGTGTGTGTGTGTTTATATAGAAAGGAAGGGATAGGAGGGGTGTAGAAAAATCAAAGGAGGGGTGTAGCATGTGGGGGTGTAGAAAAATCAACGTAGAAGGAGAAAATGAGGGGGAGAAAAATGAGAACATGGAGGAGAAGTCATGGGGTTAGGCTAGAATTAGGCAGGAGGAGAAAAATGGGAGTGAGTGATTAGCGGGAGTGGGTTAGGATTAGGATTATGATTAGGATTAAGATTAATCAGGGTTTAAAATTTGTATTTAAACTCCAATCGAAAAATCACAAAATTATAGAATTGATCAGAAAAATATTCTGGCTTTAGATAAAGAGTCCAAAGAGAAAAATAAAACTTCTGAAAATTGAAGTACAAAAATTTACGTAATAAAATACGTACAACTGGGATAGGGAGTTACAGAAGCTCCCGAATCAATTCACCAATCTTGCGTGCCCAACTCCTCCCTACCTGATAAGCATAACTCTTCATTTTTATTGGATACCACATTGGCTTCGTTTGGTTTGTCTTCCTTCGGTTTCTCATGCTTCCTCTTCATATAGGCATAACAACTGTGCATCATGTGACCCTTCTTGTGACAATACCAACACTCGGGTCCATGTCCCCCATCGTTGTCATCAGACACACTCTAAGATGAACTACTCGGATTCTTTTTTTCTTGGACTGTTCTTAGATCTCTCACGTCTCTTCTCAACTGACATAGCAGAATCTCTAGAAGACGATGATGAAAATCCCTCATTTCTCACCCTTCTCCCCTCCTCATTCAGAATGCTACTCACCACATCCTATAGAATTGTCGAATCTGTCATAGTGCCTGTAATAGTCTGTTCCACCGTACCATAACTATCAGACAATGTAGATAGAAGTAACAATGACTGTCCCCTCTCTAAAAACTTCAATCATGCAGCTTCCATATGGTTGTAAACCATACAATAATTTTTCACATGTTCTGCTAATGAACCCTCTTAGCTCAACTTCATATTAACCAATTTCTTCAAGCAAAGAATTTGATTAGATGCTGACGGTTTCTCATACATATCCGTGGGAATCTCCATAGCCTCCATTGTGGTCTTTGCCTTCGAGATATGAAATACTGTCTTCCTACTCAGTCCCAACTGAATCTGCCCTAGCGGCTTCTGATCCAAACAATTCCACTCTACCAAGACCTTTGAATCCTTGTCTCCACATTCTGGCTTCTCATCAAATTACAAACCATCTAAATCTTTCTGATAAGGATACACTATCATCTGAATCTTCCACATCGCAAAACCACTTCCATCGAACCTCTCGTTCTTCCACTTGCTATCGGTTATCCGAACCTTGTTCTCTGGTACCACTTGTTGCAGAACCGACCACAGGTCGTAGTGCTAATAGCGGAACTCACACACCTTAAGTAATAGAAACTTTCCAAAAACTAGATGAATTAAGAACAAGTCACCACAATAATCGCAAGATCTCACAAGAACACAATAATATGCAGAGATAACCAATACTTCTTATTCTCTTAGAAATACAAAGATTACGAAGGGATTCTCTCTCTCACATTTGAAACACTTGACATAATCCCCTCTTAAAGTTGAACAATGATAACGGCTCACCCTTGATATGAGTTGCTTCACTCTAAAGTTCACATTTACTACTATATTTATAGCCCCCAACTAAACCCTAAAAGATAACACAAATACAGCTTATTGGACAAAAAACTCGAAAGCCCAAATAACACACAGTGCTAAAGTCGGTCAATTGCAACATGTCAAGCCCACACCCAAGGTCTGGTCGGTTGACTGTGGTTGGCCTGCTCGCTCTCTGTTGAACCCTGTACACTCGAAGAATACTCAGCAGCCCTGGTCACTCGACCGCAACCTTCCAGCTGCACTTCGTCTATTTGATCCTGCCTTCTCTAGCTGTCTTCATCTTTTCCTCTTCTTCTCCAACTTCAAATACTCCGTGCCTATGTGTATTTGAGGCCATAATCCTCACATGATTAACCGGAATAATCATCACCAAAAACTGACAAAACTGCACCAATGCTTTTGGCTTGTTGCGAACGATGCAATTCTGTCAAAATTCAACCTTCGCAAATGCAACCAACAGTTGAATGTTAGGTGCTTGAGTACCCAGTAGAAGATGATGACACTAATCACATTTTATTCACTTGCCCTAGGGCAATGTTAGTTTGGGAAGTTGTGTACTTAGGCTTTGAGATATTTGAGTGCCCGGCTCGACATTGGATATTTAGGGTCAGTGGAAAGCGAGGGTAGTTAGGAAGGAGTTTAAAGAAGCTTGGAATATATCGACTGCTGCTAAGTTATGGGGTCTATGGCTAGATCGTAACGAGTTGTGTTTTCATAACCACAACAGCAGATTTACGGTCTTGATGCATAAATTTTTTGCGTCCATTCATGTTTGGGCAAGTCAAGCAAATACGAAGAGTGGAGTATGCAACGAGGATGGGGGGTAGCCAGAGCAGTAGTTTTGGTGGGGGTGAGTTGGAGTTGTAATTGTATCTATACCGTCTTTTGAGTGGTAGATATATAGTAGTAGTCTATATCTTTGTAATTAGTCATATTTTATTTTGTTAATTTATTATTAATGAAGCGGTGACTCGGTTCCCTTTATTCTTTTAAAAAAAAAACTGACAAAACTCAAATCAAAATTTTTTTGGGGGTATGTTTATGGCCAACTGAGGTTGATTGATGCAAGTGCAGGGTTCAATTTATCACAATAAATTACCATAGTAATTCTTTCCAATGCAATTAGTTGTCATCCATATTTGTGGTGGTGAGCAACTAAATTGAACATATGACTACTATTTCATTGCTAGTTTTCTAAGTAATTTACAAATTATTATACCAAAACCTCCTTCTCCTATACTAGCTAATTTTTTTCGACGTTTCTCAGTTTGCAGTTGACGTTGCAGATAGTCGTAATGTAGCTGATATACCTGCAAGCAAAGTGTACTGGAACAAAGGCCTACCCAATACCCCCATCCCAAACAACTATTAACCGGAAAAACAAGTACGTTGTAAAACCAGCTATTCCTTTTGGTGGATTCATTGTGTAGTGCCCAAAACACCCATAAATACTTGATGCATCGATAACAAGATTTTATACAAACACAAAATCTCACAAACACAAGAACATAACGATATGAAGAGATAACCAATACTTTTTACTAAAAAAATATATAAAAATACAAGTTTTTACTCCACAATTTTCTACCCCTTAAATCTCTCAAAACAAAATAAAGAACTTTCGCTAATCTCTCACTTTATCTCTCGACGGCATGAATAAACTCTAGAATTTACAATATAAATATAGCCCCAGGTAAAGCATAAAAGTTAAACATAAAGAAAGCACAAAAAGATAAACCCAATCCCAATGTTGAAAATAGCGATAGCATATAATGTAGCGTTAGGTCCTAATAGTGTGAAGCATAAATAGCGTAACACAATGGCATAAGCTATTAAGGTTTTTTTTTTAATTAAAATTAATTATCTAAAAATTCTTATAAATTCTAAATAATTTACTGCAATCGAGAAAAAAATATTTGAAGGCTATAATGATAAATACTACACCAAAATGAGATCTTTATAAGAATGTTAAAAATAGCGGTAGCGCAAGTGTAGAGCTCAAGCTAGGAATAGCGCAAAACTTAAATAGCATAATGCATAAGTGTAAGCTATGAAGAATTTTTATTTTTTTATTTAAAAATTAAAAATTAATTAACTAAAAAATTGTAAAATTATATATAATTTCTTAAAGTTTTTAAAAAAAATTCAAAGGCTAAAAGATGCTAATAAATATTTCCAAGAAGAGACTTTAATATTCAAAAATTAATACAAAGACTAAGAACACACATAAACATGAATATAAAATGAAATAGAACTACTAAGTGAATGAAGTAGATTAGTTTTCTTGACTCTAATCCAATACCCCCAATTCAAACTTCAAAAAAAAAAAAAAATATAACTATGAGATTGAAATGAAGAATCAGAAAAGAATAAAGTAAATAAGAGAAACCCTAATAGTTGGTTTGCTAGCTGGAATAAAACAAAATTAAAGAAAAGAAAGAAATACTGAGAAATTCACTGGTAACCGACATATAGTTGTTGGATCTACTTGAAGAAATTAGAGTCCTCATAAGAATTGAGTGTCTTAGTATTAGGAAAACATGATGAAAAAGGAAAAAAAAGAGAAAGGGTTCGTCACTTGTGTTTATACCTCAATTGTTCAGTTAAATAAAATGGTATGTTTGTAACGCAAACTATTTAAGTCACGTTACGATGCGCAAATAACGTGAGCTACACAAAAATAGCGCAGAGCTATGTAGAAAATGGGTTATGCACATGAGCTTCATAGCGGAACAGGTAAAGTTAGGTTACATAATGAGCTATTTCGAGCTTCATAGCGTTCTATTTTATACATTGCCTAATCCCTAAACAAACTGTAGTCACCGATATGGCTAAAAATAGGATTAAATCGGGACCGTTCAATTCGGGCACGAATCTTAAAGCTCTCAGGGGGTAAAACGATAATTTCACCTACAAACGGGTCCAAAATGGGAACTGGGTCTTTCTACAAAGCCCAGTAACCCAAAAATGGATATGTCCTATTGGGTATGAGTGGCAACCTGTTACAAACCAGCCCAGATATTTAAAGAGTAATTCAAATTCGTGATTATCTCTAAGAGGCGGTTTAAACCGCCTTTCTTATCATGAAACGAGTTAAAACTCTATTTCTTATCCAAAAATACCGGGACATAGAGATAAATGATTATCTTTAAATTGTCTTTAAAGGCGACTATAAATACCCCTCTCCCCCCACTATTAAAAGGTAATCAATATTTTTCCACAAAAGCGCTCTTTCATAATCTTCCTGATTACTGACTTGAGCGTCGGAGGGTTCGTCGCCGGGATCCATCCCGGTGTATCAAACTTTTTATAGGTTAACGACAGCAGCAAGAAACAGTCAAACGCCAGCCAAAAGTCAATAGGTTTGCCTTATTTGTTTCCAAAAGAATCCACAAATTCATCTGTTTGCTCCCACACAAAAATCAGCAGCAACAGATTGGCACCGTCTTTGGGAAACAAAAAAGCAATTCAGTCACATATCACCGGTAAAGGCAGTTTCTGAGTCATGCCTCCTAAAGGAAAAAGGGAAGGCAACGGCATCTTGCCGAAGAGCCATTTCTCTTCCTTCTCCTAAACTCCCAGATCTTTCTCCTCAACTCGACCAACAAGTTCACCAACCGCAACCTGAACAGCCTCCTCCCAGGTTCAGCGGAGCTTCCCCGGGGGGCTCCCGTCGGAGCCGTCAGGGACAACACTCCCACCATAACCACATCTCAGTTCACAACCCTTCAACTGACTCTATGGCTTCTCAAAGCCCTCCTGGAACAGATCTTCATCAAGTAATCGTTAATCGACAGTAGGGGGTCGACCTCCGAACCCTCTTGAATGAAAAGAGGGCCCTTGAGGAAGCCCCTCAACCTGAGCACCAAAGGGCTCCCAGAAGCCGGTCTCCCGACAGGCCAAGGCCCAGAAGAACCCCCTCCCCGAGGAGGCAAAGGGAGTCCTCTCCATGTCGTCGGTGGAGAAGCCATACTCTAATAAGCTGAGCTGCACCAAGGGACCGCCGGGCTGGAGGGACACCAGTCACTCAGGTCGAGTTCCAGAATTTCAAGGAAGATATCTTGTGAGCTCTTAATATCACCACAAGTCAGGATCGGCGTGCACCTAGCCCTCCCTATGCCCCGAGTCATGACCAGCGCATGCCTAGCCCTTGCCATACTGCCACTCATAAAGGAAAGTCCCGAGGGTCGACTAGATCTGACCAGAGGGATGTCTCTGTCCACCGCCTTCTCCATGAGATGGAGAGGCGCCTCAACAGGCTCAACCAAGAAGAAGAGCAGCGGGCGAGGAATTTCCATCCGAGCAGGCCTCCTTTCTCCAGAACCAATATGGAGTCCCCTGTCCTTGAGACCTTCAAGCCTCCCTACTTCAAGTCCTACAATGGAGAAACGGACCCCGCCGCCCACATCGTGTAACTCCCTGTTCCAGTAGTACGTATTTTACTACGTAAATTTTTGTACTTCAATTTTCAGATCAGTTTTATTTTTCTCTGTGGATTCTTTATCTAAGGCCAGAATATTTTTCTGATCAAATCTATAATTTTGTGATTTTTCGATTAGAGTTTAAATACAAATTTTAAACCGTGATTAATCCTAATCCTAATACTAATCCTAATCCTAATCCTAATCCTGCCTAACCCTACACCTTATTTTCCACCACCCTACTACTCCTAATCCTCTCCGATCCGTCAACCCCCTCTCCACATTTTTCTACACCTCTCCACATTTTTCTATACCTCCATCACATTTTTCAACACCCCTCCACATTTTTCAACACCCCACCTAATTTTTCTACACCCCATGCAACACACTCCACCTCCCTTCCCTTCTATATATACACACACACACCTCACTCTCTACATCCCATTCTTCTTCATTTTCCCTTCTTCTCTTCCTCTGCCTCCTTCACACCCGAGAGCAAGCAATGCCCAAGCTCCACTTCACATTCCACCTTCGAGCCAAAGACTCCGCTTCTACGATCCCGTGAATCCCGAAAAACAATCCGACGCCGCGCCACCTTGTTGTTGTCGTCGCTCACCGTTGCTACCGTTAGCTACCGTCTTACCGCCATTCTTACCGCCGTTGTGCCGCCGTCCGTTGCCGACGTCGCTTCCTTCCGTGGTTAACACTACCACCGTAATCGTCACATTATAAGGCAAGTACCTTGTACACTATTTTTGTTCTCGTACAAGTATTTTCTTTGACTCGTGGCAAGTAGTCTAGTTATCATCATATTTTATTGTCAAACTCCATTCTAGTCACTTGTTCCATGCTATATCAACTCAAGAGTGAACCGTTAACACATTTCGAATCGTGTTATCGAATATCGAATATTCAACCTATCTCTAAAATTTCTTGACCTTGCACTAAGAATTTGACCATGTTTCCGATACTGGATTGAAGATTTTCTACGTGGAAATCGTAGCCCATCGAGTCCCGAATCCAGAACATCTTACAATTTCTCAATCGGATATATAGATTGTGAGATATCGCGATTTTAGTACTGGCATATTGTGAATTTCTGAACCTGCACGGGATTACGAATGGTATCTTGTACTGAGAATTTGACCATGTTCCCGACACTGGATCGAAAAACTTTCTACATGAAAATCGTAGCCCTTCGAGTCTAGATATCCGAAACATCCTACTGTTTCTCAATCCGATATATAGATTGTGAGATATCGCAGTTTTAGTATTGTGACTCCGAATTTTCAGAATGCGCGCGAAACATCGAAACCAGAGAAGAATGAATTTGTACGCATAGCTAATGTCTTTAGAATGTATCGTGTGAATATGCGTTGGAACCGAAAGAGAGTCTACTTTCTAGAATATCTGACGGAATCGAATTTGCTTTTCTGTAACAACGGGAAAGTGAATTTGAATGCAGATATGTCAAGCTGTCTAAAAATTCATCTCTACGGTTTTACATATAAACCCATTACTTTTCATATTTAATGAACTGAGTATATTATTGTTCTTGTAATAATAACTTGCATAGATATAATAGGTTGATAGAATGCATTTTATAGTACTTGATAATTCTATAATAACTACTCTCGATACCTGTACTCATTTTACGTCTCATGTCCATGATTACTGTCCTTGATATTTTTCTTGACTAAACTATTTGATTACACCGTTCCACTAGTCGTACCAACTGTATGTTCATAATTAATTATAAAAGAATAACAAGCCGGGGTTATAAGGGTACGGCTTAACAGTGGACAATATAGGGGAGTATACTCGGAAGGGGGCCCGTGTATCCCGAAATAGTGATTCTTGATTCTTGATTCTTGGTTACACAATTCTTGATTACATAATTCTCGATTACATGATTCATGATTACATGTCTTGATACTATCACTGGAAGACCCGAGTACATAATCCTATAGAATTCACTACTTAAGTCTAAACGTCACATGATTGATATGCACCGAACTTGTGGTATGGGACACATGATTGCATGCATTAGATAAGTTAATAAAGCAGATAAACTTAAGATCTTCACTAAGCATGATTCTTGATTACATGACTCTTCATTACATGACTCTTGATTCTTAATTACATGATTTATGATTACATGACTCTTGATTACATGACTCTCGATCCTTGATTACATGATTATCGATTAACTGAGCCTAGGTTATCAATTGCTTATGTCTTGAAGTCTAGAATACACTATTTACAGTTATTACTTACATGATCATATTGTCCCAGTTCCTTGCTTACTTCTATATTGTATTTGTACTTCTACTTCTTGTTTCTTCCATGTTATATCTTGTTATATTACCCCTTTTTCTGCTTGTTGCTATTTGCTGCCCGAAACTTGCTCTAACGGAAACTTTTTTATTTTTCTTTGAGTTAATAATTATACAGGTACTGATGGATCCGACGAGCAGAATCTCTAGATGATCGTTGCTGCTTTGTTACTACTTCATGTTGTTTTTCTTTCAGTCGCTATTTTATCTAGTTGTTATAGCGAACTGTTTATCATATTATTTTAATTCTGGCACCTTGTACTCCCGGGCATCTTGACCTGATGTTGATGTATTATCCAAATAATGGTTATTCTATTTTCAGCTCATGTGATTATTATATTTGCCTGCGTGAATGTGTTATAAAGATCTTGTTGAGCTTATAATTGTACAACTTATGGATGATGTATATCATTCGCTGGGCCTCAGTTGCGTGCCTGTATTTCTGTATAGTGGGAAGCGGGGCATGACAGGTTTTTAGTAGTATCAGAGCCTAGGCTCGAACCATGCTAAGCTCAACAATATACACATCACGTGGATCACATGAATGTTAATAACCAACTTGCCATCTGGAGATTTACCCCATTCGAATATACATTTCAGACTATGGTTCACGAAGGATCTTCGACTTCTACACCCAGGGATGAACTATCAGAGATCGTCGCCATTCTCCAGGAGATGCAACGAATGATGGAGCTATAGCACTCTATTCTTTTTCTTCTTTTCTGCTTGTTTCTTGTTCTCATCTTGCTTAATTTTTCTCTTCTTCCTAAACCTCTCATTTATAGGAATGAGAGATGAGTAACTGAAAAATTATTCATTCCCGTTTCTCTCATTTTTCTTTGCGGCACCAATCATGCCACAATTTTTCAACATTGTTTGGTGGGTGGGGCCCACTTTACCAAATAAGTTTGACAACCAATATCTTCGTGTTACTAATCTCTTAATTCTGCTCAATTCATCGATCGCTATCACGTGATATCAGCATCTGGAAACATCACCATCAGAGTGGCACAGCGAAAGCGTAGTAGAGTCCCTTATTGATTCGTAGAATGAATATCAAAGCAAACTTCAACATCATCAAAAAACTCAAGATTCGATGTTATATTTGGAATGGATAGGGGCCAAAGTGCAGATACTGATCATAGGACGGTTATAGGGGACGGTGCATTAATGAAGAAAAGACAAGAAGAAGAAGAAATAAAAAGATGAGAAAGAGAGAGAGAGAGAAGTCAAAGAAAGAAGAAAGAAAAAGAGAAAGAAAGAAAAAGAGAAAGAAAGAGGAAGAAGAAAGAGAGAGAAGTCGGAGAAGAAAGAGGGAGAAGTCGGAGAAGAAAGAAAGAGAGGGAAGCCGGGAAGAAAGGGGTGAAGAGAAAGAAGAAGACAACTCGGGATCAAGCTTCGGGGAAGAGAGAAAGTGAGAAGCCGATAGCAGAGGCGGGAGCAAGAAAGAAAGAGAAAGAGTAGGAGCTCGGATTTTCTTGGCAAATGGAAGGAAAAGATCAAGAATCGGTGGCAGGGATAAAGAGAAAATCGGTGGAAGAAGAAAGTGAAGCAGGGAAGAAGATGAAACTTTCTTCATCTTCATCGAGATTTGGTAGGATTTGTGTATTTTGTGGCAGTAGTTCTGGCAAAAGAGCTAGCTACCAAGAAGCCACGATCAAGCTCGGCAAGGAGCTTGTAGAGAGAAATATCGATCTTGTCTACGGTGGTGGGAGCATAGGATTGATGGGCCTAGTTTCTGACGCCGTTCGTGCTGGTGGCCGACACGTTTTGGGAGTGATTCCCAAGTCACTGATGCCGAAAGAGATTACTGGGAGAACTGTGGGAGATGTTAGAGTTGTCTCTAACATGCACGAGAGGAAGGCTGAAATGGCTCGAGCTGCTGATGCTTTCATAGCCTTGCCCGGAGGTTATGGAACACTTGAGGAATTGTTCGAGGTGATCACTTGGGCTCAACTGGGGATCCACAGCAAACCGGTGGGTCTTTTAAATGTTGATGGATATTACGACTCACTGCTATCCTTCGTAGATTCAGCTATGGCCGAGGATTTCATATCCAGTAAGGCCAGACGCATCTTGATTTCAGCTTCATCGCCCCAGGAATTACTCAGAAAATTGGAGGAGTATGTGCCGGAGAGAGATGAGCTTGTGACTCAGCTGAACTGGGATATTAGCGATGTCGGTGGTTCAGATTCTGAGCCTAGACATTAAATTGTTGAGTCCTCCAGTTGAGGATGCACAATTTGTCTTTAGTTGTTTTCGTGCCTTTGTACTATTTGTTTCTTTTATCTTCCGTTGTACTCTCAGTTGAAGAGTATTGCATTCTTAGCTATCCTATATCTCGCCTAAGTAAATTTTGAGGACGAAATTTTTTTTGTAAGGTGGGTAGGATTGTAACTCCCTGTTCCAGTAGTACGTATTTTACTACGTAAATTTTTGTACTTCAATTTTCAGATCAGTTTTATTTTTCTCTTTGGATTCTTTATCTAAAGCCAGAATATTTTTCTGATCAATTCTATAATTTTGTGATTTTTCGATTAGAGTTTAAATACAAATTTTAAACCGTGATTAATCCTAATCCTAATACTAATCCTAATCCTAATCCTAATCCTGCCTAACCCTACACCTTATTTTCACCACCCTACTACTCCTAATCCTCTCCAATCCGTCAACCCCCTCTCCACATTTTTCTACACCTCTCCACATTTTTCTACACCTCCACCACATTTTTCAACACCCCTCCACATTTTTCAACACCCCACCTAATTTTTCTACACCCCATGCAACACACTCCACCTCCCTTCCCTTCTATATATACACACACACACCTCACTCTCTACATCCCATTCTTCTTCATTTTTCCTTCTTCTCTTCCTCTGCCTCCTTCACACCCGAGAGCAAGCAATGCCCAAGCTCCACTTCACATTCCACCTTCGAGCCAACGACTCCGCTTCTACGATCCCGTGAACCCCGAAAAACAATCCGACGCCGCGCCACCTTGTTGTTGTCGTCGCTCACCGTTGCTACCGTTAGCTACCGTCTTACCGCCATTCTTACCGCCGTTGTGCCGCCGTCCGTTGCCGACGTCGCTTTCTCCCGTGGTTAACACTACCACCGTAATCGTCACATTATAAGGCAAGTACCTTGTACACTATTTTTGTTCTCGTACAAGCATTTTCTTTGACTCGTGGCAAGTAGTTTAGTTATCATCATATTTTATTGTTAAACTCCATTCTAATCACTTGTTCCATGCTATATCAACTCAAGAGTGAACCGTTAACACATTTCGAATCGTGTTATCGAATATCGAATATTCAACCTTACTATCTCTAAAATTTCTTGACCTTGCACTAAGAATTCGACCATGTTTTCGATACTGGATTGAAGATTTTCTACATGGAAATCGTAGCCCATCGAGTCCCGAATCCAGAACATCTTACGATTTCTCAATCGGATATATAGATTGTGAGATATCGCGATTTTAGTACTGGCATATTGTGAATTTCTGAACCTGCACGGGATTACGAATGGTATCTTGTACTGAGAATTTGACCATGTTCCCGACACTAGATCGAAAAACTTTCTACATGAAAATCGTAGCCCTTCGAGTCTAAATATCCGAAACATCCTACTGTTTCTCAATCCGATATATAGATTGTGAGATATCGCAGTTTTAGTATTGTGACTCCGAATTTTCAGAATGCGTGCGAAACATCGAAACAAGAGAAGAATGAATTTGTACGCATAGATAATGTCTTTAGAATGTATCGTGTGAATATGCGTTGGAACCAAAAGAGAGTCTACTTTCTAGAATATCTGACGGAATCGGATTTGCTTTTCTGTAACAACGGGAAAGTGAATTTGAATGCAGATATGTCAAGCTGTCTAAAAATTCATCTCTACGGTTTTGCATATAAACCCATTACTTTTCATATTTAATGAACTGAGTATATTATTGTTCTTGTAATAATAACTTGCATAGATATAATAGGTTGATAGAATGCATTTTATAGTACTTGATAATTCTATAATAACTACTCTCGATACCTGTACTCATTTTACGTCTCATGTCCATGATTACTGTCCTTGATATTTTTCTTGACTAAACTATTTGATTACACCGTTCCACTAGTCGTACCAACTGCATGTTCATAATTAATTATAAAAGAATAACAAGCCGGGGTTATAAGGGTACGGCTTAACAGTGGACAATATAGGGGAGTATACTCGGAAGGGGGCCCGTGTATCCCGAAATAGTGATTCTTGATTCTTGATTCTTGGTTACACAATTCTTGATTACATAATTCTCGATTACATGATTCATGATTACATGTCTTGATACTATCACTGGAAGACCCGAGTACATAATCCTATAGAATTCACTACTTAAGTCTAAACGTCACATGATTGATATGCACCGAACTTGTGGTATGGGACACATGATTGCATGCATTAGATAAGTTAATAAAGCAGATAAACTTAAGATCTTCACTAAGCATGATTCTTGATTACATGACTCTTCATTACATGACTCTTGATTCTTGATTACATGATTCATGATTACATGACTCTTGATTACATGACTCTCGATCCTTGATTACATGATTATCGATTAACTGAGCCTAGGTTATCAATTGCTTATATCTTGAAGTCTAGAATACACTAGTTACAGTTATTACTTACATGATCATATTGTCCCAGTTCCTTACTTACTTCCATATTGTATTTGTACTTCTACTTCTTGTTTCTTCCATGTTATATCTTGTTATATTACCCCTTTTTCTGCTTGTTGCTATTTGCTGCCCGAAACTTGCTCTAACGGAAACTTTTTTATTTTTCTTTGAGTTAATAATTATACAGGTACTGATGGATCCGACGAGCAGACTCTCTAGATGATCGTTGCTGCTTTGTTACTACTTCATGTTGTTTTTCTTTCAGTCGCTATTTTATCTAGTTGTTATAGCGAACTGTTTATCATATTATTTTAATTCTGACACCTTGTACTCCCGGGCATCTTGTCCCGATGTTGATATATTATCCAAATAATGGTTATTCTATTTTCAGCTCATGTGATTATTATATTTGCCTGCGTGAATGTGTTATAAAGATCTTGTTGAGCTTATAATTGTACAGCTTATGGATGATGTATATCATTCGCTGGGCTTCAGTTGCGTGCCTGTATTTCCGTATAGTGGGAAGCGGGGCATGATACATCGAGAGTTTCAAAACTCTCATGATGATTCACCAAGCCTCGGATGTACTCTTTTGCAAAACCTTCCTAGCCACGCTGAAGGGACCCGTGAGAGAATGGTACTTATGATTGACTCCTGCCTCCATCTTCTCCTTCGACCAGTTCGAGGAGCTCTTCCTTACCCACTTTGTGAGTAGTCTCCAGGCCGAGAAGACAAGCACATCTTTGTTGGCACTCAGTCACAGAAAGGGTGAGTGCTTAAGGGATTATGTCAGGCGCTTTACCATAGAGGCTCGGTCTATCGCCTCTCTTGATCTGTCGGTGGCCTTCACTGCGTTACGACACAACATTGACCACGCCGACCTGAAGGCATCTCTCACTAAAAATCTGCCCCGAGATTTATCAGAACTCCTGTTGAGGAACGAGAAATATATTCGGACGGAGGAGGCCCTCCTTCTGCTTGATCAGAAAGAGCCCCTCTCCGGAAACAAACGGAAGGGTGCGGACGAAGAAGGTTCTAAGAAGCTCCAAAAGGATAATGGTGGCCAGCACTGTCCTCCTCCCCATTTTGAGAAGTTCACCCCTCTTACTTCTAGTGTCTCTGCCATCCTAATGGAGGTCGGGAAAGAAGGGTTGCTCCAACCACCCCCGAAGATGAATACCCCTGGGAAGAAGAGAAACCGGGATAAATTGTGCCGCTTTCATAGGGATCATGACCACGACACAGATGACTATCAGGCCCTCAAAGATGAGATCGAGGCCCTCATTCAGAGGGTGAAACTGTCTAAGTTCGTAAAGAAGGACAGAGCAGATCCTCCGCCTCCTCGAGGGCCTAACAAGCGAATTGAGAGACCTATCGAGTCCTCTGAATCTGAAGCTAAAGCAATCTTACACCTTATTCATGGAGGCTCAGTAGGGGGAGAGTCGAACTCCCCCCGAAAAGCCTTCATCGGAGAGGTAAACCCAGTACAGAACCATCCCCCACCCAAGGGCTTCGGGGTCCCCGTAACATTTTTGGATAAAGATTTGTAGGGCGTTCGGATGCCCCACTGTGATGCCCTTGTGATCAACCTTCATATGGCCAACTACGAAGTACGCCGAGTCCTGGTCAACTACGGCAATTCGGTCAATATCCTCTTTCTGGAAGCCTTCTAGGGCCTCAAGTTGTCTAGAGACCGTCTCAAACCTGCTGGCTACACTCTCCACGGTTTCTCCAGAGTTCCAGTGACGATTGAGGGAGTTATAACTCTCGACGTAACCGCTGGAAAAACCCCGACCACCCAAACCGAGCCAATGGACTTTATGGTTGTTGACGTAAAGGCCGCTTACAATGTCATCCTCGGTCGACCCGGCCTAGCCGCTCTCTAAGCCGTACCCTCAGTCTTCCATATGAAGATGAAATTCCCTAACTCCGCAGGAGTAGGAGAGGTTAAGGGAAGCCAACTGCCCGAAAATGTTACATGACTTCGGTAGGGGGTCTAGTCCTCTCACTTGAAGCCCTCGAGCTCCCTCAAGGAAGCAGCCAAGCTATCTCAGAGCTGGTCGATGAGTTAGAAGAGATAGTCTTCTCAGAAGAAGACCCAACCAGGGCATTCCAAATCAGTAAAGTCCTTCCCCCTTCTATCAAAGCCGACATTATCCGATTCATAAGGGAAAACCACGACCTGTTCGCTTGGACCGCGACAGACATGCCTGGAATATCGGAAGAACTTCTCATGCATCACCTCAGCGTTGCTCCCGAAGCTAAACCTGTCCAGCAAAAGCACAAGTTTGCACTAGAATGCCAGCAGGCAATCAAAGAAGAGGTAGAAAAACTCTTGACGACCGGTTCATACAAGAGGTTAACTACCCAGAGTGGCTATCCAATGTCGTGATGGTCAAAAAGGCTAACGGGAGCTGGAGAATTTGTATTGATTTCACCGATCTGAAAAAGGCTTGTTTGAAAGATCTGTCCCACTTCCTAGCATTAATCCACTGGTTGATGCAACTTCCGGTCACGAACTTTTGAGTTTCATGGATGCCTTCCTCGGGTATAATTAGATCAGGATGTTCCCTCCTGATATTCCGAAGACTTCGTTCGTAACAGACCCAAGCCTATATTGCTACCGTGTCATTCCCTTCGGGCTAAAGAACGCCGGTGCAACTTATCAGCGCCTTGTCAACAACATCTTTAAGTCACAGATCGGCCGGAACATGGATGTCTATGTGGATGACATGTTGGTAAAAAGCATCAACATGCTGACCATGTGACTGACCTTCAGGAAGCCTTTGGTGTATTGTGAAGCCACAACATGAGACTTAACCCGATTAAATGTGCCTTCGATGTATCATCTGGAAAATTTCTAGGGTTCATGGTTAGCGAAAGAGGCATAGAAGCCAACCCGGAGAAGATCCAGGCCATACTGAACATGGCACCCCCTTCCAGTGTCAAAGACGTACAAAGACTCACAGGACGTCTCACAGCCATAGGGTGCTTCCTCTCCAAGTCTAGAGAAAAGTATCTCCCGTTCTTTAAGGAATCCAAACAAATTGATAAAGTTTTGAAATGCCATAAATCATAATTATTTCAAACATAACTAAAAGTTATTGGGCTCAATTGGGTTGGTATGGAAAATAGTGTCGGGTTTGATTTGATTCAAACCCTTAAAACAAAAAACCATTTTGAAAAGATATCACACACATCTTTGGAAAATATCGGGTGATATATCGGTCGATATATGATATATAGATGATATAATCCCCCAAAAGACAAACTAATTATATAAGTATATCATATTAGTTTACTCTTCAACTTGATATATTGGCCGATATATCGAATATGTCGAGGATATTTGAAACATTTTGGTTTTGTCGAACAAGTTGTGGCCATTTGAAAGAAAGCCATGTTTGCTTCCCGAGCTCTCTTAGAGAATCCAAATGGCAATAACTTGTTCGACCAAATGTTTCAGCGAACTAGGATACAGACTTACATAAAGGTGGTTGGATCATTCTACATTTGAGTTCTCACTAGTTTTGAATTTCACCGCAAAGAATCTAAATTATTGTTATTTTCCAATATTGGGATGATATTAATCTGCCGATTGGATCAATAGAAATTGAACAATGGATCCATCTATCTATAGAAAGATTTGGATCTCTGTCAGAATCTATCTCCATATCTAAGGAAGAACCTTCGAAGCATGTCCCCAATATTATTCTCCGTGATGATGCCCCCTAGGCGAAAGGGGACACCATTCTCTTTCTTTCCTCAATCGTTTTGATCATTTCTACATTTCATTCCCCTTTTTGGGGCCCGGGTTGGTTCGTTTCCTACTCCTATCTACGCAATTCTCTATTTTCGTTCATAACTTAATCTAGATAGGTGAAGAGATAGGTATCAATTTTGTTAGAGGGGCAGCTGTAAAACGGTGATTCCCCTTCCCCACCCTTCCGGCCTATTAAGGGACTTGACCGATGCTGAAGGTATCTTACTTACCAAGCCAACCCACTACAAAAGCTAGTCTCCAGAAAGAAGCGAGTTTTATTTATGTTTACTTTACGAAACGTCCCCTATTAACCCAACCGAAGTTTACGAAAGAACAAAATAAAGAGTGAAAATTGCAGGTGAGTTTGATTAAGTTAAGCACAACTATTTTTTCTTTCTTCGCTAAGATGAGATACCAAATGGTAGGGTAGTGCTATTCCTCCTTTCTGACTCTAACTCGGTAACCGATCACATTCTCTCATACCTTCCTTTCCAGCAGAAAAGTCATTGCATGAAGGGAAGTTCATCTTCAAATACTCTTTCGGTTAAGTAAAAGCTATGGTTGGTTGATGCATGCTTTTTTCGGAAGAAGGCTTTGGTATCCAAGTGAAAGGAAGTGAGGATGGATCACATAAAAAGTAAGTAGAAGCGCTTTCAAGCAAAAAGAGAGAATAGCTCGGTTGAGGGTTAGTAAGGGTTCGTGCTTGGGATGAAGCAGTGGTTGATAGATCGAATCTCTACACTAAGACATAGAAGCTTTTGATGTAAAACTAACCCTAAAATAGAGAATTTCCAAGATTCTTAATGGATTAATTTTACCAATACGTAGAAATTTTAAAGTTAGAAATTTTAAACAGTTAATCGGTTTAATGGATTTTCAAGAACTGAATCACGTTTAACAATCCCAATTAATAATTTAATTCTAACAATCAATAATTAAATCCCTAAGTATTTTTAGCAAGTAAAAGATTCAATATTAATTTGTACTCTAATCAAGCAAGTAGAACGCTGAATCTCAATATTTGTGGTCGACAGTTAAATTGAATAATATAATAGAGATGATGAAGTAGTATAACACAAATATTTGAGAATTGAAAAGAGTATACCGAGGGTTCGAAGAACTCAGCGTAGATCTCGGATTGAACACGAAGAGCACAACAATCAGTAACAATAGCAGAAGCAACAGCCAAGAGCAATGACAGCAACCAGCAAGGGCTGGCAGATCTGGGTCGGTGTCGGTGCTCGAGAGGAGCACAGGACGCGCACGGGTTGCCAGACTGGTGGTCAGCCTGGTGTGAGGGCATCGCGACTGACTGGAGTTGACGGGGGCGTGCTTGGGTGTTGACGAGGTCGATGAGAGTGGCAAGGATGAAGGAGGAGTTGTTCGGGAGTTGTTGGTCGACATCGAGGTGAAGGATGCTCGGGGTATTGGGTTGAAGATGGAGGGGGATGATGGGTTTCGAAATCAAGAAGAACAAGAGAAGGTGAGGGCGGCTGTGAGATGGAGGTTGAAGATTTGTTAGGGTTTTAAAATATAGAGTGATTATTCTATGCTTTCACCACGGACAGTTCACATTATAAACCTTATTAATTATTCCTTTATATAGTATAGGCTGATTGATGCGAATCCTAGATTACTACGTTACATAAATGGGTTATCTTGCAGCAATGTAATTACTACGTTACAGAAATGGGTTATCTTGCAGCAATGTAATGGAGCGATTAGCGGCCTGCCTGAATTTATGAAACAGATTCATTTATTTGAAATCAGAAACAAACTGTGAGCCTCGGCCGTGATCTCAAATACTAATTAATCAATTACCCTTTTGACATAAGGCACAGTTGACCAGAATGAGATTTAAACTGCATGCTAGCATTGACAGATACAGTATAAAGGAAGCAAATAACCTACAGGTCCACTCCAGTGGAGCTTCATAAAGCAAGAAACAGTGTCATATTCACAAATAACTGAACAAAAAGCGATAACAAATAGCAAAACAGATCAGTCATCTTCGACAACTGAAACTGGCTCCCCACAGGAATTTCCTACCAGCATGCTCACAAAAGGGGGAGGTGGATTTTTTTTTTTTTGGGATCAATAAACGGTGGGTTGAAAGCCCCCGCGTTTCATTAAAAAGATTTTAACAAAAAATACAATCAAAAGTAGGCTTATGAAGTTTAGGAAACCCAAGAGGCTGAGTCCTAGAACTCACACACCCCAACCAATAAACAAAAAAAACAAAAAAACATAATCTTACTGGTCGGCCGACCTCGCCACAACAAGTTTCTTGCCAATTTGAGCTCATTCTCTTTCATTTCCTTGCTTGTACTCCATTTTCCCTTGTCGTCCCCCACAACTGCCCTTCCGTTGCCCCAGCAGTGTCCCATTCGTCAACCTTAAGCACCATACAAGAGATACCACAGGTACCCACCAATCTGACATACCCTTGTCCAGATTGTAACCTCATTCTCATCCCCTAACTTGAGAAAGCCCTCTCACATGAGAAAGCCCCTAGGCACCCCTCACTTTGACCTGAATAGAACAAAGTTGAGCTCAAACCATAAATGTAATACCTTAAACTTTCATTTTAATAAAAATATTATTTTCACGTGTTGTGCACGTGCAATTTTAATGTGTATCTTATTTAATTTTTTATATGAAATCTCATTTTTGAATGAACAATTATTTTATTTTTCTAAAAGCTTATTTCTAAAGCCCAAAAACACTATTTATTTATTTTAGCCCACTTTAACTAATTCTAGATTTGGTTGTCTTGGCCCACAACCTAAGCCCATTATTTATGAAACCCACAATTTAATTAATCAATTAAAGGGCTCACACTTGTTATGTAGAGACAAATAGTGAACAAATTGATTTATTAAAATTGTACATTTTCTTAATATGGGGACTAGGTGGCACGTGCGAAGCACGTAGTGTGCAATGCACACCATTCTTGGTGGCCGGATTTGAGTTGAATGATGGAGAGTGGGTTTGTGCACATGGGTAGTTATTTGAGTGTGTAGGTAGTTACTATAACTCCTACTCTCATCCTAACCCTCCATCCTATAACCATCTACTAAATCCTAGCCCTCCATTTCACTCAAAAACTGTGTATAAATACCCCTCTCACTTAATTGTATTCTACACTAAAATCCATTTGAAAGAAGAAAATATTTTTGAAGAGAGTGAGAGTTAGTGTTCCTTTGGAGGCCGGTCATCAATACAGAGGGAACTCTCGGTTTGGCAAAGAGCAAGGAGGAGGAGTCATACTATCGCACTAGGAAGCTTTACAGGATTTCGTTATTTCTTCAAAAAGGTGGGTGTTTCTCATGACTTCTAGAATAGAAATCATGCTAGGATTGAAATTGATTTGGTATATGCGTGTGAAATTGGATTGTTAGAATGATTGTTATATTGAAATCTTCCATGCTATGCATGATGTAAAAATTTTGATTGAATGGTAAAGAACTAAAGACATTTAGAGAAACTGGAAATTACCTATACAGTCGACCGATCATGTCGACAGTCGACTGGTACGATGAGATAAAATATGTACAGTTTGAAATTCCATGAAACGATGTATTTAATGTGTGTTGTTATCTTGATTTTTCTAGCATGCTAATTCGGAGTTAATATTCATCTCCGTAGACAAATGATGAGTAAAGGAAAAGTGTATATTTAGAAATTCCATTTGGGTTAAAGAAAATACTAGTCAAGTGAATCCTACATTAAATTTTAAAACTATGTTATGATGTTGGTAAATGGATAAGAATTGCATGTTTAGGTTGATATTGAACATACTGTAGATGTTGTGTGCTAATTGAAAGAAAGAAGGAAGAAATAATCTCTTAATTCGAATTTTTATTCTGATCAGTCGACCGAATAGATGTGATAGTCGACCGTCCTGAACAATAAAAGTTTTCGAATCAAAACCATGCAGAACAGCCGACTGATTCGAGTAACAGTCGACTGCCCCGTAATTGATATTTAGAGTTTTGAACGCTGCGGAACAGTCGACTGGCCATTTGCAGCAGTCGACTTTTCCGCGCAGTTTCTTGAATAATTTTCCTTGGCTGAACAAGTCGAATGGATATATTCTAAGTCGACTGTCTAGAGCATTTTTGATATCTCAGAATTTTAAATTTGCCTTATGATAAAGAATATGTATCTACTGTTGATGAATAAAGATGGGTTGTGACAACTTAGAAGAAGTACATTCTATTTGTCTTTGCATGAAATTGAGCATGAAATGAAGTAGATCATTTTATTGAATTTATGAAAGTTGTATGATTGTGAAAGCGATGAACATGGAAAAGGAAAATCTATTATGATTATGAAAAATGAACTTATGAGCTTGAAAGGCTCAACTATTGGCAATTGCGAATTGAAATTGAAAACTAGAGGGTAGCTAAGTTTCACACCGGCAGTTGAAAAGAAATGAATTGAAATGAAAGACCAAGGTTTGGGTCGTGTTGAATGAATGATTAAGTCCGGTATAGTGGAGAGGCTAACTCTAGAGACTTGATTTTGTTCATGATTCTAATAAATTAAGAATTAGATACATAGTGGATATGTAATGAAAGTAAGAGAAAAACATGAGTATGAGGGCCATCGGATTGGCGGTGTGAGAGTGTTTCACAGGCTGTCTTCACGATGCGTCGTGACATGACGTGAGCACTACTCCAGAATTATCATTCCGATGGCGATGCTTGTGGGGTGTTTGGTGACTGCGGGTGGTGTCATATCCCATGACGGAGGCTGAATTGACCACAGGCTGTCTTCACGATGTGTCGTGACATGACGTGGGATTCCCCTCCAGGCTGTCTGGACGTGAGCTCGTAACTCATAGGACATCTAGGATACTTACCATAATTACAGTAGTAGATTAAGTCATGGCGAGGGATTGAACCCTATAAGATGAAGTACGATTAAGGGCTTGCCCTCGGACCTATGTAGTATGGGATGCATAGAATCCGAACAAGTACGCATTAGTGTCATATAACATAATAACTGCATTAAGGACTAAGTGCACAATTACAACACGACATCAATAGGATAGTCCCTTTTAGTTTTGTTTGTGAACAAGTTTGTGATTTGATAAGAATTGAGAATCGTTATACTGTTTCTGGCATAGAGAGGATGGCCATGTATAATTTTCGTCGGTTGAATAAACTGACGTACCCACAGTTTTGTATGCAGGATAAATGGCTTGATAAAGAGTAAAGGAGAACTGGTGCTTACAAATTATTCATTGTTGTATCTTTGTTTAATGTTGTAAATTGCTTCCGCTGTCATTATATGTAAATTATTTGTGATATATGCTTCCGCTGTAAAATGTAAAGTGTAAAGATCTCATGTAACTCTGATGTAAAGTGAAAAGTTTTTTATTTTCCTTGCAAAATTGTACCAAATGAAGTGTAAAGATCCGTGGAATCTCGAATTCAGTTGTATTTGGAATTCGGGGTGTTACAATAAACTTGCTCGACCACCGGTCGTTCCACATCATCTAGGATACATTTTCATGCTAATTGTAAGTTGGTTGTATTTGGATATTAAGGGAATAGACTCATTTGGATATTAAGGAACTTGAGGCGGAATTTTTTTTAAGGGAAACTTTCTTCGGATTCTTCCAGTGCCATTACACGCAAGGTAGTTAATCAACTCTGCTGGTAATATGAACACGGCTAAGCTTTTCTCACTTATTGGGATTGGTACATCACTAGGAGTACCAAAGGTTTGCTTCTGTACAACTTTTAACTGCTGCAACTCCTGCTTATTGCTTAGATGAACAATTTTTTTGCAAACTGAATGCATATTGAATTCCATGTGCATTAACACACATACCACACAAGCTTTCTCCGATTCTTGTTGACTCTTGTTTCTCCTCAAGCTACAATCTAACATGTTGTTGACTCTTCTTGTTGACTCTTCTTTTGCATATCCTACAATCTTTTCCCCTCAAGCTTTCTCTGATTCTTATTGACTCTTCTTTCTCCCGTTTTTCCTATCATACTAACTCCATCCCAATATCCTCATCAGTTGATTCCAGTTTTCTCTTTCCCTCTTCTTGCATCATCAAAGATGAAGCTAGCATGTCTGACCCTGCTGCAGATTCGCTCCCACTGGTGAAGGTTATCCCTCCCACCGTTAAGCGAAAATATAATAAGAAAGTCTTTAATAATTTCCAGACTCGTGTGAGTGCTTGTATTCTTGCTAGGAAAACAGCTTCTCTGTCGGCTCTTCAGCTTGTGCACAGTTGAGTTTCGGCTTCTCTATGCCATCCTTGGTGTAGGCAGTCAAGCTTATCATTTTGGTGCTGCTAGAGTTCTCTTGGGCAGTTGACTCGATTTTTGCTCAGTTTAGTCTGGCCTTTCGCTATTTTGTGGAGTGCCCGGAATCCGCCTAGCTTCTCCTTCTGTTTTTTATTCTTATTCTGTGTTTGTTTCTTTTTCTTCGTCGAGTCTCCCTGTGACAGTGTGCTTTTCTCTCCGCCTTTCCTCTTATTTTTGAATCTTTCCTTTAGACATGTGGTTGTTTGCCCATCAGTATTGGTAAGGTCGATGATCTTGTTTAGCAACCTCTTTAATTGCTACTTTATTTCTTTTTTGGCATTTTCTCTCTTTTCTTTTCTGTGCAGGTGGAGATTGGTGTCTCCGTGTGGGGATGTTTGTCCTTCTGTTTCATAGATCTATCTTTTGGTTCTGATACACTTTTTTCGCGAATGTCGTCGAGTTTGTCTGTGCTCTGGGACCTCACTTCATGCTCGTGGAAATTCCTTTTGCCTTGCGGAAGTGAGCCTTAGTGGGAGTATGCTCTCCTCTTAGGTGCGGCAGGGTGCTCCTTTTCATGCATAGTAATCCTGGCTGATGGCGCTGTCACCCTTTTCGGTGTGGTTCTTCTTTTGTACCGCAGATGTCTTATTTGCGTGCTATTCAGTTGTTTTTTGATTTCTTTGTTGTATTCTTCTTTCAGTTTTATAGCTTGTAAAACCATTATAATTTTATTTGTAACTATACTGTTTTAATTGATTAATATATTTTTTGATGGCCGGAGCCATTTGGCTCTATCCGATATATCAAAAAAAACACACATACCACACATGTACAACTACACATAGTTATGTCTCCATATTCTATAGTGCAGTGTCCCAGTCCTACGTCAGCAAAACAGCCCTTAACAACTTCCGTCATATCAGTATCCTACGTCAGCAAAACAGCCCTTAATAGCTTCCGTCATATCAGTATCCTACATCATCAAAACAGCCCTTAACAGCTTCCGTTGGGAACATATTGCACTGAGCGAAGCGAAGACAGCAGAGAGACCTCAGACTTGGAACAAAGCAATTAAGAAGGATATGATAGGCACTAATTTAACAAGTGAGATGATCCGTACTAGAGCTCAATAGTAGAAAGGATATTCAGGTCTCCAACCCCAAGAGATCTGGAATGAAAAACTCAATTTCTAAATGCACTTAAAGAGCGTATTCCAAATACAAGATCTATATTTGTCTCAAAAGACAGCCTCAAATCCAATCATATAGGGCCACAAAGCCTTTTGGCCACAAAAAAGTTTGGTTAACATCTCCTAAACAGTAGGAGTTCATAAAATAGAGGGAGCAGGGGTCACATGAGGATCAATCACCGGCATACAGAAGGAAAAAAAACATAAAAAAATTGCATAAAAGACAACATTTATATATATATCAACTTTACAGCTAATTATACTTCAATGTAAAAAATATATTATAATGTATCCATTGTTAGGATTGTGTCTTGAATACTCGTTGTTCATATTAAAAGAAGGTAATATGAAGCACGGAGGTCGAAGCATCGAAGTGAGTAGAAGAAGAAACAACAACAGTAGGGTGCAGGCTAGTTGCGGTCGACCAGTCTTGGTGACAGTCGGCCGCACCCCCTGACCGCGCCTCCCGACCGCTTGTAATACAGGGAATGTCAGAGAGTGGTACGGTCGACCGGTCTTATTGGACGGTCGACCGACCACGGCGGTGAATCTGTTTTGGGCCCCGATTTGTTAGGTCGTTTCAGCCCAATCCTCAACTCCAAGTTAGATCGTGCGGCTCCTATTCAGTTACTTCTTTTTCAGGTTATATCGGACGACTGAGAATCAAAATTAGACCTAGGTTTCTCTCTATTCTTCTATATATATCGTAAACTCCTCCAATATGAGAGGGAGTACATCATAAATTCTTTTTTCCATAACAAAGAGAGGCTCGAGAGAGAGATAGTTCTTGGTGGGTGAGTTTAATTCATTGTATTGAGTGAATCAATAACTCCTTGTAATCTCTTCTAGTTGAATATCAGATTTCCTTACATTTCCCCCTGGATTAAGAAAAAGCTAACTGAGATAAGTCATCATTGTTGTGTTTGTGTTGGTTTGGTGGATCTACTTGCTTGCTTAATTTATTCGCCTTGTCTACTTTGACTTCCTCATTGCTCTAATTAGTTCCGCTGAGACTAGAGGGCATTTGTTGACGCCTCAATCCCAACAACTGGTATCAGAGCTTCAGGTTGCCGAGTTCCTTGGTTAAGATGACAGGCCACAGTATTTTGAAGATCATGCAGTTCGATGGAAAGATCAATTTCAATCTTTGGAAGACTGACATGTATGATGTTCTTGTTCAAGAACGGTTGCAGTTAGCAGTCAAGAAGAAAGAAAAGCCAGATGATATGAAGGATGACGTTTGGGAAGATATTCGTGAAAGAGCCATAAGTCTAATCCGACTATCCTTGGTAGATGAGGTCAAGTGCAGATTTCTTGTAGAAACTGATGCGGCGAGTTTGTGGGAAAAACTCATAGCTGACTACTCTGGTTCATCATTATTAGATCGGATGCATTGGAAGAGGAAGTTGTTCCATTTATCTATGAAGGAAGGTACCAATCTCCAAGACCACATTACAAAGTTCAATAAGCTATTATCTGAACTTAAGGCGATCAACGCAGATGTGCGTGAGGAAGATAAGGCTTTCAACCTGATATAATCAGTGCCGGATTCGTACTAGCCTTTGATCACTACCATGCTATACGGTAGATCTACCAAGGAGAGTATTTCGGTAGATGGTGTAATCAAAGCATTGAAGGAAAATTCACTTAGGAAGGAGACCCATAAATCATCATCGTCTATTCCTGCAAGTTGTCTAGCGGTGGATGGTCCTTCAGGGGGAAGACAAAGTGCTTTACAAAAGGATTCGATCCGTTGCCGATATTTTAAGAGGCCAGGGCATATTAAGAAAGATTGTTGGAAATTACAGAATCAGGAGAGTGCAAAGAACAGGAGTTCAGCCGCTAATGTGGTTAGTGCCTTTGATTCAGGTGGTTCGTGTCTTCTTGTTTCAAATTCTTTAGAAGTAGATTCTAGTTGGTTTCTTGACTTAGGGAGTTCTTCTCATATTTTCTCCGAGAGGGAGTTGTTTTCTACTTATAAGTCTACTACGGGGTGTTGTATGACAATGGGAACTGGGGAGATTTGTTAAGTAGTGGGTGAGGGGATAGTTGAGTTGAAGATGTCAAATCTAAACATGTTCACTTTATGGGATGTTTTGCATATTCCTCTGCTGAAACAGAAATCTGATTTTCTTGGGAACTGTTGATGCACGGAACTGCAGGTACACAGCTCAAGGTGGAGTTCTATCTGTTTTTCAAGGTCGTCGTAAGGTGATTAGAGGTATGAGAGTAGTTGGGCCAAGCCAAAACAGTCTCTACAAGCTTTGGGGAAGCCGAAATACTTGCGCAAGTGTTGCTCCTTTTCCCGTTATTCCCGCAAGCTCAGCTAGTTTGCCACAACTAGAATCATCGAGACGAGACCACGACGTTCTAATATCGTCGAGAGGTGGAGAAAGCCTAAGGGTAGGTGGAGTTCATGCGTAGTTTGGCAACTTCGTGAGTACATTTACGGAGGTGTACCCTTGAAGGGTTATACTGGATTTGGTGATATTGGGTAGAGATCAGTTCAATTGGGAGAAGAAGCTATTGTTCTAAGTTTTCTTGGTAAGTGGAATTTGTTAGAGTTTGGAGATGAGTAACACATCATGTGATAGCACTCGTATGCAATCCAAGGTGGAGTTTGTTAGGATTGTGTCTTGAATACTCGTTGTTCAGATTAAAAGAAGGTAATATGAAGCACAGAGGTCGAAGCGTCGAAGTGAGTAGAAGGAGAAACAACAACAGTATGGTGCAGGCTAGTTGCGGTCGACCAGTCTTGGTGACAGTCACCACACCCCCCGACCATGCCCCCCGACCGCTCATAGTACAGGGAATGTCAGAAAGTGGTACGGTCGTCCAGTCTTGTTGGACGGTCGACCGATCGCGGCGCAGAATCTATTTTGGGCCCCCGATTTGTTAGGTCGTTTCAGCCCAATCTTCAACTCCAAGTTAGATCATGCAACTCCAATTCAGTTACTTCTTTTCCTGGTTATATCGGAGACTGAGAATCAAGATTAGATCTAGGTTTCTCTCTATTCTTCTATATATATTGTAAACTTATCCAATATGAGAGGGAGTACTTCATAGATTCTTTTCTCCATTGCAAAGAGAGGCTCGAGAGAGAGATAGTTCTTGGTGGGTGAGTTTAATTCATTATATTGAGTGAATCAGTAACTCCTTGTAGTCTCTTCTAGTTGAATATCAGATCTCCCTATATTTCTCCCCGGATTAAGTAAAAACTAACCGTGATAAGTCATCGTTGTTGTGTTTGTGTTAGTTTGGTGGATCTACTTGCTTGCTCAATTTATTCGCCTCGTCTATTTCGACTTCCTCATTGCTCTAATTAGTTCCACTGCGACCAGATGACATTTGTTGATGCCCCAATCCCAACATCCATTTGGAGTATCTTTGATGTAGATACACTTATCACATTCATTGATTTTGAAACCATTTGACATCATAAAATTGTCAAATTTTGCATGCCACTGCTTTGATGCTTGTTTCAGTCCGTATAAGAATTTTACAAGCCTACACACCTTGTTTTCCTATCCAGGAACTACGTAACCCTCAGGTTGTTTCATGTATATTTCTTCATCTAAATTCCCATTTAGACATGCTGTTTTGACATCCATTTGATGTATTTCAAGGTTATGTATAGCTGCAATAGCTATCAGCATTCTTATGGAAGTTATTCTCGTGACTGGAGAATAAGTATCAAAGAAGTCTAGACCTTTCTTTTGCCTAAATTCTTGTAGCAAAAGTCTCGCCTTATGTTTCTCTATTGAACCATCTGGTTTTAATTTCTGCTTGAAGATCCATTTGCTTCCTAGAGCTTTACACCCAGAAGGCAAATCGACCAACTCCCATGTATGATTTTGCATGATCGAGTCTATTTCACTTTTGATTGTTTCCTTCCACATAGGAGCATCAGACGTAGACATGGCTTCCTTGAATGTTTTGGGCTCTTTCTCTATCAGAAAGGCCGTTACAAAGTCAGAACCAAATGACTTTGATGTTCTAGCCCGTTTACTTCTTCTTGGTTCATCATTATCATCTCCTGGTTTATCAACCGAGGTACTTGTACTCTCTTGCTGACGAGTACGTTTGGGATACATAGCATCCTTGTACGGAAACATGTGTTCAAAGAAGGAAGCATTCCTTGATTCCATTATTGTATTCACATGGATGTCCGATATATCTGATTTATATACCAAGAACCGATATGCACTACTGTTGTGTGCATAGCCTATGAATATGCAATCAATGGCCTTAGGTCCTATTGTAACCTGTTTTGGATTAGGTACTGCCACTTTTGCTAGACACCCTCACACTTTGAGGTATTTATACGAAGATATATTACCTTTCCACAATTCGTATGGTGTCTTGCCAGTTTTCTTGTGAGGTATTTTGTTGAGAATATAGTGGCAGTCAGCAATGCTTCCCCCCTCCCCCCCCCCCCCCCCCCCCCCCCCCCCCCCGCGACATATTTTGGGGTAACCCAGAATTCAACAATAAGGCATTCATCATCTCTTTTAGTGTTCAGTTCTTGCGCTCGGCAATACCATTTGATTCAGGTGAGTAAGGAGCAGTTGTCTGATGAACTATTCCATGTTCAGAGCAAAACATATGAAATGGTGCATCATATTCCCCTCCTCTATCACTCATAACGGTTTTAATCATTTTGCCAAGTTGATTCTCAACCTCAAGCTTATATTCCTTGAATTTATCCAATGCCTTAATTTTGCTATGTAACAAGTATACATAACAGAATTTTGTGCAATCGTCTTTGAATGTCACAAAGTACTTTTTGCCGCCTCTGGTCTGCACGTATTTTAAATCACACAAATCTGTGTGAATTAAACCTAGAGTTTCACTGTTTCTTTCTACAGAATGTGATGGAATTTTAGTGAGTTTGGCCTTTGTGCAAACTTCACATTTTTCGCAGTTGTCTACCATAAATTTTGGTAGTAAATTCATGTTAATTAATCTACGAATAGAATTGAAATTAACATGGCCTAGTCTTTCATGCCAAACAGAAGAAGAATCAACAACATAAGCAACATGAGTAATTTCATTAATTTTGGGAACAAAAGGAACAATAGATTTTGGGATGACTGACATTACATTGAATCTGAACAGTCCATCCTTCACATACTCTTTTCCTAAGTACACTCTATTCTTTGATAGTACAAAATTATCAGAAGCAAGAATGGCCCTAAATCCATTCTTGCTTAGCAAAGATCCCGAGACCAGGTTCTTTCTAATATCTGGAACGTGCAACACATTAGTAAGTGTTAGTTCCTTGCCTGAAGTCATCTTCAGCACTATCTTCCCTGTTCCTTCAATCTTGGAAGTGGAAGAATTACCCATGAACAACTGTTCAGTATTGTTGCATTTCAGGTATGAGGTGAACATCTCTTTGTCTGAGCAGATGTGCTTGGTGGCCCCAGAATCGTACCACCACTCACGAGGATTTCTCCCCACTAGATTTACCTCTGATACAACAGCACAGAGGTCCAGATCAGAGAGACCATTAGACAAATTCTCAGCTATGTGCGCATGGGACTTCTCATTCCCTTATGCCTGTCCAATTTCAGCACAGTTGTTATCCTTGCTGCGGCAGTCAGAGATTTTGCGCCCCAACTTACCACACTTGTGGCATTTTCCAGCAAACCTCTTTGAGGAAGGTTTTTTGTTCGAGGCCTGTGGCAAGAACTTCCTCTTCTTGCCCTTCTGTTCGTGCTCCACCATATTGGCATTTTCTATGGACTGATTTCCATAGGACCTGTCAGCCTTGCAATTCTCCTCTTCAATCCGCAACCTGACAATCAAGTCTTCAAGAGACATCTCCTTTCGCTTGTGTTTGAGGTAGTTCTTGAAGTCCTTCCATCCAGGTGGAAGCTTCTCAATGAATGCTGCAACCTGGAATGGTTCACACAACGTCATGTTCTCTGCAACGATCTCGTGCATTATTACCTGCAGTTCCTGAATTTGACTCACAACGGTTTTGGAGTCCACCATCTTGTAGTCCAGAAACTTGCCGACGACAAACTTCTTGGAGCCAACATCGTCTGTTTTGTACTTCTTCTCCAAAGACCCCCACAGAAGTTTGGAAGTCTAGAAGACACAGTAGACATTGTACAGCGGGTCTACCAACCCTTTCAGGATGTAGTTTCTGCAGAGATAATCACCCTGAGTCTATGCATCAACCGCAGCAATGGAGTGTGCATTCATAGGTGCCAGCATAAGGGCAATTTCAGTGAGAAACCTGTCCAACTTCAAGGTGGTCAGGTAGAACTGCATCTTCCCTTGCCACTTCTTGAATCCAGTTCCATTGAACTTTTCTGATTTTTCTCCCACAGTTATATGTGTGGGCAGAACGATCGTTTGTGCCGCAATCGATTGTGCAGTCACATTTTGGGTCACTGGTGTCTGTGCACTGATAAGTCCACTGACATTTTTGTTTGGTGTGTTTTCCATGTTTTGAAACTGTTGAAATAGAACTGTTAGTTATTTTGTTTTTCCTAAATGATAATAGTACCTGTAAATAATCTTCACAAAAACTGTTAGAAAAGAGGAAAAATTTTGCTTTAAGATTGTTAGAACTTGAATTTCGTAAAACAGGAAACTGCTAAAAATGTTTGTGAAGAAATACAATTAAAGGAAATTAAAGAATAAACCAGACACTTCAATACAGAGTCGAGATGAAGATCTCTGTCTTTAAAGCAAAATTCGCCCCGTAGTGTGACGGTGGATGACGAATTGCCTCTCAGGATACAACTGTATTACCTTTCCCTGAAGAGCAGTACCCTAACTTCAGAGATTTCAGCAAACCAATAGCTGTGTTGTACTCTCGGATTCTGACTCAGAGGAAGAAGAAGAAGAAGATTTTTGTAAGTTTGAAAAATGTGTGTTCTAGCAGACAAAAATTGCTGGTTTTATAGGGGAAGATGAGCAACTGAAGGGTCCATTACTCTGTAACAGCAGAGTAATGGCCCATTGCTCTGTAGCAGCAGAGAAATGGTTCAAATTCTGTAGCTGATGAGCAATTACTCTGCTGTAACAGAGTAAAGGAACCAGTTACGGAATGTGAAAAGCCAGTTTATTGGGGAAATTTTTTGGAGCGGGGTAAAAAAAATCTAGGCCTAGGCCGAGCCCGCCCCGGCCTGGGCACGCGCGCATTTGTAATTTTGGCTAGGTCCTCTCCCTACTACACGTCAGTGGTAACCCTAGGGCTACGCCCTTTAGTTCATTTCTTTATCTTATATACTAGAGAAAATCTTTTCCATCTTCCGATGTGGGACTATCCATTCCAACTTCCCAAGTTAGTACATTTCGAGTACCCAACTTTAGACCTACATTTCACATTCATACGGAAATCGTTTTTAGCAAATGAGTACATTATGGAATATTACTTGACGAGAGGGTAATCCAATTACTTTTCGGCACTGCCGGTGGCCGGATCCCACCGGAATCCGGCACGGAAAATATGCCAAAATATTTCCAACACATGGCTCGATTTTTGTGGAAGGTGATTCGCAAGGACGAGGCCTACAAAATACATTAGAAATTAAATTCCAAATTCACTCACCAATATGTTGGGATACCAGTTTTCTTATTTCCAAAACCTAGAGATTGAAAAAAAATAAAATAAAATTATAGTATCAAATTTATAAATTGTATTTTCTTCACTTTCCACCGAATTCCACTAGTTTGAAAACAACAGCTCACAACTGACATAAACGAAAAAACTACAAATTATAAACCAGAAACCTTCCATTTCACTTAACCTCCTAATTTTCAAATTTTGGAGAAACCAATAATGGGTGAAACTAAAAACCTTGAGCCATATGATGGAAACTGAAAGTGGAACCGTTTGACTATCATGTATTTAACATTGTTGAAGCAAGCCTTGAGCTAGTGCCGTGACTATCAATTCTGATATCCTGCATACCACAACCTTCTTCCTATCGTGCACCGGTGGCGGTGTTCCTCCACGGTCCCTGGATGGGGAGGAAGAGCCTAAGAAGCGTTCGGACGTGGGATAAGAAAATCCATGATTTTAAAGGAGAAGCAGGAGTCGAAGGAGTGTCATGTGCATCGGCCACATGGGTGACCTTGACCGATGGCGTATTAGATTCATGTGCCCCACCAGTACTTAGGGAGGGGCCCTGCAGATGGAGTAGTTTATTAGCATCTGCATCGGGAGAATGAGATCATAAGTGCACGATTTTAGGGAGCCGCTGAATTGATGTAAAAGTTGAAATACTTAAGAACAAAGATTTTTCAGACAAAATTATATTTACCAAACTTGTTTGGTTGCTTATAGTGAAAACTATTAATTATAGTTAAAAAAATTGTTTGGGTGAAAGAAAAAAGTAATATACAATATAAATTTTATAAAATCCTACCAAGTTTTTGCCAACTTCCCGGTGTGAATGGATAGAAGCGGTTAAGATTACTTCTTAGGGATAACTATGAATCTGAATTCTTCTTTATCCTTCTGAACTGGTTTGTAACGGGTTGGGACCCGTACCCAGTAAGACAGATCCGTTTATGGGTTATTGGGTTTAGAATAAAGACCAGTTCCCATTTCAGACCGTTAGTAGGTGAAATTACCGTTTTACCCCTGAGCTTTAAGATTCGTGTCCGATTTGAAAGGCCCCGATTTAATCCGATTTTTAGCCATATCACGAGCCCCCACTCCTGGAGACTGAGTTTTACAGTCTTAGAGGAGTAGTTTTGTTGTTCTAATGGCATACAAGATTTTATCGGTGTTCTTAAGGGAGTTTGGATCTTTCTCGGGGTGTAACGGTGTTATTCTGGGCTTGTAAAATGCCCAAAAATATCCTTAGAATTTTCTGGATTTTTAGTGATTTTTTAATTCATTTTCCGAATTAAATAATTAATTATCGAAAATATTAATTAATTATTCTAATTAAATAATTATTTTTTCCAGAATTTTAAAATTATTTTTCTAAATTAATAATTATTTTTAGAATTTTTAATTAATTTTTTTGGATTTTTAAATATTTTTTCGGACTTTTTTAAATAATTAATATAAATAAATAAATAAATAAATAAATAAATATTACCTGGACACGTGGCGCATTTCTGGACGTCGATCATGATCAGATGTGCGCGCATCGCAAAGCAGATCACGTTCTGGACACGTGGCACGTTTCTGAGCGTCGATCGTGTCGTGACACGATTTTTGAGAAGATCGGACGGCTCGTGTAGGTCGGCATCATTTTTCTCCAATTTCGAGCTCGAACCAGGTGTTGCTCGAAATCCGACCCACTCCGCGTACCTTTCGCACAGCCACGTGGCTCGGTCACGTGGCATATATATATATATATATATATATATATATATATATATTTTTTTTTTTTTCTTTTTCTTTTTTTTTCTTTTTCTCCTTGCCTTCCCGCCCAACTCTTTCTTTCCTTCTTCTTCGCCTTCTTCTCTGTTTCGCTCCCTTCTTCTCCGATGTTTTCGACTCTCTTCTTCTTCGCAAGTGAGTTTAATGAAGGAGATGGACGAGCGCGGCGAGCGTGGCAAAGGAGTTTAGGCAAGCTCGGTGAACGAGAGACCGTTGGATTCGACGAAGCTCGAGGAGTGGAGCTCGCAAAGGAGAGGTCGATAGTGAGACGGTCTAGCGAACGGGGCGAGCTCGGCGAGCGACCTTTTCGATGTGGCAAGCTCGTCGAACAAGTATGCTGCTCGACGGAGAGGGAGTGGCGAACGTTCGAGCTTGAGCTTTGGAGGTCGGCGGTCCCGAAGTTGAGCTCGACGATGTTGGTGAAAAGCTTGGAGCTCGGCCATGGGGTTTCGACGAGGAGGCTCGTGCTTCGACGATGGAGGTGGTCGGAGCTTTGACGAATGAGCTCGATGAGTGGAGCGGAGCTCGGCATGGCGAGAAGGAGAGCTCGGTTCGATAGGTTCGGCGAGGTCGAGCTCAGCATGGAGCTCGAGGAGGGAGCTGATGGCGGCCGTGAGTGGGCTCGACATTGGACTGGGAGCTCGGAGTCGACGAGAGCTCGTGCTCGTGTAGGATTGAGTGCTCGGCACCGGAGTGGAGGTTGAAGCTCGACAACGATGGGTTCGGAGAGGTCGAGCTCGGCATGGAGCTCAGTGCTCGGAGCTCCGGAGTGGGAGCTGGCTCTGCACTGGCGAGGCGGTTGGATTCTCAACGAGGTGGTCGACATCTCGAAGCTCGGCCAGGTGAGAGGGGGAAGAGTTCGGGTTTTTCTTGTCTGGTTTTTGCGCCAAAAGTAGGAGGAGAAGAAGAATGAAGAAGGGTTCGGGTCGGATCGTGGGTAACGGATCCGAACCTGACCCGTTAGCTTTTTTTTTTGGGCGTTGTTCGGCAAATCCGAGCACGAATTTTGAGGTAAATTTTTTGCCATTTTGCAGCTCGGTAGGACAGTAGTTCAGATTGTAGATCTGAGCTACGTGGCTCGATCTGGTCGGTTGATCACGATCGTGGCGCGAATCACGGTACAAGAGGCTTAAATTTCGAGAAAATGTTATCTTGTCGTTTTGTGGGCGTGGCGTGATCTGAGCCGTCTGATCGAGATCTTGCACGAATTTTAGGGAGAAAGTTGTTTTTCTCCAATTCGCAGCTCGGATGGCTAGTTGCTCGGATTTGTCGATTCGAGCTACGTGGGGGGATCTAGACGGTTGATCATGATCATGGCGTGAATCCCGAGGCGATAGTTTTTGCCATTTTCTTGCTCAGCACAGCTGTGTTGTGATCCACTTTCCTGGTGCTACGGAGGTCCGATCGGGGCGTTCGACCCCTTGTTTCGAAGCTAACTCGAAGATCTACAACTTCTCTTAAGGAGTGGGATGAAGATTCACCCTCCTTCATGGTCAAAATAGCCCCACAACATCCTTGTCTTCATGAAGTTGAGGAGTGTTTTGGTCTTGGGGATTTTTGAAGAGGAGCTCCACTCCTAGGGGCGGAGAAGATGTGCTAGGAAGACCCTCGTAAGATCCATGGGAAGACCCATTATTTGAGGGGAGTGCAAGGAGCAACTCTGTAGGAGAGTTTTGAGCTCCAAACTCGCTTAGAAGAGGCCCGTTTTGGAGGCGAGCGGAGTGTAGAGCTTGGCCTTAGGAGAGAGCCATTTGGGAGAATAGTTTGAGGAGCAACTCTAGGAGAGTGTTGTGAGCTCCGGACTCGCTTAGAAGAGGTTCGCCTTGGAGGTGAGCGGAGCGAAGAGCTCGGCTCTAGGAGAGAGCCGTCTGTGAGACGAGTGTGAGGAGGAACTCTAGGAGAGTTGTGAGCTCCAAACTCGTTGAGAAGAGGTCCGCTTTGGAGGCGAGCGGAGCGAAGAGCTTGACTCTAGGAGACAGCCATTTGTGAGACGAGTGTGAGGAGGAACTCTAGGAGAGAGTTGTGAGCTCCAAACTCGTTGAGAAGAGGTCCGCTTTGGAGGCGAGCGGAGCGAAGAGCTTGACTCTAGAAGAGAGCCATTTGTGAGACGAGTGTGAGGAGGAACTCTAGGAGAGACTTGTGAGCTCCAAACTCGTTGAGAAGAGGTCCGTTTTGAAGGCGAGCGGAGCGAAGAGCTTGGCTCTAGGAGAGAGCCATTTGGGAGACGAGTGTGAGGAGGAACTCTAGGAGAGAGTTGTGAGCTCCGAACGCGTTGAGAGGAGGTCAGCCTTGGAGGTGAGCGGAGCGAAGAGCTTGACTCTAGGAGAGAGCCATTTGGGAGACGAGTTTGAAGAGCAAATCTAGGAGAGAGTTGTGAGCTCCGAACTCGTTGAGAAGAGGTCTGCCTTAGGGGTGAGCGGAGCGAAGAGCTTGGCTCTAGGAGAGAGCCATTTGTGAGACGAGTTTGAGGAGAAACTCTAGGAGAGAGTTGTGAGCTCCGAAGTCGTTGAGAAGAGGTCCGCCTTAGGGGTGAACGGAGCGAAGAGCTTGGCTCTAGGAGAGAGCCATTTGTGAGACGAGTTTGAGGAGCAACTCTAGGAGAGAGTTTTAAGCTCCGAACTCGTTGTTTAAGTGAGATTCAACGGTTGTGGGAGCAGTTCCGAATGGCGAACCACTTCTAACTCGCTTAAGAGCAAGTTATTTGAAGCGGAATCGAGCAAAGTGTTGGACTCCGAACTCGTCTTTTAAGAGTGTATCAATGATTGTGGGAGTAGTTCTGAATGACGAACCACTTCTAACTTGCTTAAGAGCAAGTTATTTGAAGCGGAATCGAGCCAAGTGTTGGACTCCGAACTCGTTGTTAGAGGGGGTTAACGAGGTGTAGGAGCAATTCCGAATGGCGAACCACTTTTTACCCGCTTATGAGTGAGTAATTTGAAGCAAAATCGAGCCAAGTGTTGGACTCCGAACTCATTGTTTAAGAGAGTATCAACGATTGTGGGAGCAGTTCCGAACGGCGAACCACTTCTAACTTGCTTAAGAGCAAGTTATTTGAAGCAGAATCGAGCCAAGTGTTGGACTCTGAACTCGTTGTTAGAGGGGGTTAACGAGGTGTAAGAGAAATTCCGAATGGCGAACCACTTCTTACCCGCTTATGAGCGAGTAATTTGAAGCTGAATCGAGCCAAGTGTTGGACTCCGAACTCGTTGTTAGAGGGGTTTAACGAGGTGTAGGAGCAATTCCGAATGGCGAACCACTTCTTACCTGCTTATGAGAGTGTTATTTAAAGCGGAATCGAGCCAAGTGTTGGACTCCGAACTCGTTGTTAGAGCTTAGTAAGTTGTGGGAGCAGCCATGTAGGAGAAGCCGGACTCCGAACTCACCATTTAGCGAGTCGTGACTCGGAGAGATAGTGGTGAAGCAAGAGCAATAATTTGCAATGAAAAAATATAAAGTTTTATTGAGATAAACTAAGTGGCCGCTTCAACAGGGCGAGCCATTATTACATGCTGTTGGCCGGGTTACAAGCATCGGCCTTATTGAAAATCAAGATCCTACTTCTACGATAAGATGAAGACCTCTTGGGAGGAGCTGGGAGGTTTTGAGTCTTGAAGCTCGACGGGCCTTTCTATTCATTTTTAGGCTCCTCAGGGGGGAAGCTCGGCCCCATCTTTTTGGACGAACTTGGTCAGGTGTCCCCGCTGTATGAGTTCTTCGATCTCCTCCTCGAGAGCTCGACAAACATCCGTGTCGTGGCCGTGGTCCCTGTGAAAGCAGCACCACTTATCCTTATTCCTCTTCCTGCAGGGGTATTCATTCTAGGTGGAGCACGGAGTAGCCCTTCCTTGTCCATCTCCATAAGAACTTCTGATATATTAGCAATGAGGGGAGTGAACTTCTCAAAACGAGGAGTCGGGCGGCGCTGGCCATTGCCATCCTTCTGGAATTTTTTGGACCCCTCTTTGTTTGCATTCTTCCGTTTGTTCCCAGAAGATGATTCTTCATGAGTAGGGGGGTTGAGAGCCTCTTCCGCCTGTATGTACTTCTCCACCCTAAGTAGGAGTTCTGAGAAGTCCCGAGGAGGCTTCTTGACAAGGGACGCCCTGAGGTTGGCATTAGTGACGTTGCGCTCGAATGCGGCTGAGGCTACTGATTGGTTGAGGGAGGGAACAGACCAGGATTCGGCGGTGAAGCATCGAACGTAATCCCTTAGGCGTGTAACACCCCGAATTTCAAATAAGGACAAACTCGGGATTTCACAGGATCTTTACTTCACTTCGTACAATTTTACAAGGAAATTTAAAACTTTTCATTCACAATACATCAGAGTTCAATTACAACTTGGTTTTACACAGCGGAAGAATGAATTTTACAATAAAACATTTACAACATCTTTAAAATAAAACAGCATCAGCATATCCACTTTATAACTCCATGAATAGTCCATTACCTGCATGTCAATCTGTGGGCACGTCAGTTACTTAGAACTGACGAAATGTTATACACGGCTATCCTCTCTATGCCGGGAATAGTACAACGATCTCATACTTTAACAAATCACAAAAAGATTGAATGAACAAGTAAAGTGTCAAGAGTGATTTTTCTAAATATAAGTGTATGTCATGCCTTAATGCCTAATGCACACATTTCTATACTAGGATGACACTAATGCATACTTGTTCAGATTTTATGCATCCCATACTACATAGGTCTGAGGGCAAGCGCCTACGTACTCCACATTAAAGGGTTCGATCCCTCGCCATGAGACTACCCAGTAATAAAACAAGTTTTAGAGTTATTTCACAGATATGGATCTCAGCCTCCCTGGCTAGCCTCCCTGGCTTATAATAACAGATCCCAGCCTCCCTGGCTATTATATCGTGATGATAATCCCGTAAATGCCCTTCTAGCCCCGGTATATACATATTCTTTGGAGTATGTTAAACATCCGTCGACTACCCTAAGTCCCGGATAAAATACAGTCCATCTCCTATGGGGCAACCACAGTCCACCAACTGGGTCTATAGCCACGGAGATCCACCGCCGACTATATAGAAGCACCCATTTACGTTTGCACAAGTCTATTACATCTTCACTTAAGTGCCTAATTATTCTTAAGTTCAAGACATGAATAATTTCCACTCATAGAATTAGTTTTACCTCCTACCAGACTTAATCAACAAATATGAGATCGCCCCACGGCAATATCTCAAAATCACATCATTCCTTTCTTTCATTTTTGCCGTAACCGAAGTCTTACTAATTCTTAATCATAATCTTTCATGTACAAGAAACATGGGTACACATACCCTTTAGTAATCATGTCCTAAACTTATATAATTTCTTCTTTCAACTTAATCACAAGTAATCATAGTCTCATCATTATTCATTATCTAGTCATCCGTTCACATTCTTTATAAGCAAAGGAATAATTCCTTTTAAGAACACAATTCTATCACATGAGATTTCATAATAAAATCAAGCCATTATAATGTCTCACTTTACTTAGAATATTCTTCGAACAAATAGGAATAAAATTCTCTTCAAGAAAATCACTTCATAAAAGTAATACTTTACGTTTCTTCTTAAAACATATAAACCTTGTAGTAAATATGAAGACTACATTATACAATGCACAAGTAGCCGAACAACTAGTTTGCTACAGTTTGCTTGGGTACATAGGCTAAATATTTTCGAAAGTGGACCAGTTGTGGACTAACTTTGGTAAATATTTTCAAAAGTGGACCAGTCGGGTAAATATTTTCCACGGTGGATCAGTTTCGGAAATTATTTTCTTTTTACCCTTTCCATTATCATGTCTTCACTTAGATATTTCCATGTCTCTAGCCATCCACAATTTGATCTATATCTCATTTGGCATCAATCATAATTCTCTTTTAGTCCATTCATGAATTAACAACAATAGCAATTTCATTTGCAAATTTTAAACTCATGAAGTCTCTCCAATTAATCAAATACAAATAATTCACAACTTAATCAATGTTCTATTCATAATTCACTTATTCTCAATTCTTTCCAACAAGAATTCTATTCATGCATTCATCTAATTTAAACTCATTAACAATTTGAGTACACATAGAAATCTAGAATTTCACATTCATCATAATTGCATAATCTCAACAAGATAAACTAATTCTCACATCAAAGTCTTTTTTTTTTATAAAAAAAATTCATATTCTTAAAAATAATTAACTTAAGAACAAAATTTCATTCTATCTTCAAATATCTCTTTTACTTCTCAAATATACTTGAAAAATTCTACAACTATTTTTACTATATTCTATTTCATTTTATAAGAGTATTAGAATTTTTCCCCAAATTTAATTTGCATTTAAACTCATTAAGAAGTCTCAACAATCTTCCTACAAATTATACATTTCGACATTTACAATCATGCGTACTAGTATGGTTTGTGACAGTAATTCATTTTATTATTTTTAACTATCGTGATGGAAAATTGTTCTCTTAGTCATAACAATATTTCTACCATTCATAAACACAATATATTTATCTCATCACATTTTACTTTATTTATCAAAATTAGCATGTTTGTACTACAATATAAAAATCAACCACTAACACAATATTAATCTTTCTTTCTTATTCATTAATCAACATGACCCTAGAACATAAAACAACATTTTTCAACAAATTTCCCATACACAAAAAAAAATACACTTTTAACATGCATAACATTTTACAAGCATTTTAACATGATCTATGGTATTAGCTCTTTAGTCAAAATTTTCTATTATTTGTTTAATCATAACAATATTGTTATCATTCATAGCATGTAACACTAACATGAATTTTTAGCTACATATCAAAACAAAAATGCTCATATCTTGTCACTAGCATGCATAGTTCTAAATTAGAAAGCATGAGAACCCACCTTTTGTTTGAAGGTTAAAAACTACAAATGAATAGCTTTTTCTTGCTCCTAGAAACTCCTAGTCCTCTTCTCCTCCTAGCAAATGCTCCAAGCAAGAGATCCTCCAAGCACAATAACTCTCTTTCTTTTTCTTACACTCTTCTCTTTCTCTTTTCTTTCTCTTGTTTATTTTATTTTTGGTGTGAAAAAGAATGAGAAATGGTTGCTATTTATAGGACAATGCTAGGGACTATATTGCAAAATCTCCCACCTAATAACTTCTCATTTTAATTCTCTTTTTAATTCTCACCTCTTCATATTTTTAACCCCTAAAACTCCCAACCTCTCATCTCCCCACTCTCCATGAACTTAACCACTCCATTAATCCCCTCCCCTAGCCCACAAAATGATCCAAATACATTTGTGTGTGCATGCATACATGCACAAACAAATATGAACACATTTCTATAACTCAAAAATGTGTACTAATATCGTAACTTGTCATGTATAACTTAATTTGTGATTTTAATAATGGGTTTGCTACATGGACTCATTTCTAATTAATTAGTTTGATTATCTAGTGAGCTTGGTACATGGGCTCATTTTATTCAACTAATTTAATTATCCTAGTGGGCTCTCTTTTTAATTAGTCTATTGGGCTAGAATTTAACTTTAAGTCCATGGATCAAAAGAAAGGCTAAATAAAACTAATGCATGCTAAAAATAGTAAAATGAGAGTAGCAAAATGAGAATAAAAATTTGCACGTGCACCATACGTGCAAAAATTGAAAAATGCATTTTAATCAAAACAAGGGGAAAATAAATTTTCGTTTTATAAAATAGATTTAAATACATAAGAATAAATAATTTAAACCTATAGAAAATATTATACATAGTGGTGGAAACACATGCATCAAAAACACGTAAAAAGCACGTAAATCCTAGGGATTGAAATATTATATTTTAGTTGACTGAAATCAATACGGAAAATGTATAAATAGTACGAATCCAAAATATGTAATGAAACATATTACAAAATATACGTGCGTAACACCCAGAGGCAAAATTGTAATTTCAATTTTGCGGGGTGTTACAAGGCGTTCACCCTTTTCTTGGTTGAGAGTCACTAGGGATACACTTGTTTTCTCGGCCTGACGGCTACTCACGAAATGAGTAAGGAAGAGCCCTTCGAACTGATCAAATGAGAAGATGGAGGCCGGGGTGAGGTTAGAGTACCATTCTCTTGCAGACCCTTTCAGCGTGGCAGGAAAGATCTTGCAGAGGAGGGCGTCTGAAGCATGGTGGATCATCATGAGAGTTTTGAAACTTTCTATGTGATCTGCGGGGTCCGACTCCCCGGTATACGACTTGAAGTGAGGCGGCTTGAAGTTCTCTGGGATGAGAGCCTCCATGATGGTGCGGGAGAATGGAGGTCTGCTCGAGCGGAGGTTTATCGCCCGTTGCTCTTCTTCCCTGTCAATTCGGCCGAGGTGCCTCTCCATCTCGTGGAGACGGTGGTAGACCGAGTCTTCTCTTTGATCATACCTTGCCGAGCCCCGGGACTCATCTTCGTACGAGGGTGGACTGGGGCTGCGGCGATGGTAGCTTGGAGAAGGACGAGGACTGAGAGTGTGAAGGCGGTGGCTCCTAGCTGGCTCATGAGTAGGTGGCCTCTGGTCGTTCTTTGGGGCGATATTGAGGGCCCGTAAGACTGTCGCTTGGAAGTTTTGAAGATCGGCCCTTGTGACTGGTGCCTCTCCAGCTTGGCGGTCCCTATGTATGGCTTGGCTTACTGGAGAATGAGTTCTTCGCCGATGACGCTGAGAGGACTCTCTTCGCCTCCTCGAGGGAGGGGATCTTCTAGTCCTCGGTCGGCGGGGGGTCCGGACTCTTGAGGCCCCTGGGTGCTCAGGTTGATGGACTTCCCTAAGGGCTCGCCATCCATTCAGGCGAGTTCGGAGGTCGACCCCCTTTTGGCGGTCAGCAATCACTTGACGAAAGTCCCACTCGGAAGGGCTTTGAGAAGCCATAGATTCAACTGAAGGATTGGGACCCGCGACATGATCATGAGGAGGATGTTGCTTCGGATGAATCTGACGAGAGCCCCCCTGGGCAGCCCCCGAGACCCTGGAGGGTCCTGTTGAGGAAGAGCACCTTGAGCTGGAGGAGTGGGAGGAGGAAGAGAAGTGGTTTTTCGGTTGGAGACCACTGCCTTCCCCTTCTGTTTTGGATGCATGGCTTGAAACTAGTATCGCTGACGAAGTTAGGTCAGGTTGCTTTTTTGTTTCCCACAGACGGCGCCAATCTGTTGCTGCTAATTTTGGTGTGGGAGCAAACAAATAGAATTTTTGGATTCTTGAGAAAACGAACAAGGCAAACTTGTTGACCTTCATCGACTTGTTGACTTGGTCTCTTGCCGCTGCTGCGAACCTGCAAAAAGTGCGAGACACCGGGATGGATCCCGGCGACGCACCCTCCGACGCTCTTGTCAGTTAATCTGAATGATTAAGCAAGAACTTTAAACTGGAAAAGTATTGATTACCTCTTAATGATGGGGGATGGGGGTATTTATAGTCGCCGTAGGGATCCGTTTCAAGATATGAATATATCTCTACTTCCTGGTGTGAATGGATAGAAGCGGTTAAGATCACTTCTTAGGGATAACTATGAATCTGAATTCTTCTTTATCCTTCTGAACAAGTTTGTAACGAGTTGGGACCCGTACCCAGTAAGACAGATCCGTTTATGGGTTATTGGACTTTGAATAAAGACCCAGTTCCCATTTCAGACCCGTTAGTAGGTGAAATTACCGTTTTATCCCTGAGCTTTAAGATTCGTGTCCGATTTGAACGGCCCCGATTTAATCCTATTTTTATCCATTTCAGTCTCCATCGTGATTCAATTTTAGTCAATGACATTTCAATTTCTCATGATTGCTAGCATATAGCTTTGTGTATGTTGAAATTATATATTTTTGGATTCTTTATAGGAGTTGACTTTCATAGTTTCATAGTTTAAGCCACAAATCTTAACCGGCAATAAACTACAAATTTTTTTGTAAAACTATTTGTGAAAAAACATGCATCAACTTTTCTATTCATCAACTTTTCTATTCCTGAGTTTGACTGCAATGAACCAATAGCCTTATGATGGTTGTTGGAGTTCTAGTCTTGTCTAACTGTTAAGCTCATACTTATTAGCATCTTAGCTATGGATCCGGATATATCAGACTTTCTTTACGTGTTGTTTGCTGAAAATATATTGTACAAGTTAATAAGAATAAAGAATCAGTACGTAATTTTTATGCTAGAGAGGTTTTAAATGTTTTTAAAGCTTAAAATCTAAGCACCTTCAATTAACCTTCTCTCAACTGAAACGATAGAGATGGTGCAGTTCCCATTGATAGCCAGCAAAGGTCTACTAGTGCCCATATTTGCTATTAGAATGAATTATCTATCTATCTATCATGAGCATGATTGTGAGGTTGAAGAGGATATATAATGGATGTATCAAAGAAATGGTAGCATTTGTGATGGATTACTAATTTGCAGCGACAAATTAACTAACGTAAAGGACAAGAATTTGTTGCATTTGTGCAACTAATTAGAGGTACGTAGCTCTCAGCTTCTCATGGAAGTTTAAATGAGGAAGAACTGATCAAGAAGGTGTACGCATGTGAAACTAAGACCAGTAACTTCGCTAGGTAGATGTGATTGTTAGTGAGGAGAGGGGTATATTTGTTGCGCTTAAGGGTGAATGTAGATAGATCTATATGACAGCTGTAATTTGATTGACACGAGGGCCCTTAACATTGATCTAGTAATAGGGTAATATATGCAACTGATGCCAAAGATCTGGATAAACTTTTGGTAGACGGGTGTTGCTTTGTATTTCTTTTAGGACAAACTTTATGAAGAAGGTTTACAGTTGATTACAGGAGTCATCGTTGCTAAGACCTATGTATCTTTTTATAAGGTCGTATTCCATATATAGTACAGAGTGATTATTCTATGCATTCACCACGGACACAGTTCTCATTGTAAACATTATTAATGGTTCCTTTATACAGTAGACTGATATAGGACTACTCCTAGTTTACTACTATACGGAAATGGGTTATCTTGCAGCAACACAATGGAGCGATTGGCGGCCTGCTTGAATGATGAAACAGATTCATTTATTTGAAATCAGAAACAAATTAACTTTGAGCCCCAGCCGTGATTTCAAATACAAATCAATTACCCTTTTGACACAAGATACAGTTGACCAGAATGAGATTTAAACTGACAGATACAGTATAAAGGAAGCAATATCCTACACGTTCACTCCAGTGGAGCTTCTTTTTTTTTGATGTAAATGGATAGAGTCTACCGACTCCAGCCCGATCAAAAAATATATATATAAAACAATAAAGTACTGTACAGCGAGAACAAGGACGGTTTTACCAGAGGTAAAACAAATAAAACAATAAGGTGATTCTACTAAAATACAACAAGCAGGCTGAGGACACTAAAGTAATAGATACAAAACAATGAAAAGGGAGACTCAGTCGACCACGAAGCGAGCAGGAGCTGAGCTATCGGCAGACGTCAAAGAAGGCGAAATGAAATTGAAACTGGCTACTTCGGGACATCGAGCAGGTTGGCTTTGACACAAAGGCAGGCAAGGAGGGCACCGAAGCCAGTCACCATAGGATGGAGCCGGGCTGCGACACCGACACCTGACCGAGAGACTGGGCCGAAGCCCAGGGCACCGAGCAGGGCCCCCAAAAATCAAATGAGAGGGCAATATCACTAAACTGAAGAGCTACAAATCGAGATGCTCAACATCTCAGAGGAAACAATAGTAAAGGATCACAACTCAGATCAAAAGCTTTATAACAAAGCAAGCAGGTAGCCATAATAAACAAGACACACACTGAAGAAGTAGAACAAAACTCCAAATAACAAACAACTAGACATAGTTTAATGATCAGGGAGAGAGAATAGTCTGTTCACAGTGATAACAAGTCCAGGAGATAGATAACAACAAGATTACAACCTCATGCTCACCCACCTAACTTGGTATCACAAACAGCCAAATACATCCATAAAGCCAACAAAACCACCTGCCAACAGTCATAGAGCAAGAGAGCAAAAAAGCCAACAGTCATAGAACCATAGTCTAATCCAAAAGCCAGTGGAAAGCAAAGAGCAGATGGATAGAAGAAGACCCGGCTACAAACTAGCAACGCTAGGGAATCCGCCAACCATAGTCAAAAAAACAAAAGGCCACGGGAGAGCCCGCTAGCACCAATGAAAGATACGCTCAGTCCTGCAAGAGCCCGAAGGAAAAAATAATTAAGAGAGAACGAAATAATACAAAAAGCCGAATAACACGCAGCTAGTGCAATGGAGAAATAAGTGCAGAAAGGTAAACAAGAGCCCGACTTAGGGTCAAAGACCGAAAAAAGCTAAAGAGCATTAAGTCTAGAAAGAACCGAGAGAGACTCGTCTAGACGGTGGACATGATAAAACCGACGCTTCTCAACTTTGATAATCGAAGTCCAGAATTTGAATAAAAAAATAAATTCCTCTAAGAGGGAGGAGGAAGGAGAAGCCTTATGAGAGAAGATCCGGCTATTCCTTTCCTTCCAAGTAATCCAAATGATTAAGTGGACGGATAGGAGCCAACTCTTGCTAAATTTAGGAAGACACGAGGGAGAATTCCAGCAAGAAAGAAGATTGGGTGGAAGGGAAGGATTGGACCACGCCAGAGAAACCAACTTCCAAAGAGGCTTGATGAAAGGGCACACAACGAAGAGGTGGTCCACGTTTTCGGGGGCCTCTAAACAGAGGATGCAGGGCTGGCCCCAAGCTAAGTTCCTCTTGTTGAGAACCTGGACAGTGAGGAGCTTGTTGTGGACTGCCAACCACGAGTTAATTTTGACCTTGAGAGGAGCGCAGGATTTCCAGATGAAATCTGCAGCCGGCGAAACTACACCTCTGAAGTTGAGGAATTTGTAGAAAGAGTTAACCGAGAACATACCAGAAGCGTTCCAACGCCACGCTATGTCCTCAGTGTCTTTCCATACGTATAGATTGAGAGAGTCAGTTAAGTGCTGAAGGTCTAATGCAAGATTGTGGGGTAAAGGGGAGACGAATGGTATACACCAAAATCTAGATGCGTTGATCCAGACGAAGGATTCCTCGACTGAAGCTTCCGGAGCAGCAGCGAGATTGAAGAGAGAAGGGTAAGCCGAAGCTAAAGTGGTGTTACCTAACCAGAGATCAGTCCACAGTTTAGTCCTGGAACCGTTGGCACAAAGTCTAAAAATACTGGAGTGGAAAGCATGAGATATTTTCCAGACGCCTTTCCAGAACGGGGAAGCATGGCGATGAATAGGAGAGTTAAATTGCCACCAAGGGGAGGAGCTAAAATACGCAGCTTTGATGCAACGAACCCAAGACAGGTGGGGAGATTTATGAAATCTCCAAAGCCATTTCCCTAGAAGGGCAAGGTTATGATCGCGAAGGTTCAAGACACCGAGGCCTCCGCTGGATTTGGAAGAACAGACAACGTTCCAATGGCAAAGATGCGAACCTTGTTTAAAATGCGCATCTCCAGACCAAAAGAAATTGCTCCGAATTTGATCAATTCTTTTGAGGACCCAAGATGGGATATAATAAAAAGACATCAAGTATAAAGGGATAGCCGAAAGGACCGAATTGAGAAGAATTAACCGCCCTCCTCGAGACAGGAGTTTGCCAGTCCAGACATTCAGTCTAGATTCAATTTTGTCGATGAGGGGAAACCAGTCAGCTCTGTGGAGCTTACCCCATCTGAGGGGAATCCCAAGATACGAGATAGGGAAAGTGGCAATACGACAATTAAAGAAATGAGCGACCTCGCTATGGCGGGAGTCATTCCCGCCAAGCCAGAACACTGACGACTTGTTGAAATTGATGGAAAGCCCGGAAACTTGTTCAAAACAATACAGTAATAGTTTAAGGTTGCGTAAAGAAGAGCGCTCTGGGGAAGAGAAAATAATGGTATCATCCGCGTATTGCAGATTGAGGATCCCATCGAAGTGTTGGGAGCGACCAATACCCTCGATGGCGTGGGCAGAGCGAGCGTTGCGAAGCAACCTGCTGAAGACATCAGCCACTAGGGCGAAGAGTAGGGAAGAAAGAGGGTCTCCCTGACGGAGGCCGCGCCTGATTTTGAATTTATGGCCCTCTGAACCATTGATAATAATGGAAGAGGTACCAGCGTATAGACTGGATTTGATCCAGCCAATCCATTTGGGGCCGAAGCCCCGATGATGCAAAATATCTAGGAGAAAATCCCAGTGAACGTTGTCGTAGGCTTTTTGGAAATCCAGCTTTAGAAGAATCCCTTCTAACTGGCGGTGATGACTAAGCGAGATGATTTCTTGAGCAGCGGCTACGCTGTCAAGAATGAAGCGATCCTTGATAAAGCCGGATTGAGCTTGGTCAATCAGAGGAGGGATAACTAAACTCAGCCTAGAAGCGAGGACTTTCATGATGATTTTGAACGAGGTATTAATTAAGCTAATGGGTCTAAAGTCAGACACCGAATTGGCTCCAGTCAATTTGGGAATGAGAACAATATGGGCATAGTTAATTCGATCAAAGGAAAAGGAACCTTGATATAAATCTTGGAACAGGTCGAAGAGGTCATTTTTCAGCCAGGGCCAGAATTTTTGGAAGAAGAATGCAGGGAAGCCATCCGGCCCTGGTGCTGAATCGCTTTTTAAAGCAAAGACCGCCGACTTGATCTCTTCCATCGTGAAGGGAGCTTCAAGCGATGAGAGGTCAATGGACGGTGCACCATAGAGTTGCAGCCAATCCAGGGAGAACAGGCGAGGGGTTGAGGAACCAATAAGGTTCTTATAGAAGGAGAGAAAGCTGTTATGGATCTCAGGGTCGGATCGAAGCTCCGAACCCTGATCAATAATCAAAGAGATGTGGTTGCATCGTCTTCTATAAGAGGCAAAATGGTGGAAGAAGGCGGTATTACCATCCCCTTCTTTCAACCAGGAAACTCTGGCTCGTTGGGCCCATTTGGAATGATCTTGGAGGAGAATATCTGCATATTCTCGCTTGCAAGAAAGCCTTTCGAGAAGAGCAGACTGGGAAAGGGGAGATTGCTCCTCTAAAAGATCGAGCGCCTGGATGGAGGCGAGAAGAACTTCTTTGAGGAAATTGGTGTTAGATTGGCGTTCGCGGCGCCAAATTTTGCAGCCAAATTTGATAGCGTGGAGTTTAAGCAGAATGTTGCCTAAACCCCGAGAACCGGAGACGGAAGCAAGGCACTCCTCAGCCAACTTTATGAAAAGTTGATCTTGAAGCCAGAATTTTTCAAACCTAAAAAGGTGATGATGGGGGAAGTGAAAGTTCGAGTAGAGGGCAATGGGAACATGATCCGAAGAAGGGTTGGGAAGTGTTTTCGCGAAAGCGCTATGAAATTTGGAGAACCAGGGTTGAGTGACAAGGAACCTGTCAAGCTTGGCAAGGGAGGGGGAAAGACGCTGATTGGACCAAGTAAACTTCCTATCGGAGACAGGAGTCTCAGACAGTTGGAGATCTCTGATGCAATCGTTGAAAATACCCGACTGGGCGTCGGAAGCGATCGAGTTAGATCTCTCGGAAGCAAAACGGGTGATGTTGAAGTCACCGCAGATAAAGCCGAGGCCTTGAACAAAGGGGTGAAGGGAACGGAATTCGTTCCAGAACATGGGCCGTCGATCAGAAGTCGACGGGCCATACACCGATATGATAGTGAAGGCGCAATCTAGTAGGTGCCAATGCAGTTGAACAATAAGAAAGAAATTAAGGCGGCGGATGGAGATTAAGGAGAAGACAGATTCCTTGAAGCCTAATAGAATTCCACCTCTGGAACCCTGGGCGTCAAGGGAAATCCAATGCTTGATGGAGGAACCGCCTAAAGAACGGTAGAGACGGGGAGAAGGATTTTCTATTTTAGATTCTTGGATGGAAATGATGTCACAGTGAGAGGAAGCAATAATGTCGAAAATAGCCCTTTGTTTGGCGGGGCAGTTGAGACCTCTAATGTTCCAGGATAAACTAATCATAATTGATGCTGTGCTCAATGACTCGTAACCGTTCAATCTCCCTGATATGGGAAATAGGAATAGAGAAGTTGGAGGGTAGTGAAAAACCAAGGGAGTTGGCTATGGAGAATACTTCAATGTCAGAGAGATCATCAAACTGGGGGAGAAAGAGAGAACCAAGCGGGGGGGAAGAAGAATCGGTCGAGGGGAGATAAGCTGAGCGCTTCGCCCTGAGGCGAGCACTCGAGCGGATCACACGACAGTGGCTCGAAGATGACGCCGAAGAGTTCAAAGGAGAAGAAAGGGAGGGACCAGAGATGGGAGGGGACGATCTCTCCACTCTACGCTCAAGAAAAGGATCGATAAGGGATGGGGGGAAAGGGGAATCTAGTAGGCTAGGCTGCCAGTGCTCGGAAGCACCCGGTGAACTGGGCCGAAGAGAGCAGGGGTTCGAGCACAACAAAAGAACATCAGGAGAAAGTTTTAAATGAGATAAAGAAAGGGAGGAGATCGAAAAAAAGGCCTTTAAAAGGCCAATTTTAATCGGTAAAAAGGACGGGTACATTAATTCCACCGAGAAAGAGTAAACACAGGCAACAAAAGCAATATTAAAATAAAAGCTGTAGCCAAATGTAGAGGAAGAGAAATAGACCTGTTTGGAGGACTGAGCGAGCTCCAACGCTGCCACTTCATCACCTAGCAAGTCATCTTTAGCAGTCCAGTCGGGGGACTTAGACAACGGAGAACCCTTTGCGGCCTGAGAAGCTGAGGGAGAACGAGATGAACTGGCTGAAGGAAAATGGGCGGACTTTTGGAAGCGCTCCCAGTCTGAAGCGAAAGAGGGGTTGACGACCCAAGCTGGCCAAGCCTCAGAAGTGGCGGGAGAGGGAGCAGGAACCAGAGAACCAATAGATGGTTCAGGAGCAATAGCCATCGGGGAAGAAGAGGATGGAGAATGTTTCGGCACAGGCGGCGCGACACGGTCTGGATTGATCCAAACGAGATTAGACGATTTAACTGGGGAAATCTTAGGAGGAGCAGAAGGACCTGGCGACTGGCGAGGGAGGGAGAGGGTCCTTTTGACCGGGGGAAGAGAGGAGGCCTTCCCCGAAGAGAACTTAGGCTGGGAGCCTGAAGAAGCACCCGGGTGAAACTCGGGGGGGGGAAGGAGCACAAAACCTGGCTTGGAAGACTCAACCTCAGGGGAAGGCCCATGGTATTGAACGGAAACATTGAAAGAAGAGGAGGCATCGCAGAGGCAAAAAGCTTCAATACGATCCTTAGGGCCAGGGCATCGAAAAATCGCATCGACCTGAATGCTACCGGAGGCCAGGCGAACAACAGACGAGATACTGATTATTTCTCCAATGCATTTGGTGAAGGCTGCCACCAACCTCAGAGAGTCGCAGAACGGGGGGAGGCCAACTAAGGTAACCTTGGAGGGGGTAAGGTCGAGAGACTTGGCGGAGCTAGAGCAGGATACCCATTTGCGAATAGACAGCGAGATAGAACCAATAGTCAGTGACTGACTGGCACAGAGCTCTTCAAGAACTTTAGTAGAGGGGCATTGAATAACTGCATCCCCATTAGAGCAAGAGAAGAGAACCCATTCCCAATCGCGGACATTGCAGAAGTTGCAGAGAAAAGCATTGAGAGTATAGAACGGAATGGATCCACCAGAGAAGGAAATCGCTCCAAAGGAATTGTAGATTTTGAGGCGATCCGAGAGCTCAGTCGAGGGAAAGATGACCTGAGTTACAGTGGGCTTAATCGGAGGGGGGGTGGGGGAAGAGCGCCGCTGAGGGGACGGATTAGTAGAGGAAGAGCGCAGAGAACTGGAAGCAGGGGTGGGCAGAAGAGGGGAACGAGTGGAGGCTTTAAGCTTCTTTGGTTTGGGGGGAGGCAAGTCTGCCAATTTCTTTTGAAGCGCGGGGAAATCAAGAGCATCCAATACTGACTCCGCAATCGGGACACCCACAGGAATCCCTAGGAGTTTCTGGAGAGCAAAGCAACGCTGACGAGAGTGACCATCCTTGAGGCAGAATAAGCACCTCATCTTAGCAGAGCAAGACGATTTCAAGTGACCCGGGCGGAGACAGCGGAAGCAGACGGACAGAGAACGTGGGGGAAAGTGTGGGGAAGAAGATGAAGAAGATGAAGAGGTGGAGAGGGGAGAAGAGCGGGAGAACATATGTAAGGAAGGTGCTAGAAAAGACGTACGGTGAGAGGGATTGGGCTTGAAGCCAGACAAGCCCAAACCAAAAGCTGGAGAGGGAATTTGCAAAATTTTTTTAAATCTGTTCTTTTTAACCACTTCCACCCAGGATTGATTCATGGGTAATAAACAACAAAGTGGGCCTAATCAAGCCCACCAACAAAAACCGACCCAATTGAGAGCAGTAATCCACCGAGCAGTGCAACCCTAACGGTTAGCAATCGCTGCAGACGGCGCCGGAAAGGGAGAAGAACGGGGAGATTCAGAGAGGAGGGGAGATAAGAGGGGGCAATAGAGGATGGAACCTCTAGAACCAAACTACTGGAGAAAGAGGCACGCCCACAGCTGCGAGCCACAGTGATAAACAGACAAAACGAACAAAACCCAAACACTACCAGCAAAACGAAAAAGAGCACAATAATAGTAAAAGAAAAAGAAAAGGGAGAGTGCTTACAGTGATAGGTTGAGGGAAGAGGAAGAGAAGCACCTGCCGAAGGGGGCGGAAAAGGACTTACGGCACCGAAGGGAAAGGGAGGCTGAAGCTGGCCCTGAGGGAATCACCGGGGGCGTCCACGGGGCTGCACTACACCGCAAAAGCACCGAGAGACCGAGGGAACGAAGCCAAAGCGCCGCCGCACTCCGGGGAGTGGAGACACCGGAAGCTGAGAGGGGGGAGACGCCGGGGAAGAAGCACTGAATGAAGGGGGAAGCGAAGAGGGGGAGGACAGGGAGGGCCACAAAAAAAGGGGGGGGGCAGCGATACGAAACGAAAAGGGTTTGAAGAACAGAACGCCGGGAGCAACTTTAAAGAAGGGGAAGGGGGAGATTGAGCAGCCAAAACGACGGATCTGAGAGGGGAAGAGGGAGGATGAGAGCGTTTTTGGCTGGGAAGACTTTATGAGATAAAATACGCGTCTCACTCCAGTGGAGCTTCATAAAGCAAGAAACACTTGTCATCTTCGACAACTGGAACTGGCTGTCTGGCTCCAAGATTAATTTCGTAAAGGGAAACTTTCTTCTAATGCCATTGCATGCTCTCTCATTGCATGCAAGGTACGTAATTAATCAACTCTGCTGGTAATCTGAACACGTACGGCTAAACTTTTCTCACTAATTGGGATTGGTACATCACTAGGAGTACCAGAGGTTCGCTTCTGTACAGCTTTCAACTGCTGCAACTCCTGCTTATTGCTTAGATGAACATTTTTTTTGCAAATTGAATGCATACTGAATACCATGTGCATTACCAAGCATACCACACATGTACATCTACACGTAGTTATGTCTTTAATTCTATAGTGCAGTGTCCCAGTCCTTGTCGTATCTGTATCCTACATCGGCAAAACAGCCATTAAGGGCTTCTGTTGGGAAAATATTGCACTGAATGAAGCAAAGACAACAGAATACTCAGACTCGGATCAAAGCAATTAAGAAGGATATGATAGGTGTTAATTTAACAAGTGATCGAGATGATCCATACTAGAGCTCAATGGAAGAAAAGAATATTCATGTCTCCAACCCCAAAGATCTGGAATGAAAAACTAAAAAAAAAAAAATTGATCGTAAAAGGTTGGCAATTGCCCCCCCCCCCCCCGGTTCATTAAAAAATTTAACAAAACAAACAACAAAAAATAAAGCATATAAAGTTCAGATCCCAACAGGCTGGGTTCTGAAATTCATACACCCCAACCAACAAACAAAAATACAACGAAATCTAGTCCTACTGATCGGCTACCCCCCGCCAAAACAACTTTCTCGTGCCAATTTGGGCTCACTCTCACTCAGTCCCTCGCTTGTACGCCGTTTATCCTCTCCAACTATCGTACGCTCTCCCTCGTCGCCCCCAACAGTGACCCATACGATAAGCGAAGCACCATATTAGAGACCCCGCAGGCATTCCACCAATCTGACAACTCCATATCAAGAGTGAGTCCTCGTTCTGATCCCCTCGCTTCACCATCGATGACTCTCACCGCAACCTCGCAACGAGGGTAGACGTCGCACCTGACCCGTGCGAGCCCTCTGACATGAAAGAACCAAAGACACCCCTCACTTTAACCAACCAAGGTCAAAGTAGAATCCAAACTATAAAATTGCCCGAGAATCGTCGCCTACACCAACTAGGACACATTTTGTTGCTACTTGTAAGTCGGTTGTAATTTGGATATTAGGGACTCCACCGCGTTAACTCAAATTTTAAAACTCAATTTGAAATTCAAATCTCTCCCTATCGCAGCACTCCCAAATCAGAAATTTCCCTCCCCCCCACTCTCTCCCCGACCTCCCCCACATGGCTCCAAGGCAGCCCCGACTACCTCGTAGTTCGTCGCTCGCCGCTCTACGCCGGCGCTAGGCACCACTCCCGCCACCAGCCCGACGCCACCAATCTGAGCACTGCTGCGATGTGCGTCGCCATCCCCGATGATGCCAGCATCAGTCATGGAGCTCATCCCACAACCACAGTCAGCACCCACGCCAGCTCATCCCATAACCACAGTCACGAACGACGAACTACACCCCGCGCGGCACCTTTGGCCCCGCCAAAGATGTGGCGTTCTCAACCATCGCCGTCGCATCCCTCTCCGACACCGGAGTAGACCCCAACTAACGGTCGGTGGCACCACTGCGACAAATGGCGACCGGATTCCTAGAAAGAAAAGTAAGGATTTGGGGAAAAAATGAGAGGGAAAGAGAAGATGAGAGTTGGGAGAGAGAGGTTGAGTGGAAGCAGGGAGGAGGGGCGACGGTGATGAAACCCTAGTCGTCGGCCGCCCCCAAGCTCAGATCTAGGGTTTGGATTTTTGGTTTTTGGGTTTTTTAGGGGAGAGCTTCTCTCTCTAGATTTTCTAGAGAGAGAAACTCCCAAGCTTGAAAAAAAAACCTCAATTTCTAAATTCACTTAAAGAGCGTATTCGAAATACAAGATCAATATTTGTCTCAAAAGACAGCCTCAAATCCAATCATGTAGGGCCATACCACCTTTCGGCCACACAAATGTTTGGTTACTATCTCCTAAACAGTTCAAGTCCATAAAATACAGGTCGCAGTCGGAGTCCATAAAATAGAGGGATCTGTGGGGGTCACGTAGGGATCAGTCACCTGCATACAGAAGGGAAAAAAACATTAAAAATGTGTATATATATATATATATATATATATATATATATATATATATATATATATATATATATATATATATATATATATATATACAGTAGGGATCAGTCACCTGCATACAGAAGGGAAAAAAACATTAAAAATGTGTGTCTATATATATATATATATATATATATATATATATATATATATATATATATATATATATATATATATATATATATATATATATATATATATATATATATATATATATATAGCACACTACTTTTGGTGAGCACTCCGTGAACACTCACGAAATAGAGCACCTATGAAAAATCCGAACCGCTCATATTGTTCTATATGCCTAAGATAGCCTAAAAATAAAAAATCAAGTAATTTGAAGTTCATTTACCCATCCATCATGCTGTTAGAATTTTCAGCCATACAATTTTGCGATGATGTAAATCATGGGCAAATGAACTTCAAATTACGTGATTTTTTATTTTTAGCTATCTTAGGCATATAGAACAATATGAGCGGTTCGAATTTTTCATAGGTGCTCTATTTCGTGAGTGTTCACGGAGTGCTCACCAAAGTAGTATGCAACCGAAGATTTCTCTATATATATTACAGCTAATTATACTTCAATATAAAAAACAAAAACAAAAACAAAAAGCTGTGTATATAAAAAAATACGACTAGAGGAGTAAAATTAATTGGATCCGTCTTTTCTAAACCTGCTGCTTGATTTATAGAATTAAGCATTACTAAAATTATAAATCAAGTTATGACCTAATGAGCTGTCATTTAAGCATTTTCTTCGATAGATATTCATTCATATTGAACTTAAACATAATTTAGCAATATTAAGCTAAATAATCCAAATCATTTGACTCAATAACCAAATATCAAAATAAAACATTTATTTTACCTGAGCCTGAACAATACTAAATATATTAGAACATACCAGAAAGTCATGAAGCTTTATTCACAATATTGGAGAATGTTTCACCACATGCTCAGCAAAGATGATATATAACATTGTTTTTGCAAAGTTCCTGTAAAGTAAATTGAATAACAAAAATAGTTGAAATATTAAAACTAAATTTGCAAATATTCTTTTTAATAAATATCAAAATAACATAAATCGTTACAAACCTGAAAAAACTTTATAACTGCACCTTTCTTTTTTATGTGTGAAGCTTTATTGCGGAGAAGATCGATGAAACTAGAAAAGTTGGTATAACTGTAATTCACGATTTGGCCTAGGTTCTGATGTGCTGCTAGCAATTGGAATTCATGGGTGGTTGTCGGCCAAGCACCCACTTTATCCAGAAAATGTTTCCTTCGACATTCCCGTGCTTGTCTGATTATCATAACTTTTCATCATAACTTAGGAACGTTGGGTGTCTCTTAATTCCAAAAAAATCCCTAAAAAATTTCGATTATGGTCAATATATTATTATTTTCGAAGGAAAAACAAAAACCGGTTCACATAAATAAGATACAAAAATTATTCTTACAAATTACTGGAATCAACAAGTCTCTTGATCAACAAGTCAGCATCTCCAGATGCAACCTTCTCAGCAAGCTTGAAAATATTTTGAACAATCTTTGCAAATGCAACCCGAGACTTATCTAGATCTAGTCAATCACAAATAATTAAGAACTAAATGGTTCTAAGCATTGGTAGAATATGAAAGAAATAATATAAAAGATTTCAAACACCCAAAGAGTAAAATATAAAGGCAAAATTTACTGTACCACATCCCAACACTATCCTGTGAAAAACTTTCGCCTCCACGTCTTTCAAATTTCCTTTCTTAATCTCTCCAAACATATAAACTTGCTTCAAGTTAGCATTTTCTAAGTGCATACAAGCTTGGTCAAGAAACAGCAGCAGATCAAGAATTTGACTGCATATATAAATAACTATGAATAAAATTGAAATAGAGAATGCAACATTTTACTAAAACATAATAAAATAATTTAAAACACTTACAAAAGTAAGCGTTTTAATTCTGGTAACATATCATACGCATCGGGCCCCCTTCTTTTGCGGAAAAGAAGGTCTTTATGCTTTATAACAAAAGCGTGAAATGATCTCGATGGCTTCTCAGTCGCAATAGATAGTTTATCTTCACCTTGTACACGGACGTATCCATAAACATGAAGGAGTCTGTCCTTGCCTAGCTGAGTGGAATTTTGGTGGCTGAAATCAATCAATTTATCAACACTTAAGGTGTTTGTTTTTGGAGAAAAATTCACCAATAGAATTGGTCGAATTAGTCACTCGACCGTGACTACGCAGTACAAGAGAAGTGACATCAAGTGAATTGGCCATGTACTGTCGATTTTGGATAGTGGTGGAACTGAATTAGAATTGTAAGAAAAGAAATAAGAAACTGCTTTCAAAGACAAAAAACCCTAAAATTCTCACAATCTTATAAAAACTAATTTCATCAATTAATTAGTCAAATAAATACTAAATTAAACTAATAGTAATTCAACTACAGTCTTTCCAAAAACCATTACCACTTTCCCCATCACCGGCAGCGATGAAACCCTAGCCGCCGGCCGCCCCCCAAGCTCAGATCTAGGATTTGGATTTTTGGTTTTTGGGTTTTTAGGGGAGAGCTTCTCTCTCTAGATTTTCTAGAGAGAGAAACTCCTAAGGCTTGGGAAAAAAAACTCAAATTCTAAATGTATTAAAGAGCGTATTTCAAATACAAGATCTATACCCTTCACCAGCGGTGAAAAGTTCAACTCAAGGGAAAGACTTCATTCCAAAGGTTAGGATGGGGATATGGCATGCACTGACTGTGCATATCATATTGAAACCACCTACCACATCTTTTTTGAGTGCCCGAAGGCTACCCAAACATGGCTTCACTTCACACGAGCTTTTGATATCAACAATCTGCCGGAGTCTATTTCGGAATGTTTCTCCACTTGGTGTTTTGATCACACCAACCGCAAATTCACACACTCATGGCATCTGGTCACTATAGCTATCTGTTGGACTATTTGGAATGCTAGAAATGATAGAATTTTTTCAAGCAAACATTCTTCTGTGGATAAGCTGATATCTAACACTAAATTCTGGTTTTCCCATTGGCTAGATTCAAGTGGCAAATCGAAGAAAAAAACCAGGATCTTGGAGGAGATCGGAAGGACGGGAGACAGTGACTTAATGCGACCTGCTCGGGGGGACACGGCTGATGGAAATGCACCCTAATCGCTCATGCCTCTCTACTTTTATGTCTCTTTTGCTTCTAAAACTGTAACTTTGGGACTGTGCCTAGTCCGGTGTCTTGTATTTTGTTTAAACTCTGTTTTATGATCTTGCTAGGACTGTTAGGTGGTTTGACTATCTCGGATCGTTGTACGGAAGGAAAAGAGGGATGAGATCATGTCGGTGGCTCTAGTAGAGGTGTACAACAAATGTCTGCTGCCCTCTCTACGATCCAAAGGCATGCCATCTCGAACTCGGCTACTTCCAAAATTCGAGCAACTGCCTACAGTCGCCTTTGTAATGACTCGTACTGCTTTTAGTTTCATATATATATATATATATATATATATATATATATATATATATATATAAGGTAGGACTTTCCTACCTTTTGCCAGTCAAAAAAAAATACAAGATCTATATTTGTCTCAAAAGACAGCCTCAAATCCAATCATGTAGGGCCACACCACCTTTCGAGCACACAAAAAGTTTGGTTACTATCTCCTAAACAGTTTAAGTACATAAAATAGAGGGTACAGTCGAAGTCCATAAAATAGAGGGATCTGTGGGGGTCATGTGGGGATCAGTCACCTGCATACAGAAGGGAAAAAAACGTAAAAAAATTGCATAAATGACAATGTATATATATATATATATATATATATATATATATATATATATATATATATATATATATATATATATATATATATATATATATATATATATATATATATATTACAGCTAATTATACTTCAATATAGAAAACAAAAACAAAAACAAAAACAAAAATAAAAAACAAAAACAAAAAACAAAAACAAAAAAACTGTAAAAAAAACGACTAGAGGGGTAAAATTAATTGGATCCATCTTTTCTAAACCTGCTACTAGATTCATAGAATTCATAGATTAAGTATTACTAAAATTAAGCATTACTAAAATTATAAATCAAGTTATGACCTAATGAGGTGTCATTTAAGCATGTTTTCCGTTAGATATTTATTCATATTGAACTTAAACAAAATTTAGCCATATTAAGCTAAATAATCCAAATCATTTGACTCAATAACCAAATATCAAAATAAAACATTTATTTTCCCTGAGCCTGAACAATACTACATATATTAGAACATACCAGAAAGTTATGAAGCTTTATCCACAACATTGGAGAATGTTGCACCACATACTCAGCAAAGATAATATATAACATTGTTTTTGCAAAGTTCCTGTAAGTAAATTTAATACCAAAAATAGTTGAAATATTAAAACTAAATTTGCAAATATTCTTTTTAATAAATATTAAAATAAAATAAATCGTTACAAACCTAAAAAAAACTTTATAACCGCACCTTTGTCTTTAATGTGTGAAGTTTTATTGCGGAGAAGATCGATGAAACTAGAAAAGCTGGTATAACTGTAATTCACGATTTGGCCTGGGTTCTGATGTGCTGCTAGCAAATGGAGTTCATGGGTGGTTGTCGGCCAAGCACCCACTTTATCGAGAAGATGTTTCCTTGGACATTCCCGTGCTTGTCTGATTATCATAACTTTTCATCAAAACTTAGGAATGCTGGGTGTCTATTGATTCCAAACAAATCCCTAACAAATTTCGATGATGGAATTAACATAACTGGAATTAACTTATCATCATTGTGGGATTTGCTTTCAGAGTGCATGCATCTTGCTGGCTATTCAAATGATATCTTTTTACATGCTATGGAAAGAGGTAAAAATCTTAGAGATGAATTACTAAGAATGAAAGAAAATCTGGGTGCAAATTTGAATCATAAGAAAGAGAAACATTTCACTGAGGGGAATCTTCCAACAACTTCAAATAATGACAATGTTTGCATACCGGATATTTCAAAGACGAAGGGAAGTGGGAAAAGATTAAAAGGAGGGAAAGAGAAGGCCATGGAACAACAAGAAAAGAATCTTAGACTTTGTAGAACATGCAACAAGTATGTCGACCATGATAGTCGAAACTGTCCAGAAAAGAAGGAATCGTAAATTTGATTTTCTTTGGTAAGATAACTACATGAATTAATTTTTCGTATCTCAGGTTCTGCATGTTTAGTTATACATTTTGATCATCTTTATTTAACATTCCTCTGTTTTGTATGTTCCAGGTTGTGTACTGTACAAGCCTGAAATGGAGCTCTGATGAAAACACTTTCTTCACTGGTTACACTGATGGCACCATCATAGTCTGGGAAATTAGTCGTTATTAGTTTATCTCATTCAATTTTTTCTGTTTGTTGTCTGTGTTTTAAATTAGAGAGGCATTTTGTTACTGTACTCTGTTAGAGGCAATAAAGAAAATAATATGTTGCTTGTGTTAATTTCCTTGTTTCATTGGTTTCATCTGCAAAGTTGTGTCATAGGATCTTGAAATACCAAATCAATGCATCTGTTGTTGCCTCCTGAGCTTTGAGTTCATTTGGTTTCAATGTGAAGTGGCAAGTTCTTTTTCATTTTCTTCTTTTGTTGAATGTGTGTGAATCTGGCGGCAAAATTATTTTGGTCAGTGTATAAGGATTGTTGGTTGTATAAATCTGGAAGCAGAATCATTTAGCTGAGCGTATCAGGATTTTGCTCAATGTATCAGGATTGTTGCTTGTGTGTGATTCTGGAAGCAGTATCCAATTTACTTTTAGGCTTTACTTTTAGTGCAGCTAATTGTCAGATATAATTTAAAATAGTGCAGCTAATGGCACTCAGCAACTGGCATAAAAATGACAATTCAAACACCAAACAAGTCTGTTATGGGAACCGCTAGCCAACCTATCTAATTGTCAGATATAATGAAGCCATACTTCAGAAAAAAAGATTTTCTAAAGGGAAAAAAATTATTACGAAAAACTTTCAGCATATAAAATTGCAATAATCTCAGATTGCGTCAAAGTCCAATCTGCGTAATCAGTTGTTGCAAAGAATCCTGAGATTGCCATCAACAGTGCTCCAAAAAAGTATGAATATGCAGTCAAAGATAAGCTGGCAGGATATTTTGCCAAGACTGGAGCCTGAAATAATCAGCGCATAATGTGATGAATGTAAAGCTCAAGCACCATTCCACAAGACCATGCACAAGAAATTAGCAAAATAAAACGGTGCATCTGCAAAATTAAATATAAAATATTTTCACCTACAGAGAATACTATCAAAACTTGACAAGAGGGGAAAATTCAATTATGTAAAGCAAATTAGTTACTAATATATGAATGATTTCGAAAACTTTGCATAGAAATACATCAGTATCACACTGAACGATAAGAATTTTACTAGCGATTAGGCTTTACTTTTACCTATTTAGTGTGTTGAATGTGGAAGCAGTATCCAATTTTGTTCAGTATAAAATGGTTGATGCTGGCTAGTATTCAATATAAGTGTGTTCCTGTGAGCGCTGTGCTAATATTTTGACATGATTGCTTGCACGTATCACAGAGAGAAGATATGCAAGTGCATAAATTAGAGCTTGAATATGTTTCTGCACATTTCTCTTTCAGGATAGAAAGAATTTCAAAAGGCTTTACAACATAACAGGGTTTATTGACCATGGCATTCCATATAACATGCTCAGAACATTTCACATTTGGTGGCTCTATTTGAATTTAACAACTACTTGAAATGCTTTCAATGGAGTAGAATGGATAGAACAGTTTGAAGCATAAAACTATTTTTCAAATATTGGAATGCTTATTTATAGAGCTTGCATCAGATCATACGATAATAACAGATACTAGACCAAACTAACAATTCTGATTGAAGAGAAGCCACCAGAAAATAAATCCATTGGTCAAGACATCAAATTACACACGTGAGTTGCACGATAAGTATGAATTGAAATTACAGAAAGAAGGTTAAAACAAAAAAAAAAAAAATCTAAAACGTACAAAACATCCTGTATCAGTAACCAGATTCTTTACAATGATATATGTAATAGTCACTTCCCATTAAGAAACAAAATCCCAACAATAAGATGTCACACACTCGATCTTCCTTGTTTCCAGGTTGATAATCCTGGCTTCTTTCACCTTCAGAGATTTCTTGGTTTGTATCTTCAATCTTTGCCCTAATTGGTCTGGGCTGCGGGGTGGATACATTTTGACTGATGAAGTTCTGGATGAGCATGATGACAGCCACGATGAGAATGTGTTGTAGTTGCATATCCAAAGAAGGAGCTACACAGACAAACATAACAAAGAAAATATTAAAATTCAAGTTATGTGCATGTAAATCTTGACTTCCATGAAATAACTGAAGTAGGATCTGCTTCAATCTTAATGCTAACTCTGTATATTGTAGGAATAGAGAATTTTGGCTGTCATAAAATGAAAATATGCTTTACTTGTATGCTTCTCGTATTCTTCTTTTCAGCTGCTTTATATATTCAATTGTGTCATCTAAAATAGAAGCCTTATCCATCTGTAATAAGAAATATAACTCAGGAGATGGACTGTGATATATCTAATCTACATTCATAAATCTAATCTAATCCTAAACGTATATGGGTGATCATTGAAGAAATTCTTTATATGTTGGATAAAGTCCATGTCTTCTTCAACCTAATCATAATCACCAGCAACTGTTAGTGAAGTTCTGATCTCCTATGCTTGATGTTGATTCAAAATACTTAATTAGTTAACATGGCGAGATCCTTAGCTAAATTTGATAATTAGTCACATACATCACATACATACTAAACTCTTATCAAATACTTAGCAGTTGTGCTCAAAACATTATGAATGAAAGGTTTTCCATCAACAAATACATGGTTATAAACATTTTTTTGAATCAAATAGCAAAACTAGGCTTATATACCTCAATATAATCAAACGACCCAAACATGAGTAGAAGGATCTGATGGGTCGGGGGCGCTGCTGCTGGAGATGGCGACGGCGGACACGCCGACTACGGTGGTAGCGCAGACGCGGCGCAGCAGCTACGGCGTACGGACTAGCGTGTCGGTAGATTGAGAATTAACGAAAGTTAGGGTTAGGGAAAAAAACTGAGATGTTTTTTTAATTTGGGTTTTTTTTGTGTATAAGATATCAGAAATGATGTTTGGGTTTTTGCTGTTGTTTTTTTTTTTGGTTTTTTTTAATAGATGTGTAGAAAAAAAACCGGATTTTATGCTAATTAATCCAAATGAATTAGAGCCATTAATCTATTTCCCCTCATATCCAATGGTCAAAATCAATGTTTCTCATTTTCTCATTTAAGAGTGTTTCTCATTGGATCACTCCTATATATATATATATATATATATATATATATATATATATATATATATATATATATATATAAATATATTACAGCTAATTATACTTCAATATAAAAAACAAAAACAAAAACAAAAACAAAAAACCGTGTATATAAAAAAATACGACTAGAGGGTTAAAATTAATTGGATCCATCTTTTCTAAACCTACTGCTCGATTCATAGAATTCATAGAATTAAGCATTACTGAAATTAAGCATTACTAAAATTATAAATTAAGTTATGACCTAATGAGCAGTCATTTAAGCATGTTTTCCGTTAGATATTCATTCATATTGAACTTAAACATAACTTAGCCAAATTAAGCTGAATAATCCAAATCATTTGACTCAATAACCAAATTTCAAAATAAAACATTTATTTTACCTGGGCCTGAACAATACTAAATATATTAGAACATACCAGAAAGTCATGAATCTTTATTCACAACATTGGAGAATGTTTCACCACATGCTGAGCAAAGATGATATATAACATTGTTTTTGCAAAGTTCCTGTAAAGTAAATTGAATAAAAAAAATAGTTGAAATATTAAAACTAAATTTGCAAATATTCTTTTTAATAAATATTAAAATAAAATAAATCGTTACAAACCTGAAAAAACTTTATAACTGCACCTTTCTTTTTTATGTGTGAAGCTTTATTGCGGAGAAGATCTTTGAAACTAGAAAAGCTGATATAACTGTAATTCACGATTTGGCCCTAGGTTCTGATGTGCTACTAGCAAATGGAATTCATTGGTGGTTGTCGGCCAAGCACCCACTTTATCCAGTAGATGTTTCCTTGGACATTCCCATGCTTGTCTGATTATCATAAGCTTTTTATCATAACTTAGGAACGCTGGTGTCTCTTGATTCCAAAGAAATCCCTAACAAATTTCGATGATGGTCAATATATTACTATTTTTGAAGGAAAAAAAGACCGGTTCACATAAATAAGATACAAAAATTATGCTTACAAATTACTGGAATCAGTAAGTCTCTTGATCAACAAGTTAGCATCTTTAGATGCAACCTTCTCAGCAAGCTTGAAAATATCTTCAACAATCTTTGCAATTGCAACCCGAGACTTATCCAGATCTAGTCAATCACAAATAATTAAGAACTAAATGGTTCTAAGCATTGGTACAAAATAAAAGAAATAATAAAAAAGATTTCAAACACCCAGAGAAGAAAATAGAAAGGCAAAATTTACTGTACCACATCCCAACATTATCTCGTGAAAAACTTTTGCCTCCACATCTTTCAAATTTCCTTTCTTAATCTCTCCAAACATATAAACTTGCTTCAAGTTAGCATTTTCTAAGTGCATACAAGATTGGTCAAGAAACAACAGCAGATCAAGAATTTGACTGCATATAAGAATAACTATGAATAAAATTAAAAGAAAGAATGCAACATTGTACTACAACATAATAAAATAATTTAAAACACTTACAAAAGTAAGCATTTTAACTCTGGTAACATATCATACGCATCAGTCCCCTTTTTTGCGGAATAGAAGGTCTTTATGCTTTATAACAAAAGCGTGAAATGATCCTGATGGCTTCTCGGTCGCAATAGAAAATTTATCTTCACCATGTACACGGACGTATCCATAAACACGAAGGAGTCTGTGCTTGCCCAGCAGAGTGGAATTTCGGTGGCTGAAATCAATCAATTTATCAACAACTAAGATGTTTGTTTTTGGAGATACATTCACCAATAGAATTGGTCGAATTAGTCACTCGACCGTGACTACGCAGTACAAGAGGAGTGACATCAAGTGAATTGGCCATGTACTGTCGATTTTGGATAGTGGTGGAACTGAATTAGAATTGTAAGAGAAGAAATAAGAAACTGCTATCAATGACAAAAAATCCTAAAATTCTCACAATCTTATAAAAACTAATTTTATCAATTAATTAGTCAAATAAAAACTAAATTAAACTAACAGTAATTCAACTACAGTCTTCCCAGAAACCATTACCACTTTCCCTATCACCGACGACGATGAAACCCTAGCCGCCGGTCGCCCCCCAAGCTCAGATATAGGATTTGGGTTTTTGGTTTTTGGGTTTTTTAGTGGAGAGCTTCTCTCTCTAGATTTTCTAGAGAGAGAAGCTCCTAAGGCTTGAAAAAAAAACACTCAATTTCTAAATGCGCTTAAAGAGCGTATTCCAACTACAAGATCTACATTTGTCTCAAAAGACAGCCTCAAATCCAATCATGTAGGTTCATACCACCATTTCGGCCACACAAAAGTTTGGTTACTATCTCCAAAACAGTTCAAGTCCATAAAATAGAGGACACAGTCAGAGTCCATAAAATAGAGGGATGAATCTGTGGGGGTCACGTGGGATCAATCATCTGCATACAGAAGGAAAGAAAAACATAAAAAAATTGCATAAATGACAACGTTTATATATATATATATATATATATATATATATATATATATATATATATATATATATATATATATATATATATATATATATATATATTACAGGTAATTATACTTCAATATAGAAAACAAAAACAAAAAACAAAAACAAAAAAAAAAACAAAAAACAAAAACAAAAAACAGTGTATATAAAAAAATACGACTAGAGGGGTAAAATTAATTGGATCCGTCTTTTCTAAAACTGCTACTGGATTCATAGAATTCATAGATTAAGTATTACTAAAATTAAGCATTACTAAAATTATAAATCAAGTTATGACCGAATGAGCTGTCATTTAAGAATGTTTTCTGTTAAATATTCATTCATATTGAAATTAAACAAAATTTAGCCAAATTAAGCTAAATAATCCAAATCATTTGACTCAATAACCAAATATCAAAATAAAACATTTATTTTCCCTGAACAATACTACATATATTAGAATGTACCAGAAAGTCATGAAGCTTTATCCACAATATTGGAGAATGTTGCACCACATACTCAGCAAAGATGATATATAACATTGTTTTTGCAAACTTCCTGTAAAGTAAATTTAATAAAAAAATAGTTGAAATATTAAAACTAAGTAAGCAAATATTCTTTTTAATAAACATTAAAATAAAATAAATCGTTACAAACCAAAAAAAACTTTATAACCGCACCTTTGTCTTTAATGTGTGAAGCTTTATTGCGAAGAAGATCGATGAAACTAGAAAAGCTGGTATAACTGTAATTCACGATTTGGCCTGGGTTCTGATGTGTTGCTAGCAAATGGAATTCATGAGTGGTTGTCGGCCAAGCACCCACTTTATCGAGAAGATGTTTCCTTGGACATTCCCGTGCTTGTCTGATTATCATAACTTTTCATCAAAACTTAGGAACGCTGGGTGTCGCTTAATTCCAAACAAATCCCAAACAAATTTCGATGATGGACAATATATTATTATTATTGAAGGAAAAACAAAGACTGTTTCACAAAAATAAGATACAAAAATTATGCTTACAAATTACTGGAATAAGCAAGTCTCTTGATCAAAAAGTCAGCATCTTTAGATGCAACCATCTCAGCAAGCTTGAAAATGTCATGAATAATCTTTGTAAATGCAATATGAGACTTATCCAGATCTACTCAATCACAAATAATTAAGAACTAAATGGTTCTAAGCATTGGTAGAATATATAAGAAAAAATGTAAAAAAATTCAAACACCCAAAGAAGAAAATAGAAAGGAAAAATTTACTGTACCACATCCCAACACTATCCTGTGAAAAACTTTCGCCTCCACATCTTTCAAATTTCCTTTCTTAATCTCTACAAACATATAAACTTGCTTCAAATTAGCATTTTCTAAGTGCATAAAAGATTTGGAAGAAACAGCAGCAGATCAAGAATTTGATTGCATATAAGAATAACTATAAATAAAATTGAAAGAAAAAATGCAACATTGTACTAAAACAAAATAAAATAATTTAAAACACTAACAAAAGTAAGCGTTTTAACTTTGGTAACATATCATACGCATTGGTCCGCCTTCTTTTGTGGGAAAATGGTTTTTATGCTTTATAACAAAATCGTGAAATGATCCCGATGGCTTCTCGGTCGCTATAGACAATTTATCTTCACCATGTACACGGACGTATCCATAAACCTGGAGGAGTCTGTCCTTGCCCAGCTGAGCGGAATTTTGGTTCCTGAAATCAATCAAATTATCAACACTTAAGGTGTTTGTTTTTTGAGATACATTCACCAATAGAATTGGTCGAATTAGTCACTCGACCGTGACTACGCAGTACAAAATGAGTGACATCAAGTGAATTGGCCATGTACTGTCGATTTTGGATAGTGGTGGAACTGAATTAGAATTGTAAGAGAAGAAATAGGAAACTGCTTTCAAAGACAAAAAAAACACTAAAATTCTCACAATCTTATAAAAACTAATTTCATCAATTAATTAGTCAAATAAAAACTAAATTAAACTAACACTAATTCAACTAAAATCTCCCCAAAAACCACTACCACTTTCCCCATCTCCGACGACGATGAATCCCTAGCTGCCGGCCTCCCCCAAGCTCAGATCTAGGGTTTGGGTTTTTGGTTTTTGGGTTTTTTAGGGGAGAGCTTCTCTCTCTTGATTTTTAAATCTAGAGAGAGAAACTCCTAAGGCTTGAAAAAAAAACTCAATTTCTAAATGCACTTAAAGAGCGTATTCCAACTACAAGATCTATATTTGTCTCAAAAGACAGCCTCAAATCCAATCATGTAGGGCCATACCACCTTTTCGGCCACACAAAAGTTTGGTTACTATCTCCTAAAGAGTTCAAGTCTATAAAATAGAGGGCACAGTCAGAGTCCATAAAATAGAGGGATGGATCTGTGGGAGTCACGTGGGGATCAGTAATCTGCATACAGAAGGAAAGAAAAACATAAAAAATTAGCATAAATGACAACATATATATATATATATATATATATATATATATATATATATATATATATATAGAAAACAAAAACAAAAACAAAAAACAAAAAACAAAAACAAAAAACAAAAACAAAAAACTGTGTATATAAAAAAATACGACTAGAGGGGTAAAATTAATTGGATCCGTCTTTTCTAAACCTGCTACTGGATTCATAGAATTCATAGATTAAGTATTACTAAAATTAAGCTTTACTAAAATTATAATCAAGTTATGAACTAATGAGCTGTCATTTAAGCATGTTTTCCGTTAGATATTCATTCATATTGATATTAAACAAAATTTAGCCAAATTAAGCTAAATAATCCAAATCATTTGACTCAATAACCAAATATCAAAATAAAACATTTATTTTTCCTGAGCCTGAACAATACTACATATATTAGAACATACCAGAAAGTCATGAAGCTTTATCCACAATATTGGAGAATGTTGCACCATATACTCAGCAAAGATGATATATAACATTGTTTTTTCAAAGTTCCTGTAAAGTAAATTTAATAACAAAAATAATTGAAATATTAAAACTAAATTTGCAAATATTCTTTTTAATAAATATTAAAATAAAATAAATCGTTACAAACCTAAAAAAAACTTTATAACCGCACCTTTGTCTTTAATGTGTGAAGCTTTATTGTGGAGAAGATCGATGAAACTAGAAAAGCTGGTATAACTGTAATTCACGATTTGGTTCTGATGTGCTGCTTGCAAATGGAATTCATGGATGGTTGTCGGCCAAGAACCCACTTTATCGAGAAGATGTTTCCTTGGACATTCCCGTGCTTGTCTGATTATCATAACTTTTCATCCACTACAAACCGTATTGGCTATAGCGGCGCTTTTATAAGGCTATAACGGCGCTTTTTGGCGCCGTTATAGCTCGTAACGGCGCTTCTGAAAGCGCCGCTAAAAGCGCCGCTAGAAAGTGCGTCGTTATAACCATATAGGCTACTGCGGCGTGTTCGGTCGCCGCCGCTATATGGTGTCCACCTATAACGGCGCTTTGTTAGCGCCGTTATAGAAGTATTTCGTTTTTGGGGAAAATGGCTATAGCGGCGTTTCTATGAAACGCCGCTATAGGTTCGCAATCAGGAAAACCCTCTTGGTACCTTGCTGCGGCGCTGTTCCAGCGCCGCGATAGAGGATTAGAACTGTGTGTACCTATGGCGGCGTTTTGTAGTAAACGCCGCTATAGGTTTATTTTTTTTATTTATTAAATAATATATATATATATATATATATATATATATATATATATATATATATATATATATATATATATATATACATTTACATTTTATTATAAAATTTTCAATTAGAAAAATCAGTAATTAATCGCATATTACAAATACATTTAATCATATTAAATTTAAATGCAAATCTAGTAAATCAAGAATTAAAAGTCACAGATCACAAAAACAACTCAATTGTAACACAAACTGTCATACAACGAGTATCAAATGTATATGTTGTAACACTTAGTTATTACAAAACATAGATATAATTCCTACAAAATATTTTTTAAAAAAGTCCAAATTCGACAAACTATGGCAAGGGAGTGTCTTCGTTTGGCCCGCTGTTGCTTCCAATTCCATCGTTATGTTGCCCTGGTGTACGTGCGTGACTGGAAACCGATGGAATACGCTGACCCTGTAGAAAAAACAATCAAAATTCAACAATGTGTTACTGCTATGCATCCTTTTACCATACCTGCATGAGTTAAAAGTGGGTATTTAGTTGTCGAATACTAACCGATGCTTGAGATGGAATTCCTTGTGACTGTTGCCGGACTAACGTCGCCATTTGAACCATTGCTGCCTCCAGACGTGCCACTGTTGCCTTCAGCTGATCAACATCTTCCTGTGTGGCCCCAGCCCCAGTGTAAGAAAATGTACGAGAACCGAAGACGCTGGTGGGTGTTGGTCCTAGCCCCATCCCACGCACACGACCGGGACGCTCGCATCCCCTCAATTCGGAGAGAACTTGATACTGTAGCGTCAATGGATCGGCGGTAGAAGAAGATGACATTTCCTCAATCTTCTTTCTGGCATCTTTCTGCAAAAGATAACAAAGACAAATTTTATTTTCAAAATTATTTTATTAAAAAGATTAAATACCTAATTGAAATTAATTTGAAAGCTTTTTATTTACCACAATATTGGCTGCCACGTCATCCTTAAATTTTCCATCCTTACCCGTGTGGGTAGTTTCAAAAAAATCTACATCGCCGATCTTCTCTCCCTCATTTGATGCTTCCTATACGTATATGACAGAATGCACCAGTCAATTTTATTGTTATTACACTAAAGAGCTTTCAAAAAAAATCTACACTTCTTAAATGCACAAGAGTTTTTATTGTTATTTTTAAATTGTAAAAAAATAACAATAATGTTAAATAGTTTCATGATACCCATCTGCCTGTATAATTAAGTCCATTTTTATTCTTCCATTATATATTAATATAGATAAAGATCAAGATTAAGATATATAACAAAAATAAGATACTGGGTTTTCATGAGAGATATATAACAATCATAGGCCCAAAAATGGGTGAATCTTATCCTTCTGGTAAAAAAGTGTAATAATCACATAAACAGAGGAAAGCTAAGATTGGGAAGCAATGGAGTCATGATGGAGGATCATGTAGAGAGTGCAGAATCCATGTAAACCAAAAGACAAATTAACTTCTCTTTTGAGATTCTCCATGGTGAGAAAGAAATGATGAGATGGGAGTGATCTTCCCCCCCCCCCCCCCCCCCCCCCCCCTCCCCTCTGATAAAGTTTTTATAAAAAGGACTCTGACAAAGAGCATTGTCTACATATGAATCATTCCTATGTGTGAATCCCCTTAAATTGTGCACAAGTTATAAAGCTTTCCCCTGTGCAAAGAACTCCTTAAACACTCTATAACTAACCTGAAAAAACTAACCAGACATGAAGAAGATCTATTTTCTTATAATCTCTACTGTCATTATGTTTAATTGAATAAAGAAGAAAGATTCATAATATTGTTTTCTTCTTTTGTCAAATTCACTTGAGGCCATCATCTAGATGGTGTTTGCTAAAATATCTCAGATGAAAGTATCTCATCTAGATGGTGTTTGCTATAAATGTATTTCATGACTTGTATATAACTATAATAAAAATATTTCAAAAAAAAAATTGAAGCGTAGTTTACCAGCTCATCTCGAACTACCGCAAAGCTGGCGCTCCCAGTAGTGTGCTTCAGTTTCAACATCTTTCGACTTTTTATGCCGATTTCAGCCTTTCTCTGGTAATGATTATAATTCGCAACATCAATGAAAATATATCATCAATAAAATACAAAATGACGGAAGTTGCGTTAATATATACCTTTCCCGTTTCACTTCTCCAAAAATTGACAAGAAACTGCCAATCTTGTGGTGTCACACCTACGGGAACCGCCCTCGCATTCTCAGCCTCAGTCCTCTCTGGCACATAGTACTTTCCTTTTAGGAAGCTCTTGTAATCCCTCCATTTTTTAGAGACCGATTTATCCACCCATCCGTTAACAACATCAGCATAACAAAATTTTTGCTACAAAATAACAATAATCAGATATATATAACAAAATTTTTGCTACAAAATAACATTAATCAGATATATATATATATATATATATATATATATATATATATATATATATATATATATATATATATATATATATATATATATATATATATACAGAAAAATGTAGTTATATATCTTTAGCTACTGATCATACCTTTGACGGAAGTTGCGTTAGCTTCTTCTCAGACTTGTGATACATTAGGGCTAACTAAGTTTTTCTTTCAGTTCTTAAGTTCCTCTGTTTTTTAAAAATAAAAAAAAATAACTTAATGATGACAGATGCCGCTGTGTTTCATTAATAAGAAAATAACAGAATTAGAGCTCAGTTCTTAAGTTTCTATTGCTCAATAACATCAGGAATTGCCTTTCGGTACTTCTTTTCATGATGTCGTCTCTTTTTTATTCTACATTGTATGTTTCAGTTATAGTTATGTTTAAATTATTTCGTCAAATACAAGTTAAACTGTGGACTTTCATTAAAAAGTATCAGCCTTTCATAAAAAATTGAGAGCTCAAAAACCCCTCAGCCTCAGCCTTTCACTGAAAAGTATTAATTTAACAAAACATTCACATGAAAAGAAAAACAAATGAATTTGATGCAATCTCACAAGTCTGACCCTCAAAAGCATGATGATAAATCTCCTTGTTCATACACAAATAATTATATACGCAAAAATAACCCATGAGACATGAGCCAACCAAGCTTGACAAATACTTCACCATAATTTGTTCTGTTCTTGTGAATGATTCCATAATTTGATCGAGCTAGGAACATTGACTAGTTTTTTTACAGCCTATCCATTTGATTGGAAAACAACTGATTAATACAGTTTTCTTGTTGTTCATCTTCTTTGACTATACATTTGTTGCTAAAGATCAGTAGCTAAAGATCAGTAGCCCTAATAAAATACAAAGGTATGATCAGTAGCTAAAGATCAGTTCAAACAACTCAGAATTCATAAAAGAAAACTAGATCAGTAGTTAAAGATCAGTTCTCAAAGGTATGTTCTCAAAGGTATGTTTTCAAACAAGAAAACTCGATCAGTATCTAAAGATCAGTTCTCAAAGATCCGTTTCACTTCTAAAGATCAGTATCTAAAGATCAGTTTTCAACCCTCATTTTTAAAAGTAGGACAGTGTTTGCATTCCTTGCATAAAATTCTACCCTTCTCAACTTCATACCATGTAGCCAGAATTTGTGAACATAATTTTTTTTAAACATATATCATAGATTTAAGAGCTCTTTAAAATATTGGCTTAACTATTGTCCAATATTGCTGCACATGGTTATACCGATTTTTTTGGCTAAAAGTGGGTACAAATCACATCCTCTGCTTCGAAATAGAGCACCAAAAGCAAATTTTCTTTAAATTGATATAGCAATCTATAAGACTCTTTAACAGCAGTCCAAACTGATAAGCTTGTTTGGGTTTGCAAGTTTGGAATTACACAATAGGTTTACAAGTTCAATATTCTGAAGGTATATTAGTAAATTTTGTGAAGGTACTGCTAGGTTCTAGTAATAACAAAAATCTTCTTCACCAGTCCTTTCCTGAGTTGCGAGCTGATATATCTCAGAAAAAAATAACTGACAGCCAGTGAAGAACTACTTTATCCTATCCGTTTCCATGACTTTCGACTAGACTATTAATTCTTTGGTTGTTTGGTTTGAAAGCTACCAGCCAGGTAGCTTAAAACATACAATCAGTTTCATCATCGCAAAAGAAATATATTTAGAAAATGCACATTAAGTGAAGAAATATATGATTGAACAGGAAAGACATTAGATGATTTAGGAATACCTTAATCACAGAGAACGCTTCATCCTTGGTGGTTTTTGGAATTTTTGTCCAAGTCTCGTAGCTTAAGGGAAGGATCCGAGAATTTCTTGCTATTACCCCACAAAATTTAGCAAGCTTGTTCCCGCCATCTCCGGTCGGCTGACCGGCTGGATTGTTGCTCACTAATATCTTCTCATCATTCGGGAGCTTCCATACATCCTTCATCTTGGTCGGTCCTCTCCTCCTCACAATGGTGGGTGTGCTATCCTCACCAACGTCAACTGTAGTGTCATTTGTATGCGCTGCGCCTCCACTTTCTTCTGTAGGGTGCTCAGTCGACGGTCCCATGCTGAGAGTATCTCCCAACTCTTCCTGCCTAATCGTGACCACCTTCCTTTTTCTTCTAGCCATCTGTCACTTGTTTACAGAACATTATAATAACCATAAAATTAAAATTAAGAAAATATGCATGAAACAATGAATTTTTAAGGAAATATACATGAAACAATAAATTGAGACACGTCATTTAACATAAATTTATAAAAATCACAAATTATCACAATATACCATTAATTTGTAAATGATTATTACTCAATAGAACTGATACAAAAACAAGAAATATTTTAAGAAACTATATCAACAAATATCGTCAAATATGTCACCCTCTTCTCCATCTATACGTAGCCACTTAGGGCCACTACTATAATCAAAAATGTTTACATCAAATGTAGGAAACTCGGTAGCAGTAAAATTATTCATAACATCGGCATCATCATCATCTGAATCGTCCCCCAATTGAAATAAATCTCTTGGTTGCATAGTTAGTGCCACGTATGATTTTGGCACTTTTGGGTCTTGAATGTAGAAAACTTGGAGCACTTGAGACGGAAACACAAATGGTTCATGGCTAATGTGTGTCCCAGTGTGAATTAGATGTGCAAAATTTACAATTGTAAAACCAAGCTTATCCACTTTCATGTTATTTATCCCAGCCCAATCTCCACGAAATAAGACTACTCGAAAATGCCCGTAATAATCCAAATCTATAATATCTGTGAGCACCCCATAATAGTCAACATCTCCGTCTACAGGATTCGTGTCATTTTTAGAGGCATAACTTCTAGTTTTTGAAGTAACGACAATGCCACTATTTTGAGACTTCAAATTTCTTTCACGGTCCTGAGTACGAAATCTGAAGCCATTGAATATGTATCCATATATCTTTTAACCATTTTATGGGGCCCTTTGGCAAGAATCTTTATTTCAGATGTCGCTTCATCATCACCCAACGAAGAAACCTAAAATTATAAAGTAAATCATATTAACATATAACTTAAACTTTTAAAAATACAGTTATCCAAGACACGGGACGGTGACTTACATGAGTTTCAAACCACTTGTGGAATTTTTCATTCATTAACTTATGTAGCTCACGTGGCTTCAATGTTTTTGGTCTATGCCTTCTTTTCATTACCCTGATAAATTCGCTGGAAAAAAATAAAATGAATGGATATTAAAAAATCTTTAACTACTTCCTAATTGTAAGCAATAAAGTCATGTTAATCCAAATTCAACTTACACTCGATATGGCTCACATGATGCACTATGATCCAACACATATCGATGTGCTTGTTCCTATGTTAAGTCATCTAACTCAAATGCATCAATTTTTCCGAAAGTAGTGCCAGCGGTCTGGAAGAGATATTTAGCCCCTTTGAGGTTTGAAGTGTCTGGGTTTCTCCTTGGTCTATTAAAACATGTCTCCACACCATGGAGATACCTTGAACAGAAATTAGAGCACTCCTCTGAAAGATACCCTTCTGCAATTGAGCCTTCTGGATAAGCTTTATTTTTAACATAACCCTTAAGTCGGTAAAGATACCTAAACAAGTATATATGGATTACAAAACGTATGGAGGAATAGCATAAAAGAACTAACAAAATTATTGGTTTAATGACATATGAAGAATTACCTCTCAATGGGATACATCCAACGGTAATGTACTGGTCCACCAAGTCTTGCTTCATCGGCGAGGTGGATTACTAAGTGAACCATTATAGTGAAGAATGATGGGGGAAATATCCTCTCCATTTGACAAAGTGTCAAGGCAGCACGTTGTTCCAATTTGTCAATATCTTCAACACGCAGCACTCTAGAGCAAAGTCCTTTATATATGCTACATATATCTTTCAGGACAGAAGTGACTGGCTCACACATTGAAGATCTCAGAGCCACAGGAAGGATATCTTGCATCAGTATATGGTAGTCGTGTGATTTTGGACCCTGCAGCTTCTTCTCCTTATAATTTACACATCTTGCTATATTAGATGAATAGCCATCTGGGACTTTAAGCTGCTGTAAAACATTGCAAAATATCTCCAATTCCATTTTTGACATGGAGTAGATTGCAGGAGGAAGTCGTACTCTGCCATTGGGTAATTCTTCAGGATGCAACTCATGCCTTATACCCAATTCTACTAAATCAAGGCGAGATTTAAGATTGTCCTTCGTCCTCCGATCATCCCCCATAACTGTTCCTATAATATTTTCACCGATGTTTTTACCAAGATGCATCACATCTATGTTATGACGTAGTAAGGTGTACTCCCAATACGGCAACTGGAAAAAAATACTTTTCTTCTTCCATGAACTTGAATCAACATGATTGTTACACTCATCCGCATCACATAAATCGGTGTTCTCATGTTGTTATTCTCTAGCCCGCTTCTTAGATGCTTTAATTACTGCCGGATCCTTTGACAAAGTGAATTGATGGCCTTCTAGTCGCCTTAACACATCTGACCCAGACAAAGCTCTTGGAGCATGCCTCCACTCATCGGTGCCATCAAATGTCGATGTTTCTGCTCTAAAAATATGTGTGTCACAACCATCTCCTATGACCCATGTAGCAAAATTTTTTGCCTTTATACAACCACTTTGAATCCGTTTGCTCAGCACAACATGGACAAGCATAGCGTCCTTTCGTGCTATAACCAGATAAGCTAGCATATGCCGGAAAATCGTTTATTGTCCAAGTCAACGCAACTCAGAGATGGAAACTTTCTTTAGATGTTGCATCATAAGTTGTAACACCCTCCCACAATTGGGATAATTCATCAATCAACGGCTGCAGATACACATCTATATCATTTCCTGGGCTTTTTGGTCCAGGAATAATCATGGACAAAATGAATGATGATTGTTTCATGCACAACCAAGGGGGGAGATTATATGGAATTAATACAACGGGCCATATGCTGTAGGTGCTACTCATTTGCCTAAATGGGTTAAAACCATCACTGGCCAATCCAAGTCTCACATTCCGAGGATCCTCAGCAAAATCGGGATATCTTTCATCAAAATTTTTCCAAGATGCAGAATCAGCCGGGTGCCTAAGAATCCCATCATTCTTGCGACCTTCCGCATGTCAGAAGAGGTTTTAGAGGACATGAACAATCTTTGCAGCCGAGGAATTAAAGGGAAGTAACGCAGTATTTTTGCAAACTTCTTTCTCCTAGTTGTTGTAACTGGCTCATTTGTTTGGTCATCTTCATTTGGCGTTTGTATCCATTTTGAAGTACCGCATACTTCACATTCTTCGAGAACTTTCTTATCCCCCTAAACAGCATACAATCATATAGACATGCTGCTATCTTCTCATACCCTAAATTAAAATGCTTGAGAAATTTTTTTATAGCATGGGATGACTTTGGGATTTGAATTTCAGGAAAAGCTTCATTCAACAATTCAAGAAGCAAGTTGAAGGACTTTGCAGACCATCCATTTAGACATTTAATCTGGAATAGTCTAACAATGAATGAAAACTTTGTAAACTGAGTGCAATCACGATATAAAGGAGTCTTTGCATCTTTCAACAACTTATCAAAGGCTTCAAACTCTTTATTAGTTTCTTCACCAAACATTTCATCTCCCACCCCACCATCATGAACAAATGTTTCTGCTGGCTCATCGCAAACTTGGTTGATTGGATTGTTTGTATGGACTTGAAAGTTATGGAATCTCATACCATCTCGCACTAAAGAGTGCATCTCATCGACAGCACTTTGATTACTTGTAAATAAAGATTCGTCTTCTCGTACAACCGGACCATTTGAAACTGACCGAGCAGACTCTCCATGACAAAACCAATTTGTATACCCCGGTAAAAAACCATTGCAAATCACATGTGTCTCAACTACATCGCATGTTCTCAAATCACAATTTGAACACCGAACACAAGGACACAAAATTAAATTCGGGTCTGGAGAATTCCTCTTTGCAAAGTTAATAAAATCTTTCAAACCATCCCGATACTCCTTGGATAATCGTGACTTATTAATCCAACTTTTATCCATTTCGAAAAATATGATTCAGCCTGAAATATAAAATTAATAAATTAAAATGCAAATTGCTTTGTCTCTAACCACCAAGATAATACTAACAAATAACATGGAATGACTTAACCTTCCGCTCTTTTCACTCACCCTATAAATATTGGTCAATTCAGGCAATTTTTCTGAAATCACAAATGTAGTTACCTCTTTATCATCTATATAAAATGTTGAAGAATTTATTAACTTTGCATTTTAATCATTATTTTTATTTTATTTTTAATTTAATTTAATTTTTTTATAATTATAAAGAAGCTATCATGATTCTGATGTAGTTAAGTGTGCATGACTCCTATTATTTCATTTGAAATGACATTTTTCTTTTTCCGTTTTGTTTATTTTTTGTGTCTGCATTCCCTCGGTTATACGTGGAAATTCTTAAATTTAGTAATGTTGACAGTTCCAGTATATTTATGCACTCCAATTTGTGGAGCTCAATCTCTATGGTGGTTGAAGGGCAATTCCAGTTTTTTTTTGCAGCTTCTTACACTAAGTTGTCGACTGCCATGCTTAATTGATCACCGGAAAAGGTATGCATCTTTATTTTTGAGAAGTCAAAGGGTATGTATCTTAATATTAACTTCTTGACACTATCAACAACTATATCTCTAAATTCTGTGTAGTGTACTACTGTTCAAAGTTCCACTAATAATATTTAAGTAATTTTTATCCTTCTAATTTCATCGGGGGTGTGCTTCTCAGATGAATTTATTAATGAGATGATACGTCAGAATAGGGGGGCTGTTCAGTAATAGTATATCGGGTTATGACCCTAGCATGGAGAGCATTTTTTGTAGCCTTTATATGGGCCTCTATCTCACTAATAATTTTTTTCCGTGTTGTCCAATATTGTTACTGGTAACAGATTTCAGAATAAGAAACTTCTGTGAGATTTGCTAAAAGATTTGAAAGTTTCATTGCAAACTACATCACATTACACAGCACCCCAGAGGAAGATATTGTTATTCACCCCTATATTCTAATCCAAGGTGCACCAGAAGGCTGTAAAGTTTGCGCAAGGCACAAATATGTCATGAATGTTGAACCTTGGTGATTACATGAATTTACAGTATAATATTTGCCATGGATATGTAAGATTTATATGTCAGAAACTGAGGTTGATGATATAAACATCCACAATTGATTAATAAGCAGGCACAGAAGCATTCACAATCATTAATAAGGGAGACTAAGCACCTGAGCTGATATTACCAGTGAACAGTATTAACTACCATGTCATTGTACAGCAATACCTAACTAGCTTGAATGAGAATCTAGAGTAAAACAAGATGTGTTCACAATGAAATATATAGAGCAGTGATCAAGTGCGAACCTTTGCAGTGATCCTGTGCGAACTCGGTCGCTAGCCGTCCGATCAAGATCGGAACATGATCATCCAATCTTAATCATGATCCGATGCAAGATCGGACGGCCAGCGGCCGAGTTCGCACATGATCAGGCAGCTATTTATATATCTAAACAAGGTAATCAGAGGAAGCAACCACGAAACTTCAAGGTAGTAAATGAAATTGTACACCAATAAAATAAGACAACTGATATGATAGATGTAACCTGTATTATTGCTTCTTTCAACTTTGAGTGAAGATGAGACCCTGTATCTTTAATGCTTTTCGGGGGCAATATCTGCAGAAAAATAAAAGAACAGCCCATTATGAAAATAGGTTTAAGAGTAGGCTTCCTGACGTTGGATCTATACAGCATTAGGTGGTATGATTAATCTTGTGCATGTGCAACAACAATAGCCAACAAAAATTATAATAAATTAATTATAACGACAATTTTGATACTCCAGTTTGCAAGTAGATTCATAGAAAGGTTCAATGAGAATGTTTGTTTGGTATAACAGATTTCTACAACTGGAATCGGGTAAAGCTTCGGTATTGTGATGGGGCTTCCTTTGGTGGTGATTCAGTATACCGAAATGGTGTGAGTATACTCGATGCATAGATTATTGTTTTTTTCTCAATGGCTTCTTCGAAATGAAATCTGAATGTAGTTCTTTGAGCAGACGACAGTGCTTTATTTCAGAGGCCAAAGGATATGGGATGCGATAATTGTTGATCTATTCTCAAAAGGGTTCCTATTTGCACAAAAGGTACATCTCATGTGTTACCAATGCGCAACAATCAAGTCTATATGCAAGTCTATAGTATAATAACTCATCAATATGTAAAATATCACCAACCTTACGAGTTAATTTTATGTTGTAAGATTTTCTTAAAACATCCATACAAAACATCTTACACATCAGTCTCTGCCAGAGAAACAAAATACTTAGCATTAAGTTCCTGATTTTAGATTAGCATATGTGAAGCATATTCGCTCTTTTCAATTGGTTAGGTGTTACTTTCAGGATGTTCTGCCGGTGGTCTTGCTACTTTTCTTCACTGCGATGATCTTGCTCAGCTTATCCCACCCAAAGCCACTATCAAATGCATGAGTGACGCAGGGTTTTTCCTAGACGTGTAATTTCAGTTTGCTGTTTAATTTAGGCGCGCATTAGTTATATCTTGTTTTCTGAATGTCAAATCCTTCCAAATTTTCACTCCATCCTTTCCATTCGCTCAATTTCTTCTAATTTTCAGGAGAGACATATCTGGAAACAATACTATTAGCCCATTCTTCCATGAGGTTGTTCAGCTGCAGGTTACTACTTCCTACCATCTTATCTCAGATCGTAGATATATTAGAATTCAAATGCCGTACAATTAAGAGTGAGCGAATTGGGAGAAAAGAGCATCCTAATATCATTACATTCATCAGTCTATTCCTAATTATATATTAAATTTGCAGGGTGTACAAAAGAATTTACATGCAATTTGCGTCTCTGCCCAGCAGTTTCCGTATCTGGTCTGTCTTTATTTATTTTTACTGAAAAAATAAAAAAAATCACATACATAAAAGTAGACTTCTAATTTCAGGGCCTTTTTCTCTCTTTGCACAGTGTGTCTTTCCCCAATATTCATTGCCATACATCAGAACACCTTATTTTATACTGAATTCAGCATATGATGTATATCAGGTAATGGTCTTCCTCGTATTTCCACACTTAAAAAAAAATAGTATGAACACAATATTTAGATGGTATATAGATTTAAATAGTTCCTATAATATATTATAATTTTCGTATGTTCAACAGTTCCATCATATATTTGTTCCACCTTCTGCTGATCCACGTGGTCATTGGAATCATTGCAAATTAAACCCATCAGAATGTACAATAGAGGAGATAAATGTCCTCCATGGTTTGCCAATTCGATCATTATTCTTTGTTCATATTTATGTAGGGTGGTCTTTATGTGATCATTGATGTAACTTCTTTTGGTTGTTTTTGGGTTGTTTTAGATCTACCGTTGTATTAGAGCGATGATGTTTTGTTGTAATGATCTGTACTCTTTGTTTCGTTAATCAATCATTAATGAAACCGGTGGCATAGGCCATCTTTATTTTCAAAAAAAAAAACATCAAGATCATAGAACAACATAAATTAAGATAAGGTTCGTGACATAAATGAACCATCTACCAATAAAATTATGGTTTATAAGTTCAAAAAAGGAGACGAAGGACAAAATATTATATAGTGAGGTCTAATTCTTACATCCAATTTTGTACTTTTGGAGATAGAAGGCATTAGATATCTCAGCACTGATTTTGATCTTGGGGCATTGTGTCTTTCCATTTCACCATTGATTTGGCCACCATCTTCCCAGGACGAGTATAACCTCCATCAACTGATGACTTCTTCAGATTCTGCTCAATAGAGAACTCGTTCTTCTGTTTCCTATTAGTAGTTTTCTGCTCAACTCCTTTCACCTAAAAGGTAAAACAAACTAATTGTAGTTTAGTAAAATGCTTGTCAACTCGAGAAATCGGCTAATGTATAATTTGATTCCCCATTATACACCACCAAATTTCACTTGTATTCATTTTCTGTAGATTCTGCAGCATCTGCTAGCTAATCAGGCTAAATTACAGTTACTTTTTGTGTGTGCGTGTGTGTGTGGGGGGGGGGGGGTTTAAACTTTTGGAAAATGCAATCAATTCATATCGATACTATTAATGACCCTACCAATGAATCAAAACTTCGAAGTTGTAGTAAGGGTGAGGGTTTTAATATTTATATTCTAACACGCTCCCGCAGGTTGAGGGTCATCTTTTTGGGTCAATACCTGGACTATACGAAGCGATATTTTTTTTTTTAATCCGCATTTAAATTGTGCAGCCGGTAAAATTCGAACCTGGGATGCTCTGATACCATATTAATGACCCTACCAATGAACCAAAACTTCGGTCATTAATATACTATTAACTTCAGACAAATAAATGAAACAGCATATATGAAATCTATATAGATTGTGGCTCCTACTATTCTATGTAGATTGTGGCTCCTACTATTCGATCACGATCTGTCACTCATAGAAGAAAAGATTGGTGGCGAGACAACATTCTTGCAAAAAAAATTAATAAAAAAACATAAATAAGATAAAATCAAATAAAATTGCAGTGGAAATCGAGAATCAGCATTACTGGTGTAGAGATGGAGAAGAGACATACCTATTCAAATAAATGAAACTACGTATCAAATTCGAAGTTAGATGATCAAAGACGACCAGATGGTGCAATAAGGTAATCAAGTAGAATTATTGTTTTGAGAAAGTCTTACCCTAGGTGGAGCTGCTTGCATTTTCTTCTTCAAATTGTTGAACTAAGTTTGGTGTGCATATCATTTACAACTAATATATTCAGTTAAGATTTGTCGGAAAAACAAGAAAATCAAAATCAAAATAAAAGATTTAAAAGATTCAAAAACAAGCAAAAGAGGCATGAATAAGAAAAGATTGGAAAAATCAAGGAAGAGTGCTTCACAAGAAACATGTATTTCAAATCATCAAGAAAGCCAGCAAAATAGATGATTTACTTCTGTTTATGTGAGCAGTATATATGTAAAGAAGTATTGATTGATAAATTAGTTTTGAAAAGAATACGAAGTGAAATCGCTAAATAAAAGTCGAATCTGAATGACAGCAGTCGACCGCATGAAATGACAGTCGACTGCTCATCTCTGTGGAAAAGATGAGTCAATCGACCAGTCATCGCTCGACTTACGAGTTAAAAGATGAATGGTCGACTGTCCATGTAACCCCTGTTTTTTATTTTTTTTGTATTTTTGGAGTGTATTTTTTGTTTTGGTGTATTTTCTCTCCTGTATTTTTCTGAACCGTATATTGGAATTGTTTTCAATATATATATAGTCGTTTTATTTCATTTTGAGCTCAATGTGTTTGATTGGTTGTTTCTTTTGTTTCGTTCTTCATTATTTTGTTCTTTCTTCATTTTATGTCTCGTTCTCTTTATTTTTATTTTTATCTTTTTGGGTGCTTGTGGCGGTGGTGATTGTGCATCCTTTTTCCCACTCCTATTATTTGATCCCTAATGAGATTACCAAAACCAAATGTAATCCTCAATCCTATTTGTATTCCTATTTAATTAACCCAAATCCAAAACCCATTTGGTAAACCAACTACTACTCCTAATACCCATTAACCCATTAACCCACAAGTAAACCCTATATATATAAATCCCTCTCCACTAAACCCTAATTCTAACCATAGCCTCCATCTACTCTATCCCGGCCTCCCCTCCTTTCCCGCTGCTTGCGCCCGCACACAACACCCAACGCCACCCTCCGGCCTGCCTCCAACCCGAGTAGCCGGGCTGACCACCTTCCCTCCAAGCCGACCTTCTCCCGGCCTGTGTGCAACCCCGGCAACCCCCCAAACCCAACAGCCCAACACTCCAACACCCCAACCCGATTCCCTCTTCTCCTTGGCCGATCACCCTTGCACCTTCGCACCACCACAAATTCCCTCGCTTCTCTTTCTTGGTGTTCTCTCGTGGCCGCAAGCCACCATCGCCGTCATCGCTCGCTTTTGGAGTTTTTGTTCGTGTGGAGATTTTTCGCTCTAGTTGCTTGGATTCGTTGGTTCGTGGATTTTCGTTCGGGAGTTTTGCTCGTTACTCTTGGTTTTTGTCGTTCTTTATCTCCGGTTAAGGCAAGTAACTTGTACTCCAATTCATTTGTTTGATACAAGTCAAAAATACCACTTATAGTGTAGTTGGGTCTAAAGACGACTCTTGTTTGTGATATGCTTGATGGGTTTTGTCTCTATTGTGAAAATTTGACCATAGATAACTCACGACACAATATGGACATGGATTAACTTAGGTTTTACCCGTTCTTGATTTTGATCATGTATGTGAGACTTTTGGTGAGAATTCGTGATTTGGTTGAGACCCGTGTGAAATACTTGGCGTGGACAAGCTAGATACCGTAATTTATGATGTTTTGACACTTGGTGATTCAATTTCATGTTTGGGTATATTTGGATCAATTTTCTTGAATCTATGTTGATTTTGTTTTAAGGAAAAAATCTGTATTTTGTCACCGATCTGTGGTGTTTGCTATTTTGGACTGTCTTGAACTCAGTATCTTAATTTCGGTATAAAACATGAGTTTTAGATAATTTCTTCTATTTTCAAACCCCTCTGACCTTACTTGATTTTGTTTTCGTATGATTGAGTTATGACTGTTTTACTACAGAGGTATCGATCTTTTCCAGATTCTGTTTTTCGATAATTTTGATGACAAGTCATTTTAAAGAACTATGCTACATATATTATTTTGATCCAAAACTTTGGTCAGTATTTCTTTACCAAGTTAGGGATTACCCAGAATTTTGGTGAATTTTATTGATGAGTTTTATGTGTTGTTTCATGCTCGTTTATGAAATCTATACTTGCTGTATTTTGCCCGAACCTTGTTTTCACTATGATTCATTTTACTGTATGAAAAATATTTGTGAAATATGAAAGTTAGTATATTTTATCTATTTTCATATCCATTTGGTGGAATTGGATTTCGTTTCATTGGTTGCGAGATATCATAGTTTTCGTACAGCAGTGTTGGGAATTCCAAATTTGCCAAAAATATGGTTTCTTGATGTTTTCTTATTTTTGATGACTGATCTAATTTCAATGAAAAATTATGAAACTTTATTTTTGATACTGGACATATAGGGGAATACCCCAGATTTTTCGTGGATTTAATTAATGAGTTTTGATGTTGTTTTCCTGTTCTTGAATTTGTTTTCCTGATTTCTGGCTGAACCTAATTTCGGTATTCAAATCAGTTTTGAGCCATATTTTTGTGAATTAATATATGACTTATTTATATTCGCTGGATTCATGTGGAAGTCTATTTTTCAGATCCTTCAATGGATCCAGATTTGCTTGTTTGTAACACTGGGAATCACTGTTTTACTACAGTATGGTCTTGTTGTCCTGAACTTGAGATTTGTCTATTTTATTCCTTTATGATATATCTTGCACTCGCACATGTTTAGTTTGCAACTTGCACTTGTCACATGATCATGCCATGTTATTCTTGATATATTTTGCACATAGACATGCTTGTTTGATATTAATAATAAATAACCAAGCCAGGGTTTAAGGGACAGATCTAATAGTGGATAATTCAGAAATGTGTACTCGGAAGGGGATCCACTGATCCTACGTGATTAATTGAGACATGATACTTGACACGTGATTACTTGATACATGATACTTGGAGCTTGGAGCTCGATTACTTGACTTGTCCCCGAGTATACTTCCCTCTATGGTCCACTATGAAATTTAAAGCGAAACTGTTTGCTGTAGCAACCATGTAATGTGGGATGCATGAAGTGCTACCTAGATAGTAATTCACTACAAGACTTGATACATGCTACTTGAACATGATACTCGAACATGATACATGCTTCCTTGACACTTGACTACATGGTACATGAGACTTGTTTACATGAGACTTGATACATGACACTTGATACATGATTACATGATACTTGACACTTGATGCATGTTTACATGATACTTGATTACTTGACACTTGATTTATACCATGTACACTTGTATACTTTACCATGCTAGTTATTTATTTGGACATCACACTTATACCATGTTGCTAATTAGTTTTCCCATGTACTTGTATCCTACATTATAAGTGGCCTGTAACTTGCAATTGACGGGTACTTGTTTATTTCTTTTCCTCTTTTCTGCATTTGTTGAATTGCAGAGTTTGGAGAACAGGTTCCAGATGGTATTGGCAACATGAAGTATTAGTGCTGCAATTTATTATTATTATTATTTCTTGTATCTTGCTTGTAACCCCTGTTTCCGCAAATACGTATTTCTGAATATTTTTCCGTATTTTGATTATTTATAAACTTGTTTTGTGCTAAACTGTTTTCGGGTCTTCTACTAAGTATTTTTATAATAGATAATTATATTTACCTTGAACAACCATGTATTTTTCTATTTATAATTGATAGACTATTTATATGTTATATTATTACTGTTTGGATTCTAATAAATTTATTAATCTCAAATTCTACTTTTATACACTTTATTGTCATTATTATTGTTACTTCTATTAGTATTATTATTATTGTTATTGTTATTATTATTATCGAATTATTTTCATGAAGGTATTGAATCCAAATTGTATTTCGTTATATATTAATTATTATTATCTGTATGGTTGTTATTTTATTGTTGTTATTGTTAATATTGAGATGTGCTATTATTAGTCTTTTTATTACTCTTGGTTAAAGCCCACTGATTTTTTATATATGTTATGTTATTTAATTATTTGGATTGAAGCCCAAACCCAAGCCCATCTCCTATTGGACTCTAACCCTAAACCCAAACCCACAAACCCATACACTCACCCATATACAAATTTGTTCACATTTCCCCACTCTGCACAATCCCCCGTATCCTGACATTCTCCACTATCTCTAACTACCCTTTAGTTAATAATTATATTAATTATTTTATAACCCCCCCTCTATCCTCATTTACTTTCCCTCCTCCTCTCTGTTTTTCCTCCAACAGAACACCCCTTCGACTTCTTCTCCCTTTTTTCTCCCCAAACTGAAACCCACTGCCTCCTCTCGCAGTCGAACCCCCCCCCCCCCCCCCCCCCGTTGAGCGCCCCCGCCATTGCCGAAGAACCCAACCCCATCGTCGAGCCTCGTGACCCCGATCGCCATCCCTGAACTCACCCACACCGCCTCCTGCATCCTCCCACTCGAAGCTCCCCCTCAAGCTCCCCGCCTTCCCCTCCACGTCGAGCACCGCCTGCAACCCCCGACTCATCTTCCTTTCCTCACCATCACCACCGTCGCGCTGGCGTGCATACCACGACCACCTCCACCTTCAGTCAAGCCCCTGCCATCTTCACCTCCTCGTCTTCAACCTCCGTAACCCATCAGAGTCGCCATTGCTCCTCCTCTTCCTTCTTCAAGTGCTTCCCGCTCGACATCACCGCCTCGTCTCCGCCCCTCCGTACACCCTCACATTCCTCTGAAGGCCCCCGTCGCAGTGTTCGCCCCTCATCGCCGCCATCCAAGGCCGAGCACGCCATCGCTCTGTCGTCCTCTATTTTGAACGCGAGACAGAGCTCCGATCTTCGTCGAGGCTGCCGTCGTTGCACCGCTTCCCGACCAACACTGCCGTCGCCACCGCCAGTAGCCTTGAGCACCTCGCCGTGGTGCGCGTTGTCGCCTTTCGGCGCTACAATCGCCGAGCCCTCCTCTCGCCAATGTCTTTCTCTTTCAGTCGAAGTAAAGAAGAAGGAGGAAGACGATTGGCTGAATCGGTGTTCTGTGTTTCGGCCACACCAAATACCAGCCCCCCTGTTTGCTATTTGCCCCGATCCAGTGTGAAGGAGGAGCCTGATCGGTCACATTTGCTGTTCTGTGTTCGGTGCACATCAGATTCTGATTCCGCTGTCCCGTGTTTGGGCCGATCCGCTGTGTGTGTGTGGGGGGGATTTAACTGAGTTGTTGTTGCTTTAGTGGTTGCTTCTTCGCACGGTGTTTGCACGTGCTTTTAGGATCGCTCCCCATAATTCTGATCCCGTTATTCCTTGTTACTTATATTGAATCATCTACAAAAAGGCAAGTCCACTTGAACTCACTTAATTATCCTAGTTCAAGATTTTTGACCTCTTATGCAAATAGTCCCACTTCAATTATCATTAAATTTGCCTTGTGTCCTTTCCGTTGGGAGTATCGAGGGTTTACACAAGCTAACTCGACGTACTCTTGACATCTCATTACTATCCATTGACTCAAACCCAAAGCCTGAACACATACTTGACATGCATAAGATGATTAGAACTTGTATATAAGGAAAATACATCGTGATCAAATACATGTGGATTAATTGAGATCTTGTGACTTGAACTTGACATGATAAATTTGACTTGTACACTGGAAAATTCACTCTATTTGCTGTACATTAGCCTTGATAAATTTTATGATGCCATAGCATGTTAATTACCCACTTTGATGAACTTATATGTGATAGTTGTTATGAATTCCTACTGCCTGTACTGTTTTGCACAGAGGTTTCGACCCTGTTAACTTGAGAATTAACACAACCAATACAAAAGGGAGTTTTATCTTACTGAGTCTAGTTTCCAACCCAAGTGACAGATCCTGATTCCGAGTCTCGAGCTGTGAGATATCACATTTTTAGTCTCTGTCGGTCTGCATTTTTCAGACTGCAGAATTAAGGAAACTTCGACACATTTATTAGTGAAACACCATGCTAATAGTATTAGAATGACATGAAAATTGCTAGGAACTTTATAGACATGCTTAGGGTTCGTCTCTAAATTTTGTAAATTTTTACAGTGTATTTATACAATGTTTCCACCCATTAGACGTTGACATCTAGTTGCTGCCAGAACAGCTAAACTGCAAAGAATAGGGTGTTTAACCTAGCTACAGTCAAAATTAGCAAAAAGTCACTGAATATAAATTGTGGCCCTAAGTGTCTAGTTGTCCATAGCATCCTGAAACTTCGAATTCTGAATTGTAGTCTATGAGTTATCGCTATTTTAATGTAACTAAGTCGGCTGTTTCAGATTTGCTACTGCATGTTATTATTGTGCAATGCATCATATTCCTGCATTATTATTATCCCCTTAACATTCTTATAAACACTTGCATGTATATGTACGAATTAATAATAAAATACTAAACAAGCCGAGGTTTCTAAGGGTTGATCTAGTAGTAGATAGTCTCAGAAAATATACTCGGTAGAGCCCTCTTATTACATGGAAACTTGACATGGAAGGTGGAGAATTACTTGTGAAGACATGAACATGTTATTTTGTTATCTTGTTATCGTGATACACCGAGTACACGCTCTGTAGATCCCACCACGAACTCTAAAATGAACACTGTTGTGCATGCACCGAACCTGTGGTATGGGACGCAGTAGTACGTGCACTAGATAGGAGAAACAACATACTAATAGACCTAGTTGACATGTATATACATGATTATGACCATTGTTATTAATACCATTTGATATGGCTAAAAATAGGGTTAAATCGAAACCGTCCAAATTGGGCACGAATCTTAAAGCTTGGGGGTAAAATGGTAATTTCACCTACAAACGGGTCTGAAATGGGTACTGGGTCTTTTCTCCAAAGACTCAATAGCCTACGAACGGATCCATCTCAACCGGGTGCGGGTTCCAACCCGCAAGAAACCCGGTCCAGTTGGATAGAATTAGGGTTTATGATTATACTTAATCAACAGCCCTGATTCGCTCTATCCATTCACTGGGAAGTAGGAATTTTGATCTTATCCCGAAACCGGTCCCTATGGTGGCTACAAATACCCCTCATCCCCCACTTTTAAGAGGTAATCAATCTTTTGCTAGTAAAAGCTCATTCATAATCTTTTCTGATTACTGACTTGAGCGTCGGAGGGTGCGTCGCCGGGATCAACCCCGGTGTTTCGCACTTTTTGCAGGTCAACGGCGGGAGATAACGGTCAAACTCCAGCGGAAAGGTTTCAGGTTTGACTATTCAACATTCCAAAGAATCCAAAAATCTATTTGTTTGCCCCCACACCGATTTCAGCAGCAACAGATTGGCGCCGTCTGTGGGAACGACTAATAGGAACCCATCCTCTTCCATCAGCTAAGATCACTTCCAACCATGCCTCTAAGGAAATTGAGATCCAGAGGGTCCAACCGTGGACCCACTCCTCCTCAACCGCAACAGGAGGTCCCCCTCCAAACAGTCCAGCCGCAGGGGCAACTCCCTCCTCAGTCTGATCAGCCCCCGCAGCAGGACCAACCTTCTCTTCAGAACCTTCAGCCCTCGTGGGGCCAAGCCGGGCCCCAGAATGCCGGTGCAGGGGTCTCTCGTCCCAACCATCAAAATCAACCTCTTCACCGTGACCACATCTCCGTACACAACCCCTTTACCAATTCAATGGCATCTCACAACCCCCGGCCTTCCGAAGACCTCAGCAATATCCTCATCAACCGGCTGAAAGAAGAGGACCTTTGCTACCGTTTGGATGAAAGGCGGGCTCGTGAGGGAGCCTCCCGCCTGGAAGGTCCAAATGAGCGATCTCCTCGTCGCCACGAGCACAGGAGGTCCCCTCCTCACAGAAGGCAGAAAGAGTCCCCTGAGCACCATCGAAGAAGGCATCACTCTCCCGCCAGTCGGCAGCCTCCGAGGGACGATAACGGGCCTATCACCCGAGCTGAATTCCAACAATTCCAAGCCATAATCTTGCAAGCTCTCAACCTTTGACCATACAACAACAATGCTCAGAGGGTCCCCACTCCTCCTTCGGTCCAAAGTCCTCGCCAACGGTTCCTAACTCCTCCTCAAGCTCCGAGCTACCGCCATCATATCCCTAGTCTTCGCCATTCCCTGAGCTATCGTCGTCGTAGCCCCCGCTCCCCTTCGTACGAAGACGAGTCCAGAGACTCACTTGGCTACCATCGAAGGGATGATGCTGTCTATCGTCGTCTCCACGAGATGGAGAGGCGCCTCGGCCAACTAGACAGGGAAGAGGAGCTGAGAGGAATGACCCTCCGTCCAAGCCGGCCTCCCTTCTCCCGACCTATCATGGAAGCACCCGTTCCACCAAACTTCAAGCCCCCATAGTTTGAAACATATACTGGGGAGTCTGACCCCGTGGATCACATCGAGAGTTTCAAAACTCTCATGTTGATCAACCAAGCTTCTGATGCTCTACTGTGCAAGACCTTCCCAGCTACTCTTAAGGGTCCGGCTCGGGAATGGTACTCTCGCCTTGCCCCATCCTCTATATTCTCCTTTGAACAATTTGAGACCCTCTTCATCACCCATTTTGTGAGTAGCCGCCGCACCGAGAAGACTAGTATTTCGCTACTCTACCTCAGTCAGAAAAAAGGGCGAGAAGCTGAGAGATTATATGAAGCGGTTTACCGCGGAAGCTAGGTCCATTGCCTCCCTCGACCAATCGGTTGCTGCAGCAGCCTTCCAGTCAAATGTCCTCAACTCAAGTCTTTGTTCCTCCTTAGCCAAAAAGCCTTCGCAAAACTTCTCTGACCATCTTCTTAGAAGCGAGAAGTATATCCGGGCTGAGGAAGCTGAACATCGCCCCACCTTTGAGGGGTCTTCCTCCGGAACCAAGAGAAAGGCAGCCGAAGAAGAGGGAGCTAAGAAGCTCCAGAAGGACAACATGGGCCAGCGCCGCCCACCTCCCAGATTCGAGAAGTTTACCCCTCTTAATGCCAACATTTCCACTATTCTCATGGAGGCCGAGAAGGAAGGACTTCTGCCTCCTACCCCGAAAATGAATACCCCCGGCAAGAAGAGAGACAAGGAGAAGTGGTGCCGATATCATCGAGACCACGGCCACGACCCCAATGACTGTCGGGCTCTGAAGAATGAAATTAAGGCCCTCATCCAGAGAGGGCAGCCATCCAAGTTTTTTAGAAAGGACCGAATTGATCTTCCTCCTCCCCCCAGGGGGTTAATAAGCATCCCGAGGGGCACAGCGAGACTCCTGAATTTGAAGAAGAACGCATTTTGCACCTCATCCATGGAGTCCCGATGGGAGGAACTTCTAGCTCTTCTCGAAAGGCTTTCATCAGGGAGGTCAACTCGGTGTAAAGGCCTCAGAGTCCCGATCACTTTCTCAGAAGAAGACCTGGAGGGTGTCCGAACCCCCCATTGTGACGCACTAGTAATCAACCTCCATATGGAGAACTTTAAAGTGGAGAGAATTCTGGTGGACAATGGTAGCTCTGTTAACATCCTCTTCCTGGTGGCTTTCTGAGGACTTAAGTTATCGCGGGACAGGCTAAGGCTCGCCGGCTACACGCTCCATGGGTTCACGAGAGTGCCAGTGACTATCGAAGGGGTGATCACCTTCGATGTAACCGCTGGCAAAAATCCTACTACCCGGACGGAGCCAATGGATTTCATGGTCGTCGACATCCCAGCTGCTTATAATGTGATTCTAGGCCGACCTGGCCTGCTGCTCTAGAGGCCGTCCCGTTGGCTTTTCATCTTAAGATGAAGTTCCCCACCAGGGCAGGTGTAGGGGAAGTAAGAGGTAGTCAGGAGATGGCTCACAAGTGTTACATGACCTCCACCGGGGGTCCTGTCCTCTCCTTCGACACTCTTGAGAATTTCCAGGGGAACACCCAACCTATGTCCGAACCTGTAGACGAGTTGGAGGAAGTGCTCTTTTCCGAGCAAGATCTGAACCACAAGTTCTTTATCAGCAAGACCCTCCCCTCTGCCCTCTGTTCGGACCGCGGCCGAAGGAACCTTCGTGGGTCGGCCAGACGAGGGACCCGTGCTCGTCCTCTTCCTCTTCTTGGCGTCTGTGGCCTTGTTTCGTTCGGCCATCATCGCCTTGAAGTCCATATTCAGAGCCTCTATCGAAGTAAAAGAAAATCAAGTTAGAAAAAACACAAGGCATTAAAGAAAAGTAAAGCAAAAAGAGAGATGTCCGGAGCGTACTCGGGTCGATCGGACTGAGGCCCGACCCGTGCAGCACCTCCTCGGTCATTTCCCTCTAACTCAGCATCGGAAGACCGATTAGCTTCTCCGCCACCTCTACCTCGGCCGGGGTCAACACTGGCTCGGCCTTTGTGTACTTCGGCACCTCCTCCTTCCACCGGGTCGGGAAGTCCCATGCCGAGGGGCCCTTGATCAGAAAGAACTTCCCATTCCATGACTTTATCGAGTCGGGGTTCTCTATCAGCTTGAAGCCTTTTCGAGGTGACAGATAGTAGCGAGGCTCGATCTTACTCATTCTGTTGATCCGGTACAAACTCCGGAGGATGACGAGCTGCAGCTCCACCTTAGCTGTTCGGCATTGAAGCAGAAATTCGAGCACATGGTGCCACGTATTCGACATGAACTGAATGGGACACAGCCCATACCACCGGAGAACTATAGTTACGAAAGGGTGAAGGGGAAAGTGCAGGCCAGCGTTCAACGCGTCGTAGGCGAAGACGCAAGTGTCCGGTGAAAAGGCTGTGTTCGCTCACACCCTGGGGCCGGAGAGAATCAAGGTGTACTCCGGAGGAATGGAAAAACCCTTTCGAGTCTGCAGTAGTTCTCGCTCGGATAGAACCGAGGGGATATCTTCCACCTCGGTAACCTCCCTCGGAACGTTCTCCTCGGAGGTTTCCGAACGACTGTAGATAGCCTTGGTCAGCAGCTCGCCGCTGTACTACCTTATCCCCCCATGGTCGGATAACACGGTCGGCATCCGACCCAGCTCGCCTGCCTGTTTCACTGTCTCCACCACCGCCTCGACGACCGAAGACCGGGCCACTTCCTTCCCCTTCTCCTCGGCCACTAACGATTCCACTATCTCCTTCCCTTTCCTTCGGCTCACCGCTTCTCGCCCTTCCTCGTCGCTCCGACCCCCCGAGGAGGATGCCTCACTACCTGAGGATACTCGTGACATCTCGTAGAATAAATATCTGAGGTTAAGTAAACTGACCTTGATGTGACGTTTACGGTCGAAAAAAGTTTGCCGGAAATCGCCTGGCCTTCGCGACAGCTAGCACAACCGCCCTTGAGCTCAAATCTCCGCTAATAGAGCAACTCGAGAGCAAAAGTAAAATTTGAGTGTGAAAAGTGAAAGAATGAGATAAGAGGTGAAGGGGGTGAGAACTTATGGACAAAGAGGCGACTGTTGGGCTTTTGTAACGCTTGGGGGCCCATTAAGGGAGACTAAACGACAGAATGAAGAGGAGCAGCGAAGGCAACGATTCGACCTTAGCCGCTTGGCTCAACGGCTCGTACTGGGCCGAGCCACCGAGATACTCTGCCGAGCTACCGGGGCACCGACCTCCACATTTGGAGAAAAATGCTGCCGAGCCAATCCTACCGTCAGATTGTCTCAAAATTCGTGTCAAAACATAATAAGCAGCTCAGATCATGCCACACCCACAAAATGACAAGATAACGTTTTCTCGTGATCTGAACCTCTAACTTCGCGATCCGTGCCATGATGAACGCACCGGATCCAGCCACGTGGCTCAACGGCTCGTACTGGGCTGAGCCACCGGGGCACCGACCTCCACATTTGGAGAAAAATGCCGCCGAGCCACCCTTACCATCAGATTGTTTCGAAATTCGTGTCGAAACATGATGAGCGACTCAGATCACGCCACGCCCACAAAATGATAAGATAGCATTTTCTCGTGATCTGAACCTCCAACATCGAGATGCGCACTGTGATAGATGCTCCGGATCCAGCCACGTGGCTCAACGGCTCGTACTAGGCCGAGCCACCGAGACACTCTGTCGAGCTACCGGGGCACCGACCTCCACATTTGGAGAAAAATGCCGCCGAGCCACTCCTACCGTCAGATTGTCTCAAAATTCGTGTCGAAACATAATGAGCGGCTCAGATCACGCCACGCCCACAAAATGACAAGATAATGTTTTCTCGTGATCTGAACCTCTAACTTCGTGATCCACGCCATGATGAACGCTCCAAATCAAGCCGCGTGGCCCAACGGCTCGTCTTGAGTTGCCGAACCACCGAGGCACTCTGCCGAGCTACCGAACAGCTATAGCCGAGCCACCGAGCTACCAAGGAACAAAGCTGAGCTGCCGAGCCACTGAACAGATACGGCCGAGCCACCGAGCTACTAAGGAGCATAAGCCGAGCTGCCGAGCTACCGAGCAGCTATGGCCGAGCTACCAATGCACCGACCCTCACATTTGAAGAAAAATGACTGTCGAGCTACCTTAACCATCGGATCATTTCAAAAGTCGTGCCAGAACATGATGAGCAGCTCAGATTACGCCACGTCCACAAAACGACAAGATAGCATGTTCTCGTGATCTAAACCCCCCACCTCGTGATTCGCACCATGATGGATGCTCCAGATTTAGCCACGTAGCTCGATAGCTCGTAACGTGCCAAGCTACCGAGCTACCGAGAAGGACAGGCCGAGCTACCGGGGCACCGACCTCCGCAAGCAGAGAAAAACGCCACCGAGCCACTCCGACCGTTCGATCCTTCATAAATTCGTGTCGCTGGCTGATGGAAGGCCCATATCGTGCCACGTCATAAATCAAAATAAAAATTAATTTTTTATTTATTAAATTTGAAATATTTATTAAAAAATTGCGAAAAAATGATTAAAAATTTAGAAAAATTAATTAAAAATTCTAAAAAATAATTATAAATTTGGGGAAAACTTTTTGAACCCCTGGGTAAATAATTATTGCTTAGAATGATTAATTAAGGCCCCCGAACAATGGATCACCGCTTCGCAAAATTAAATAAATGGTCCGAAAAATAGATAAAAATTTAGAAAAATCACCAAAAGTCTAGGAGAGCTCAAGAACAACCTTGAGCGCGCAACTAGCTCTAAAACTCACCATAATAGCTCATACAAAGATTCGACACCCCTCATTTGGACACCAATACAACTCCGCAAGCCATTAAAACGGTAAAACTACTCCTCAAAGGCTGATCAAACTCAGTCTTCGGGAGTGGGAGAGCTCGTGATATGGCTAAAAATAGGGTTAAATCGGAACCGTCCAAATTGGTCACAAATTGTAATGCCCCGATTTTTCATTTAATGAAAAATTATTTTATTTTGCACGTAGTGTGCACGTGCAATATTTTTTGGTTGAATTAAATGTTATGATTATTTCTATTATGATGAGTATAGATTTTTAAATATGTGCTTGTAATTATTTTTATAAAGCCTTCTTTCAATTAGACAAAAAGCCTTTTCTTTTTAAAAGCCCAAAGTTAATTTAATTTATTATTTTTATAATAATTATTTTGGCCCATAAACTAAAGCCCATGAGTTAATTTATTTTTAAATACAACTTGTAATGTAGAATACATTTTAAAGTTTATTTTTATACAAAATTTAATGTACAAATTTTTGAATAGAGACCAAGTTGCATGCACGTGCACTACACGTACATGTGCAAATGCACACAAGGTAGGCCGGATTGGATCTTTTTGGAGGGAAGACCAAAAATTTGAGTGGGATCATGGTGTGGTGGTTACTTGATTATGGGTGGTTAGTATAACTCCTCCATAAATCTAAGCCATTTGTTCCTAACTCCTACTTCAATCTTAGCCATCCATTTTCCTAGATTTTTAGTATAAATACTCCCTCCCATGGCTAGTATTCTTGTGCAAACTAATTCTTCCAAACCTATAGTTCAATTACATTATCTAGTAGTTATTTTAGTGAGTTAAAAGATTGAGTTGTGTGTGGGAGTTGTGCTTGCATCAACTAGAAGAAGGAGAGGCCGGCTACCAAGGGAAGGAGCTCACGGGTTGTGTGCTTGGAGGCTTCTGTGCGCGTCGCTTAGGAGGAGGAGCACTCTCATTGCAAGGACATTCGTTTAGGAAGTTGTTAATTGCACTTTTCTTCAATAAGGTGGGTAAATTTTCCCTATTTCTAAATAGGAATGCATGCTAGATTTAATTAGAAAAATGATGCATGAAAATGATTAATAAGAATGCACATTTAATTGGAAAAAATGATCTATAATTGATTGAATTGTTGATATGCAAATTGTATGTGTTTCTACTGTTAAAATTAAAGTTGTGTGCAATATGAATATGGCTATGAATTGTGTAAAGAAACCTTCGTTAGTAGCATGAAAAATTATGTGCAAAGATTAGTATATTGATAATGTCGCTTTATGTGCTAAATTGGAAAATTTTTGTTATGACGTTGTAACGAATGAATTAAGATGCAATTATTATGTTTGGGAAATAAATAAGAGTAGAAAATTAGTATAGAGACTAATGAAATTATAATGTCGAAAAAGAATGTATTAGTGGTAGTATATCAAATTAACCAAATTGTATGGTAGATTTGTGTTAATTATTGGGAAAAACATGTTTAATTATTTGAGAAAATTATTCTCATATACTGGAGTGTAATTCATGATGGAAATGAATTTTTACAGTATGTTAGTAAGAGCAATTGAAATGAGATTTTGATGAACGTCGAAATGTTCTAAATAACAGAGAATATTGGTTAAATAAAATTCGATTTGTACTAGTGACAACCCGAGCCTATAGCTCGAGTGGTTGGATCGCTCTAAATCGCTACAGTATATATGTGGGGGCTTCTCTGAGGTTGAGGGATCGAATCCCATTGACACCATTCTTTTTATTTCGAACATTTTAAAAGAAACAGTGCGGCCGAGAGCACTTAATGCTCTCAGTCCCTCTTCTATGCGTGGGCAGCACCCGGCCTAGTGGTTTGTGCCTTGGCGGTTTCTCCTGTGGTCGCTGGTTCGACTCTGGGTCTCGGCCCTTGATTATATTAAGGAAAAAAATATTTTTTTTGGAGTGTTTTAATGATCAAAAATGTGGGAAAAAAATATATTTATTATTTTAAAAATATGTGGAGTTTATGAAAAATAATTTGAGGATGATTTGTATGAAGTGGAGTATGTTTAAGGAATAAAAGTATAATTTAGAACTATAAGTTCTACGCTTGCATTTGTATAAAGTGGTATTGTACAAAAGATTTAAAATGGAATGTTAGAAAAGAAATACGAATAAAAAGGAACTATATGAAGTGATGTGAATTATTCTCAATGAGAATGGTGTGACAATTCATGATGTGTAAATATTCACCTTTGATTGAATAACTAGCGATGTGGTTTTTAATGTGGAAATAATATTTCATGAGTTACATGATAAATAGTTGAATTTAATGTATAATTATGGACTATTGAATGATTTGGAAGACATGATTGGAAAATAGAAATATTTTGAGTATGACAACTCAACATGTGAACTTATGAGTTGGAAACACTCAACTTTAGAAATTGTGAATTTGGAATTGAAACAAAAGAGTAGCTAAGTCTCCCCCGGCATTTGGAAAGAAATGAAATGAAATTTGAAATGAAAGACCAAGGTTGGTCATGTTTGAATAAATGAATAAGTCCGGTTTAGTGGAGAGGCTAACTCTAGTGCTTTGATTTTGTTCATGATTCTATTTCATTAGAGCTAAGGATTAGTTACATAGTGAAGAGGTGATGAAAGTAAGAGAAAACATTGAGTATGAGGGCCATTGGGTAGCGGCGAGAGCGTATCCCAGGATGTCCCATGATGAGTCATGATAGGGCGTGGATACTGCTCCAGAGTACCGTCCTGGTGGCGACGCTCGTGGGATGTTTGAAGACTACGGGTGGTGTCATGTCTATGGTAGGAGCTGAATTACCACAGGATGCCTGCATGATGAGTCATGTGTCAGTGCGTTGGGATTCCCTCCAGGGCGCCTAGACATGAGTTCGTAGGTCAGAAAACATCTAGGATACTTACCGTAGTTACAGTAGTAGTATTAAGTCATGGCGAGGGATTGAACCCTACAAAGATGAAGAACGATTAAGGGCTTGCCCTCGGACCTATGTAGTATGGGATGCATAGAATCCGAACAAGTGCGCATTAGTGTCATATAATATAAATAATTGCATTAAGGACTAAGTTCACAATCACAACACGACATCAATAGGGTAGTCCCTTTAGTTTGATATGTGACAAGTTTGTGTTTGTTAAATATGGAAAATAAGTTATACTATTTCCGGCATAGAGAGGATGGTCGTGTATAATGTTCGTCGGTTGAATAAACTGACGTACCCACAGTCTTATATGCAGGTAAGTGACATGATAAAGATTAAAGAGGAACAGATGCTTAAAGATTATTCAATGTTGTTGTACATTTATTTAAATGTTGTAAATTTACTTCCGCTGTGCAATGTAAAGTGTAATGTTTTTATGTAAACTCTGATGTAAAGTGAAAAATTCAAATTTCCTTGTAAAATTGTTCAAAATGAAGTGGAAAGATCCTGTAGAACATCTCGAATTCAGTTGTATTTGGGATTCGGGGCATTACACAAATCTTAAAGCTTGGGGATAAAATGGTAATTTTACCTACAAACGGGTCTGAAATGGGTACTGGGTACTTTTCTCCAAAGTCCCAATAGCCCACGAACGGATCCATCATAAAACAGCAACAAGATAAGTATGAGCTGTTTGATAGCTGGTACTAGATACTATCTACAGAAGCAATGACAATGACAGAACAGACAGCTGGATACTACTGTAGCTTGATGAAGACAGAACGTCAACACAAATGTGGAGCATGTGAAGATGTCGGCCAGGAGGAATCTCTTTATCTAGAATAATCCACAATGCAATTATTAAAGGCTGATGTAAGCAGTTACGTATTGGTAGCAGTTATTGGACATATGATGTAAGCAGTGATGCATGTAAACTTGTTGTAAGATGATCCCTTAGTTTATAAAAGGGTAGTCTGAGTAAGGTAGAGGGGAGACGATCTAAGAAGGAAATTTTTTATATAAGATTGTAAGGAGAGTTTGATTGTAAGAGGTCTCGAATCAATAAAGACTATATTTCTTGTTAAACTCTTGTACAAAATAAGGTATGAATAATTAGTCTCTTACCCCCCCCCCCCCCCCATAGAGAGTTTTGTAAGGCTCTGCTAGAAGGATCTTGCAAAAAGACCAATTTGTAACCTTCAGTTGGATTGCACACCTAGTAGCAAGAAATGAGCTAGATTGTGGTTGTCTATACTGAAGTGCTACTAGTTGTCCTAGATGTATCTCTTGGATGAAGCTCTCTTGAAGAGCATAGTAGTCTTGAGATGGGAGAAACGTAAAAGGAGCACTGAAATCGGAGTTCATACCAGAGGTATTTTATCCACTGGTAGTAACCGGTACAGAGCAGCTCAAAGAAGTCTAAATAGGTCGAAAGCATGATATGTCATTTTGTTTTGATTCTTATGGTATCCTTAGAAATCTCTTTCTACTTCTGATTTTATACTTGTTGTTTTAAATCAAAAAAATGCTAAAAAAGAATAATGGATAATAATAGTTTCAATCTTGCGCCAGAATTTCATGAATTAATGATTAACTATCAAGGAAGTGATAGAATGCTAGTTTTTGATATTTATTATCATCATAGAGTGACAAGCATGAATGATTTTTATGAGTTCAAATTATTTTTCTTTAGTGTACAATGAGTAATAGTTACAAGAACAAATTAAATAAATTCTAGAGAAACTAGCAATATATGTGTCCAAATAATTTATGATCTAACTTTTTATGAAAGATCTTTATTATTTTATAAAAATGGAGAATTTGGTAGTTATATCTGGAGTCTCACAACAACATATCTACAATTTCTAAAAAAAAACCGAACATATTGATAATGGAAATGAACATATGGAAGAACCCGAAGAAACCCCATATGATAGTAGTAGTGAAATATCAGAAACAGAATCAGAAGTTATGAAAGATCTTGAACTTATGCTTAGTTACTTTAATATTTTTGAGATGAATAATGCACATTATCTCCAAGAATATTATTTTACAGAAAACTATCACCTTAGAAGTTTTTTAATACTCTGTTTAATTCTGTTTACATGTGATTTCACGCTTCACATCTAGTTAGGTATCGGAGCCTTGTCACTATGTAAGTAACTCTTATCTAGATTTTCTGTAGTCAACAAAAATAAATTAGTACAATTTAAATAGTCAACAAAATTAATTAGATAGAATAAATAGAAAATATTACAAAAATAAAATTTAAAATTACAATAAGGTCACACATTTTATAAAAAGTATTATAGAGAAGGAAGTATAGAAGTTTATTTGAAAACTAGCCCTTATTTGTAAATACTACGGAGACTATCCCATTTTTGCAAATATATTTTCTTTTTAAAAAAAGGGCCAAATCTCTAATTAACTCATGCAAATGCATAGTAGTCTTGAATTGGATTGGTTTTTCAGTTGCTCATCATATGAATTCCAAGGGAGCTTTTGTTTTTACTGCAAGTATTTGTTTTTCAATATTAGAAAAGGAATTTTGTTTAAGACAACTTTATTATTTCCTGTGGATACATGAGGACTAGAAATGTCCATGCTACATTGGTTTGGACCAGGGGCGGATCCAGGATTGAAAAGTGAGGGGGGCTGGAAAAAAATTTGCACAAGGTAACATGCAAAATATATATAAAGTTGTTATAGATACTAGAGAAGTAAAGTTGTTACAGATACTAGATAGAATAGAGTTGAGCTTGGCCCCAAAAAATAAATAGAAGGCTCAAATATATATGAGGTGTGCTTTAAAAAATATTTGGGGTGGGCTTTAAAAAATATTTGGGGGGACTAAAGCATATATATATTCCATACTAATATACCCCCAAAAAAAATTTTACAAACAAGTACCAAATATTGGGTGGGGGCTGTAGCATACCCCAGCCCCCCCTAGATCCGCCCATGGTTTGGACTAATATCCTAACTACTGTAACTGTAAGTTGGAAGGACGGTGGTGCCAGTTTGCCAGGTGCAACCAATGCTAGTCCTAAAAGTGATTTAAAATCTTTGTAATTAGCCAACAAGTCAGATGCCAATATGGAACCTTAATTAAACTTAAGCATGCTATTCAGTCTCTTAGGAAGGAGGGACAGTACACAAATGATACTGAAGATGAAAGGGTTTGGAATCTCAATTCAAGTGCGATCTTCTCTGTCCAGTCTATGTACAATTAAGTGGTTGAATGATGCGGAATAATGAGACCGACATTATCTAGGCAATAGGTGCTCCCCTAAAGGTCAGAGTTTTCCTGTGGTTGGTAAAGAACGACACAATCCTAAGCACGCAAGACCAATCTAAAGAAAAGAAACATGATTGTTAACAGTATTTGCAATAGGTATGAGCAGGAAGAAGAAGATACAAATCACTTGCTTTTCCTTTGCCCTAGAGCTAGAAGCGTATGGGAGATGGTGGTCTTAGGTTTTGGGAGTTCAGTGTGTCCTAGGGTCGTGTTCAGATGTGTGGGGACCTATCAGAATAAATAGAATTAAGAAAGAATCGAGATTTGTGGGATATTACAGTAGCTACAACTATGTGGGGGTTGTGGCTTGATCGTAATGAATTTTGCTTCCATAAGATTAATCATAGATTATCATTTTTGATGCATAAAATTTATTCCCTTTCTCACGATTGGAATGTCATCACAGGTGGAAAGAAAAGATTGCGCATGGGAGATGAAGAGTAGATTGTTTTTTTTAGGGAAGAATAGATTGTTGCAGCTTCTCAGGATTCGATTGTGGTCGGATCTATATGTCTATCTTATTTTGTTGCTATTCTCTGTTATTTAGAGTACTGGGGATTTTGTAATATGTAGTTGGATGTACTGTGTTTCGTTAATTGATCGTTAATGAAGCGATGACATTAGTTATCTTTTATCAAAAAAAAATGTTTGAACATTTGATTAGAACACTAGGAAGACAGGTATAAAGGTCTGCTTTTTTGCAGATTCTTTGAATTTGCCAATCCTCAATTAACGATCTCTACTACTATAATGGGGAAAGGCCTTAGTGTAATTTGTCCATCTACCAACCCGTGCAACGCACGTGCATAACTATTGTAAATGAGGTTTTAGATCAAATCCAAACTATGCCTGAATTTTTACTTTTAAAAAAACTATATTTATTAAGACGTGCATTGCATGTGTAAACTACTAGTTTTTAATAAACAGAAGACTCCTCGAATTTACTTTATCCAAATACAAATATTATCCTACGACAAAAGTCTTCTTTGCTTTAATAGGATTATGTAGAATATACTTTATCCAAATACAAATATTATCCTACGTCAAAAGCCTTCTTTACTTTAACAGGATTATGTAGGTCTCTGTTTGCTTTTGTTGTCGCTTTTTTTTTCTTTCGTATATTGCTCTATTATTAATTTATATATGATTATCTAGGCTAGAGTATTTCGACTCCATCTGTTACTAGTATTATACACGTGCTTTGCACGTGGAAAATTTTTTTTGAGGGGAATGAAAAGGGAAAAAAAATTACGTGATTTGCACGTGGGGAAATTTTTTTTGGGTGGGGGAATGAAAAGGGCAAAAAAAAAAGATTACCAACACGTGCGTTGCACGGGTTGGGTTAAGGACTAAGGCCTTCTCCCATTATAGTAGTAGAGATATCCAAAAAAAATAATAAATAAATAAATAAATTGTTGTCCGTTATATCCAAAATAAATAAATTAATTGTTGTCCGCTATCTGTTAATCTGTTAATCTTCTCAGGTTCACAAATTTTCTTTCAAACAACAAATAGATTCAATATTAGTGAAGCATGGTCACATGGAAGACGGTGAGAAAATATACACGCAGCTGGATGGAATCCAAAGCACAATGCCTTCAAAGTAGGGTTGCAATCGAGTCGAGCCGAGCAGAATACCTTCAGACTCGAGCTAGGCTCGTTTACGAAAGAAGCTCAGTTTTGAGCTCGAGTTCGATTCGGGCCGAGCTTTGACCGTATTCGAGCCGAATAGCTCGCGAGCTTAGCCTAAAAAAAAAACTCAAGCTCAAGCTCGGCTCGTTTACAAAACGAGCTCAGTTTTTTTGAGTTCGAGCTCGGTTCGAGCCGAGCTTTGACCGAGTAGACGAATACTACAGAGTTGAGACTGCTTCATGTCAAGCCAGGGACTGTAGCAATTTGACATTTCCTTGCTCGAGATAGCCTTTGTCTGGACCACAAAACTTAATTAAAAACTTGCTATCCATGCACGTGGTACCTATATTTACTGGAATTTTTTCCCAAAATGACCTTCTTTTTGAAAGTTTTTTCGGAACTGCCCTAATTTTTTTTTCCCTAAACGACCCACTCGCTTTTTGAAAAAGCGAGTTTGGTTAAAAATAACTCGGTTTTTCAGAAAGCGAGTGTGAAACTTTTAATTTTCGAAAGGTTAGACTCGCTTTTTGAAAAAGCGAGTTATTTTTAACCAAACTCGCTTTTTCAAAAAGCGCGCTTGGTTATTTTGATAAATACTTTCGAACGTGGGTCAGCTTGGTAAATATTTTTAGAAAAGTCGGTTAGTGTGGTAAATAATTTCAGAAAGTGGGTCATTTTGGTAACAAATTCTTTCTATATCACATTGTCACTTCATCTTCTTTAGACTAATATATATGAAATCGTTTGTCAGGACTTTCTATATCACATTGTCACTTCATCTTCTTTAGTCATGATTTTATAAAGTTAGCAACTATTTAGCAGTAGTCGAGGATATACATAACTTGATATTATTTCAGTATATACATAATTTGTGTATTTTAAGTTGTCGAGAATGAGCCCTTAGATACTCCCAATTTCCGGTATACACATAATTGGCTTTTGACCTATCAATCATATGCGCTGAGTTCTTGCGTCAAAAGTCTCACACTCACTTTCTGAAAAAGCGAGAGTGGTTAAAAGGGTCCATAAATTTTTTTTTTATTTCACATTGGGAAATGACCAAGTTACCCATTCCTTCATATAACCAGATTATCACCTTAGGGGTAAAAGGATCATGCGTCCATCCCTCACTTTCACAAATTTTTTTTATTTATAAACTTTATATATTTAATATATATTATTTATATTTAAAGTATTAAATCCACCGAGAGATAGAAGATCTTCATACATAAAGCTATTTATATTTATAAAGTTAGCAACTGTTTAGCAGTAGTCGAGGATATACATAACTTGACATTATTTCAGTCTACACATAATTGGTATGTTTTAAGTTGTCGAGAATGAGTCCATAGATACTCCCAATCAATCTTAGCTTTTGGCCTATCAATCATATGCGATGGATTCTTGCGCCAAAAATTCTTCTATTAAAAGGGTGGTTGTAACTTCGTCCATAACTGCTTTTATACTGTCACGCCGCGCTTCCCAAAATACGAGAATACGGGTGCGAGACTAAGGCCCAGCGAATGGTGCAAACACACCATTCATGAGCTGTACAAGTAAACTCAACAACAGAATAATAAAATAATCCACGCAGGCATGTAAATCACAATTTGATAATGAAAGTTCATGACATTGTCTATAAATAACCAACAATTGGGAAATAGAAATAATTACGGGTCAAACAAGTCCGGATTATAATAGAGAGTTTCATGAAATAAAACACAAACTAATATAATAACATGATAAATTATAAGTCTAAAACACTTGATCTGCGATACCTTCTGGTAATTCTCTGTTTGGCCCTACAAGTATATTATAACAAAAGAAAAGAAAAGGGAAACAAGAAGACGCCCGTTAATATAAGTTATGGGTCGTAAGGGGGTACAAGCTAAGGAAAACAGATGTAAAACAAAACAACATAAAAAAATAGGAAAATAGCAAGGAATCGATAGTCATGAAATAGGAACAAAAATGTAACATGTAAACATGATATGAACAAAGCAATATGGAACAGGTGACATATAAAACAAGTAATCAAGTAAACAAGTATCGATTCAATTACAATTAATAGGCTGATTGTGGGACAGTAAATTGGGGGGTTACTTGATTTAGAAGAGAGATTTAGGGATTAATTGTTGGATCTGGTCAACAATAGAGTTTGGGTTTGGATTAGCGGATCAAGACCCAATAGGAGGTGGGCTTGGTCCACGGGCTCAAAACAATTTGATTATTTAATTAGAGAATTGGGCTTATATTAATTTAAATTTCTGGGCTTATACTAGTTTTGAAAGCCCGAGTTTATTTTTTCCCAACAAAGAAGAAATTTTCTCTCTTTAAAACTCGGGCTTTCAAAACAAGTGCAAGAAAAAATAAACTCGAGCTTTTAAATATATAAAGTTTATAAATAAAAAAATTTGTGAAAGTGAGAAACAGATGAACTTCATCCGTCCCTCACTACCGCATGACCCTTTTATCCCTAAGGTGATAATCTGGTTATATGAAGGAAGGGGTAACTTGGTCATTTCCGCCAATGTGAAATACAAAAAAAAAATATGGACCCGTTTAACCACCCTCACTTTTTCAGAAAGCGAGTGTAAGACTTTTGACGCAAAAACTCAGCGCATATGATTGATATGTCAAAAGCCAATTATGTGTATACCGGAAATTGGGAGTATCTATGAGCCCATTCTCGACAACTTAAAACACACAAATTATGTGTATACTGAAATAATGTCAAGTTATGTATATTCTCGACTACTGCTAAACAGTTGCTAACTTTATAAAATCATGACCAAAGAAGATGAAGCGACAATGTGATATAGAAAGTCCTGACAAACGATTTCATATATAGTAGTCTAAAGAAGATGAAGTGACAATGTGATATAGAAAGAACTTGTTACCAAAATGACCAACTTCCTGAAATTATTTACCAAACTAACCCATTTTCTAAAAGTATTTACCAAGCTGACCCATTTTCGAAAGTATTTACCAAAATAACCAAGCGTGCTTTTTGGAAAAACGAGTTTGGTTAAAAATAACACGTTTTTTCAAAAAGCGAGTCTAACTTTTCGAAAACTAGAGTGCGTTTGGTTTTTTGTTTTGAAAATAGTTTTGTGAAAATATTTTGCGAAAACTGTTTTGTGAAAACTGTTTTGTGAAAATGAGAGTGTAAAAGCTGTCTGGTATAGTTTTCTGAAAACTATTTTCTGAAAATGAAATTGTATAACCTGTTTGAGTAAAAAAATAAATCTGAATGCTGTTTTCTTAAAACTAGACTGTAAAATGCTGTTTTGTAATAATTTATTTTGAAATCCTTTTTTTTCTTCCATTTTTTTCCAGTTTGGCCACAATTTTTTTTTTATTTTCAATTTAAAAAATATCCATTACAAATTTTTGTACAAAATATCCATTACAAATTTTTGTTTGGTTACATTTATTTCACAAACTGGGATAGCCCAACCATCAATTTCGCATTACACTTAACCTTAATTACTCCAACCATAATCACACTTAACCTTAATTACTCCTCAAACCAAAATTATTATTTTTAATTAAACCCATCAAGATTACAACTTTTCACATACATTTGCACCAGCGTGTAAGAGCTTCTCCACACAAGCAATCTTCCCTTGCATTGCAGCAAGCATCACTGGAGTCTAACAAACCAATTAATCAACAATTATCAACAATAAAAATAAACATTAAAAATATTCTTAAAATCCATAAAATAATTTTAAAAAAAATGGAAGCTCGGCCATGGCGTCGGCATCTGGAGCTCGGCAGCATGGCGTCGAGCTCGGAGAGGAGGAACGGCTCGGATCGAGGTTGGCAACGGCTCGGATCGAGGAACGGCTCGGATCGAGCTCGGAGAGGAGGAACGGCATCTGGAGCTCGGAGAGGAGGAAGGTAAGGGGGACGCTGGAGGAGTACGGGGCGAAGCTGAGGAGTTTGATTGAGGATGCGGATGAGCTGAGGATGAAGACGGTGACGACACGGCGGAGAGGAGTTCGGGGGCTCGACGAAGGAGGAGGGAGCTCGAAAATGGCAGATGGTGACGACCTGGGAGTGACGAGAGAGGAGAAGATGGTGATAGGGTTTTTTTTTTCGAAAGTAAGATGGGGATGGAAGAAGGGGAAGCGGCCAAAAGGGAAAAACAGCTCAAAGCATCTTTTGAGAAAAGATGCCGTTTGGAAAGTATAACCAAACGCATTTTGAGAAAAAATATTTCTCAAAATATTTCCAAAAAAACGTTACCAAACGCGCAAGTTTCACACTCGCTTTTTGAAAAAGCGAGTTATTTTTAACCAAACTCGCTTTTTCAAAAAGCGAGTGGGTCGTTTAGGGAACAAAAAAAAAATAGGGCAGTTTGGAAAAAACTTTCAAAAAAGGGTCATTTTGGGAAAAAATTCTATTTACCGTTTGCTATGAGTCTCCATAATAAGGGGGTGCTTTCATCTATGGGTGTATGTCTTTCTAGCTTGTTGTATCTTCTGTTTTATATCTTTCAACAGAATGCATACATGCATGTGAAAGTAAAACAAGCATCAAATTATGAGCAGCTACTACAACAGAGCCTCCGAACACCAGAGCTTCAGAACTTCTCAGCATCAACCGAAAGGAAACCACCACGGCCAAACAGCGATGGGGAAGCGCATCAGGGAAGACTCCGAGCGTCATCACCCAAGGAGCTACAGAGAAGAGCAAGAGCGTCGTCACCCAAGGAGCTACAGAGAAGAGCAAGCTTTCACTGCTCCCAATAGAGGAAGGGAGGAAGTGAGGAAGGATGAACATCGACTGGTCTATAGAGGACGGTCGAGGGAGAGACAATCGAAGAAAGGAGACAGGGTTAGAGATGAAGAAAGGTGGAGACGTCCAACAGAGCGAGGGAGTGAAACAGAGCAAAGGGAGGCGACAGTCAAGAGGACTTATGCTGAAGCTACGAGGGTGAGGGACCAAGAATATGGTGATCTACACAAGGCCAGAAGATATGTGCCGACGGAGAAGGAGGCTATGACTACGAAGGAGGACGAAGAGGGAGAGTGGGTTCTAGTCAGGCCAAGGAAGACCAGGAAAGCGGCAGCGGCACATATAACTCCAGAGATGAGCTCTCCGGAGTCTTCCAAATCAGGCACAGCGCTTCAGTGTCACAAATGTGCACAACGAGGACATACTATTCACAGCTGCCCAAATCAGTGGTTTTGCTACGCTTGCAAGCGATACAGACACATATCGACTGCTTGCGACAAGGGGAGGTCGCCAACACTGAGTACAACGGGGCTGCCAGCAGCTTATACAACTCCGAAAGCTACTCTTGCGGTAGTCTCAGCGCAAAGCCAAATGGAGGAAAGCGTCGCCAGAGGTAGAAAGAAAATCAGAGCAAGCATAAACCTAACACCCATCATAGCGGAGTTTGAACGACGGTTCGCTTTGTGTGTTGTGATTAAAGCCCAAAGAGACAACCCTAACTCAAACGAGATAGAGATGGTATTGGCAGAAAACACAAAGCGCTCACCGGAGTGGACTTGGCATGTTCAACAATTATCGCAAAATGGGTTTTTTGCCCACTGTCAAAATTCCGATCGAACTCAAGAAGTTCTAGACCTTAAAGGTATTCTGGGCCAGAGGAGAGATGAATTCTATATCACCTTCTCCTGCTGGTCACGCAAAGTAGGAGCCATGTCTACAGATTCATTGTCTTCGGTGTGGGTGTGAGTATTCAACTTTCCTTTTCATTGTTGGGTTAGAACGGGATTCCAGAACCTGATCAAGGGGTTTGGGGATCTTATTGAGATTGACAATAGTACTCTACTGCATAGTAGAAGAGAATTCGCAAGGCTTAGAATCGGAGTGGACGTAAACGAAGACATCCCATCGACGATCGTAGCTGAGTTCGATGGCAAAGAATATGAGGTTAGAGTGATGACAGAAAGATAGAAAATGGTGTCATTCAGCGGAGCCAGCTCGAAAATCTCCGACTTCGATGGAGAGGATAGCAGTGATCGAGAGGTACACGATGAACGTCCACCATTGAATCTGGCGAGGAGGAATCTCGGCGCTTCATCTGGGAAGAAGATGGATATTGGTCATCAGCCACTAGATCCGGAGATGGAGAATCACAACCGTCCACGTCCCAAAGTGCTGACCATATAGCTGGTGGAGACAGGGGAAAAGGGGTCTTCAGAGAGGAAGCCAGCTGTCATGTAGGGATTGGGAAACTCTCTGTGCGAAAGGGACGTGAAGAGAGAGGAATGGAAAGGGGACAACATAGCGAATTCAGAAGCAGAAAAGATGGAGACGTGAGCACTGTGCACATGATTGATGTGGACTCCCCCACTGTGCAGCCGCTGAAGTGTCAAATCAAAGAAAACGAAACGACAAGAATACTCAAGAAGTCACTCACTGAATTTGCGGAGGAGTCGAAGAGACAGCTAGGAATTGCCAACTTCAATCACATGACTAGACAAGACTTCGATGACTCAATGAGAATAGCAGTTCAAGAAGCAATTAAGGGCTTAGGGGTTATTTCTGATATGGGCCAGCAAACAAAACAGAAAGTGGCGGAGGCCCAGGATCTTCTTCAGATTAAGGAGCAGGCCCAAGCCCAAGTACTAGATTCGGCTGACGATTATGAACAGGCTTCGAATGAAATACCAAGGCAGGAGAGGGTATTTCCACAGAAAAATGTACTTCTCGAAGTGATTCAGTCATCTCACAAGCCAGGTGAAACTCACGAGGAGGGATCGAAGGAGTTCGCACTGAGTGAGGACACAGAAGGTATGATTGAAGCTTTATGGTGTGTGGGAGAGGGCACTCATGTTTCGGAGTCGGATACAGACAAGGGGGAAGAAAAAGCAGGGGATTTAGCAGGAGGGGACAGCGTCAACAAGAATACAGTGGAATATAAGAGGAAGAGCAAAAGGCAACTTGTCAAATGGGGAGAATAGGGACCTAGCGAGGATGATTTAATTCGGGTAGCGGCTAAAGCAAAAGAACCATCTTCAGCATGCGGAGGTATGGTTAATTGTGATCTGACAATTCTGAATTATATTCTTGATAATACACTGCTTTATTATGCTACTCTATTCGGTCTAACTACGAGTCCTACGAAGGAAGAACAACTTCTCACAATTAAATATATTAGGGGAGAACTAAGCAGGGAGGTCCGTTAAGAGGGTAGTTGATAGACTGGAGTAGATGTTAGAAGATAGGGATACAAATAGTAGTTAATGTTATACATCTTTTGGAATGTTGGGGGTATGAGGCAAGGGTCCAAGACTAGGCTTATCAACAGTACCATTGCAAAACATAGGCCAACTATTTGTCCGTTACAGGAGACTAGAATAGAGAACCCAAGAGTAGAGGACTTCGAAAGAATAAGATCTTTTATAGGGCACGAATGTAAAACTAAGTCGGCTGTAGGTATGTCGGGAGGAATAGCAGTAGGTATTGATTCGGGCAAGTTTGAAATCATTAACAAGTATATTGGTATTTTTTGTGTCTCCGTTAGACTGAGACGTCGAATTGATAATTGGGTGCATGAGGTAACGGTAGTCTACGGGTCGTACGACTCACGAAGGAGGATAGAGCTTTGGGAAGAACTTAAAAAAAATCAGAGAACTATGGGAAGGACCGTGGGTGGTCGGAGGAGACTTCAATATCACTAGATTTCAACATAAGCATAGGGGTAGAGGGGCGAGCAGCACAGATAGGAATAACTTCAATGATACGATAGACGAATTAGAACGTATGGAACTAAATTCGTCAGACAGAAGGTTATCTTTGACGAACATGCAACAAAACCCGATCCTTGCTAAACTAGATAGGATTTTCGTTTCCACGGAATTGGAGGAGGCTTTTCCACTAGCGACTATTAGGTCTATTGTCACGTCCCGCTTTCCAGAATATGGGAACACAGGCACGTAACTGAGGCCCAGCGAATGATATAAGTACGCCAACTCATATCATCCATAAGCTGTACCAGTCTTAACTCAACAACATGATAAGAAAATAATCATAACCACGCAGATGACATAATCACATAAACAAATACTAGACTAAACATGCAATAGTCTAATTTAATAACCAACACTGGAAATAAACAACAAATACCTTATGGCATGCTCCTGATCCAATCGTAGAAGAACTGCTCACTAATGCCTTCTGGTAATTCTCCTTGTGCACCTGTACTTGTTCATCTAAAAAGAAAGAATAATTTTTTCTTAGAGCAAGTACGGACAACAAGTAGTGAAAATCAGAGAGTAAGGGAACAAGGTACATGAAGGTATATGAATCAAGATCAAATTGCAAAGACAATAATGGTATTAATAAACAATGGTCATAATCAAGTATATATGTGTCAACTAGGTCTATTAGCATGTTGTTTCTCCTATCTAGTGCACGTACTACTGCGTCCCATACCACAGGTTCGATGCACGCACAACAGTGTTCGTTTTAGACTTTGTGGTGGGATCTACAGAGCGTGTACTCGGTGTATCACGATAACAAGATAACAAGATAACAAGATAACAAGTTCACGTCTTCACAAGTAATTCACCATCTTCCATGTGAAGATTCCATGTAACAAGAGGGCCCTACCGAGTACATTTTCTGAGACTATCCACTACTAGGTCAACCCTTAGAAACCCCGGCTTGTTTAGTATTTTATTAATAAGTCATTCATGTACATGCAAGTGGTTATAAGAATGTCAAGGGGATGATAATAATGCAGCAATATGATGCATTGCACAATAATAACATGAAGTAGCAAATATGAAATAGCCGACACAGCAATACTAAAAAAGTGATAACTCCTAGGCTGCAATTCTGAATTCGAAGTTCCAGGATGCTATTGACAACTAGACAGTTAGGGCTACAACTTATATTCAGTAACTTTCTGCTAATCTTGACTGTAGCTAGGTTAAACACCATATTCTTTGCAGTTTAGCTGTTCTGGCAGCAACTAAATGTCAACATCTAATGGGTGGAAACATGGTATAAATACACTATAAAAATCTATGAAAATTAGAGATGAACCCTAAGCATGTCTATAAAGTTCCTGGAGATTTTCATGGCATTCTAATATTGTTAACATAGTGTTTCACCAATAAATGTGTTGATGTTACATTAATTCTGCAGTCTAAAAAATGCAGACCAACAGAGACTAAAAAAGTGATATCTCACAGCTCGTGACTCGGAATCAGGATCCGTCACTTGGGTTGGAAACTAGATTTAGTAGACTAAAACTCTCTTTTGTATCAGTTGTGTTAATTCTCAAGTTAACAGGGTCAAAACCTTTGTGCAAAACAATACAGGCAGTAGGAATTCACAAAAACTATCACATATAAGTTCATCGAAGTGGGTAATTAATATGCTATGGCATCATGAAATGTCTCAAGACTAATGTACAGCAAGTAGAGTGAATTTTCCAGTATACAAGTCAAATTTATCATGTCAAGTTCAAGTCACAAGATCTCAAGCAACAACATGTATTTGATCACGATGTATTTTACTCATATGCAAGTTCTAGTCATCTTATGCATGTCAAGTATGTGTTCAGGTTTGGGTTTGAGTCAATGGATAATAATAAGATGTCAAGAGTACGTCGGGTTAGCTCGTGCAAACCCTCAATACTCCCAACGGAATGGACACAAGGCAAAGTTAACGATAATTGAAGTGGAACTACTTGCATAAGAGGTCAAAAATCTTGAACTAGAATAAGTAACTGAGTTCAAGTGGACTTGCCTTTTTTGTAGACGATTCAATATAAATAACACTGAATAACGGGATCAGAATCCCGGGGAGCAATCTCAAAAGCACGTGCGAAGACCGTGCGAAGAAAAACCCAAGCAATAACAGCAACAGCAATCAGCAACTCAATAAGATCCACACCGGATCGGACAGAACACCAAACAGCAAGTTTGGATCAGCTACACCAAACATAGAACACCAATTCCAACCAATCACTTCTCTACAAACACCAAACAGCCAAATCCTCTCCCTGTTCTCCTTCTACTTTAATCCGACTGAGAGAGAGGGGGCGTGGGAGAGAAGCGGTGGCGACTTAGGCAGCGCAATGGTGATACGAAGCGACAACGGTGGAGGAGTCGACGATCGGCGTACTCTGTTTTGATAGAGGAAACAGAGGAGGAAGGATATAAGCAGAAATGGAAAGTTGGGGCGGTTCGACGCAGGCAGGAGGTTCGAGCAATGTAGGCTGGCGACGAGGGCAGGGCATGTCGAGGGTGGCTCAACGATGCGCTGGCGATGGAGGGACAGTGGAAGACAGCAGCAATATCAGCAATGGTGCAGATGATGGGTTCTGTTTGGGGTGAGTTCTGGTTGTGGTAGGCAATGGAGAAACAGGGCAGGGCTTCGGAAGGTCGCGGAGAGGGCTGTTGGCGAGGGTACAGTCGGAGGGAGCGGTAGTCGATGGCAGTCAGTGCAAACTCGAAGAAGATGACGGGGATGGGTTCTCGGGATGGAGACGGAGTGCGGATAGGGAAATGGCAACTGGCGTGGCGGCTGGTTCACGGTGGCCAATAGGCGGCAATAGGGGACCTCGGGGACGGCGCCAGAGGGGCATCGCGACGCAACAACGTTGCTGCTGTCATTCAGGCTGCAACAGTCTGTCGAAGGGAGGAAGGGACTGAGCCACTGGCGCGACAAGAGGGGGAGAGACACCGAAAGATTTGGAGGCCAGTTGGGAGCGAGGCTGCATCGGCGACTGGCTTGCGGGCGCGACGCAGGAGGTTGCGTCAGGGTGCACACATGGGAGGGTAGGCGGAGGAGCACGGTGGAGAGATGAGGAGGGAGAGAGAGGGAGTTGGTTATATTAAAATAATAAATATAATATTAAATAAGGGTTAATTAGAGATAGTGGGGATGTGGGGATACGGGAATGTGGGAAGAGGGGAGAAAAGTGGAGAAATTGTATACGGGTGAGTATACAGGACTGTACAATTAAAGATGGGTACTGGGTTTGGATCCAATAATATGCGGGTTTGGGTTTAGGGTTAGGGTCCAATAGGAGATGGGCTAAATTTTTGGGCTTCAAACTAAATAATTAAATAATATAACATATGTCAAAAACCAATGGGCTTCAAAGGAGATAAATAAAAAGAAGAGAGACAAATTCTAGTTTGGAATATAAATTTGGGTTTCAATAGGAGATTCAAAAGGATTTAAATGCATTGGAAGGAATTTATACGGAAATTGAAATACAAGAGAAAGAAAAGAACTGGGAATCCGTATAATCGAAAACAGGGGTTACATCTATCATGAGATACACATCAGACCATGTTCCACTGGCTTTGAAGTTCAGCGAAGAAGAAAGCATAAAAACACACACATTCCGATTCGAGAAAGCTTGGACTATGCCTCACAACATTAGAAAGATTATAGAAGAGTCATGGAACGCGGACATCACAGAAACTAATGCAATCGGAAAGTGGAATACAAAAACCAGAAGACTGCGCAGGCGGCTGACAGAATGGGCAAGGCAGGAATTTGGCACTTCAAAAGAAACATACGGGAGCTTGGAGAAAAAAGTTAAGGAGCTGGAAGTAACGGAGGAAAGTAGAACGCTACTGAGTGAAGAAGTGCAAGAGTTGACAGAAAGTAGGCTACAAATGCAACGTTACACAGAAATGGAAGAGCAATATTGGAAGCAAAGATCCAGGATCCAATGGCTTAAAGAGGGAGATGCAAATACAAAGTTCTTCCATAAAGTGGCAAACAGAAGACGGAGGCAAAACCGAATCAACGGACTGCAGGTGGGGTCAGGTTGGACTAAGGATAAGGGACAGATCAGAAGACATCTGGACGATAAATTTAAGGAGTTGGTGGGACAGTCCAGGTAGTATAGATGTAAGTTATAAGAAAACTTTTGGGAAGGGGAGATGATTCAAGGCAACGAGGGAATAGAAGGGGCATTTACAGAGGAATAAGTGCATCAAGCAATCCAAAACTTAGGACAAGACAAGGCACCAGGACCAGACGGAATACCTATTTTCTTCTACAGTTTATATTGGACGATCATCAAGAAGGACCTCATGGAAATCTTCGAAGAATTTCACAGGCATAATGCGGACATAGATAGACTGAATTACGCAAATGTCATTCTCATACCCAAAAAGAGAGAGATTCTTAGGAGCGAAGATTTCAGACCAATTAGCCTGCTTAACGGATCGTTTAAAATCATCACTAAAGTCCTTGCATCTACACTAGCTCCTCATCTTAAGGATGTGGTCGGAGATTCACAAAGTGGATTCATCAAAGGAAGAAACATTATGGATAACATCGCTTCTGCACACAAGCTAGCCTATAGAGGTTCCAAGGACAAGGCTGATGGATTCTTGCTGAAGCTGGATTTTGAAAAAGCCTATGACTCGGTGGAATGGGACAGCGTAGGCGAGGTATTGCGACTCAAGGGTTTTGGAGACAAATGGCGAAACTGGATGATGAAATGTGTAAGAGGGGGTAAATCTTTCGTCCATTTCAACGGAAAGTCCGGAAAAGATATTAGATGTAGGAGAGGACTGCGTCAAGGAGATCCATTGTCATCGCTTATCTTTACACTGATTGCCGATGGAATGGCATAGATGATCAGGATAGGTTCGGCGGAGGGGATAATAAGCGGAATACGAGTTAAAGGGGTACAGGAAACATTGTCGATATTGCAGTATGCAGATGACACGCTTATCTTTGGAAGAGCAAAAGAGGAAGAAATAATGGCAATTACAATGGTTTTGAGATGTGTACAGGCTTGGGCGGGACTGAAGGTGAACCTCAACAAGAGCTGCGTAATCCCTCTAAGTGATAATGTTTTTACTCCGATCCACTATTTCAAGAGCATATTTGGCTGCAAGGCAAAGGGCTTTCCACTGAAGTGCCTGGGGACCCCCATTAGACCGGGAGCAATGCATAAGGAGGATTGGCAACCAATTATAGATAAAGTAGAAAAGAGGCTGGTTAGTTGGAAAGGAAAGTTTCTATTGCTGGGAGGAAGAATCACGTTGCCTAACTCAGTTCTCAGTAGCCTACCAACCTACTTAATGTCAATCTATGAGATTCCAAAGTGGGTTTCAAACAGAATTGATAAATGCAGAAGAAGATTTCTATGGAAGGGAGCTGATGAAGCAAACAAAGGATTCCATTTGGTCAACTGGGGAAGAGTTTGTAAGATGAAGGAATTTGGTGGGATAGGGTACTAGATCTGAGAGACATGAATCGGGCCTTGATGAGCAAATGGTGGTGGAAAATGAGCAGGAGACGAAATAGCTGGTGGTGTAAATCTTTTGGGGCTTATCAGGGAAGGAAGAAATTCATATTTGGAGGTAGTAAAGTGGGCACGAAAAAATCCTACTTATGGAAAGGGGTAGCGAAAGTCGGAGATATATATCACAATAACACTACCTGCAGTATCGAAAATGGGAAAAACACAAGATTCTGGAAGGATAAGTGGTGCGTAAATAATACACTAATAAGTTTGTTCCCGGAAGCAGCTAGGGCGACAGTAAAGGTAGACTCCCTGGTCGCGGATGTTTGGCACAATCAGAGGCTGAGGTTGCAGGTGTGGGAAGATATTTCGCAAGAAAGTTACTCTCAGTTGACAAGTTTGAACAACTTCATACGATCGGAAGGAAGGTACTCCGGCAATGCAGAAGACGTTAGGACTTGGAATTTAGAAGCAAATAACAACTTCAATGTAGCATCTCTGTACAAGAGCCTTAACGATGGAGGAATCAGAAGCAAGAATGGAAATACTATATGGAAGACACACACTCCCATTAAAGTAAGAGCCTTCCTATGGCTAGTGGAGAAAGATGCTATTTTATCCAAAAGCAATTTGAGGAGGAGACACCTTTTGCGGTAGGTGTAACACTGAAGAAGAGAACACAGATCACATATTCTTCAATTTCTATAGGGCTAGATTAGCTTGGGAAGTTGTATGCCGTGGGTTTGGATGCATAGAATTACCTAGTTTGAACGATGAAGCTTGAGATTTAGGAAGGGGGTACAACATTAGAAACAAAGGCTTGGAAGCTTGGGATATTGCGGTAGCTGCAACTATCTGGGGCATGTGGCTAGATCGAAATAACTATTATTTCCGTAATTGCACTCAAACATTTCAAAACATTATGCATAAAATTTTTGGTTTCATTTATGCATGGGCAGGTCAGGCAGGGACAGCAAAGAAGCTAAGGATGGAGGAGCACTGAAAGGAGAGAGAGCACAAGGGAGGGCTATTAGGATAGCATAGATTGGTATCTGTAACTTATGTTATTGTACTTTTATTTTGCTACTTTTGTCGCATCGGGAGGTTAAGATGCCGGATTTAGTTGTTTTTGTATGTAATTTGGTAACTGGATCTTCTATGTTTCGTTAACTATCATTAATGAAACGATGACAATGTCATCTTTATTAAAAAAAAAAAAAAATGCGTACAAAATAAATGCTATCTATATCTGAATTTAAATCTGTGAAATATTTTTTTATCATAAAATATGTATGGAATACTATTCTCGCTTGTATGTATCTTACTGAATTATGCATTGCGGTTAGATGTTACTGGATTGACATCTCTAGAAATTAAAGCAAGAGGAAGTGTGAAAGGCTTCAAACATACGGTTGGTATTTTTTCACTTATCAATACATACAATATCTAAAAACACAAAAACGAAAATGGGGATACTGTGATAATGATAATATCTATGAAACTATACTGGATGATTAAGAATCATATTCATCCTTACCATCTCCAAATGTGTTTGTTATACTACAAAAGTTAATACTAGTAGTCACCAGAAATTCTTATTTGATTCAGTCCTTAATTATATGCTTCTCCAATTCTACTTCTCTACACAAGGGTTTCACAACGCATATGATATAAATATAATTAATATAAATAATTCCACTATGAAATATGATATAGCAAGAAAACAGAAATACAGCATACCAAATTTCTCCTGGCGTGACATCCAGTAAATCACAAAACCCTTTGAGAATCTATACCACATCTTCCCTAATCCTGAATACTTATTGTTGTCAAACATGTTTGGTAAGGTGGACCCCACCCACTAAACATTGTTTGAAAAATTGTGGCAGGGTTAGTGCCTCAAAGAAAAATGGGAGAAACGAGATTGAAGAGTTTGTTAGTTACTCTTCTCTCATTCCTATAGATAAGAGGATAAGAGGTTTAGTAAGAAGAAAAAATGAAGCAAGACAAGAACAAGAAACAAGCAGAAAAAAAGAAGAAGAAGATAGTGTATATTTGTAAGGTGTAGTAACACCAGTTTTAGAAAAAAGTGAAGAGTCTTCTTGTTGTTATAATAAAATATAATACAAGTTTCCAATTTTCAATTTGTTTGTCATTTAGCCCAACAAAATTCCTACTCTCTTCCAACAAACTGGTATCAGAGCCCTGTTCGATCGACCGAAGTTCACCGAAGAGCTCGTGTACGATATCACAAACATGATCCAGCCATAGATTCCTAAGTTGATGAAGACCAACTATGATAATTGGAGCATCCAGATGAGAGTCTTGCTTGCCTCGCAAGAATTGTGGGAACTTGTTGAAACTGGGTATACTGAACCAGAGTCACACTGCCGAAGCAGCACTTCCAGCCATTCAGAAGGCCGAGTTAAAGGAAACTCGAAAAAGGGACAAAAAAACTTTGTTCCTAATCTACCAAGGAGTTGAAGAATCCGCATTCAAGAAGATCTCAGATGCGAGTACCTCAAAACACGCATGTGAGATTTTAAAAAGTCCGTATCAAGGAGCCGAAAAAGCAAAGAAGGTACGATTACAAGCCTTGCGAGTTGACTTTGAAAATTTGAAAATGAAAGTTGGTGAGACTATTTCAGATTTCTTCAATAGAGTGCAAACAATTACTAATCAAATGAAACGAAATATAGAAAAATTTGATGATACTAGAATACTTGAAAATTTTCTAAGATCATTAGTTCCAAAATTTGATTACGTAGTTGCTGCTATTGAAGAATCAAAAGACATTTCAAAAGTTTCTATTGATGAGTTACAAGGTTCGCTTCAAGCCCATGAACAAGGGATAAATTAGAACCATGAAGAAAATTTGGAGCAAGCTCTTCAAAGTCAACTAACAATTTCAGGTGATCAACAAAGAAGCCGAGATCGAAGCTACAGAGGAAGAGGTGGCTACAGAGGCAACTCAAATTTTCAACGAGGTCGTGGCATGCAGTACAATCAGAGAACTCATTACCAAGGTTGTCACATTGACCGTGAACAATTCATCTTTCAAGCAAGAGGGAGAGGCGCACGAACAAGAGGACGTGGGAGACACAACCAAGGAGACAGATCCCAGTCGCAGTGCTTCAATTGCAGAAGATATGGCCACTTCAGTTATAATTGTCCAGAAAAATCTGAAAGAGTAGCAGAGCAGACGAACTTTATCACAGAAGATCGAGGAGACAACTCAGTAGTCCTACTCGCATACAAAGACCATGAGAACAAGAACCAAAATGTTTGGTACTTGGACTCAGGTGCTAGTAATCATATGTGCGACGTCAAGGAATTCTTCACAGAGCTAAATGAATCAGTTGGAGGCGAAGTTACTTTTGGTGACAAGTCCAAGATCTCTGTTCAAGGAAAGGGCGATATTATGATCCAGACAAAAGCCGGTGATCATAGATACATTTCTGATGTTTATTATGTACCTGCATTACGTAACAATATTCTAAGTCTGTGACAGCTTCTCGAAAGAGGCTACGACATCCATCTGAATGATTTCTTTTTCACCATCAAAAGTAAAGGAGAAACAATAGCAAAAGTTAACATGTCTAGAAATAGACTGTTTACTTTAAATCTTAATACAAATTCTATAAAATGCCTACAATTTATCATCAAAGATGAGTCATGGCTTTGGCATCTTCGATTCGGGCATATAGCATTCAATGGCCTCAATCTTCTATGGAAGGAGAAAATGGTGAGAGGCTTACTGCAAATCAAACATCCAGACCAATTATGTGAAGGATGCTTGAAGGGGAAGCAACACCGAAGAAGCTTCCAGGTTGGAAAATCCAGAAGAGCAACACATCTGCTTCAGTTGGTACATACCGATATAGCAGGACCATTTGAAGTAGTGTCACTTGGAGGTGGATATTTCCTCACATTTATTGATTATTATAGAAGAAAGACTTGGATTTATTTCTTGAAGGAGAAATCGGAAGCCCTAGAAAAGTTCAAAGAATTCAAGGAGATGATCTAGAAGCAAAGCGGCCACTACATCAAAGTACTTCGTTCAGATCGTGGAGGAGAATACAACTCGAAGGAATTCCAAGACTTTCTCAAGAAGCAGGGGATTATTTATCAACTTACTGCTGCATACACTCCGCAGTAGAATGACATAGCAGAGAGGAAGAACTGCACAATCCTCAACATTGCGAGAAGCATGCTGAAGAGCAAGTTCCTGCCCAAGACATATTGGGCTGAAGCAGTAGACTGTGCAGTCTACCTCCTTAACAGATGTTCAACGAAGGCCGTCAAGTTCATGACTCCACTAGAGATGTGGAGTAGTTTCAAGCCAAGCGCCAACCATTTGAAGGTGTTCGGGTGCATTGCATATGCACATGTTCCGGAGCAGCAAAGAAAGAAGCTCGATGATCGTGGAGAGAAATGTATATTAATTGGATATGACAGAAGAACCAAGGCATACAAGCTGTACAATCCAACTACTAAGAAGCTGATTATTTCAGGAGACTTGGAGTTCGACGAAGGAGAACACTGGAGATGGAGTGATGAAGAAAGAAGCAACTAAAAATTGTTCATTGAAGACAGAGACGATGGTCTAGAAGAAGAACCAGAAGGACCACAACAAAGTCCTCTAAATAGTCCAGCTCCAACAACACCGTCACCAACATCGGCATCAAGTTCCTACTCAAGCGAAGGCAATACTTCTGGGGGGGAACATAGAAGATTTCGAAGCCTTAGAGATCTTTATGATTATACAGAACCTATTGAGATGATGGAGGATTATACATTGTTCTGCTTATTTGCAGAATGTGATCCAGTCGCCTATGGAGATGTCGTTCAAGATCTCAAATGGAGAAAAGCTATGAATGAAGAAATCCATGCGATACAAAGGAATGACACGTAGGAGTTGACAACACTTCCAAAGGGCCACAAAGCAATTGGTGTAAAATGGGTATACAAACCAAAACCAACCAAGCAGGCAAAGTGGAGAAGTATAAAGCCAGACTAGTAGCTAAAGGCTACAGTCAATGAGAAGGCATCGATTATGAAGAAGTCTTTGCACCAGTAGCAAGGATAGACACCATCAGACTGCTTATTTCACTAACTGCACAGAACAGATGAAATATATACCAAATGGATGTCAAGTCTGCATTCCTCAATGGCTATTTGGAAGAAGAAGTTTACATTCAACAACCTCCCAGTTACGAGGTGAAAGATCAAGAAGATAAAGTCTGTCAATTGAAGAAGGCTTTGTACGGTCTCAAACAGACACCCAGAGCATGGAACAAGAGAATTGATGACTACTTTCAGCAGAATGACTTTCAGAAAAGTCCATATGAGCACTCCCTATACACCAAGAAGAATAGTGGAGAAATCAGGATCGTTTGCCTCTATATGGATGATATGATCTTCACCGGCAACAATCCAATGATGTTCAAAGAATTCAAGAAAGCAACGATCAAGTAGTTCGAGATGACGGACATTGGAGAAATGTCCAACTTTCTAGCGTGGAAGTGATACAATCTGAGAAAGGAATCTTCATCACACAGAAGAAATATGCAGACCATATACTGAAGAGATTCAACATGAGCAACTACAATCCAGTTAACACTCCAGCAGAAATTGGACTGAAGCTCCGCTGTGACTCACCAGGGATCTCTGTAGATCCCACACTATTTAAAAGCTTGGTTGGAATCTTGCGCTATTTGACTATTACAAGACCTGACATCATGTATGTTGTTGGGCTAGTTAGCAGATATATGGAGGAGCCGAAGCAGGAACACCTCATGACGGCGAAAAGAATACTGCGATACATCAATGGTAGTATCAACGAAGGACTACTCTACACAAGCACAAACGATGTGAAGCTAGTCGGTTATACAGATAATGACTATGGTGGAGATTTAGATGAAAGGAAGAGCACAAGTGGCTATGTGTTCAATATTGGATCAGCTGCATTTTCGTAGTCATCAAAGAAGCAGTCAATAATTGCACTCTCATCATGCAAAGCAGAATATATTGCAGCAACGTCAGGAACTTGTCAAGCGATATGGCTCAGAAACATCATGAAGGAATTGTATCATCCATAGGAAGCGCCGACAGAGCTATACGTTGACAACAAGTCAGCAATAACATTGGCAAAAAATCCAGTCGCACACGGGAGAAGTAAGCACATCGAGTTAAATAACTTTTCATTCGAGTGCGGGCCAAAGAAAAAAGGATAAAGCTGACATATTGCAAGACAGAAGATCAAATTGCAGATATATTTACTAAGCCACTGAAAGCTGAAGTTTTTCATAAAATCAAAGAAGAACACGGGATGGCCAAACATGTTTGACGGGGAGTGATGGTTGTCAAACATGTTTGGTAAGGTGGGCCCCACCCACCAAACATTGTTTGAAAAATTGTGGCAGGGTTGGTGCCTCAAAGAAAAACGGGAGAAACGAGATTGAAGAGTTTGTCGGTTACTCATCTCTCATTCCTATAAATAAGAGGTTTAGGAAGAAGAAAAAATGAAGCAAGACGAGAACAAGAAACAAGCAGAAAAAAAAAGAAGATTAAGAGAGTGTATATTTGTAAGGTGCAGTAACATCAGTTTTAGAAAAGAGTGAAGAGTCTTCTTGTTGTTATAATAAAATACAATACAAGTTTTCAATTTTCAATTTATTTGCCATTTAGCCCAACAAAATTCGTACTCTCTTCCAACAAATGCTGGATGTAGCATTGTCCAAATCCAATTATCGCAGCCTCAAGAATACACTTAGGGGGTGTTAGTCGGAGAGGATTTTGAAATCATAATTTAAGAATCACGATGTTTTAAAAGTTAGGTGTTCGTGGGTAAGGATTTCAAAGTAGGATTTTATAGTCAGGCATTAGTCAAACATGATTTTACGAACACGATGATTTTATTGAAATCCCACTTGTCTCGACTTTAAAATCCAACGGTTCAAATGAGCAGATATGCATGAGACAAGATCAGCAGGAAATAGTCAATATCGACGAAAACCAAAAGGCAAGTTCTTCTTATTGTTTCTTAAAGATTCACATCATATGTTTGCTCTCACACAGATAAAAGCAGCAACACCACTAGTGCATACCCCTTTCTTCACTATCTAGAGAAACCCAATTTTCAACTGCAGATCATCTGCAACACAGCAATGGGGAGGCCTATGAGGTCTCTGTTATTCTCATCAATGATAGAAACAACAAAGAAACATTTCACTGTTTATTGCTACTGCATGAATTGAATTTCATTCTACATTTACAACAGTAACTAGAGGAGAGAATCAAAATGCAACTTTATTTTTCTGGGTCTGAAGAATCTTTTAGAAGAATGGTATTCTAAGTGATGAGTTTGATCTTGATAGCCACATTGCATACTAAAATTAGTTCAAAATCAAAGAAATTTCTATTTATTTATCTTTTTCAATAGAGAAATTAAGTAATATTCCTATATATAAGAAAGACGTAAAAAAAAAAAAAAAAAAAAAAAAAACCAAGACATATTCAAAGTGATGTAGCTTTTCCTTTTCCTTAGTTCCATTGGTGGCAACGCCTGAGTTGTGGAGTCCTCAAGATCCTTCAAGAATATGAAGTATTTAGGCATACACAGCGTAATTTTAGATATACTTTATTCCAGAAAACCTTCTGACTACTACTGACTTTTTACCAAAATCAATTAATGGGTTTGGGTTAGATCTGAATTGGTGAACTACCTTGCTTCAAGCAGATTACACATGAATTTTAAAGAAATTCCTTAGACAACAATTAGGATTTGGGTCAGGTCCGACAAAGTCCGACCAAATTCAGTAATAAGCTCGTCCAACCTGACCTGGACACACCTATAAAACCAATACAATATTAATTAAAACGTAAAACATAGATTTTGTTACAATCTGATAGGTGTGAATAAAAAGATAACAAGAGGGGAATTTCCCGTAAAATTGACATTAACCAGCTGATAGGTGTGAATAAAAAGAAAACAAGACAAAAGGGCAGACCAACAAATAAAGTTTCATACTATCCATATTCTAAAACGACCTAGCCGTATACACATGCATTAATTCCTGAAGCCTGGAGGCTATCCGGAGAAAATTCACAGAGGCAAAGTGCATGTAGCACAACAACATATTTCTTGAATTCCAATGTAGGTGACATTGGATCGATTAGATCTATAACAATTTGGGCCCTTAAAATGGTAGAGATCGATGTATAAATTCTGTTCACTAATCAGCATGAGTACAATGAACAGGGGATGATTGCCCTTCACATGACTTGAACTATAATGTGTACACCCGTTAATCCTGCTCTGTAAGAGGATCACCTGTCTTGAACTATGAATACCACCCAAAACTGAGATGGGTATTTTCCAATTCTCTTGATCTACCCCTTAGTTTCAGGTTTGGATTAAGTTCAATCAAACACATCCATCCTGACCATCACAACCCATGGACACCCTGAGCTATATAATATTAATAAGTTGATAATATAAAATTTACTTAGATTTTATATCATCTGATTTACAAACAAAGAGAAGAACTTCGCTAGTAAAATTTATCATAAAATTTGAAGCAGACAGATGTTAATAAATAAAAGAAGCGAGTCCTATGTTGAGTTGGAGTAGGATAGTCAAAAATCTAATAAACTAAAGTTTGACACATATGTATGATAATCTAACGTTTACATCCCTTAGCTGTTACAGGAATTGGAGGGTTACTTCGAGAAAATTAATGACGGAACTAAAGTTCTGTACTACATCATTATAGTAATTTGGAGGCCAAGTACTGAGGATGGATGCCAAATTGTTATTCATTAACCAGCAGATTACAAGAACCGGGACACGATTGCAACACATAACAAATATCCTGAAGAAGAAACCGACGAAACTCAATGTGAAAATTTTGGATATATATCATAATAGTTTTGGTCTTGTATACTGTAAACCTCCAAGCTCTACATGCATGCTTCTATAGCTTTAACTGGATGGCTATCAAAAACTCACTGATTGAATTAAAGATTAGCAGTACCTATATAACATTTGAGGGGCCAGTTGCTGGAGATATTTAACATAGCTAGGTTCACTAAGCAGCAGGGAGTAATACAATAAACAAGTGGTAACATGCCCATATAACAACAAATCTTATCGAAGATTAACGGACAACACTGAATGTGATAACAATTGGGCATATAATTGCAAGTGGCGTTTGCAAGGATGTATGCAAGTTGGTAATTAACTATCCTCTACTCAGATCATTTTCCATAAAATCCACAACTTAGTTGTCCTCTCCAATGCAGTTAGTGTTGATTGTCAAACTTGTTTGGTAAGTGGGCCCCACCCACCAAACAATGTTGAAAAATTGAGGCAAGGTTGGTGCCGACAAAGATTAATGTGATGAAACGGGAATGAAAAATTTGTCAGTTACTCCTCTCTCATTCCTATAAATGAGAGATTTAGGAAGAAGAAAAAATTAAGCAAGACAAGAACAAGAAACAAGCATAAAAAAGAAGAAGAAAAGAGTGTATATTTGTAAGGTATAGTAACACCAGTTTTTAAAAAAAGAGTGAAGAGTCTTCTTGTAGTTATAATAAAATATAATACAAGTTTTCAATTTTCAATTTGTTTGTCATTTAGCTCAACAAAATTCCTACTCTCTTTCAACAGTTAGCATCTCAGCCTTTCCCTTCATGAATACCCTAGTGGTGGTAAAAAAAAATCCACCTAGCTTTCTACATCCATAATTGAATAATTGCCTTTAGTTTTTCTACACATTTATTTGTTTATATTTATAACAGCCATTTTCTATTAAAATGCAACCATTTCCTATTCTACCTGACATTTATAACAGCTTCAAGTTTCAGATACTTGACAATAGAAGTCATATAATATAAAAAGCTTTACCAAGTTGAGATGTTACCTAAAGGTGAAAGGTTCAAATCATCTTTAGTAATCACGTCGTTCTGTAGTGGAGACAAAGGGAAGATGGTTTTGCTTATACATACACTAGCTTCTTCCTCCAAGTAGCTGCATGCATAATAATGCACGAGTGTAAATATGTGTCTGAAATATTTACCAATATTCAGAAACCATTGAGAATTTCCTTCCAGTATTTTTGTATTAGTATGTTCCATCCACTTTTAATTAATATCATAAGTTATTGCTAACAACAGGGATTATACATCAGATTATCTATCTATTCGATCTTCGCAAATTCAGTGAAGAATATAAATATATTTCTTGTACAATCACCTCGAACTGTCTGAGATTAACTATATCTAGTTCTGAAATATATTCCTTGTACCAAAGAGGGGAATTTCCCATAAAACTAAAGCAGCTGATCGAAGTGGATGAAAGAAAACAAGACAATACAGACCAATAAAAAAAAGTTTCATACTAGATATATTCTAACCACCTAGCTAAACACATGCATTACTGAGAATTTTTTGTCGTACTGACCCATTTTACAAAAATATTTGGGTGTCTGACCCACTTTCGAAAACAATTAGCGATCTGACCTATTTTTGGACATTTCAACATAAGTCGTTATTGAAAATAACGGCATAGGTTATTTATATGCCGTTATTTCCAATAACGGCATCATTTTACATTTTTTTTGCATGGCGTTATTTGGAGTAACAGCATCAGTATATTTTTCATATGAGCGTGAATCTTCTGACTTTGAAAAAATTCCAAGTGTTGAAACAATTTATAAATAATGTCGTTCTTGGGGATAACGACATTATTTATAAGTTGTTTCAACACTGGAATTTTTTCCAAGTCAGAAGATTCACGCTTGTATGAGAAATATACTGATGTCGTTACTCCAAATAACGACATGCAAAAAAAATGCAAAATGAAGTCATTATTGGAAATAACTGCATATAAGTAACCTATGTCGTTATTTTCAATAACGGCTTATGCTGACGTGTCCAAAACTGGGTCAGATCGCTAATTTTTCGAAAGTGGGTCAGACCCCCAAATATTTTCAAAAAGTGGGTCAGTACAACAAATCTTTCCATTACTGAAACCTGGAGGCTACTCAGAGAAAATTAACAGTTGAACTAAAGAGCCAAAGAACTAGTAGCACAACAGCATAACATTTGGGACCTTCTCGTATGTGGAGATTGATATCCACATTCTGTTCGCTAATCAGCAGGAGTACAGTAAACGGGGGATGACAAAGTATCCTGCAGAAGAAACAAGCAACACTCAACGAAAAGACAGTAAGTGATTATAACTGATTATAACTGGGCTGCTAATTGCAAGTGGAGAGTTCGTGATTGCTCGCACTCAGATTGTCCTATAACAAAATCCTCTACATACTTCGTTATCCTGACCAATTCAATTAGCACCTTTCAATCTCTTTGATAGAATTATTGGATTTATTATTGATTATTGAATTTTGAATAAATTGAGTACAATGTGTCTCCTATATATATGAGAGAAGGAAATACTAAACTGATACATAATCAATGTGGGACTAAACTAATCTCTCTCATAATATAATACCTAATATAATATCTAACACCCCTCTCAAATTCAAGTTGGTTCAAGCAACATGAGTTTAGAATATTGACGATGTTGATGTCGCATGGACGACAAACAGTGATACAGGAACGACACATGAGTTTGGAATATTGACTCAGTTGATGTGACAGGGACTGCAAACAATGATACAGGAACGACACTCAAGTAAATGATGCATGGAAGGCACTCGATGGCACACTATTGGCGCATGTTGGGATCTCACCCTGACTTGAGAATTGTCGTATGTTGTTGAAGGAAGTGGCACCCCTGACTTGAGAATTGTCCCTGAACTGAGAACAGTGATGATGCTGATATCTCCCTCTCTCAAACTCAGTGTGAGTTTGCTGACAAACACTTTACAAGTTGAAGGACCTGCAAGAATTTTTTTTAATTTTTTTATTTGAAAAAAAAGAAAAAAGGGGTTTTGGATATGGGTTTGGGTCGGGTTTGGGATATTAAGATTAGATGGTTTGCGAGTCGGGTAGGGGCTCTATGGGTTGTTATTTTAGAAGGGGAATAAGATAATAGGGTTAGGGTTAGGGTGGAGATAGGTGAATTGGATCTGAGTGGGAGTAGTGGCGGCTAGGGTTGGAGTTCGGGAAGGCGACGGGGAATTTGGGCATCATGATTAGGTATAGAAGATGACCATCGGCTAGGCAGAGGATTTGAGGGAGCTGCCGGCGACAGGGAGGTGACGTTGGCGAGGTCCGGGAGTGGCAGACGACGGGATGGAGGTCGATTTCGAGATCAGTGATGTGCCGGAGACTTTGGATTAGGAGTTCGGGGAGGAGTCGCGGCCGGGAAGGAGGCAGCGGGTTGATGATGATCATTGGAGTTGGGTTGAAGGAGGTTGAAGAAGATGATTGTGGGGTTGAAGACAGCGGAGAGGAGTTCGGGTTTGAGAACATTTCTTCTTCTGGTTCTGACTCTTCTTCATTGTTGAGTTTGGGTGGTGGCTTCCTCTTCTTCGGAATCGGAGGAGTCGCTGACGGGGATTTGGGGGTTGTCGGAGGTGTGCGACTGGAGCCGATGGCGAGGTGAAAGAGGGTGTAAGTGGGGCGTCAGTTTGCAGTCAATGATGGTGGAGTGTTGGAGTTTGCCGGAGTTGGATTTGGGGATGTCGGAGTTTGTTGCTTGATGTTGTTGGAGATGGAGTTTTGGATCGGTTGTTGCCGAAGTTGGTGTAGCCGCTTGCTTTGGCCGCTAGGATTTGTGTTTGAAAAAGGTTTTGATTTTTGGAGATTGGGGATTAGGGTTTGAGAGATAGGCAATGACGGCTAGGGTTTTTGGATCTTTTTGTTTGATGACGGCTAAAGTTTTGGGATTTGATCGGGAGAGGGATGTCGGGAGGTGGAGTGATTCCGATGAAGATGAGAAGGAATCACTCCACCTCGATAACGAGGATCAAATTAGTATAGGCCTTATTGTTAGGAATTTGAGGATCTTGTTGAGTCTTTGACACAATCAACACAAACCACCAAGCAAAACTAGATCACACCAATCACACAAAGCACACAAGAATTGTCTCGGTTGGAGCTTTTGCCTTAATCCGTGGGAGGAAGAACCGATATATTATTCAACCAGAGAATATAGAAGAATATTACAATTCTCACCACGACCCTCTCTCAAGCCTATTGGAACTTGATGCTGCTTACAATGGAGAACTCTCTCACCCTTCTCTATGAAGTACTCTCTTCTTCTATTCGGCACTCAATAGAATCATATGGACTATGAGCCGTTACAATTGTTTATATAGATCTAGAGACAAACCCTAAGTTGATATCTTGTTACAATAGCAATTGGAGAGTACATATGAGATAATCCTGTGATGGAAGCCACACGATCTAACTTGAAAAGCAAGTTGGGCTTTTCACAAATCAACCATACTCAAGCCCGAAACCCATCAGCGCCGCTAACGGTCGACCGCACCAACAAGTCGGTCGACTGTCCCCCTTTCTGGAAGACTTCGCCCAGGGGTCCGCTAACTGTTTGTCGCCTCAACTCCGTTTTCAATTGTCTCGATCTCTCCATCGTCTTATCGTCTTCTTATCCAACATCGTATGCAAGACATAAACCCAACACTTATAGGAATACAAGCTCTGATACCATGATAGAATTATTGAATTTATTATTGATTATTGAATTATTGAATAAATTGAGTACAATGTGTCTCTTATATATAGGAGATATATGGGAGAGAAGGAAATACTAAACTGATACATAATCAATATGAGACTAAATTAATCCTCTCATAATATAATACCTAATATAATATCTAATACTCTTCAACCATGAAATACTATGACCATCTTCTGCTCTCTATCCATGTGGTGGTGAGAAAATCACATACTTATCCTAATCAGATCCCCTTCTTTTGAATCAATACTCATCACTTTGAATGCCAAAAGAATTACTTGTCACTTCCGAATGCTTTCTACTTTCTTCTTCCCTTATTTTCAGTTGATGGTCCTCTGAATAAGAAACAGCCCGCCTCCATTAATTGGTTGTTCTAATAATTTACAACCTGCAGTTGCAGCAGGTCCTGCAGGCAGAGCATATCTTTATCAATATATGCCCGAGGTCACTGAGGCTGCTGAAGTCCATAAAACTTCAAACACAACATTCATTTCAACACAATAATTCTAAGGAAAATATTGCAGCCAGGCAATTTTACTCCTACCACTCCTTAGGAGCAGCCGCCTCCATTTCACCCATGAACCACTAATTTGGTCTTTTACTCTTAAAAAAAGTATTTATCTGTTGTTGTCCTAATTCGGTTCAACAAGATGATTTGCTAGCAATGATTTTTTCTTCTTCTTTCACTGGTTAATTTCTTCAGTATGGTGCCATACTAATTCTTAATTACAGGAGTACAATGAATGGAAGTCATCACTACATATATCAGCAGTAGATCATTACAGTAAAATGAGTGCAAATGCTGACGATCAATTTCAAATTTCTCTTCACTAACAGGCAGGTGTACAATGAACGGAAGCCATCACGTACTACATATAACAAAAATATCCAGCAGATGATATAATAAATATAAGTTTGGTAATGTATATTGTAAACTTCCAACTTATACATAATACATGCATGCTTAATTGCTTATCAAGCTTTAAGTGAAGTGGATGGAGTATATCGAAAACTTATGCAATTAAACTAGATTAGCACTACTTTTTTAAAAGTCTGGGGGGCCAGTTGCTGGGGAAGTTTAATATATATAGGTTCACTAATCAGTAGGGACTAATACAATAAAGTAGTTTACATCCCATGTAACAAGAAGTCCTGTAACACTGTGAATGTGAAGACATGCAGTAAATAATAATAATTGAGCATCTTATTGCTGGTGTAGTTAATTTGCAAGTTGATATCTGTCCTCTACTCAGATCGTCTTCTATAAAATCCTCTACTTAGTTATCCTGTCCAGTTCAATTTGCATCTCTCGGTCTCTCCCACCATGAACTTTCTCCAAGCTCTGCTGTCTACCCTTGTCATTGTAAGCAAATAAAAACTGCCTATCTTTCTACGTCCAAAGTTGCTTTTAGTCTTTCTGCTCATTATTTAACTGACAGCACTCAAAATTATTCAATATATTGCTCCCATTCAGATCTACTTTCTATTAAATCATCTATTTTTTTTACTTAATGGAAAAGTTTTGGCTCGAATCAAGGATTCTGGATTCGAGCCGCCACTAAATTATCCACCCCATCCAATACCAATGAGGACATTGCATTGCATCTTGGTTATTAACTCATCTACTTAGTTATCCTTTTCAATGCAATTAGCTCTTCAAACCATGAACGGCTTCAATGTGCACCTAATTCTAGTGTGATGCATCAATTCCATTCTATCATTTGATAGAGTGAATAATATAATCCTTGTAGAATAGAATGTATCTATATATAAACTATATCTATCTCTTCCTAAAAATTCTGAAATCTATCATGAGTAATGCTAGAGCCACTACCAATTTCACTACATTTCTCTTCACTACCTTAGGTGGCACACTCCAATAGGTAGGGGAGAATAGAGTAGGTGGGAGAACTCTCCAATAGGAGCATGCCACCTAAGGTAGTGAAGGAAATGGTAGTGAAATTGGTAGTGGCTAAAGCATTACTCATCTATCATACCATTTTTTTATAAAGCACCCAACTATTAGATTATGGAAAAACATCCCTCAACTATGGTTTTTTTGAAAAAATACCCTTCCACGTTTTTGAATAATTTAGTTCATTCATGTCCCAAATCACTTTGGTCCATTGGATTCAAAAAAGTTGAGGGGTGTTTCTTCAAAAAGACAAAGCTTGAAGGGTGTTTTTTCTAAGAATCAGATAGGGGTGTTCTTTTAAGAAAGTGGAATAGTTGAGGGGGTGTTTTTTTTTTTAATTTAGCCCTAACCAAGATGTCTGGCAGTTATATTTTCTAGAACAAAAAGTAACTATGTTAGAATATAATTAATTAAAGGGATAATTTAGCAATGCCCCCATTCAAAATATAGAAACTAGTATATACCCCCACTATTTAAAAAAACTAAGAAATACTCCCAGTTTGGACAGAACCGTTAAAATCCCCATTAAATGAACTCACATGCATCACACGTGATATGTAAAATGACCTAACTATCCATGATAAAATGTATTTTAGCAAATGACCCCATTCAGAATGTGGAAACTAGCATATACCCCTACTTTAAAAAAAAGGGATATTTGAGATATTTTAGCAAATGCCCTCATTCAAAATGCGGAAACTCGCATATACCCACACTAATTAAAAAAACTAAGAAATACCGTCAGTTTGGACAAAACAGTTTTAGGGTTTTGAATACTATATAGTACGTGTTTGTTGTTTTGACAAAAAAAATCAATGACGACATTAATGTTTTGTTTCCACATCTCAACTTGGGTGTTGTTGAAGATGATGCACAACCTAGTGTGATAGTAGGTAATACAATATTAAAAAAGTTCGTGAATAATTCGTTAAATTCACAAATTATTCACGAAGAAATAATTTGCCGAACAAATTCGCGAATTATTTGTAGGTTTGCATTTAATTCCCGCAGTGCACGAATTATTCACGAAGATTATGAATGTTTCGCGAATAATTCGTGAATTTAGTGAATTATACAAAAAATATTTATGAAAATATTTATGGATTTATATATATATATATATATATATATATATATATATATATATATATATATATATATACTTAGGTGATGAGTACTAGCTACTTAGATGCATTAAATTTGATATTTCTTTCTTCTCGGACATTTGCCAAAAAAAATTTCTAAATGTGCCACTTTTTTGTTGATTTCCGAATATTAAATCTTGTTGAATTATTTACAAACGAAGAATTTGTGTCTACGCTAAGTGTTGAACCTATAAAGTATAATGAATGAAGATAATGGATGCCCATTCTAAAGTAGAACAGGAGACCACACAATCTGCTGTAATAGATAATGGTACACATGCTAGTGATGATACACAACATTCCGTTGTAATATATGATGTTTTTTGGGGTCAAAACCTGACGTAGAACATCTTTTCATTATATTGTTATCATCAGTACATGAAGAAAGTTGTTCAGACTGACTAACACATAACACACATTTTTCACAACACCTAACACTGAAATAATTGGGGTATATGCTAGTTTCCGCATTTCGAAGGTGTGTGTATGCGTGTGTGTGTGTGTGTTTGAATGGAGGCATTTGTTAAATTATCCCTTAATTAAATGATTCCCTGCGGGTTTGAGTACGGGTTCCAAATGAATCCAATCCAACAAGGAATAACAAAACGGTTCTGTTTGCATTGGAAAGGATAAATAAGTAGACAGCTCATGGTGAAGAAAATCAGTGGAGCAGCATGTCATTGCAAAACTAGATTTTTATATTACTTCTATATAGATGAAATGAAAATATATATTTTTTTTAATTTGCACCCGATTTTTTGATAAAGTGTACTTTGTAATTTAATAATATTCTAGTAGCCTAAAGAAGGCTTCAATACATAGTAGAACTTTAGTAGTAGAAGGTATAAATATCTAGGGGTTGCAAAACTATCTAGTGAAATGTGTGGGGGTCTAAAAGATTCTTCCATAAAATATATTAAATATATGGTTGTAAGTAAAGCTCTAGAAAGGGCTAGGATCTTCTAAAGCCTATAAATAGGCCTTGTGTCCCTACCATGTAACTAAGCAATGTAGAATTTTTATACCAGAGTGACCCAGTTTTGAAAGTATTTACCAAACTAACCCACTTTCGAAACTAATTACCAAAATGATCCCCTCACTATCTCAGATAGCGAGTGTGGTGAAAATATCTTTACTATCTAAGATAACGAGTCTAAACTTGGTATTTTCTTAAAATTTCTCAATATGCAGAGTGTATGTTGAGATATTTCTCCACCACTTGAAGAAAAACTTGAAGAAAAATACCATCGCTATCTTCAAGTTCTCAACAGATAGCGAGTATAAACTTGATATTTTTTTCAAATTTTTCTTCAAGTGATGGAAGAACACCTCAACATACACTCGTTATCTCAAATAGCGAAGATATTTTCGCCACATTTGCTATCTGAGATAGCAAGTGGTCCATTTTGATAAATACTTTCGAAAGTAGGTCAGTCTGGTAAATACTTTCAACAAGTGGAACATTTTGGTTAAAAAATCAGCAATGTAAGTAATTGAGAAAGATATTAAAGAGAATTTTAGCTTCAAATCCCTCTCTTTATTCTTTCTTCTTTCTAGTAGTCCTACTAGTCTAGTCCTTCAAAACCTTATATCCTCCAACTTCAAAAAATCCTATTAGTCCATCACAAACTTCCGCTGCACCAACACATTCGTCCTGATTAAAGACTCAGAAAGCAAAATTTGAATTTCTTAAAAAGTTATGCTAAAAAAGGTTCTGTTTTCGTACATGTACAATCAATAACTCATCCAACCTGACTCGTGCACACTCTTAGTTACACCTATATAACATCAACTCAGTTAATAAACATATTATAGGGCTACTTCCGTATAACTTATTCCCAAATGTGCTTATTTCATATAACGCACTTACATATCACTATTTTCATCGGTGACGCCGCCACCTTTTAATTTAAAAAAGAATCACTATTTTCGTAAAACTCACTCACAATGCTAGATACAATTCCCAAAAAACTACTCCCAGTTATTAGTCATTATAAAGTAAAGAGTAATTAAGGTAAAATGACATATCTACCTATCTCTGCTCCTCTAATATAAGATGAGGGTAATTATAATTAGAGGCAAAATAGTCGGCAAGAATTACAAATGAACGGTGCGTGATTCCACCATCAACGAAAAATATCTTGCAGAAGAAAATGACAACAATCAGGTCAGATCAAAATATTTTGAGCTAATAATTAACCGAGGATCGCTAACTAAAAAATTCCACTAGTAAGCGTATCCTGTCAAATGCGATCAGCTGCATTCAGTACTGTCTTCAAACATGAAGTATTATACTCTCCTAGTTCTTTTCTCCATCCTGGATGAAGACATACTTGTAACTTCAACCTGCTTCTTTTCTATATTCATTCTCCACTACTGAAATCGGAGCCTCCTATATACTAATTTACTTGTTGACTTAATGTGCTTGCAGATTGCAGTCAACGTCACAGCACTTCATGATGTAACCGGTACATCTCCAGGCCAAGTGTATTGGAACAAAGTTTTGCCTAACACTCCCATTCCGAGTGCCATTAAAGTACTGTTGACCCCGCTACAATCTGGTCTCTCTCTCATTACTTGCACTATCTTATCACTGTAGATAAATCTGAAACTCTCTCACACATTAGAGCATCCACACCAATATATAGCTATTTTGCCATGCCATTTTCAAATTTGGCAATTCAAATGGCAAAATCCCCTCACACCAACCTCTTACTTGAGTTGCCAAATTTGGAAATAGCTATTTCTTTTGCCCAATTTGACACCATATAACAATGCCAAATGTCCCATCACTATATTTTTTCTTTTTTCTCTTGTCCCTCCAAATTTGACACACCATATACTTTTTTTCTTTTTTCTTTTTTCTTTTTTCCCTCCAAATTTGAATTGCCAAATTAGGTTGCCAAAATTCAAAATGGCAACCCAAATGAGAGGTGCATTGGTGTTGATGCTCTTACTCACTCCCATTTGACTGCAGATAAATCTGGAACTACCACGACTGTCACCCAGGGAAGTTCATTTGGAAGAGATGGCACGGACATCAAAGCTGAAGACATCGCCATCGGAGCTCTCAACCTGCTTTATCACGGACGTGGAGGTGATGAGACTCAGATAAACTCGAACAGAACCCTCTATTTTTTAGAAAAGGACTTGCATCCTGGCAGTAAATCGACCTGGCAGTTTGGTCGGGCCATCTCCACAAGAGCCAAATTATTCGTTTCACAGCGAGAGGCCAGCTCCATTCCATTCACCTCTGCCAAGTTTCCTGAAATTCTCAAGCACTTCTCCATTCAGGCCGATTCTGTAGAAGCAAAATCAGTGAATAAGACACTTTCAGAGTGTGAAAACCCAGCCATGAACGGGGAGAGCAAGTACTGTGCAACCTCGCTCGAATCCATGATTGAATTCAGCAAGGCCACCATTGGTACTACCAACATACGAGTAGTCTCGACCAACATCGTCATAGATAAGAAAGAGAATATTAATTCAGTAACAAAACTTCAGCAGTATACCGTAGTATCATCATCGAACTTGAAGTCTGGTTCTGCCAACTTGGTGGTGTGCCATGCTGAGAGATATGCTTATGTAGTGTTCTATTGTCATTCCATAACAGATACGAAGGTTTACCAGGTTCAGATGGTGGGGAAGGATGGGACCAAAGTTGATACAGTGGCAGTGTGCCACGGAAACACTGCAGAATGGAATCCTGAGCACGTTGCTTTCAGACTGCTTCATGTCAAGCCGGGGACTGTACCGATATGCCACTTCATTAATCAAGGGAGTCTTGTTTGGGCTCCAAAAAATAATTAAGTTAAACATGTCTTGTATGCAGTATTATGTATCTATATCTATGGCTTGCTTGCTGCTGGAGGAGCTCTTTTATCTGTATGCGTCTTTTATGTATTTCTAGCTTGCTGCATTTATTGCAATCCATCTTCCTAGTATGTTATGCCTTATTTATGAAAATATCATCGTATAATACCATCTGTCTGTATATGATTTATGTCTACCCATGAAAGTATGAAACTAGTTCAATATATGATTCACAATTAAATAGAATAAGGAATAATAAAAGGCTTCCCCAATCGATCTCCCTTTTTTTGGGGGGCATGGGTCCTATGAATTGTCATTATCTGGTTATGGCTCTCCCAAATTGTTAGGTCTCCAAATTGCGGGACCTTTTTTTTATACAAAATTATAAATTTGACTGGCCCTTCTTTATTAAGAATAAGAATCATCCTAAGAAGGAACTCGAACTTCTACAATGGTATATATAAAGAGAACAATAAATTAGCATCTCCATAGTAAATAATAAATTGAGATGTTTTTGTAAAGTAGCACTAGCACGTGCAGATATCTTCTATGAAGTGAACCGCGGGACCTTTCAACTTGTCTTCAAGTTTTCTTTCAAAAATTTTCTTGTCTTGTCTTCAAATGTTTAATATGTAGGTATCTTTATTTTATATATTTGTACTTTATAATGTATAACTGTCATCTAAATCACATTTAGGGTATAAATTTTCATCCGATGTGTGAACCTGAATTTTTCTAAATATCGTCAATATATCACTAATATCTTATATGCATGTATATCACTAATATCTTGTATCTGATTTGAAAATTTGCCTACTAATTCGATATCGATATCTGATATTTAAATCAATGCGATCCGGTTCTCAACTTACTAATATCCTTACGAAAGCACTGCCTCCTAAGTTTTTTCAAACCTTCTTAAGTAAGCTTGAATTGGACAACATACACTCCACCTAAGGGCGAGTATTAAAGTAGTGCTCTAGTTATAGTTAATTAGTCCTATATCGGATAAATATATATTACTTTCTACTTCCTATATAAGAAGAGGCTGTATTCTTTCATAATATCAATAAAATACTTCCCCCCTTTCTCATACTGATAAAATTGACACACATATCCAAATGATAACAGGTACAATTTCATGACAATTGAATGTTTCATTTGGAATGAAGGGAGCAGTAGAACTATCGCTGCTTCCACTACTGTTTATGTCTGTTTTGCAAGAAGTAAATCTAAAAGTAAATTTGAAACCCTAAGTGGACCCTCTACGGCACCCATATTTCCAAAATTTACTGCCCCTCTTCTACGTGACATTTATAACAGCTTCAATACTTGATAATAGAAGTCATAAAATATATGAAAAGCTTTACCAAGTTGCGAAGTTACCTGAAAGTGAAAGGATCAAATGATCATTAGTGATCATGTCGTTCTGTATTGGAGACAACGGGAAGATGGTATTGCTTATACATACACTAGCTTCTTCCTTCAAGTACTTGCATGCATCATAATGTGCGAGTGTAAAAAATGTGTCTGAAATATTTACCAATATTCAGAAACCATTGAGAATTTCCTTCCAATATTTTGGTATTAGTATGTTCCATTCACTTTTAATTTATATCCTAAGTTATTGCTAACAACAGTGATTATACATCATATTATCTATCTATTCTTCGCATTTAGAGTGAAGAATATAAATATATTCCTTGTACAATAACCTCGAACTGTCACAGATTAACTATATCTAGTTCTGAAATACTATTCTCATATTTACTATTAACAAATAATTGATTAAGGTTCATCTCAACACAAAATCTCTATCCCATGGATTTAAATATGTATCTATGTATGTATTGTTGAAGTTAAAGTGAACGCAGACATTGAAAAAGTGAAGAAATACGAACAAAGAATATGGAGTTATGATGTGCAATATGGGGGTTGGGATGGGGATAAGGCTCTCTGACCGGACGGATTTCTGATGTTAAACCCTGCTTATGGGAGGTCATCAAGGAGGACCTCATGCAGTAATAAAGGAACTCTACGATGGGAAGATGCTGATAAGAAAATTTAACTAGGTTCATGTAGAATTGTGTTCCAGGTCGCCCGCCAGTGGTGACGACGACGACTGGAGCTCTCATCCTCGGCATCTACTCCACGCTCGAGCTGCAGCAATGGAGACGCGAGAGAAAGAGACGATGAACAGGAAATCAAGATTTTATTCATAATCGGAATGTTTACAGGGAAGAGCATTTATAGGAGAAGAAGAGAGGAAAGTACGCGCATCGCACGTATTTGGACAGTTAGTTACAGGTTGTTGGACTCAATTGAAAATATTACAACACTTTTACAAATAAGTCCCTATAAGAAAGATAATCGCTAAGGACTGATATGTACACTTTTAGGACTGATATGCAATCATTAATTTCTCTCTTCTAATCTTCAGCTGCACCTTCCTACGCTTCTTCCCGTCGACTGCATCAATACTCCCCCCATTAAAAGGATATTCCAAAGAGTTACGGAACTCAGGAAACCTCCAGTACAAATCCCAATACCTTTCCCAAGTAGCTTTAGCCATGTCAGAGTGTTTCCACTGCACGAGTACTTCGGACACTGCTATTCCCCTCTTAGGCACCATACGACGAGCCAAAACCTGCTCTGGCTGTGGAGAAACTTCTACAAAATACGAGGGTAAGAATGAAGACATCACCGCACTTCCATTACAAGGGAAATATGCTTTTAACTGTGAAATGTGAAATACATTGTGAATTCTAGCTTCTGTAGAGAGTTGCAACTAATACGCCACCATACCCACTCTAGCTATGATCTCATACGGACCATAGTACAATGAAGAGAGTTCATGAATACGATACCCCCCGACTGACACTTGTTGGAAAAAGTTTTTGTAGATTTTTCGGACCGGATTCCAGTGGGCTCCGGCCACCGGCGGCGCCGGAAATTGATTGGAACACGTTCCTCTTGTCGAGTACTATTCCGTAATGTACTCACTTGCCAAAAACGATTTCCGTATGAATGAGAAATGTAGGTCCAAAGTTAGGTACTCAAAATGTACTAACTTGGACAGTTGGAATGAATAGTCTCACATCGGGAAGATGAGAAAGATTTTCTCTAGTATATAAGCTAAAGAAATGGACTAAAGGGCGTAGTCCTGGTATTACCACTAACGTGTAGTGGAGAGAGGACCTAGCCAAAATAACAAACACACATGCGCGCGTGCGCCCGGCCCGGCCCCGGCCCCGGCTTGGCTTGGCTTGGCTCTGACCTATATTTTTTTTTGTCCCGCTCCAAATTTTTCCCCAATTACTATTGAGGCTTTTTCAAATTCTGTAACTGCTGGAACCATTACTCTGTAACAGCAGAGTAATGGCTCATTAGTTACGTTTTTAAACCATTACTCTACTGTTACAAAGTAATGGACCTTTCAGTTACTCCCCTCCCCTTCTCCTATAAGACCAACAACTTTTGTCTGCCAGTACACAGAGTTTTTCTGCAACATTCCGAATCTTCTTTCTTTCCTCTGAGTCAGAGTCTGAGAGAGTACAACACAGCTACCGGTTCGCTGAGATCTCTGAAGCTAGGATGTTGCTCTTCAGGGAAAGATAATACAGTTGTATCCTGGAAGGCAATTCGTCAATAACCATCACACTACGGGGCGAATTTTGCTTTAAGGACAGAAATCTTAATCTCGACTCTGTATTGTACTGTATGGTTTGTTCTTTTATTTCCTGTACTTGTAATTCTTCACAAATATTGTTAGCATTTTTCTGTTTTATGAAATTCAAGTTCTAACAATCTTAAAGCAAAATTTTCCTCTATTCTAACAGTTTTGTGAAGATTATTTACATGTACTGTTATCATTTCGGAAAAACAAAACAACTAACAGTTCTATTTCAACTGTTTCAGAACATGGAAAACACACAAATCGATAATATCAGTGGACTTATCAGTGAACAAACACCAGTGACCCAAAATGTGACTGCACAATCGGTTGCGACACAAACGGTCGTTCTGCCCATACACATAACTGTGAGAGAAAAACTAGAGAAGTTCAATGGAACTGGATTCAAGAAGTGGCAATGGAAGATGCAGTTCTACCTAACCACCTTGAAGCTGGACAGGTTTCTCACTGAAACAACCCTTATGCTGGCACCTATGGATGCGCACTCCGTTGCTGCGGTAGATACATGGACTCAGGATGATTATCTCTGTAGAAACTACATCCTGAACGGCTTGGTAGACCCATTGTACAATGTCTACTGTATCTTCAAGACTTCCAAACTTCTGTGTGGGTCTTTGGAGAAGAAGTACACAACAGAAGACGCCGGCTCCAAGAAGTTTGTAGTTGGCAAATTTCTGGACTACAAAATGGTTGACTCCAAGACAGTTGTGAGTCAAATTGTTTCTACTATCTGCAACTTCATATGCTAATTCTAGTCAAAAATTATTTCCTGTACATTTAGTAGAAATTTACCTTCCCTTTCACATATCTAAATGGAAACGGCACAACATCATGAAAACAGTACATTTCATTTGGCATGAAAATTATGGAGGTAGTTTTACCAAGTTACTTCCACTACAGTTTTGTCCATTTTAGATTTGGACTACAAGATGGTTGACTCCAAGACAATTGTGAGTCAAATTGTTTCTACTATCTGCAACTTCATATGCTAATTCTAGTCAAAAATTATTTCCTGTACATTTAGTAGAAATTTACCTTCCCTTTCACATATCTAAATGGAAACGGCACAACATCATGAAAACGGTACATTTCATTTGGCATGAAAATTATGGGGGTAGTTTTACCAAGTTACTTCCACTACAATTTTGTCCATTTTAGATTGACGTAAATTCTTGAAACCCTACGTGGATACTCGGTGGCACCCATACTTCCATAATCTACTTTCCCTCAAAAAAATTGGAAGCTACTGGAATTAAAGGAACTAACTAAAAAATATATTTGACTTTTCAATAGCTGATACTTCCAAAAACTAGACTAGAATTATGTGCATGTACAATGCATGTGGCTACATTAAATGGGTTGGATTGACGTTAAATGAGAGTACAACTAAATATTATTATGGGTATACCCACACACGTCAAAGAGTTGGATCCAAGTTGCAAAGGAACTACAATGAGTCAATGAAAAAGTAAGTTTTGACGACTGGTTTTGAAGAGAGGCAGTCTGATCCTTAAAAAAATTGGGATCAGCCGAGATGGACGGATCGGCCGGATCAGACCAATTAATGACGACACCACCGATCCACTGATCCGTAAATTTTAAAAAATGAATAAATTGACCATATAATTTTTTTTAAATAAGCATTTAACAATTAAAAAAACTTAAATATTATTTTTATTCTTAAAAAACTCCTTATACAAAAAATTCATCATTGTCCGTTTTGGCCGATCTCAATTCTCGATATTGAAGATTTTAGCAACCCGGGACCAAGATGTTGAACCTTGCCTATAACCACAAGTGCGACATCCAGCATTCAAGATTATAGACATGAATACCATATATCCCTATCAATAGAGGGTCTTTCATCTGCACGCTAAACCACTATTGCATACCCCCCCCCCCCCCCCCCCCCCCCTCCTTCGCTATAAAGACAAACCCAATTTCCAACTGTAGCATTTCGTCAAACAGGTCATCTGCATCTTAGCCATGGATGGTTTCTGCTACCTTCTTCATTACTATATATAACAAGAACCCATTTCTAGTATCTCTAGGTGCTTCATAGATTAAATGCCATCCTAATTCCCACATTATACAATAATAATTCGAGAATAGAATCAAAGCGCAACAACTATTTTCTGGGCCGGAAAATCATTTTAAAGAAAGGTTTTCCAAGTAATGGGATAGCTCTTAACAGCCACATTTCATACCAATACTAGAATTAATGCAAAATCAAAGGATGGGTTTACCTTAATTCCATTGCTGTCAACGTTGGACTTCTGGAGTCTTCGAATTCTTTCAAGAATATGAAGTTCTACGGCAATACACCGTCTAATTTTAGATGGACTAAATTTCAGAAAATTGGGTGGATTCTAGATGGATTTGGGTTGAATTTGAAATTTCGAATTGATGGCCAACCTTAGAGCATCCACAGTCTGTTTGCTATTTATCCACTTTATGCATTTTTTTAACAAACGAATCGCTGCAGTCATTTATTATTTATGCTTATCTTGACGATTTCGCAATATAAGAGCTGATATCACAAAATGTGTGTTTTTTTTTTTTTATTTGATAAAAGATGACGTCCGTCATCGTTCCATTAATAAGCTATAACGAAACACAGTAGTACAGCATAAATGAAAACAACATAGATAAACACGTGAGCAACAAGCATCACGCAACATCAAAAGTACTCGAGTCTACTCGAGTTCAAAAGAAAACAACCTAGAACAATAAGTCAAAAGAAAACAACGACAAAGGTTGCAGCTCGACTAACAACTCCAAAAGTCACTTTGCCGCCTCTTTCACTAAGCTCCTTCGTTGTTCTTGCTTTTGTTGACCACCTCCAAAACACCTTCTTCATAGCTTTGTTCCTGATCTACTATCCCTCGCTACTCCTGAATTTCATGGCCGCCTCCTTTGCACCTGCCCAATCATGGATTAAAACAAAGATTTTGTTCATAGAGAAAGATAATCTATACTGATAGTTGCGAAAAATGAAATCATTTCTTTCTAGCCAAAGACTCCACATAGTTGCAGCTACAGCTAAATGCCAAGCTTTAATGTCCCCTGATCTAATGTGTGAATCTCTAATGGTCACCCAGGTGTCAATGGTTGAGTTTGGCACTAGATTACATCCGAATCCCCTACAAATGATCTCCCAAATTAATCTAGCTTTATGGCATTGGAAAAGGATATGGTTAACGTCTTCGTCCACAGCTAAACACAACCCACAGGTAGCGTCAATATTCAGATTTCTCTTACGAAGTTTAACTTTCGATAGAATCGCGTTTTTGTGGGCTAGCCAGCAGAACACCCTCACTTTGAATGGGGCGACGACCCCCCAGATGATCGATTGGACGTTACATCTCATACCTCCGTCGTTGATCCAAGTGTACATGGAGGAAACCGTGAACTCTTTGGAGGCATCTCTATCCCACGTTCTTTCATCTTCTAAGCTGTTACCCGTCCCATCCTCTTGGAGAACCTGTCTGTTCAATGCTTCAAATTGTGCGATACTCTCTTCACTTAGATGTTGAGCCACGACGAACCTCAGCTTTCCATTTTTCCTAATGTCTGCCACCATTAGGTCTAGATTATTTGTTGCTTCTGCTGCCTTAGGAAATTGGGCGAGGAGACTTGTTTGGCTGCACCATCTGTCTTTCCAGAATCTTGTATTTCTCCCGTTTTCCACTTTACATCTAGTGTTAGCGAAGAAGATCTCTCCCTACTTAGCGATGCCTTTCCATAGGCGGGAGACTTTTGCTTTCGGGCTTCTCCCGCCAAAACGAAATTTTCTTCTCTTCCGACAAAGGTCGAAGGAGAACCTCCACCATCCTTTGCGATTATTCGTGATTTTCCACCACCATTTGGTTAGTAACGCCCTATTCATATCGTGGAGATTAGTAATTCCCAGGCCCCCAAATTCCTTCTTTTTACAGACTCTTCCCCACTGGACCAGGTGTAGCCCTCTATTACCCTCATCTGTGCCCTTCCATAAAAATCTTCGTCTTAACTTGTCTATGCTATTGATCACCCACTTTGGTAATTCGTAGATAGACATCAGGTATAATGGAATGGCACTTAGAACCGAGTTGAGCAAGATAATCCTTCCTCCGAGAGAGAGGAATCTACTCTGCCAACCTCCTAGTTTTTTCTTAATTTTGTCGATAAGGGAAATCCAATCCTCCTTCAATAGAGCTCCGGGCCTGATGGGAATGCCCAAATATTTAATTGGGAAAACGCTTAATCTACAGTCTAATATGCTCGTGATATCCTGAATTGGCAAGGTGAGATGTTCTGACATTGGGATAATACTGGACTTATTTGGATTCACCTTCAGTCCAGACCACCCTTGGAAGTAGACCAATGCCGCTTTGATAGCCACCACTTCCTCCGCGCTAGCGCGGCCGAAGAGGATAGTATCGTCTGCGTACTGTAATATCGACAATGGTTGTGTGATTCCTTTGATCTGTAATCCTTTGATGATATTGCTCTCCCGTGCTCTTGCTAACATCTCCGCCATACCGTCCGCCACAATTGCGAAAAGAAGGGATGATAGGGGATCCCCTTGACAAAGTCCCCTTTTGCACCTGATTTCCTTGCCTCGCCACCCGTTAACCTGAATGGTCGATTTGCCGCCTCTGATGCACTTATTCATCCATAATCGCCATTTTTGTCCAAAGCCTTTAAGCTGTAGGGCCTCTTCTGTACAGTCCCAGGATACTGAGTCATACGCCTTCTGGAAGTCAAGTTTGAGGAGAAATCCGTCCACCCTCTCTTTATTACCTCTGAAAACAATTTTGTGAGCAGATGCAATACTATCCATAATATCCCTACCCTTAATGAACCCGCTTTGTGATGGCGCTATGATATCGTTCAGGTGCGGAGCTAGTCTTTGAGCTAACACTTTCATGACGATTTTGAACGAGCCATTGAGCAAGCTAATTGGTCTGAGATCTTCGTGTGAAGTGACTTCACTCTTCTTAGGCACCAATACAATTGTAGTGTAGTTTAACCTGTCTAAATTTCCCTCTCCATCGAACAACGCTTGAAATATATTCATAAGGTCCTCTTTGATGATATTCCAGTAAAGTTTGTAGAAAAAAATCGGAAATCCGTCTGGTCCCGGGGCCTTGTCCTGGCCTAGCGACTTGATTGCGTTGAAGACCTCTTCTTCCGTGAATCTTGATTCAATCCCCTCGCTGCCATCTATTCTGGAGGAACTCCACATGTCTGGTGCGAGCGCGCATCTCGTGCTTGGGGCCTCACCCAAGAGGGCGTAGAAATGCCTGTCTAGATGGTCTTTGATAACATCTTCGTTTTCGGTCCAGGTCCCGTTCACCGTAATACCCGTGATATGATTCAGTCTTTTTCTGCCATTAGCCATCTTGTGAAAATATTTTGTGTTTGCGTCCCCTTCTCTAAGCCATTGTACCCTCGATCTCTGTTGCCAATACAGCTCTTCCATCCTGCCGATCTGCTGGATCTCCGATCTGTTGTTTGCAAGCTCGTCTTTCTCGACCTCTAGTAATTCCCGATCCTCCTGAGCAATTTCGAGCGCATCTATTCTATTCGCCAGTAACTTTCTTCTCATGTTGATGTCCTGTATCTTGCCTTTTGACCACTCTCTTAATCTTCTTCGGAGACGCCTCATCTTCTCTACCCAGACGCCTACTGCTGACGATTGTGTAGTGCTTTCCTCCCAAGCATCCTTGATGATTTGGCGAGTGTCTTCGTTTATAGTCCAAGCTTTCTCGAATTTGAAACCGAAGTGGTGCTTCTTCCCCTTTAGTCCGCAATCAATAACTAAAGGAAGGTGGTCGGAAGTATATCTTAGCGCCGTTTTCACCTTGGCAAGCGGATGTGCTTCCTCCCACTCGTTAGACACTAGCACGCGGTCTAACTTTGCCAGTGTTGGGTTGCGCTGCATGTTCGACCATGTGAATTTCCTGTCTGTCATCTCTAATTCCAGCAACTCCAAGTCATCTATGGTTTCGTTGAAAGACTCCTGATCTGATCTGCAGTGGCCTCTACCTCTATGCTCGTTCTGGAATCTAGTGATGTTGAAATCTCCTCCTATCATCCACGGATCTACCCATTTGTTTCTAATGAATCTTAGTTCCGTCCACAGCTCCCTACGACGCCTACTGTCGTAAGGACCGTAGAGACTTGAAATAGTATGGATCCAACCGTCGCTTCTACGCTTAATTCTGATCGAAACAGAGAATTGACCGATAAAATCGTCCAAAATCTCAAATAACGTTGCATTCGCCCCCAATGCAATGCCGCCTGAATACCCTCTCGCTGGTTTAAATTTCCAATGGAAATCCGCCATACCTCCAAGGGAAGAAAATTCTTCTTCCGTAGGGGACTCAATTCTAGTTTCTTGGAGTCCATAGATGTCGGGACGGATTTTGTTAAGGGTGACACCTAATGCTCTTTTCTTTGTTTTTTGACGCATACCTCTAACGTTCCAGAATGTGTATATCATTAAAAGGAAATTAATGCATCTAGAATCTCCCCCCCCCCCCCCCCCCCCCCCACACACCCGACACTAATAGCCCGGGGTTAAATGCTCGCTAAGTTGGTTTCCTCTCTAATAAAGGCTATGTTAACTAATTGTTCTTCCTTAGAGGAACCCAAAGCTAATCCATACAAGGTAGCGAAATAAATAAGCGACTCATCAGTTAAGGAATTAAGAATAGAGCAATTCACATTAGATGTACCTGCTCCCGACGTATCAGCCATCTTTAGAGCTTGATCCTTGTTAGGCCACTCGGCTATCTTATCCATCTGGCTGTCAATAGTAACCACCTGTCTTTTGCCTTTCCTTTGATATTCTGTTATCTTTCTGGTAGATGTGCTTCCCACACTGCCTCTCACCTCCCTTTCTTCACCATAAGTCTCTGTAACGGAGATAAGATTGTCCTCTCGAATCCTGTCTAAAGCTCCAATGATCCCGTCTCCCAACTCATGTTCAGAACCCAACAATAAGGAGTGCCGAACTATGTTCTTTAGCTGTTGGGTTTCAATCTGAAGTGGACTGATGCTAGACTGAATTATAACAGGGGCGTCATTCAACTTAGAATACCCTTCCGGCCTAATGTGCGTAGTCTCAATCTGCTTCTGCTTTGGGTCTGGATCAGATCGGTTTTTGGACTGGATCAAGCTTGACATTGCTGCCTTAATTGTTTGTTCGATTTCGTCTTGAGAGAATTTTAACCATTCTTCATTCAACAAGCCCAATCCCTTGATGTGGCCCAGCCCAATTCCAATGGCCTGTTTCAAAATACCCAACTTCTTATCGATTTTCGAGCTCTGACCCTTGCCACTGTCACCTGTCACTTCGCCGAATGGTGCCTTGTCGCCGCATCCCATCATTTCTTCAGCAGTGGACCCATCAAATCTACTCAGAAGAGTCCCATCGACAGCTAACGACTGCTTTGGGGCCCACTTCCAGCTGTTCGCCATCGATTTAGAGAGAGTAGGAGAGTTGAGCGGTTTGGATTGAGCGGCATGACTAGTTTGAATTTGGCGCTCACGTGAATCAAATGCACGCTGGTCCACCTGATGAGATGAACGGATCAGATTGAGTCTTCTCTCATCCAACGGCTGATCGTTGTCTTCTTCCTCCAGCTTTGAATCTCCACCATCGGTTTTCCCCTTGACAGAATTCGAAAGATCTCTGAAGAAAACATTTTTCTGGGTCTCGACTATCACCTTAACTTCGTATTATCGAACTCTGTGATGATCTTGGATGGGATTATGGCCTTGTTAGCAATGCCGACTTTTATTCGCGCGAATTTCCTAGCCGAGAGGGTTAGTGTCTGCCTGTCTATATCGATCAGCATCCCAAATGGACGAATCACATTTTGAAACCCGGAGCGGACCCAGCAGTGAAAGGGGAGGTTGTAGAGGCGGATCCACACCGGTGGGAAGGATTCCGCTTTCATCGCACCATAGTCCCTTGACCACCATTTGAACGTCACGAAGAATTCTAGTCCTTGGGAATCCTTCCCCTCCAATCCCTTGACTCTGATGGTCTCTTTGGCAATCGCAGTGTCGCTGCAGTGTGCATAAAAAGTGTCTACCGCGATGTCTTGGATAACCCATATTGGAGCTGGGGAGGTGACGAGAGCTGCTTGAAGTAGTTCAGAAATGTCGTTGGCTGTAGGGACGCCGGTTTGAGCTTTGATCAAAATGCCTCCGTTGAATCGTCTTTCGAACTCTGCACTTAGTGGCGTTGGAGTAATGGTAGCTTGAACGACGTGACGATCACCAGCGACGCTCTCTTGAGTCTTGCTTCCCTCCGACATCGTTGCGGGCCCCATCTTCGAAGCTTTCGAATTGGAGGGTGCGACTTTCGGACGCTTTGGACATGACGAGGAGATATGCCCTGAGTTCCGACAGTAATAGCAAAACCAATCAAAATTGCATTTACTAATGGAGTGACCTGGTTGAGCGCACTTATGGCAATTTTGACGGCCATCGATCCTGGAGTTTTCCGATGAGCTGTGGATCTTTAACGCCTTTCTCGTTTTTCGTGGCCTAACCAAGACCCATTCGCCGGCATCATCTTCCATAGTTGGTCGAAGCTCTTGGACTGGGGAGTGGGAACGCTGACGCACTCTGAGCTCGTCGACGGCAACAGACTTGCCCCTGGTTACTTCGGCATAAGATCGATGCCTCTTGTTGATGCCCTCTGCGACTGGAAGCTGTATTTCGTCTTTGTTGGTGTGCCTAGAAATCTTCTGGCCATCTTCCCTATCTTCATCATCACGTCGCGGATCCTGGCGCTTTACCCTGGCGTGGAGCTCGTCTTCCCTTTCTCTCTTCTTGCGATAGTCTTCTTCCCTGCTTCTATCTCTCCTGGCTCTGGGAGATGGAGATCTGCGAGAGTCACGTCTCGAGCTCTGCCGCCACCTTCGCTCCCCATCGAGCTTGGCCAGACGATGCTCCTTTTCGTCATCTCTGTAACGCTTGTTCATGGGGGGGGGGGGGGGGGGGGGTGAAGAGTAGTCGCGTTTGTTGGAGGATTGGTGGTTGGAGGAATGGAGTCTATGGGTGGGTTGGTGGTTGGGAGCTCTCATCTTTTTTAACAAAATGTGTTAATCACCCTAGGGGGTGAATAGGATGATTGTACGGAATTAAAAAATTAAAGAAAAAAATTAAAACTAAGTTGCAAAAATAAATGAGAAGAGATAAGAGATGCAAATACAGATACCACAAGTGACATGGTGATATAATGTGGATCGTGTAACACCTTGTAGTTTTCAAAAAGTGTATAAAAATATATATATGAAAAATATATGTTGAAAAAAGTATGTTGGCTGTTTGGTTATAGAGAATGACATGGTTTGTAATAAACTTGAAAATGAATAGTATTAAAGGTGGGGGGTCCCACTTTCAGCAACAGCAAGCTTTAGCCTCTATTGGCTTCGTCAACCTATGGATGATGTGGCGGGTCACGTGGGTTCTCTGTGTACTCTCGGATGAGAGAGAGAATTGGGAGAGGTAAGTGATATAATCTCACACCAGGAGTAAATATGAATTAAATAATATATAAATACTATTGCCTATGATTAATATTGGATCCTGTAGGCAAGGCAAGAAACACTAGAGAGGGGGTGAATAGTGTTGTATCAAAAATATTGCGAAATTGAAAATTATTTTCTATCCAGTCGACTTGGAAAGAGAAACCAGTCGACTGGGGCGACAGTTAAGAGGAGTATTTTAGACTAGTCTGATAAGTTGACTTAAATAAGAGAGACAGTCGACTCGCCAGAAGAGTTTTTAAAACGTTTGTTATAACAGTCTGATCAGTCGACTTAGAATGGAGATCCAGTTGACTTACCACAAAGATTTTGAGTAAACTAAAATGCATGTAATGAAAAAGTTCAAAGAGACACAACCACAGAGATACCAATCACAGAGTACACACGATATATCCTGGTTCGGTCCTCCCGACCTACATCCATTCCCGAAACAACCCACTTGAGATTTTCCACTATTTTTGAAAATGTACATGAATACCCTACGACGTTAGACAACAACCTTGTCCAACCCGTAATCCTCTCTCACCACTAGAGAGAGCAACCCACTCTTCCACCAAGAGTGAAAACCTGACTCTATACCCTAGAGCCCTACTCTCCAACCGAGACGACCACTCTCACAACCAAGAGTGAAAAGAACAACAACAAAATATTTACAATCAACATATAGCCTTGTTGTGAATGTGATTTTGTGCGTGGCTATTAGGTCAACTTCCGAAATCAGTCTACAACGTAATCACTGTTATGCTAGACTAATTTCAGAGAACCAAGACTTAGAAAGTGAATGCTTTTAGAATGCTTTTTCTTGTCAAAACCAAAAGCTTGAGAACCTGAGAAACAAAATACTTGGAAAAAGTTGTTTAACCTTTTTCAAATGATCTCTGTACTCTTTTTATAGAGTTAGAGACGTTTGATCGTTAGAAGGTTGAGTCCCAACTACCATACAACGACAGTAAAGATTTGATTTTGAAAAACAAGTTTAAAAACAGAAAACTGTCGAAACGGCTTGAACAGTCTACTGGGTTGCCATAATGAGTCGACTGGTCAGAGTTTGAATGAGTTCAGACAGTTTCGTACTAGACAGTCGACTGGTGTCAAATAGCGGTCGACTGGTACTTAACAGCTGAGCTTATTCAAGCTTGTTTAGATCTTTTTAAGTTTGTAAAACACTCGGTTATTTAAAGATATGTGTGAGTGTGTGTGACAAGGCTATTACAGCATTCTAAGACTCAAAAAAATAGAAGAGTTACAGCTGTTACAAGACACTTAATACAACACATTTATGCATAGGTCTTGTCTTGAGTCTTGAGTCTCGAGTCTTGAGTCTTGAGATGGAGCTTTAGCCTTTGTTTTTATCTTTGAAGCTAGAAACCTTGTAGCTTTCTTGATCAGTTAGCTTTGAGAGCTTTGCTTGTAGCTTTGCTTGATCTACTTGTTTTGAGAGCTTGTTTAAACATTTTGCCTTTGTGTACATCCTGTAATATCTAAGAAGTAACATAACAACTTTCCATTGTGTTGTAATCATCAAAATCAAGAATCAACATTCTCCCCCTTTTTGATGATGACAACACAATAGCTTACAATAATGGAAATAAATATTACAAATGCTCACATGCTCCCCTATCAAATGTACAACATGCATAGGTGTGAAAATATGCACAAAACATTCACAAAGACATACACAAGATATGCATCACAAAATAAAACAAGCTATATGTCTCCCCCTTTGTCATCAACAAAAAAAATGGAGTAAAAAAAATAAACCCCAAAAAATACATAGCAAAATGACATTTATATAAAAAGAGAATAGTCTTAGTTCAAACGGTTACATAATAGATAGAAAATGGAACAATAAGTAGGAAATACATAGAAAAAAAATATAAAATTATTAGCTCATCAATCTTCATCGTCTTCATCTTGGCCACCATGAGAGGAAGGAGGAAACTAAGTGGTGAATAGGTGGGTAAGATGAGAAATACTTGCTTCAAGAGCATCTTGATGATCCATGAGAGCGTCTTGACAATCCATAATATAATTAACAGAAGTATAAAGACTTCTTAGATCATCAAAATCAGCACGAGGACGAGAGAAACTAGAAGCAGAAGACCGACGAGCTGAAGTGGCTAAGGGGATAGGAGGTACATTCCTAGAAGGAGACCTAGGTGGAGAATTTAGCAACTTCATACGTGCTAAACTAGCACGATCAAATGAATCAAAGTGTTTTACAACATCCGCCTCAGATTCGAGATCAACATCATGAGCATAGAAGACATGAGTGAGTAAAGCACCAAAGAGAAGAAATGAAGTATGAGCCTTAGCAAGACGTTTAAAGATGACTTGACCCCAATTTATTTTAATATTGTCGAATATTGCATAAACAGCTTGTTGCAACTCAAATGAATACTGATCATAACTCCAAGTTTTGGGAATAATATTATATGACAGTATGCGTGCAACTAGCTTAGCAATAGGAGTGATAGATCGATTGGTCATAGGATTACCATGATTTGGCAAATAAATTTTAGAAAAAACAGAGTCATTATTCATATCAACATCTCCTATGTCACACCCTTCATCAGACATACTCAGAATAAGACTTCGTCTTGCAGGGGAGATTCTCATATGTTTATCTTTGACAGACGATAAGATAAAAATCTCATTACCATCCTCCGAACTAGTAATCTTCATATTTGTATAAAACAAATATATTAGGTGAGGATAATAAGAAGGTTGATTGACAAGAGACAATAGATCAAATGACCCACATTGCTCAAACAATGGGGCTAGAGGGAACCTATCTAAATCCGGAAAATTCACAAATCTACCCGGAAAAATGATAATGGAACAAATAATGTACCATTTATCAAAGAGATCTGGTTTTCTCAAATATTGAAGATAGTTTCTAGATCCTTGTCCTTCTTCTACATTAGATGAATGAGATCTTTTGGGGGCCATAACAAAAATAGATCCTAAAAATCAAGAGAGGGAAAGAGTTCTAAGAAAATATACCGACAAGGAGATTGCAAAGAGAAGTAAAGAACTTCAAGAGATTTTCTGAGAATCACTGAAATTTTGAAAGAGATCTTCAATTTGGGGTTTCAAAATCCTTGAAATCGCCAAGCAGCAGCAGCAGCCGACTTGAGAGCTCGGTAGAGAGAAAGTTAGGGTAAAAGTGAAAGAATGAGAGTAAAGAGTTAGGGTTTTTACTTTGAATGGATGACTGAGATGAAGGTTAGGGAGTTTCAAAGGCTCAGATCGGTCAAAGAGTAGCAGTAAAGTGAAAAGAATCGCCTCAAAAGATGTGCCAAAATTCGAATTTGAAGAAAACTGATTCGCAACAGTTGACTGGTATTAAGGGGTAGTCGACTTAGTCGATAGCTAAATAAATAAACGAACATAGCATTAATACAACTGGTCAGTCGACTGGGTACTCTACACAGTCGACTGTCCAGAACATAAAACTTAGACAAAAACATAGAAAAATAAAGATACTTGGCAGTCCACTGAAAAGTACTTGTAAGTCGACTTATCAGAAGAAAAAAATTCAAGAAACATCATGAAAACTACAAATCCCTAGTTCTCTCCTTAAGGTGATAAATTTGTCTTCCTTAAGAGGTTTGGTAAAAATGTCAGCTACCTGTTTATCAGTAGAAATAAAGTGTAAAGAAATATCTCCCTTTAAAATATGATCACGTAAAACATGATGTCGAATATCAATATGTTTCGTATGTGATTGTTGAACCGGATTTTTAGATAAGTTAATGGCACTGGTATTATCCCACATTATTGATAGTTTTTCAAATGAAATACCATAGTCTAATAGGGTTTGTTTCATCCACAAGATTTGGGCACAAGCCAAACTTGCAGCGATATATTCAGCTTCTGTAGTAGATAGGGATACCGAATTTTGCTTCTTACTGCACCAAGAGACTAGTGAATGTCCCAAAAAGTCACATGTCCCACTAGTGCTCTTGCGGTCAGTTTTACTACCGGCAAAATCCGCATCACTATATGACAAAAGTTGAAAGTTATCTGTGCATGGATAAAATAGACCATATTCAGACGTGCCATTAAGGTATCTTAAAATACATTTCACAGCTTTTAAGTGAGACTCTTTAGGACTCGACTGATATCTAGCATACAAACATACACTAAATATAATGTCCGGTCTACTAGCAGTTATATGTAAGAGTGAGCCAATCATACCTCGATAGAGTTTTTGATCGACACTCTTACCTAATTCATCTTTGTCAAGGGTAGTGGTAATAGCCATAGGTGTGGTCTTACTACTTGTGTCATTCATGTTAAACCGTTTGAGTAATTCCTTAGCATATTTTCCTTGATTATCAAATATGCCATTATGTGACTGCTTAATTTGTAGTCCAAGGAAATAATTGAGTTCACCCATGTGACTTACTCAAACTCGTTTTTCATGGTGTTAGCAAACTCTTGACATAGATTACTATTAGTAGAGCCAAAAATTATATCATCTACATATATTTGTATGATCAGGATATCTGTGTCTATTCTCCTAATAAACAGGGTAGCGTCTACTTTACCTATTTCAAAACCCGTTTCAAAAAGAAAAGTCTTCAATCGATCATACCAAGAACGTGGTGCTTGTTTAAGACTGTATAAAGCATTTTTCAATTTAAAAACATGTTTTGGGAATTGTTCATGTTCAAAACCAGGTGGTTGCTTAACATAAATATCTTCCTTTTTAAAACCATTAAGGAAAGCACTTTTCACGTCCATTTGAAAGAGTGTAAAATTCATTAAACATGCAAAAGATAATAAGATACAGATAGATTCTAATCTAGCAACAGGAGCATATGTTTCATCAAAGTCTATGCCTTCTTCTTGATTATACCCTTGAGCAACTAGTCTAGCTTTGTTCCTAACAACTTGTCCTGGTTCATCTAACTTATTCTTGAATACCCATTTGATACCAATTATAGTATGATTAGGAGGTCGTGGAACTAAATCCTATACATCATTCCTTATGAATTGATTTAACTCATCTTGCATGGCATTCATCCAAAATTTATTCTCACATGCTTCTTGTATATTCTTTGACTTAAAATCCGACAAGAAGGCTGTGTGAGATATCATGTTAACATGTGATCTCGTCTGAATACCATGTGAAATGTTACCAATTATTAAGTCATGAGGATGATCTCTAACTTCAACAAAAGACTTTGGTAAAGTTGGAAACATCACAACAGGATCAGTCGACTTGACCAGTCCATCAATCGATTGATTTACAGCAGTCGACTTGACTTCCTTATCGGTCGACTTATCCGCAAGGCTAGTTTGCTCTAAAGATATAATTACTTTATTTAAAGGTGATGGATCAGTTTCATCATCTTCAATTAAAGTCGATGAAGATATAGATTCATCAAATGCAACATGCATGGATTCTTCAATAGTCATTGTTGACTTGTTGAAGATTCTATATGCCTTACTCCTATTTGAGTATCCTACAAAGATACCATCATTAGATCTAGGATCAAACTTATCTAAATTATTCTTAGTGTTCAGAATAAAACACTTACATCCAAATATTTTAAAGTAAGAAACCTTAGGAATTCTATCAAAAAATAGCTCATAACATGTTTTCTTTAGCTTAGGCCTAATTAAAATTCTATTTAAAATATAACAAGCTGTAGAAACGGCTGCAGCCCAAAAATACTTAGGTAAATTGCTTTCAACAAGTATGGTACGTGCACATTCTTGTAAAGTCCTATTCTTCCTTTCAACCACTCCATTTTGTGGTGAAGCTCTAGGAAATGCAAACGAATGAGTTATACCATTGTTGTTGCAATATCCTGCAAACGTTTCATTTTCAAATTCTCCACCATGATCACTTCTAATAGTGACTATGGTTAGAGACTTTTGATTTTGAATTCGTTTACAAAAATTAGCAAATTCTTCAAAAGCATCATTCTTATGTTTTAAAAAGAAAGCCCAAGTGAATCGTGAAAAATCATCTACTAAAACAAATACATACCTACTTTTATTTAAAGAAGCAACTCTAGTAGAGCCAAATAAATCCATGTGGATTAATTCGAACGGCCTACTAGTAGAAATTACTTCTTTTGTTTTAAAAGTAGATTTAATTTTTTTACCTAGTTGACATGCATCACATAACTTATCCTTTTTAAAGGATCGTCTTGGTAGCCCTTTAACTAGGTTGTACTTAGACAATTTAAAGATATTTTTCATATTTATATGACCAAAACGTCTATGCCATAGCAAAGAATCATTATTAGAAGCTACTAAGCAAAAATCATTCGAAAACTCATATGCTTTTAAACAAAATTCATAAATGTTATTTTTCCTAAAACCTTGAAAAATTATATTTTACATGGTAGAATCATAAATTAAACACGCATCTTTTTCAAACATGATTTTATAACCCTTATCACATAGTTGGCTAATACTTAATAGGTTATGCTCAAGTCCACTAACTAATAAGACATCTTCTATAGAGGGGTTAGTGTGCTTACCGACCATACCAATTCCTATGACCTTTCCTTTGTGTTGTCACCAAATGTGACTGTTCCTCCATTAATGTCTTGTATGGAAGATAGGTAGTTGGCATGACCAGTCATGTGCTTCGAGCATCCGCTGTTAAGTATCCAACGATCTCTCTTAGGTACCTATAAAATATTCAATGTGAATATGGTACCCTTTTCATTGGGTCCAAAACAGATTAGTTTGTGGGAAACCAAACCCATGAAGAGTTTGATTTTCCACCATAAGCAGAAATATAATTAGCAGAATTACATACAGTAAGCATATATAAATTAATATAAGCAATTCTATCTTTCGAACTCAGGTTGACTGGAACCCATACATATTTGCTCTGTCCAGTCAACTTTACAACACCTTTCAGTTGACTTTTACTGTTATTCAATCGACTAGAAGGTAATATAAGTTGACTTATATGAGGTATTTGTCTCGTTGAATGAGACTCAGTACCTCTGGACAAGCGACTGATATGTGGATTCAGTCGACTGATCTGAACTGCAGATTTATCTTCTTCATGAAAAGTTACAGTTTTAGGTTTTTCAAAAAACTCATAAAGTTTATTTTTAACACTAGAAATAGATATAGATTTGTTTACACTAATGTTCTTAGAAGAATGAGATTTTTCAAGGGACTTTTTAAAACCAAGTCCAAACATTTGATTAGATTGTATTTGATTTTGAAGAACATCATTTAAATTCTCTTTTCCTTTATTAAATTTAGATACGTTCTTGGATATCTCTTCATAATTTTTCTTTAGAGACTCAAGATTCATATCTAAACAAGAAAGACGAGAATTTAAGGATTTTACTTCTTTATCAAGGTTAAGATTTTCTTGAGAAAGTGTTTGATTGATTTTCTCTAAGTTCTTAACTCTAATCTTTTATTTTTTAAGTTCTTGAAGAATCTCGTTGAAAGCATCAAGTAAATCATTATAATCATAGTCATTACTTACTTGATTTTGAGATGCCATAAAATACATGTTTGCAACATCGTTTGTTTCATTAATTTTTTCTTCCGACGAAGAATCGCTATCATCCCAAGTTGCTTGCTATGCCTTTTTGTTCTTCATGAACTTGTTCTTTGTGTACTTGTCCTTCTTGAAGTTGGACGCCTTTTCCTTAGATTTTGCGTTCTCTAGTGGGCAATCCTTCTTCATATGGCATGTATTGTTACACCTGAAACAAGTTGGAAGTTCATTAGATTCCTCAGATTTTGAATTAAACTTACCTTTTCTTAGGAACTTTTTGAACTTTCTCGTGAACATGGCAATATCTTCCTCATCTTCTTCTTCATCCTCAGAGTCCGACATGGCTTTGAATGCTAATGTCTTCTTCTTTAATTGTTATGGTTCGACATCCTTCTTGCGCTCTTCAAGTTGTACCTCATAAGCCATAAGATTTCCCACAAGATTCTCAAGAGAAAGTTGTGTTAAATCATTAGCCTCTTCTATGGCAGTGGTCTTCTTCTCCCATTTGGGGGTTAGTGCACGAAGTACCTTCCTCACCAACTCGGCTTGAGTATACATATTTCCAAGTGCCACAAGTGAATTAGTAATGTCCGTGAATCTTGTAATCATCTCAGACACATTCTCATTCTCCTTCATGCGGAACAATTTAAACCTGTGAACAAGAACAAATATTTTAGATTCTTTTACCTCATGAGTTACCTCGAGTGTGTGCCAAATTTGATGTGCAGTTGTTGCATTGGACACATGGTTGAACTCCTCCTTTGTAAGGGCACAAAACATCGCATTCATCACCTTTGCATTGTTCATTGTTTGGTTCTTCATTTTATCGTTCCATTGTGCATATGGAATAGTGGGAGCTGTGTACTCGGTCTCTGTCATGTTCCATATTTCATAGTTGATGGACTAAAGATAGATCTTCATTCTATACTTCCAATAGTTGTAATTGGTTCCATCGAAGAGGGGTGGCATTTGTGTAGATTGGTCTTCATGGTATTGATTAGTATCAGAAGTAATTGCCATTGCACTCAACCAGGCTCTGATACCAAGTGTTGGATCATGTAGGCAAGGCAGGAAACACTAGGAGGGGGGTTGAATAGTGTTGTATCAAAAAAAATTGCGGAATTGAAAATTATCTTCTGTCCAGTCGACTTGGAAAGAGAAACCAGTCGACTGGGGCGACAGTTAAGAGGAGTATTTTAGACTAGTCTGATAAGTTTACTTAAATAAGAAAGAGTCGACTCGCCAGAAGAGTTTTTAAAACGTTTGTCATAATAGTCTGATCAGTCGACTTAGAATGGAGATCCAGTTGACTTACCACAAAGATTTTGAGTAAACTAAAATGAAAGTAATGAAAAAGTTCAAAGAGATACCAATCACAGAGTACACACAATGTATCCGGGTTCGGTCCTCCCAACCTACATCCAGTCCCCAAGTAACCCACTTGAGATTTTCCACCATTCTTGAAAATGTACAAGAATATCCTACGGCGTTAGACAACAACCTTGTCCAACCCGTAGTCCTCTCTCACCACTAGAGAGAGCAATCCAATCTTCCACCAAGAGTGAAAACCTTACTCTACACCCTAGAGCCCTACTCTCCGACCGAGAGGACCACTCTCACAACCGAGAGTGAAAAGAACAACAACAAAATATTTACAATCAACCTATAGCCTTGTTGTGAATGTGATTTTTTGCATGGCTATTAGGTCAACTTCCAAAATCAGTCTAAAACGAAATCACTGTTATGCTAGACTGATGTCAGAGAACCAAGACTCAGAAAGTGAATGCTTGTAGAATGCTTTTTCTTGTCAAAAACAAAAGCTTGAGAACTTGAGAAACAAAATGCTTGGAAAAAGTTGTTTAACCTTTGTCAAATGATCTCTGTACTCTTTTTATAGAGTTAGAGACGTTTGACCATTGGAAGGTTGAGTCCCAACTGCCATATAACGGCAGTAAAGATTTGATTTTGAAAAACAAGTTTAAAAACAAAAAACTGTCGAAACTGCTTGAACAGTCGACTGGGTTGCCATAATGAGTCGACTGGTCAGAGTTTGAATGAGTTCAGATAGTTTTGTACTAGACAGTCGACTGGTGCCAAATAGCGGTCGACTGGTACTTAACAGCTGAGCTTATTCAAGCTTGTTTCGATCTTTTTAAGTTTGCAAAACACTCGGTTATTTAAAGATATGTGTGAGTGTGTGTGACAAGGCTATTACAGCATTCTAAGACTCAAAAAATAGAAGAGTTACAACTGTTACAAGACACTTAATACAACACATTTAAGTATAGGTCTTATCTTGAGTCTTGAGTCTTGAGTCTTGAGATGGAGCTTTAGCCTTTGTTTTTATCTTTGAAGCTGGCAACCTTGTAGCTTTCTTGATCAGTTAGCATTGAGAGCTTTGTTTGTAGTTTTGCTTGATCAACTTTCTTTGAGAGCTTGTTTGAACATTTTGCCTTTGGGTACATCCTGTAATATCTAAGAAGTAACACAAAAATTTTGCATTGTGTTGTAATAATCAAAATCAAGAATCAACAATCAAGAGTCACCAATCCGGTTAACCACCTTTTGAGGGGCAGCCTGTGGTGGGCAGTTGTACTACATAGTATCTAATTTGTCTTCTAAATTGTATAAATTGTCCGAGCTCGGGGCAGGGGCATTACAAATGGTATCAGTGTTCGACTTTCGACACCGAGTGTAGGGCATGTAGACCCAGTCGGGCGGTGGATTCCGGGACTGTGGTGTCTCAATTAAAATTCGGGATTATGATTGATCGGTCTGTAGATTCCGGGATCATGATTAATCGGGCGGATAGGAGAGCAGCTCATTAAATCCGGGACAATGATTGATCGGGCGGTGGATTTCAGGATCATGATTAGTCGGGCGGATAGGAGTGCCCCGGTGTGTAACACCCCATGTGTACACAGGATGGGGTTTAGTCCCATATCGGATTTCAACAAGAATAAAATAATATATAAATATAATTGCATATGATCAAGAGTCACCAATTCGGTTAAATAATTTGTCCTCTAAATTGTATAAATTGTTCGAGCTCGGGGTAGGGGCATTACAAATGGTATCAGAGCCGACTTTCGACACCGAGTGTGGGTAAGAGTGGGTGAGATGTATGCCTGAGATGGAGCTAGCAGATGTGCAGGTATGCCTAAGAGGGAGCGAGATTGTGGCCTGAAATAATGGACAACCCGCAGAATCAGTGGTACGGTGCAGCTAGCAGAATCAGGGTGCTTCACTCCACATCGGCTATAAAGGAGATCCTGCACTAGATTGTGCATGCCCCGTGCTCAGCGAGGACGCTGATTTCTGAAGGGGGGTGTGTGTAACACCCCATAGTTTTCAAAAAGTGTATAAAAATATATATATGAAAAATATATGTTGAAAAAAGTATGTTGGCTGTTTGGTTATAGAGAATGGCATGGTTTGTAATAAACTTGAAAATGAATAGTATTAAAAGTGGGGGGTCCCACGGTTCAGCAACAGCAAGCTTTGGCCTCTGTGGACTTCGTCAACCTATGAATGATGTGGCAGATCACGTGGGTGCTCTGTGTACTCTCTGATGAGAGAGGGAATGGGGAGAGTTAAGTGATATAATCCCACATCGGGAGTAAATATGAATTAAATAATATATAAATACTATTGCCTATGATCAAGAGTCACCAATCCGGTTAACCGCCTTTTGAGAGGCAGCCTGTGGTGGGCAGTTGTACTGCATAGTATGCTATTTGTCTTCTAAATTGTATAAATTGTCCGAGCTCGGGGCAGAGGCATTACAGTTCGACCCCCAGGTCTACATCCACACTACCTACTTGTAGCAATTCTCCGCCACAAGCGTTCCACTATACTCAAACCCTTGTACAGTGATTCTCGGATTCAGGTCAAGAGACCTATTACACCCACAGGACTTCTAACACAAGTCCCGTCAATCTCACCGAAGTGGAATAAAAGAAAAGAACTCAAGATCCTGAATGATCCTGATTGAAGAATACAAATAGTTATCACACACACTTGGATTGATTGTTGAAAGATTAGTTCAAAAGATTTTTTTCGGAAGTAATAGGTGAAGAATACATAGTGGGTTCGTCCAAATATATAGACTGTGAAGTGCACCGATAAAAAATAAAAACGATACATTCCAAAAATGTGAACAGCGCAAAGTTCGGTCGACCGCAATTTCGGTGCAGTTGACTGTTCATCTCTTTGACGTAAATTCGAGAGATGAAGGGTCGACTGCTTCTTACGTAACTGTGAAGTGCAGTCGACTGCGATGCCGTCGACCATCATGAGGTGCGGTCGACCGTTATTGCGTTGTTCATAACGAATCCACTTTATATTCTTACAAAAAACTAATCGATTAAATACAGATAAAATCTCACAAATATAGAATGATAGCAACTGGTCTTGATAGCTTTCTTGGACACTAATCAATCATGTGCTCTTTTTGAATATCTTATTCTTTAGCTTGATTTTGCAATTTTTCTTTATTACTTTCCTTTGAATATTCTTGAATTTTTCTTGGATCTCTTATTGATATTATTTAATCCTGAAAATTTGAACAACTCAATTTAAACCTATTAGTATTTATAGACACGTTTTTGTTGGATCATGTAGGCAAGGCAAGAAACACTAGAGGGGGGGAGGGGGTGAATAGTGTTTTAGAAAATATAAAATGCGGAATTAAAATTTTCTTCTGATCAGTCGACTTGAATAGATAAACCAGTCGACTGAAGTGACAATTAAGAAGAGTATTTTTAAAGCGAGTATGAGGAGTCGACTTATAGATGAGCCAGTCGACTTATCACACAAGTTTTCAGAGAGAGTAGTACGAGTCTGACCAGTCGACTTACAAAAGTACACAGTCGACTGTCCAGACAAGTTTCACAGAAAAACTATAAAGTAAGAAAATGAAATGCAAGTTCAAAGAGATACAACCACAGAGTGCACACGATATATCCTGGTTCGGTCCTCCCGACCTACATCCAGTCCCCAAGCAACCCACTTGAGATTTTTCACTATTCTTGAAATAATTACAAGAACACCCTACGGCGTTAGACAACAACCTTGTCCAACAAGTAGTCCTTTCTCACAATTAGAGAAAGCAACCCACTCTTCCACCAAGAGTGACAAACCTGACTCTACACCCTAGAGCCATACTCTCCAACCAAGAGGAAACCACTCTCACAACCCAAGAGTGAACAACAACAACAAAAGAGTTACAATCAACCTATAGCCTTGTTTTGTGATTGTGATTTTTGTATAGTGGCTAATAGGACACTTCTGAGATCAGTCCAAAACAAAATCAATGTTATATTGGACTGAAATTCAGAGAACCAAAGACTTAGAGAATTTGAAAGCTTTTGAAATTCTTATTTCTCTTTTTGAAAACTAAATACTTGAAAGCTTGTAAAGTTGTTAACCTTTTCACAGTGAATTCTATTCTCTATTTATAGAGTTAGAAACACTAGATGTTGGGAAACAGTTGTTCCAACTGTCAACCAACGGAATTAAAGATTTGATTTTGAAAAATGAGTTTTAAAAACAGAAAACTGCCAAAACAACTTGAACAGTCGACTGGGTTGCAATAATGAGTCGACTGGTCAGAGTTTGAAAAAGTTCAGACAGTTTCGTACTGGTACAGTCGACTGGTTCTATAGGAGAGTCGACTGATACTTAACAACTGATCTAATTCAAACTGTTTTGATCTTTAATCTTTTGAAAAATGCTCATTTACAAAAAATGTATGAGTGTGTATGTGTGTGACAAGGCTGTTACATCAATCTAAGACTCAAATAAGAAAAATTACAATTGTTTTACAAGACATTTAATATAACACATTGGAGCATAGGTCTTGTCTTGAGTCTTGACTTGAGTTTTGAGTTGGAGCTTTAGCCTTTGTCTTTGACAATGAAGCTTGCTGAATCAATCTTAAGAGCTTTGATCAATTTGCTGTGAGAGCTTTGATTGAACATTTTGTCAACCTGCAATGTATAAGATGTAGCATAACAAATTTGCATTGTGTTGTAATCATCAAAATCAAGAATCAACAGTTTTGTGCACACCAAACTAAGATTCAACAATCTCCCCCTTTTGGTGTGAACAAAACATGCATTTGAATGTTGAAAGTAAAAATAAAATAATAAGACATATAAATACTCCCCCTGAATTTAGTACTTTCTGTAACATAGATTTTCATAGATAACGATCAAGAGAGATTTGTAAATACTCCCCTTTAATTCAATACTTCTTGTTATACATAATATTTTCATAGAAGATATATGAAGAAGAAATAATAATATTCAATATTATATTTACTTTTAGTTAAAAATATTCAGAAAAATATTCTCCCCCTTTTTGGAACACACCAGAGGGGGCAAAATTATGTATGTAACATACGCCCCCGAGAGCCATTTGAAAATGAAAAGAACATTCATTAAATAAAACAAGAGGTTAAATTGGGGAACATGATAAAACATGAGATGAATTTGGAAAATATAATAATTTTGAAAGCAGAGAAAAATCTACTTACATGATACTGTTGATAGCGAAACTCTTTGATATACAGGGAGAGCTCTTCATGGTATCATAAATTTGAGATTTTTTCAATACAGATGCGAGGCAGAGAACAGAAGAAGAGGTATTTCAATAAAACGATATTATAGAAAATGGTGAATAGAGGGTACGTAAAAATCAAAACAAGTAACCAAGAAAAGAACTGGTCGATCGCAAAACTAGTTGAGCATATAAGATAAAGAATCAACCCGAGAGCAAACCGGTCGACCGTACGGTCGATCGCTCACCCTGTATAGACAATTCTGATGATGGAAAAAAGACAGAGAGCGAATCGGTCAACCACAAATACTGAAGTTCAATTTTTTAAAAGCTCATGAAAAATAAAAAACGAAGACCGAGAGCGTGCCGGTCGACCGCCCAGTCGACTGTACACCTTCTCAGTTGTACAGTTGATCGTCCAGTCGACTGAAACCCAATTTTAAGCAGAAATATCAATAACATTCAATTCTCCTTTCAAGAAATAAAATTGTTTTTTTATCTACAAGCTTAGTAAAAATATCAGCAAGTTGAGAATTAAATGAGTTTAAATTTTCTTACAAGATAAAGAATTAAACTAAAATTGTTTTACCTTAAAAAAATATGATATTCCCTTTTCTTTTCTTGATAGTGATGCAAAAGTGTTGTTTTCATCTATCATGAGCTTTAGGCATCCACTATCAACGTGCTATCGATCTTTAGGTGAAGTGCATTGATGTACCTACATTAAGATTAGTATGTATCCAAGTAGGTATTGTTCCTGCACTTGTATTCTTCTTTATTTAAACGAAGTTAGTATTCCTTTTTAAAACACAATTATAAGAAATATGTCCTAATCTACAACAATAGTGACAATTAATGCAATTATGCTTTGGATCATGCACATATGCATAATTGTGTGTTGGTTTGTAACTATTTTGGTGGCTATGCATATGTGTATGAAAAGATTGTTTAGATTTTTGATGTTGTATTGGCTTATTGTAACCAAGCCCAAGATTATCATGATAAGATCTTGAATTCTTTGTAATAAGGTAACTGGGCCCTTCATATTTTCAACAATTTTCTTGAGCTCAATTACTCTTTTACAAAGTCTTTTCCTATTCATCTCATCGTATTTAGTGTTCCAGCGAAGAGTGTCTAGGCTAGCATCAAGTATTCTATTTTGCTCAAGAGCTTCGATACAACCTTCCACTACCTCATCAAATTTTCTTTTACATTCTTTTAAATCATCAGTGAGCTTAGCAATATAAACAAATTTCTCATGGATTTCTCTCAAGTGTTCATCATGTATTGCTAAGGATTCTTGAATTTTTTATTTTAAGTGTTCATTTTCCTCTAGCAATACATCATGATCTTTTCTAAATGACTCGAATTTTTCTATGATCAAGGAATTTTTATTTTTTAGTTTTTGATTTTTAGTGATGTAAGAGTCATGAGATTCATTTGGAATTTGTTTATATTGTCTTAGTTAACGAATCAATTTCTTATCATAATCTTTTAATCCATTAAACATATCTACTAACTCATCATAAGTGGGTTCTTCGATTACCTCTTCTTGAGATGGTGAATGCACATTACCATTCCCAAGAACCATGAAGCTGACATTGTTGTGATATTGCTCATCTTCACTGGAATCTGAGTCTAGCCACATTGCCTTCAACGAATTCTTTCTCAATCCTGAATTGGAGCGATGATAATCTTTGTTCCTACCTTTCGATAGGGAACAGTTTGGGCATATATATTTTGGCTTGTTGCATTTGTAGCACACATCATTTTTTTCTTTGTCTCTTTCTCTTTGTGACTTGCTATACTTTTTGCGTTTGAAATGCTTACAGAATTGTTTAGTTAGCCGCATGAAATCTTCGTCTGATTCTGATTTTGGTGGACGTGATTTCTCTGCTTTTAAGGCAATGGTCCTCTCTTCGGTTTTTGGTTCAATCCCGATGTTCTGTCTGTATCTTTTAGTTTTTCTTATCCCCATCTCGTATGTCTTTAACTTTTCTTGGAATGTATAGTAATCGAATCCCTTTTCCTCAAGAGTTTCCCTCATTGCAGCAGCTTTTACATCCCACTCGGGCGTGAGACAGATTATGAGTTTTCCGACCTTTCGGTCATCATCCAACCCCTTTCCTAAGCTCTCAAGCTCGTGTGCAATGATATCGAAACAAGCAAGCATTTGATCTACGTTTTCTCCTGACAAAATACGAAAAACATCAAACTTATAAAAACATAAATTTACTTTAGCTTTTACCTCAGAAGCAGTTCCCTCATGCCGTTTCAGCATGTTGTTCTAAATTTCGTATGCTGCCTTACAGTTTTGCCCGCAACGCATTAATTCCTTATTGTTCAACCCTGCATAGAGTGCTGTCATAGTCATGGAATTTGCAGTTTTCAATGCTAGTTCAGCTTTTGTGAAGGCCCTCTTTCCATCGCTGACAGGAATCTCAGTTTTTCTTATGCACATGTTCCATACTTCTTCTCCAAGCATCTGTAAGAAATGAGACATACGAACTTTCCAAACATCATAGAATTTTCCATCAAAATTTGGTGAGTGTGTTAGATTTGTCCCATTGGAGATGAATGGCTCCGACGAGTACAAGTTTTCGGGAGGAGGGATTTCGGCCATTGGACATTTTTCTTAAGCTTTTAAGCTTTTGATAAGAATCTTGCTCTGATACCACTGTTAATCATCCTGGAGGGGGGGGGGGGGGGGGGGGGGGTGAATAGGGTGATTGTACGGAATTAAAAAATTAAAGGAAAATTAAAATTGGGTTGCAAAAGTAAATGAGAAAAGATAAGAGATGCAAACACAGATAGCACAAGTGACACGGCGATATAACGTGATTCAACCTCCAGGTCTACGTCCACACCACCTACTTGTAGCAGTTCTCCGCCACAAGCGTTCCCCTATACTCAAACCCCTGTACAGTGATTCTTGGATTTAGGCTGAGAGACCTATTACACCCACCGCACTTCTAACACAAGTCCCGTCCATCTCACCGAAGTGGAATAAAAGAACAGAACTCAAGATCCTGAGTGATCCTGACTGAAGAATACAAATAGTTATCACATACACTCGGATTGATTGTTGAAAGATTAGTTCAGAAGATTTTCTCAGAAGTAATAGGTGAAGAATACACAATGAGTTCGTCCAAATGTATAGACTGGGAAGTGTATCGATAAAAAATAGAAACGATACATTCCAAAATGTAAACAATGCAAAGTTCGGTCGACCGCAATTTTGGTGCAGTCGACTGTTCATCTCTCTGACGTAAAGTCGAGAGATGAAGGGTCGACTGCTTCTTACGTAACTGTGAAGTGCAGTCGACTGCGATGCGGTCGACCGTCATGAGATGCGGTCGACCGTTATCGCGCTGTTCATAACGAATCCACTTTATATTCTCACCAAAAACTAATCAATCACCAATCAATTAAATACAGATAAAATCTCACAAATATAGAATGATAGCAGCTGGTTTTGATAGCTTTCTTGGACACTAATCAATTATGTGCTCTTTTTGAATATCTTCTTCTTTTGCTTGATTTTGCAATCTTTCTTTATTACTTTCCTTCTTTGAATATTCTTGAATCTCTCTTGGATCTCTTATTGATATTATTTGATCCTGAAAATATGAACAACTCAATTTAAACTTATTAGTATTTATAGATATGTTTTGTGCACACCAAACTAAGAGTCAACAAAATGCATATTATACAGGATGGATCTTGAAGATTTGTCCCACGAAAAAAAATAACTTTTTAATTGGTCGGACGGAACTTAAAAGTCCGTCCAACGTTTTTTTTTAAATTTTTCCGCTAAAAAAATTGCAAAAAAACAAAATCCCCCCTTGGACTGATCTTGATGGATCTTTAAGATCCGTCTAGTGAAGGGGGGTCATTATATATATATATATATATATATATAAGTATAATTTTCTGCAAAAAAAACTTCACAACGGCCTAGGTTGATTTTTTAAAAAAAATCAACCTAGGCCAGTATTTCTTTTTGCAAAAAAAACTTCACACCAAAAAAATGCTAAGTTTAAAGCATTTTTTGGCGTGAAGTTCCAAAAATGCCCCTCCGCTTTTAGAGCCCCTTAGTGGGAGAGTTGAGCGGGTTTTGATCTGAGCCATTGATCAAGATCGGGAGCGATCCAACGGCTCAGATCTGCATTTTCCAACCCATTGAAAACATACCCGTTTTCAACCGTGCATTTGCATATATATATATATATATCAACTAAAAAAATCGTTTTAATTATTAAAAAATTCGAAAAAAAATATTTAAAAATCGTGGGACTGATTTTCAAAGTCCGTCTGTCGTTTTTTTTTCCCGTGAAGATCCGTCTAACGAAAAAAATTAAATAATTCATTTTATATGCATTTCGCCCTCCGACAGATCTCCAAAGTCTGTCTTATATATATATATATATATATATATATATATATATATATATATATATATATATATATATATATATATATATATATTTTAAATTGCTATAAATATAGAATTCGACGACTGCAACAAACTCTATATATGCTATATGTAAATATGCATTTTGCCATTTTTTGGCAATCACGACTGTGGATGCCCTTATAGACGACAAATAGGAAGTGGGTCAGGTCCGACCTAATTTGGTTGGAATTTTTTTATTTTATGCCTTTTTTTGAAACTATTTACAAGAAAAGGACAATTGCCAAACTAATTCCCGCTCGGGAACTCAACAATTAAACTTGCAGTTCGGAATGGCGAGTTTAATTATTTAGTACTCACTGTTGTGAACAACAAGTGTAGTTCTAACTTTTTTGAGAAACTCGTCGTACCCAATGACGAGTTTAGTTTAAAATTTTCAAACAATACTCGTCATTCCCATCAGCAAGATTCTTTATAATAAACTCCTTGTTAGAAATGGGGAGTCTACTGATTTTGAAATTTCACAGAGAGTATCACTCTAGCTAGACTTGGTGAATGGTTTGATTTTTTTTTTAAAGAAAAATGTGGAGCATGGCTACCCTACTATAAAGAGAGCATAAGGAAACAAACATTATACTTGTCTTTTCCAAATACGTGTATACGATGGATTGGTGGGAAATTTTCATGATTTGCTGACCAAACTCTTCCGTATGGGTACTTGTCCTATTGAGTTAGTATGTGATGATGGTAAAAATTGTAGCAGATCAGAGCCGTACGATCCCTGCACAGATCTCAAAGCATCTACAGGCAGATTAGCCATCACAGGCATCTTTTACAGGTCTAGACCCACTCCAAGACATGAGCTTCTTCCGAGCCCATAAAATATGACAAGCTAGGCCCACTAGGAGAGAGACACCCGGCCCATCCAGGCTAGGAGTCAAATCTCTTGTTGCCTAACAAGGATATCTTATCTCTTGAGGGGGAGAGACATGAAAGAGATAAGGTAGTTAAATCGATCCAACAGACACAAATCAATCTCTTGAAATGTCTCTCAGGCCTATAAATACCCCTCCCCCTCTTCAGCCAGAAGGTAATCAACAATTTTCCAGTTTTTACTCACCCTCTCTCTCTTTCTGGTTCTGACTTGAGCATCGGAGGGTCTGTCGTCGGGGCCACTCCTCGGTGTTTCAGGCTTTTGGCAGGTCCATCGGCCGCATCAGCCACCGTCAGATTCAGATCGCGATGGTCAATCAACGATCCAGATTCATTCACAGGAGCTCTAACAGTCTTTAATGTCCATGGTCACAGGTTTGACTTTTAGTAGTTTCCTTCAATTATTAACCCACTATCTGTTTGCTCCCACACCGAAATAAGCAGCTAAAGATTGGCGCCGTCTGTGGGAAATACTACACAAGTCGAGCTTGTCTCCATGCCACCAAAACTAAAAGGGGCGGCCTCAAGCCGTCGCACCAACTCTCTTTGTCAACCACCTCAGGATCCTCCTATGGAAGATCAGATTCCTCCTCAATAGCCACCCCAAGAGCCTAATCATGCTCCTGTCAATGGAAAGGCTCCAGGGGGCTCCCGACAGAACCGTTCTGAACAACATCCTCTGTACGATCGCATCTCAGTCTATAATGCCTCAACTGAATCAATGGCTTCGCGAGGCCCACGGGGGTCTAGATATCTCCGCCAAATCATTAATAACAAGCAATTAGAAGCCGACCTGTGAATGAGGTTGAACGAGAGGCGCGTTCGATCTGAGGCCTCCCGTTCAGGACATCAAGCAAACCAGAGACCTCAGCCTTCTACAAAATGATCAAGGCAATCCTCCTCTTACAGGGGGCAGCTGGAAATTGGAAACCCGATGCATGAGAGTCAAAGGCTTCCGGTGAAGAATAGAGGGCAAGACGCCCCAATCAAAAGGGCTAAGTTGGATAAATTCAAACTTGAAATCCTTCATGCTCTCCAAGGGAGTCAAGGTCTCGGCCTCCCCCTAAAGGAAGGATTCGCCGACTCAACCTGATCTCAAACGAAGGACGATCAAGTCCTTCGCCAAATCCAAGAAGTGGAGAAATGTCTTGAACAGATGAAGAGTGAGAGAAGCCACTCCAATAGGGCCTACCGCCCTAGCCGAACTCCTTTTAGCAGAGCTATCCTCGACGCACCTATCCCAAGGGGTTTCAAGGCTCCTCAATTAAAATTTGACAACGGAGAATCAGACTAGACAGACCATATCGAGAGCTTTAAAATACTCATGATGGTCTATAACGCCAATGATGCACCCATGTGTCGGACATTTCCCACAACACTAAAAGGCTCAGCAAGGGAATGGTACTCACATCTGAAACCCGAATCCATATTTTCCTTCGATCAGCTCGAAGAACTCTTCATTGCACACTTCGTTACTAGCCGGAGAGCTGAAAAGACCAGTGTCTCCGTGCTAGAACTGAAGAAAAAAAAGATGGAGAACTACTAAAGGACTTTGTCAAACGATTCACAGTATAAGCGAGATCAATTTTCTTATTGGACTCCTCAGTGGCGGCTACGGCCTTCCGCTACAACATCATGCATAAATAACTAAAAGCATCCCTCGCCAAAAGGCCACCTCAAGATTTCACTGAGCTCTCTGGAAAGGAGTGAGAAGTACATCAGAGTCGAGGAAGCTTTCAACCCTAAAGTTAAGAGAGAGTCACTTTCTGGAAACAAACGGAAGAGCTCAAGCGAGGAAGCGCCCAAAAAGTTTCAGAAAAACGGTGCAGGTCAACGCCGTCCTCCTCCTACGCCTCGCTTTGACAAATTCACTCCTCTAAACGCACGTGTGTCTGCCATTCTCATGACAGTTGAAAAAGATGGGATAGTTCGTCCTCCTCCCAGAATGACAACATCTGGCAAGAGAAGAGACAAGGGCCTAAGGTGTGCCTTTTACAGAGGCCACAGACAAGAAATTGAAGACCAGATTCAGTGGGGCTACCTGTCTCAATTTGTCCAACGGAGCAACAACGCCGAAAACCCTCTGCCACGGGGGGCTAATAAGTGTCCTGAAAGGCCTTCTGAATACAGAGACTTTGAGCGTATGGCCATTCTGCACACCATCTATGGAGGACCTATGGTGGGAGATTCTAACTCCCCCCGTAAAGCTTTTATAAGGGAGGTTAATTTGGTTCATAACACCCCACCCCGAAGGGTTCAGGCCTCTTAGTCTCCTTCTCTGATAAAGATCTCGAGGGCGTCAAAACGCCTCATTGCGATGCACTGGTTGTTAATCTAGTCATGGAAAATCACGAAGTGCCGTGTATCCTCGTAGACAACGGCAGTTCCGTGAACATCCTGTTTATGGCTGCATTTGATGTGCTAAAGCTCTCCCGAGATCAACTCAAGCCAGTCAGCTATATACTTCATGGCTTCTCCGGTGCACCTATCCAAGTCGAGGGAATTTATGCACTCGACGTAACAACAGGGAAAGCACCAGCAACTCGGACATAGTCTTTAAATTTCCTGGTAGTCGATGTTAAATTCGAGTACAATGCCATATTCGGCTGCCCATGACTAGTCGCTTTCCACACTGTCGCCTCCGCGTTTCATATGAAAATGAAATTTCCAATGACTGAAGGTGTAGGCCAAGTAGTAGGAAGCCAACAGGCAGCACGGGCATGCTACACTGATACCATGTGGGGTTTGGTTCTCCCTCTCCATGCTGAAGAACTACTACAGGAAAATAATCGCTGTATCATAAGGCCAGCTAGCGAGGTCGAAGCCGCTACACTGGGCAGCCAAACCGGGAATTTTTGAACTTGTCAAGTAACTTCTTCCCAGCTCCAAGCACGTTTCACCAAAACCCAACGATTCACTCAACTCCCTCACCCGAAGCCGCTCCACTCATTCATGAGAAACAAACAAACTTTCCTAAGCACGTTGGTCCATCAGAAAATTCCACTGTCTCTAGGCAGAACAACATGGGGCTCTCCCAGAAACAAGCAAGTCCAGACAAGGTCTACCAAGTTGTTTGCTTATCAGCTCACCAACTTGAAGACACGCGGGGGGGGGGGGGGGGGGGGGGGCAGGGATGTGTCAGTAGGAACTTCGAATAAGTGACACCCTATGAGTACAACTAGAGTGTATGAAAAACGCTCTCTTAATTTCTGCAGAATTTTTAAATTTTGTAATAAAGTCCAGGCACTAGAGCAGCCATTTAGTTTTTCATTCAATAAAGACCGCCTTTACTAACGGTCGTATATGTAATAAGGGCTAGCCATTAGAGCAGCCCATTTAGTTTATTTTTTAATAAAGTTAGCCAATTTATTCCATTTCATCTTAGTCAATTTATTAAAGCAAACAATGAGATAAAAATGCCTAACTTATACTCAAAGTGGCGCTAAACACTCCTTATAAGCTTTCTGCAACACAAGTTCGGAATCCAGATCCACGACTCGGGATTACTCATGCAACATGCAATCCTGCACATTTAGAGCACAACCCACTGAGCGATCTGTTCCCCGAAACTAGTTAAAGTTCCTTGGAGATTTATACAACGGGTTGAGTTGCCAAGCTTATTCGCATAAATAGCACCAAACACTCGTTACAAGTCCCTCTGTAAGACGGATTCGAAGTCCATACCCATGGCTCAAAGAGACTCTAACAATTTGCAATAACGCAAGTTCACAGTGCACTTCGCCATTCGATCTGCTCATGCAATCCATTAGCGCCTCGACGACCGGTTCGGAATCCATACCCATGGCTCAAAAGAGACTCTGTCAATTTGTAAAGAAGCAAGTTCAGAGTGCGCTTTGCCATCCGATTTGCTCTTGCAACCTGTTAATACTTAAACTAACAAATTCGGAATCCATATCCATGGTTCAAGGTTACTCTCGCAACCTGTAATTACACACGTGTAGAGTTCAACTCGCCATTCGATCTATCCCTGCAACTAGTTAAATTCCCTCAACAATAGATTAAGAGGTCCAAAATTATGGATCGTAGTTACTCTAGCAACACTTGTAAAAAGCAACACTGGGAGTTCAACTCTCCATTCGATGTGATTCTCACAATCTGTCAGAGGTCCCATACAGCAAGTTCGGAAAACAACTCTTCTTCAGAGTTGTCCCTACAACTAGCTGGGTTCAAGACGAAGAAATTCCCAACTCCGTCATACACCGTCGATAGCTCTTTAAGCTATACACAACAGATTTGATGCCCTGTTATTTAGCGACAAAGAACCCAGTTGAGGACACCTCAACCACGATAGCAAGGACCAAGCATGTAAAGGGAGTTTACCAAATCACAGAATTATCACAAATCCACATGTTCATATTCAGTGGTACTAAAAATATTTACAAGTACAGAATCATCAATCATACAACTCGATCTACAAGCCGTTCTTGCGACTTAGTGGGAGAGGAATGTTGTTCCTAAGAAACACAAGCCTCATTGTGGAACGCCTGACAGTCACCTCATTTCCTTGGCCGCCAGCTTCTTTTACAGAAAACGTTGATCCCATAGATTAAGATTGCTAACGGCACACGAGGCACGTGACTCTCCACCAACCAAAGTCAAACTCAAAAAAGCCGACGCCCCACTCGGGGTGCCACCAGGATGTTGGGGGCCACCAATGTTGTTGGCACCACTCCCCTAACAATCGACCCGACTCCTCTTACCGTCGCACTCTCCTTTGCAATAGTCGTGGTTCCTTCTTTTGCTCCAACCATTTGTTCCTTTTTTGCACTAACAACGTGCGAGGTGCTTGCCGTTCGCAACCCACCAAACCTCGCTTGGAAGCGGTATAGCTCCAAGTCCTTCTCAACGACTATCTCTCTGAGTAAGGTGCATTCTCCAATACTGTCGTCACTTTCGGAGGCAGTGGCAAGTTTATCAGACGATCGGAATACAAGAGCGCTAACTCACAATCCCTCTCAACGAGCGCTGACTTAAAGTGAACAGACTCCAACCATTCTACATATGACTGAACATGCAAACGGTCGACCGCCAACTCCGTTATTCGCAGTTGCTTTTGATGGTGCTCTACCTCATCACTACAAGGTTTTTATCATATCCTACGATCGTCTGTCAATAATTCTAAAAACATAGTCAGACAAAGGATTAAAATACTAAGTGTCACGGACAAATATCGCTTCAAAGCACATCAACACAACACGACAAGTGATAACCAACCTAGAAGATAGTTTTTCGAATACTAAAAGGAAAATACATGAATGCGGTGGCCAGTTCGCAATTAGGCATCACAGAAAGTAAACTAAGAGTCCCAAACAAAACAAACCAATGATAGTCTAAAAGACACAGGACATATCAAGGTGAATCAAGCATCCACCTGCTTCGGTATCATCACGGACAAGGAACCTCCAGCTGCGCCTTTTTCCTTGTCCTTCTTCCCAGAACCACTCCTCGCGCCACCCGCAGGAGTACCGATGTAACTCTTATTTTCATTTCCCCCTTTTTATTATTTATCCCCATTTTTAATATCCATTGTAATTCTATTTCATTTCATTTTGTCTCATTATTGTATCGAATAATATCAATTTTAATATTATTCATGTTTATCCTTAAATCTCTGTTGATTATTTGAATCTTACTCCCTCTTTTCTAATCTAAAATTTAATTTCATAAAGAATTTCCTTTTATCTTGTTTGGTTGTGAATTATTCTTCTATTTGACCCATATTGTACCCAACCCTATAACCCACCTCCTATTGGATCTTGTACCCAAACCCACTAACCCAAAACAACCCCCAAATTCTCCTTAACAATCAAATCCCCAAAAATCTCTCCTAATCATCACCACAACCTGTAACCCCCAAAAAATTGAAAATTGAATCCCAAATATTCAGCCCTATAATCTCTCCCCTTTACTATTTTAATAACCCTAACTTAATACCGCAAAAAGATCAGCCGCTATTGCCCCAACCCTAACCCCCTACTGTGAAAACCCTAGCTCGTTACTGTGCAAACCCCCCCGCACTGTTCATCAGTCCTGCTCACCCTTTCTTCCTCCTTCGCTCGACCCATCCGCCGAGCCCCATCGCTCTCCTGTCCTCTTCATAGCCTCCATCATCTTCCACCTCCTCGACCATTGCCATCCCCTTCCTCATCGCCTTCAACCCCACCACGACCGAAACCCATCTCAACTTCGCTCACCCTTTCGTCTTCCTCCTTGCGCTCCACCTCCGAGAGCACCGAGCCCCTCCTCGTATTCAACCTCCCACCTCGCCATTGTCGAAACCCAAGGTCGTCACCTCCGATCATCCCTGTCCTCACCCAAGTCTCCGTCGAACCTATCATCTTCACTTCCACCGAACCCATTGCACCTTCGCCTTTACTCATCACCACTCATCGTCACCGCCTCATCTTCGTCTCTCCGTTCAAATCACAACCACCGTAGACCCTCTTTGCCGTCCAAGCATCGAGAACCCCCATTCGCCGCTCTCCCCTATTTTCGGAGTGAAAATAGAGTTTGCTCGACGTCGAAGCCTGGTCGCCGCCATTGCTTCCCGACCGCAGTGCCGCTGCCACCGTCAGTCATCGCCGCCCTCACCGTGGGTGCCGCGTTGTCGTCCCCTTTCCTGTGCCCTCTCTCTCTCTCTCTGTCAACGTGAGGAAGGAGAAGGAGAGCCAACGGTCGTTTCCACTGTTTGCTGTTCGGGTACAACGGATCCGGAGTGCTATTTTGTGTTCGTTGGGATCCGGTGTGTGGAGATCCATTGTGGAGCACTATTTGATCTGCCGTGTTGCTGTCTTGGTGTTTTGTTGTTTGCACGTGGCTCGCACGTGTGATCGTGGTCGTCGCCCGAGATCCTAATCCCCTTATTCTCATTATTAGATCTAATCGTCATCTAAAGGCAAGTCATCTCACTTTCGAATTATATTGAATCGTATTTGAAATTATTTATTAAATCCCACAAGTAGATCCCTAATTGTTATCGTATATTGTTATTGTTATCTATCGTTGGGATACTACGGATTTACATGAGCGAATCCAAGTAGTAGTCTTGACTTCGTGTCGTCTTTTTGCCTCTGACTTATTGAGATCTTACATGCATACATATAGTTAGTTATTGAATATAGGGATATGGATTATTATTGTATTTCATGTCATGAAATATCACAGTAATTGTAGATTGCCTACTAGTATTGATGGCTTATATGATTGATGTTAGTGTGTTAGTTGATTGTGATTAGTAGGGTTATGGACACTATACATCTTAATACCATGTTCACATAGGTATATCTTGTTGTGATTTATGATTGTTAACCTCCAACTCATCGTTCTTAACATTCTAATCATTTTATTCAAAAAGAATATGTTGACATCCTAAAAATTATCGCCAACCTGAATATTACCATGCTGTTTCGACCTGGATAATGTCACCAAAATCAATAACTTCCTGAATATGAAATGTATCCCCAGATGTCTAGTTTACTACCCGTTTGACGGAATTGAATTCCGAGTTACAGTTTGTGAAATATCACAGTTTTACTGCTGCTGTGTCGTACAATTCCAGATTTTAAAAAACTGCTGCCACACTCTGATTAACAATTAATATAACCATGCTAACTGTAAGATAATGACTTAAAATTTTGCATGCTGATACTAAATACACTTGAGAACATTCTCTAATTTTTTTGGAATTAATTAATAAAGTTTCAGACATGTTTCATGTGTATAAACACAATTTTATAAGTTCTGGTTGAACACAAATCCTGTGTAGTTTGGTGTTTTGACACATGATGCTACAACTTTTATGTACCTTATTTATATGCGTTAGAACCGGGAAGGAGTCTAGTTTCTAGACCTTCTAACGGATCCACATTTACTATCCTGTAGCAACGGAAATTCTGATTTTGGTACAACAACCTACTGCTGTCCAGAATTAGGTTTCCATGTTTAATAATATATAATTGAATCTATAATATTGAATTTGGTGTATTTAATTGTATAGAGTACATTGCATGATTGTAGGGTTGTGTTGTCATCTTTTTAGTGTCCCTTATTAATTGTGTTATCGTATGTTAATTGAATAAAAAATGTTAATGAAGCCGGGGTTAAGGGTTGACAAGGGTAGTTGATAATATAGTGACTGTAGTCGGTATTGTGGACTTTGTTCTCAAAATATTGTGTCAGCTAGTGCTATCTATTTATTGTAGGATTACTGACTGCAGTATCCCAATTCATCGTGTAATATTTTATGATCTATCGTGCCGACTATTTTTATCGTTATTGTGCAAGACTTATCGTGCGAGTACATGACCTATAGAATTTACCACCTTAGTCTAAACGAAATTGATTGTATATATGGAACTTATAGTATGGGATGCAGTAGTACGTGCATTAGTTAGGATTAAAATGAATAATAGACTTAATATTTTTATCGCATTATCATTGCATATTTTCATCTTCATTGAACAATGTTATCGTTATTGTTTACCATTATTGTTATTGTTTATTGTTATCGTTATAAATCATTGTTATTACACATTGTACTATTATCGCCTTGTCACTGTTCAATACTATTGATTTCATCGTCCATTGTATTCATCGTTATACCATTATTGTCATTATTCTCTGTTTCTCTACTTGCTATCCATGACTTGCTCTAAGGACATAGTTTTCCTCTCTTTAGATGAGCAACTTACAGGTAATCAGGGAGATCTGCCTGATGGACTAGGAGAACAGCAATGGTGAAAGACTCGTGTTGCTGCGCCGTTGAATAAATATTGTTTCTCTTTTTGAACTTTAATAATTGAACATTGTTGTATTTGGGAGCTTTGACCCGAATATTGTTTTGTTAATTACAAATGTTGAATTATTATCATGTTGGTTATTTTTATGCTTAAATTCCAAATGTTTTTATTCATGTGATTACTTCTTTTATTGCATGCGTGATTGTTTTACTTCCTGTTTTATATTGTTGAGTTGAATCGATGACAGCCTATGAATGACGCAAGTCGTTCGAAGTCGTTCGCTGGGCCATGTCACGTAATTGCATTCCGTATTTATGGGAAGCAGGGCATGACAACCGACCTCACCATCGTCCTTCCTGCCTGGATCCAGGGGCTCACCAGGTCGAAGGGTCACATGGTAGCCCTTCCCGTCGAAACTGGGAACGTGCTCCACCACATGTGAGATCGCCAAGGCATAAGACTTCAACATCACTCCTTGCAGCTTAGATTTGCACTCCGCATGAACCTTGGCCACCTTGATCTTCACCTCCGAGGCCGCATCAGAGCGGGCCTTCTCCAACTCCAGCAGAAGATCGACATTCTTCTTCTATAATGCCCTCTCTCTTCTTGGATGCCTCTAGCTCGAGGCGCATTTCCTCCATCCTCGCTGCCAACGCCTCCAACTCAAGGCGCATTTCCTCCATCCTCGCTACCAACGCCTCCAACTCAAGGTGCGCCTCCTTCTCCTTTTTCTTCATCCCTTCCAACTCCGCCTTGGACTCTATGACGGCCTTCTTCTTGCCCTTCTCGGCACGAGAGATGCGAGCCCTCATGTTCTTCTCCTCAGCCTCATAAAAATCTACCAAGTGCCCGAAGTAGCTCATCGCCTGAAATATGGAGAAAACAGTTAAAACATAACGATGCTAGAAAAGGAAAGCGTAAGATAAACAACTAAGGAGACCAGGTCATACCGTCACATGTGCCCTCACTATCTCCAACACCAATCTCTCGGGGGGCTTCATCTTCAACCTCTCCCTGCCAGAAGAAGTGGGGATGTGGTGACAGGCCTCAAGGCGAGTAACAGAATTCCCCAAAAAGTTCTCCCAGGCTTTCACGTTCCAGTTGGGGGTGTAGACCGTGTCCCCCTGACTAGCAAGCACCGCGGCAGCCATAGTAGTCAATGGGGCTGATGCGGCACTAACCACGACCGCAGCTAAAGAAGAGCCTGCCTCAACGACAGGCGGTACCCCTACAGGGGGCTTAACCCCTATTGCTCATATTTGTATTTTTAATTATATTTAATAAAGTTTTTGATTATTCTACTTTAATTTTGGTTGTATTATTTGCATTTCTTTTGCATCGTGTGTTGTTCTTTTCTCTCTTGTGATTTATTTTGCATTGATTCAACTTTTTATTCTCATTTATTTGATCTACAAATTGTCTTTGATCTCATCTATTGTTTAAACCTATTTCATGGCCTATTTGTCTCTTATTGAATTTTTTCTTCCTATTGGATACTATCCAGTTCACCCAAACTCATATTGTCTCTATATGAACACCCTAATTGAACCCTAACCCTAATTACCAAACCCTAATATCCCACCTCTCTCTCTCACCCTCCTAGCCGTCACCCTCATCTATCCCCCGACCTCACCTCCCGACCGTCTTCCCCTCTCCATGCCGTCGTCGTCTACTTCCGATGCCAGAGACCACCACCGCATCCCTCCTATCCTTTTCCATCTCCGCTACCATTGACTTCTATGTGGTCGAAAACACACCACGTCGAGCCCCTTGCTGTCGTCGTCATGTTTGAGCACAGCCGCAACACCCCCAGCCCCAAGCCACCGCACTGTCGTCTTCCCTGGTGGTTGCTACTGCCGACCTTGCTGTTGTTGGTTGTTGTCTCTTTGGGTGTGTGTGCTCGTGCGTCTTATTTGGTTGTGGATTCTCGTCTTTCGTTCATTATGTTCGTTGTTCGGGATCGGTTCCCATTATTCTGTTCTTCGTTTCTGTCGTCTTCATAACAGGCAAGTAGCTTGTATGTGTTTTGTTTGTCATACAAGTTATTACCGTAAGTAGTCTAGTATGAAAATGTGTGTGCTCTCATGATGATCCATATTTGTTAGTTTAACCATTGACATCATCTTTGGATCATGAGTAGTTACAATAATTGGTACTCGTTGCATGAAAACAATTAGATTAGATGACACTTTGACTGTATGTTATCTGTGGCACACCGTATGTTGTAGATGACTGTTACATAGATGTTTGTTGGATGTATGATCTCATTATAAACCATTTATTCACATGCCATGCTGATTTGAGTAAGCCACATATATCATGTTTGTATGACATCTAGATTGGACCGTTTGTAGTTAAGTTGTTTGGTAAAATGCATAAAAGAATTTTTGTTTTGCTGCTGTCCTATTTTGTACAATAATTTAGACCCTGTTAAAATCAGTAAAATAAATAAGTTTGTGAACATAATTTGTAGCCTTTGTTTTCTAGTTTTCATAACTTTTTACGGATCTGAATTCTGATTTTTGATGCATGAGTTATTACTGTTTTACTGCAGTCGTATCATATATTCCAGATTCTGAACTATATGTATTTTGTATGGAATTTTATTTTAAAACTGGTATTAAAAGTAGAATTTGAACTCTATGTTTTGCTGAGTATGTTTAGACATGACTGGTATCAATCCCTAATTTTGTGGAATTAATTATTGACTTTTATATCTCTTTTCATGCTTTCGAAACTAATCGAAATATTTCCAAACTGCATGCTGTTCAGTAAAGAATTATATTTTCAACCTGTTTCTATTCGTTTTTATAAAAACTTTGTAAATATGAACTGTATCATAATTTTTCTATTTTATCATCCTTTTGACGGGTCTGGATTTCGAATTATATTTTATAAATTAGCTCTGTTTTGGTACTACTATGTCTGAACTTTCAGAATTGAGATTGTTGCATTACTTTGTTTTCCCAATTTTGTTGACCATACTATCTGTAATATAATTTCATTATATTTTATATTTTGAAACTAGATATGTTAGGGAATCTTCTAGATTTTTCTCAGATTTAATTATGATGATTTTAAACTCTTTTCATGCTTATAAACAAGATTTTGTATTTTCTGGCTAAATACGATTTCTGTATTAAATGTTGTTTTCAACCCTGTTTTTGTGGCTAATATGTGACTTATATGTATGTGCTGGAATTGGCAGAGAGTCTAGTTTTTATATTTTCTGACAGATCTAGGTTTTCTATTTTGTTGCAACGGAAATCTCAAATTTGGTACAGTAGTGTCTTGCTGTCCAAATCTGAAAGTTTCGTTGTTTTGACTATTATGAGTTGTTTTTATCAACCGTTGTAAGTACTACTTCATCTTAGAATTATCTTTTATTCATTCCATATCTTTAGGCTGTTGTATTCGTTCACACCTGATGAAAAGAAATCAAGCCCGGGTTTTTAAGGGAAAAGATCGAGCAGGGGACAATATAGAAATGCATATTCGGAGGGAACTTGTTTTCCACACTGTTTACTGTGGTACCTACTGTTTATCTCTGAATGCATGAGGGCATGGTCCATGAAAACATTTGTTGTTATTACTATTACTGTTACTGTTTGTCCGAATATATTGCCCTATAGAAGTTCCATTACTAAATCTTAAAACGAAATTGTTTGTTGTAATAACCATGTGGTATAATTTGGAAAGCATGAAGTGCTACCTAGTTAGTAATGAACATGAGACATAAGAATAACTGTTTACACTGTCACATCCTGTTACTGTTGATTTACTATTACTGTTGATTCACTGTTACTGTTGACCTTTACTATTACTGTTATACTTTTACTGTTATTCTGCTGTTTACTACCATCTGTAGATTGTTATACTTACTGCTTCTCCATGTTAGTATTTCCTGTCAAGTTAGTTTTCCCCCCATTTCCTTACTTGTACTGCTTGCGGTCCGGACTTGCATCTAAAGGGCGTTATGTTGTCGTGTTTTCCTATTTTTCCTTGTAATTGCCATATGAGCAGGTTTTGTTGATCAACTGCCTATTGGAGTTGGTGACCAAAAATTTTGAGCTACGCAATTGGAATTATTTTCTTAAAATATTTTGATGAACTATTTATATTTGTGAACTGTATTGAGACTTGTATTTGGGTTTGTAGTCCCAGGATTATTATTTTGTTTTAGATCTTGTATTTGTTTGGATATTTATTATTGTTGCAATAAATGCTGTTGAGTTATGATTGTTTATAAATGCTTGGTTGGAGTATGCTGTTATATTTATTATTGTGATGAGTCAAGCAGATCCGTACAGCTTAAGGATGGTGAAAACTATCTGTTGGGCTTAGTCGTGTACCGTATTCCGTATTCTTTTGGGAAGCGGGGCGTGACAAGGTTTTTTAGTGGTATCAAAGCCTCAGGTTTGGCTAATGTGTTAGTTTGACTAATATATTAGACATGCTTGACTCGATCGGATTTACTTGGCTCCCAACAAGCCATGCATTGCACAAAGAATTATTAATCAACTGGATTTGAATGCTAATTGTTTTTGGATTTTGTGTAGACTATGGCTCGTGGGAATGGTTTGTCTTCGCAAGAAGGCCATCATAAGTTGGCAGCTGTAACTTAGGTGCTCCAGCAGATTGCTCAGATGCAATAGGAGCACATCAAACTGTTTAAGGCCGCTTTGGAGGTTGCTAACCAGAATGCTGTTCCGACCCCCGTTGTGCCTGCCCCTGTAGCTTTGTCCCCTCGTCCAGGTACCGTTGCGGATTTTATGAGGTTGCACCCTGATAAGTTCACTGGTACTGAAATGCCACATGAGGCTGAGCAGTGGCTGATACGGACAGAGAGTCTGCTATAAGCAGCTAGGGTCGCCGTTCTCGACCATGTGGATGTGGTATGCATCCAGTTGGTGGATTTAGCCCACATCTGGTGGAGAGCAGAATTCGAGAGGCTAGAGCGGCCTATTAATTGGGCCACTTTTGCTCAAAACTTCCTGGAGAAATTCTTCCCATGCATCACCTGGGTAGAAGTGGACTGAGATGCCCTTCCGAGGCTTGGTGCATGCTGCCCGATAATGACCTGCCTCTCTACAGTTGAAACAAGTCATGCCTTGAATTGTGGGTGCCTTCTGCACTGGCTTACTGATCTTGCCCTGCTTCTCTGGGAACTCCCTCTCACTCTGACTAATTGCTGGCCTCTTGTTCCTATTCCAGGTCCCTTGCTTCTTCTGGAACTGATCCATATCTTCTTCTGTCATAGCTGCTCTCCTGACCATCTTATCAAACCTTCTGATGCCCAATGGGATCATCCTTGACCTCAAATTCGGCCTCAAGCCCTGCTCGAATTTCTTGGCCTTCTTCGCTTCATCAACAACCAACTCCGGTGCATACCTTGACTGCTGAGCGAACTTAGTCTCATATTCATGCACTGTCATGCTGCCTTGCTGCAGATTTAAGAATCCCGTTGCCTTCTTCTCCTGGATATCCAAAGGAAAGAAACGATCCCTGAACTCATCCAGAAAAGCCTTCCAATTCACTTGCTGATCTTCAAAAGTCCTCTTCATCGACGACCACCAAACGCCAGCATCCTTCTTTAACTGCATCGTAGCCAATTTCACGTTATTGACTGCTGGGATTTCTAGAACTTCGAAGATCATCTCCACATGTCTAATCCAATCATCAGCCTCATTTGGATCAGACTGCCCCTCAAATACAGGCGGCTTCATCCGCTTAAAGGACTCAACTTACTTGATCGGATCAGCATTAACAGACACTGGTCCAGCCCCCTGATTCTGATTCTGATTGTGTGCCATGCTAGCTGCCATGAATGTGTTCAAGGTCTGATACACCCTGGCAATCTTCTCAAGATCAAGTCCATCCCCATGGGAACTTTCAGTCCCATCACCATTACCACCATTCCTGGTCCTGGGTCCTGCCATTACTGAATACTGCAAAATGAGGGTAAAGTTAGAGCATCACAACACAACTCATATTCACATCAACACCTCATGGCAAAACCTCAACCATACCCCAAGCCAAAACATCATGTTCTAACTCAATGTGATACTCACACTCTAATGTCAACGCCTAGGTACTCATGCTCTAGTGTCCACACCTAGGTTTATTTTTACACCATGTTTATTATTACTATTGAAGCATGCTCTGATACCAACCTCTGTAGTGCCCCAAATTTTCAATAGGATATCTCAGAAATATGTGGCGCAATTCCTAGCATCAACCTCAATGGTAATAGTAAACATAGCCAAAACACAGAGAATTTTTTTTAACTTTTATTACATTAATTCATTACAAAGCATAGCGGAAAACAAACACCTTGAATTACAAATCTTTTTTTTTACAACACATTCTTTTACAATTTACATAACCATAACATCAATTTAGCACAAGAATCCAAATCCCAAGCTATAAGCACCTACCTGTGAAATATGAGGCTAGAGATAACCCTAACCCCGAATACTACAGGGGTCAGCCATAACGGTGTGAGCGACATCAAAAGAAAACAACATAAATAAAATATAAAAGATAAAGTCATAAACAACATGTACCAACAGCAAGAATAGATGGAATAAGGAATAACAATAAATAAAAAATGAAAACATCAAGGAATATGAAATAGTAAATAGTAGGGCATGAAAACATCAAGTGAAACTAGACTAAGTGTTAAGTGTAGGAAAAACAGAAAACAACATGCATAGAACCAATCAAGAAAATACAGATGCTATATGATGACTCTCTAATGCATACTTATCGGATTCTATGCATCCCACAATATATAGGTCCGGTATAAACCCTTACGATCTCGACTTTATAGGATTAAATCCCTTTTTATGCAACTAATCCTGCTACAGTGATGGAAACAAGATCCAGATTACTCCGCGAATAGGTATCACAACCCTCGACGCGCAAGCATCATGTAAAAATAGCTCAACAAAACCGGAGAATCACCTCCCTACTGTGTACCCCACGAATAGGCTTGCGAGACCCTCGACGTGCAGATACACCAGGTGCATCCCGTGAATAGGTCTGCCGACCCTAACATGCGAATGCACCCTGCATGCTCTGTGAATAGGCTTGCAAATTCTCGACATGCGAACATACAAATGTCCTCTCGAGACATAACAACACACAAGTCCTGGAACGCATCAGTTGGACCCAAACCAAGAACATATACTTACGTTTCCCAAGTTCTATCACATATCCACTAGTGTCTGTCCTTAAGTTGGTTATTATTAAACACAAAAATCCCACTTCTCTAAAGTTAGTGTATCCTGCCGGACTTAATTTCACAAAACAACCCTAATGACACAACCTGGTCAAAATCCACAAAATCTCATCTGCCGGTTCACAAGACTCCCACTCAACTTCTAGAGATTCACAAAACGAAAAACTTCCAATAAAACTCTTAATATCATCATTAAGACGTTAATCTCAATAAAACTTCTTAAACCAACAAAAAACCAAAATGTACTCATAAAATTCCAGAATTCAAATAAAATACTAAATCCATTAAATGACAGAAAACCATATTTTGAAGTCGTAAAATATCACAAGATATCAATTACTTCAAAGAAAACATATATATGAGGTTATAGAAATACAAGTTTGAACAAAATACAACCCTTTGTAAAATACTGTAATCCATAGCAAAACATCAATTAAAAATAGTAGATTAATAATCCATAATCGAAGAAATAATCATTTAAAGAAACATCAGAAAACTCAAGAAATCTATCAGTCAGAACAATGACAGTCGACCATCGCAAATGGTCGGTCGACTGTCCTGCGAAAATCCAAAAACTCAGGAAAACCCATTAGTAGTGACAGTTGACTATTGAACATGGTCAGTTGACTGTCCTGCGAAAATCCGAAAACTCAAGAAAACCATCAGTTAACTGTTACTGCAAACAAAATCCAAAATCAGTAACTGACCAGTCGACTGTCGACTCTAGTTAGGTCGACTGTCAACTATAGCAGGTTGCAGTTTGAAAATCTGTTCATGTTTTAAACTGATACGATGATAAAACTTTGTAAAACCAAAATTAAACTTGCTGAGATGATCGAATATAACTTGTATAATATATATGAGTTTTATTGTTTATAAAACAAATCAAAACATATCAAGATCTCAAAAGAGTAAATCTTTCACAAAATCCTTCAAAATCAGCAATATATATATATATATATATATATATATATATATATATATATATATATATATATATATATATATAGGAAAATCTTCCATTGAGCACTCCGTGAGCACTCGCCCTTCTAGCCATCGTATGGATGCTCCAAACCATTCACAATGATCTACGCATTTAAATATGTCTAAATATGTAAAATCAAGTCATTTGAAATTCATTTCCTCATTCATTGAAGTGTTACAAAAATTGTAAGCCTGAATATCGTTTTTTTTATAATGACATGATGGATGGGCAAATGAATTTCAAATGACTTGATTTTACATATTTAGACTAATTTAAACGTGTAGATCAATGTGAACGGTTTGGATCATCCATGCAATGGCCGGAAGGGTAGTGCTCAACCGAAGGGCCCCCTATATATATATATATATATATATATATATATATATATATATATATATATATATATATATATATATATATATAGTTCACCAAATAGGAGCAGTATATAGTTCAAAACCAATATATGTGTTTAAACATCAAGAATTAGTATATAGGAGTGGTCTAAGGTTTAATTTAATCTCAATACAAAAAAAAACTCAAGAATCAATTGAAAACTTCAAAAATCCACAAAATCCACTTTTTGGCCTGCACACAAACATACCCGAACTCAATCCATCTCTTTCACTCAATTTGATTCTTTTAAATCAATAACCCATCTTGCAAATTTTATTAAACTTATGCACGAACACTCACAATAGTTTACTCACGAGTGTATGCAATCATAATAACTGATATAGCTAAAAATAGGACTAAATCACGACCGTTCAAATCGGGCATGAATCTTAAAGCTATCAGGGGTAGAATGGTAATTTCACATACAAAACGGGTCCAAAATGGGAACCGGGTGTCCTCTCCAGGGCCCAATAACGCATAAACGGATCTGTTCAATTGGATATGGGTCCCAACCCGCTACGAGCCAGTTTAAAAGGATATAGAGAAATCCTGATTCGTCCTTATCCCTAGAAGGTGGTTCTAACCACTTCTATCCATCCACACCGGGGAGTAAAGATTTGTTCTTATCTCGAAACAGATCCCCACGGCGACTATAAATATCCCCCTCCTCCTACCGTTACAAGGTGATCACTCTTTGCCAACCTAAAGCTCTTTCATATTCTTTTATGAGTATTAACAAGAGCGTCGAGGGCTCGTCATCGGGATCAACCCCGGTGTTTCGAACTTTGTGCAGGTCAACGGCAGCCGCGAGAAGCCAGCCAAACAGCGGTGGAAGTGTTCATGTTTGACCCATTTGATTTGTCACTCCCCGCTTCCCACTATACAGAAATACAGGCACGCAACTGAGGTCCAGCGAATGATATACATCATCCATAAGCTGTACAATTATAAGCTCAACAAGATCTTTATAACACATTCACGTAGGCAAATATAATAATCACATGAGATGGAAATAGAATAACCATCATCTGGATAATACATCAACATCGGCTCAAGATGCCCAGGAGTACAAGATGCCAAAATTAAAACAGTATGATAAGCAGTTCCCTATAACAACTAGATAAAATAGTGACTGAAAGAAAAACAACATGAAGTAGTAAGAAAGCAGTAACGATCTTCTAGAGAGTCTGCTCGTCGGGTCTATCAGTACCTGTATAATTATTAACTTAAAGAAAAATAGAAAAGTTCCCGTTAGAGCAAGTTTCGGGCAGCAAGTAGCAACAAGCAGTAAAAGGGATAATATAACAAGATATAACATGGAAGAAACAAGAAGTAGAAGTACAAATACACTATGGAAGTTAGCAAAGAACTTGGACAATATGATCATGTAAGTAATAACTGTAACGAGTGTATTCAAGACTTCAATGTATTATAAGCAATTGATAACCTAGCCTCAATTAATCGATAATCATGTAATCAAGGATCGATAGTCATGTAATCAAGAGTCATGTAATCAAGAATCATGTAATCAAGAATCAAGAGTCATGTAATCAAGAATCATGCTTAGTGAAAATCTCAAGTTTATCTGTTTTATTAACTTATCTAATGCACGCAATCCTGTGTCCCATACCACAAGTTTGGTGCATATTAATCATGTGATGTTTAGACTTAAGTAGTGAATTCTATAGGATTATGTACTCGGGTCTTCCAGTGATAGTATCAAGACATGTAATCATGAATCATGTAATCGAGAATTATGTAATCAAGAATTGTGTAATCAAGAATCAAGAATCAAGAATCACTATTTCGGGAAACACGGGCCCCCTTCCGAATATACTCTCCTATATTGTACACTATTAAGTCGTACCCTCATAACCCCGGCTTATTATTCTTTTATAATTAATTATGAACATGCAATTGGTACGACTAGTGGAACGGTGTAATCAAGATAGTTTAATCAAGAAAAATATCAAGGGCAGTAATCATGGTATGAGATATAACGGGTACATGTATCGAGAGTAGTTATTATAGAATTATCAAGTGGTATAAAATGCATGCTATCAACCTATTATATCTATGCAAGTTATTATTACAAGAACAATAATACACTCAGTTCATTAATTATGAAAAATAACGGGTTTATATGCAGAAACATAGAGATGAATTTTTAGACAACTTGACATATCTACATTCAAATTCACTTTTCCGTTGTTACATAAAAGCAAGTCCGATTCCGTCAGAGATTTTAGAAAGTATACTCTCTTCCGGTTCGAACGCATATTCACACGATACGTTCTAGAGATAGTAGCTATGCGTACAAATTCATTCTTCGCTGGTTTCGATGTTTCGCGCGCATTCTGAAAATTCAAAGTCACAATACTAGAATTGCGATATCTCACAATCTATACATTGGATTGAGAAAGCGTAGGATGTTTCGGATATCTAGACTCGAAGGGATACGATTTTCATGTAGAAAGTTTTTCGATACAGTGTCGGGAACATGGTCAAATTCTCAGTACGAGAGACCAATTAGTGATCCCGTGTAGGTTCAGAAATTCACAATATGACAGTACTAAAATTGTGATATCTCACAATCTATACATCCGATTAAGAAACCGTAAGATGTTCTGGATTCGGGACTCGATAGGATACGACTTCCATGTAGAAAATCTTCAATTCAGTATCGGAAACGTGGTCGAATTCTTAGTGCAAGGTCAAGAAATTTTAGAGATAGTAAGGTTGAATATTCGATATTCGATAACACGATTCGAAATGTGTTAACGGTTCACTATTGAGTTGATATAGCATGGAACAAGTGACTAGAACAGAGTTTGACAATAAAATATGATGATAACTAGACTACTTGCCACGAGTCAAAGAAAAATGGTTGTACGAGAACAAAGAGAGTGTACAAGGTACTTGCCTTATAACGTGACGATTACGGTGGTGGTGTTAACCACGGAAAGAAGAAGCGACATCGGCAATGAACGGCATCACAACGACAGTAAGAATGGCGGCAAGACGGTAGCGAGCGAGCAACGGTAGCAATGGTGAGTGACAACAACAACAAGGTGGCGCGACGTGCGAAGACGGAGTGAGTTTGGGTTATTTTTCGGGATTCACGGGACCGTAGAAGCGCAGTCTTCGGCTCGAAGGTGGAAGGTAAAGTGGAGCTCGGGAGTTAGCTTAGGCTCTCGGGTGTGAAGAAGGCAGAGGAAGAGAAGGAGAAGTGAAGAATGAGATGTAGAAATGAGGGGTTTATGTGTGTGGGTGTATATATAGAAAGAAAGAAATGAGAAGTGTGGGATGGCTGTATGCATGGGTGTGTGTATATATAAAAGAAGGGAGAGACACAACATGCATGTATGCATACATTTGTATTATATATAATAATATATAAGGAGAGAAAGAGGGGTTGTTTGTAGAAAAATGAAAGAAGAGATAGTGACGGAAGAGGGGATTAGGAGTAGTAGGGTGGTGGAGGTGTAGAAAAATGGGAGCATAGGTTAGGAAAAAGGAGAACAAGGAGGAGAAGTCATGGAGTTAGGCGTAGAATTAGACAGGGTGGTTTGGCTGAGAGTGAGTGGTTAGCGGGAGTGGCTTAGGATTAGGATTAGGATTAGGATTAGTATTAATCAGGGTTTAAAATTTGTATTTAAACTCCAATCAAAAAATCACAAAATTATGGAATTGATCAGAAAAATATTCTGGCTTTAGATAAAGAGTCCAAAGAGAAAGATAAAACTGATCTAAAAATCGAACTACAAAAATTTACGTAATAAAATACGTACAACTGGAACAGGGAGTTACACGATTCCTTACGAACCCACAAATTCATCTGTTTGCCCTCACACCGAAATCAGCGGTAACAGATTGGCACCATCTGTGGGAATCGAATAGCAATCCGACACTCCATCAGTAAAAGCAGCTCCTAGCTATGCCTCCAAAGAAAGGGAAGTCCACGGTCTCCAACCATAGAACAACTTCCATTCCTCCTCCACCTCTAGAGGCTCTCGCTCCGCCCATCCAACCGTCTAGTCGCCAGACCAGCAACTCGGGCAACCAATCCTTCAACCTGTTCAACAACCTCTTCCTCGGCAGCCTCACCACCAACCGGCCCCTCAAGGGCCTCAAGGGGCTGTGGGAGAACCTTCTATCCGAAGTCCCCAAAAGTAACCCCCTTATCAGGGCCATGTCTCCATACACAACCCTTCCTCCGACTCCATGGCCTCCCATAGCCCTCCTACACCGAATGATCTACATGATGTTATCATCAACCGGCAGAATGAGATAGATCTTCAGACCTATTTGGACGAGAGGCTGACCCGTGATGGGAACCTCCGCCGGGGCATCAAAGGGACTGATCCCCTAGTAGGCCCAACCGCTAAAGGTCGAACTCTCCCTGAAGATGGAGGGAGTCCCCCCAGCACCGCCGGTGTAGTCGTTCTCCAATCAGCAGTCTAGCCCCCAGGGGCTGCCGAGATCAAGAGGCGCCAGTCACAAGGGCGGAGTTCCAAGACTTTCAGGAGGCAGTCCTACGGGCCCTCAATGTTGCCCCCAATAACGACCAACAGGCCCCCAGTCCTTGGCCAACATCGAACCATCGCCGCCGCTCTCCCAGTCCTCAGCCGGCTCCGAGCCATCGCCGTCTCTCTCCTAGTTCTTGGCCGGCTCTGAGCCATCGTCGTTGCACCCCCAGTCCTCGACCTACTCCAAGCTACCACCACAGTCCCAGCCCTCTTCCACATGAAGATGAGTCCCGGGGCTCAGCGAGATATGACCGAAGGGAGGATTCGGTCTATCGCCGTCTCCATGAGGTGTAGATGCGCCTTGTCCAACTTGACATAGATGAAGAACAACGGGCCGTCTCCATGTTGACCGCTGAATTTTTTATAATTTTTTCTCTCATTTCAGGGTCGGTGACAAGAGTGCTCGGATTGCATTTCCGAACCTGGAGGGGACTTCGGTAGCTTGACACGTGGCGGTCAATAGTTGACCTTTGACTTGGTCAATGTTTGACCGTTGACTCTCTCTCTCTTTGCTTTAATCACCACCGTTGATCTTGATATGAGTGCGAATCTTGAGGCATTTTTTTTCTCCAATTTGAGCTTCAGTGGCAGGAGTGCTCGGCACTTTTTGTCGAAATCCAGGAGAGTTTTTTCTCGCATTTGGACGTCGGTGGCAAGAGTGCTCAGCACTTGTTGTCGAATTCTAGGAGAGTTTTTCTCGAATTTGGAAGGCGGTGGCAAGAGTGCTCGGCACACGTTGCCGAAGTCTAGGAGAGCTTTTTTCTCGCATTTGAACGTCGATGGCAAGAGTGCTCGGTACACATTGTCAAAGTCCAGGAAAGAATTTTTCTTGCATTTGGACGTCGGTGGCAAGAGTGCTCGGCACACGTTGCTGAAGTCTAGGAGAGCTTTTTTCTTGCATTTGGACGTCAGTGGCAAGAGTGTTCGGCACATGTTGCCGAATTCTAGAAGAGCTTTTGTCTCGCATTTGGACGTCGGTGGAAAGAGTGTTCGGCACACGTTGCAGAAGTCCAGGAGAGCTTTTTTCTTGCATTTAGACGTCGGTGGCAAGAGTGCTCGGCACACGTTGCCGAAGTCCAAGAGAGCTTCAGCGTAGCTGTATTGTAACTGATGTTCCCAGTGCTACGGAGGTCGGATTAGGGCGTGTGACCTTTTGTTCCGAAGCTATCTCGAAGATCTACAAGTTCTCTTTAGAATTTAGTTGGAGAATTATCCTTCTTCAAGGTCAGTATAGTCTCGCAACATCTTCACCTTCAGGAAGTTAAGAAGATCTTTGCATGGTTGTAGGGGAGGTCCGCTCTTGGAAGTGAGTTTAGGGAGCATCTCTGGACGAGTTAGGCTCCGAAGTCTTTCAGAAAAAAGCCGCTCGGGAGGTGAGCGGAGGGAAGAGCTTGGCTCTAGGAGAGAGCCGTTTAGGAGACAAGTTTGTGGTGCAACTCTAGGGGAGAATTGCGCTCCAAACTCATTGAGAAGCGGTCCGCTCTGGAGGCGAGCAGATCGAAGAGCTTGGCTCTAGGAGAGAGCCATTTGGGAGACAAGTTTGAGGAGCAACTCTAGGGGAGAGTTGTGCTCCAAACTCGTTGAGAAGAGGTCCGCTCTAGAGACGAGTGGAGCGAAGAGCTTGGCTCTAGGAGAGAGCCATTTTGGGAGACAAGTTTGAGGAGCAACTCTAGGGGAGAGTTTTAGCTCTGAACTTGTTGAGAAGAGGTTCAACAGTTGTGGGAGGAATTCCGAATGGTGAGCTGCCCCGCACTTGCTTGTTTGCAAGCGGCTAAAGCAACGTCAAACCAAGTGTTGGACTCCGAACTTGTTGTTAATAGAGTTAACGAGTTGTAGTAGCAATTCTGAACTGTGAGCTGCTGCTCTACACATGCTTGTTTGCAAGCGGCTAAAGCAACATCAAACCAAGTGTTAGACTCCAAACTTATTGTTAAGAGAGTTAACGAGTTATAGGAGTAATTCCGAATGGTGAGCTGCTCTGCACTTGTTTGTTTGCAAGCGGCTAAAGCAACGTCGAACCAAGTGTTGGACTCCAAACTCGCTTTTTGAGCTTAGTAAGTTGTGGGAGCAGCCCTGTAGGACAAGCTGGACTCCAAACTTACCACTTAGCGAATCGTAGGAGTGACTCGGAGATGTAGAAATGAAGCAAGTGCAATAATAGACAAAAGTTTCAAGTTTTATTGAGATAAACTAAGTGGCCGCTTCAATGGGGCGAGCCATTATTACATGCTTTTGGCCGTGTTACAAGCCTCGGCCTTATTGAAAATTGAGATCCTACTTCTACGATAAGGCGAAGGCCTTTTGGGAGGAGTTTGGTTCTCCCCCCTTGGATCTCCTTGGATAAGGTGGAGGATGGACCCAGGTTCAGAATTTTAGAACTCGGTGGACCTCTCTGTTCGCTTGTGGGCCCCACGGGTGGAAGGTTGGCCCCGTCTCTTCGGACGAACTTGGCCAGATGTACCCGCTGTATGATTTCTTCGATCTCCTCTTTAAGAGTCCGACAATCATCCGTGTCGTGGCCGTGGTTCCTGTGAAAGTGACACCATTTATCCCTTTTTTTTCTTGCCAGGGGTATTCATTTTAGGGATAGCGCGGAGTAGCCATTCTTTGTTCACCTCCATAAGAACTGCTGATATACTAGCATTGAGGGGGGTGAACTTATCAGAATGAGGAGCTAGGCGGCGTTGGCCATTGTCGTCCCTCTGGAGTTTCTGGGACCCTTCTTCGCTTGTATTCTTCTGTTTGTTCCCGGAAGATGATTCCTCGAGAGAGGGGGGGGGGGGGGGTTGAGAGCCTCTTCCACTCGGAAGTACTTCTTACTCCTAAGCAGGAGTTTTGAGAAGTCTCGAGGAGGCTTCTTGGCAATGGACGCCTTGAGGTCAGCATTAGTGGCGTTGTGCCCGAATGCCGTAGAGGCCACAGAATGGTTGAGGGAGACAATAGATCGGGCTTCGGAAGTGAAGCATCGAACGTAATCTCTTAGGCGTTGACCCTTTCTTTGATTGAGGGTCACCAAAGATAAACTTGTTTTCTCGGCTTGACGGATACTCACGAAATGAGTAAGGAAGAGCCCTTCGAACTAATCGAATGAGAAGATGGAGGCCGGAGCGAGTCAAGAGTACCACTCTTTCGCAGGCCCCTTCAGTGTGGTAGGAAAGGTTTTACAAAGGAGCGCATCCGAAGCTTGGCGGATCATCATGAGAGTTTTAAAACTCTCGATGTGATCGGCGGGGTTCGACTCCCCATTGTATGACTCAAGTTAGGGGGCTTGAAGTTTCCGGGACCGGGTCTTCCATATGGCCCGGGAGAACGGAGGCCTGCTCTGGCGGAAATTCCTCGCCCGTTGTTCCTCTTCTCTATCAAGTCGGCCAAGGCACATCTCCATCTCGTGGAGAAGGCAGTAGAACGAGTCTTCCCTTCAGTCATATTTTGCCGAGCCTCTAGACTCCTTCCCATGCGAAAGGGGACTAGGAGTGCAGTGGTGATGGCTTGGGGTAGGTTGAGGACTAGGTGCCCGTTGCTCATGGTTAGGAGAAACATTGAGGGCTCGCAGAATGACTTCTTGAAAATCCTGGAACTTGGTCCTTGTGACCGGTGCCTCTCCAGCTTGGCGGTCCCTATGTGTGGCTCGGCTTACTGAAGTATGACTTCTCCGCTGATGACGTTGAGGAGACTCTTTTCGCCTTCTCACAGGAGGGGATCTTCTGGTCCTCGGTCTGCGGGGGGTCCGGACTCTTGAGACCTTTGGGTGCTCAGGTTGATGGATTCCCCCAAGGGCTCGCCATCCATTCAGGAGAGTTTGGAGGTCGAACCCCTTTTGGCAGTTGACAATCACTTGATGGAGATCCCGCTCGGGAGCGCTTTGAGAAACCATAGAGTCAACTGGAGGATTGTGGACCGCGACATGATCCTGAAGAGGATGCTGCTTTGGATGACTTCAATGAGAGCCCCCTTGGGCAGCCCCCCCGAGACCCTGGAGGGGCCTGTTGAGGAGGAGGCTATTGAAGAAGAACATCTTGAACTAGAGGAGAAGGAGGAGGAGGAAGAGGAGTGGTTCTTCGGCTGGAGACCGCTGCCTTCCCCTTCTCTTTTGGATGTATGGCTTGAAACTAATCTCGTTGATGAAGTTAGGTTGGATTGCTTTTTCGTTTCCCACAGACAGTGCCAATCTGTTACTGCTGATTTTGGTGTGAGAGCAAACAGATAAATTTGTGGATTCTTGAGAAAAAGAATAAGGAAAACATGTTAACCTTCACCAACGTGTTAACTTATTTCTTGTTGCTGCCGCGAACCTGCAAACAGTGCGATACACCAGGATGGATCCCGATGACGCATCCTCCAACGCTCTTGTCAGTAATTAGGAATATTATGAAAGAGCCTTATGTAGAAAAATATTGATTACCTTGTTACGGTGGGGGGAGAGGGGTATTTATAGTCGCCTTAGGGATCCGCTTCGAGATAAGAACAAATCTCTATTTTTCCCGGTGTGGATGGATAGAAGTGGTTAAAACCACCTCTTAGGGATAATTATAAATCTGAATTATATTTTATCCTTCTGAACTGGTTTGTAATAGGTTGGGACCCGTACCCAGTAGGACAGATCTGTTTATGGGTTATTGGGCTTTGAAGAAAGACCCAGTTCCCATTTTGGACCTGTTTGCAGGTGAAATTACCGTTTTACCCTGAGAGCTTTAAGATTCGCACCCGATTTGAACGGTCCCGATTTAATCCTATTTTTAGCCATATCAGTCACCAACCTCAAACTCCAAAGCTCTCTGATGGACATCTTCCCATCTCATCTGCCTGTCCTGAGCTGCCTGAAGATGCTTCCTGATCCGAGTCACCGCATCAACTTTCCTGGTGATCAACTCTGGAACCAAAAACTTCCTCTCACCAATGTCATCCGAGCACACTGGTGATCTGCACTTCCGCCCATAAATTGCCTCGAACGGTACAGCCTTAAGACTGGCCTGAAAGCTATTATTGTACGAGAACTCTACGAGATGCAAATGGTCCTCACAAGATCCACCAAACTGCTACACACAGGACCTCAACATGTCCTCTAGAGTCTGGATGATCCTCTCCAACTGTCCATTAGTCTGGGGATGAAAAGCTGTAATGTACTTTAATTTACTCCCCCAAACTACTCTGAAGACTCTCCCAAAAGTGAGGCCTGAATCTTGTATCCCTATTGGATACAATACTGAAGTCTGACAATCTCTTGCATGTACTTCTCAGCTAGGTTCTCAATAGACTATCCGACTCGGAAGGGAATGAAGTGAGAACTCTTCGTCAGTCGGTCGACAATCATCCAAATGGCATTGTGACCCTTAGGACTTCTCATCAAAGCGGTCACAAAATCCATGGGGATATGTTCCCACTTCCACTCCGGAATGGAAAGCGGTTGAAGAAGTCCAGCAGTCCTCTGATGCTCTGCCTTCACCTGCTGGCAAATCAAACACTAAGACACAAATCGAGCCACAACCCTCTTCATACCGTGCCACCAGTAATGAAGCTTCAAGTCCCGATACATCTGGGTACCTCCAGGATGAATAGAATACAATGACTGGTAGGCTTCCTCAAGCAACCTCTGACGAACTTCGCCCTTCGGGACACACAACCTAGACCTAAAATGAAGTGATCCATCAGTATGAATAACCATATCCATTCGGGAACCAGCCTCAACCTCTGCTCTAAAACCCTGCAACTGTTCATCACCAGCCTGAGCCTCCTTAATCTAATCAATAAGAGACGACTGAAGCTGAAGCACCAAACAACTCCAATTAGAACTCAGCAACAAAACATCCAAAACCAACCTCCGCATCTGCTCAACCAAATCTCTCTGCTGAGTCAGGAACATAGCTACCGGTCTCCTGCTCAAAGCATCCAGCACCAAATTCACTTTACCAGGATGGTATTGCAAACTGATGTCATAATCGGCCATAAGTTCCAACCAACATCTTTGCCTCATATTCAACTCCTTTTGGGTGAAGACGTACTTGAGACTTTGGGGTCTGTAAAGATCTCCACTCGGTCTCCAAGTAAATAATGTCTCTACAGCTTTAAAGCAAAGATCACTGCCGCTAACTCCAAATCATGAGTCGGATAGTTTCTCTAATGCGATCTCAACTGCCTCGATGCATAAGCAATAACTCAGCACTTCTGCATCAGAACTGCCCAAAGACCCTTGCCAGAAGTGTCACAGTGAACTAAAAATCCGCCTGAACTACCTGGAATAGTCAACATTGGCGCTGACGTCAACCTGATCTTCAACTCAGCAAAAGCCTCATTGCAGGCCTCAGACCAACAGAACTTCTGATCCTTTCCTGTCAGCTTCGTCAAAGGTTCTGCTATTTTTGAAAAATCTTGGATGAATTTTCGATAATAGCCAGCTAGACCAAGGAAACTCCTCACCTCTGAAACTAAATTGGAACTGGCCAATCCTTCACAGCTTCTACCTTGGCCGGATCTACAGAAATGCCATTGCTCGAGATAATGTGGACCAAGAAGGTAACTCTGTCGAGCCAAAACTCACACTTGATGAGTTTCCCATACAGCTGGTTCTCCATCAAGGTCTGTAGAACCAACCTAAGATGCTCAGCATTATCCTCCTGGTTTCGAGAATATACCAGAACGTCATCAATGAAGACCACCACAAATTTGTCAAGGAACGGGGAAAAGGCCATGTTCATCAGACTCATAAATACAACTGGCGCATTTGTGACCCCGAACGACATCACAAGATACTCATAGTGCCCATATCTGGTCCTGAATGCAGCCTTCTGCACATCAGTCGCCTTCACCTTGATCTGATGATATCCAGAACGAAGATCCAATGTAACCCCTGTTTCCGCAAATACATATTTTCTGTATTTATTATTATTATTATTATTATTATTATTATTATTATTATTATTATTATTACGTTTTCAAATTGTTGGATCTTCTACAAAAGTCTATTTTTAATCAATGATTTTATTTGTAACTAGTTTCCAATGATTTTTATATTGTAATACAAACCCTATTATTGTTGTTGTTGTTGTTATTATTATTATTATTATTATTATTGTTATCAGTATTATCAGTATTGCTGTTATTTTATTTTTATTATTATTATTATGATTATTGTTGTTATTGTTATTATTGTTATTAATATTATTAATATTACTACCTTTGATTGCTAATTTAAAAATCTATTTCTATGTGTTAATCGCATTTGTAGTTATTTCAAAATAAATTCTATATGGTAATACAAATTACATTTTATTATAAATCATATTTTTTTATTGGTTATTTTGTTTTTCTTCTATTGGATTTTTTAAAGCCCATATACCAATATTCCCTAAAATCCAATACCCACTAATACCCGCAATCCGCTTACACCCTTATACCCTACCCGAAACCCTATTGCACAAAAATCCTAACTATCCAACTCCTATATATACCCACCTATATTCCCCCCTGTTTACCCTATTCCTCTATCCCGTTCACCTCCATTAAACCCTATAAGTCGTCACCCTAAAGCATAAACCTAATATTTGCCATACCCTATATATATACCCAAATACCTTCCCCTATTACTCCAAACCCATCAGCCGCCCTACCCTCTCCCGATCCTCTATGCTTCCCCTGCCTCCTCTCGACGTCACAACCGCCTGCAACAGTTGGCAGTCCCATCTCCTTCTCTCTCTCCCCATCTCCCAGTGTCTCTCCCCTATCCGACCTCCCGTTGTCGCGACCTCAACAGAACTAGCATCGCCGGCAGCCTCTCTCTTCCCCTCTCCTTCCGTCTGTGAGCAACAACGCCCACAAAGCCCATGTTCACCTCCCTGCCTTTCTCCCTGTGTTGCGCCCCTTCAATGCCAGTGACCAACATCGCCGATGCCACCGAGTCGCGACCTCCCTATAATGCTCAGCCCGACTTCCTGTGCTGCCCTCTGTCTCCGAATCAGCCAGACAGTAGTGCCTCTCTGTGCTTCTCAGGCTGTCGCTAGAGCCCCTGTTTCTCTCCCTTCTCCTCTTCCGCAGCTAGTCGGCAGTCGACAGCAGCACCATCCGCCTGGCATGTCCCCTGGTCACCATCGTGTCGTAGTCGCCGCCTGTCCTGATGCCGCACCGCGTCATTATACTTGCCGCTGTACAGCCAAATCCATCGATGGGTTGCTTTTTGATCAAGTGTATTGTGGGTCATCCGATCTCCTCTTGTTCATCACGATCATGATGATCATCTTCTTGATCCTTTGAATCTTGGCCATTCGATTGCGATCATCATCATCTTCATCATCAGGGAGATCTAACCGTCCGATTATGTTCGTGATCTTGTTCGTGTTTGCTTTGTTCGTGTTTGTGTTCATGCCCGGGAATCCGTTCCCGTTATTCTCTCTCTCTCTCTGTCATTTTTGTCGTCTTTCAGGCAAGTAACTTGTATTCTTTTCTTTGTGTAATACAAGTACTAAATACCACCTGTAGTATAGTTGTGTTCTAGAGGCAATTCTTGTGCAAAGCCTCTGTTATATCTTATCTTTATTGTGTTGACCCACCCGTAGTTTCCTTATTACACACATGATATGAAATAACTTAGGAATGACCACTCTTGATGTGTACATGTATGTTGTTCGTATGATATCATATGCATGATGAGTTGTAGTATAACTCGTAGTAGACATGTAAGATACCTTATACCATGTTACTTGGACATCTAGTATACCCTATTTCATGTTTGGTTATGATTTGGATGTGTCTCATATGATCTATATGGTTTTATGCATAAAGAAGATTTCAGTTTTGTTGTTACCCCGTTTTTGTTCAATACTTTAGACCCTATTAATGTTAGTATATGAAAATTATTTGTGAATATGAATTATAGAGAATTCTATCTACTTTCCAGATTTTCTGACAGATCTCAGTTTCGATTTATGAGTTTCGAGTTATGACTATTTTACTATAGATGTGTTTAAAATTCCAGATCCAGTCTTATATGAATTCTGTATGGATAATTAATTTTTCTACTAATGTTAAAGATAATATTTTGATCCAATATTTTGCTGAGTACAACTAGACTTGATTGGAATTAAACCTTAATTTTTATGGATTTAATTGATAACTTTTATAAACCATTTTGTGCTTGTGAACAATTACTAGTCATGCAGAATTTTCATACTGTTCAGTAAAGATACATAATTTCGACCTGTTTCTATTTGCTGTCTATAAAAAAAATTTTGAATATGAATTATAGCCTATTGTATCTACTTTATCACCCTTTTGACAGATCTAGGTTTTGATTTATATTTTGTAAGATATTGCTGCTTTAGTACTGCTGTGTTTATGATTCCAGATTTACAAAACTACTGTATCTTGCTGCTTTTTTTTACTTGACTATTCTATCTATGTTAGAAAATTATGAAACTTTATTTTCTGTTACTAAACATAATAGAGAATACCCCATATTTTTCGTGGATTTAATCAGTAAGTTTTTATGCTGTTTTCCTGTTATGAATACAAACTTCTAATTTTTGGCTGAACATGTTTTCTGGATACAAATCTGTTTTAAGTCTTATTTTTGTGAAATACCATATGACTTATATATATTTGCTGGATTCGTCCAGGATTCTATTTTCCATATTTTCTGACGGATCTAGGTTCACATATTTGTAGCAATGGAAATTCTAGATTTAGTGCAGTACTGTCTTGGTGTCCTGAACTAGAATTTTCGTTTTCCTATTCTTTTATGTATTGTCTTTCATCTGGACATGTTTTTCTTCCAACCTGAACCTGTTACCTATTTATGCCATGTTATTCTTGCCATAATTTGTACACGTATATGCCCGTTTGATAATAATAACAAATAACCATACCGGGGTTAAGGAAAATACCTTAGTAGTGGACAATATAGGTATGTGTACTCAGAAGGGGGCCCGTGTTTCCCATTACTTGTTGCCATATTTCATGATTACAAGATTCATACTTGTTATTACTATATGCCGCCATGCTTCATAATTACATGATTCATGTTTGTTATTAATTATTGCCATGTTTCATGATTACATGATTCATATTTGTTACTACTACTTGATACCACGAGTTCGCAATTACGTGATTCGTGCTTGTTACTTGTTACTTGACTTGACGCCTGAGTACACGGCCCTATAGAAACCCACCACTAGATCTAAACTAAACTTGCATGTATGTAACAACCATGTGGTAAAAACCTGGGATGCATGAAGTGCTACCTAGATAGATATAATACAAGACTTGAAACAACATGATACTTGATATTTGAAACTTGCTACTTGTCACTTATACTTGGTACTTGATTACTTGACACATATTACTTGTTACTTGTTTACATGATACTTGTTTACTTGACACTTGTTACGTGTCACTTGCACTTGTTCATCTTGCCATGCTAGTTGTTCTATTTTGTTGCTATGTCTATTCCATGTTATGTTTGCTTCCGCTGTTACCCTATATTTGTTAATTCTTTTCCTGTACTTGTGTCTGCACTACAAGTGGCCCATAAATTACATTGAATGAAGTTTTGTTTCTCTTTCCTTTTTCCTGAAATTTGTTAAATTGCAGATTATGGTGATCAGCTGCCCGATGGAGTAGGTGATCTAAAATTCTAGTTGGCTGGAGATTTTTGCTATATCTATTTATTTTCTTGTTGCTTATCTTAAATAATTGTACTTGGTTACTTGGATTATTTTGTATTGGGCAATGTGATGCAGGATTATTGACTTGTTCAGATCTGGTTTATTTGAGATTATTTTGTTTCAAGTAAATTCCTGTTGGTATATTGATTCTTATATGCATTCGTGGTTGACTTCTCTTGCTTCCTACTCTGATTATTCCTGTGAAATGTTGTAAGGATCCTGACAGCTTATGGATAATGAAAATCATTCTCTAGTCTTAGTCATGTATCCGTATTCCGTATTCTCTTTTTGTGAAGCGGGGCGTGACAAAGTTTTTAGTGGTATCAGAGCCCATGTTTGGCTAATGTATTAGTTTGACTGATAATTAGATAAGCTTGGCTCGATCTGGGATTGGCTCAATAGTACACAGACCATGCATACATGAATGAATTATAATCAACATTGATCTGGATACAAGTCTTGTTCCATTCATTTTGATCCATTCGTATTCGATTCCTTGATTCTTTGATTCTTCCGTCTTTTTCCAGTCTTCCTCTTTGATTGATTTCTTCTTGGGTATGAATTCATTCTTCTCGTACACATATCCTTCTGATTTTGATGCCATCCATTATTTTTCTATTTTCTGCTTGGTCTGTCAGTCGGCATCGCTGGATGCTATTGGCAGAGTTTTCCCCGATCAGAGTGCCGCAGCGAAAACGTAGTGGGCCCATAACCCACAAGTTCCAGGATTCTCTTGTTGTTTCTCCTTCCCTGCATTGTTTTCTTCTTTCCATCCCTTGTACTCGTCTTTATCTGTTGACTCATTGGTCAGTCTAACTCTTCCTTGTCCATCCTTTCTTTGATTCCAGCTCTATCTATTTCTTCATTTTTTTGCTTTGTTATCTTGCAAGTCTTAAGGTGTTTCTTCTTCATTTTGATACCGGTTACTTATTTCTTGCATTCCATTTTGCCATCATGCACCAATTCATTATCTGATTCAATTCTTCCCTATTCATTCTCTCTTTGATCCCAGTTCTACCTACTCCCTATCTTGCTTTGTTATCTTGTGTTATTTCTTCTGTTTCTTACTGTTTATTTTCTTTTATGCATTTCATTTGACATCATTGTTATCCACTTCTTTCTTATTTATGGTGTTGCCACCATTTGTTTCTTTCCCATTAATCATCTCTTTTGTTTCCCTTCCCCAAGTTTGCTTTTGCCTTTTCCTATGTACCGCCTAATCAAATTTCGAGCACGAAATTTTGTTGTAAGGTGGGTAGGATTTGTAACCCCTATTTTCGCAAATACGTATTTTCTGTATTTAGAATTTTTGTAATTTTTTTTTTTGCTTTCAAATTCTTTTGTTAAAATGTATTGTTGGATCTTCTACTAAAGTCTATTTTTAATCAATGATTTTATTTATAACTAGTTTCCAATGATTTTTATATTATAATACAAACCGTATTTATGTTGTTATTATTACTATTGTTATCAGTATTATCATTATTACTGTTGTTGTTGTTGTTGTTGTTGTTGTTGTTGTTGTTGTATTCCCTAAAACCCAATACCCACTAATACCCACAACCTGTTTACACCCCTATACCCTACCCGAAACCCTATTGCACAGAAACCTTAACTACCCAACTCCTATATATACCCACCTATATTCCTCCCTGTTTACCCTATTCCCCCTATCCTGTTCACCTCCATTAAACCCTATAAGCCGTCACCCTAAAACCTAACCCTAATATATGCTCTAACTTATATATATACCCATATACCTTCCCCTGTTACTCCAAACCCATCAGCCGCCCTACCCTGTCCCGATCCCCTGTGCTTCCCCTGCCTCCTATCGACGTCGCAGTCGCCTGCAACCGTCACCAGCCCTGTCTCCCTCTCTCTCTCCCCATCTCCTGGTGTCTCTCCCTCTTCGACCTCCTGCCATCGCGACCTCAGCAGAACCAGCATCGTCGGTAGCCTCCTTCTTTCCCTCTCCTTCCGTCTATAAGCAACAACGCCCACAGAGCCCCCGCACCTCACTTCCTTTCCCCCTGTGTTGTGCCCCTTCAACGCCAACGACCAACATCGCCGGTGCCACCCAGTCGCGAGCTCCCTGTGGTGCTCAGCCCAACCTTCTGCGATGCCCTCTCTCTCCGACGTAGCCAGGCAGCAGCGCCTCATGTGCTGCTTAGCCCATCGCCAGAGCCCCTGTCTCTATCCTTTCTCCTCTTCTGCAGCCAGTCGGCATTTGAAAGCAGCACCATCCGCCAGTCGTGTCCCCTGGCCACCGTCGCGCCGTAGTCGCCGCTTGTTCCGATGCCGCGCCGCATCATTGTCCCTGCCGCTGTATAGCCAAAACCATTGATGGGTTTCTTTTTGCTCAAGTTTTGATCAAGTGCATTTTGGGTCATCCGATCCCCTTTTGATCATCACGATCATGATGATCATCTTCTTGATCCGTTGAATCTTGGCCATTCGACCGCGATCATCATCATCTTCATCATCAGGGAGATCTAGCCGTCCGATTATGTTCGTGATCTTGTTCGTGTTCGCTTTGTTCATTTTTGTGTTCATGCCCAGAAATCTGTTCCCGTTATTCTCTTTCTCTCCGTCGTTTTCGTCGTCTCTCAGGCAAGTAACTTGTATTTTTTTCTTTGTGTAATACAAGTACTAAATACCACCTGTAGTATAGTTGTGTTCTAGAGACAATTCTTGTGCAAAATCCCTGTTATATCTTGTCTCTACTGTGTTGACCCGCCCGTAGTTTCCTCATTACACACATGACATGAAATAAATTAGGGATGACCACTCTTGATGTGTACATGTATGTTCTTCGTATGATATCATATGCATGATGAGTTCGTTGTAGTATAACTCGCAGTAGACATGTTAGATACCTTATACCATGCTGCTTGGACATCTAGTATACCCTATTTCATGTTTGGTTATGATTTGGATGTGTCTTATATGATCTAGATGGTTTTATGCATAAAGAAGATTTCAATTTTGTTGTTACCCCATTTTTGTTCAGTACTTTAGACCTTATTAATGTCAGTATATGAAAATTATTTGTGAATATGAATTATAGAGAATTCTATCTAATTTCTAGATTTTCTGACAGATTTTAGTTTCGATTTATAAGTTTCGAGTTATGACTATTTTATTATAGACGTGTTTAAAATTCCAGATCCAGTCTTATATGAATTCTGTATGGATAATAATTTTTCTACTGATGTTAAGATAATATTTTGATCCAATATTTTGCTGAGTACAACTAGACTTGATTGGGATTAACCCCTAAATTTTATGAATTTAATTGATAACTTTTATAAACCGTTTTGTGCTTGTGAACAATTACTAGACATGTAGAATTTTCATACTATTCAGTAAAGATACATAATTTCGACCTATTTCTATTTGCTGTCTATAAAAACTTTGTGAATATGAATTATAGCCTACTATATCTACTTTATCACCCTTTTGACGGATCTGTATTTTGATTTATATTTTGTAAGATATTGCTTTTTTAGTACTACTGTGTTTATGATTCCAGATTTACAAAACTACTGTATCATGCTGCTTTTTTATTTTACTTGACTATTCTATCTATATTGGAAAATTATGAAACTTTATTTTCTGTTACTAAACATACTAGGGAATACCCCATATTTTTCGAAGATTTAATCAGTATTTTTTTATACTATTTTCCTGTTATGAATACAAACTTCTGATTTTTGGCTGAACATGTTTTTTGGATACAAATCTGTTTTGAGTCTTATTTTTGTGAAATATCATACGACTTATATATATTTGCTGGATTCGGCCGGGAGTATATTTTCCATATTTTCTGACGGATCCAGGTTCGCACATTCATAGCAACGGAAATTCCAAATTTAGTGCAATACTGTCTTGTTGTCCTGAAGTAGAATTTTCGTTGTACTATCCTTTTATGTGTTGTCTTTAATCTGTGCATGTTTGTCTTCCAACCTGAACCTGTTACCGGTTTATGACATGTTATTCTTGCCATGTTTTATACACGTATATTCCTGTTTGATAATAATAACAAATAACCAAGCCGGGGTTAAGGGAAAGAGCTTAGTAGTGGACAATATAGGTATGTATACTCAGAAGGGGGCTGTGTTTCCCATTACTTGTTGCCATGTTTCATGATTACAAGATTCATGCTTGTTATTACTATATGCTATCATATTTCATGATTACATGATTCATGCTTGTTATTAATTATTGTCATGTTTCATGATTACATGATTCATGCTTATTACTACTACTTGATGCCACGAGTTCGCGATTACGTGATTCGTACATTTCACTTGTTACTTGACTTGACGCCTGAGGGCATGGCCCTATAGAAACCCACCACTAGATCTAAACTAAATTTTCATGTATGTAGCAACCATGTGGTAAAAACCTGGGACGCGTGAAGTACTACCTAGATAGATATAATATAAGACTTCAAACAACATGATACTTGATATTTGACACTTGCTACTTGTTACTTATACTTGATAGTTGATTATTTGACACTTGTTACTTGTTACTTGTTTACATGATACTTGTTTACTTGACACTTGTTACATACCACTTGCACTGGTTCATCTTGCCATGCTAGTTGTTCTATTTTGTTGCTATGTCTATTCCATGCTATGTTTGTTTTCGCTGTTACCCTATATTTGTTTATTCTTTTCCTGTACTTGTGTCTGCACTACAAGCGGCCCTAACTTGTATTGACGAGCATTTTGTTTCTCTTTTCTTTTTCCTGCAATTTGTTAAATTGCAGATTATGGTGATCAGCTGCCCGATGGAGTATGTGATCTAAGATTCTAGTTGGCTGGAGATTTTCGGTTTATTTATTTATTTTCTTGTTGCTTATCTTGAATAATTGTACTTAGTTACTTGGATTATTTTGTATTGGGCAATGTGATGCAGGATTATTGACTTGTTCAGATCTGGTTTATTTGAGATTATTTTGTTTCAAGTAAATTCCTGTAGGTATATTGATTCATATATGCATGCGTGGTTGACTTCTCTTGCTTCCTACTCTAATTATTCCTGTGACATGTTGTAAAGATCCTGACAGCTTATGGATGATGAAAATCATTCGCTGGGCTTAGTCACGTATCCGTATTCTGTATTCTCTTTTTGGGAAGCGGGGCGTGACATCCAACTTCGAGAAAATAGTTTCTCTGCCCAACTGATCAAACAAGTCATCGATCCTGGGCAGCGGATACCGGTTCTTCACAGTAACACTGTTCAGTTCTCGATAATCAACGCACAGTCGACAACTACCATCCTCCTTGTTGATAAATAGAACTGGAGCACCCCACAATGAAACATTGGATCTGATGAACCCCAAATCAAGCAACTCCTGAATCTGCACCTTAAGTTCTGCTAACTCAACCGGTGCTGACCTATAAAGGCTCTTCGATATCGGCGTCGTACCAGGCTGAACTTCAATACCGAACTCCACATCCCTATCAGGGGTAAGGCAGGCAACTCCTTTGGAAAAATATCCAAGAATTCCTGTAGTACTAGAGGCGCAGCCTCACAGCCTGAATGCAACTCCATCGCACAAACCTCCTGATCAACTGCAGTCTTAGCTCGGCCTAGGGGCATCTCCCCGGCATAGAACTCAAACTCTGCACGACCTGGGATTAGGAACATAACTTTCTTGGCACGACAATCAACGATGGCATGGGACTCACCTAACCAGTCCATACCGAGAATAACGTCGAATCCTGAATTCCCAATGACAATCAGGTCGACCTTGAAATCTGTGCCACCAATAACCACAGGACTCTGCTTGCACTCTCAGGAACAAACGACAACACTGCCACCTGTGACAATGTTCCAAGCCTCTGACATGATGCTGCAATCCAACTGATGACGAGCCACAAAACGGGAAGAGACGAAGGAATGGGTTGCCCCGGAATTAAAGAGAACATGAGCAGGAAATGAGAAAACAAGGATAACACCTAAGGTAGAATCAAAAAGGCAAAGGAAAAAGAATTGATGATCAAGGGGTGAGAAAAATTACAGTGCAGGAAGATAGCATGAATAACAGTGTAATATAAAGAAAGAAGCAAAGGAATAACAAAGCAACAAAATTCAAAATATACCCGCAACAACACCTTCCGCCATCTCAGCATCTGTAGCAGTCAAGTTGTAAGCCTGACCTCTCCTGGGAACCGTGGTCCTCTAACCGACAATCTGGCTTCGAGGGGGAAGCGGTGGCCTGACTGGACCACGAGCTGGTGACACCTGCTGAACTGGGACCTCGGCTGGAAGAGCCTGTAATACCCCTAAATTTCTTATAATGAATATACATATGCATTATTTTTTTTTTCATACACTACACTATTATTTTTATGTTAGTATGGTTATTTTATTTTAAAAACCTATTATGTTTTCTTTTAAAAGCCTAACTTGTTTTCTTTTAAAAGCCCAACACTTCCTTTCTTAAGGCCTAATATAGTTAAAGTGTAAATTAAATAAAGCTAGAGGGGTTATGTGCAAAAAGTGGAGGACACCTAAGCCATTCTACACCCTTCCACACCTCTCTCTCTCTTTCTCCTTACTGCCGGCAGCAGACAACAGCAGCTGCAGCCTTTCTTTTCTCTTTTCTCTATATATATGAATGCTCTTTACTACTACACTATTATTACCTTACTACTACTACTACTTACTACAACTCCTACTACTACTTTACTGCACTACTACTGCTACTATATTGCTGCTCCTACTACTACTATATATTACTACTACTACTACTGCAGTACTACAACTACTACTTCTTCAACTACTACTACTACCTACTACTTCTTCAACTATTACTACTACCTACTAATTCTTCAACTACTACCACTACCTACTACTACTTCAAATGCCTACTACATACTACTACTACCTACTGCTATTCAACCACTACTTCTACTACCACAACTGCTGATTTCTACTACTGCCATTACTGATTTTTACTGTTGTTGTCTAGTGTAGACTACTACTACTACTAATACTACTATTGTTACTACTACCACTTCTACTACTATCACTTCTACTACTTTACTGCTACGACTATTAAACTACTATTTTTGGAGCAAGAAGTCAAGGAAGAATCAAGGAGCAAGGAGGAGAAGATAGCAACTTGAAGCTTGCAAACAAAACAAAGTGGGTATTCTTCATACCTCTTGTGTTACTATTATTATTATTTTTCTTCATATATGGAATGAATGATTTATGCTTGCTAGAAATTGTAGTGAGTGTTTACTTATGTGAATTTTTTATGCATAAATATACTAGTGAATAAATAAAGATTTAATCTTTGTGTTAAGAATGATAGTATAAGTGTAAAAGATGAATCTTTTATACAAGATCATGAATAAAAACCATGTCTTGGGCATGATAGATTGCATTGATTATTATTAAACATAAAGATGAGATTTTGTGATGTCTTGTGCGGTAATTGTCTAATTAATGAATTGTTTAATCAAAATTTTCATGCTTGAATGTTTAAAGTCCTTTTTATTAGCAAGTTAGCATCTTGTAAGTTTTACATTGTTAGCAAACTATTAGTTTTGTGTTAGTAAGCTACTAACATTGTATTAGTAAGCTACTAATGAGTTAGTAAGCTTAGTTATAATGTTAGTAAGCTTAGTTATAATGTAAGTAAACTTAGTTGTAATGTTAGTAAGTTAGTAAGTTAAATAGATTAGTTTGGTAGTAAATTAGTAAAGTAAATATGCTAGAACGTCTTGTTAGTGAGAAGTTAGGAAGTTGGAAATATAGACTTGATCTTGTTATGCTAGTAAGCAAATTGAAGAAGTTAGTAAGAACCTAGTCTTAATAACAAAAATGCAAGTTCGAGATTAGGTGGAAGGATGGTTGAATCAAAAATGTGGTTAACTTGTGAAGTTGGTATAGAGCAGTTTAATTGTCTTCTATGGGCCGGATAAGGGCCAAGTTGGGTCAATAATTGAGAATAAGACTATAGTGATATTTTATTGTGATATTTTATTGTAAATGTGAACAATGAGAGCTTGAGTACTGATAATTTTACCTAAAAACCAAGTGGTGATTAATGAAGGAATTAAGCGGATGAGATTTAACCTAAATTGAGTAAAGGTTTTAGTCCTAAGTAGTGTGACTCATGATTGGTAAGGACAGACACTAGATGGGCATGTACTACTCACCTGTCAAGGGGACACGTGCGGCGTCGTTTCGTCTGGGACACGTGCAGCGTGGTCTCGACTGTTAATTTGTGGGATTTAGTGATGAACGGGATGCAGACGTAAGTCGCAAGTCCTGTCGGAACTTAGGAGATGAAATCTTAAGTTTTCGTCTATGTTCTGGGTTATCAATACGAACAAGGAGTAAGAGTGTAACTCTAAGTCTCTGGGTGGAGTAGGGGTGGCCCTATCGATTCGCCTTATGTTCATGATAACTTTGGTAGGGGCAGGAGTGGAGAAGGACCATGATTCCGGGAGAGCTGATGATCACTGACCTGGCCGAGAGTGGAGAGGGACCACGATCCTATCAGAGTGGAGAAGGACCATGATCTGAACGAACAGGGTGATCACTGCCGTTTAGAGTGGAGAAGGACCACGATCCGACTGCAGGAGCGGAAATGGACCGCATGTGCTGCAGACTCTACCAGTCACTAGATGAATGTCAGAAATAGGAAGGAGTACAATAGTATGATGCATGGCGAGGGATTGAACCCTATCATCTGGAGAATATGAACTCGATTTGGGAAGTATGTAGTATGGGATGCATATGTTCCCAAATCAAGTTTGCATTAGATTAAGAGCATGGTGTGCATATGAGTTGTGCATTAGAATCTAGATCATGACATACACCGACATTTATGTTTGTATGACTTTCACGTTTCTTTTCTTCTGCATCAAATATTGATTGTTGAGGATTTTGGAAATTGGGTTTTTCATCCGTATTGCGTTAGTTGTATTCAACTGACGTGCCCACAGTTTGCTAATGCAGGATTGCTGATCGTGGAGCAGGGGACTCGAGCAGCGGAAAGTATCCAAGTGTAGGATAAAGTTTTCATGTGCAATGTAAGTTTTTAATTTCCTGTGATTTCTGTGTTGTGTACTCATTGAAGTAAAGATTCTGGGTAAGTGTCACGAGATTCCAGTATGTAGAACTTGGGGCGCTACAGAGCCAGCCTCTGTCATGGACAATCCCGTAATGTATGGTCAGGAGCACCACAACCAAAACAGCGGCGATTGGTACGCCTGCAGTCCTTGCGCTCATGCCCAGCAAGTCGGCAAAAGTCACAAAAACTAACTCTCTGAGGACCAGCAGAAGAGTAAGGAGCTGCCCTAAATGGATGGGCTGGGACAGGCCTCCGAATAGGCCCACCAGAAGGCCTAGCAACAACAGCAGAGTGCAGAACAGTCCACTGGGGAGGAGCCAACCTGCCATGAGCCTTCTCCTGAGCTTGAGCTGCCTCAAGAGCCTCAGCATAAGCACCAAGCTAAGGGAAACGAGATGCATCCGAATATCTCGCTCAAGCCCCAGCGTGAATCTACGAGCCCTATCCTCTTCGTTCGCCACAAGAACGGCTGCGAAGCGGCTAAGTCTGGTAAATTCTGCCGCATACTCATCCACTAACCTAGAGCCCTGTTTCAAAGAAGTCTCATGTTACAACATTACATGGATAATATGTAACAAAGTTCCACTAATAGAACAACGACCAACCTATTTTAGGGCCAGGAACTGCTGCTCCATTTCAACCCGAGTGCTGCTAGGGAAAAACTTATCCAAGAAGCTCCTAGTGAACGTGGCCCAAGCAATAGACCGCACAAGCCTTTCAGACTCAGACCTCCACCATATGTGGGCCAGGTCCACCAGCTGAATGGTCACCACATCCACTCGATCAGCATCGGCAACTTGCGCTGCCAAAAGCAACTGCTCTGTCCTGTTCAGCCCCTGTTCGAACTCCAAAGGCATCTCAGTGCCCGAAAATCTGTTAGGATGCAGCCTCATAAAATCTGTAACTGTACCCGGATAAGGAGGAAGAGCTTCCTGTGTAGGCACAACGGGATTCGGAACTAGGGCAGCTTCCAAAGCAGCCATTACAAGGTCACTATGGTTTTGCTGCATGTTGATCAACCGTTCCAACACATTTATAATGGCCTCAAGCCCGGGCTAATTTTCCTGAGAACGATAAGTGGGACCTCTGCGAGCCATGGTCTACACAATATCAAAAATAGTTAGCATCTAGATCAAAGTTGATTATATTCATTCATGTTATTGCATGGTTTGTACAATGTTGAGCCAATCCTTGATCGAGCCAAACTTTGTCTACCATATTAGTAGAACTAATACATTAGCCAAACCTGGGCTCTGATACCACTAAAAACCTTTTCACACCCTGCTTTCCAAAAAAGAGATACGGAATACGAATACGTGACTATGTCCAGCGAATGGATTTCACCATTCATAAGCTGTCAGGATCTTTACAACGAGTACAAGTATAAACGAGAGATATGAAAGAGTGATAGTCAACCACGCATGCATAACTGGATTAATATAGTCAATAAGATTACTTGAAACAAGAAACAAGAATACTGAATTTCAAATAATCATGTCTGGAACAAAACACAAGTCTGCGATACAAAGCCCAATATAAATATCCATGTAAACAAAGTACAATTATTCAAGAGAAGCAACAAAAAATAAATAGATATAGCAAGAACTCCAGCCAGCTAGAATCTCAGATCACCTACTTCATCGAGCAGCTGATCACCATAATCTGCAATTTAACAAATTGTAGGAAAAAGGAAAGAGAAACAAAACGCCTGTCAATCCAAGTTACGGGCCGCTTGTAGTGCAGGCAACAAGTATAGAAGGAAACAAATAGATAAGAATAGAGTAACAACGGAAGCAAGTATAGCATGGAAAGGATGTAACAACAAAATAGAACAACTAACTCTAAGTCAAGAACATGAACAACTAGCATGGCAAGATGAACAGATGCAAGTGGCATGTAACAAGTGTCAAGTAAACAAGTATTATGTAAACGAGTAACGAGTAACAAGTGCCAAGTAATCAAGTATCATGTACAATTAACAAGTAGCAAGTGTCAAGTGATCATGTTCAAGTCATGTATCTAGTCCTATCTAGGTAGCACTTCATGCATCCCAGATTTTTACCACATGGTTGCTACATTCAAACAAGTTGCGTTTTAGATTTCATAGTAGATCATAGAGGGTAGAGTGCTTAGGGACAAGCTGCAAGTATCAAGTATCAAGCTCCAAGTATCAAGTATTACGTGCCAAGTGTGCAAGTGTCAAGTAATCACATGCCAAGCTCCAAATAACCATGTATCAAGCACCAAATAACCAAGTAGGATCTGTGAATTCTCTTCCGAGTACACGTTTCTGTATTTTCCACTATTAGATCTCTCCCTTTAAACCCCGGCTTAGTTTCTTGTTATTATTATTAAAGCAAGCATGGATGTGCACAAACAAGTCAAGAAGCGTGGTAAGACAACAAGGAACAAGTACAAGTTGAACAAGGACACAAACGGGTGATGAAAGACTCAAAATAGACTAAGACAACGAAAATTCTAGTTCGGGACAGCAAGGTAGTACAGCACCAAATCTAGGATTTCCATTGCCATAAACATGCAAATCTGGATCCGTCAGAAAATCTAGAAAATAGACTCCCATCCAAATCCAGCAAATATGTATAAGTCATATGGTATTTCACAAAAACAGGACTCAAAAAAGAATTGTATCCAGATAACATGTCTAGCCAGAAATCAAAAATATGTATTCATAAACAGGAAAACGGCATAAAAACTAACTGATTAAATCCAAAAAAAATATGGGGGTATTTCCTAGTATGTCTAGTATTAGCAAATATAATTTTATAATATTCCAACATTAATAGTATAGTCAAATAAAATTAGAAGACAGCAAGATACAGCAAATTTGTAAATCTGAAATCATAAATACAGCAGTACTAAAATAGCAATAGATTACAAAATATAAACCGAAATCCAGATCCGTTAAAAGGGTGATAAACTAGATACAATAGGCTACATTTAATATTCACAAAGTTTTTATCAAAAGCAAGTAGAATTGGGTTGAAATTAAGGTTTTTTACTGAACATCACGAAAATTTCGCAAGTACAGTAGTTGCTTGCAAGCCTATAATAGTTTATAAAAGTCATCAATTAAGTCCAAAACAATTAGGGGTTAATCCCAATCAAGTCTAGTTGTACTTAGCAAAATATTGGATCAAAATATTATCTTTAGCATCAGCATAAAAATAAATAACCATACAGAATTCATATAAATCAAAATCTGAAATTTTCTACACATCTGTAGTAAAACAGCAGTAACTTGCAACTCAAAAATCAAAACTGAGATCTATCAAAAATTCTGGAAAGTAGAAAAAATTCTTTATAATTCATATTCACAAATAGTTTTTATATACTGACCTTAATATGGTCTAAAATACTGAACAAAACTGGGTCACAACAAAAATAGAAATCTTCCTTATGCATAAAATCAACTAGTTTATATAAAACACATCCAAATCATAACAAAATACGCAATATGGTATACTAGATGTCCAAACAACATGGTATAGGTTATTTAACACGTATACAACAAGTTATACTACTCCTAACACATCAAGCATACAAGATCATACAACACCTCATAAATCACAAACAACATGCATGTATATATCAAGAATTTATTAGATATAAGTTATTTCATGTCGTGTGTGTGAAGAGACAAATACGGATGGATCAACAACTAGAAACAAATCAAATAAGGGATTTCATGGGAATTGACTCTAGGAACAAAAGCTACACTATAGGTGGAATTTAGTACTTGTATTTGCAACAAAAAAAATGCAAGTTACTTGCCTTGAAATTGTCGACGAAAACGAAGCAAGAATGAGAATAACGGGAATGGATTCCTGAGCATGAACACAAGAGAACAAATCACGAACTAATCACGAACACACGATCACAACCGCAATCACGAACATAATGCACGGATCTCGATGATCAAGATGTGATGAAGACGATGAAGATCCTACGATTGAGATCTCACTCGATCAAAACTGACCAAACCACAACCCACAAGGCGACGTAGTCAGGGTTGAGTGTGGGGACTGCGAGGAGTAGACGACGGCGGCCAAGGGCGACGGTGGGAGGTCGAGGGCTTGCTGACTGGCGTCGGGTGTGGGAGCCCAGGGCGGCATTAGCTTCGCTGCTGTCGTGCGACACTCGGGAGGAGGCAACACAGGGGGTCGGCACGATGCACTAGACGGCGTCGGCTGAAGGCACATCGCAGGGAAGCTGTTGCTGTTGCTGTTGCGTCGGAGGGAGGCAGCATGGCTGCCGTCATCGCTGCAGTTTGCTGGCACTGCGGGGTCATCGAGATGGGGCTTCGTTAGCGTCGGCTGAGGTGGTCAGGAGAGGGGACGGGGGTTCACACAGGGTAGAGGGAATGAGAGATCTAGAGGAACTAGGGCTTTGGAAGTAATAGGCGACTAGGGTTATTAGAATATCAAGGGTAGGTATATAGATGGGTATATAGATGGGTATATATATATATATAGGGTGAGTTATATCAGGGTTAGGGTGTGGGACGGGTTGTATGGGTAAACGGGTAGGGTAATAGGATAGTGGAGGTTAAAGATCCAATAAGGTTTTAGAATAGGGTTATTGCATAATTGGGCGTAAGGGTTTAATAACAGATCAAATAAAAATATAGGAACAAAAGGAATAGATAAAATAGGACATGAACAATTTATTAATAAGAGAAAAATAAATAATAGCCCGATCAATTAGAGATAAAATAATAGGCAGACAATAGATACAAGAACATCAATTTAAAGGCAACAAAACTAATAGATGAAATATATAGAGAATGAAGATCAATACACGGTTCAAAAGGACAAAAGAGTGCAATATGAATAAACACCCAAAAAAGAAAATTCGTCCAAAATATAGAAAATAAAAAACAGGGGTTACAGTACTGCCGAGCGCAAGAAACGAACTCTGAAGAAGATGATGAATGCCTTGTTGTTGAATTCTGGGTTACCCCAGAACATGTGGGGGAAGCGTTGCTGACCGCCAACTATATTCTCAATAAAATATCTCACAAGAAAACTAGCAAGACACCATACGAAATGTGGAAAGATAATATACCTTCGTATAAATACCTCAAAATGTGGGGGTGTCTAGAAAAGGTGGCAGTACCTAATCCCAAACAGGTCACAATAGGACCTAAGACCATTGATTGCATATTCATAGTCTATGCACACAACAGTAGTGCATGTAGGTTTTTGGTATATAAATCGGATATATCGGACGTCCATGTGAATACAATAATGGAATCAAGGAATGCTTCATTCTTTAAACACGTGTTTCCGTACAAGGATTCTATGTATTCCAAACGTACACGTGAGTAAAGGAGTGCGAGTAATTTGGTTGATGAACTAGGAGATGATAATGATGAACCTAGACGAAGTAAACAGGCTAGAACATCAAAGTCATTTGGTCCTAACTTTGTAACGGCCTTTCTGTTAGAGAATGATCCTAGAACATTCAAGAAAGCCATGTCTATGCCTGATGCTCCTATATGGAAGGAAGCAATCAAAAGTGAAATAGACTCCATCATGCAAAATCATACATGGGAGTTGGTCGATTTGCCTTCTAGGTGTAAAGCTCTAGAATGCAAATGGATTTTCGAACAGAAATTGAAACCTGATGGTTCAATAGAGAAACATAAGGCTAGACTTGTCGTACAAGGATTTAGGCAAAATAAAGGTTTAGATTTCTTTGATACTTATTCTCCGGTCACGAGAGTAACTTCCATAAGAATGCTGATAGCTATTGCAGTTCTACGCAACCTCAAAATACATCAAATGGATGTCAAAACCGCCTTTCTAAATGGGAATTTAGAAGAAGAAATATACATAAAAAACCTGAGGGTTACGTAGTTCCTGGACAGGAAAACAAGGTGTGCAGGCTTGTAAAATCCTTGTACAGACTGAAACAAGCTCTAAAGCAGTAGCATGCAAAATTTGACAATGTTATGATGTCAAATGGTTTCAAAATAAATGAATGTGATAAGTGTATTTACATCAAAGATACTTCAAATGGATACATTATGGTGTGTCTGTATGTAGATGACATGTTCATTATTGGTAGCAATAATGAATTTTTCAAACAAACTAAGAACATGCTTAGTGGTAAGTTTGATATGAAAGATTTGGGAGTTGCAGATGTCATACTAAGAATCAAAGTTTGCAGGACGTCTGAGGGAATTACTTTGTCTCAAGTTCATTACGCTGAGAAGGTACTTGAAAGATTCAAGAATTACTCCAATGGGACTGCCAAAAGTCCTGTGGATCCCAGTCTTCACTTGTTCAAAAACACGATGACAACATATCAAAATTAGAATATGCACGTGTAATTGGTAGTCTGATATACTTAACAAATTGTACAAGACCAAACTTAGTGCATTCAGTAAATATACTGAGCCGCTACACAAGTAATCCAGGACGAAGTCACTAGAAAGGAATAACTAGAGTATTAAACTACTTGCGACATACTCAGAGTTATGGGCTGCATTACACCAAATATCCAGCAGTACTAGAAGGCTACAGTGATGCCAACTAGATATCGGACTCCCAGAACTCGAAATCCACAAGTGGGTATGTTTCCACTCTTGGTGGTGCAGTTGTGTCATGGAAATCCTCTAAACAAACGTTATTAGCCAGATCCACCATGAATCTGTGTAACACACCATATTTTTTTAAATAATGTTTTGAGATTAATAAATGAATTAAAATAATTTTTGGTGACTTAGCTTAATAAAAAAAATTCTGAAATTTATCTTTTTACACGTGCAAAACACTTGCAAATATATTTTCTTGGGAAGTTCAAAGTTAGAAATTATTTTGGGAAAACCTAATATGTATTAGTAGGTATTATTTATGAATTTTCTGGATTTTCTGATATTTATTTGGCATATTTGCAAATATTACAAAAGATGGGCTTTTGTGCAAAATTACCACTTGGAGTAAAAAAATCCAAAATTTCAGTTTTCAGGGCTGAGCATGATGGCTAGTTAACTCAAAGGTAATTATTTTACTTTTTATTCTAATAGATTTGGTTATTTCGCAAATTCGTTAAAGAAGGGTTTTTTTTGCAAAATTGCCACTTAGAGGCAAAAATTACAAATTTCATTTTTCTGGGTTTGAAAACAGTGTCGGCCATATAGTTGGTTATTTTTGATTTTAAATCTCAATTGAATTGGTTATTCAAATTTCCTAGTATAAAGATTTATATATGTAAAGATATATTCAAAAGAGATATTTTGCAAAACCTACTGAAAACCCTAATGCCCTAAATTTCGGCCTGTTATAAGGGCAGTAGAAGTCCTCTCTTTGCTGCACTAAACAAAGGATTTTCTTTATTATTTATTTCTTGGAGTTTCGAAGAGAGGATCTTGGATTTTCTTGCGAAAGGAATGACTTTTCTTATTCTCTTTATTATTTCGGTTGATTCTTCAATAAGGTGAGTGTCATATGTTTATTTTTGTATTTTCCTATGCATGTTGTATATGATGATTTGTTTATTAGAAAGCATGTTAGAGGATTGTATGATGATGTATTGAATATGTTGATGGATGGATGCTTAAAAGTGGAATTTTTATGAAAGTTATGAATAGAAACTCTATATAGATTATTAGAATATTAAAGAACCTAATAGAAATCATGGGTATGTTGCTTTCTTTAATAAGCTTACTGATTTGAATGATTATAATGAATCGTATGATGATTATTGCATAAAAGTGAATAAAAAGTGAAACTTTACCGTGTATGTATATATATGATTGTTTTGGGAATTTTTTATGAGTAAAAACTTGATGAATGATTGTTTTAATTGCATATATTCATGGGTAAACTGATGAGAGTGATTGTGTATATGTTTAATAAATTACAAGAGGGGTTTATGGATCAAAAAGATCAAGTTTTGAAAGTTGGAGAGCATCTTGATTTTCGGGTCTGATTGTATGGCCGAAAATTGAGTTGTACTTTTTTGTGAAATTTTGATTGAATCTTGAGTTGTTTTGGTACTGAGATTGAAATAAACATTATATTACTTATATACAAAGATATATTGATGCTTAAAATGATTCTTAACTCACCTATATGCATATATATACATTCATGTTTTACTGTTTGAAGAAATTTGTCAAAAATTGCTCTTTTGTGTTCTCTGTGAGGTTTTGATTAGTTTTATAAACTCCAGTATGTTATACAAGTTGTATTTGACCATCTCAGGAATTGTTTTTTTATAAATTTTTGACTTTACAAAGATTAAACGGAGTATCAGTTAAAAAGTGCATGAATATTAAAGCTGTCAATTTTGAACATGTCGGTCGACCGTTCAGATTTTACGCATGAATTGATGGTTGACTGTCAATTAATGGATTTTGGAATTTTAGTATGTCGTTCGACCGTTACTTTTTCAGCTGTCTTTGACAGTCGACCGACAACTGTTGTAGGTGTTATTTTGTGAGTTTTTTTTGTCGTCTTTCTTGAACGATTATTTCTTCGAACTTATGGATCATTGACCTACGGTTTTAGATGATTTTTTTGCTATAGATTACAGTATTTTACCGAGAGTTATATTTTGATTATAATAGAATTAAAATTTTTATTTTCATAACTTTAAGAAGTGAAATATATATACATATCAAGATATGGATGTTTTGTGATTTTCTGCGACTTCAAAATATGATCATCAATTATTTAAAGGATTTAACATCTCATTTCAGTTCTGGAAAATTGTGAGTATTCGAATGGATTTTGATTTGTTGATTTTTAAGAAGTTTTCTTAATATGAGCAGATTGATAATGGAATTGAGAGTTTTAATGAAAGATTTGGTGTTGATAGTTGAGTTGTGAGTCTCTAGAGGGTGAGTGGGACCCTAGTCACCGATAGTTGAGATTTTGTGGTTTGGCCAGTTGTGGTCTTCATTGTTGATCAGTTGAGTTAAGTCTGGTAGGGTACACCAACTCTAGGAGATTTGTAATTAATTAAATGAACTTAATAAGTATAAGGACATGCACTAGATGGTGATATGATGAATTGAGAGCAAACATGAGTTATGGACTCCAGGATGATCCGAGGAGTGAGATAATCCCCAGTATTCCGGGACGATGACTGAAATAGGCCACAAAATAATCCACGTGAGTGGGATTGGTCTCCAGTATTTCAAGGACAAGAGTGATGCTCATGTGATGCTTGTGCGATGAGGGTTCCAGGATGACCTGCAGAGTGAGGCAATCCCCAGTATTCCGGGATGATTGATGAAATAGGCCACAGAATGATCTACGTGAGTGGGATTGGCCTCTAGTATTCCAAAGGCGAGAACCGATACTTGCAAAATGTCTACGCTGGTGTCTCTGAAGCTAGGGTGATGCTCTTCAGAGAAAGGTAATACAGTTGTATCCTGGGAGGCATTTCGTCAACTACCGTCACACTACGGGGCGAATTTTGCTTTAAGGACAAAGATCTTAATCTCTACTTTGTATTGAATTGTCTAGTTTGATTTTTTATTCCTGTAATTGTACTTCTTCACAAAGATTATTACGAATTTTGTATTTTACGAAATTCAAGTTCTAACAATAAGCACCACCATTTCAATCGGAGATATCGTTGGCTTTCTGGCATGCATCAACCCATTCACTCACTATATCTGCAAAGCCAAAGGGATGAAGTTAGTTGACTATCAATCGAAATATAAAAACAAAACAGTCAATAAATCATAACAAAACTTACACGTCGATTGGCTCCGTGAGATGAGTGAAAGTGGTGCTGTAACTTTCTCTACAGACATTGCAAATGACTTCAGCAATCTTAAGCTTCTTGTCAAATTTGCAGTCCGCACTATTTTCATGGTTACAGATTGGGACGAGTGAAGACGTTTTCCAGCTTTTCCTGCATCTTCTTATGTTGAGGCTTTGCCCTCGACTTTCTCCTAGCCATGATTCAGCTGCAACTTTCCATTGATTTTAAATCACTGCCAAATTTAAACCTTTAGTCTGCTTGATAAGACTAAATAACGTAAAACACCCCTGATGCAAAAGCCTTTAACCCCCTAAACTATCGGTCAATGCGATAAACTCCCTTAACTACGAAACACAGACAACTACTGTACGGAAACCCTAAAAATATTTGTGAAATGTCCAAATTGCCCTTATTTCAAAACACCATATTTAAAAAACCAAATAAAAACAAAATAACAAAAAAATTCAAATCCGATCAAAATTGAAAATCCAAATCAAAATCAAAATTCAAATCCAAATCAAAATGCAAAATCCAAAATCTAAAATCCAAATCAAAATCAAATCCCAATCATCTCCTCACCAACACCACCGATCTTGTAGCACCCCGATTTTCATACACAGGAAATTCGTGACACAAACCAGGATCTTTGCTTCAAATGAATACACAACACAGAAAAATCACAAAAAATTTGTTAATTATTTTGGGGATATTACAAATCTCCACCACCGACCTCCACCACCATCATCACCACCACCATCACCACCACCACCATCGACACCGAACTCCACCACCATCATCATCTTCATCATCTTCCGAAAATTAAGCCCATAAATTAAAACTCATCTTTAATCCATCTTAAACAAAAAATTAAACCCATCTTAAATTGAACTCATCTTAAATTAAGCTGAAAATTAAACACATATTACTATCAACCATCTTATTAAACTCATCAAACTCCACAATCCAAAAATTAGGATTTTAATTTTGATTTGAGATGGGGCTGAAGTCGGGGCTATCGGTGGTGGTGGCGGTCAGGGCTGACGGTGGTGGTGATGGTAGTGGTGGTGGGTGGCTGTCGATTTGAGGGGAGGGGGGGTGAATTGTGTGTGTGTGTGTGTGTGTGTGTGTTTTCAATTTGAATTTGGATTTATTAAGTTTTGATTTTTTTTGGTTTTTTGGTATTAAAATAAGGGTAATTTGGTCATTTCATACATATTTTTAGGTTTTCCATACTGGATTTGACCACAATTTGTAGCTTGGGGGATTTATCGCTTTGACCAAAAATTTAGGGGGTTAAAGACTTTCGCCTCATAGATCAGTGGTGTATTTCGCCATTTATGCACTTGATAATTATTTAATTATAGCTTTAAAGGAAATCCCCTAAAGAATCATGTATATATAAGGGAAGTAAAACATATATTCAAAAGATGGAGGAACTATCCCATACCACACAATGCCCCAAGTCTTTATTTATTGAAAGAAGAAAGAATTTACCGCATCATCTTACGCTACGATCTGCTAATCATGTTCTTGTTCTGTATGTTTTTAAATTGTAGATTGACAATGATATCCAGTTAACGTAAAAAATGCATGCACGACCCAAAATTAATAATATAGAACTTAATTAACTTTTTTTTATTTTCATAAAATTTTCTATCCTTCCATCAAATCCCAAAAAGAGAAAGAGGAGATGCTTATGAAAAAAATAAAAAGATAATTACTATTAACTACAACACCAAACCCATCTACAGCTCTCTAGATTTTCTAAAGAGATAAGCTCTGACAAAATCCAACCAAGAGAGAGAGGGGGAGAAGACCAGGCACCGGGGAGGGGGGAGGACTCCCTCCTCCTCCTCCTCCTCCCTCCCTCCCTTCCTCCCTCCCCATACCCCCACCAACCCCACCGTTGGTGGGGTGGTTCGATCGTTGGCATTGCCGTCGGGAGGAGTAGAAGAGGGTGGCCTCCCCGTTTTGGTGATTTCTTCAGTACCCACTAGATGGGGCACGGCTGTTGGTCGATGTGGGAGTGTTGGGTTCTCCGACATCGATTGGTCTTGTTCTCTTGCAGAGTGAATTCTCCCGACTTTGCCGGGGATGTGACTGGGGGCTTCTGCCATCAAAATAGTCTAATTGAGACAGGAGATTAATGGTGTGCCATAGTTGACATTGGAGGGTGGATGTTTATTCTGGATTAGTGGTCAGTGATGGTCGGTGGAGTGGCTGTCTGGCGGTGGAGTGGGCAGTGAGGTAGGTGGAGATTTTGGGAGGAGATTTTTATTTTTGAAATTTGAATTTCAAATTTAAGTTGTGTGGCTTTGATGTGAGTTGGTGGTCTGTAAGATGGGGGCCTTTGATGTGGACTATTTTCGTTTTGCTCAAAGTGCGGGCTCTTGATGAATTTGGGGTTTCATTTTGAGCTTCCAAAGTTAGAGTCTAATTGATCGATCGTTGGTAAATGTGTGAATCCTTACTGGTGCAGTTGATGTATCTGTCATCACCATTTTGGTTGATGTGCGAGTCATCGATATGGTGGTGGTGTACGAGTTGTTTCTGTTGTGATAGATGTTAAAGTCATTGTTGTTGTGATTGATGCACGAGTCATCGTTAGCTTGGGAGTTGGAGCATGTTGTTGCCGTGGTGAGAGAGGTGTGCTGGTTTGGTGATGGCCAAGCTGTCGCAGAGTTGGCGTTCGGGCTAGTCACCATCAATATGGCAAACGGGGAAACTGCCATCGTGGGGGTGAACCGGCTTATCATTCTGGGGTAGAGAATGGGTAAGTTGTCACCGGAAGGGTGAATGAGAAAGTCATCATCAGAGTAGTGAATTAGCAATTCGTCTTCGGTGTGTTGTCCTGGAAAGGCATTGCTAAATGGGGCGGCGATTCGTCACTAGAGTGGTGGTTGGGTGAGTCGTCGCTAGGAGGTGAAGTGGCAAGTTGTCACTATGATACTGTTCAACGAGTCATCATTTGATTGATGGATAGTGACTTAGGTTGCGCAACATCTGAGGGTTTAGAAAGAAGATTGCATGTTCTTCTTTTGCAATTTTATCTTGGGGAAGGACAAGTTAATGTTGTAGTTTTTGGTGTGTAATGGTGTTTTCTGTTGTTCCTTTTTTTAGGAATATTTTGATGTAAATTATTTGTTCTACATTGTGTTGTTAGAATATTATTAATGAAGCGGTGATACAGTCACATTTCTTTCAACAACAAAAAAAGGCATGAACCAGGGAGCGCGAAAAAGACACTGTGGACATGAAAGCCGCTAAAAGAAAATTCAAGTACCACAAAAAATTGCACTAGTGCATGTTTCTTAAACTCTAGCTTGATAAATCGTAAGAAACTTGTTGAACCAAAAATAGTACTAGAATTAATAAACAATAACGGAAAAAAAAACACAAACGAAACAAAACTAACACAGGAACTAATAATCAAGAACACACCAAATTCACAAACTAGAATATAATTGACAAAAAATATGAAAAAGAAAGAGAAGATCCTTACCTAAAATTGGACAGCAAGGAAAACAGAGACTGTAATACGAAGAGAAGAGGTCTCTGATTCTATATTTATAAGGAGATGAGGCAGTAGATTTGGATTTTTTCCCAAAATAGACCACTTTTAAAAACTAATTTCCAAAATAGACCACTATAAAACTAATTACCAAAATAGACCACTCACAGTACCGAATTGCAGCCTCTTCGGTAATATGGTCGCGATTCCCAACCGTGGCATACATACATATCAAAAAAATCCACATTCCAAAATCTGGTTTAAAATTTCTCCAATCCAAAGAAGTTCAAGAGAGAGATAACTGAGGTCGCAGTTGGGTACTGCGACCTCGATAATATGTAGGCCGCAATTGACAATTGTGGTCTCTGTTATTTTAATTTCGTTTTGAAATTTTTAGATTTCTTGTACATTACAGATCAAAGATTCAACTCTCTGAGAATTTGGAAGTTTCCACAGTCGCAGTTGCCAACTGCGACCTCAATAAAAACTAGGTCGCAGTTGGCAACTGCGACTGTGAAACTTCCAAGTTTCTAGATAGTTGTGTACTGTCTAAAAAATTTAAAGTTTTACAGTCGCAGTTGCCAACTGCGGCCTCAGTTAAAATTCGGTCATATTTTGGCTATTTGTGTTTATGCTTTTAATGTGCTGAAAGTGGTCTATGTTGGAATGTGTATCAATGCCAAATCAATGCAATCTACCAAACAAGACTTGTTGGAATATGTATCAATGATGTTTAGGTCAAATCAATGCAAACTGCCAAACGTACCATTTTTAAAAAAAAATTAAAATAACTGAGGTCGCAGTTGTCAACAGCGACCTTAGTATTATAGAGGCCGCAGTTGCCAACTGCGGCCTTAGTGATACTGGCTTGTGCTGATGCTTTTTATGCACTAATATTGATTTTTTGGAATGTGTATCAATGATGTTTATGAAAAATCAATGCAAACTGCCAAAACATTATTTTGTTGTAATGTGTATTAATGATTCACATTGCCAAATCAATGAACAATGTGAAATCAATTTTAAATTTATCTTCAACTCCAATATATACAAGAGTGAAGTATTCTCTTGAACATTGAAGATGATCTAGTGGGGGAAAAAAATGAAAAACGATGAAAAAAGTGAAAAATTTCGGAGATGAAAAAAAGAAAAAAAATTTATGTGAGTAGTAATGGATCATGTATTCAAATATGTGAGATTATGTTAAGTTTATGTGAGTTTAAGGAGGGAGATAGATGCATGTTCATACTAGTATACTAGTACATGCTGGGTTTCCCTCAATGGGTATGGAAGACTTCTCATTCTGCCTATTTTCTTTCTTTTTTAAATGCATGAGTAGCAGCTTCTTCTCCCTTCATACACTTCAATGCACCACCATGAGGCAGAGTAAAAAAAATCTGGTTTGGAGGATGGAGTAGTAGAGGGTGTCACAATGTATTCATGCTACTTTTCAACTTCTTGACATGCACACTTCCTATTCATGCACCAAATAGCATTTATATGAGGAGTGTGTATCAAGAAGTTGTAAAGTACTATAAATACACTGCTACACCCACTACTACTTCAACCTTCTAACCAAAGAATTGCTGCATCTGTCTAATTGTGGTGCATGGAAGTTTATGCAGAGAGTACAACTGCTACTTCTGCATTGAAAAAGAGACAGATTCAGTAGTCCTTCCTATCCATTTGAGAAGAAACGCAGTATGTACTTATATACTAAAGTGATTGTTGCCTCTAATCAAATCTATATGTAATCAGTTTGTAATGTATGCATTATTGTAATTTCAATTGAATTAATGTAGTCGAAGAGGTTGTGATTGTTTCCTCCAATTGTAATTTCAATAGGCCGCAGTAGGGAACTACGACCATGTTACCGAAGAGGCTGCAATTCGGTACTGCGAGTGGTCTATTTTGAAAATTAGTTTCAAAATTTGGTCTATTTCGGGGGAAACCCGTAGATTTGAAGATGAGTCCTAGTCTCCTAAACCTATTAGGATTCTTTACTGGGTTGGGTTTGACAGAATTCTAATACTTCAGAAACCCTCAAGTTCGGGTTGGGCAGGTTCATTCGGGTCAAACCCGACTCAGTTGTGCTTACAATAGGGCTCGGATCACCTTCAAATCTACTATCTATGTATCTATAGATAAAACCTAGTTTTTTTTGTTTTTTTGAAAATATTTATCTAGATGACCTAGTTCCAAAAATATTTACCAATAGGGCCTAGTTTTTAATTAAATTGCTATAATAACTTTCCTATAATATTTTCTACACGATGTGTAACCTTTTACTAAATACTTTAGGTTTTTGGAATTTAGAGCATCTATTTTTTATATTGAATATTTTGTTTCTTATTCTATAGTGTATAAATTAGTGCTTAATTTGTGAAAAAATTAAGTGAAAATTACTTACTTCTAAATCAGGCTCTCATACCAACTGGGATGAGAAGCGTGAAATAATAAAATAGTTGTAATAACCTGCAAAAGAAAAAAAGAGAGTATTATAAATTTTTTAAATGATATTTTTCTGTAAAATATTTTTGAGAATAACATACATTATCATTCTCAAATATTAAAATAATCGAGCATAACTTCAAAATCTCTCATAGCTTCTAATTCTGTTTATGATAATTCACTATCACTATCATATGAGGGTTCTTCCCTATATTCGTTCCTTCCTCCGTATGTTCATTTTTTTCAAGATATTGCCTATATGCTGTTGTAGGACTCCATATATAACTACTAAATTCTCCATTTTCAGAAAATAATAAAGATATTTCATGAAAAGTTAGGACATCAATTATTTGAACATTTATATTACTAGTTTGTCCAAGATTAACTTGGTTTATTGTTACAATTATTATTCGATGTATGCTAAAGAAAAAAAATTTAAATTTATAAAAAACAACTGAACTTGTTAGACTTTGAGGATAATAAACATAAAAAACCCACATCTTATCACTTTCATGATAGTTAGTCATTAATTCTTGAATTAACTCATGATTGGAACTATTATCATTATCCATTCTTTTTATAATTCCGATGAATTTAAATCATGAAACAATAAGTATGAAAATCAAGAGTATAGAGAGGTTTCTAAGGATACCCTAAAAAATCAAACATAAGGGCCCAACATGCTTCCGACCTAATTGAGCCTTTTTGAGCTACTCTGCACCAGTTACTACTCGTGGATAAAATACCTATGGTATTCACCCCGATTTCAGTGCTCCTTTTACGTCCCTCCCATCCTAGGACTACTATGCTCTTCAAGAGAGCTTTATCTACGGGATATGTCGGGAAAAACTGAGTAGCACTTCAGTATAGACAGTAACAATTTAACTCTTTTCCTGCTACTAGGTGTATAGCTCAACTATAGAAGGTTGCAAATTAGTCTTTTTGCAAGATCTTTCAGGCAGAGCCATACAAAACTCTCTCTAATGGAAAGAGATTAGTTAGTCATACCTTATATTGAACAAGAGCTGATTGAAAGATAATATTTATTCATTCACGACTTCTTACAGACCAAACTCACTAAACTCTTCTTACAAGATTATATAAAAAAAATCTCCTCCTAGGTCGTCTGCCTTCTCCCTTAGTAAGCCTACCCTTTTATAGAGGAAGGGATGATTTTATATTATTGAGTTCTTACATCATTCATTACATCAGTTTCAATTATAGTTGTGTCATGACTTACATCATATGTTAGGTAAGTACGTCATTGTTTATATCATTGTAGACTACTGTAGAAAAAGATATTTATCATGGACGACATCTTCACATGCCCCACATTTATGCTGGTGCCCTGTCTTCATTAGGCTACAGTAGTATCTAGCTGTTTATTCTGTCATTGTCATTGCTCCTCTAGATAGTATTTAGAACCAGTTGTCAAACAGCTCACGCTTATCTTGTGGCTGTTTTATCTTTGATATGCTCTAGATTATTATTTTCTCTGGGTCTGGACTGTTATAGATCCATATGTTGTTGTCTCTTAACTTTATGTCTTTTAGTTCACAATACATATTTCTGAATTTGATTGCCCTTCTTTCTGGGATTAGCTTATCAAATTCTTCAACTTTGTATGACACAATGTTATATGCTCCATATATTACTTGAGTAGTCATCCATATTTTTATAAACTTTTAGCTGGAAGTTCTTCATTTTGTTCAAGATACTCAGGGATTGTTGAATACATTATAACATTTATTTTTGAGGTTTTTGTAAGACCAAAATAACTCTTGGCTGTCTTATATATTTTTCTTGGAAATTAAATAAGTTCGTCACATTCTCTGGATAGATACATACAATGAATAAGTTATCTTTCAAATAGTGCTCGCGTTGTTCTTGGATTGGCTCCTGGTAGGATGATGGCCTTATCATATGCTGGTGCGATACGGTTTTGATGAACTGGTTCACCTCGGTTACTTGGCATAATTTCTTTGTATATTGTAAAAATAATATTTTCTTTGATATTTTGGTAAGAGATTTCTCAGTGAGTAGTGTTTCCTTGAATGTAGTTTATTTGAGGACGTATTTGCTTCTTCTTTTAGAGAAAAGGCAGGTTCGCCCATTTCACTCATTTTTCACTAACATTGTCCGCTATATTTTCTGTGGTTACATGCTGATTTATGTGTTGGTAGAACAAATATTGGAGTCCGCATATTGTAATTGTAATTTATTAAATGCTCCCTTTTTTTGCTCCACAGTTTCCTTGAGGAAAACTATGTCCTGTTCTATTTGCCGAACTTTATTTTCCATCCTGTGAAAGCAAAATGTTCAGTTTCTTGATAGAAAACCTACTAGAATGTTATTCTTTCCTTTTATATTTTCTATCATAAAATCATAATGTCTTAGTTCCATTTATCAACTTATTAATCTTTTATTTGCAATAGTTGGATCTATTATTTTGTTAATCAAAATATTTGCTTGTATTATCTGTTCTTACTATGAATTTTGTATGTATTATAAATAACTCAAAACCTTTTTATGGCTTTTAAGATTGTTAATAATTCTTTTTCATTTATGTGATCATTCTGTTGTGTTTGTGTAAATGATCCACTAGTGTATTTGGCTAGTCTTTCTTCTTTTTCATCTTTTTTAATAAATTTAAATATTGCTCCATAATTATCTTCACTTGTATCTGTTTTTATTATCCATGTACATTCTTTAACATGTAATCTTACTTTATTTAATTCTGAAATTTTTATTTCAATATTTTCAATTTCTCTTCATCCTATATAGTCCATTCCAATTTCTTGAACTTTTTCAGTTTTTGATGTAGCAAATTTGTTTTTGCTGATAAATTTGGTATGTATCTTCTTATTTGATTTAGTAGTCCAATTATGGCTTATACTTTTCTTTTTTCTTTTAAAATATTTGGAAATGTCTTTATTTTTCCTGCTATATGTGGCTATAGTTATATTCCTTCATGCAATAATTTTGTTCCTAAGAATTCAATCTCGGTTTGAAATAACTCTTTTTCTGATAATATAATTCCTGTATTTTTTACTATTTCTATGAATTTTAGTAAATGTTCTTTATGTTGTTCTTCGTTTTCGAATCCTATTAGAATATCATCTACATATACTAGTATAAATTATTGTATTTATCAAATATCTTATCCATATATTCTTGAAATACTTCTAGACTATTTTTATATCCGAAGGGTAATACGTTCAATTCATAAAATCTCTGTGGTGTGCTGAATGCTATTAATTGCTTTGATTCTTTTGTTAGTTTTTCATGGCAAAAACCTGATTTGCAATCAAATTTTGAGTATATTTTTCTTGTTCTTATTGTGTTTAGTAGTATCTGCATATATGGTAGTGGATATCCAAATCTTTTAATATTTTTATTTAGTTCCTTATAATTTACTACCATTCTAGATTTACTTCTTTTTTCTTCTAATTGTTTCCTTACTATGAATGCTAGTGATGAATGTGGACTTTGTGATTTTCTTATATAATTATTTTCCACTAGTTCTTTCATATGTATTTTGGTTTCTTCTAAATCTGTTGGAGTATGTCTTATAGGTTTTAACTTTTATTACTTTGTTTTTATCTATTAGCTCTATATGAGCTGTGGGTTTACTTAAGTGCCATTTTGCTAAGGGATCTTTTTCACATAGATCTTCTAATTGTTTTTATAAAATTTCTTGTGTAATTGTTTCTTGAACTTGATGTATTCTATTTTTATTTGATAAATATTGATATTCACACGCTGAGTAGAGAAAACTATGATATGCAGTAAGTCTGTCTCAGAATAAGTTTGTGTTATTCTAATTGGTATTGTTTGGTGTTTACAAGGTATTGTAAATATAACTATTTTATGTGATATAGTCATAGAATAATATTGTTGTAGAAAGTTGTTTCCTAATAATGCGTCATTATTCATAGGCTAAATTTTTTTTTAAAAAAAAACCCACTGAAGTATTGGTCATTTTAAAAAAAAACACCACTAAACTTTTTTATTTTTAAAAAAACTGCACTCAACTATATTATCAAAAAACCCACATTGACGGAGTTAACTTCCGTTAGGGTTTATGTCACCAGTATTGCACTAATGCAATAGTTCAGTGAGGTTTTTTTAAACATCTGATTAGTTAAGTGATGTTTTTTTAAACACAAATGAAAGATGAATGCGGTTTTTTGACATAAACCTTAACGGAAACCTAACTCCGTCAATGTGGGCTTTTTGATAACATAGTTGAGTGCGGTAAAATAAAAAATTTTAGTGGGGTTTTTTTTAAATGACCAATACTTCAGTGGGATTTTTTTAAATTTAGCTTTATTCATATCATCAAATTGGTATATTATTGGAATTCATAAGATATAACTTCCTACTTGTATCGTAACATTTTCTTAATACTTGTCGAGTATAATGGTTTGTCCTGTCAATCCTCATATAGCTTTTTTATTATTTCCATCTTATTTCCATTTTGGTAGTATATCTTCACGGCACAAGCTTGTGTCTGCTCCAGTGTCTATTAGACTATAACAGTTTCTTGATTCGTAACATTCATATACAAATTTTGTTAGTATGTATAATGTATTTTTTTTGCTCTAATGTTTTAGGCAATATTCTATTTTATTATTTGTTGTTTATTGTTATTATTATTTTTCTTCTTGTATTAAGTATGGTTTTACTGATGTACGGAAGTCAATTCCTAATAACATTTCATTAACATTGTGTCCGGGTGTACATGTAGATGCAATAGTATTTCATTTCGACTATTTATTCTTAGCTGTAATACTATTTTATGGACAATTGGATGTCAATTGTTATAGTAGTCTAAATAGTAATATGAGATTTCCAATGGTATTAATTCTGCTGTTTTTAAATTTGTTTGTTTAATATGTGACGAATTAGTTGCTCATGTATCTACATACAATATTTGTTTGTTCTATTTACCATTGTCATAATATTATATATCTATCATAAATTGATTATTAATTTAGTTTTCTAATGTATTTATTATTGGTATTAGTTCCAATGCCTGTTGTTTGTTTCTTATTGATGGTGATCTTTTTCCAACATTATTTCTGGTGATTTTCCTTTTGCTATATCTTTTGTTTTGTTAAAACCAAATTCTGTATAATTTGGTATGTTCATTTCATGGCTTTCTCTAACTGGGTTTATATCTTATAATTTCTCGGAGTAGTGGCTATATTTTAAAGTTATCAATATTTCTGTTTTTTACTTCATGCTTACTTGTAAAAGCAAATATTTCTTATTTGTATACTCATAATTTTATTATTCTCTATCATTTCTATTCCTGATAATTTGTGATACATGACTAAACTTTTGCCTTTATTTTATTTTTTCATGCTTATAGAAAAATTAGATTTTATTGTAAATTTTATTTTTAAATACATTAAATTTCCTTATACTATTCCTATTATGGCATCTTGTGTACTTAATATTATTCTACCATCCATTAAGTATTTATTCCTTTCTTGAAATAAGTTTTTTTTATTATGTGTACTGCTCCTAAATGTACGTGCCTTAATGTCGTCCTGGTTTTCGCACTTATTTTTTTCATTTCTTGTCTTATTATTCTTTCTTTTATCAATGAAATTATAGTTTTTCCTTGAGCTTGTTCAATTCTATTGGTTGTTCATTATTTCTGGCTATTATTATGGTATTCCTTTACTTTCAAATATTGGAAGTTTAAATATTTCTTTTTGGTTTATATCTAGTTTGGTTACTCTTATTTTATTGTATTTTGTATATCAAAACTCATTCTTTCTCTTACTTCTTCGTTGTTTTCTTCTATTTTTAATGGTTCTCCTATTTCTGTTATTCCCGTTATCACATTTATTTCAAATTCTTCTATTTCATTATCACTACTTCCACTATTTTCTTCTATTACCAATATTTCTTCATCTTCACTTATTTCTGACCATTCTTATTCATATTTTATGGGTTCATAGTTTATGTTATACATTTCTTCAATTTCTTCTACGTATTTAACATTTTCTTTTCTGATTCTTTATATGTCCCACTTCTCCGCATATATAACAATTACATATCTTTGGGTTTTTGGATATTGTTTATTTCTATTTATTTTTCTGAAGTATTTTTTATAAGGTTATTTGTATCTCTTAAAAGCTTTTTTGCATTTTGGTTTATATTTTTGCATTTTGTTTTTACGTCTTTTTATATAATTATAACTATTGCTACATTCCTAATGATTTGGTTTGCTTCTTCACAACAAATTCTTGGTTTATCTGTTTTATAGTATTTTATAGTTGGCCCAGCTTCTTGGCATACTTTATCCCAAAGTTCAATTTTTTTGTACTTAAAAATGACATAATATCACTAGTTTCCTTAATGATATGTTAACGAAACAAATAGTCCAAACAATTACAAACCGAACTGAAATCAAAATACAACAATCTAACCCAACCACAAAATAGAGATACAACATCTGCCATAATGGCTACAACCCATCATATAACCCGGAGAATGCCAAAATATGAAGCATCAACGACTACTCGACCTCCTCTAACCGGAGTCTCTTCTTTGCTCCTGCATTACCTGCCGATAAGTCTATTAGCACCAGAATTCTATGAAGCATAAATTGAAATCTACAATGAATATTACGAAAGCAAAAATTATTTCTATCAGGCCACAAGATTCAGAGGATAACCACCACAGTAGTATCCCATGATTCCCTAAGTTCCTTCCTAATGTTAGAATTTCTCCATGAACACCACAGATCGTCGATCTGATTGGGGGTCAGAACCATCGATCTGATTGGGGGTCAGAACCATATCAAATCTCAATCCCATGACTTCCCATGTCAGTCTAGCCCTCGGGCACATAAAAAAATGTGGTTAGTGTCCTCCCCTAAGCTACACCGTTGGCAGATCACATCTAATGAGAAATTATGCTTCTTCAGGTTACTTTACCGAGGACCGCGTTGTTCAACATCAACCACAGGAAAGCTTTCACTTTAACAGGGGCCACTGTCTTCTAAATGATATTCGCCAGCGAGCTTCTGACTCTACCGTCATTGAGGAACATGTACATGGAACTAACTGAGAACGAACCACTACTGTGTAGCCTCCACTGTCTATCGTTAGTCAACCCCCTCGCCTGTTGTGCATTCTCTCTCTCAGAAGCTTAATGAGTAGTTGTAGATCCTCTTCCTCGCTGTGGGTTAGGTTCCCATGGAACTCCACCAATAAACACCCTTGCTTCCACACATCTTCCACTAACACATCTTCCTTTGTGGTGACCCTTACTAGTCTTGGGAATAGAGAGTGAAGTGTGTTATCTCCACACCATTTGTTTAACCAGAATCTAGTCGCTTTCCCATTACCCAGGGTGCATCTGGTATTGGAATGAAAGATATCTCCCACCCTGGCAATACCTTTCCAGATGTATGAAACTTTTCCTTGCTTGCTCCTTCATCCAAATCTGAATTTTTTTCCTGTACAGCATAAACGAGTTATCCTACCACGCCCTACGCCGTTTGTGCATTTTCCACCCCCATTTTAATAGTAGAGCCTTATTCATCTCCCGCAGATTGACAATTCCCAGACCTCCAAACTATTTTCTTTTGCACACCTTGTCCCACCGCATAAGATGTAACCCCTTATTATCCTCCCTAGACCCCTTCCAGAGGAATCTTCTACTGCATATGTCTATCCTGTCTATCACCCAGCTGGGTAATTCATAGATAGACATCAAATAAGTAGGGAGGTTGCTAAGAACCGAGTTAATGAGCGTGATTCTTCCACCAAAAGATAAGAACTTGCCTTTCCACCCCGTCAGTTTTTTCTTGATCTTCTCAACCACGAGCACCCAGTTTTCTTTACAAAGTTTACCAGGCCTGATCGGTGTGCCTAGGTAAATGAGCGGGTACACTCCTAACTCGCAATCTAGCAAAGAGGCAATCCCCACAATAGGGAGCGAGATATTCGAAATTAGTGCACTCGCACAGCTCTTTTGCCATGGTGGCAATAGAACACTGGCGAAAAAACACAACTTTATAAAGAACTCCAAGCTGACTGGTTAGTGATCACAAAACCGAAAGGAAACCGAGTTGAAAATTATGTCCATTTTTGTCCATGTAGGTCTAGGCTAGAAAATAAAATAATATAGTTTCGTGCAAAAAGAACATCATGTTTCCGGAAAGGTAAATATTAAATTGTTTCTAAACGTGAGATTACGAGATTCATTGAAATCTTAATAAAGTATATGTGGCTACAGCCTTTCTGCCCAAAAAAGAAAAAAAGAAATTATTTGAAATCTAATGTACACCCGTTAATCCTGCTCTGTAAAAGGATCACCTGTCTTGAACTATAAATCCCACCGAAAACTGAGATGGGTATTTTCCAATTCTCTTCATTCACCCCTTAGTTTCAGGTTTGGATTAAGTTCAATCAAACACATCCATCCTGACCATCACAACCCATGGACACCCTGAGCTATATAATATTAATAAGTTGATAATATAAAATTTACTTATATTTTATATCATCTGATTTACAAACAAAGAGAAGAACTTTGCTAGTAAAATTTATCATAAAATTTGAAGCAGACAGATGTAAATAAATAAAAGAAGCCGAGTCCCTATGTTGAGTTGGAGTAGGATAGTCTAAAATCTAATAAACTAAAGTTTGACACATATGTATGATAATCTAACGTTTACATCCCTTAGCTGTTACAGGAAGTGGAGGGTTACTTCGAGAAAATTAATGACGGAACTAAAGTTCAGTACTACATCATTATAGTAATTTGGAGGCCAAGTACTGAGGATGGATGCCAAATTGTTATTCATTAACCAGCAGATTACAAGAACCGGAACACGATTGCAACACATGACAAATATCCTGAAGAAGAAACCGACGAAACTCAATGTGAAAATTTTGGATATATATAATAATAGTTTTGGTCTTGTGTACTGTAAACCTCCAAGCTCTACATGCATGCTTCTATAGCTTTAACTGGATGGCTATGAAAAACTAATTGATTGAATTAAAGATTAGTAGTACCTATATAACATTTGAGGGGCCAGTTGCTGGAGATATTTAACATAGCTAGGTTCACTAATCAGCAGGGAGTAATACAATAAACAAGTGGTAACATGCCCATATAACAACAAATCTTATCGAAGAAAAATCTTATCGAAGAAACGTACTGAATGTGATGACAATAGATAATGATAATTGGGCATATAATTGCAAGTGGTGTTTGCAAGGATGTATGCAAATTGGTAACTATCCTCTACTCAGATCATTTTCGATAAAATCCACAACTTAGTTGTCCTCTCCAATGCAGTTAGAGCCTCAGCCTTTCCCATCATGAATACCCTAGTGGTGGTAAAAAATCCATCTGGTTTTCTACATCCATAATTGATTAATTGCCTTCAGTTTTTCTACAGTACATTTATTTATTTATATTTATAACATTCATCTATATAATAAAACACAAAGAAAAGTAGGTGGTTCTCCTTCAGTAATAAGGAAATCAATGATTCAGATCTAAGCTCCCAAAAAACATTTCTTCCCCCCCAAACAACTCCATTATTTATTTAATTATTTCTATCTCTTTCTCTCTCTCATATTCAGATCATTTTGCTCCATCTATTCCCCAAACCAGAGAGCTCCAATTTCTGTCTCTCTCCCCCTACGATTTTTAAGCCACTAACTCCAAATCCCTAAAACTATTTTTTTAAGCCGCTAACTCCATAAGCTGTACCAGTCTTAACTCAACAATATGAAAAGAAATAATCATAACCACGCAGATAAAAATAATCACTTAAACAATAACTGAGATAAAAACATGTAGTAGTTCAACATAATAACCAACAACTGGAAAACTAAACAACAATTATGGGTCAACAAAGCCCGGGATACAAAGTTCACCAAAAAGAATAAAATGCGATAAAAGAATAACATGAAACAAGATAATTTATTTTAAAGCAGCTCCTGCTCAAATCCTAGCGGAATTGCTCACCCGAAACAGCAACACAAAAACAGAACCCCCCCACAACAGATCCCAAACAAACAAGCAAACAGCGGATCTGTAGCGCCCCGGATCCCCGTTACCGGACATCCGTGACACCTTCCAGAATCTTTACCTTTAAATGCATCTCAACACAGTAATAACACAGAAATTTAAAAACTTTTATTTGCCAAATAAGTCATTACATCATTGATTACAACCGATAACATGTTCTTGGACAAGGAGTACAAATTACATCAATTCATTACAACTTATTACAAGTATTTACAGACTCCACTTGATAAGCTATCAGCTGCCTCCTGGAATGGTAATCGACTGATTACTTGTGGAACTTCGCTGAGCGGCCCATCGGCTCCCCCGGGACTTGCTCTTCAGCTTCAGGCTTCTGCTGTGCGACTCTGAAATCTCTGCACCTGTTCGGAAGGTATAACCGATACCTAAAAGGTGGGGAACGTCAGTACTTCGACTGACGCAAAGCTGGTGATAACAGTGATCCTCTAAAATTCAATCACAACCAGTAATTTATGCAAAAAGGAAAAGTGTTGTGCCAAAACAAGGATTAGTGGATTCGGGTTCTAGTGCAGTGTTATGACATGACCTTAAGTCTAGATGCAGCAAACTCACATGCCTAACTTATAATGCAAGCAAGATTTTGGAGCACGAATGCATCTACTACATACGCCCCCAAATCTAGCCGTCTTTCTCCACAATATAGGGATTCGAACCCTCGCCATGCACCCTACTCTTGTACACACTCTAGTTCCCAATAGATTGTCCGTCGCCCAAGGAGATTGCAGCGGTCAGTCTAATTCCGCCCTGTAGTGCCCAAGTGGTCACCGCCAGTTGGTACCCGCGCACGGACCTCCTTTAAAACCGCATTGAACCTGGTCCTTACGACCCTTGGTTCCACATGTCCACTCAGGGACTCTCGCATGCGTGTTCACCCCTGGCCTGGGTTATGAACATATATATACCAAAACACAAAACACAGACCCGCGCGTTAGGGACGTGAGCACCACGAGAGGTCAATTCCTCCGGGCCTCCCGCACCTTACTTCGGAAAAACTTTGGGAATCAACAGATCGAGATACGAGCTGGGGACGCTATCCGTTAGCGGCCGAGAACGTATCCCTACGACTGGAAGATACAACACCGACTGTGGTTTACTAGGACTAATGCAACTTCCCAACCCCTTAATAAACCATTCTAACCCCTACCTTACTCTAATTCTTCGGGTAAGAATTAACTGCTTCCACACTTGCGTATCAACCTCTGGCCCCTGGCGATACCGGTCCGGTTCGCCACTTTCCCAACTTGGACTCGTCCAGCATAATGGCCTACGCCTGCCTCTACCCCGACTATAAATATAAAACTGCCCCGTGAGCTCCACTCACTTGCATGCTCGGACGTCCTACGCTCGGCAGAAGTCTAATAATATAGGCTTGATAGGTGCAGGGTATCCTTTACCCTAGTGACTAACTCGAGTCACACATCCTACTCAGGGAATCAACAACCTCAATAACAGAGATCAACCATCCCTAGACACGAGTCATCGACTCAGCTCACACACAAGGAAAAAATGCTTTCACAACCCTTAGTCCAAACCCAGACTAAGCGACCTACGGGTTTCTGCCCGAATCTCAAAATGGTCATCCCTCTATGGATACAACTCTGATTGGAGTGTATGGGCCCAACCTGGAAAGGTACGATTCTGGGCTACAACTTCCTAGTTGATCACGAGCTTAAATTCAACCATCTAAGTCCTCGAAATAGCTTCTCAAGCTCCAACCTGCATGCTTCCTATGCACGGGCTGCACCTTACCAGTAACACAAAATCCTACTCGTTCATCAGAACGACACAAACTCAAATTCTGTAGAAGGGTGTGAGTGTCCTCAACAACTCTCTAGTTGGTCATGAGTCCAAATTATACCATTAAGTCACCCTAACACACTCATCTATCATTGATACACCAATTCACACAATTGGTCTCTCCAATTCAGAGCACTCAGCTCTACTCTAGTTCACTGTCCAGTCTTACAAAAATCATATTAATTCAACCGTTTACTGGAATTGCCTCAAATTAGTTTTGTGGAAAGGTCTAGGTGTCTACTAAAACTCTCTACTGAGTCATGATCCTCAAAATGTGCCCCTAACAAGTCTTAAATTCCCAATCTTTACAGAGTATCAAAACTTGCTGAAAACAGCACAGTGCTTAATCATAAAATCACAGTAAATTGCATACTTATCCAAATGACATAAAATTTATGGTGGTAAAACTAGACATCATACCCAACATCATGCAAAATACCTCATGTCAAAATTCCAATTATACAGTGAGTACTATCTATTGCAAGTTAGCACAGAAACCATCAAGTTTTCTAATTCAACATCAGCTACTGGTTATAGATCGATTTTTCTCATGTCTATAAACTCTTCCAAATAATTTACTGATTTTTGTAAATAATCAAAATGCATTCAGGAACATTGAGTAAAAATTTCAGATCAATGGCATGCTTCAATAAATTATGCAAAATCCTACAATATCAACCATCCTGTTTATCTCTTTCTGAGTCTGCCTTACGACACAGAACCATCTCACGATTTTATTAGCATATCAAATGATCATAGAAAAATCTAAACTAAATCATGAATGATCTTAACACATATATGAACAAAACCTTTTAATTTCATGGTCTAATTAATCATATTTTGCGCTCGGGAAAATTCACAAAATGGTACTCCGAATCAGTTTTTCTAGTTCAATTCTGACTTCAACTTCTAACCTTTAGAAGATCAACCTTTAGAAAATCAATTGAAAGACAAGAAATTCAAGTTTAGAGAAACTTCCCACCCTTGGTTGTAGTAGTGGAAGGAACTTCTTCAAGGTTCTTCTCTTGAAAATCTCCTTTTGATCCTTCTTCTTCACTTCCTTCTTCCTTCTCTCCTCCTTCTCTTGAGGTGTTTTCTTTCTGAAATTTCCAGAGCAAAAGGGAGGAAATGAAGTGGTAAATGAAGGAGATGGGAGGGTATAGGCCGGATTTGACGGGGGGGGGGGGGGTATGTTTAGGATATAGGTGGTTTGTAGACCAAAACCATTGCTTAAGCCCATTGGTTTTGTGTTTGTTATGTTGGATGCCCAACATAGCCCTTAACGAGTTCCAACGAGTGTGAGAAGAGTGTTTTAACGAGCGCACGCAACCTATATTCACTGTAGTATTACACCGTGTTATATTTGCATGTGCGTCGTGCCGAAAACTAGCGTTTATACTAGTATCGGTCCGTCTCGTTCTCGTGCATCCTTGGAATGCAACTCTCCCAAGAACCGTCCCGTAGCCCTAACCATCCACCACGATAGCAAAATCGACTCATAATACTACAAATCAATTGCACGCATACTAACAATATACATACACATATACATATATTCAGGTATTGTACAAAACGGGGTGTTACATCACTCCCTCCTTAGAGTCGTTCTGTCCCCAGAACGTTCCTAGTGGGAGAAAAGAACACAACAAACAAAAGAAGATAAACACAGAATACTTAAAATAAATCCGGATAGAAAGCCTTCATGCGGCTCTCCGGCTCCCACGTGGCTTCTTCCACGAACTTGTTCCTCCAGAGAACTTTGACCATTAGGATAACCTTGTTTCTCAGTACATTGTCCTGATGATCAAGTATCCTGACTGGTTTCTTTCTACAGGAAAGATCTATCTGTAAATCCTTCGGAATCTCTGGCGACCGATGGCTCGAATCCGGCACATACTTCCGTAGCATAGAGACTTGGAATACGTCATGCACTTGAGATAGCTCGCCCGGCAGCTCCAACTTATAAGCCATTCTGCCAATCCTTTTCAGAATCTTGTATGGTCCAATATACCTCGGAGCTAACTTCCCGCCTTTCCCAAACCTGATAACTCCTTTGGTCGGCGATACCTTGAGAAATATGGAGTTGCCTTCCTTAAATTCCAACTCTCTTCGGCGGTTGTTCGCATAGCTCTTTTGCCTGCCTTGTGCTCCTTGAAGCCTCTTCTGAATAAGCTTGATCTGCTCCGACGTCTGTTGCACGATTTCTGGTCCATGCATCTGTCGCTCTCCTACCTCGAACCAACAAACTGGCATCCTGCATCTTCGTCCATACAAAGCTTCATACGGGGCCATCCAATGCTTGCCTGATAGCTGTTATTATTAGCAAACTCTACCAAGGCTAAGTATTTTTCCCAACTTCCTCCGAAGTCCAAAATGCATGCCCGTAACATGTCCTTGAGAATCATGTTGACTCTCTCCGTCTGTCCATCCATCTGAGGGTGAAAAGCTGTGCTGAAGTCCGTTCTAGTTCCCAACGCTGACTGTAGACTTCGCCAGAATCGAGACTTAAGTTTTGCATCTCGATCGGATACTATCGACACTGGCACTCCATGTAGCTTTACTATGTTCTCAATGTAGACCTCGGCCAACTTCTCGACTGTCCAGGTCGTCTTTACTGGAAGAAAATGTGCTGACTTGGTCAATCGATCCACAACCACCCATAGTGAGTCATTTCCTTTAGGGCTCCTGGATAACCCAGTGATAAAATCCATACTGATGTTCTCCTATTTCCATTCTGGAATGGGTAAAGGCTGTAACAATCCTCCTGGTTTCTGGTTTTCGGCCTTAACTTGTTGGCACGTCAAACATTTGGCGATAAACTCTGCTATATCTCGCTTCATCCCTGACCACCAATAGTGCTGCTTCACATCGCGATACATCTTGGTGCTTCTGGGGTGAATCGTAAGAAATGTGGAGTGAGCTTCCTTCATGATGTCTTCCCTCAACTCCCCGTCCTTTGGTACACATAGTCGGTTACCAAACCATAGTGAACCTTTTCTTATACTGAATTCTGCCAATTTTCCTTCATACACTTGTTTCTTCATGTCTTCCATCTATGGATCTTTGGTCTGAGCCTCTTTCACTCGCTTATCCAAGCTTGGCCGTAACACCAACTGTGCCAGAACTGCACTTATGTGTTGTGTAACCACTTCGATGCCTGCCTGCCTGATCTTTTCATCTAGCTCCCTCCGGATCACTATCAATGTTGCCACACTTCTCTTCCTACTGAGCGCGTCTGCTACCACGTTGGCTTTTCCTAGATGATATATAATCTCAGGCCTGATTTCTTCGAGTACTTCCAACCATCTCCTCTGCCTTAAGTTGAGATCTTTCTGTTGGTAGATGTACTTTAAGCTCTTGTGGTCAGTGTAAATTTCCACCTTTGCTCTGTAGATATAATGTCTCCATGATTTCAAAGCAAAAATCATCGCTGCAAGTTCCAAATCATGGGTTGTATAGTTCTTCTCGTGTGTTCGTAGCTGTCTCGAACCATAAACTATAACCTTGCCTTCCTGCATCAGCACACATCCGAACCCCACATACGATGCATCACTGTAGATGACATAGTCCTTGTCTTTCTGAGGTAAAACCAATATAGGTGCGGAGATCAAATGGTTCTTCAGTTCCTGAAAACTTCCTTCACACTTCTCCATCCAGTCGAAACTTCGGTTCTTTTTGGTCAAAGCCGTAAGGGGTGCAGCTATCCTTGCATAATTCTGGATAAACTTTCGATAATACCCAGTCATACCCAGAAAACTTCTTACTTCCTTCACCGTCTTCGGTTGTGGCCATTCCTTGACCGCCTCTATCTTCTGAGGATCCGTTGCCACTCCCTCCTTAGAAATGATATGGCCTAGGAATGCAACTTCCGATTTTCAGAACTCACACTTAGATAATTTGGCATACAACTGATGCTCTTGTAACTTGCTCAAGACTGCTGTTAGATGTTCAACATGATCCTCTTCCGTCCTTGAATATACCAAAATGTCGTCGATGAAGACCACGACAAATGAGTCGATAAATGGTCGTAGAATTCTGTTCATTAAGTCCATGAAAATTGCTGGAGCGTTAGTCACTCCAAACGGCATTACCAAGAACTCATAGTGTCCATATCGAGTTCGAAAAGCTGTCTTAGGTACATCCTCTTCCTTGACTCGTACCTGATGATATCCAGACCGTAGATCAATCTCGGAAAATACTGTTGCTCCCTGAAGCTGATCGAACAAATCGTCGATCCTAGGAATTGGGTACTTGTTCCGAATAGTGACTTTATTCAATTCCCGATAATCGATACACATCCTGGACGACCCGTCCTTCTTCTTAACAAGCAATACTGGTACTCCCCAAGGCGATGCACTTGGTCTGATAAATCCATTCTGCAAGTACTCTTCAATCTGCTTCTTGATCTCATTCTGCTCTACTGGTGCCATTCGATAGAGTGCTTTGGATACTGGAGCGCTTCCTGGTTGAATTGTGATGCTAAACTCGACATCACGGTGTGGGGGAATTCCAGGTAAATCCTCTAAGAATACAAGTGGAAAATTCCTCACCACTGGTATCTTGCTCACCTCTTCTGGTACCCGTACTTCATTAGCAGTTGCGAAAGTCATTGCCTCCGATCTCTGCTCCCCGTGGAATACAAGTTCCACTCCTTTAGCTGAAATAATTACCTTCTTCTCCTCGCAGTCAATGTTTTCCTTATGCCTCGACATTCAATCCATGCCAATAATGACATCTGTCCTGGCAAAACCCAACTCCAACAAATCGATACTAAGGATTTTCCCGCTAATCTGGAGCTTACATCCCCTATAGCATAGATCTGTAGTAAGGTTCACCCCTGACGGCGTAGCTACCGTCAAAGCTAAATCTAGGATTGCCTTTTGTGTGCATCTTAATTTTATCAAAAAAAATTTGACACAAAAGAATGAGTCCATCCACTATCAAACAAGACCGTAGCCAAAATTCCATTTATATACATATGTCCTTGTCATTTATCCGGTCACTTGCTTGAGGAGCATCCCCTTGGAAATTCTTGGCAATTTGACTTGACATGCCCAAATTCGTTACAGTTGAAACAACCTTTGATCGCTGCTGGGCAACGCGACTTGTAGTGTCCGACTTCTCCACATTTGTAGCAACTCTTAGTCGCAATTGTTCTCTTGGGGTATTCTCCTTTAGAAGGTTTGGTGATTTTTCCAGTAGTTTTTGGCTTGGGGCCTTTCTAAAGTCCCCACCAGCGGTTCTGGGGTTATGTCATACCGTCTTGAAGCTGCCTTCGTTCTTTCTTCAGGTGTGTTATTTGTGCCTGATGAAATTTGATCTGCTGTTGGGCCCGGTGGATCGCCTTGTCCCTGCGTTCCCTTGCCCTTTTCATTTCCAGATACCCGATGGCTATCCTCTGCTGCTCTGCCGTTGGGTCTATCCAGATACCCGATGGTGGAGGTGAGTTCTCCTTACCTTCGGTCTTTTGTAGCACTTTCTTCATTTCTGCCTCCATCGTCATCATTTTCCTTGTAGGTATTGGCTTACCTACTGACCCATCCTGGATGAAGATATCTTCGAACCCCATTTGTAAAACATAAACAGGGTTTAGTTTCGGAATTACAGACACATATTGTTCTGTTTTCCTCAACTAATGTCTGGTAACAGACTAGCCACAATTTGGACTTGACTGCTCCAAGCTTGTTAGTAAAATGAAGTAATCTGAGACTGGTTCACATATAGGGAAGATCATAATCATAAGTTGCAGCGCTACCATATGATTTATAATCATCCTATTTGTCAACTAGAATCATTTTATCTGGCCTTCAAGTCTAATTTCCTACCGTGTTAGACTGCAATTAGAAGTCAGCTCTGATACCAACTCTGTAGCGCCCCGGATCCCCGTTACCGGACATCCGTGACACCTTCCAGAATTGTTACCTTCAAATGCATCTCAACACAATAATAACACGGAAATTTAAAAACTTTTATTTGCCAAATAAGTCATTACATCATTGATTACAACCGATAACTTGTTCTTGGACAAGGAGTACAAATTACATCAATTCATTACAACTTATTACAAGTATTTACAGACTCCACTTGATAAGCTATCAGCTGCCTCCTGGAATGGTAATCGACTGATTACTTATGGAACTTCGCTGAGCGGCCCATCGGCTCCCCCGAGACTTGCTCTTCAGCTTCAGGCTTCTGCTGTGCGACTATGATATCTCTGCACCTGTTCGGAAGGTATAACTGATACCTAAAAGGTGGGGAACGTCAGTACTTCGACTGACGCAAAGCTGGTGATAACAGCGATCCTCCAAAATTCAATCACAACCAGTAATTTATGCAAAAAGGAAAAGTGTTGTGCCAAAACAAGGGTTAGTGGATTCAGGTTCTAGTGCAGTGTTATGACATGACCTTAAGTCTAGATGCAGCAAACTCACATGCATAACTTCTAATGCAAGCAAGACTTTGGAGCACGAATGCATCCCATACTACATACGCCCCCAAATCTAGCCGTCTTTCTCCACAATATAGGGATTCGAACCCTCGCCATGCACCCTACTCTTGTACACACTCTAGTTCCCAATAGATTGTCCATCGCCCAAGGAGATTGCAGCAGTCAGTCTAATTCCGCCTTGTAGTGCCCAAGTGGTCACCGCTAGTTGGTACCGGTGCACGGACCTCCTTAAAAACCGCATTGAACCTGGTCCTTACGACCCTTGGTTCCACATGTCCACTCAGGGACTCTCGCATGCGTGTTCACCCCTGGCCCGGGTTATGAACATATATATACCAAAACACAAAACACAGACCCGCGCGTTAGGGACATGAGCACCACGGGAGGTCAATTCCTCCGGGCCTCCCGCACCTTACTTCGGCAAAACTTTGGGAATCAACAGATCGAGATACGAGCTGGGGACGCTATCCGTTACCGGCCGAGAACGTATCCCTACGACTGGAAGATACAACACCGACTATGGTTTACTAGGACTAATGCAACTTTCCAATCCCTTAATAAACCATTCTAACCCCTACCTTACTCTAATTCTTCGGGTAAGAATTAACTGCTTCCACACTTGCCTATCAACCTCTGGCCCCTGGCGATACCGGTCCGGTTCGCCACTTCCCCGACTTGGACTCGTCCAGCATAATGGCCTACGCCTGCCGCTACCCCGGCTATAAATATAAAACTGCCCCGTGAGCTCCACTCACTGGCATGCTCGGACGTCCTACGCTCGGCAGAAGTCTAATAATATAGGCTTGATAGGTGCAGGGTATCCTTTATCCTAGTGACTAACTCGAGTCACACATCCCACTCGGGGAATCAACAACCTCAATAACAGAGATCAACCATCCCTAGACACGAGTCACCGACTCAGCTCACACACAAAGGAAAAATGCTTTCACAACCCTTAGTCCAAACCCAGACTAAGCGACCTACGGGTTTCTGCCCGAATCTGAAAATGGTCATCCCTCTATCGATACAACTCCGATTGGAGTGTATGGGCCCAACCTGGAAGGGTACGATCCTAGGCTACAACTTCCTAGTTGATCACGAGCTTAAATTTAACCATCTAAGTCCTCGAAATAGCTTCTCAAGCTCCAACCTGCATGCTTCCTGTGCACGGGCTGCACCTTACCAGTAACACAAAATCCTACTCGTTCATCAGAACGACACAAACTCAAATTCTTTAAAAGGGTGTGGGTGTCCTCAATAACTCTCTAGTTGGTCATGAGTCCAAATTATACCATTAAGTCACCCTAACACACTCATCTATCATTGATATACCAATTCACACAATTGGTCTCTCCAATTCAGAGCACTCAGCTCTACTCTAGTTCTCTGTCCAGTCTTACAGAAATCATATTAATTCAACCGTTTACTGGAATTGCCTCAAATTAGTTTTGTTGGAAAGGTCTAGGTGTCCACTACAACTCTCTACTGAGTTATGATCCTCAAAATGTGCCTCTAACAAGTATCAAATTCCCAATCTTTACAGAGTATCAAAACTAGCTGAAAACAGCACAATGCTTAATCACAAAATCACAGTAAATTGTACACTTGTTCAAATGACATAAAATTTATGGTGGTAAAACTAGACATCATACCCAACATCATGCAAAATGCCTCATGTCAAAATTCCAGTTATACAGTGAGTACTATCTATTGCAAGTTAGCACAGAAACCATCAAGTTTTCTAATTCAACATCAACTACTGGTTATAGATCGATTTGTCTCATGTCTATAAACTCTTCCAAATAATTTACTAATTTTTTTAAATAATCAACATGCATTCAGGAACATTGAGTAAAAATTTCAGATCAATAGCATGCTTCAATAAATCATGAAAATTCCTACAATATCAGCAATCCTGTTTATCTCTTTCTGAGTCTGCCTTACGACACAGAATCATCTCACGATTTTATTAGCATATCAAATGATCATAGAAAAATCTGAAATAAATCATAAATGATCCTAACACATATATGAACAAAATCTTTTAATTTCATGGTCTAATTCACCATAGTTTGCTCTCGGGAAAATCCACAAAATGGTACTCCGAATCAGTTTTTCTAGTTCAATTCTGACTTCAACTTCTAACCTTTAGAAGATCAACCTTTAGAAAATCAATTGAAAGACAAGAAATTCAAGTTTAGAGACACTTTCCACCCTTGGTTGTAGTAGTGGAAGGAACTTCTTCAAGCTTCTTCTCTTGGAAATCTCCTTTTGATCCTTCTTCTTCACTTCCTTCTTCCTTCTCTCCTCATTCTCTTGAGGTGTTTTCTTTCTGAAATTTCCAGAGAAAAAGGGAGGAAATGAAGTGGGAAATGAAGGAGATGGGAGGGTATAGGCCGGATTTGACGTGGGGGGGGGGGGGGGGGGGGGGTAGGTTTAGGATATAAGTGGTTTGTAGACCAAAACCATGGCTTAAGCTCATTGGTTTTGTGTTTGTTATGTTGGCTGCCCAACGTAGCCCTTAACGAGTTCCGACGAGTGTGAGACGAGTGTTTTAACGAGCACACACAACCTATATTCACTGTAGTATTACACCGTGTTATATTTGCATGTGCGTCGTGCTGAAAACTAGCGTTTATACTAGTATCGGTCCGTCTCGTTCTCGTGCATCCTTGAAATGTAACTCTCCCAAGAACCGTCCCGTAGCCCTAATCATCCACCACGATAGCAAAATCGATCCATAATACTACAATCAATTGCACGCATACTAACAATATACATACACATATACATATATTCAGGTATCGTACAAAACGGAGTGTTACAGGATCTCTTCACAAACACCGAACACCAATGTCGGATCCCCCCTACACAACACCAAACACCGAAATTGACCACTGCACTTTCATCTTCTCCAACGCAACAGAGAGAGAGAGAGAGAGAGAGAGAGAGAGACGAGGCGACAGTGGCTGGGGCTCGTGAGGCTGTCGACGGTGGTGCGAGGTGCTGAGGTGAAGGGTGAAGACGAGGCGGAGGCAGGAGACGAGGAGGGTGATATTGGGTTCGTAAGGAGGAAGGCGAAGAGGATGGTGGTGCAGCGACGTTGGAGGTGGAGATGGCGAGGTAGGGATTTGCGAGGGCGACGCTCGAGCGGGGGCGCTCGCGAGGAGGGGCAAAGAGGAATGATCTGTTTTGTTTGGGTAACAGAGAAGAGAGGGTTGGAGACAGGGAGAAAGTGTGGGAGAAAGATAGAACGGTAGGTGGTTAAAATAATAATATAATAGTGGGTAGTTGGAGATAGTGGGGGAGATCATGAAGATACGGGAGATTGTGGGGAGGAGATCTGGGTTAATTGTTAGGGAGAATATGGGTTTGTGGGTTTGGGTAGACTAGAATTTGGGTTCAGGATCCAATAAGGAGATGGATTTGGGTAGATAATAGTATGGACTTGGAAATGGATTGGGCTAACAAACGATAACAAGGATGGTAATAATAATAACAATAATACAAGAATAATAAATTGCAACAGAAGGCCCACAACAAGCCCAAGACTCAAAATACACTAAAATAGGAAAGAGAACACTATAAAATACAAGAAAAATCCGTACAACCGGAAACAGAGGTTACAATAAATTAACTTAGAAAGAATAATCTGAATTATAAACAAAATGAAGAATTTATCTATTAAAAAGATTCATAACCTCTGGAGCTGACAGATGTGAATAAACAAAGATGCTGATCGAGGAATTTTTTTCAAACTGACCCACTTTTTGAAAGTTTTTCTCAAACAGACCCACTTTTTAAAAAAAAATCCCAAACTGATACACTCACTTTCTCAGATAGTGAGTGTAGTCAAAATCCACTCGCTATATGAGAAAGCGAGTGTTGGTTTTGAGGTTTTTGGTTTCTTCCTTGGCCAAGACTCGCTGTCTTAAACAGCGAGCATGTTTTCACCAAACTTGTTGTTTGAGACAGCGAGTGTCAATTGGAGATTTCTTAAGCCCCAGGCTCGCTATTTCGAGCATTGAGCTCTCCCTCTATCTCTTTCTCTCAACTCTCCCTCTTCGATAACCCATAAATCCTAGTTCCAAATTCGAGCATTTGGGTCGATTAACCCATCGAAATTTGTTTCAATCTTCCACATCCCTCTCAAGTATCTCTCCTCACACTTGCAAAACCATAAACCCCAAAATCGAAGATAATTGTGAATTCGTGATTTTGCGAAAAGGGGTGCGGTGGAAGGCTTTACATTCCCATCATCTGCACTATCTACATCCTAAAGCACCAAACTTTAACGGTATTTTTCTATACATTTGCAATTTTAATTACTGGTTCATTTTGAGAAATCTTGGAAAATTGTTAGCGAAATCGTTAGAAAATAATAGTGATTTTGAATAGAAATGTTGAGAAATCTTACGTTATGTTGAGAAATTGTTGAGAATTTTCGATTAGAAAGTTTGATAATATATGTAGGTATGTAGTGTAGAAATGTATGAGAAATTTTGAATATAAATTTTGATAATATTTGTAGGTATATAATGTATAAATTTTTTAGAAATGTTGAGAAATCGTGAAAAATTTTGTATAGTTTGTATAGTTATATAGTTTGTATTTAGTATGTATATAGTTGTATAGTTTTGTTTTGTTTGTATAGTTTGTATATAGTTTGTATAGTTTGAATATAATTTTAGAAATCTCACAATCAACATACACAATTCCTTATAACATGGATATATCTAGCTATATTTGTAGGTTGTATTTGTTTTAAATTGTTGATAATGATTTGTTTTAGTTGTAGTGTACTATTAGTTATTATATATGGCACGCACGCAGGGTAAATGTGGATGAAGGAACGAGTAGTAGACCCCCAAAAACTCGAGCCGCCGGACCATGTACTTGTTATGGCCCACCTCCAAATGATAGACGTGGTGGTGGTGGAACTGAGTGTACAAATGTAAGTGAATTTCTTTTTGTATTCAATCATTTTGATTATCATTCAATAAAATGTTATATTGGCGTATTGATTTTTTTTTTTAGGTCTCAACCAATCCTCCCGCTTCACCAAATGAGGCGGGCCCTTCTTCATCAGCTTATGTTCCAACTAGAGGTCCAGGTCCTCTCAACCATAGACTGCTGACTTTACAATTGCAACACCGCTCAAAAGCCATGTGGAAAGGCAAATCGAAGGAGTACATTTAGGGGGCACAGTACATTGCCTATGCATTCACGAGCTTTTACAGGACCGTGGCTTATACGGTAGTGAACTGATGAGCTCAATTAAGGCAGATCGACCTCTTCTAACCGCACTTCTTGAGAGATGGTGGCCTGAAACCCATACTTTCCATTTGCCGGTCGGGGAGATGACTGTAACACTACAAGACCTCTCGGTATTCACAGGTCTTACAGTCGATGGGCAGGCAGTAACCGGAATGATGGACTTCGATCCGGAGTATCTTGTGCGACAATACATCGGTGTAGAATTCGAAACAGGGGCAATAAATGAAAAGTTCATTCGTTTGACGTGGTTGAATGATACATTCAAGGATAGGTTGAATGAGGATTCAATTGAGTTCGATGTTGAGTGCTACTGTAGGGCTTATATCATGACACTTTGGAGGCAGTATGTTTCCGAACTCGACTGGTCATTCGGTGTTGTTGATGTACTTGCCTTTGATAGCCGATCTACGAATAGTCGGAGTGTACAGTTGGGGTAGTGCGTCGTTGGCCTCACTATACAGAAGTTTGTGCAACTGCTCTCTCGGTTCGGTACAGATGAATGGACCAATAATTTTGCTTCAGGTGTGGAGCTGGGAACGTATTCATATTGGTGGGCCCGTTGTTAGTAGGCAATCACCAAATTGGTTGCATGCCCCCGAGGACCAACACATGTTACCTCCACAAGGTATGTATTGGTCTGGGAATCTCACATGGAAGGCAAACCCAAACAGATGTCTGACGTACTATTGAGATGAATTGGATAGATTGACAGATGAATGCGTCAAGCAGGAGCCCTACACAGAGGAGCGTTTGGGTCGACTACCACCTATTTGCACGTCGAGGCATGAGCTGTGGCTGACAAGGGCTCCTTTAACCAACTTTGGTACAGTCGAGTTGTACTTCGCTGATAGAGTGCTCCGGCAGTTTGGACTCCTTCAAGGTATTCCGTTTGTTGAACCATATAGTGCAAAGATGCATTTTGTTATGGGGATGGGTCGACAACCAGTTCACAATTGGGCCACATGTTTGGTTACATATGTCAACATATGGAATGCGCACTGGTTCGATGAAATCATTGGAAAGCTTCCTCCGTTCGATGCATCATTGCATGGGAATTATATGGCTTGGTATGAGAGAATGACTAGAGGTTATATCTCTCCCACAGTGCACACTCCAACGGGTGTGGAAATCCAGATTCGCAGACGAGCCGCCGAACCAGCAGATGAACATTCAATGCAATTGCTTATGTTCCAACCGAAGGCATCAACTATTCATAAACTCGTAAGTTTTGTTGTGTTATTTTATTATTTTGTAAAATTCATGTTTACATATTATATGCACTTCACCTAATACTGCAACTTTTCTTGTTGTGTAGATGACCCAGACTTGGATTCAGGCGAAAGAATGTGTTGCTGTGTTGCAGAGTAATGTTGCCGAACCGATGAAGGACTTCGCACGCAAGGTGATTACGTCATGTCATGCACAAGCTGATGTTTTTGGCGAATGAGCTACATTAGATATCCAGAGAACAGCCAAATTCCATCGATTTCTGAGATAGCCCAAATTTCATCGCTTTCGGAGATAGCAACTGTGTGGATAGTGAGATATCCAGAGAACAGCCAGTCTCTGGAAATCTAGGAACTGAAAACTCGCTATCTCAGATAGCGAGGCACTTTGACCTAAACTTGCTTTCTGAAATAGTGAGTCTTGAGTCTGATGCTCTTAGCAATATGCAGCCTCCAAACTCGCTTTCTCAGAAAGCGAAGTATGAACCAAACTCTCTTTCTGAGAAAGCGAGTTTAGGCCAAATATTTCCAAGTCAAAACTACAGTTGCAGTCTGACCTTTACATTCATATAAACTCCAATATCCATGAATCCAAATTCATTCACAATCTCTCAACTTCCAATCATTTTGAAACAAATGGGAATTATCATAGTTCAAAATGAAACACATCGGAACTACTAGAAAGTCCACATCACATAATAAAACTGTAATGCCCCGAGCCCAGGCTCAGCTGCGTACGCGGCTACACATACGCGCACATGAAAGAACAGACACAAAACTCTAGCCACGCCCACCACAAGCACCATCAAAAGAGGGGTATACCCTATAGGTGCCTTTATCATTTGGCAAATTTCTAATATACTCACACTCCTCCTTACTTATTTTCGATATGGGACCTTAAACCCAAGCACCCACGTCACTTTCCATGCATGCATTCCATCATTTAATGCGTATATACTGATAAACCTTATAGGCCAAGTTATAGGCTTCTCCACCAAATCCAAATAATTCCAAGCCCATAGAAACTCCTATAGGCCAACTAACCAACCACTCATCCCATATATATATATATATATATATATATATATACCAAGTATGTATATATATATATATATATATATATATATATATATATATATATATATATATATATATATATACATACTTGGTATATATATATATATATATATATATATATATATATACCAAGTATGTATATATATATATATATATATATATATATATATATATATATATATATATATATATATATATATACATACTTGGTATATATATATATATATATATATATATATATATATATATATATATATATATATATATATATATATATATATATATATATATATATATATATATATACCAAGTATGTATATATATATATATATATTATATATATATATATATATATATATATATATATATATATACCAAGTATGTATATATATATATATATATATATATATATATATATATACCAAGTATGTATATATATATATATATATATATATATATATATATATATATATATATATATATATATATATATATATATATATATATATATATATATATATATATATATATATATATATATATATATATATATATATATATATATATATATATATATATATATATATATATATATATATATATATATATATATATATATATATATATATATATATATATATATATATATATATATGTATACTTGGTATATCTGCATAGGCACAATGTAGTAGTGTATGTCTAGTTATAGATTCTTAAATTTCATGAGCTTTGGACAAAGGGTTGATTTTATATGGAATTTAGACTAGGCTGTGTCCAATACCGGTGCTGATTGCATGATCTGTACATTTGTATTTTTCTAGAAATGTGTGTTGGGAATTTGCAAAAGTGATGAACTAGAGACTTGGAGTAGGGACTCTAAGATTTCCAAAAAACTCAGGAACTTGTAATTCCAAGTTCTGTAGTAATTGATATGATTTTTGAAAGCGCTGGACAGATCCAGCCACCTTAAGAAGATGTCATTTTGCATGTGTGTGACTTTCTCTCAACTCCCAAGCGTTGAATTGAGAGTTAGGGGTATTTCTATACCCCAATACTTGGTTATTCTGTGTCTTATGTTGATTAGGACATAGGGTAATGACTTGAACGATATTTGAGTCGTCGACCTTGTCTAAGTTAGTTGCTTACACTTATCAACCATTAGGACAACTTGGGGACTTCCGCCTTAACGATCGAAAGTGACTAACTCTGGCACCGACGAAATTATGGGAGATGATCACGGGCCGAGTTGAGGACGAAACTCAATGGGGGAAGTGGCGAGCAAAGTGATCGGGTCGCCGGAGCCGCAGGTTGATAGACGGGAACGAGGGTTTCTAGTAGGAAAACCACTTGAGACTAGGCATAAATTAGACTAGGAATCAGTTGGTGACCATACCTTGTAACATGTCCAGATAGACTTAATGTTAGTTAGTTTTGCCGTCACCTATAACTGCATTAGTTTTTAGCGAACTAGTAATCGGAAGTACTCTCCTGTCATTAGGGATACATGCTGCGGTGCGTATCCTGCGCTGTTGATTCCTGAAGTACTTTGGTAAGAACGGGATGGAATTTCCTGGAGGATAGGGGGATTAGACCTTCGAGGTCATCAAGTTCTATGTTGGTGGACACAAACGGATCACACGGTTGTTGTCTTGAGAATCTTCGACACTATAGGTATGCTGCGGTGTATCTTTAAGTTTGTCACGACTTTTGAGTGGGGTCTGGGCGCCGGGCACTAGTGGCAAATTGAGACACCACTAAGTGACTGTAGAAACGGATGAGACCGATTAATCTGCTACCTCATCAACCACGATCTATCTATCAGGAACAGGACGAGTACAAGAGTAGGTTGCATGGCGAGGGTTCAAAATCCTGAACTTGGAGACAACAGCTTGATTTTGAAAGTATGTAGTATGGGATGCATACATTTTAAAAGTCTCGGTTGCATTAGACTAAGTACATCTTGACCTATGCATTAGATCACTAGGGCATATCATACACAAGACACCTTGGACCCGACTCCACTTTCCCTTCTTTTAGTCACTTTTTCTATTTGCTTTCAACCTTGATTGTCTAGTTTGGAGATCGCTACTTTTATCAGCCTTGCGTCAGTAGAATTACTGACGTGCCCACTCTTTTAGGTGCTAAATTGCCGACCCGTGGAGCCCAGGAAGCCCAAGCCAGATGGTGTGCCCAGGGCCGGCCCTGAGTTTCCGGGGGCCCGAGGCGAACTCTCGAAATAGGGCCCCCCATACACTTAAAAAAAATGCACATTGTTGAAAGCAAAATATGCAAAATATATAAATTTGTTTTAAATCACCCAAATTTAAAGTCTCAAATTCAGTTCAAGTCTTCAAGCCTAAACCCAAATAATTTTAAAGAAACTTTTATAGGTTCAAATAATTATTTTTGGGAACCCTTAATAACAGTATTTTTTTGCGCCCAAAATACGTACCTACATTTATAAGGGAATTAAAAATTTGGGGGCCCCTAAAATCACAAAAACGATGGGGGCCTGAGGCGGCGGCCTCACCCGCCTCAAGGGTGGGGCCGGCCCTGGGTGTGCCCGATTGATAGTATCAAGTGTGCATTATTTACATCCTTGTTATTTTTTCTGAACTCTGATTTGTAATTTCTGAACATTGTATATTGTAACACTTGAACTTGTAATCATCATGGAATAAAGTTTATTTAAATTTTTCCTGTATTTTTTCTGTATTGTGACTGTTTGAAGGAAAGATTCTGGTTTGTGTCACGAATCACCAGTATGGGGATTCGGGGTGCTACAAAAACAAATACAAACTACTATAAAGTCCACAAAACAAAGACGAACACATACAAACACATCAGAATTTTACATGGTTGAACTGTTTTGAGATCCTCTAGTATTACATCGCCGCATATTGTGTCCATGCAACCCACATTTCGAACATCTCATTCCCATACTCGTGCTAGACCTATCCCTTACATCCATGTCGTTGCGAATTCTCGTAGTTCTCGGCCTACCTTTTCTTGAACCTCGCAGGCTTGCATCAGCTATGAGTCGTGGTCCATCAAAAATAGGTCAATATGCTGGATCTAAAGTTGGATGAAAGAGAGGAGCCCATGTTTGTGCTAAGGCAGTAATTGAGTAAAATGTATCAACATAAGTCTTGTAATCAATTGCACGATATGTACAAGCTGCCAACATATGGGAACATGGAATATGGTATAGCTGAAATTCCATACAAGTGCATTTTTTAGTACCCTAGTTAACATTGTGCAAGTTCCCACCCTTTCGATCTCCACCTACCCTGCGTATACCTGTTTTGACGAAAAAAACTATAGGATCATGATGAAACATAATAACCTCATGTAGGTTTGCTCTCTCAGGCCGAATATCGATCAATTCTTGTACTCTCTGAGCGAAAATCTTTCCTTCAGATAAAAGCTTATTGGCTACCTGTCGATGGGTAGTAAAGTAAGAATTTAGACGATAAAAGATCATTTCAACAATCGCAGTTACCGGTAAACTACGGACATCTTTCAATACTTAGTTGAAAACATCTAATAGGTTCATAGTCATTATGTCGTAGCGTCGACCTCCATCTGCATAAAGTGCCTATTTCTCAATCGGTTTCTCTTTCAACCAATTAGCCGCCTCAACATTGATTGTTTCAAGTTCAGCGAGTTTGGTGAAGAACTTTTTGGGTTGATTTTGGCACGCTATAATTTTAGTTTTTTTCCTCATAGCCTTGCTACCAAATTTAATGAAGAAATTTGTAGCAAAATGTCTTATACAATAATGTTGAAATGCATTAGGTTCGTTCCAAGCTCCATTTTGCAATTCCATATCAGACAAAATACCAGTATGACGATCAGATATAACACAAAACTCAGTTCGATCGGTGACAAAATACCGAATGCAACTCATGAACCATGTCCAAGTATATATACTCTCTCCATCAACTAATACAAAGGCAAATGAAAATAAACTATCATTCGCATCCGGAAAAACAACAATTAACAAACAACCCTTGTATTTACCATACAAGTAAGTTCCATCAACACTAATAACAGGTCTGCAAGACTTGAATCCTTCAATGGAAGCACCAAATGCCCAAAATACTCCCTTAAATGTTTTCTCCCCGTGATTAGACAGATATTTATCAACGGTTCCTGGATTTCCAGCTTGTATTACCGATAGAAGATAAGGCAATTTCGTATATGCTTCTTCGAAGGTACCGAACAACCTCTCAGTTGCTTTTTGTTTTGCAATCCAAGCCTTCTCATATGAAATATAATAATTATAAGTTTTACTATCTCAATAATAGCCCGCGGTGTTAAACCTATCTCAACCTTCACCACACTCACCATCAAATTGCAAACGATGTTAGAATCAACTTTACAGTGGTCCCGATTCAGTGTGGGATTCGTACAAGTATGAGACCCAATTATATTCTTCACCACGAAATTTTTTCCACCTTTTGGAACGATTGCACGTAGTCTCCAAGGACAGCCACCCCCACTTACTACGGGGGAATTTGCACCATCTCCTCAATTGTACGTTTTTTATGTGCCAACTTACATTTAACGGTATACAGTTTCGATGTAGATTTCAATGTGATGAATTTCCGATGTTTCTTGATAGAGTACAACTTCACAGCCTGTTGAATCGACTCCTTACTTACAAACTCCTCTCCAATGTACAATTTGTCTACATTAGATGAAACGGGCGACTCATTGTGGAACTTGATGTACTCTAACACCTTGTGTCATCTCCTCGGTAACATGAGATAACATTAGCATAGCTATCATTAGCTCTCACGTCATTAGCCCTCATTTTATTTGTGTTTACATTTGTATATTCATCATCTTCGTCATCATCATCATTTTCTATACTCTCATCAACTTCATCGTCCATTTCTTCATCTTCTTCTTCATCATCTAATAGGTCATTGTTAACGGTAACATTTTGAAATAATTCATAAAAAGTGTCATTTTGAACATTATTATGAATCAAACTAGGTTGACGTGGCAACTCAACATCCGTAGAACCCGAGCTTGTTGTATTTGTGAACGTGTCTTCTTGTGGTGACAGTAGGATTGCTTGTGAAGTTTGAACTGGGTTAGACCACATCTGCTGTGTCGTTACATCCCGTACGAAGCTTGAACTAGGATTAACATGTGCCTGAGCATTCATAATTTGAATTTGCTAAATATATAACTCCAATGCAGACCAACTATAATTGGGATCAAGTGTTCTAGCGATCATTGACTTCATAGCATTATTAGTAGATATGGGCACTGTCATATAATACTAACCATCTCATTTTTCCGCTACATACCGAGCTAAAATTTTCACATTCCATTGAGCCATGTCCCAATTAGTAACTTCATAAATTTTCTCAACTACTTCTGCCAATGTAATGGTACGAGGTGCCCAAACTATTACAGGATCAACGACACTATAACAACAACCTATCTTTGGATCACGAATTATTTCACCACCAAAATATAACCAAATAGAAATATCGTAATCCATACCTATATATATTTATACAAAAATACGAGTTATTTTCTAGTCACAAACAAAACCTACAAAAATGTACAAAAGAAAAGGTGATATAAATCATACCTTCAAAACTCGCTATCGTTATGATATAGCCGTAGAAAAACAGGTAGGAGAGTTGAAGTTGCTATCCGCTTGAAGTTTATCGAAATTCCAAAATATGGGTCTTCCAAAGGATGAGTTTAGGGTTTTGAGAGTAGAAGAAGAGAGACTTGGGAAAGATTAAGTGAATAGATTTATATTTAAAGGAGATTTTGTGGGTAGGAGGTCGAATTTGGGAAGATACGGTTTTGGGTTTCGTTGTTAGGAGTAAGAATGGAGAGAAGAAAATAAAAAAATTCGAGCCTGAGGTTTAAGAAATCTCCAATCGAAAACAAGCTCGCTGTTTGACACAGCGAGTCCTGGCTAAGGAAGAAATCAAAAAACTCAAAACCAACACTCGCTTTCTCAGATAGCGGCTGGCTATCTGAGAAAGTGAGTGGGTCAGTTTGGGAAAGACTTTCAAAAAGTGGGTCAGTTTGGGGGGAAAAAATCCTGATCGAGCCCCACAAAGTTCAGGAGTAGGATAGTCAAACTAATCTCTACTACTATAATGGGAGAACCTCTTAGTCCTTAACCCAACCCGTGCAGCGCACGTGTTGGGTTATGGACTAACTTTGGTAAATATTTTCGGCAGTGGACCAGTTTGGTAACTATTTCCGAAAGTGGATCAGTTTGGAAATTATTTTCTTTTTAACCTTTTCATTATCTTTCAATTTTTTCCACGTGCACGTGTGCACGTGTATGATACTAGTAAAGTTTAATTTATATGTATTATAGTCCAACTTTTACCTTCCTTAGTTGTTAGAAATAAACATGCATGTATTACTGAAGTGAGGGAAACTCCGAGAAAATTAATGACGGAACTGAAATTCAGCAGTAGATCATTACAGTAAAATGAGTGCAAATGCTGACGATCAATTTCAAATTTCTCTTCACTAACCAGCAGGAGTACAATGAATGGAAGCCATCACTACCTATAACAAAAATATCCAGCAGATGATATAATTAATAAATATAAGTTTGGTAACGTATATTGCAAACTTCCAACTTATACATAGTCCATGCTTAATTGCTTATCAAGCTTTAAGTGAAGTGGATGGAGTATATCGAAAACTTATGCAATTGAACTAGATTAGCACTACTTCTTTAACGTCTGGGGGCCAGTTGCTGGGGAAGTCTAATACAATAAAGAAGTAGTTTACATCCCAGGTAACAAAAGTCCTGTAACACTGAATGTGAAGACATGCAGAGCATCTTATTGCTGGTGTAGTTAATTTGCAAGTTGATATCTGTCCTCTACTCAGATCGTCTTCTATAAAATCCTCTACTTAGTTATCCTGTCCAGTACAATTTGCATCTCTCGGTCTCTCTCTCCCACCATGAACTTTCTCCTAGCTCTCCTGTCTACCCTTGTGATGGTAAGCAAATAAAAACTGCCTATCTTTCTACGTCCAAAGTTGCTTTTAGTCTTTCTGCTCATTATTTAACTGACAGCACTCAAAATTATTCAATATATTGCTCCCATTCAGATCTACTTTCTATTAAATCATCTACTTTTTTTTTAATGGAAAAGACAAAGTTTGAAGGGTGTTTTTTTTAAGAATCTGATAGGGGTATTCTTTTACGTAAGTGGAATAGTTTGTTGAATATATAGGTTGATTCTCAATCTAATAGAATATTATTGTGTATAATGTTCTATGGGACAACACTGCTTTCACGTGTTATGTGTTAATTGTTGAAGATAGATGTGTAAATATAATATTTATCCATGTACTTTAGTGTAAAAGTTGTTGAAACCGTAGGGTATCAGGTGCAAAAATACTTAAGTGCAAATATTTATTTACCACTACCGCACCTGACGGTAGATTTTTTTAACTAAGACCCGAAACCGGACCCGCACCCGATTCTCGTAAGTCCAGGTCTGGGTCCAATTCTTGAACCCATAAGGTACCAGGTCCGGATCCAGGTAGTGAAGGACCGGACCCGATAGGACTCGATAGCAGCTCTATCCTCCAACTTCAAAAAATCCTAGCCATCACAAACTTCCATTGCACCAACAGTTTCGTCCGTCCTGCTTGAGACTCAGAAAGCAAATTTAGAATTTCTTTAAAAAATATGCTAAAAAAGGTTCGGTTTCTGTACATATTCAATCAAAAACACATCCAACCTGACTCATGCACCCTATTAGTTACACCTATATAACATCAACTCAATTAATAAACATATTAGGGCTACTTCCGTATAACTCACTCCCAAATGTGCTAATTTCATATAACTCACTTACAAATCACTATTTTCATAGGTGACGTGGCCACCTTTTAATTTAAAAAGAATCGCTATTTCCGTAAAACTCACTCACAATGCTACATACTTCCCAAAAAACCTACTCCTAGTTATTAGTCATTATAAAGTATAAAGAGTAATTAAGGTAAAAATAAAATGACATATCTGCATATCTCTACTCCTCTAATATAAGATGAGGTTAATTATTATCAGTCTTTTTTAAACTCAAATTAATGCTTAATCAAATTAAAGTAAATAAAACTAACAGAAGTAGTTTTTTGGAATATACCCCATATTGTGTATAAGGAAATAACAATGAGTTATATAAAATTAACACATTTGTGTGTGAGTTATATGGAAAATATATCAGGAAAGTTTATATATAAAATAAGCAGCATGAAGCAACTAATAAATACAAACAAGTGAAGCCAGTCAAGCCATAGCAGGAGTGAGTGAGACGGTCCAAATGAATAAAGTTGGTAATGTATATTGTTGCTTTTTCAAATCCATATGAGAAGTGAAGGGGTGGCCTAGAGTAACAGACACAGTGTTGTGCAGTAGTAGATCATACCACTAATTTTGTTGGGATAGATATAAACTTTCTGTTAATAGTCGGCAAGAATTACAAATGAACGGTGCGTGATTCCACCATCAACCAAACATATCTTGCAGAAGAAAATGACAACAATCAGGTCAGATCAAGATATTTTGAGCAAATAATTAACTGAGGATCGCTAACCAAAAAATTCCACTAGTAAGCTTATCCTGTCAAATGCGATCAGCTGCATTCAGTACTGTCTTCAAACGTGAAGTATTATACTCTCCTAGTTCTTCTCTCTATCCTTGTAGTGCTAAGCAAATAATAATTGAATCATCCTGGATGAAGACATACTTGTAACTCCAACCTGCTTCTTTTCTATATTCATTTTCCTCTACTGAAATCGGAGTCTCCTATATACTAATTTACTTCTTGTCTTAATGTGCATGCAGGTTGCAGTCAACGTCACAGCACTTCATGATGTAACCGATACATCTCCAGGCCAAGTGTATTGGAACAAAGTTTTGCCTAACACTCCCATTCCGAGTGTCATTAAAGAACTGTTGACCCCGCTACAATCTGGTCTCTCTCTTTATCTGTCTCTCTCTCTCATTACTAGCACTATCTTATCACTGTAGATAAATCTGAAACTCTCTCTCACACATTAGAGCATCCACACCAATAGCTATTTTGGCATGCCATTTTCAAATTTGGCAACTCAAATGGCATAATCCCCTCACACCAACCTCCCACTTGAGTTGCCAAATTTGGAAATAGCTATTTCTTTTGTCAGATTTGACACACCATATAACAATGCCAAATGTTCCATCACTATACTTTTTTTTCATTTTTCTCTTGTCCCTTCAAATTTGAATTGCCAAATTAGGTTGCCAAAATCCAAAATGACAATCCAAATGAAAGGTGCATTGGTGTTGATGCTCTTACTCACACTCCTATTTGACTGCAGATAAATCTGGAACTACCACGACTGTCACCGAAGGAAGTTCATTTGGAAGAGATGGCACAGACATCGGAGCTGAAGACATCGGCGCTCTCAACCTGGTTTATCACGGACGTGGAGGTGATGAGACTCAGATCAACTCGAACACAACCCTCTATTTTTTAGAAAAGGACTTGCATCCTGGCAGTAAATCGACCAGGCAGTTTGGTCGGACTATCTCCACAAGAGCCAAATTATTCATTTCACAGCGACAGGCCAGCTCCATTCCATTCACCTCTGCCAAGTTTCCTGAAATTCTCAAGCACTTCTCCATTCAGGCCGATTCTGTAGAAGCAAAATCAATGAAGAAGAGACTTTCAGAGTGTGAAAACCCAGCCATGAAAGGGGAGAGCAAGTACTGTGCAACCTCGCTCGAATCCATGATTAAATTCGGCAAGGCCACCATTGGTACTACCAACATACGAGTAGTCTCGACCAACATAGTCATAGATAAGAAAGAGAATATTAATTCAGTAACAAAACTTCAGCAGTATACCGTAGTATCATCATCGAACTTGAAGTCTGGTTCTGCCAACTTGGTGGTGTGCCATGCTGAGAGATATGCTTATGTAGTGTTCTATTGTCATTCCATAACAGATACGAAGGTTTACCAGGTTCAGATGGTGGGGAAGGATGGGACCAAAGTTGATACAGTGGCAGTGTGCCACGGAAACACTGCAGAATGGAATCCTGAGCACGTTGCTTTCAGACTGCTTCATGTCAAGCCGGGGACTGTACCGATATGCCACTTCATTAATCAAGGGAGTCTTGTTTGGGCTCCAAAAAATAATTAAGTTAAACATGTCTTGTACGCAGTATTATGTATCTATATCTATGGCTTGCTTGCTGCTGGAGGAGCCCTTTTATCTGTATGCGTCTTTTATGTATTTCTAGCTTGCTGCATTTATTCCAATCCATCTTCCTAGTATGTTATGCCTTATTTATGAAAATATCATCGTATAATACCATCTGTCTGTATATGATTTATGTCTACCTATGAAAGTGAAACTAGTTCAATATATGATTCACAATTAAATAGAATAAGGAATAATAAAAGGCTTGCCCAATCGATCTCCCTTTTTTTTGGGGGCATGGGTCCTATGAATTGTCATTATCTGGTTATGGCTCTCCCATATTGTTGGAATTTCTACTTAGGTCTCCAAATTGTGGGACTTTTTTATACAAAATTATAAATTTGATTGGCCCTTCTTTATTAAGCTAATTGCTTCTACAATGGTATATATAAAGAGAACAATAAATTAGCATCTCCATAGTGAATAATAAATTAAGATGTTTTTGTAAAGTAGCACTAGCACGAGCAGATATCTTCTATGAAGTGAACCGAGGGACCTTTCAACTTGTCTTTAAGTTTTCTTTCAAAAAATTTCTTGTCTTGTCTTCAAATGTTTAATATGTATTTTATTTTATATATTTGTACTTTATAATGTATAACTGTCATCTAAATCACATTTAGGGTATATATTTTCATCCGATGTGTGAACCTAAATTTTTCTAAATATCGTCAATATATCACTAATATCTTATATGTCAGTATATCACTAATATCTTACATACGATATGAAAAATTGTCTATCGATTCGATATCGATATCTGATATTTAAATCATTGCGATCCGGTTCTCAACTTGCTGATATCCTTACGAAAGCACTACCTTCTAAGCTTTTTCAAACCTTCTCAAGTAAGCTTGACTTGGACAACATACACTCCACCTAGAGGGCGAGTATTAAAGTAGTGCTATAGTTATAGTTTAATTTAGTCCTATATCGGATAAATATATATAACTTTCTACTTCCTATATAAGAAGAGGCTGTATTCTTTCATAATATCAATAAAATACTTCCCCCCTTTCTCATACTGATAAAATTGACACACGTATCTAGACGATAACAGGTACAATTTCATGAAAATTGCATGTTTCATTTGGATTTTGGAATGAAGGGAGCCGTAGAACTATCGCTGCTTCCACTACTGTTTATGTCCGTTTTGCAAGTAAATCTAAAAGTAAATTTGAAACCCTAAGTGGACCCTCTACGGCACCCATATTTCCAAAATTTACTGCCCCTCTTCTACGTGACATTTATAACAGCTTCAATACTTGATAACAGAAGTCATAATATATATGAAAAGCTTTACCAAGTTGCGAAGTTACCTGAAAGTGAAAGGATCAAATCATCATTAGTGATCATGTCGTTCTGTATTGGAGACAACGGGAAGATGGTATTGCTTATACATACACTAGCTTCTTCCTTCAAGTACCTGCATGCATCATAATGCACGTGTGTAAAAATGTTTCTGAAATATTTACCATTATTATTCAGAAACCATTGAAAATTTCCGTCCAATATTTTGGTATTAGTATGTTCCATTCACTTTTAATTAATATCGTTAGTTATTGCTAACAACAGTGATTATACATCATATTATCTATCTATTCTTCGCATTTAGAGTGAAGAATATAAATATATTCCTAGTAGAATAACCTCGAACTGTCTGAGATTAACTAGATATAGTTCTGAAATACTATTCTCATATTTACTATTAACAAATAATTGATTAAGGTTCATCTTAACACAAAACCTCTATCCCATGGACTTAAATATGTATCTATGTATGTATTGTTGAAGTTAAAGTGAATGCAGACATTAAAAAAAGTGAAGAAATACGAACAAAGAATATGGAGTTATGATGTGCAATCTGGGGGTTGGGACGGGGATAAGGCCATATGACCGGACGGATTTCCGATGTTAAACCCTATTTATGGGAGGTCATCAAGGAGGACCTCATGAAGTAATAAAGGAATTCTACGATGGGAAGATGCTGATAAGGAAATTTAACTACGCTCATGTAGAATTGATACCCAAAAGGTCGAAGTAAGGGGGATCGTGGGACTTTAGGCCGATTAGCCTGCTCAATGGCACCGTAAAGACTATCTCCAAAGTGTTGGCGTATAGGTTAAGAGGGGGATGTCGCAGGGCTGATTGGTAATATCAAACCGGCTTCTTAGAGGGCAGGTATATCTTGATTGGATCAATGGCACAGGAAATACTACAGGATTGCAATGGCACAAAGAAACAAGGATAAATCCTCAAATTGGACTTCAAGAGGCATACGACGAGGAATATTACAGGTTGTCTATTTGAAGTTCTTCGTGCTAATGGTGTGGGTGGATATGGGAGTGGTTGTCCTCGACAAAGGTGCCAGTCCTTCTAAATGGGGTGCCTGGAAAAGAAAGCCAAAGCAAAAAGGGTCTTTGCCTTCTTTGCAGGGTGACCCACAATCTTCTCTCATGTTCACCTTGGGGGCAGATGGCTTTAAAAATATGGCTGCCAACTACGCTAACACAAGCTTAATCAGGGGTTCGGCAACATTTTGAACTCTACTGCTACAGTCACTCTACAATATGCGAATGACACCTTACTTTTCGGAAAGTGTAACGAAGCGAAGGTGGTGGTCATGAAGTGGTATTTGTACTGCTTTTAGTTATGGTCAGGGGGCATTAACTACCATAAGAGCATGATTTCATACACTCTAGGGATGGACGAAGACGCCAATAAAATGGTTGGTAATTGTCAAGTAGCTCCCTTTCCGATCAGGTACCTTAGAATCCCAATCAAAACATGATCCTTAAGGAAGGAAGATTGGTTGGACATCGTTGACAAAATCGAAAACGATTGGATGGATGGAGGAGCAGGGCCTTGCCTATTGGGGGCATACTTACCCTCCCCTCCTGAAATTGGTGCTTTCCAAGTGCCCCTACACTTCTTCTCTTTCTTTGAAGCCCACCTAGTTAGGTGATCAAAAGGATAAATAAGGCTAGGATGAGATCTTTTTTTTGTGGAAAGGAGTGACCAACACTAGGATGGGGTACCGCATAGTTAAATGGGGAATCGTGTGCAAGAGGAAAGAATTTAGGGGAATGGGTGCACTGGATTTGAAGGAGATGAGCAGGGCACTACTAGCCAAATGGTTGAGGAAGTTCCATCAGAGGAAAAAGGCAAATTGGGCGAAGCTGGTTAGGACAAGATACTTGAGCAAAGGAAGGCAACCTAAGAATAAAGCTTCCATGTCAAGATTTTGGAGGGGTATGGAGAAATTAAAAAATATTTTCTTAGCGGGCTTCACTTTTACCTTGGGTAGTGGGGAGCAAATCAGCTTTCAGAAGGATAGGTGGTGTGGGCTGACCACACTGGCTAGTAGGTTTGCCAAGGTCTTCTTTAGAGCAATGGACAAGGAGGGATCTAGAAATGCAATGCATGGAGACCCATATTTTGGCTAAACAGGACGAAAGATATCATGCAAGACAGGAGATAATTGATGCAATTCCTTCAGGATTGGAGACAACACGTTGGCAATCGGGAAGACCGGTAATGTTGGGCATTGAACAACATGAACATCTTCTCTGTTAGAAGCTTGTACGACCACTTGAACCACGATGAGGCGAGGTTGGCACAGTCGTATACAATATGGCACGTTATAGCACCTCTTAAAGTTATAGCATCCACACAGCAAGGGTGGGATGGACCCTCATATTGCAAGTTATGCAGATACCACACTGAGATGGTGGATCACCTCTTTAGGTGTTTGAATACAACGGAAATCTTGAAACAGATGAAGACAAAATTTGCGATAAGGAGGCAATCGAGTAGTTGTCCCCCTTTGGAGGAGAGTGAAAGGGTAGGCGAGCACATAAGGAGCTCCAGGAGCTTTGGTAAGTCGCAGTCGTGGCAACCTGTTGGTGTATCCGGGGAGAAAGAAACAATAGGATCTTTGGAAGTTCGCTCTAGCATCATTCTTGCATCATTCCTATTCATAACATATGGTCTAGTATGGTGTTCTGATTAAGTATTGGGAAGAAAAAAGTGCACAAGAGGCTAGGAGGACTGCGACGGTGGAGGTCAATGTTTCTACCTACGAGGCCAGTCACCACAGGGAGGATCTTGCACTAGATCGGCTTAGTGATCCATTGAGTGAGGGGAAGCTCTTGTATGGAAAATCTTGCGCCGGTACAAGAGTTTTTCGGGTCTTTCCTTGATGAATTTTGGTGATAAACTTTTGGGACTTCTTTTGGGGGTAGTGGGGATGAACATCAGGGTCTTGCTCTAAAAAAGAAAAGAAAAAAATATATATTGTTACACTTAATTTCGGCCTCCACGTGTTGGGCAATAACAAATCCTTTAAACAATTCATAAAGTCACCATAATCAGAACGTCCCTTCATGAAATAACATAAGATTTCAATTACTAACAGGAATGTTATATTCAAGAGAAGCAACACCTCAAACAGAAACTTGGTTAATATGCAAAAACACCTAAGAAACTACTTTTACCAAAAAAAAAAAACAACGACCAAAAGGCACAATTAATCAATAAAAGTAAAGATGTTTACAAACCAACCTCTCTCCCTTAAAACAATTCAAATATGACCAAATCCAAGCTTGTTTTTGGTTAAATATAAAGTCATGGTTTTAAATGTTGGATGTCGGTGTCATGTCGGCCTAAGAATTTTTGTGTAGATCAAGATATATCAGGAGATATATTGAGATATCAAATATATGTCGGGTTGTTACGTAGGACATAAAAGTATTGCCTACATGATCTACATGGCATTTATATACATTACATTATCCCATACATCAAATAAATAACCAAATTAATACATATGGAAATTAAATGGAATAATAGATGCAATATGCAGATATGCACATTAATCATATACACAATGAAATGATGAATCAATGATGCACAAGTGCATGAACTAATACACAGCATAGTAAATTGAAAGAAAAACAAAAATACATAGATTATAGAAATGGAAGTCATCCCAAAGTAGTTAATTTGGAAGAAGAAATAAAATTAAAAAATTAAAAAAAAAAGAGCATCTAAGCATAGTCAAATAGTTTTGGTTTTGATTTGTTTCAAACCTGTATCTAAACCCATTTCCAAACCTACATCACATACACAAATTATGGAAATATCAGCTGATAAATCACCAGATACCAATATATCGCAGATATCTTCCGCAAAACTACATAAACTATACATATGCAGATGTAGTGTAGGTTTTCTCCCAAACCCAAAATATCCCTCGACAATTCCAATATTTCTCTGCCATTTATGTGGTGGTTAAGTTAAATTTAAAAGAAAAAATATTAAAAAGTTACCGCCAAAGAAGAATTCGAATCTGACGTACAGAACATTTTCTCTTAGTTGTTCAGCAATCACCTTGGTAACACATGTCTGATATTTAACAGTGGAAAGCTATTGCAGTCGGCTTGAACCAGGAATCTGCTTGAGACTCGGGTTCGGTACATTTTCAATAAAAAGTCCATCTAACCCAACCTGGGCACACCCATACATAGACCAATACAATATTAATTAATGAAAACACAGACTTTTTCGCAATCTTACATAACTTTACCAAAGAGGGGAATTTCCCATAAAATCAACACTAAGCAGCTGATCGAAGTAGATGAAAGCAAATAAGACACCAGGACAGACCAATAAATAAAGTGTCATTCTAGATATATTCTAACCACCTAGCCAAACACATACATTCCTGGAGGCTACCCGGAGAAAATTAACAGTTGAACTAAAGAGCCAAAGAACTTGTAGCACAACAACATATTCCTTGAACTCCAATGCAGGTGACTAAGGATTGATTAGATCTATAACATTTTGGGACCTTAAAGTGGTGGAGATCAATATCCACATTCTGTTCGCTAATCAGTAGGAGTACAACAAACAGGGGATGATTGCTCCACACAAAGTATCCTGCAGAACAAACAAGCAACTCTCAACGAAAAGACAGTAAGGGATTATAGCTGGGCTGCTAACTGCAAGTGGAGAGTTTGTAATTGTTCGCACTCAGATTGTCCTATAACAAAATCCTCTACTTGGTTATCCTGACCAATTCAATTAGCTCCTTTCAGTCTCTTCAACCATGAAATACTGTGTCCATGTTCTGCTCTCTATCCATGTTGTAGTGAGCAAATCACATACTTATCCTAATCAGCTCCTCTTCTTTTGAATCAATACTCATCCCTTTGAATGCCAAAAGAATAACTTGTCACTTCCAAATACTTTCAATTTTCTTCCTAATTTATTTTCAGTTGATGGACCTCTGATTGAGAAATGGCCGGCCTCCATTAATTGGTGGTTCTAATAATTTACACCTTGCAGTTGCAGCAGGTCCTGCAGGCAGAGCATGTCTTCATCAATATATGTCCGAGGTGACTGAGGCTGAAGTCCACAAAACTTCAAACACGACCTTCATTTCAACACAATAATTCTAAGGAAAATATTGCAGCCAAGCAATTTTACTCCTACCACTTCTTAGGAGCAGCCGCCTCCATTTCACCAATGAACTACTAATTTGGTCTTTTACTCTTAAAAAGGTATTTATCTGTTGCAATTTTTTTCACTAAATCATTGTCTTAATTGGGTTCAACAAGATGATTTTCTAGCAATGACTTTTTTCTCCTTTCACTGGTTAATTTCTTCAATATGATGTCACATTAATTCTTAATTATAATGTCTGTGACAGATTCCTCGTGAGAGAAGATTGAAGTTGAAAGTAATGGCAACCAAATAAAAGAAAAGCCAGCCCAGTTGATGGTTGGGTTTTTCTTGATATGGGTCCCATGAAGTATCACTTCCAGTATGGCTCACTCAAATTATTGAAGTTGCTATTAGGTCTCCAAATCATTATGGAAATTAGTCCATGTAGTTAACTAACCTTTCTGTTTAACTCTGTATAATAAAAAAAAAACCGATGTTTGCGATTAAATTTATTTATTTGCATCTTTATGTTTTACCTGTGTATAGCCCCTTTCTAACATATATTTTGACCAAGAACCCATCATATGGATACAAGCTCGATTTCTTCTCTTCATTTGACTCCACTTCTTTGTTCTCCCTCTCATCAATTATTTCTTCCATCAAGTTTCAGTCTAATCTTGCAACGGTGGAAGTAGACCATAGGGGGAAAGAATATGACATTTATCAAGGACTTCAAATTGACTGGTCACGCAGACAATGGAAAACAGAATTAAAAATTATGCCCATTTTTGTGTGGACCTATAAGATGCTACTTGTGGTAAGATTTGGCCTGACCTATCCTGTCCACACAGACCTGGACTAGACAATAATTATATATTTTCATGCAAAACAAACATCTTGATTCTGGACAGCTAAATAGTTACACTGTTTTGAAATATATGAGATTAAAAAATCGAAGAAATTTGATGTCATCCCGCTAATCCTGCTTTACAGAGGATCACCCGGCTAGGAACTACCAATCTGCCAAAAACTGAGTGGCATATTTCCAATTCTCTTGATCCACCCTTAGTTTGAGGTTTTGGTATAAGTTCAGTAGTAGATCATTACAGTAAAATGGGTGCAAATGCTGACAATCAATTTCAAATTTCTCTTCACTAATCAGCAGGAGTACAATGAATGGAAGCCATCACTACATATAACAAAAATATCCAGCGGATGGTATAATAATTATAAGTTTGGTCGTTAAGGTCTGAGCGGCCAGTTGCTGGGGAAGTTTAATATAGGTTCACTAATCAGTAGAGACTACAATAAACAAGTGGTTTACATCTCATGTAACAAAATTTCCTGTAGAAAAAATCGACAACACTGAATGTGAAGTCAGTAAATAATAATAATTGAGCATCTTATTGCTAGTGTAGGTTGCAAGTTGATATCTGTCCTCTACTCAGATCGTCTTCTATAAAATCCTCTACTTAGTTATCCTGTCCAATGCAATTTGCATCTCCCACTCTCTCCAATCATGAACTATCTCCTAGCTCTGCTCTCTACCCTTGTGGCGGTAAGCAAATAAAATCCGCCTATCTTTGTACGTCCAAATTTGCTTTTAGTCTTTTGGCTCTTTTTTCAAGTACACAGAATGTAAAACTATCTGCCTTTTTTTATTTCACATGGCAAGTTTATAACATCTTCATGATTCAAATACTTGATAAGTAAAGTCATAATATATAAAAAGCTCTACTAAGTCGAGAAGTTACCTAAAAATGGAAGGTTTAAATCATCAACAGTGCTGTTCTGCAGTGGAGACAATGGGAAGATGGCCTTGCTTATGTATTTGCTAGCTTCTTCTTTCAATACCTGCATGCATAAGAATGCACAAGTGTAATTATATGTCTGAAATATTTACCAATGTTTTGATATCATTGAGAATTTTATTCCAATGTACATATTTCTAACGGTATGTTTCATCCACTTCTCTAATTAATAATCAATCGAGGGCTCTCTTATTAAAGGAATGGCTTCAATTAATGTGTCTTCTATTCATTTACAGTTCTGCATGCATAAGAATGAACAAGTGTAAATATATGTCTGAAATATTTACCATTGTTTTGATATCATTGAGAATGTTCTTCCAATATACATATTTCTAACAGTATGTTTCATCCACTTCTCTAATTAATAATCAATCGAGGGCTCACTTATTAAAGGAATGGCTTCAATTAATGTTTGTCTTCTATTCATTTACAGTTCGCTGCTGTACAAACTCAAAGTCTTGCCCAACACCCCAATCCCAACTGCCATCAAAGAACTGATAACCCCACCTGGTACTCTTTAACAGGGCAGGCCCTGTGTTCGCGGGGGCCCGAGGCAAAAGGCCCAAATAATTATTTTTGGGGGCCCCTAATAATAATATAAAAAAAACAACACGCAAAATACGTGCCTACATTTACAAGGGGAATACAAATTTGAGGGCCCCTAAAATTGTAAAATATCCGGGGGCCTGAGGCGGCCACCTCACCTGCCTCAAGGTGGGGGCCGGCCCTGCTCTTTATCTATCAACCTATATCTATCATCTATCTATATCTATCCAATCTGACAAAAAATGAGTACACTGACAATATATCCACCGGATCTGCAGTATCTATCAGCGAAAGTGGCACATCCTTAAGAACCATCTAAAGAGTTTGATGAAAATTATGGCATATCATTCTATTGAATCAAATTGAATATATATACAGTACAACCTCCAATCAATGCGAGATCAAGAGTTTATAATAGAAAATGTCAAGAGTCTTTATGTACATATATCTTTAGCATGCCCCCACATGATGGAGCGCCGTGAGGTGATTCCAATCTTGTTCGCCAATTATTGGAAGCGAGAACAGGAAAGAGGTGTGTTAGCAGAGGAAACATGGGCAACTCGAAGAGAACTCCCTTCAACCTGTTCCCAAATGAAGTGGTAGTCAAGAGCAACATGTTTCATGCGAGAATGAAAAACCAGATTTGAGCATAGATTTGTTGCACCAAAGTTGTCACAGTAGATAACCGGTTGTTGAGGTAGGGAAACATGAAGCTCGGTGAGTAGAGAACAAATCCAGCGAATTTAGCAGCTGTGGTAGCAACAGCACGGTACTCAACCTCGGTAGAAGAGCGGGTCACCATCCTTTGTTTCTTTGAACTCCATGAGATTGGATTGTGACCAATGTAGATGACATAAACACTTGTTGAGGTAAAATCATCCTTGTTTCCAACCCAGTCTGCATCCAAAAAAGCATGAAGTGACAATGGGGAGTTACAGTAGATAACAATACCATGAGCAATATTACCACAAAGATACCGTAGTAGATATTTTGCTGCATTCCAATGATCAGTCTTGGGGCAGTGGATGAATTGTGATAACTTGTTGACCGTGTAAGCAATGTCCGAGCGTGTGAGTAATAAGTATTGGGGATTGCCAACAATAGCTCGATATTCAGTTGGATCAAATAGGGATGAGCCAGAGTGAAGAGTAAGAGTTGGAGTAGTGGTAACTGGTAAGTGGCGAAGACACGAGCTTGGCATCGGACATGTGAGTGCGAGTAAGGATATCATGTAAATATCGCCGTTGAGAAAGAAAGATGCCATGCGAATGTGGAATGACTTTAACTCCAAGGAAATATGAAAGTGGGCCACGATCCTTGAGAAGGAATCTGTTGGAGAGAAGATGAATGAACTTGTATACTGCTGCATCGTCTGGTGATAATGATGTCCACTAAAGACCACGAGATATATCATGATGCCAGAAGCATTGTAAACAAATAGTGATGTGTCGGCATGAGAGTTAGTGAAGTCGAAGGTGATGAGAAACTGACGTAGCTCATGGTACCATGCACGAGGGGCTTATTTGAGACCGTATATAGCTTTGTGCAGTTTATAGACATGATGAGGATGGTCTTTGTTAACGAATCCTTGTGGTTGCGCCATAAAGACGTACTTGAATAAAGACCTTTGGAGAAATGCATTACTGACATCAAGTTATTGCAATGACCAACCACGAGTAACGGTAAGAGAGAGAATAAGTAATATGTCGTTAGTTTGACAACAGAACTGAAGGTGTCATGATAGTTTAACACTCGGGCATTTGTGGAACCCCATGGCAACTAAATGTGCTTTGTATCCATCAACAGAACCACCAGATAAACGTTTAGTGCGAAAATCTACTTGCAACCAACGACATTTTGTAACGGACGGAATGGAACAAGATCCCATCAAGGTTTTAAATCTCGGATTTCGGACTCATCTTGGCAAGGGGTGTTTCGTCTCAGATCGGAGATATCAGAGGAGATCTCGGAAAAATGTGATCACCTCGGATGTTCATTTCGGACACTCAATAAACATATTTTTTTGTTACTAAACAAGATATTATATGTTCTACATGTCATTTATCATATAAAATATTGTATAATATTACTAATGACATGAATCAATCACGGTAAATATTTGCAGAATTTAATAACAATATAAAATATAATGGAATATAAGTTTATAACTAAATTGAAATTGCATTGATTAGAAAAAATGAATCAGTTAATAGACTAACTTGACTTTGCATATACACAAACAATAAAGAGAAGAAATCCTCACATTATCTTAGCTTAAGGTCCTATACTGAAAGACTTATATGCAAAAAAGTAAAACAAAAAAAAGTTATATATTCACAATAACATTAGTGTGTCTATTTCGGCCGATAATTCGGCAATTTCGACACAAAACTACACATTTTGGTCCAAAACAGTATGGAGTATAAAATCTGTGATTTCGTCGGCAAGCTAGCCAAAACGAAATTTCGGTTGTATCAGCCGAAATTTAAAACAGTGGTCCCATGTCCCATTCCGAACAAGAGCATCATACTCCTCAGACATGGCCTGGCGCCATTTAGGATCTTTGATGGCCTGGGTCACTGTAGAAGGTTCAGGGTCAGGGTTGGTGGAAAGTTAGGCAGTGAGATTGAGTTTTTTGATTGATTTATGGATATTATTTTAGGATTGAGTAACTATACCTTGATGTGGAGGAATAGGTGTCGAGTATGGGGGTGTGGTGATTAGGTTATGGTTGAGTTGGGTTCAAAAGGTGGGTTTTGGAGTGGTTGCTCGGTGTTGTGGTGTGGTGAAGGTGGAGCCACGGTGTGGTGAAGGTGGAGTCGCGGTGCTGAATCTCGGGTTGGGGGAAAGAGGTGTTTTTAGATGGGGGATGATTGCAGTGGGTATGGTTGTGGAGTCATGAGTGGAATCCTCTTGAGGAACAGATTCAAGAGTGACAGATGGTGTGATGGTGGTCGGAGACGATGACTCGGAAGGGAACCAAACGTAAGACGGGGAAGAGGAAGGACAAGGAAGATTGTGTTGAATGGTTTTGATGGGCATGATCGATTCGACAAATTTAACATGACGAAATGTGTAGAGACGTGAGGTTACGGGATCCAGATAAAAATAGGCACTCTGGGTGGAGAAATAACCAAGAAAGACACAATGGGTGGAACGAGAAGATAGCTTGTGAGACGAATATGGATGCAACCAAGGATGGCATAGACAACCAAAACTCCAAAGTTTGTAGTAGTTGGGAGGTGTTCCAAAGAGCTTTGCATACGGTGATAGAAGTTGGAGTGTAGGAGTTGGTAGACGATTAACGAGATAAACAGCAATGGATAATGCATATGACCAGTATGACAAAGGGATGGAAGCATGTGAGAGGAGTGATAAGCCTGTTTCAACAATATTACGATGACGATGTTCAGAATATCCATTGTGTTCAGGAGTGTGTGGAGGGGAGGTTAAGTAAGATATCCCATTAAAACTTAGGTATGATGAAAGTGCTTGATATCCCTCCCTTGTCAGAATAAAACGTGATGATTTTTTGATTAAAGTAGTTTTCCATCAATGATTTAAAGCAAACAAAAACGTTATAGACATCAGATTTTCTATTAAGTGGATAAAGCCATATATATTTTGTAAAATGATCAACAAATTAACGTAATATTTGAAATCATCAATGGAATGCAAGGGAGAGGTCCACACATCAGAAAATATTATTTCAAATGGAGAAGTTGAAACAAGAGTGAAAATGGATAAATGTAACTTGTAACTTTTATTGCATTGACACGCATTAAAGTTGAAAGTCAGAGATGACAGACTTGTGACTTCTAATTGAAAAACAGAGATAATATACCTAAGAATTGACAACGATGGATGATCTACCGATGATGTCACTCGAACGAAGTGGTCTTGTCACTAGAAAAAGCTACCAATTGAGAAGATTAGATAGAACGGACCGGCCATTCATACACACCATCTTTAGTCTAACCTTGTAAAAGTGATGTACCCGTGTGAAGATCCTTCACAAGAAAAGAAGAGGGTAAGAATTCGTTAGATGTATTGTTAGATTTGCAAAATTGAGAAATAGAAATAAGGTTTTTATGCATGGTAGGAACACAAAGCACATTCTAAAGTGAGAAAGTATGTGAGGGAGTGTGTAGAATGTAGAACCAGTATACGAAATAGGAAGACCCGTACCTTCGCCAAGCACAGCGTTGCCATCCCCTAAATAAGGAGCATGAATGAAAAGATTACTCAGGTCGGTGGTAACATAGTGTGATGTGCCACTATCAAGGAGCCAGTTGGACCCGTCAGAGTTTTCAGTTATTGCAACATTAGCACGTGGTTGCCATGGAGTTGGAGATCGAGGTTGTCATGGACAAAATGCTCGCGGTTGTGGATTGGATGCAGCTTCGTTGGTGTCAAGCGAAATAGAGAACCTTATGTCCTTGAGCATGACATCCTTGACACTTTTCAAGATATGTCTGAGGAGGGGGACGATCAGTCCGCATATTGGAGCTAGGTGATGTGTGTCCCCACGACCGTTGATTCCCTGATCCATTCAGTCAAAAGATGGCCCGAGTTGAAGTAGGATTTGTCGAGGCCGGAAGATAAGTTGTATTTGAGAGATGAGATCGGAGAGACAACTCTTTGTTAATCAGCTTCTCATGGAGTTCATCAAATGATATTGTGGTATCTTGTGCATTGATAACATCAATAATGAGTTTGTAGTCGGCATCACGTCCATCAAGAATTTCTCAATGATGTCTTTGTCGTCCATAGGCTTGCCAAGGAGGGCAAGTTCTTCAGTTCGAGTCTTGATGAATTGCATGTACTCTGAGATTGTATGTGACCCTTTGGTTGCATGCTTAATTTATTCCTTAATCAGCTTGATGTGACCACGAGAGGTCCTTGCATAGGTATTGGTGAGAATTGCCCATGCCTCACAAGATGTTTTGCATTGAGTGAGAAGAGGAATGATATTTTGAGAAATAGAACCCACTAGTACTCCAAAAATTAATTTGTCTTAACGAAGCCATGTTAGATATTCTGGATTGGGTGTGGCAGCTTCATTGATAGTGATCGTGGCAGGTGATGCCGAAAGGGATCCGTCAATAAATTGTTGTAGACCGTAGCCAATAAGAATGACTTCAATTTGCAGTTTCCAAGAGAGATAGTCGGTATATGTGAGTTTCACAGAGTTGTGTATTGATAACAGTAAGGGGTTTGGTGGGTTCTAAAGTGTTGGGTATGAGAACTTGATCGTTTTCATTGGCCATGGCTGGGGGAATGAGGAAAGCTTAGGGTGTTCATAAGGAATAAGAAGAGAGGTTCAGGAAGGTAGGAAGGTAGCTCTGATACCATAAAGAGTTTAATACAATTATGGCATATCATTCTATTGAATCAAATTGAATATAGGCTGAATATAAAAAAAAAACGTCACCCAACTATTGTGCATTTTAAAAAACCACACCAAACTTTTTTTTTTAAACCTCACCCAACTATGTTTTCCAGGCATGGGTGGGTGAGGTTTTTTTTAAAAAAATTGTGTTAAAAACATAGTTAGGTGAGGTTTTTTTTATAAAAAAAAAAGTTGAGTGTTGTTTTTTTAAATGCACAATAGTTGGGTGAGGTTATTTTTATATTTAGCCTTGAATATATATACAGTACAACTTCTAATCAATGAGAGATCAAGAGTTTAGAATAGAAAAGGTCAAGAGTCTAGAATCAATGAGAGATCAAGAGTTTATGATAGGTCAAGAGTATTTATGTACACATCTTTATCACCATCAAACCGCAGACCCTGGAAACATTGCGTGGGGTGAGGCCGCCACCGAGACCCAAGTCAGTGACTACAAAGACGAATCCTTCTACTCTTTTGAAAAAAACCTGCAGCCAGGAAACAAATTGACTTGGCAGTTTAGGAGAAACCTTATTCATTTCACATGAAGAAGTCAATTTGGTTCCCTTTACCTCTGCCAAGTTTCCTGATATCCTGACTCACTTTCAATTCATCTCAATTACGTGGTCGCAAAGATTATGTACCAGACTCTTAGGGAGTGTGAGAAGCCAGGTATCAACGGGGAGAGCAAGTGCTGTGCTACATCGCTAGAATCCAAGATTGAATTCAGCATGGCTAGCATCGGTACTCGCAACATTCATGCAGTGTCAACCAACATATATGTTGATAAGAAAGAGAATGCTAATTCAGCAAAACAGCAGTACACAATCACATCATCATCATCACCATCGAGACTGGGGTTGGTCAAAAAGTTGAAGTTTGAAGGGCCTGCGAACAGTGTGGTGGTGTGTCATGCTCCGAGCGGCTATGCTTATGGAGTGTTCTACTGTCATTTAATAAGAGGGACCAAGGCATATCAGGTTAGCATGGTGGGTGAGGACGGAAACAAGGTTGAGACGTGGCGGAGTGCCACATGGATACAGCAAAATTTGATCCCAAGCAGATTGCTTTCATGCTACTTCATGTCAAGCCAGGAACTATACGCATTTGTCACTTCCTTGCTGAAGATAGCCTTGTCTGGACCCCAAAAACTAAGTATGCATGAATATGTATGTCTATGGCTTGCCAGCTGTTGCATCTCCAAATGGGGGGCGTGTGGGTATGTGCGCTCATTTGACTGTCTTTCTAGCTTGCTGCATCTACTGCATGTTGTGATAAGATAGAATGAAGGACATATATGTATTCCTTGTCAATAACTTCTATCTTTATATGAATTATATCTCTTAATAAAATATTATTTGTTGTGGATAATAGTTATATGTGTTTACCAAATTTTATATTGATTGAGGAAAAATATAAGTCGAATAACATGTTTTGTGCTAAAGCAAGAGAGATTTGTGGAAGTTTTAAGCAAATAAATATTATTCATCCTCCTTCAGTTGTCGATACAATATTTTAAATAAAATAGTGGTACAATATTTTAATATAAAAAAAGGATACCAAAAACCAATAATAATTCTATTGAAAACTGTAGAGGAACGTGAAGAGTCTCAATTTTCCCTTGTTGTCTACAAAAGTGTTCGTTATCTACAAATTTTAAGTTATACTATTTTTATTCTACCAGTCACCAACTCACCATACATATGTGTTAGGAATGTGTCTTGAATACTCGTGGTTCAAATTAGAAGAAGGTAAGATGAAGCACGGGGGTCGAAGCATCGAAGCGAGTAGAAGATAACTGTAGCAGCAAGGTACAGGCATAGTTGCTGTAACATCCCGTATTTGTAGAAGTATATATATATATATATATATATATAAAGAATAAATAAAAAAGAGATGAAATGGTATTAGTGTTGGCCTATAGAAAAGATCCTATAGGATATGATCAAGGGATTGATAAAGGTGAGCCTACATGATTGATTATGGGGCTTAGGGGCATTAAAGGAAAAAAGGACAAAAAAATTAAAATGAAAGAAATGAGAGTGCATGCATGCTTTGGTGTTTGACATGGGTTGACTTGGGAAATATCCCATATCGGTGGTAACTAAAGGAGAGTGTAAGTATATATAGGAATAGCCTATGATGAAGGATTAGCAACCGTCCGGACACCCTTTTGAGGCAGCCTGTGGTGGGCAGTTGTTAGAATTTAGTAAATTGTGTCCGTACGAGTTGAGTACGGGGCGTTACAGATGATATCAGAGCCAACTTTCGACATCGAATGTAGAACTTGTATATAGGAGATGCGTAAGACCCTTGGTGGGCAGCAATGTGTATGAGATGCGTAAGACCCTTGGTGGGCAGCGATATGTATTTGATCTAGGAGATAAGTCTACATTCGACTATAAAGGCAATCCTGTGCTAGATTGCACATCCCGTATTCAGCGAGGACGCTGAATTCTGAAGAGGGGGTGAATGTAACATCCCGTATTTGTAGAAGTATATATACATATATAAAGAATAAATAAAAAAGAGATGAAATGGTATTAGTGTTGGCCTATAGAAAAGATCCCATGGAATATGATCAAGGGGTTGATAAAGGTGAGCCTATAGGATTGATTATGGGGCTTAGGGGCATTAAAGAAGGACAAAAAAAAAATAAAAATGAAAGAAATGAGAGTGCATGCATGCTTTGGTGTTTGACGTGGGTTGACTTGGGAAATATCCCATATCGGTGGTAACTAGAAGAGAGTGTCAGTATATATAGGAATAGCCAATGATGAAGGATTACCAACCGTCCAGACACCCTTTTGAGGCAGCCCGTGGTGGGTAGTTGTTAGAATTTAGTAAATTGTGTGCGTACGAGTTCAGTACGGGGCGTTACAATTGCGGTCAACCGCACCCTCCGACCTCACACCCGACCACAGTTGCACTGGGTTTAGCCGAGAGGTGAACGGTCGACCGGTCTTGTTGGATGGTCGACCGACCGCGGTGTGTTCGTTTTGGGCCTCAATTTGTTAGGTCGTTTCAGCCCAATCTTCAACTCCAAGTTAGATCGTATGGCTCCTATTCAGTTACTTCTTTTCCAGGTTATATCGGACGACTGAGAATCAAGATTAGACCTACTTTTCTCTCTATTCTTCTATATATATTGTAAACTCCTCCTTTATGAGAGTAGAGTACTTCATAGATTATTTTCTCCATTGCAAAGAGAGGCTAGAGAGAAATAGTTCTTAGTGAGTGAGTTTAATTCCTTGTATTGAGTGAATCAATAAACTCATTGTAATCTCTTTTAGTTGAATATCAGATCACCCTATATTTCCCCCCAGATTAAGTAAAAGCTAACCGGGATAAGTCATCGGTGTGTTTGTTTTAGATTGGTGGATCTACTTGCTTGCTCAATTGATTCGTCTCATCTACTTCGACTTCCTCATTGCTCTACTTAGTTCCGCTGCGACAACGGGCTTTGGTTGACGCCTCAATCCCAACAACTGGTATCAGAGCTTCAAGTTGCCGAGTTCCTTGGTTAAGATGACAGGCCACAGTATTTTGAAGATCAAGCAGTTTGATGGAAAGATCAATTTCAATCTTTGGAAGACTGGCATGTGTGATGTCCTTGTTCAAGAACCTTTGCAGTTAGCCGTTAAGAAGAAAGAAAAGCCAACTGATATGAAGGATGGCGGTTGGGAAGATATTCATGAAAGAGCCATAAGTCTGATCCGACTATCCTTGGCGGACGAGGTCAAGTGCAGATTTCTTGAAGAAACTGATGTGACGAATTTGTGGGAAAAACTCATAGCTGACTACTCTGGTTCGTCGTTATTAGATCAGATGCATTGGAAGAGGAAGTATACGTTTATCAATGAAGGAAGGTACCGATCTCCAAGACCACATTACAGAGTTCAATAAGGTATTATCCAATGTAGTTGAAGGCGTAAGGCGCAATGCAATTTCATAGCCCCATAAAAAGCCTGAGGTGCAAGGCGCAATTTGAGGCGTAAGCCTCACTTAACCGATGCTCATAATTACTGTTTGGGGTTTTTTAAATTTATAAATAAGATTATATAAACAAGATAACATCATAGCAACAAAATATATCATACAATGACCAAGATGACTGTGTAAGTTATCATTTTTGTAAAACTATAATGTGTTTCTCTGTAATGTATAACTACAATGTATTTCTTGCCCCAAAGACGAAGTGATACAATGTGTCCCTCTGTAAAACTACAATAATATCATGTTAACCTTGAATTCATAGTTTCATGTAGTAATGAGCATACAGTATTACAGTATTACAGTAATGAAGATACTTACCATACATCATACAATATCACAGTATTATAGTAATGAGCATACAAGTAATGAGCATACAAGTAATGAGCATACAATAAAGTCCAATAAAATCAAATTAAATATTGCAGTAATGAGCATACAATATTACAGTATTACAGTATTAGTAAATGGTAAGGTATTTTGAAATATTGCAACAATAACATAAAGTTAGTCAAGCATAAAATTTGGTCATGCTCTACATTGAAATATGATGCAATTTTTTGAATAAGGCATGGTTTCATGATTATAGTAAATTATGGAATGAGCTAGCTTCACAATTTTGTTTCAAAATAACTTGCAAAAATATCATAAGCAAAAATAGACGAAAAACCCAAGAAAGAAACCATAACAGTGTAAAATTAGAACAGAAAGAAACCAGAATAGGAGTGGAGTCTGGATACTGAGTAAAAAGGCCGCCGGCGTAGCCAATCTGCTTCCGTTGTAGCCGTTGATCTGTTGTATGTTGTCGTTTCGTCGCCGATGTTGTTGGGAAGGGGAGGAGATTGATGAGGATGAGTGCAGATTGAGGAGTTAGGGATGTAGAGATTGGGGTTAGAGTTTGGAATTGGAGATGAGGGAGAATTGGGGGAGTTACGGAATATGAGAAGGGTTGAAGATGGATCGGGTTGTGAAGATAGGTCCATGGTTTTAAATCTCGGATTTCGGACTCATCTCGGTAAGGGGTGTTTCGTCTCGGATTGGAGATCTCAGAGATCTCGGGAAAATGTGATCATTTCGGATGTTCATTTCCTATACTCAAATAAATATTATTTTTTTACTAAATAAGATATTATATGTCCTACATGTCATTTATCATATAAAATACTGTATAATGTAACTAATGACATGAATCAATTGTGGTAAATCTTCGCATAATTTAACAAAAATACAGAAAAGAATGTAATATAAGTATATTTGCATTGATTAGAAAAAATGTATTAGTTAATAAACAAACTTGACTTTGCATATATATAAACAATAGCGATACGAAATCCTCACATTATTTAGCTTAAGTACCTATATTGAAAGACATGCAAAAAGTAAAACAAAATTTTTAAATACATTCACAATAGCATATGTCTATTTCGGCTAATATTTTGCCAATTTTGGCAATATTTCGGCCGATATTTTGGTAATTTCGGCTAAAATCCACACATTTCGGTCCAAAACGATATAGAGTATAAAATATATGATTTCGTATCGGCAGGCTAGCTAAAACGAAATTTCGGCCGTATCGGAGAAAATTTAGAACAGTGGACAGGTCAAGTTGGATTGGGTCTGTTATGTTCGGGTGCGCATTTTGCTTGAGGCGCAAGCCTCGAGTCTTTGCTAAGGCGCGTCCAGGCACAATCCTGAGTAAAGTTTCGAACAAAGGGGAGCCTTAACTGAGGCTTGACGCTCAAACTATTGTTAAGCCTGAGGCGAGCCTTCAACTACACTGGTATTATCTGAACTTAAGGCGATCAACGCAGATGTGTGTGAGGAAGATAAAGCTTTCAACCTGATATATTCACTGTCGGATTCGTACGAGCCTTTGATCACTACCATGCTACACGATAGATCTGCCAAGGAGAGTATTTCGGTAGATGGTGGAATCAAAGCATTGAAGAAAAATCAACATAGGAAGGAGACTCAGAAATCACCGTCTATTCCCACAAGTTGTCTAGCAGTGGATGGTCCTTCAGGGGGAAGACAAAGTGTTTTGCAAAAGAATTCGATCCGTTGCCGATATTGCAAAAGGCCAAGGCATATCAGGAAAGACTGTTAGAAATTACAGAATCAGGAGAGCACAAAGAATGGGAATTCAGCCGCTAATGTGGTTAGTGCCTTTGATTCAGGTGATTCATGTCTTTTGTTTCAAATTCTTTAGAAGTGGATTCTAGTTGGTTTCTTGACTCAGGAAGTTCTTCTCATATTTGTTCCGAGAAGGAGTTGTTTTCTACTTATAAGTCTACTACGGGGCGTTGTAAGACAACGAAAACTGGGGAGATTTGTGAAGTAGTAGGTGAGGGGACAGCTGAATTAAAGATGTCAGGTCTAAATATGTTCACTTTAAAGGATGTTTTGCATATTCCTCTGCTGAAACGAAATCTGATTTCCTTGGGAACTCTTGATGCACGGGGTTGTAGGTACACACCTCAAGGTAGAGTTTTGTCTGTTTTTCAGGGTCGTCGTAAAGTGATTAAAGGTATGAGAGTGGTTAGGCCAAGCCAAAATAATCTCTACAAGCTTTGGGGAATCCGAAATACTTGCGCAACTGTTGCTTCTTTCCCCGTTATTCCCGCAAGCTCAACTAGTTTGCCGCAACTAGATTCATCGAGACGAGACCACGATGTTCGAATATCGTCGAGATGTGGAGAAAGCCTATGGGTAGGTGGAGTTCATGCGGAGTTTGGCAACTTCGTGAGTACATCTACGGAGGTGTACCCTTGAAGGGGTACACTGGATTCGGTGAGATTGGGTAGAGATCATTTCAACTAGAAGAAGCTATTATTCTAAGTCCTTTTTTGCAAGTGGAATTCATTAGAGTTTGGAGATGAATAACACATCATGTGATAGCACTCGTATGCAATCCAAGGTGGAGTTTGTTAGGAATGTGTCTTGAATACTCGTGGTTCAGATTAGAAGGTAAGATGAAGCACGGAAGTCGAAGCGTCAAAGCGAGTAGAAGAAAACAGCAGCAGCAAGGTGCATGCATAGTTGCGGTCGACTGTCCCAAGTTGTAGTCGACCGCACCCCCCGACCGCACACCCGACCGCAGTTGCACTGGGTTTGGCCGAAAGGTGGACGGTCGACTGGTCTTGTTGGACGGTCGACCGACTGCGACGCTGTGTTTGTTTTAGCCTCGATTTGTTAGGTCGGTTCAGCCCAATCTTCAACTCCAAGTTAGATTGTGCGGCTCCTATTCAGTTACTTCTTTTCCAGGTTATATCGCACGACTGAGAATCAAGATTAGACCTAGGTTTCTCTCTATTCTTCTATATATATTGTAAACTCCTCCTTTATGAGAGTAGAGTACTTCATATATATTACTTTCTCCATTGCAAAGAGAGGCTCAAGAGAGAGATAGTTCTTGGTGAGTGAGTTTAATTCCTTATATTGAGTGAATCAATAACTCCTTGTAATCTCTTCTAGTTGAATATCAGATCTCCCTATATTTTCCCCCGAATTAAGCAAAAGCTAACCGGAATAAGTCATCGGTGTATTTGTGTTAGATTGGTGGATCTACTGCTTGCTCAATTGATTCGTCTCATCTACTTCGACTTCCTCATTGCTCTATTTAGTTCTGCTGCGACAACGGGCGTTCCCAATCCCAACAATATGTTGGCATATGTAGAACCTAATCTTATAATTGTTACAAATAATATAGAATTGTTTCTACTATCTGCAACTTCATATGCTAATTCTAGTAAAAAAAATCTTTCATGTACATTTAGTGGAAATTACCTTCCCTTTCACATATCTAAATGGAAACAGCACAACATCATGAAAACAGTACGTTTCATTTGGCATGAAAATTATGGGGGCAGTAGAACCAAGTTACTTCCACAACAGTTTTTTCCATTTTGCAGAAGAAAGATTTGGACGTAAATTCTTGAAACTCTACTTGGATCTTCTGTGGCACCCATACTTCCATAATCTACTTTCCCTCAAAAAAATTGGAATCAAGCAGCCGATGGAATTGACGGAAGTAACTAAAAAATATATTTGATTTTTCAATAGCTCATACTTCCAAAAACTATATTAGAATTATGTGCATGTACATTGCATGTGGCTGACATTAAATTAGTTGGATAGACGTTAAATGAGAGTACGACTAAATATTATTATGGGTATACCCACACGTCATGCAGGGCCGTACCTGAGTTCCCGGGGCCCAAGGCGAACTCCCAAAATGGGGCCCCCATACAATTTAATTAAAAAAAAATTTTGCGTTACGCATGAAATACGTGCCTATATTTACAAGGGGAGTACAAATTTGGAAGCCCCTAAAATTGCAAATTATCCGGGGGTCTGAGGTAGCCGCCTCACCGGCCTCAAGGGTGGGACCGGCATTGACGTCATGGATCCAGGTTGCAAATGAACTACAATGACAAAGTTTTGACGGGGACTGGTTTTGAAGAGGGGTAATCTGATCCTCAAAAAGATTGGGATCGGCCGGATCAAACCAATTAATGACGACACCACCGATCCGCTAATTTCAAAATTTGAATAAATTGATCAAATAATTTTGTTAAATAACCATTTAATAATTAAAAATACTTAAATATTATTTTTATTCTAAAAAACATCTTATACAAAAAATCCATCATTGAAAGTTTTGGCTGATCTCAATTCCCGATATTAAATATTTTAGCAACCCAAGTTGAACCTTGCCTATAACCACTAGTACATCACAACTCTAGACATCCAGCATTCAAGATTGTAGACATGAATACCATTTATCCCTATCAATATAGGTTATTTCATCTGCACGCTAAACCACTAGTCCAGACCCCCTCCTTCGCTATAAAGACAAACCCAATTTCCAAATGCAGCATTTCGTCAAACAGGTCATCTGCATCATAGCCATGGATGGTTTCTGCTACCTTCTTCATTACTATATACAACAAAAACCCATTTCTAGTATTTCTAGGTGCTTCATAGATTAAATGCCATCCTAATTCCCACATTATACAATAATAATTCGAGAATAGAATCAAAGCGCAACTATTATTTTCTGGGTCTGAAAATTATTTTTAAAGAATGGTTTTCTAAGTAATGGGTTTGCTCTTAACAACCACATTTCATACCAATACTAAAATTAATGCAAAATCAAAGGATGGGTTTACCTTGATTCCATTGCTGTCAACGTTGGACATCTGGAGTCTTCGAATTCTTTCAAGAATATGAAGATTTACGGCAATACACAGTCTAATTTTAGATGGGCTAAATTTCAGAAAATTGGGTGGATTTGGGTTGAATTTGAAATTTCGAATTGATGGCCTAACTTTTAGACAACAGAGGGGAGGGGAGGGTTTTTTGAGGGGTGCAAAATTCCTCGAGTGAATTTTGACTTACCTTCGATGTTGGAGAAAAGAGAAACTATGTCTAATTTTTTTAAAGTAAGCAGACAAAATTATCCTTATTAGATCTAATAAAAAAACAAATCTCTAAATAAAAATCAGATCTCTCTCCCACCCGTGCTCTCTTTCTCCTCCTCCTCGTCGCCTCCCCTCTCGTCTTCGTCCATCATCCCGCCGTCCTGCAGTCGCCATCGTCTCCGCCCGCCGTCCTGCCGTCCCGCAGTCGCGCAAGTCCATTATAATTAGAGATGCAAGTCCATGTTTCTGACTAGTTTCTAGGGTTTGTTTTGTGAATCATTTAGATGTATCACCTATATGGGTTGTTCTTTACTGAGTTGCTAAATTGATAACTAGTTGAATCAGAAATCAAATCTGATATTGACATAGGAGAAAAATGACATGGCACATCCTAGGCCATCCGATCTCCCCGAAAAGCTCTCACCCATGATCATCATATCACACTTAAGCCCATGGGCTTCAACTCCACTAGGCCCACGGGTATACGGGTCCAGACCCGGCCCAAGCGGATCCATACCCGTTTGCTATGCTTATAAATACCAGGCCCCCTCCCATCTTCAAAAGGTAATCAATCTTTTCCCTCTCAAAACCCTAGCTGCTGTTGCTCTACTTCAGTAACTAACTAGACCGTCGGATGGCCTGCCACCGGGATCAACCCCGGTGTTCCGAGGCCGAGTGCAGGTACACGAGACTCCTGGATCCGAGCTTCCAGATCCGAGCCGAGCCTCCACGACCGAGCTGATCTTCCGACCTCCACCTCTATACCCCGTCACGCCCCTTCCGCCGAGGGCGCGGCGTACCGTCCCGTATCGCGTCCTTCCACTAAATAAACAAATAGAACTCACACCAGGTGCATCCACACTCCTCCCAAAAATAAACCGCATCAGGTTGGCGCCGTCTGTGGGAACTTCACTCGGTGCGGACGTCGGCCCGAACCTCGCCATCAGCGGCATCCCCTCGATCCACGCTCCTATGGGTCCCAAGCCCAGGAGAGCGGTTACCTCCACACGACGTCCGAACGGGCCTCCTCTTCAGGATGCCCTCGATGGCGTTCACGGATCGAACAATCCGAGGGTCAGCCTTGGACACCAACAGGGCGCATCTCACCCGGTCGCGCCCGACCTTCGTCGGGTCATCCAGAACCGAAGGGCGAGTCAGACTAGGGGAGGGACCGCTTCCAACTTGGCCCCAAACCACTCCAGACCTGCGCCTAAAGGACGAGCGTCGGCACTCAGCCGCATCGGTCGAAGATCGCCGCCCCAGCACGACCCGATTGACCATGGTGCGGTCACAAGAGCCAAGTTCTTCAGCTTCCGGGACAAAATCATGGAGGCCATCCACGGAGCGCTCAGAGCCGAAACGTTCAACCAATCCCACCGGGCGGGCGATAGGAGGAGCCACACTCGTGACCCGGCCCCTCTCCCGGAACGTGCAGATGAGGTACTCTGATGCCTACTGGAGATGGAGAATCGCCTCGACCACCTTGGTAACGGTAATCCGAACCCCACTCTAGGCCGCAAGCCGACCCGACCACCTTTCTCGACTCCCATCCTAGAAGCGGAGATCCCTCAGAATTTTTGGCCTCCACAATTCGAGACCTACAACGGCGAGGGTGATCCTAATGATCACATGGACGGTTTCAAGCCCCTCATGATAATTCACAGCGCTTCGGATCCCCTGTTGTGCCGCGCATTCCCTGCTACACTCTGGGGTCCGGCTCGATAGTGGTTCTCCAAACTCCCCCCAGGCTCGATCTTCTCGTTTGACCAACTGGAGGCCAACTTCTTGGCCCACTTCATAACCAGCAGGAAGGCCGAGAAGACAAGTGCATCCTTACTAGATCTTCGGCAGAGAGAGGAAGAGTCACTCCATGACTTCGTCAGGAGGTTCACCACCGAGGCAAGATCTGTCTCATCCCTCGACGTCGGGGTCGCCTCGGCCGCCTTCCGGCACAATGTCTGACACAGCCAGCTGAAGGTCTCCTTGGCCAAAAAGCCTTCCCAGGACTTCCCCGACCTGCTCAACCGGGTCGAGAAGTACATACGGGCAGAAGAAGCTTTAAACCCGGAAGGCGCCAAAGAAGCCACAGGGAAGGGCAAGCGCAAGGTCGACGAGACCGAGCCTGCCAGGAAAGTAGCAAAAGAGGGGGTCGGTATGAAGAGGGTACCTCCGGTCCCCCGCTTCGAGAGATACATGCCCTTGACGCAGAACGTGTCCACCATCCTCCTAGAAATAGAGGACAAGGGCCTCGTCCGATTACCCCCTCGACCGAGCAACAATAAGACCAGTGTCGGGCCCTGAAAGACGAAATCGAGACCCTCATCCTACGGGGGTACCTCCACGAGTTCACAAGGGAAAACCAGAGGGATCAGAAGGATATGAGGAACCAGAGGCCTTTGCCTCCCACCCGTACTCCGAACCATCATCCCGAGTGAGATCCCGAGGCCGGGGGGACCGAAGGGCAGGCCATTCTACATTGTGTTCACGGGGGACCCATGGGAGGGGAGTCTAATACTTCCTGAAAAGCATTTGTCCGAGAGGTGAACGCCGTCCGAGACCTCCCGTCTCCCCGAACTCAGCTGCTCCTTGTCTCTTTCTCGGGAGAGGACCTGGAAGGCGTCCGTCTTCCCCACTGCGAGAGGTCCGCCGGATCCTCGTCGATAATGGGAGTTCGGTAAACATCCTCTTCCTTGATGCCTTCGAGAACCTCAAACTGCCCAGGGACAAGCTTAAACCGGCCGGATACACCCTACACGGGTTCTCCGGCGTCCCAGTTGTGATATAAGGAATCGTGACCCTCGATGTCACCGCGGGTACGAATCCCCTCAGACGAACCGAATCAATGGACTTCATGGTGGTGAACGTCAAGGCGGCATACAATGCCATCCTCGGCCGTCCTGGGCTTTGCTCCCTTCAGGCGGTACCGTCGGCCTACCACTTGAAGTTGAAATTTCCCACGAAGCAGGGGGTCGGTGTCATCCGAGGCAACCAGGAGGCTGGGCGGTCCTGCTACATGACCGCGGTCGGAGGAGGTGTATTTCCCCTCGATGCTGTCGAGCTTCAGCCAAAAAGAAGCCAACCCGATCCCGAACCCGCGGATGAGCTGGAGGAAGTCTCGTTCCGGACAGGGGACGAGTCGAAGTGGTTCCGAGTGAGCCGCTCCCTCGCCGAGGATCTGAAGTCAAACATAGTCGCCTGCATCCGCCGCAACATCGACTTCTTCGCCTGGAAGCCTTATGATATGTGTAGCGCCCCGATTTCCAATACTGGGAAACCGTGACACGAGCCAAGATCTTTTCTTCAATTAGTCACAATACACAGAAAAACAGGAGAATTTAAAACTTTTTATTCAATACCCAATGTATTACAAGTCTGAACATTATACAACTGCAATACCTTACAATAGAGTTACAATATTTCCTTTACATTTCCAAGTATTACAACCTTCAACATCTTACATCAGAGTACATGGAATGAAGAACAACACTTGGTAACTCTCACTTGAGTACTTCTCAACTAATAGATAATCAATACATATACTGCAGCGGAACTAAACATAACACTGACTCCTTGCTTTCCTTGCCTTGAGTCCTCCTGAATCTCGCCTTTGTACTTCGGCGATCCAGTACCTATGGAAGTGGGAACGTCAGTATTCACTGACGCTTAAAGGCTGATCATATAGCAGCGAATCTCCCAAACAACATACAAAAACATAACAATTGTGTCGGTGTAGTTTAAGTGTTCGTGAGTGCAAAAACATAGGGATTTGAACCCGCATTATGAATTCTAATTGTACATGACCTGTTCCTGACAATACTCCATGACTCTGTGAGGTTGCAGAAAGGATCAAGTCCCTCTATGCAGTCTGCTTATGGTGTCTCCGTTTTCCACTACTACCCGGCATGCCGGACCTCACTCGATCCCAGTGTATCGGGCATCGTTCCAAAATCAAACCATAGGGTTTCGCAAGCGCAGGGTAGCGTGAAGCCTACCCTGTGGTACCCTCTGGGGTTTCGCAAGCGCAGGACTGCACAATGCATCCTGTGGCACCCCGCCATGGTATTTCAGGAATGATGTTCCTATCCTAATGTTAGCAAGTCTCCGAAAGCAACATGTAGCCCATACTACATGCGACTCCATCTCAAGCCGTTTCTCCATATATAGGGATTTGAACCCGCGTTATGAATTCTAATTGTACACGACCTGTTCCTGACAATACTCCATGACTCTGTGAGGTTGCAGAAAGGATCAAGTCCCTCTATGCAGTCTGCTTATGGTGTCTCCGTTTTCCACTACTACCCGGCATGTCGGACCTCACTTGATCCCAGTGTATCGGGCATCGTTCCAAAATCAAACCATAGGGTTTCGCAAGCGCAGGGTAGCGTGAAGCCTACCCTGTGGCACCCTCTGGGGTTTCGCAAGCGCAGAACTACACAATGCATCATGTGTCACCCCAGCCACGGTATTTCAGGAATTAACAGAGCGAGATACGCAACCCGTGCTCCCAACTTGTGAGACGCCACCGTACGTATCCCTTTGACGGGAAGGTACAACCCAATGTCACCACCTAAGGCCTCCCTCAAGGGACAAGTTGGTCGTAAGGTGCCCCCTACAACCAACTCCTCTCTCTTCGGCAAGGGTCTGAGCAAAATGACCTTTATAAGTCACTACCCTAATGATGTCCCTGACTCGACGATCCTAGGGACGATAATATTATAACATAACATGCTAGGCCTTAAATTAGGCTTCGCAAGACAACTCTACTAGGCTGCTCAACCTAGACTTACCAGAACCCCTCAGGATCCGGTTCGTGGCTCATCGATCCAAGACTTCGACCGTGCAAATATACATGCAAGTCGCTACCCTATTTCTTGATGGTCGATAGCTCTTAGGGTGGTAATATCACCCTAGACGAGCACAACGAACTGTGTACTAGCTAACAAGCTATACACGAGTAACAACCACATACGAGCCAATAAGCTACGTATGAAATAATAACTACCTACGAGCCAGGCGGGCCTCGTAGGAGACAACAACGTACATACCAGCCAAATAAGCCGCGTATGAGACCAACAGCTACGCACGGGCCGGTCGAGCCGCGTACGAGACAACAACCTTCATACGAGCCAAATAAGCTACGTATGAGACTCACAGCTACGTACGGGCCAGTCGAGCCGCGTACGAGACAACAACCTTATGCAAACAACCATACAGGTAATCAATCTTAAAAGCAACCAAACGTGCTTACTAGCAAACTCGATCTTCTATTATTAGAAGCAACAGAAGAATCTACTAATAGTCTATGGTCGGTATTCTACTAAGGAAGAACCGAATGCGACATAACAGCCTTTATCAACTAACTATTACTAGTGGTCTTCCCAATCTTATTACTTCGACCTATAGCGCCTTAAGTATGGCACACAATTGCAAGCATCTTCCTACGACAATCTAATTATATAACACAACCACTCACCATGATACTCCTAAGTACGAATATGATTAAGCTTGTGCTTGCATCGAGCTTAAGCATGAAAATCACTACGACCTAGACATGAAGTCCACTATAGTCAAGCATAGGTTATAACTTGAGCGTAAGTGCTTACTACTTATCATAACTAGTCATCACAACCAAAGCATGGATATATAACTAGTATGGACATGCAACATTCCAAGGCATGGTAGGTATTCTAACACCACTCCTACGATATTCTAAACATGTATTTAACTTTAACATGGTATACCTCATTCCTAGACATGGTATGCTACTGTCATCTTAACATATAGCATGGTGTACATTTTAGTAACATTCTAGTCATGTATACTAGTTAAGTGTCAACCTACTAGCATGATATACCATTAACTTAACATAAACCATTAACTTAACATGGATACCATTAACTAACATAAACCATCATTAGCATGGTCATCTACTAGTCTTAACATAACAATAAATTTATCTAAGCATAGATATCATGTGAGCATGAATATTTATTTGATCTAGCATGGTGTATAGCTTTCCTATAAGCATGCAAGCATGGTAGATTAATCTAGCATGATATACCACTTCCTACAACTATCCAAGCATAGATAAATTAATCTAGCATGGTATACAACCTTCCTACAATTATCCTAGCATGGCATACAACTTACTTACAATTAAACTAGCATGTAGAAAGACTTAGCATGGTACATATCATTCCTAAACATGGTAGACTATTTTGGCATGAATCCTACAACATGTATATCATTCCTACACATGGTAGGAAATTTTAGAATTAATCCTACAATATTCCAAGCATAATTAACCTTCCTAAACATGATAGGAAATTTTAGAATGAATCTTACCACATTCTAAGCATCATTGAACATGCTAGATATTTTTAGAATAATCCTACAACATTCTAAGCATCATTAAACATGCTAGGTATTTTTAGAATAAATCCTACAACATTCTAAGCATAATAGATTAATCTAAACATGGTAGAAAATTCTTAGAATGAATCCTACAACATTCTAAGCATAAATAAATTGATCTAAACATGGTAGGAATTTTAGAATGGATCCTACAACATCTTAAGCATAAATAACTTAATCTAAACATGGTAGGAATTTTAGAATGGATCCTACAACATTCTAAGCATAATTAAATTAATCTAAACATGGTAGGAATTTTAGAATGGATCCTACAACATTCTAAGCATAATAGATTAATCTAAGCATAGTAGGAAATTCTTAGGATAAATCCTACAACATTCTAAGCATAATAGATTAATCTTAATCCAATCTTAGCATGGTATCTACTTTAACATAAACACAACATCCATTAATAATCATCTACTAAGATTTTCCATAACATAAATATCTACCACTAAATTACTTTAACATCTACTATTACTACCATGAGTTTCTACTAAAATATAACTAAATATCTACAACTAAATTACTTTAACATCTATTACTACTACCATGAGTCTCTACTAAAATATAACTAAATATCTACAACTAAATTACTTTCTAAGAGATCTTTATTAGCATATGTTTCTTATTATTACTAGTGGACATAAAAGAGATCTTTTTGATCTTTTTACAACTAGTGATTAGAAAAGAAAAGATCTTTTTATTTATTTATTCTACAACTAGTGATTTAGGTTAATTTCTTTTTCATAATCAAAACTAACATCTAATGTATGTTCTTTTTTTTTTACTTAAGAAAGAAAACTACAATAATAAAATGAGGTAAGAACCTTCATCCAACATATGCTTATTATTATTTTGTCCAAGTTCAATACAAGTCCTACAACCAAAATGGTTGTATAAAAATGTTCGTATGCTTTATGTATAGCCCACATTCAAGTCCTACAACCTTAAGTGGTTGTATGTAAAAGTTCATATGCATGTGTCATTTTTGTCCAAGTAGTTAGTTCTTTTACTAACAACATTCAAAATAAGAACTCCTACAACCATACTACTTTAAATCATCCATACCAAAGAAAAATAAACAAGGAGGGTAAGAAGAAGTAGAACATCATAACCATCATTCAAATAAACAAACAAACAAACAAACATACAAACAACAAACCTAGGAGAAACCCCCACCTTGTTTCTTTTCTTTGATGGAAGAACTAGATTACTCTCCTCCTTAGCTCCTAGAATCTCCTACTAACCCTACAAATAAAACTCTCAAGTTAGCATGGTGATCTCTCTTTCTTTTCCTTTCTTTCTTTCTTTCTTTTTGATCTTTCTAAAATGAGACTAAGGTGAAGGAAGGGGGTATTTATAGGAGGAGAGAGTGGTGGAAAGTGCAAATGTGCACTCAACAATATGCACAAAACCCCTTCCCCAATTTGGGGGCCGGCCATACCTTAGGGAAGGTAGGGGTGAGGTGGAGGGAGGTGTTATGTGGTGGAGGTGTGGTATGGGAGAGGTAGTTTCTAGTAATCTCCCTTAATCCCTTATGTCTTTGTAACCCTAGGTTTAACCTCCTAATCAAACCCTAACTATCTAATTGAGTTTTGTCATAACAAAATAAGTGTTGTCCAAAAATACACAACACACAATTTGTATAATGTACCAATCGACATACTACACGTATGTGCGCATATATGTCTGTATACCGAAAATCTTCGCATAATCCGTATAAAAATAATTAATTCTCGGAAATAATAATAAAATAAATTTTATTATTAGTTCGGAAGATCACGGTATCAATTTGATACAATACGAATGTATACTGACTGATATCTGGGTACAGATGATGTTTATGAATAAACCGGTTGAAAATCACCAAAATAATTCAATTTTGGAATTAAAACAAAATAATAATAAAATAATAATAAAATAATAATTTATATACGGTAATATCCGTTCGGGATATTACAATACTCCCTCCTTAGAATAGTTCTGTCCTCAGATCCGGGCTTTCAGCGATTCTCAGCTCGTGGTCAACCAGATCACCGGAGAATACGAGGCCCATGATGACCGAATGATCCGGTACTTGGTCGTGGTCCGGCGGCTCCTATCATCCTTCAACTATTCCACAGTCCTTAGATTTCCAAGTGAGCAGAACGCCCAGGCGGACACCTTGTCAAAGGTCTCCTCCTCATCCTTCAAGGGTCTCGACCGAACAGTACTCATCGAAGTCCTCCTGAAGCCGAGCATCGATGTGTGTGAATAAGAGGCAATGTGTGTGAACAACGAAGCCAGTCCAGACGATTGGACCACCCCCCATTTGGAGGTTCTTACTTAATGCCGAGCTCCCCGAAGACCGGGCCGAGGCAAGGAGGATCAAGGTTCGAGCAGAAAGGTTCGTCATAATCAACGATGTCCTCTTCAAACGCTCGTACACACTGGCCGACGGGAAGCCGTACCTTCGCTGCCTCGCTAATGAGGAAGCCAGCTATGCGCTTAAAGAACTTCATGAGGGGATCAGCGGATGTCACATGGGAAGCAGATTGCTTGCTCGGAAGGCTCTGAACCATGGATATTATTGGCCAACAATGCTGCAAGACTCCCAAGACCTAGTCAAGAGGTGCGGTCTCTGCCAAAGGTTTTCCCCAATCAAGAGACTTCCTCAGACCAACCTTCGCTCGCTAGCCAGTCCGATGTCGTTCGCCATGTGGGGGATGGACCTGGTCGGCCCCTTTCCCGTGGCAACCGGATAGAGGAAATTCCTAATAGTTGCCATCGATTATTTCACAAAATGGATCGAGGCCGAGCTCGTGTCCACAATCACCGAGCGACAAACCCAACAATTCTTCTGGAAAAACATCATTTGTCGGTTCGGGATTCCTCAGGTCCTCATCACGGACAACGGGACCCAATTCACAGGCCAGAACTTTCGCAAGTTTTGTGAAGACATCGGCGTCCAGCAGTGCTTCTCCGCCATATGCAATCCCCAGTCAAATGGCCAAGCAGAGAACACAAACCGGCAGATACTCGACGGCCTAAAGAAGCACCTCGACAGTTCCTCCAAGGGACAGTGGGTAGAAGAACTGCCCAATGTGCTGTGGGCGTACCGGACTACAAAGAGAATCCCTACGGACGAAACACCGTTCAATTTAACCTATGGGACGGAGGTGGTTATTCCCGTCGAGATCGGCCTCCCTTCTCCGCGAATCATGGCCTTCAACGAAGCCGACAACTCATCCGGCCTAAGGGCCAACCTGGACCTCGTTGCTAAGGTCAGGGAGAAATCCGCCGTAAGAAGAAGCATCTGCCAATAGCTGATCGAAAGGTTTTACAACAAGAAAGTCTGCCCTACTGACATCAAGGTCGGAGACCTCGTGCTCCGCAAATGGTCCGTCTCCGACCCCATGAGAAAGAGGAAGCTGGCCCCCAACTGGGAAGGCCCATACAAGGTAGCCGAGGTTATACGCCCTGGTACGTACCGACTCGTGGACACGGAGGGCCGAACGGTCAAAAGACCCTGGAACGCCGAACATCTGATCAAATTTCTGGAAGGGCAGAAGTAGAGTTTTAGTTTGATTTATGTAAATAACACTCTTGTAACCTACCCAGTGTAAAAGGCTGTTAGCGCCCCTCTTCATGTACTAAAAGGCTCTTTTTTGTTAAACTTTATCAGCCCCGGTAGCTCCGATCCTATGTAGAGCACAGGGGTAGCTTTCTCAAGCTATGGCACCCCAGTCGTAACACTGGGTGCCGACCCTCAACTCCTCTGTAGCTCTGATCCTATATCGAGCACAGGGATAGCTTTCTCAAGCTATGGTGCCCCAGTCACAACACTGGGTGCCGACCCTCAATTCCTCGATAGCTCCGATCCCATGTCGAGCACAGGGGTAGCTTTCTCAAGCTATGGTGCCCCATTCGCAACACTGGGTGCCGACCCTCAACTCCTCGATAGCTCCAATCTCATGTCGAGTACATGGGTAGCTTTCTCAAGCTATGGCGCCCCAGTCGCAACACTGGGTGCCGACCCTCAACTCCTCGATAGCTTCGATCCCATGTCGAGTACAGGGATAGCTTTCTCAAGCTATGGCGCCCCAGTCGCAACACTGGGTGCCGACCCTCAACTCCTCGGTAGCACCGATCCTATGTCGAGCACAGGGGTAGCTTTCTAAAGCTATGGCGCCCAAGTCACGACACTGGGCGCTGACCCTCACCTCCTGAGTAGTTCTCCCGAAAACAGATTGCAAGAACAAAAGAGAGACGAAACTCCTTATTCACACTCTTTTATTAGTTGAAACACCTTCGGAAGAACAAGAACGTTACAAGTCGCCCCATTCAGCTAAAAAGGAGAAAAAATCAAGAAACTTCTCAGTGCCCCTCGGGTCCGATGTAGGATAGACCGACTGTGACCGAACGGCTAGGACCTCTCTCCTCATCACAGTGACCCTTCGGGTAGGCCAAAGTCGAAACACCGGCCACGGAGCTCTGGGCATCGACCGGCTGAGTACGCTCCAGTAACATCAACGCCGCGGGGACACCCTCCGCTCGATGACCTCCCGAGGAAGAGCCTGTCCTCGTCCCGGACATGCCCAACATCAGCTTGTAACGATGTATCTCCATCTCTTTCTCCACTATAACATCGCGAAGAAGCCTCTCCGACGAGGGTCGCTGCACCGATGGGCTCGACATGGTATACCCAAGACCGGCGCTGCCTATGTCACGATCTACCATTGCCCTCTTCAGCTTGGTCGCCTCCACACTCAGCACCTCGGATTTATTTCGGTAGTAGTGAAAGGTGGCATCCTGATCGTGAGCCCCCTCCCGTTAATGGACCAACGTGGACTCAAGGACATTTATCTTGCTCTGGAGCCACGCCACATCGAAACGGCGAGGGTCCGCCTCGGAATGAAGAGTCGGCACCTAACAGAGGAAAATAACCATCACTCCAAATGCCAAAACACTTGGCCAAGCAAAAACAATCCAGAAAGTTCGTTCAGCGAAGCTACACTTCCCCAAAATAAACGGTCGAAGTCAAAACACTTGGCCAAACAAAAAATTCCTTTTTATAAATCAAGTTCACCGTACAAAAATGCGGTGGCCAGTCCGTGGTTGGCAAATACAACAAAGAAGAAAGAGAAAACAAAAACAACGATGTGAGCGGCTTAATTCCCCACCTCTGGATCGGCCTGGCCGAGGGGGAGGGTCCTCAGCCAAGGTGACAGGTGGCTCTTCTTGCTCCCCCCCTTCGGGAGTCTTCGGCGTCGGCTCGATCACCATATCATAATCGAAGTCGATTAGATCGACGATCGGGTAGAAGTGCCTCACGTGACTCAGGGCCTTCTCATTGACCTCGTTCTGGGCCTCGATTATCATATCCTGGGCTTTCGTCGTGAGCAGCTCCTTCTCCTTGGCGAACTTCTTCCTCAGCATGCCCACCTTCTGAATGCACTCGCTCTCCATAGAAGCGAGCTCGACCTACATCTCCTGTTCCCTCTTGTGGGAGCCCTCGAGCTCAATCTTCAATTCCTTCATTTTCCGCTGATATTTGTTCGCCCGCTCCCGCTCTTGTGCCAGGGCCTTCACGTGAAGCCTCATCACTTGGGCCCCCTCCAAACAAGCCTGCAACACAGACAAGGGTTCGGAATAAGAGTCGCTTCGTATAAAAAACTTGTGAAAAGGGGGGCCGGTGAATCTTACCAGCACGTTCACCTGTGCCAGCCGCATGTAGGCCACCTCCATGGTGTCGTTGCTCATGTTCCGACGATCTCGAGGAGTCGCCAGCTTATCGGTGACCTCGATGGCAATGGCCCCCTCGGTCATGTTGTCGCCCTTCCGAATCGACCAGTCCGAGGCCCACGGCTGCAGCATCTCCTCGATCACAATTTCCGCCACATCGGCTCGGAGCAGAGGGACCTTCCCCTTGGTGCGTTCGGTCACCGTGGCTGCACCAGGGCTTGGCTGGGCGAGCACCTCCTTGCCCATCTCAGGGTGTGCCTTCTTCCCCCTAGGTTCGGTAAGGGCATCGGAGACGACCTGCGAGGACCCCCTCGCTCTCTTCCCTTGTCCGCCCTCCTCAACCCTCTGCTTCTTCAGTGCGATCCTTCTAGCCTTGATCGATTCGGGGTCCATACCTGCAAGAAGACCCATTAAGAACAATAAGCGCAAAAGAATACTAGAATGGACAAAACGGAACAAACTACATACTAGACGTAGCCGGGCTCAGTCCGACGCGAGCCATGTGGCCTTCCGTCACCTTCAGCCAGCTGATGCTGTTCCCCTTTTGGAGGCACTCCACATATCCCCACCCCTCGGCGGACAGGTCCTTCGGCCTCAGCGCCTTGAAGTTCGGCTTGTAGAAATTCCACCAAGTGGAATGTCCCAAGGCTCTTCGCTCCAAATGACAAAGTACTTCCTCTTCCACTCTTTGATCGAGTTTGGGTGGACATGGACTACTTTCCCTCGGCCCCGATGGGAGATGTAAAAAATGCCCTCGAACTCCCCGGATGAGCTGATCCCCAACATCGCACGGAAGACATCCAACCTCAGTGGCAACTTCCTCTCCTCACATAGCAGCACAAAGCACACCATCTGCTTCCATGAATTCGGCCTATATTGCATCGGCGCCAGCGATGCCCAATTCAGCACCTCTCGGATGAACGGGTGGATCGGCAACTGCAGTCCGAAACCGAACGCATCAGCTGATAAAATACATAACCACTCAGACAGAGGGTCAGTGGGCCGAAGACCGGGGCTCGGCAACATCAGCTTGTAGTCAGGCCCTATTTGGAAGGCCGATCGGATGACGCCCAAGTCATCTGCCTCTAGGATCGACAGTGTGGCATCCATCTTTATCTTCTGGCGGCTCGGCGAAGATGGCTGTACCCCGTACAAGATTTTTGTCTGAAAGATCGTCAGGATACTGCCTCATCGACCTCGGCTACGATAAGAATCCGGTCGCCAAATCACGGACAGGGGTCATCCTTTTCGAACTGCTAGGCATCGTCCACTTATTTCTCAGCTGCCTTTTTTTCTTGGCATTCTCCGGAGAAGGCATGGCCAATGGCTCGAGGACGGTCGCCGTCGAAGAAGAGCCTGCCCCCTTGCCCTGCCTCCGAACCATCGATTTTCCCCCCTTGCCCTTCTTCCGAACCTCCGACACTTCAGCCTCTCCTTCCTCCTCACTATCGTCCGACACCAGGTCCAATACCTCCACCTCATCCGAGCTATCACTACCCTCCTCCTCAGAGTCACTGCTCTGTACGACGAACAACCTCCTAACGCGAAGGGGCTTCACATCGTACACCGTGGTATCTTCCTCCCAGGACGTTGAGTCGGCGAGGCCCGTGTGGGGGTCATCCTTCTCCCTCGAGGTCGAAGCCGAGGAGCCGAACTGAGCCCTAGACATACTAAAGAAAAAAATGACTGAACTAACCTGATTGGCTTCGGCGAGGCGGACGAATGCAACAGACTAGAGAGAGAAGCGTTGAAGGCACCGTTTTCTAGAGAGAAAGAGTAAAAGTGAAGAATGAAAAAGAAGGGGGTGGGGGATATATATAGAGCAGCAAAAGACTCCTTGATTTTCGTAATAACTGTTCCTAGATTTTCGCAAAACAGTTCCTAGGAAATTGTGATAACTGCTTCTAGAAACTCGCAACAGTGACGTCACCAAAGCCAGTGGTTGGCAACCCTTCGGTTTCCACCCAATCATCGCCGAGCACAGTCCAACGAGTCGGACGCTGGGCATTGGCCCCGAGCAGGACTCAGGTCTTTTCAGGCCTTGTTCCCCACTATGCTCGGTGATGACACCCCGCTGCTCTACCACAAAAGTTTGCTTTAAAGATTTAAGGTGCTCGCCATCGGCGAGAGCCCCGAGCTCCGAGGTTCGGTCAGCACCCTTCTCACCCGAGAACAATTCGGGACTTACGGCCCTAAGAGCCAAAAACCCGAATTGTTCGAGGGCGGGAAGAGAACCACCGTGCCCGGGCTCTCGATCCCGAACCTGCATTAGCCGAACCTAATATTTTTTGGCATACCCATCTGAGCCGAACCATGGGCTCAAATTGATATACTCAAAAAATACTAAGCAACGGCAGACTCTCGCCTTCCAGGCCCCGGACCTTGGTCGATACGCCTCCCATCCCTGTCTCCTTCGGACAGACAGCCCTCAAGCCATATACCCAAAGGAAGACCGGGATGGCAGGAGAACCACCTATCCGAGGCCCTCTGCCTTGGTCAACCAAACACCAGGCAAAAGAAGACTCGTCTCCCCGGGCCCCGAACATCGGTCGGTACCCCTCCCGTCTCTGTCTCCTTTGGACAGACAGCCCTCGGAGCCGCATACCCAAAGGAAGACAGAGACAGCACTGGAACCACCTATCTGGGGTTCTCTGCCTTAAAAAGTTCAAGTGTTAGGTGTCTGCCTACGGCAAACACCTCTGATAGCTGATGGGCCACCAGTGCGTTCGTCTGTTGAAAGAGCAACAAGAGAAGGGGGTATTTATATCCCCCCCAGCTGCAATTATGACCTCAGGGAGGCCAAGCGACGGAAGGAAAAGCGTCACGTCGTATTTCATCCTTGGGAGCTGAAACGTCATGCACAAATTATGACGCATCATTAATGCCCCTGGAAAACTGAAGCGTCGCGCGCAAATCCCGTAGCATCATTAATTCCCCTGGGAGACTGAAGCTCAGCGCTAACTCTGAGCGCTACAGCTCGCCATCGCCCTTGGCGACCCTTAAACCCTCGCCACTCCGAGGTCAGGCCGAGCACCAGGCTTGCTTTCTCAGGAAAAGTGCACCGGCTCGCCCTCATCCTTGCCGACCCCTAAGCCCTCAACGCTCCGAGGTCAAGTCGAGTGTCACGCCCCGCTTCCCAAAAATACAAAATACGAGTACGTAACAAAAGCCCAGCGAATGATTATTATCATCCTTAAGCTGTTTCAAGAAATCTTTACAACATGTCACAGTAAAATCAGAGTCGGAAGCCAGAAAAGTCAACCACATGCACATATGAACCAAGTATCAATAAGAATGCTTGAATTAAAATACATTAATCTCAAATAGTCATGATCTGAATAACACAAATAATCTTGGGTCACATTGCCCAAATACAAAAAATAATACAAATCTCAAAATACAATATTGTCCAAAGTAAGCAACAAGAATAGTAATAGCAAATTTCAGCCTCTAGCCCATCATCTTGCCAATATCTTTAAGAACCTGTCCTCCAAAATCTGCAACTCATAGAATGCAGGAAAAAGGAAAAGAGAAAACACTGTAGCGCCCCGAATTTCTAAATATTAAACTTAGAAAATACGTGGCACTCTCCCAGCGATCCACTTCAATGTAACAATATACATAGACCAAAAACTCAAGTCATTTTATTCCAAATCTTTATTACAATAATCTTTTACAAATGCAGCGGAAATACAAAACACCTTAAAACACATTTAACTATTACAACTCTTTCTCTTTACAAAATTACCCAAGGCTCTATTATATCACTCATGAAATCCAAAGCTAACCCAAGCATCCAAGCTTCCAACTCTAAGCAGCTACCTGTAACACATGAGGCTAGAGTTGAACCCTAACCCCCAAAACTACGGGGTCAGCCATAAATGGTGTGAGTGATATAAACAACAAACATAAACAAAACAACTAAACATAAGCAACATGTACTGAACAAAAATACATAAACTGAACATGTAATCTGAAACAAGAACGATAGGCCAGTACATGCGTGAAACCAAGTCGAGAAACAATACCAACGATCAAGTGTCCATCAATCAATTACTCTCAAAATATGTACAGCTCAACTGTACGGTACAGTCGACTGTCTTAGGAACCAGTCGACTGATCCGAGCAAACAATAATCCTCACATCTCAGAGTATGTCCAACTGTCAACAATTCTCAGTACCACAATGTATGTCCAACAATCGATCACCAATAATGCCATAGACCGGTTAACAATATATATCCATCTACAAAACTAAAGATAATATAGATCGAATACGAACCCGGTATGCCAAGACACCGACGAACATATCCATCTACAAACAAACTAAGAAGGTATAGATCGAATACGAACCCGGTATGCCAAGACACCGACGAACATATCCATCTACAAACAAACTAAGAAGGTATAGATCGAATACGAACCCGGTATGCCAAGACACCGACGAACATATCCATCTACAAACAAACTAAGAAGGTATAGATCGAATACGAACCCGGTATGCCAAGACACCGACGAACATATCCATCTACAAACAAACTAAGAAGGTATAGATCGAATACGAACCCGGTATGCCAAGACACCGACGAACATATCCATCTACAAACAAACTAAAGATAACAAGAACCCTCAAGATCATGAAAATCATCAGCACCGGTCGACTTATTCTATAGTAAGTCGACTGCCGAGAACCAATATCCAAGATTACAACAAGTGCAGTAAGTCGACTTCATCAACCATCAGTCGACTTACCCTAAACAATTACCGATAATTTCTCAAGAACAATCCAAGTGCTAACAGTATAAGATGACTTATAAAAACATAAGTTGACTTATCAACAATATAAGATGACTTATAAAGATCATAAGTAGACTTATCAAAGTATAAGATGACTTATAAAGATCATAAGTAGACTTACCAAAACATAAGATGACTTATAAAAATCATAAGTAGACTTATCAAGGTATAAGATGACTTATAAAGATCATAAGTAGACTTATCAAAACATAAGATGACTTATAAAAATCATAAGTAGACTTATCAAAACATAAGATGACTTATAAAAATCATAAGTAGACTTATCAAAACATAAGATGACATATAAAAATCATAAGTAGACTTATCAAGGTATAAGATGACTTATAAAGATCATAAGTAGACTTATCAAAACATAAGTCGACTTAAAAGGGGACATAAGTCGACTTATAAGGACATAAGTCGACTTATAAAAACATAAGTTGACTTACCCGAGAGAAATTCTACGATAACTTTGAAAAATAAAATCTAAGTGTACCAGTCGACTGAGAAGGGTCTAAGTCGACTGTCCAGAACGGATTTTCGAGAAAAACTAAAGATACAGCAGCTGGGTCGTACCAGTCGACTGAATAGTAGACCAGTCGACTGTCGGCCTACAGTTTGCATAAGTTAGGTCTGAATACAAAGATCAAAACTGGAGTTTTCTAAAGGTTCTTGTTCATGAAAATAATTCTTAATCATGTAAAATGACAATCTCGATTACTTCTTCATTGCAGATCCATTATTCAATCATTCAATAACTCAAAACTCAATTCTCTTGTTCTCAAATTCCTAAATCTTACATTAGGGTTTCCTTAATACTTAATTCTTCCACCAATAATAACCTAGATCTGATTATAAATACAAGATCCAGATGTTCATACATCCGATCAAACCATACTTGAATCTTAACATGTTTTCGATCAATAAAGAATTTGTTTAAACAAGATCTACTAAACATTCGTGGATTTCTCATGCGTAATACGAATAACGACTATTGCATCGATCACATACAAGATACGGATACATCAAACAAAATAGCACACCATCATACACACCAACAAAACTAAGTTCATATCACTCACCTTTATAAGCAAGAAGAATCCACAAAAGCCTTCCTTTGCTAGATCCAAACTCCTTCTCCAATCACCAAGAAAATAATATAATGAAATCTGAGTTATGCAGCGAATGACGGCTGCAACTCTCTTTATATAGGCCGGGAATTAGGTTCTAGGGTTTCCAAATACATTTGCAAAACAATCCCTTCAAAATACAATTTTATATATATCTATCTACTCTTGGAAACTCATCCAAAATTCATTAAAATTAGGATTTAATAGAAAATATACTTCTAAATCTTAACCAATACTGTTTAAAACATCAAGAATGCCAATTTTGCACTTTAGCCCTTAAAAATGTCAATTTTACAAAAAGGTCCTTCTTTTCTTAAAATTTGCAAATAGTACTAATTAAATTCAGAAAAATCCGGAAAAATACTACATAATTCCAAAATAATAAATAATGATTTTTCATAAGGAAATCTTAATTTTTCAAACATCTCAAAAGTCATTTGCACGTGTTTTGCACGTGTACAAAAGATAAACCTTCTAGGAAAATATCAATTAAATCCTCAAAATTCATTTAAATTCATTTTCAAATAATAAAAATAATATTTGAAAATACGGGGTTCTACAAACACAGTACCCGTCAATGGCAAGTCCGGGTCACAAAATAGAGTAGGATACAAGCACATGGAAACTAACTAACCACAGGATATACTAATAGGTAAGGGTAACATATGTCAAATGTAAAGTCAACAGGTAAACAGGTAGCATGTATAATTATCAGGTAATCAGGTAGTCAGGTAAATATGTATCAAGTATCAAGAAATCAGGTAACAGGAATATCAGGATAATCAGGTAACAGGTATACAGGTAACAGGTAATCATGTATTAATATCTTGTATTATTACTATCTAGGTAACACTTCATGTGCCATCTTTTTATCACATGGTTGTTACAGTCAATGCAGTTTCGCTTTAGATTTCGTAGTGGACCATAGCAGGGCAGTATACTCAGGTACAAGAAACAGTAATCTCATATACCAAATTCCAAATAATCCAAATCATATACCAAATTCCAAATAATCCAAATCATATACCAAATTCCAAATATGGGAAACACGGGCCCCCTTCCGAGTACATATTTCTGAATTATCCACTACTAGATCATTCCCTTAAACCCCGGCTTGTTTCTTTTATTATTAAGATCATCAACAAGCATGAGAGTGTACTAAATAATGTCAAACTAACAGGTTATAATCAGGTTTAGACTCAGGAAATTAGATCAGCAAGTATAGGTACTATACCTTCACAAATACGAGCAAAATAGTGTATGTTTATAATCAGGTCAGCAAGACCAGTCTGTACAAAAATAGTGATCCAAAGATCTACAGGCATGCAAATCATGATCCGTCGAAGGATCTAGAAACTAGACATCCACACGCTTCTAACGGGTATAATAAATCTATATACTAGTTCACGACATCTCGACTTAAACCACATTCCAACACAGTTTTCAAGTACAGCCAGAAAACAAGGGAATGACTTAAACCACATGAAAACAGCAGGTAAAGTCATCAATTAAATCCACGAAAATTCTGGGGTAATCCCCTATATTTATAGTCTCAAAATATAAATTTCATATTTTTTCAGAAAGTATAGATATGTTGTCAAAAATGAAAAGTAACACAAAACACGGTTTTGATGGATCTGGAATTCCTCAACACTGCTGTACAAAATTGAACACAACTTGCAAACAGCGCATCGAAATCCACTTCCGCCAAAACAGGGTAAAAGTAGAAAAATTTATCCAACTTTCGTATCTCACATAATATTTCCATACAGTAAATAGAAATAAGGTGAACACGGCATTCAACATACAACCACATGCAGTTTACAGCAAAAGTGATCTCTAGAAAAGAATATAAGACATCGCTCAAAACTCGTCTTTAAAATACCACATAAATCTGGGAACTACCTAACATCATGTTGAAACACTGGAAAAATTCTTGTGGCATGATATCATGTACAACTTGGGTCTTGAAAATAAATAGATGATAACTCTACCCTGAACTGAAACTGGAAACTACCAATATACAGTCACTAAAATAATCATAGTTAATTCATACGAACTCCAAACGGGGCGAAACCAGTGGTGTTAGATAATAGGTTCAATTCTCTACAATTTACTTTGAAATAACCATGTTGAGATTCGGACTCTAACCTAGGCAAAAACAGCGATCAATCCAGTACAACCCAAATTTCCAGATTTCTCAACCAAACTTCAAAACGTCATAACTTCCTCAAAAATCATCCAAACTCTTCCAAATTCGAAATGCAGCCTACCCATTGTCCAAATATCATAATAGACGGTTTCTAACATGTCCAAACCTAATATGTTCATAAGGGAAACATACAAACATGTCTCAAGCGCTATTTGACCTATGCGATCAATATCGCGCTTGGGGCGAAACCTACGGCATAGCCTTATCAAAACTCATGTTCTAAGTCATCTATGGCCTGATTTACACAATAGAGACGAAACTCACAAATAAAAATCAACCTATTGGCCGTCTCTAGTCTCAACTACCCTATTAGGTGAACTTTCTACTTGTATCATACTAATGAAGTTAAGTACAAGTTACTTGCCTTGTTGTGACGACGATAGCGACGAATCCAAGCCTAGCAAAGAAAACCCACGAGCAAGACACCTTCTAACGCAATTTCGAACGAAACCCACGAACAAAACGCGCCAATGATGGATCTCTTTGACACACGAACCAAAGTGGGAGATGCCCACAACTCAAAACAGCGAGGGGAGATGATTAGGTGTTGTTTTGGGATGGTTGGGTGCAGCCTTGGTGCTTGCCGGCCACAAGAAGGAGGAGAGACGAAGTATTAATGGTGCGAAGTGGTATAGAATAATGGATGGAGGCCAAGGCAAGAGAGGAGAGGGGAGGTGTCGGCCTGGGGTTTTTGAAGGCAGGCCGGGAGCAGCAAGGTAGGGGAGGCCGGTTTTAGATAGGAGAGGGAGAGAAATAATATTAGGGTTAGGGATTATTTAGTGTTTAGGGGTATATATAGGAGATCAAATGTGGGTTAATGGGTAGTGGATATCAATAGGATTAAATGGGTGTACAATTGGGTAATGGATATTGGGTAGATTTCAAACGGGGATACAAAATACAATGAATTCTATGGCTCCTAAAAATCTCCTTAAGGGCCAAAAAATCTCAAATTGATCAAAACTCCTCTAAAAATTCATCATGACCCAAAAATAATCATTAAATATAAACGGGACCAAGAAAATGAGAAAACGATCTCAAAATGACGAAAAACGGACAAACGGTGCACAATCGGCACAAGGAGGTCAAAAATACAAGAAGAATAATATAATTTGAAAATAATCCAATAAGAAAATTAATACAATAATTAATAAATATAATTTATGAAATAATCTAATTTTAACAATAAAAATAATTATTCAAATAACCACACTAGCAAAGATAATACGGATAGTAACAATATTAATAATAATAAAATGATAAAGATAATAAAGGTAGTAATAAAAATAATAAGAACTATATTAAATACAAAAATCATAGAAAATAGTTACAGCTAAAATTACGGATCAAAAATAGATTTTAAATGGAAAATCCAATTTACATTTTGACAGAAGAATTTGAAAACCGGAAAAATAATTTGAGAAATATTTTTAAAATACAGAAAATACACAAAATACATTTTTGGGAAAACAGGGGTTACATCGAGCATCAGGGTTGCTTTCTCAGGAAAGCACAACAGCTCACCATCGCCCTTGCCGACCCCTAAACCCTCGATGCTCCGAGGTCAGGTCGAGATTAGGGTTGCTTTCTCAGGAAAGCGCAACGGCTCGCCATCGCCCTTGGCGACCCTTAAACCCTTGACGCTCCGAGGTCAGGTCGAGCACCACGGTTGCTTTCTCAGGAAAACGCACCGGCTTGCCATCCCCCTTTCCGACCCCTAAGCCCTCGACGCTTCGAGGTCAGGTCGAGCACCAGGGTTGTTTTCTCAGGAAAGCGCACCAGCTCGCCAACACCCTTGGCGACCCTTAAACCCTCGACACTCCGAGGATAGGCCAAGCACCAGGCTTGCTTTCTCAGGAAAGCGCAACGGCTCGCCATCGCCCTTTCCGACCCCTAAGCCATCGACGCTCCAAGGTCAGGTCGAGCACCAGGGTTGCTTTCTCAAGAAAGCGCAACGGCTAGCCATCGCCCTTGGCGACCCTTAAACTCTCGACGCTCCGAGATCAGGTCGAGCACCAGGGTTGCTTTCTCAGGAAAACGCACCAACTCGCCATCACCCTTGCTGACCCCTAAGCTCTCGATGCTCTGAGGTCAGGTCGAGCACTAGGGTTACTTTCTCAAGAAAGCGCACCGGCTCGCCATCGCCCTTGCCGACCCCTAAGCCCTCGACGCTCCGAGGTCAGGTCGAGCACCAGGGTTGCTTTCTCAGGAAAGCGCATCGACTTGCCATCGCCCTTGGAGACCCTTAAACCCTCAACGCTCCGAGGTCAGGTCGAGCACCAGGGTTGCTTTCTTAGGAAAAGCGCACCGGCTTGCCATCGCCCTTGGCGACCCTTAAACCCTCGACGCTCCGAGGTCAGGTCGAGCACCAGGGTTGCTTTCTGAGGAAAGCGCAACAGCTCGCCATCACCCTTGCCGACCCCTAAGCCCTCGACGCTCCGAGGTCAGGTCGAGCACTAGGGTTGCTTTCTCAGGAAAGCGCACCAGCTCGCCCTCGCCCTTGGCGACCCTTAAACCCTCGACACTCCAAGGTCAAGCCGAGCACCAGACTTGCTTTCTCAGGAAAGCACACCGGCTCGCTATCGCCCTAGCCGACCTCTAAGCCCTCGGCACTCCGAGGTCAGGTCAAGCACCAGGGCTGCTTTCTCAGGAAAGCGCACCGGCTCGCCCTCGCCTCGATATTTCGAGGCCACGATCAGCCCAGCACGTGCCCTGATGCCTCATCAGAAGGCCCACAACCAGCCTTCGGCCTTCGAGCCTCACCCGACCTCGGCAGCGATCCCGAAGGCCTCCAGAAAACTTCCCCCGCTCTTCCTCCATGACCAAAACTACTCCTACACGGCTAGCTCGCACATCCCTACAGGAGTGGGGGCTTGTGACATAGGGGGAAAATGACCTGGCACATCCTAGGCCATCCGATCTCCCCGAAAAGCTCTCACCCATGATCATCAGATCACACTTAAGCCCATGGGCTTCAACTCCACTAGGCCCACGGGTATACGGGTCCAGACCCGGCCCAAGCAGATCCATACCCATTTGCTATGCCTATAAATACCAGGTCCCCTCCCATCTTCAGAAGGTAATCAATCTTTTCCCTCTCAAAATCCTAGTTACTGTTGCTCTACTTCAGTAACTAACTAGGCCGTCGGAGGGCCTGCCACCGGGATCAACCCCGGTGTTCCGAGGCCGAGTGTAAGTACACGAGACTCTTGGATCCGAGCCGAGCCTCCACGACCGAGCTGATCTTCCGACCTCCACCTCTATACCCCGTCACGCCCCTTCCGCCGAGGGCCGGGCGTACCGTCCCGTACCGCGTCCTTCCACTAAACAAACAAATAGAAATCACACCTGGTGCATCCACACTCCTCCCAAAAACAAACCGCATCAGATATGTTCTTTACTGAGTTGCTAAAGTGATGTAATGTTACACACTTTTAATCAATCTTGGGTACACAATATGCATACGCAATGATGGATACTGATTTACTACAAAACAGGAACAGTGCTGGAGCTTTCTTGTGTGTGCGTGTGGTTGGGGGACGTGGGAGGTGGATGGACATGATAAACAAAGATATCAAGATATCAGCCATCTTGTTAAAGAATTTTCATCCCCCGTTCCAGTTGTTACTGAAATATGCACCTGTTGACCAGAGATCTTGTTGGAGAAGTGAGTCGAAAGAGAAGTCAAGAGAACCTAGGTGGAGAGTGAAGATGAACAGAAGAGAAGGAAGAGGCTACTTTATATGGTTATATACTCAAACCCTTAAGCTCATTCCGTTGTGCGGCGGATCCAAAGTTGGATCCAATATCGGACTATGCATATTACCTATGCGACAGTTTTTTAAGGTATATGAAGAATGTGATGCTTGAGTTTGTTTGCTGTTGAAGCTTTTGGAGCATTTGATATGAGCTAGGGGCTGGGGTTGAGGTGCTTGAATCACTTCTAAGTCTTTGATGTCCAGGCTCGAATGCTTCAACATCGAGTTTTGATGAAACCCATTACGCAAACAAGTGCTCCTCCAACGCATTTGGGCTTCGAGTTGAGGATTGAAGTCTCTATTTTGAAGCATCTTGTTGATTGTAACTAGGCTAGATTCGAGTGCTTTTGAGTCTGAGCTAGCTCCTTGTTGGTTCTTCTTGTTGATTTTCAGCTAGGCTAGCTTCTTGTTGATTCTTGTTGAAGCTAAAGAGCTTTAAGAAGTTGAACTAACTAGCTTGGATCTGAGAAGTTAGTTGACTTCGGAGCTAGGTGTTTCTAGCTCGGATTTTGCTAGGTTTTTGGAGCTCAATCATATCCCATCTTGAAGCTTTATGTGAGGTTATATACAAGTTTATTTTACAGATCTCAGTTTATAGATCAACAGAGTCTTTTTGGTGAACATAGCATGTGCTTGTCAACTCGTTTTGTTGAGTTTGGTTTGAAGATCTCTTGAGTTTTCGCCCACTGAATGTTTGGTTCACTGAATGTTAGTTTTCGCCCATTGTATAGTTTGTATTGAATTAACAGATACAGGCTAAGCCATGATTTTGCTTGCAGAACAAATCAACAGATAGAGGCAATATTAGCAAACTCAGATCTTCAAATATTAGAGACACTTGTTTTTTTTGTGGTTGAGTTTTGTTATAAAATGTAAAAGAGTATAAGAGTAATTTTATTGTAAAATCCTTTTCCTACCCTTGTGAACCAAACAATAAGATAATTATTTTTCCTCTCCTTCCCTCCTTTGAACCAAACAGAGTCTTGATTAAAATCTCTCCCTCACTCCCCCTCCATTAAAATCCCTCCCCTCCCCTCCCCTCCTTTGAACCAAACAAACCCTTAGGATTTGGGTTAGGCCCGACCTGATTTGGTTGGATTTTTATTTTATTTTATGCAAATTTTGAAACTATTCCCAAGAAGATGACAGTTGCCAAATTAATTGCGCTTGGGAACTCAACAACTAAACTCGCAGTTGGGACCATCGAGTTTAATTATTTCATGCTCACCGTTGGAAATGGCGAGTATAGTTCTAATTTTTTAAAGAAACTCGTCGTTCCCAACGGCGAGTTTAGTTCAAAATTTTCAAACAAGACTCGATGTTCCCAACAGCGAGATTCTTTATAATAAACTCGCTATTAGGAACGGAAAGTCAGTTGATTTTGAAATTTTATAGAGTGTTTCACTCAATGTTGGACTTGGTGGATTTCCGAGAAGAAAAAAAACTCCACATAAAAGCTTGTTGTTTCCAATAGCAGGGTATTTACATGGAACTCGCCGTTCCCAACAGCAACTTTAGTATATTTCCCCTTGCCGTTGGGAATATTGAGCTCTTCTATGGAGTTTTTTTCCGAAAAATCACCAAGTCCAACACAGAGTTTCACTCTTTGTGAAATTTCAAAATTAGTATACCCGTCGTTCTCAAGCAATTCTAGTATATTTTCTCTCGCCGTTGGGAACGGCAAGTCTTGTTTGAAAATTTTGAACTAAACTCGTCATTGAGAATGACGAGCTTCTAAAAAAAATTGAACTATACTCGTTGTTCCCAATGGCGAGCATAAAATAACTAAACACGTCGTTGAGAACGACGAGTTTAATGGTTGTCACGAGCGCAATTAGTTTGACATTTTTTTTTTGTTGCAAATAGTTACGAGAATAGGCATTAAAAAGGGCTAAATATAAAAAAAGGACACAAAGTTTTGGGTCAGTTTAAAAAAAGTACACTAAGGTTTTTTTGTTTAAAAAAAGGACACAAAGTTTCAAAAAACTCCACTGGGTTAGTTAGGCAAAATTTAAAAAAAACGTCACAATAGTTTGGCGCTGTTTAAAAAAACGTCACAAAACTTTGACTTTTTAAAAAAACCGCACAATGTTTAACTTTCAACTTACGGAATTATCCTGGGATAATAGTTATGTGATGTTTTTTTAAAACAAATGGGAACTTTTGTGATGTTTTTTTAAACAGAATAATAGTTCTGTGTTGTTTTTTTAAACAAAACAATAGTTTTGTGATGGTTTTTTAAACATTACGTATAACCCAGTTAACGGTTGGATAACTCCGTGAGTTGAAAGTTAAACATTGTGCGGTTTTTTTAAAAAGTCAAAGTTTTGTGATGTTTTTTTAAACAACGCCAAACTATTGTGACGTTTTTTTAAATTTAGCCGGGTTAGTTAGGGTGAGGGTTGGGTTATGGTAGGGTTTAAAAAAACCACTTTCATCTTTCATTTGTGTTTAAAAAAATCACATTCATCTTTTATTTGTGTTTAAAAAAATATCACTTAACTAATCAGATGTTTAAATAAACTCCTCCGAACTAACCCTAACCCTAACTAACCCAGTGCATTTTTTTGAAACTTTGTGTACTTTTTTTAAACAAAAAAATCTTAGTATATTTTTTTAAACCGACTCAAAACTTTGTGTCTTTTTTTATATTTAGCCTAAAAAAAAATCATTTGGTTGGACCAAAAGTTTTTGGGTTCAAGGCTTAAAGCTACTTATTAGTCTGCTGTATCTGAATAGTTTATTTAAAAAATGAAAAAAACGTGGAGAATGACTACCCTACTGTAATAAAGAGAGCATAAGGAAACAAACATTATACCTGCCTCTTCCAAATCCGTGCATACGATGAATTGGTGGGAAATTTTCATGATTTGCTGACCAACCTCTACCATATGGGTACTTGTCCTATTGAGTCACAACTTGATGTGCTCAAATGTAAAGGTCTGTGTCAAGTTTTTTTGTTAAAAAAAAAAAAAAGTTGGGATGGCCACCCTGTTTCATTAATAAAAAATTAATAAAACATACTCAGAGTATTGAGCCCAGTAGTCCTACCAACAAAGCAAAAGTACATAAACTCTACCCCAAAACATGGTGAGTGGGACAAAATAGATATAGAGTAGCCGCTAAGAAATACATCATATCCCCCAACAAATCCTGGGGTGGTGGGTATCTATGATCAGAGTAGCTGACTATCAATCGATCGTCGAACCGATCTCGATCTCCTCATCATCAAAGTCCTCCACCTGGAATTCGCTCACAATCCTCCATCTGGGACCTGCTGCTGCTACATTAGCCCAAAATAAAATAAAATGCATAATGTGAGTCAAATTACCAGAAATACTATTACATGTTCTGCGAAAGTAAAGGTTATTTCTGTCTAGCCAAAGAACCTAGGTCGTTGCGGCGATAGCGATATACTACGCTTCTTTCATAGATCTCCTTTCTGACGCGAACATTGGACCCACCCACAGGTCCTCGTATGTACTAGGATATTGAGTCATTACCAGGGCGCTGAGTACCTCTACGAGTACTGCTTTGCTCCTAGGACATAGTAGAAAAAGGTGATCTCTAGTTTCCAGGGTAGCGTGGCAGAAACCGCATTGAGAGTCCACACTTGGTTGGCGTTTAGCGAGGTTTTCCCTAGTTAAGATGGCATCATTCAGTACCAGCCATAAGAAAACTATGACTTTTAGCGGGGCTTTCGTCTTCCAGATGACGGCTGACCACTTTGGGGTACAACCCCTAAAGTGAATGCGGTTGTACATGGGGCACACTGTGATTTCGAGACCACAGTTCACAACTGCGGCCTAAGTATATATCATACATATTTGGATAATAAGCTCGGAGACTTGGAAAAAAATTACTCCAGTGTAAAACGTGAAAAATAGGATGTCACAGTAGGGTACTGCGGCCCAAGCATATATTACACTTATTTGGCTAATAGACTCGGAGACTTGGGGGGGGGGGGGGGGGGGGGGGGGGGGAATGCCCCAGTGTAAAATGTGAAAAATAGGAGGCCGCAGTTGGGTATTGCGACATCGATACTACATAGGCCACAGTTCACAACTGTGGCCCAAGCATATATTATACATATTTGGCTAATAGACTCAGAGACTTAGGGAAAAATTGCCCCAATGTAAAATGTGAAAAATATGAGGCCGTAGTTGGGTAATGCGACCTTGATACTACAAAGGCCGCAGTTCACAACTACGGCCCCAGTTATATGGTCGATGGGGTCGATTTCTTAAAACTTCTAATACACATTCGACCATATGTCTGTAGTATTGAGGCCGCACTACCCAACCGTGGCATCCTATTTTTCACATGAGATTTTTTTTAAGTCTCCGAGCCTATTAGCCAAATATGTATGATATATACTTAAGCCACAGTTGTGAACTGCGACCTCAAATTCAAAGAGATCGCAGTTGGGTACTGCTTTGGTCTATTTTGAAAATTAGTTTTGAAAGTAACATATTTTGAGAATTAGTTTCAAAAAGTGTCCTATTTCGGTAAAAAAAGGTCATGCAAGTTAAAGTATTTCTTTATGGCATAAAATTTTCAAATAAAAAAAAGAAAAAATAAAGATATAGTAGTTTTAGGAGCTCCCAAAGAAAGAGTGATGGTAGGCTTAAAGGAGGAGAGGAGGCAGGTGGAGGGAAAGAGATGGGTCCCTACGGAGCTTCACAAACCTACAGTCTGTACGCCAGAGAATAGAAAAAGGTCTTTCGCTGAGGTTGCTCAGAGTGATAATCGAGGCTTCAATGAACATAGAGTTCATCAGAGAGCCCAGTCTCCAGAAAGGGAGAGCATCAAGAAGAGAGAGGACGGGGAGGGGGAATGGATTTTGGTCTGACCTAGGAAGATGAAGAAAGTTGTTAAGAGTGATAAGAAGAAGGGTAACTACAACTCGACGGAGAGTGCCAAAACTGGGAATAGGTAACAATGTCACAAAATGTGCTAAAAGGAGGCATTCAATTCACAGCTGCACCTATGACTGGTTTTTCTATGCTTGCAAAAGCTCCTTGCATATATTGACGGAGTGTACGATGAACAAGACGGTGGCAAAATCAGCAATCAAGGAGTTATTCAAACCAGCAAGTTTGAACTGTTCTGAGCAGATCAAGACTCAACAGAGCTTCGTCGGAGCTAGGAAAGTGACGAAAGAATTGATTAATCCGACCTCGACTATGGCAGAGCTCGAGAAGAAACTCAAGAATTGCATTGTGGTTAAGGCGCACACTGGAAACCCAAAGAACGAAGATATTGCGAGGATTTTGACGGCGTCAACCAAGGTGATGCCGAATTGGAAATGGGAGGTTCAGCAAACCAGCACAAACAATTTTTTCGTCGACAGGATGAGGAAAGAGTCCAAGAGGTGCTGGAATTGAAGGAACTTAAGGGTATCGACTTTGACGTCACTTTCAAACGATGGTCTCGCATCATCAGAGCGATCAAACAAAAAAATATGCTGTCGATTTGGATTAGAGTTTACAATCTCCCATACCATTGTTGGGTGCGTTCGGGTTTTCAGAATTTGGTTAGAGGATTTGGGATGCTCATAGATGTTGATAAGAATACTTTGTCGCAATCTCATCGCGAGTTTGCTCGAATTCGGATTGGAACAGAGAACAAGGAATCGTTTCCGTCGATAATCCAAGTAGAGTTTGAACAAGAGACTTATGAGGCTAGGATTATCACGGAGTGGAAGAAGAGTGTTTCTTTTCATGGAGGTGACTGAAATCACGGAAGAAGACAATCTCCCGCCAGATCGAGAGGTTGAAGATACAACATGGCCGTTGGATTCTGCAAAAAGAAATCTTAACCACTCGCCAAGGGGATTGATCATAGGAGCACTACAACCATTCTATCAGAGGTCAACTAATCTAGGGCATTCATTTCAAAATAAAGGTGATGTGGCGATTTCGGGTTAGAGCGGGAAAATAGCGGAGGACAGTTGGCCAGCGGCAATTGGATTTGACCATAGGAAAAGCGTGGAAGTGATAGGTGTTGGGAAAGGGGCAATGACGTTGGGAGGTCGGAAAACGGGGATTTTGAAAACAAGTGATGGCTGAAGAAAATAATTTTGGGAAAAATAATTCTTATTTTTCTTGTTGTTGATTATTCTTTACTGTATACATCTATATATAAGGATTACATTCTTGGAGAAGAAGAAAAGAGATTTAGAGAAGATTGGGAAGATGAGAGATTTGGGGAATCTGTTTCCTATATTAGGAAACAGAACATACAATTACTATATTTCAACACTCCCCCTCAAGTTGGTGCATATATATCGAGCATGCCCAACTTGTCAACAAATTTCAAGAATAGCCAAGTCAAAACGGCCTTGGTTAGGATATCTGTGAGTTGATCTTCTGACTTCACTTTGGATATCTCAATAACATTCTCATCTAATTTTTCTTTGATGAAGAATCTGTCCACATCTACATGTTTCATCCTATCATGCTGAACTGGATTAGCCGCAATATCACACGCTGCTTGACTGTCACAATACACTTTCATAGATTCCTTTGGACCATAGCCTAAGTCCTGCAACAGGAATTTTAGCCATAAAGCTTCTGTTATACTTAAAGCTACTCCGCGATACTCAGCCTCTGCACTAGAGCGTGCAACAACATTTTGCTTCTTGCTCCTCCATGTAACTAAATTTCCTCCAACAAAGGTGAAATATCCTGAAGTGGAGCGCCTATCGATTGTAGATCCTGCCCAATCAGCATCAGTATATGCCTCAACCTTCAAGTGACCATGTTTCGCAAATAAGACTTCTTTTCCTGGGGCAGACTTAATGTATCTCATAATTCTCATTACCGTGTCCATATGTTGTTCTCGAGGTGCATGCATAAACTAACTTACCACACTTAAAGCATATGACAAATCTGGTCGTGTATGTGCAAGATACATTAGTCGTCCAACCAATCTCTGATATCTTTCCTTATCACAAGGCACTTGATCAGCTTCGTTGCATAGTTTCAGTCCTTCTTCCAATGGTGTACTAATCGGTTGACAAGCGAACATTCCAGTTTCCTTCAATAAATCCAGAGCATATTTTCTTTGAGAGAGAAATATCCCCTTTCTTGAGCGAGAAACTTCAATACCAAGGAAGTATCTCAAAGGACCAAGATCTTTCATTTCGAACTCTTGTGACAAGTAGTTCTTTAATGCCTTCATCTCCTCAGGATCATCTGCAGTTACTATCATATCATCAACATAAATAATAAGAGCAGTAATTTTACCTTCCTTCCTTTTTAGGAATAGAGTATGATCAGAATTACTCTGATCATATCCGAATGTCCTCATTGATTTTGTAAATCTCCCAAACCAGGCTCTTGGCGACTGCTTCAGTCCATACAATGCTTTTTTCAGACGACATACTTTGTTGCTATGTTGGACTGGTCTGTTCGACCCTGGTGGAAAATCCATATAAACTTCTTCTGTCAATTTCCCATGCAAAAATGCATTCTTCACATCAAATTGCTCCAACGGCCAGTCAAGATTTGCAGCAAGTGACAGTAGAACTCGAATAGTGTTGAACTTTGCCACAGGTGCAAATGTTTCGTCATAAGCAATTTCATAAGTTTGAGTGTACCCTTTGGCAACCAGTCTTGCCTTGTACCGCTCTATCAAACCATCCGAGTTATATTTCACTGTATAAATCCATCTGCATCCTATTGGCTTCTTCCCTGCTGGCAGCTCGACTATCTCCCAAGTCTCATTCTTCTTCAAGGATTTCATCTCCTCATCCATAGCTGCTTTCCACCTTGGATTGGCTAAGGCTTCCTGCACACTGTTAGGAATAGATACAGCAGATAATTGATTCACAAATGACTTATTTGATTCAGACAATCGGTGAGTGGACACATAATGCTTCATGGGATACTTGACTTTACTAGTGGGATTAGACTCGTAAGTGGGTTTTGGGATACCTCTAGTAGTACGGTTTGGGAGTTCTCTTCTTGGAGCTTCAGACAGCAATGACGATTGGTTTTGGGGTTCTGCTGGGAGTAGAGATAGATCTGATGGTACTGGTGGTGGAGATGGTTCAGATGGTGCTAGTGGTGGAGATGGCTCATCTTCATGGAGGTTCGGCACTGACTGCAGATCTTCATGGAAATTTTCTTCCTCAACCAAGTCTTCATTCGAGTGATCGTCATTACTTACATCCTGATTTTCTCCCCTTATATCTGATTGTTCAGTTTGAATAGTAACCACTTCATCATAGGCAAGAGTTTGAACTTTACTTCGGTACTCCCCCTGAAGTTCAATCTCAGAGGAAAAGTACATCTCATCTTCATGGAACACAACATCCATAGTCACAAACATCTTTTGAGTTGGTGGGTGATAGCATCGATACCCTTTTTTATTTTGTGCATATCCCACGAAAACACAGCGGACAGCTCGAGGAGTTAACTTATTGCGTTCATGTTGATGAAGATGAACAAATGCAACACATCCAAACACACGAGGTGGCAAGTTGACGACTTTTGGTGCATTCACAGCTTCAGTTAATGCTTGAAATGGTGTGAGAAAGTTTAGGATATTAGAGGAAACTCGGTTGATTAAGTATGCAGCAGAAGCAAGGGCTTCTTCCCAATAAATGAGTGGCATATTTCCATAGATGAGAGAAGCACGGACCACTTCGAGCAAATGTCTATTTTTCCTTTCTGCAACCCCATTCTGTTGAGGTGTATACGAGCATGTAGTCTAATGAACAATTCCGTGTTCCACCAAATATTGTTGCAGATTTGAACTCAGGTATTCTCCGCCATTATCACTCCTAAGAACTTGAATCTGTGATTTATACTGAATCATAACATGCTTGTGAAATTTCTGAAACAAACCACTAACTTCACTTTTCGACTTCATCAAACAAATCCAGGTCATGCGGGTACAGTCATCATTAAAGGTCACAAACCATTTGGCTCCTCCAAATGTAGTGGTTTTGGATGGACCCCAAATATCAGAATGAATAATCATAAAAGGTAGGGAGCTTTTACTTGGACTTGGAGGAAAAGAGACACGATGACCTTTTGCGAGTTCACACACATCACACCGAAAGGCAGATATATCCAACTTCAAAAATAAACTTGAAAATAATTTCTTCAAATAACCAAAAGAAGCATGCCCTAGACGTCGATGCCATAGCCAAATATCTGATTTCTTCCTCTCATCTTCGGATCCTTCCACACTTAGAGCTTGAGTCAACTTGCTCGAACATTCAGATTCTAAATCCAGGTAATAGAGCTTCCCGTGCCTAACCCCATAACCAATCGTCTTGCGAGTCCGAATATCCTTAAAGACGCAATGGGAAGGCCAAAAGACTACAATACAATGTAAGACAGTAGTTATTTGAGCAACAGATAATAGGTTGAAATTCAAGGATGACACAACTAGGGCAGTATCTAGGATTAGGTTGTTTGTGAGATGTATGGTACCCTCGCCAGTAACAGTGGCAGGATCACCATTGGCAGTGGACACAGTCAATTTAGTAGATGGTTGAAAATTTTTAACTTGTCTAGAATCAAAAGTCATATGATCGGTAGCACCTGAATCAATTATCCATGCACTATTCATAACAGAAGCAGATGTATTAAAAACCTTACCATCATTACCTGCAGCTGTGACTAATGTAGAGGCAAGTCCAATACTCTTCTCAGTTCTATCAGTTTGTCCCATGGTAGCAGCACAAAGGGGAAAAATAATGGATCTGATCTTCAGCAACCAATAGCAAACAACACAACTTGGTTAAGAACAGCTTCAAGTCTTCAACAACCAGCAAAACAGCAACAGTCCAACACCCAAACAGCAACTCCACAGCAGATCAGAACACCAAACACCAAGATCCAAATGCCAAACACAAGATTAAGATCCCTCCTTCACAAAACAAAACAGCAAATCAACTCCCCCTTCTTCTTCTGCACACCAATAGTAGAGAGAGAGAGGGACTCACAGCAACTAGGCAGCGACGGCGGCATCGCTAGCAGGGCACGATGTCGACGGAAGGTCAACGACATGCAGGGATGGCGGCGCTCAGGGACAGAGACAAGGGCGACGTGAGGGGGGTGCCAGCGACCGAAATAGGGAGTAGAGGTGAGGGTTTTGGGTTAGGTGCTCTGTTGAAGACGATGGCAGGGAAAATGAGGGTCGGGGTGTGACTCCTTAGTTGCTGGCAGGGTCGACGGGGGTTCGACGGCGCAAGGGGGTGGCCGGAGAGGCCGGGGAAGGAGCCGGAAGTGGGTTTAGAAGATTTGGGCAGGATTTCTGTGGTCGGGGAAAGAGAAAACAGAGAGGATTTTTGGTGACGGGATCTGACGGGATCGAGGTCGATGATCGGTGACGGGATCAGATCAAGATGGAGGTGATCAGCCTCCTCTTCTTCTTATTCGGTTGGCATAGATCTGATTAGGCTCTGATACCATGAAGAAAATAATTTTAGGGAAAATAATTCTTATTTTTCTTGTTGTTGATTATTCTTTACTGTATACATCTATATATAAGGATTACATTCTTGGAGAAGAAGAAAAGAGATTTAGAGAAGATTGGGAAGATGAGAGATTTGGGGAATTTGTTTCCTATATTAGGAAACAGAATATACAATTACTATATTTCAACAATGGCGGGGTGCTCGAGGGTAGAGAAGATGACAGCCACATCAATTCGGACCTACTGTCATTCTCGAAAGCGGAGTCCGAGGAAACGGTTCGGGAGGTTGTGAGGAATTTGACGATTAATAATGAGTTGGGCTTCGCTGGTGGGTCTGCTGTCGATGTGGGCTTTAAGGAGCAAGAGAAGGAAAAATTAATTCTCACCGAGGATGAAGGAGTTATGGAGTTTGGGGAGAATAATTGCTACGGTCATAATTCTAGAGCGGAGACGTCGTCAGAAGAGGAGAGAGTTCAGGAGCATAATAGAGAAGTTGATGAGGAAATTGTGGAATGCAGCGGAGAAAATGTTAGTAGTGAGTTCAAGATAGATGAAAATGCCTTAGAGGATGAGATGAGTGGTGTCTTAGATGGAAGGAGAGACGACAACCACATTTCTACCATGGATGCTGAAGTAGGGGAAAAACAATTGCAGGAATTAGCAGAAGGAAGGGGATGTGGAAGCATTAACAAGAAAATGAGGGGATATCAAAGAACGAGTAAAAGGCAACTGGAAAACTGGGGATCTTAGGGTCCGAGCGAGGAGAATTTAATCAAGACATCGTCAAAGACAAAAGAACAAACAACTGCTTATGGAGGTATTTGAAACAACAATTTATCAATCTTGACTCTATTAAGTGATGACTCTCTTATATATTATGCAACTCTTTACGGTCTAGCCATGGAATCCAATAGAGAAGAACAGTTACAAAAAGTCCATTTGATTAGAGGGCAGACCAAACCAGCAGGGTTATAATATAGAGGGTTCTTGTAGAGGTGTAGAGGATAGGTGTTAATTAAGTTTATTATGTTATACATCTTTTGGAATGTTAAGGGGATGAGACAAATATCTAAGAAAAGATTTATTGGTGAATCTCTAATTAAGAAAAACCTTGTATTTGTGCATTTCAAGAGACAAGGATAGAGAATCCTAGGAGCAAAGATTTTCAGTGTCTTAGGTGGGCTACAGCTTTTGATTGGCGGTTCAAGTCGACTATTGGATTTTTAGGAGGTATCGCTATTGGCATTGACTTGAGGATTTTTTATATAGTAGATGATTTGATTGGAGTCTTTTCGGTCACAGTTAGAATTAGGCGGAGGAGTGACAATTGAGAGCACATGGTGACTTCTGTCTACGGTCCGTATGGCTCTAGGTTACGGGGTCAACTTTGGAGTGAATTTAGAGAAATAAGAGTTCGATGGGTAGGACCTTGGGTGATTGGCGAAGATTTTAATATTAATAGATTTTAGAATGAACATAGAGGTAGAGGGGCAAGTAGTCATGATAGGTATCGATTCAATTCCACTATTGATGAGTTGCATCTGATGGAAATTGAGCCTGGTAATAGGAGATATACTTAGTCCAATATGCAGGTGAATCCCATTCTTACTAAGTTGGATAGGATTTTTGTGTCCACTAACTGGGAAGACGCATTTCTGTTAGCCGACATCAAGTCTATAATGAGGTTCACTTCTGATCATACTCCACTAGCCTCAGACTGCGGCGATGGAAATAGGTCATATCGGCATCCGTTCCGGTTTGAGAAAGCATGGACAATGTGCAGCAACTTCCGTCAGATTATTGAAGAATCTTGGAATGCGAATACAGAAGCATCTACTGCGATCGGAACAATGATTGAAAAGACGAGACGGCTTCGTAAAAGGTTAAAGGAGTGGGCAAGGCAAGAATTTGGTCAAATCAAGAGAAGGGGGGAGGAATTAAGAATCAGAGTTCATGAACTTGAACTTTTAGAGGAAGAGACGGATCTACTCGGTTAAGAGATTGAGGAGATGTCAAATTGTAGATTTGAGATTCAACACATAGGAGAGATAGAGAAGCAATACTGGAAACAACGATCAAGGGTTCAGTGGCTAAAAGAAAGGAACATAAATACAAAATTCTTTTATAAGGTGGAAAATGGAAGAAAGAGACAAAATAACATTTCAGGATTGTTTGTGGAAGGAACATGGACTGAGAATGAGGACTGATCAGATAGCATATAGATGAAAGGTTCAAGGAGTTATTGGGATGTCGTAAAACTAATAGATGTAAGCTGATACCAGAAATGTGGAATGCATCAAGGATAGATGGAAGCAAAGGAATCGAGAGTCTGTTTACAGAGGAAGAGGTGTTTCTCGCTATTAAAGGGCTGGGTCAGGACAAGGCACCTGGCCTAGATGGCTTTCCTATTTTTTTCTACAGGCTATATTGGAAGATCATCAAGAAGGATTTGATGAACATTTTCCAAGAATTCTATGATGGAAGTGCAAAAATTGATAGGATTAATTACGCGAACATCATTCTCATCCTAAAAAAGAACGAGGTTCTAAGAGTAGAAGACTTAAGACCGATTAGCCTGTTGAATGGCTCTTTCATGATTATCTCCAAGGTGCTGGCGCAAATATTGTCCCCGCACCTGAATGATGTGGTCGGCAAATCTCAGAGTGGGTTCATCAAAGAATGAGATATTATGGATAGCGTTTCCTCTGCACACGAGATTATCTACAGAAGAAACAAAGAGAAAACTAATGGATTCTTACTTAAATTGGATTTTGAAAAGGCTTATGACTCGGTTGAATAGAAGTGCGTAGATAAGGCATTACAACTAAAAGGGTTTGTGACAAAATGGATAATGTGGATTAAGATGTGTGTCAGAGGAGGGAAATCATTTGTTCAGGTTAATGGAAAAATGGAAAAAGAAATCACGTGTCGTAGGGGTCTTAGACAAGGGGATCCACTTTCCTCCTTCTAATTTACCATTGTGGCGGACGGTCTTGCAGAAACGATCAGGGGGGGTAGAGAGGAGCATGTCATCTGCGAAATAGAGATTAAAGGTATCCCTGATGCGATTTCTGTCCTTCAATATGCGGATGATACTTTAATGTTCAGTAAGGCGAAAGAAGAAGAAATTTGTGCTATCGGCATGGCTCTGAAGTGCTTTGAGGCTTGGGCCGGGATGAAGGTGAATCTAAGCAAGAGTTGCATCCTCCCTATCAGCGAAAACTTATCCATTCCTATAACGACTATTAAAGACTTTATAGGGTGTGAGATCGGACAGTTTCCAATCATATATCTAGGCACACCCATTAGGCCGGGGGCATTGCGAAGAGAGGACTGGAAACCTCTAATTAAGAAGATAGAAAAAAGATTAGCTAGATGGAAGGGACGTTTTCTCTCGATGGGGGGAAGAATTACGCCACTTAACTCTGTGCTCAGTAGCTTGCCACTATATCTGATGTCTATTTACGAACTTCCAAAATGGGTTACAAACAAAATAGACAAATGCAGAAGAAGGTTTCTGTGGAAGGGAGCGGACGAGGCTAATAAAGGGTTTCACCTGGTGAAATGGGAAAAGGTTTGTAAGAGAAAAGAATTCGGGGGGCTTGGAATTCTGGATTTAAGAGATATGAACAAAGCCCTCTTGAGTAAGTGGTGGTGGAAAATGAAAATGAGGCGTAACAATTGGTGGTGCAAATCATTCGCGACCTACCGACATAGGAAGAAATTTAGATATGGGGGGAGAGGTAACCATGGGAAGGCATCTTATCTTTGGAAAGGTGTGGCGAAAGTAGGAGAGGTGTTTCACACTAATACATCTTGTAGGATTGGGAGCGGAAAGGATACCAAATTTTGGAAAGACAAATGGTGTGGTAACAATACTTTCCCAAGGCTGTTCCCAGAGGCTACGGCAGCTACGATTAAAACTGATACTTTAGTTGCTGATATCATTTTAATGAAAGACTTAGGATTGAGGTTTTTGATTGACTATCGCAGGAGAGTATTATTCAATTACAAAACCTCAACAATTTCATTCGGACTGAAGGTTTGTACAGTAACGAAATGGTGGACATAAGAAGTTGGAATTTAGATTCTACCAACACTTTCTCTGTCACGTCTATGTACAAATGGCTCAACGACGGAGGATTGAGGAGTAAGGAGGCCGAAATTATCTGGAATATCAATGCGCCTTTGAAATTTAAAAGTGTTTCTTTGGCTAGTGCAGAATGATGCGATATTATCCATGACTAACTTACTTAAACGAGGTATGCAAATTGATGGTAGATGCTCGAGATGTAACAATGATGATAAAGACACAAATCACTTATTATTTAGTTGTCCTAAAGCCAAGTTAGCATGGGAGGTGGTGAGTCTAGGGTTTGGGTGCGTAGAGTGTCCTAGATCGAGTTCTGAGGTATGTGGCCACTGGAGAATAGATATGGTCAGAAAAGATGAGAGAATAACCTGGGATATTTCTGCTGTGGCTACAATATGGGGATTGTGGCTAGACCGGAATGATTTTTTTTTCGTAACCTCAATAATAGATTCCCTATCATGATGCACAAAGTTTTCTCCTCTATTCATGTTTGGGCAAGTCAGGTTGGGGCAAAGAAGAGGATTCGGATGGAGGAGGAGTAAATTGATCATGCGAACTTGGTTTGGGGAGGTGAGCGTCTATGTTTCTAAGTTATTGTATCTTCATTTATGCACTTTAGATTATAGTTTGTATTTGTCGCTTTAACTGATGTAAGATCTAGATTAGTAGATATGTAATATGAACTACTTTGTTTCGTTAATTTTTCATTAATGGAGCGATGACAATGCCATCTTTTTATCCAAAAAAAAACTTTCAAATAGAACATTTTTTTTTGTCAAACCATTTTGCGCAATAAACGGTTTCTCATTCTTTCTTTCATTCTGTAACATCCTGAATTTTCAATTAAATAAGAGTTTGTTTGATTTCACGTATTTTGCACGTGCAAATTTATGTACATTTCCCCTAAAAATTATTTATTTTCATATCATGAACAGGTATTTTAATTCTTCTCTTTTTAATTTAAAAGCCTATTTAAACACTCGGTCTAATTTTCTAACTCTAGCCCACACTAATTAATTTAATTATTTTAATTAGAAGCCGATAGACTTTTAGCCAACTAGATTGAGCCCACTAATTTAATTCTCTTTGAAATAATACAACTTGTAGGGTAGACTTGTTTTTGTAACAAATTAATTAAATTAACATGAACAACTAGTAACTAGGGGTGTATTGTGAGACACGTGCATTGCACTTGCACGTGCCATGTGCATGGAGAGGGTGTAAGCCGGATGGTTCAAGAGGAGTGGGAGAGATGGAGTAGTGGAGAGGTAGTTTTGTGTTCATGGGTCGTTGTTCTAACTCCCTAATACATTCTAGCCCCTAATCTACATCCATCTAGATCAATCTTGGCCCTCCATTTTGCTTTGAAAAGAGTATAAATACCCTCTCATTCTCTTCATGAAATGCACTGGAAAAACTTACAAGAGAAAGGAAAGAAAGAACAAGTTGTGAGAAAAAGATTGAGAGCAAGTCGTGAGAAAAAGATTGAGAAAGTTGTGTGTGTGTTCCCTTTCATTTTGGAGGCCGTTCATTCATCAAGGAGAGGAGGTGCTCGGGTTTCATCTAGTACAAGGAGGAGAAGGCGCTTTTGGTGGCACAATCTAGGAGGAGAAGGAAACGTTCGTGTGTTCAAGAAGATTTCTAGGAGCTTTCTAATTGTTTTCCTTCAAAAAGGTGGGTGATTTCTCAAGCTTTTACTTTAGATACCATGCTAGGGATTGAAATTTTGATTATGTTAGGAATGAGTAGGAAAGATTGCCATACATTTGTTTAAAGAGATTAAGAAGAAAACAACGCTAATTGATCTACAAGGAAAAAATTAGAGAAATCACTACAAAAGATACTGCTTTTACCGGCGATTATTCCCCGGCATTTTACTAGTAGCGCCGGGGTAGGGAGCGAGTAGGAATTGGGCGCCAGATGGGATGGTCATACACCGGCGGTCGATTTAAAACGCCGGCGTATGTTAGTATTCACCGGCGTTTTACCTAAACACGCCGGTGAAGTTTATTATTCACTGGCATTTTTTATTATAAACGCCGGCGAATATACGGACACATTCACCGGCGTTTCCAATTAAAACGCCGGTGAATAACTGGGAATAAAACCCGCGAACCCTAATCTTTCGCTCGCCATTTTCCCATTACCCAAAAAAAAAAGGGAAAGAGGCGCTTTGTTTCCCTCCTTCCTCGCTCTACTTCCCGCGCGTTTGCCTCCGCCGCTTCGTCCTCTTCGACGGCCTTCGACCATTCGAAATCGTTCCTTATTCCCTTCGTCCTTTTCGATTTCCTTCTTCCCTCTCTCTATTTGGAGGTGAATCGGCGGTCGCCCCCTCTCACTCTCTCTCCTACGCCCCCGCCCTCGTCGCCCCGCTCCCTCTCTCTCTCTTCGGTATGATCTCTTGATTTTCCTTATTTTCCAAAAAAGGCAGCTTTTTTCAGTTTATTAATTTCGATTTCCTTAGCATGAACGGTTTAGTTGAGATGAAGAATTAATAGAAAAATATATGCTTAGATAATGGAAATTTTCATCTTCTTTTACTGTTAATGAAGCTGATTTCATGCATCTGATTGTCTTCATGGCATGTTTGTTTTTTTACCCAAAATGGGTTCACTGTGAACTGAGGATGCTCTAGGTACGTATGCCAATATCCTCCGGCCGGATATGCACAACAATTGGATTTTAGATTTAGTTGGGCACAGTGAATTAGTAGAGCAACATATAAGCTCAGTTAATGGGAAATTTTCATTTTCAGATACTGTTAAAGTAACCTGATTGCAATCTTTGGCATGGTTTTTTAACACAAAATGGGTTCACTTCCAAACTAAGTATGCTGCATAGCATACCCGTTTTCTTTCACTGTTAATGAAGCTGATTTCATGCATCTGATTGTCTTCTTGGCATGCATGTTTTTTTACCCAAAATGGGTTCACTGTGAACTGAGGATGCTATAGGTACGTATGTCAAAATCCTCCGGCCGGATATGCACAACAATTGGATTTTAGATTTAGTTGGGCTAAAGAAGTAGTAGAGCAACATATAAGCTCAGATAATGGGAAATTTTCATTTTCAGATACTGTTAAAGTAACCTGATTGCAATCTTTGGCATGGTTTTTTAACACAAAATGGGTTCACTTCCAAACTAAGTATGCTGCATAGCATCCCCAGTTTCTCCAGACTAAGTGAACTGAGGATGCTATAGGTACGTATGCCAAAATCCTCCGGATACGCACAACAATTGGGTTTTAGATTTAGTTGGGTTGAAGAAGTAGTATAGCAACATATAAGCTCTGATAATGGAAAATTTATCATTTTCAAATACTGTTAAAGTAACCTGATTGTCAATCTTTGGCATGGTTTTTTATACGAAAATGGGTTAACTTCCAATCTAAGTATGCTGCTAGCATCCCCATTTTCTTTTTTTGTTGTTAGTGAAGCTTATTTTCATGCATCTGATTGTCATCTTGGCATGTTTTTTTTACCAAAATGGGTTCACTGTGAACTGAGGATGGTACAGGTACGTATGCCAAAATCCTCCAGCCGGATATGCGGCTACAATTGGGTTTTAGATTTAGTTGGGATGAAGAAGTAGTAGAGCAACATATAAGCTCAGATAATGGGAAATTTTTCATTTTCAGATACTGTTGAAGTAACCTGACTGCAATCCTTGGCATGGTTTTTTAACAAAATGGGTTCACTTCCAAACTAAGTATGCTGCATAGCATCCCCAGTTTCTTTCACTGTTAATGAATTGAAGCTTATCCCATGCATTTGATTGTCATTTTGGCATGTTTTTTTGACCAAACTGGGTTCACTGTGAACTGAGGATGCTATAGCTCTATGCCAAAATCCTCCGGCTATGTACAACAATTGGTTCAGTCTGCAAAATATATGCTTACATACTAGACATTTTAATTTTTCTTTTACTGTTTCTTTTGTTTAGTATTATTATTATTATTATTATTATTATTATTATTATTATTATTATGAGATAAGTGATTATTAGTAGTCATGAACAGAATAGTTCATGAGTCATCAGATCTTCTTGTTACCGTAGTTACAGCACGACGCGCTCATTATTCGGCCGATTCCTCTTCATCAGCAAAATACCCTTCACCATCATCATCTCCTTGAACGGAAAGCCAAATACAGGGGAGACTATAGTCGATTTTTTTTTATGCTCGAACACAGGGTGTGCGATAAAATACCGTCTAAGGTGGTTGTGATCATTTCCACAAAAGGTCGTTTAGGGTTTGGTGAATAGAGTAGATTGTGTTAAGATGTAGTTTTTTTTTGTAAATTTTTTGGAGCCACAATTTCTTTATTTTACAGTTAAAGATTATATCGTTTATTTATTTGCAGCTAGGGATGGTTTTCAAATAGGTGAAATTTAATATACAAAATGCCTTTTACTGTTATTACTATTTAATATATCAAATTTTAATTTCAGACTGTGTGCTATTGATATAATGGATAGAAGTTGGATTAGTAAACCACGATTATCCAAGGAGTACCGTGATGGTATTAAAGATTTTATTATCTTTGCCAAACGACATTCCCGTGATCCCAACCTAATCCTTTGTCCATGCCTTCGCTGTACAAATTGTATGCTGAGGACATGTGACGTAGTACATACACACTTGGCTGTCAACGGTTTTCTTCAATGGTACACAAGGTGGTTTTGTCATGGAGAGGATCATACGGCAGCTCCTGTTCGTCCGGTTGTATTAGAAAATGAGGCTGAGCCCTTAGTGAACGAAGACTTAAGCGTTCCCGATGAGATGCATGCTTTGTTACAAGATGCCATGGGGATTCATAATGTTCCTTTCCACACCAATGACCCAACAACCGAAGTTCACAATGAGTCAATAGAAACAAACCAGATTGGTGGTGGGGTGGACGAGGAAATGTCTGGCCCCACCCATGAAAATAATAAGCAGCAAGAATCCTTCGCTAAGTTACTTGAAGATGCTAGTATCCCGTTGTACCGCGACTGCACCAAATTTTCTAAGTTCTCATTCATTGTCAGACTATTTCAGATTAAATGTTTAAACGGGTGGTCTGCTAAGTCCTTCACTATGCTACTTGAATTGTTGAATGAAGCATTTCCTGAAATCTGTATTCCAAACTCAGCCTATAAAATCAAAAAATTCCTAAGTTCTCTCGATCTAGGATATGAGAAGATAGCAGCATGTCCAAATGACTGTATGCTTTTCACGAGTGGTAAGAAAAGTCTGGAGAATTGCGAAGTGTGTGGTTCTTCGAAATGGAAAGAAAGACCAAATCAAGACGAGGGAGCCAGTGGATCTACTAAGCGAAGTAGGAAAAAGAAGCCTGCCAAAACATTACGTTACTTTCCTCTGATTCCTAGGTTACAAAGGTTGTTTATGTCCACGAAAACTTCTTCTGATATGAAATGGCATGCTGAAGGCCGCACTAATGATGGGATTCTTAGACATCCTGCTGATTCTCAATCTTGGAAAAGATTTGATGAAAGATATCCTGATTTTGCGGAAGATCCTCGAAATGTGAGACTTGGACTAGCTAGTGATGGTTTCAACCCTTTCAGGTAAATGAGTAGTACATACAGCATATGGCCGGTTGTGTTGATACCATACAATTTGCTGCCTTGGAAATGCATGAAGCAGTCCTCATTTATTTTGTCCATGATAGTTCCTGGACCGAAAGGTCCTGGAAATGATATAGATGTGTACCTACAACCGTTAATAGATGAACTTCAGAAGTTGTGGGTGGGTGTTCCAACCTATGATGCTGTGGCTAAAGAAACATTTTCTCATCGTGCCGTGTTGTCTTGGACAATCAATGATTTTTCAGCATATGCAAATTTATCTGGATATAGTACTAAAGGACGTTATGCATGTCCATGTTGTGCTGACCAAACTAGTTCAAGGTGGTTGTACAATGGCAGAAAGTTTTGCTATATGGGTCATAGGAGATGGTTGCCTGACACACATATATTTCGGGCAGAGGCAGCGACATTTGATGGCACCGACGAGTGGGAACATGCTCCTGGGTCTTCCTCTGGTTCAGATATTTTGAGGCGGGTAGATGGTCATCAATTCAAATATGGAAAGGAACCAGAAGTCAGAACAAAGGGCAAGAAAAGGGCAAGGCCAGAGCAAGATGAGGAGACCGATCTATATGGCGAGGATGAGGATCAAAACTTGACGAGTTTAGGTGCATGGAAGAAGAAGAGTATTTTCTTCAAGTTGCCGTATTGGGAATTCAACTTACTGAGACATAATTTAGATGTGATGCATATCGGAAAAAATATTGGTGAGAATTGTATAGGAACAGTTATGGGAGATGATCGGAAGACAAAGGACAATCTCAAGAGCCGACTTGATTTGAAGTCAATGGGCATCCAACATGAGTTGCACCCAGAAGAATTGCCGAACGGGAAAGTGCTCCTACCTCCTGCAATCTATTCAATGTCAAAATCGGAGTTGGAGTTGTTTTGCAAAGTACTACTTGAACTGAAAGTCCCCGATGGCTATTCTTCTAACATGGCAAAATGTGTCAACTTTAAAGAGAAGAGGCTTCAGGTGCTAAAGTCACACGACTACCACATCCTAATGCAGGATCTCCTTCCTGTGGCCCTAAGGTCTTCAATGTGTGAGCAAGTCACTACTGTCTTGAAAGATCTTTGTAGCATATATAAAGGTATTTGCTCAAGAATGCTTCGTATTGAAGATCTGGACCAATTGGAGCAGCAGGCGGCATTGACACTTAGTAAAATGGAGATGATATTTCCTCCATCGTTTTTCACTATTATGATTCACTTGATAATCCACCTTGCTGGTGAAGCCAGAATCGGTGGTCTTGTTCACTATCGGTGGATGTACCCCATTGAGAGGTAAAATAATTCGTTCATCTTACGAAATTGAATTTTCAAAAGCAACATTTCTTTTAATCCCCTAATCCGCTCTAGTTTATTAATTGTACATGTTCAGGTACCTATACCGGCTAAAGGGTTATGTGAAAAATAGAGCATATCCTGAAGGGTCAATAGCCCAGGGATATCTGTCAGAGGAGTGCTCACATTTTTTTTCTAGGTATTTGCCTGGTGTGGAGACATCTTCCAGTAAACCACGTAGAAATCCAGACATTTCCAACCTTGATGGTGCACAATATCTTTTTGATACCGCTGGCACCACTGTTGGTAAAGTTGATCCATTTGAGCTCGATAGCTTAGCGTGGGAACAGGCACATCGATATGTGCTAGACCATCATGCATCAGTGGAACCATTTCGAAAGTAAGTTCCTTTTGAATGTAAATCGAATACAGTGAAAACCTCGGAGTTCGATATTTTGATACTTTTGTTATTCCTAATTTCAATTGCTTGTTTTTTAGCGAATTTGTCAGGGACATCAAACGAAGAGCTAGACCAAGAAGACTACCACCACGTGAACAAAACAAGCTGATGAATGAAAAATTTCATAAGTGGTTTGAATCTCATGTAGGTGAATTACAGTTATGCAAGTTAATCTTTATTATATCTACATTTTCTATGGTGTTGATACGATTTGCGCAAAATTAATAGGTACATTCTTTGGGTCCTGAAGGTGCGTCATCTGAAATACAAGTACTTGCCAAAGGTCCCTATCAGATGGTCAAAAGATACGGAGGATACATATTCAATGGTTTTAGATTTCGTACTAAGGATCGTGAATCTAATTTGAAGTCTCAAAATAGTGGAATGGTAGTGACGTCTAAGACTAGAAGTTATGCTTCCAAATCGGACACGAGGCCTGTAGATGGGGATCTCGACTACTATGGAGTGCTCACGGATATCATTGAGTTGAATTATTTTGGCCATTTCCGTGTTGTCTTATTTCGTGGGGATTGGGCTGAGTTTGATAGGAATTTTGCTAACAACAAGGACAAGCTTGGCTTCACAGTTGTAAACTTCTCAAAATTGATTCACATCGGTACACACATTAGCCATGAGCCATTTGTGTTTCCATCCCAAGTGCAACAAGTGTTCTACATTGAAGATCCAACCCTGCCAAAATCGTATGTGGCTATCCCTATGCAACCAAGAGATGTATTCCAACTGGGCGATACTTCAGACGATGAAGACGGTGAAGACATGAACAGTTACATTGCTTCTGAGTTTCCTGTGTTTGATGTAAACACAACCGATGTTGGAATTTGCGGGACTTGGCTCCGCAAGGATGGAGAAGAGGGCGATGTACTGGAAGATGTCGTATTGTAGTTTACATGATTTTCAATTGAGTTTATTATATGTCTGTAATTTTATGTCTTAAATCTTGTTGTAATATTATGTCTGTAATTTCGAATATGTTCATTGTGAATTTAATACACTGGTTTAATTATCTTTCTATTTTCTACTGCTTGGTATTATTTACATTAAACTATGCTTAGTGTCATTTGAACCAAACTATCGTTGTCATTTGAACCAAACTATCATTTGAACCAAGTTATCGAATCCTTGACAGGTACAACATGCTGAGGCGTGGAAAGAGGGTAAATATAAATGATGGCAACGAGAGCCATGGGGATGAGCAGCCACTAAATAATAGTGTCAGGCAAACATATGAGAGTGAGGGTAGCACGCCGCCCACTGTCAAAAAACATCGGTAAGTCTTAAAATTGGTATTTTTAAAGAGATTATGTTACTTGAATGCATAAAAGACACGTACTAGTGTTTGTGAGTCTGCATTGTGGCTGTCGTCTATAAGCATTTCGTCTATGTTTCTTAAGTGGGCTGTGATTAGAAAGAAAGGGCTGGAGTGGAGATCTGGAAACCCTAAATAGAGACATCTCGTTTATTATAATCTACACTTATTGTTGGACCAACCCCCTCTTGCTGTTGTTGCTGATGTCTCTTTGTGTGCGTGTGTTGAAGAGAATGAAGGGATGAGAGAGAGATGAGGAAAATGCCGCTATGTTAGCCTGGTGTATCCTCATTCTCTACCATCCCTCTTTCTGGCTCCATATATGGCTTCTATATTAAATTGGTTTCCTTCCACGATGACAGTCCGTAATACTACACTTGATATGAGCCCATGTTCATAGCTGCATCCTATTGCATACTCACAAACAACTAATACTTGTCGGCCTTGCATCGTATGCCCAACCCCATTTTGGCACATAACCTGGTATAGATGACATTGTATGACCTGCAAACAAGGATTGTTCAGTCGTGTTGTTGTACTGATTTGGAGGAGGTGAAAATGGGACCATAAAATAGCTTAAGAAGACCATCAGGTTTGTGAAATAAGCTTCACTAACAGTGAAAGAAACTGGGGATGCTATGCAGCATACTTAGTTTGGAAGTGAACCCATTTTGTGTTAAAAAAACCATGCCGAAGATAGCAATTAGATGCATGAAATCAGCTTCTTTAACAGTATCTGAAAATGAAAATTTTTCATAATCTGAGCATATATGTTTCTTGAACAGTGACTGTGAACAATTGTTCTTAATTGGGCTGTGATTAGAAAGAGACGAGTTGGAGTGGAGATCTGGAAACCCATATAGAGACATCTTGTTCATAATAATTTATTATTATTGTTGTTCTTGTCACTCTTGCTATTGTTGCTGATGTCTCTATGTGTTCGTGTGCTGAAGGGAAAGAAGGGATGAGAGAGAGATGAGGATAATGCCGCTATGTTAGCCTGGTGTATCCTCATTCTCTACCATTCCTCTTTCTGGCTTCTATATTTGGTTTCCTTCCACGATGACAATTCCAGTTAAAACTACACTTGCTATGAGCCCTATTCGTATTTTTCTTCCATGAAGAATTGATCTATGACTACAATCTCCATTCAAAACCCAATTGTTCACTCAAACATGCCCCTTGTTTCTGAACTCACAAACATCACATTAATAAACATCTTTTCTAATAATGGCTACACTTGTGGAAGCTCTCTCTAAGCCTCAATTCTTCAAGGTTTTGTTGCCTACTTCTTTACAGAAGCTGGTACTCTATTCTTCTTTAAAGAGAGGAGAATAGAGTACCAACTTCTGTAAAGAAGTAGGCAACAAAACCTTGAAGAATTGAGGCTTAGAGACAGCTTCCACAAGTGTAGCCATTATTAGAAAAGATGTTTATTAATGTGATGTTTGAGTTCAGAAACAAGGGGCATGTTTGAGTGATCTGTATTCCTAACAAGCTTCACTAACAGTGAAAGAAACTGGGGATGCTATGCAGCCTACTTAGTTTCTTTAACAGTGACTGAAAATTTCCATAATCTGAGCATATAAATTTTTCATAATCTGAGCATATATGTTTCTTTAACAGTGACCGTGAACAATTGTTCTTAATTGGGCTGTGATTAGAAAGAGACGAGTTGGAGTGGAGATCTGGAAACCCATATAGAGACATCTTGTTCATATAAGCTAATAATTATTGTTGTTCTTGTCACTCTTGCGGTTGTTGCTGATGTCTCTATGTGTTCGTGTGCTGAAGGGAAAGAAGGGATGAGAGAGAGATGAGGAAAATGCCGCTATGTTAGCCTGGTGTATCCTCATTCTCTACCATTCCTCTTTCTGGCTTCTATATTTGGTTTCCTTCCACGATGACAATTCCGGTTAAAACTACACTTGCTATGAGCCCTATTCGTATTTTTCTTCCATGAACTGAGGATGGTATATAGGTACGTATGCCAAAATTCTCCGGCCGGATATGCACAACACTTGGGTTTTGCGATATGGTTGGGCTAAAAAAGTAGTAGAGCAACATATAAGCTCAGATGATGGAGAAATTTTCATTTTCAAATACTGTCAATGTAACCTGATTGCAATCTTTGGCATGGTTTTTTTAACACAAAATGGGTTCACTTCCAAAATGAGTATGCTGCATATATAGCATCCCCAGTTTCTTTCACTGTTAGTGAAGCTTATTTCACAAACCTGATGGTCTTCTTAAGCTATTTTATGGTCCCATTTTCACCAACTGTTAGTGAAGCTGATTTCAAGCACCTGATTGTCTTCTTGGCATGTATGTTTTTATACCAAAAATGGGTTCACTGTGAACTGAGGATATTATATAGGTACGTATGCCAAAATCCTCTGGCCGGATATGCACAACACTTGGGTTTTGCGATATGGTTGGGCTAAAAAAGTAGTAGAGCAACATATAAGCTCAGATGATGGAGAAATTTTCATTTTCAAATACTGTCAATGTAACCTGATTGCAATCTTTGGCATGGTTTTTTTAACACAAAATGGGTTCACTTCCAAAATAAGTATGCTGCATATATAGCATCCCCAGTTTCTTTCACTGTTAGTGAAGCTTATTTCACAAACCTGATGGTCTTCTTAAGCTATTTTATGGTCCCATTTTCACCAACTGTTAGTGAAGCTGATTTCAAGCACCATATTGTCTTCTTGGCATGTATGTTTTTATACCAAAAATGGGTTCACTGTGAACTGAGGATATTATATAGGTACGTATGCCAAAATCCTCCGGCCGGATATGCACAACACTTGGGTTTTGCGATATGGTTGGGCTAAAAAAGTAGTAGAGCAACATATAAGCTCAGATGATGGAGAAATTTTCATTTTCAAATACTGTCAATGTAACCTGATTGCAATCTTTGGCATGGTTTTTTTAACACAAAATGGGTTCACTTCCAAAATAAGTATGCTGCATAGCATCCCCAGTTTCTTTCACTGTTAGTGAAGCTTATTTCACAAACCTGATGGTCTTCTTAAGCAATTTTATGGTCCCATTTTCACTAACTGTTAGTGAAGCTGATTTCAAGCACCTGATTGTCTTCTTGGCATGTATGTTTTTATACCAAAAATGGGTTCACTGTGAACTGAGGATATTATATAGGTACGTATGCCAAAATCCTCCGGCCGGATATGCACAACACTTGGGTTTTGCGATATGGTTGGGCTAAAAAATTAGTAGAGCAACATATAAGCTCAGATGATGGAGAAATTTTCATTTTCAAATACTGTCAATGTAACCGGTTTTTTTAACACAAAATGGGTTCACTTCCAAACTAAGTATGCTGCATAGCATCCCCAGTTTCTTTCATTGTTAGTGAAGCTTATTTCACAAACCTGATGGTCTTCTTAAGCTATTTTATGGTCCCATTTTCACTAACTGTTAGTGAAGCTGATTTCAAGCACCTGATTGTCTTCTTGGCATGTTTGTTTTTATACCAAAAATGGGTTCACTGTGAACTGAGGATATTGTATAGGTACGTATGCCAAAATCCTCCTGCCGGATGTGCACAACAATTGGGTTTTGCGATATAGTTGGGCTAAAAAAGTAGTAGAGCAACATATAAGCTCAGATAATGGAGAAATTTTCATTTTCAGACACTGTCAATGTAACCTGATTGCAATCTTTGGCATGGTTTTTTTAACACAAAATGGGTTCACTTCCAAACTAAGTATGCTGCATAGCATCCCCAGTTTCTTTCACTGTTAGTGAAGCTTATTTCACAAACCTGATGGTCTTCTTAAGCTATTTTATGGTCCCATTTTCACCAACTGTTAGTGAAGCTGATTTCAAGCACCTGATTGTCTTCTTGGCATGTATGTTTTTATACCAAAAATGGGTTCACTGTGAACTGAGGATATTATATAGGTACGTATGCCAAAATCCTCCGGCCGGATATGCACAACACTTGGGTTTTGCGATATGGTTGGGCTAAAAAAGTAGTAGAGCAACATATAAGCTCAGATGATGGAGAAATTTTCATTTTCAAATACTGTCAATGTAACCTGATTGCAATCTTTGGCATGGTTTTTTTAACACAAAATGGGTTCACTTCCAAAATAAGTATGCTGCATATATAGCATCCCCAGTTTCTTTCACTGTTAGTGAAGCTTATTTCACAAACCTGATGGTCTTCTTAAGCTATTTTATGCTCCCATTTTCACTAACTGTTAGTGAAGCTGATTTCAAGCACCTGATTGTCTTCTTGGCATGTATGTTTTTATACCAAAAATGGGTTCACTGTGGTCATCAGATATTATATAGGTACGTATGCCAAAATCCTCCGGCCGGATATGCACAACACTTGGGTTTTGCGATATGGTTGGGCTAAAAAAGTAGTAGAGCAACATATAAGCTCAGATGATGGAGAAATTTTCATTTTCAAATACTGTCAATGTAACCGGTTTTTTTAACACAAAATGGGTTCACTTCCAAACTAAGTATGCTGCATAGCATCCCCAGTTTCTTCTTTTTTTGTTAGTGAAGCTTATTTTCATGCATCTGATTGTGATCTTGGCATGTTTTTTTGACCAAAACGGGTTTACTGTGAACTGAGGATGCTATAGGTACGTATCCCAAAATCCTCCGGATACGCACAACAATTGGGTTTTAGATTTAGTTGGGCACAGTGAATTAGTAGAGCAACATATAAGCTCAGATAATGGAAATTTTCATTTTCAGATACTGTTAATGAAGCTGATTGCCATCTTTGGCATGATTTTTTAACAAAAAATGGGTTCACTTCCAAACTAAGTATGCTGCTAGCATCCTCATTTTCTTTCACTGTTAATGAAGCGTATTTCATTAAGATCCAGGATGGCAAATTTTGACTGGGCTATGATTGGATTGTTTAGTGGATGTTGTCTATGTTCTTAATTGGGCTGTGATTAGAAAGAGTGGGCTCGAGTGGAGATCTGGAAACCCATATAGAGACATCTTGTTCATAATAATTTATTATTATTGTTGTTCTTGTCGCTCTTAAGGTGGTTGCTGATGTCTCTTTCTGTTCGTGTGCTGAAGGGAAATAAGGGATGAGAGAGAGATGAGGAAAATGCCGCTATGGTAGCCTGGTGTATCCAAAGTCTCTACCTTTCTTCTTTCTGTTTCCATTTCTGGCTTCTATATATATTTGGTTTCCTTCCACGATGACAGTTCCCTAAAAATACACTTGATATGAGCCATATCTTATTTTTCTTATTTTTCTTATATTTGGTTTCCGTCCACGATGACAGTTTCATGGATTGTCTGAACAATCCATGAAGGACATGCTTAGATACTGAATTTTCATTTGTTTTATTGTTTTAGATAGTGGATATTCCCAATCAGAGGAGAATATAAAGATATCAAGTTAGATACTGAATTTTCATTTGTTTTGTTATTTTAGATATATTTAAAAACAAAATTAAGTACTAGATTTTTAGCATTGCAATGTAATTATTTTACCTCTGTATATATCATTAACAATTCCATTTGCAGTTGGCACTTTGATTTTATAATTCGAGATACAGGTAGTTCTTTTTGCAAGTTCAAAAAATATGTATATTCTGTATTGTGATCTACTGTTCAATTAAACAATTTTTTTTTTCACAGTGCGGTCGTCAAGATGAAGGAAATTCTGATGATCAGAGCTGAAGCTACTCGAGGGGTATGAATCTGCGGTCCTCCTTGCTGTTCTTATGTCCTCCTTGCTGTATGGTTGTTGTTCTTATGTCCTCCTCCTTGCTGTTGTTATGTCAGACTGGTTTTTTTATTGAGAGTTATGTCATACTTTGAATTTGGGATATTTTGGATATTTGTCAGACTGGTTTGTTTGGATATTTTGAATGTTAGTCTCTATATTAATTTGTTAATTATGACACTGTTAATTAATCAATGAATTTGGACGTTGATATGACACGTGTGAAACTTGATTATCTTTAATTATTCTTGTGTTTGGTTGTGGTTTGCGCAGTAGTATGCAACGAAATTGATTGAATCAGTTGTGAGAATTAGTTTACAGGTTTTGTAAATGAAACTGTGAATTGAAATCGAATGGAAAAGCGGAGTATCGAAAATAAACGGGCATAGCCAGAACGGCGTTTTAAAAAACGGCGGTCTATATAATTTAATTGTTGGAGTGTGTGATACACCGGCGTTTCAACGCACGCCGGCGAATGCTATCAGCTGTAACGGCACAGTCGTACACCGGCGTTTTATAAACGCCGGCGTATATAACTACACCGGCATTTTTCGGTAGCGCCGGTGTTCGTAAACAGGAAAAGCAGGCGCTCATAAACGCACATACACCAGCGTTTCTTGACCGCCGGTATACTTTCGATCTACACCGGCATTTTCATATACGCCAGTGAATGGATAAATACCGGCGGTTTACGACCGCCGGTGTATGTATATAGGTGCACAAGAACGGCACCCAGAGACCGATATACACCGGCGTTTTATGACCGCCGGTGTAGTCCTAACATTTACCGGCGTCCATCAAAAACGCCGGTGTAGACCCCTTCGTTTCAGCGACGCCCGCTTCGGCGACAGTTGGACCGGCGTTATTGTAAACGCCGGTGAAAGTTTCACCGGCGTAAAAAAACGCCGGTATAGACGTAAAAAAGCGCCGGGAAAGCTAATTTCTTTTGTAGTGAATGAATTAAAATGTGTAAATAAGGATGTGTTATGATGATTTGTTATTTGCATGCTAAAATGGATAAATTATGATCTTATGAAACTTTGTTTATGCATGAATTGTAAAAATAAAATATGTGGGAAATGTGCTTATGGATAAATTAAAGAATGTAAATTATTATTCATGGAATATTAAATAGATTGAATTGTGGTAAAAAGTGTGTTTTAATTGCCATATGCAAGTATTGTTGTAGTCACTTGATTTATTATCCATATTGTCTCTTGAAACATAAGAAAATGGTTGGTTTGTGAAATAGGACTAATTTAAAGAGTTTAATTTTGGTAAAGAATGAAAGAGAGAAAACTTGTTGAACTCATTATGATTGGGGGGGAATTGTTGATAAAATGATTCTTATAAAAAAGAAATGTTTCGATGTCGAAATGTATTTATTTTGATCCATTGGTTAAATAAACTAAGGGAGAAATAGTCTTTTATATTTAAAATTGAGTTCTCGATTTTAAGGAACCTCCCTCCTTGAGCCAACGAATTCTGGCTCTTTGAGCCCATTTCAAGTGGTCTTGGTAAAGGAGGTCGGCAAAATCTCGTTTGCAAGACCGTCGTTCGGCGAGAAGAGCGTCAGCGATAAGACCATGCTCTTCCATCTTATCAATTGATTCAATGGACGCAAGGAAATAATTTTTTAGGAAGTTAGTATTAAATTGTGTTTCGTTACGCCAAATCTTACACCCAAATTTGATCGCGTGAAGTTTCAGGAGGATGCTACCCAGTCCGGTTGATCCGGTAACTGCGGATAAGCATTCAACGATCATGTTGACAAAACATTGGTCTTGTAACCAAAATTTTTCAAACCTGAATTTATGAGAATGAGGGAAGGGGAAGTTAGAGTAAAGGGCGATTGGAACATGGTCAGAGGAAGGATTGGGTAAAGCCTTGGAAAAAGTATTGTGAAACTGGTTAATCCAGTTTTGGAAAACTAGGAAACGGTCGAGTTTGGCCATTGTAGGGGAATGACGAAGGTTCGACCACGTGAATGATCTACCAGAAAGGGGAATATCGGTCAAATACAGCATGCGAATGCAATCGTTGAAGTTGGCGGAGAGATTATCATATTGCGATGGGTACGACCTTTCAGATGCAAATCTGGTGACGTTAAAATCTCCACAGAAAACACAGAGACCGTCCGAGAAAGAGTGAAGCGATTGGAATTCATTCCAAAAAAGAAGATGCCTGTCTGAGGAGGACGGCCCATTAACAGATATCACCGTGAGATTGCAGTCGAGAGTCGCCCAGTACAGTTGGACGATAAGAAAAAAGTTGAGACGATTAATCGCTATAAGCGAGAAAACGGACTCTTTGAAGCCGAGGAGGATATCTCCCCTAGAACCTATGGCTTCTAGCGAGATCCATTTAGAAATAATGGAACCTCCAATAGCCCGAAGAATAGAAGGGGAGGGATGCTCAAGCTTCGATTCTTGTATAGAGATTAGGTCACAGTGAGATGACGATATAAGATGAAAAATCACCCTTTGTTTAACGGGGCAACTGAGGCCCCGTATGTTCCAAGAGAGACTAATCATTAACAACCAGTTGCTCCATAACTCTGTGATGTTCTTTCTCCCTGATGGAACAAATAACAGGCGAGATACTTGTGTTGACCATAAAACCCAAATCTTGGGAGATGCTAACTAATTCTTGATCATAAAATGATTCAAATTGAAGTTGGAATACAGAGCCTAATAGGTTTTGGTTTGACGGGGGATGGTGAAGAGAAGGAAATTCTCCAAGGGTAACTACTGGTAAAACCGAAGCTCCGGGAGAAAGGGAGACAGATGCTAGCGTTGTTTTTTTGGCTTTTAAACGCGCGCTAGATCTAATGAGACGGCGCGGAGGCTTAACCCCTGAAATGAATTGATCACCGGGGCACCTTACCTCCTTAACAGTAGTTCGAGGAGTAGAAGATTCACAATCGTCGCTGGGAGGGATAATAGATAGAGAAAGAGAAGGAGAATGAGAGGGTAGAGGTTGTGATATAACTTTAGGAGCCAAAGAAGTTATCTCGCTATGGTCTGTGAGGTGAAAGTTGGGTATTGAGATACCCAGCTTTGCCTCCACTGCCATCTTTAGGTCGGGAGAAACTGAAATGGGAACTCCCGACAATAGATCAACGGGAAGAGGTGCCCGTCGAGGGCAAGGAAAACAACATAAATAATAACAAGATAACTCCTGCCGCTGAGAAGAAACCACTAAAACAAAATGTCAAAATTTCATGGAAAAAAGAGAGAATATACCTTATTGAGAGAGAGGTCCTGCTTTTGGTCTGCTTCCTCTTCCTCAAGCAGGTTATCTTGATCGATCCAACTCTCTTCTTTTGAGGGCGGAGAGCTCTTGACTTTGATGGGAGTGAGATTCGGATCAGCGGCTGTGATGTGGGAGAAATGAGCTTGCCTTTGGAATTTATCCCATTCGGACGCAAAATGAGGGTTGACCTCCTAAGGAGACCATTGAGAGGAAGGAGTTTGCAACATTGAAACATGGGAGGTTGATGAGAGAGGAAGCAGGGCAGTGGACGACTCTCACTGAGCCTTCTTAGGAGGATCAGTTGAAAGGGGAATTGGAGGTCGAACGGTCGAGGAGGAGGATAAAGGTGTAGGCAACTTTCCCGCTTGAAGAGAGGGTAAATCGGGGTTGATCCAAACCAAGTTCGGAGCCTTGGAGGGAGAAATCTTCGTGCCGCTAGATGAAACCAAGTTTTTACTAGGAGGAGGAAACTTTTTCCTTGAAGAAAACTTATTTAAACCCTTCCATTCAAATTTAGAAGAAGAAGAGGTACCGGGGTGGAAGGGAGCGGGAGAAATAGTCAGCTTGGAGACAGACTTCGAGGGACCTGAGGGATGCAGCGGAACAACCCCGCAAGAGTTCACTGAATCATGATATTGCACCGAGATCGGTAACGAAACTTTGCCATCATTCAGCAAATAAGCCTCGATACGAACCTGGTTCTCAGGAATATTGAAAATAGCTTCCACTTGCATACACCTCGAAGCTAATTTAGCCGACGAAGAAATGCTGTTGATCTCTTCGATACATTTAGACATGTTACCCACAAGATGCAGAGAGTCACAAAAGGGAGGAAGACCAAGAAGCGTAACCTTGGTGGCGGAGATGCCGGGAGCTTGTGCTGGGGGACTAACCTGCACCCATTTCCGAATGGCAATCGAAATAGACCCAACCGCTAGCGAAGAGTTCTCGATCAACTCTTAAAGCAACTTGGGTGAAGGGCAGTGAATCACAACGTCTCCATTAGAGCAAGAGCTGAAAACCCAATCCCAATCCTTAACGTTGCATGAAATGCACAGGAATGAGTTTAAGGTGAAAATGGGAATGGATCCTCCGCTGAAGGAATATGCCCCATAAGTGTCAAAGAATTTCAATCGATCCGATAGTTCCGTGCTCGGGATGAACACATGCGAAACTATCGGTTTGGGAGGGAGCACCTGAGGAGAAACCTGAGCGACAGGAGGACGGGGAACATTTTCGGATAGGCGACTAACAAGAGGAGGAGTAGGGAGGAGAGGGGATCTAGAGGAAGTCTTCTGCTTCTTAGCTTTGGCGCTATTATCATTGGCTAGCTTGTGCTGAAGAGAAGGAAAGTCGAGAGCCACTAAAACTTGCTCAGAGATTGGGGCACCCAGGGTTAGCCCTGACAACTTCTGTAAAGCGAAGCAGCGGGGACGAGCGTGGCCAGGCTTGAGGCAAAAAAGACATCTCATGGTGAAGGAGCAGAATTTTTTTAAATGACCCGGTTGGAGGCATTGAAAGCAGATGATGGGAGAGCGAGACCGAATAGAAGATGGGGGAAAAGAAGATGAAGAGGAGGGTGGTGAGAAAAGGCGGGAGAAACGATGGATAGAAGCCCCAGGAAGCTTCTCGTTCTTGGGCTTGGTGGGCCTGGAAGCGCTCGGCCCACCACAAGAAAAGTTGAAAACATGGTTATTAATGCCCATAACTTTTTTTTTGATTTTTTGACCACTTCAACCCAAGATTGCTCCATGGGCTAAAAATAACGCTCAGAAGGGGGCAAGGCCCAATAGAGGAGAGAGCGGGCTAAACGCTACAGTGTTGGGGAACTGAAGCTACCGTCGGAGGTAGAAAGGAGGCGACCAGATGTGTCTCAGAAGGGAGAGGAAGAAAGTGGAGATCACTTCACAGCGATAGGGATAGATAATATCCCAAGGTGGAGTGAGGAATAAACCAAACTAGGCTAGAGAATCGATCGAGAACAAAGATGGTCGAAATAGCCATGCCAGCAACACCAAGTTGCACTCGACGTTAAATCACACAGAACCACAACTTCAGAGAAGATCCAGAAAGGGATCTAACACAATTAAATAAAGGAGAAGAAACGGTGGAGAGGGAAGATAAGCTCAAAGTAGTCGAGGAACTCGACCGGTCACAACTATGGCACCGAAGCCACAATAAACACACCAAATACCCACACGGTGGCCAATCAAACACAACCACAACCACACCAATCGAAAAGGGAAACTTAAAATAATACTTACAGTGATGGGAAGCTCGCAAACAAAAAAAGAAAATCACACTATTGGGCCACACCCACCGTATGCACCGCACAGGGCGGAAGGAGGACGAACGATTGACGGAGGCCGGGCGGCAAAGGGCAAGGAAGAGATCCAGACCAACGAAACTTCGGGCAACGCTGCAACGGGAGAATCCTGCCACAACTGGAAGCGAGGGACTAGAAGTAGAAGCCGGCCGACGCACGGGGGGGGGGGGGGGGGGGATGAAAAGAGCAAGCGGGGAAAAGGATGGAGAGGTCAAGTAGAGGGATCTGGCGATCCTTAATAAGGGTATGAAACTCTTGGGAAGGCAAATAACTTTAATGAAAGGGAGGGAGGGGGAAGGAGAGAGGAACTGCCGGATCTGATCTCGGAAGAGCAAGGGAGAGAGGAGAGCCAGGAATATTCTGATCTCGCAAATGTAATAGCTAGAGATACCTAAAAAAGAAATTAAATCGGCAGTTTTTTCATTAAAAAGCGATGCCGCGCTAGGACCGAACGGATTCCCCGCCTTCTTTTTCCAAAAGTTCTGGCATTGGCTTAAAGATGATCTCCTCCGTATATTTTTGGAGCTTCACCAAGGATCATTCTCCTTTGACCGCATCAATTATGCTCACATTGTTTTCATTCCTAAAACGATGAGAGCGAATTCCGTAGCAAATTTTAGGCCTATTAGTCTTATCAACACCACTTTCAAAATCATTATGAAAGTTCTTTCTGCTAGACTTGGCGAAGTGATCTCCCCCCCTCATCGATCCTGCTCAATCAGGTTTCATCAAGGACCGCTTTATTCTTGATAGTGTGGCTTCGGCCTAAGAGATTATTTTCCATTGTCACAATTCTAATTCGGAAGGAATACTACTCAAGCTTTACTTCCAAAAAGCGTACGCCAATGTTAGCTGGGAGTTTCTATTCGAAATACTTATTAATAGAGGCTTTGGTCCCAAGTGGATCGCTTGGATTAAGTTCAGCCTATTCGCTGGAACCTCCTCTATCATTATTAATGGTGCCGAAGGCCACAGATTTAAAATTAAATGTGGTCTTCGCCAGGGCGACCCTCTTTCATCCCTCTTATTCTCACTGGTTGCAGATGTTTTTAGTAAAATGCTTTGCAATGCTTGGGAGGCCCAGGTTATTGAAGGTCTGGGCAATTCACGCGGTTTCCATGGTGTTCTTAATCTTCAATACGCCGATGACACTATCATATTCGCCAAACCGAATTCCCACTCTCTCCGGAACCTTAAACTTCTCCTTTATTATTTTGAATTAGCTTCGGGTCTCTCTATCAATTTTCAAAAATCTTCGGTTCTCTGGCTGGGGGGTTCACCTAATCGCCAGAGCGAAATTTCCAACTTCTTTAACTGCCCTATTGCTTCATTCCCTATCACGTATTTGGGTATTCCCCTGAGATGGGGTAAACTGCATAAGTCCGACTGGTCTCCCATGATAGATAAGGTTGAATCCAGGCTCTCCGTCTGAGCCGGGAAACTTCTTTCCCGAGGAGGTAAAATGATTCATCTCAATTCGGTTCTTTCCTCTATCCCTCTTTATATGATGTCTTTCTATTACGTTCCCTCTTGGGTTATCAAGAGGATTGACCAGATCAGAAGTAATTTTTTCTGGTCTGGCTCATCCACTCACAAGCCAGGCTCGCACTTGAGTAACTGGAAACTTATTTGTTCTTCCAAAGAGGCTGGAGGATTAGGGGTGTTAAACCTCAGGTATCAAAATTTGGCGCTTCTTGGTAAATGGCTTTCGAGGTTCCTTAAAATTGAGGATTTGCCTTGGATCATTAGCATCAAGATTAGGTGCTTTTCTTTGGATCGGTAGTGGAGTTTCCCCACCACTATCCACCGTAATGCCTCCCATTTCTGGAAGGGGGTGTGGAAAACGTCAGCGGCTTTCCAATGTGGGTTATCCCATGTCTATTTCGATGGATCCAAGGCCAAGTTATGGACTGATCTCTGGATTGGTAACACCAAACTCGCCACTTCTTTCCCTGCGCTCTTCCGACTAGCCTCCAATCCCCTGGCAACGGTAGCTGAATCTTTCATCATTACCAACTCGCAAAGTCAGTGGTTGATCCCGTTCTCGATCAATCTTCCTATGCATTTAGATTCCGAATTTAACGATCTCCTTTTCTCCCTTAACAACTTCGTTTGGAGGGATAAAGAAGATTTCTACTGGCATTGGAATTCGTTAGGGAACTACTCTGTTAAATCCTTCTATCACTTTCTTAACTTTAGAGGCACTCTTTCTCCTTATGCTGACCTCGTTTGGAAGTCCTGTGTCCCTCTTAAAGTGAAAATTCTCTCATGGCTCACACTCAACAACAAGTTGCTTACCATCGAAATTCTCAACATAAGGAACTTAGCATGGGGTCAATTATGTCACCTGTGCTCTAACGAGTCAGAAGACGTGGATCACCTGTTTGTAGTATGCGAATTCACGTGCCCACTTTGGAAAATTAGCTCTCTTGCCTGGGAAGTTCCCTCGATTCCATGCAATTTATCCGTTTGCTGGTCTATGCTCCCTTCTAATGTCAAGTTTCACAGATTGTGGTATCTGTCGTTTCAAATTATTATTTGGATCACATGGATGGAAAGAAATAAGAGGATTTTCCGTCACACTGCTTCATCCTCCTGCACTATAATTGAGGAATTCTTATTTCTTTTTAATCTCTGGTCCTCGTATTTAAATATCGAAGCTAGAGAGTCACTCCTCTTTTGTAGACTGGAGAATGCATTCCAATGTCTTCGAAACCTTAATGCTTTTTAATGTTCTACTATTAAGTTCTTTTTTGGATTGTCGTCTTGGTTGGCTGATGCTGCTCTGTTATAAGCTTCTGCTACAATGTTCTGCTATTAAGTTCTGCTATTGAGTTTCTTTATTGGCTGATGCTGTTCTTCACTCCTTTTTTACTTGCAGGGTTAAGGAGATTTTGGCATTGTATCTTTTGTTTCGCTGCGCTAGTTGCGCAGTGTTAATGGAGGTGGGATAGTCGGTCAAACTATAGGGGAGAGTTGCATTCCTCGTCCTTCTCTTTTGTTCGTGATCCTGACTGCAAGTGAATCTATCTAAGCTTATTCTGATGGTGGTTATGTTATTTTCTTCTATGTGTTTTTATGATGTTTGGGAGGGTTATGGCTGCTTTTATTTTGTGAAGTAGTCACTTCCCTTTTTGTATTAGAGCAGGGTTATGTTGGATGGTCTCTGTTCAGGTTTTCTATTTCTACCTCTATTCAGACAGTGGATTGTCAGGCTGTTTTGGCTTGGCTGTCGTTTGTCTTAATGGGGGGTGCAGCTGTTCAGCCATTCCATCGACTATCCGTATCTATGTTGTGTGGTGTAAATTTTGTTGCATGACCTCTTCTCCTAATTTGTTGTTCTGAAGGCTTTCCTTGTGACTTGTTAGTTGTTTATTACTGATGATTGTTTTTGGTTCGATTCTGCGCGACATTCTCTTCCTCACGTAGCCGCTGGCTGAGCTTGGTTATTTTTAGTTCATTTCGGAATGGTAGGAGGAGAGGCTACGTTTAGGTTGGGTTTTTTTCCCCTCCTTCACCGTCTTCGGTGTACCGTTGGTCACCACCGACGATTGCGGCCAGTTTTTTTCCCTTTGGGCACCTCGAGTATCCACCAGTGCTTTTATAGGCTCTCCCCTTTTGCGTCCACGTTTGGTGCCACGAAGGGTGGTTGTTGTATGCGCTCTCTCTCCGTGCGGTGGCAATTACGGGAGGTCCACTCTCAGATGGCTGCATCTGTTCGCCGGCTGGCCATTCAAAATCCATCAATGGTTCTTGCTGTTTCTCTGATGTATTTTGACAGTTTAGCTTCTTTGTCCGTCGCAGCAAGCTAGGAGTTTTGTATTAGCACCGTTAGTTTTGGTTTTTTCACCGCTTTCTTGTTTTACTTCTGGTAAAACCTACTTTGTACTTACTCTTATTTTATATATTGATTGTCTAGCTGGAGTCGTTAGACTCTATCCGTTTCATCAAAAAAAATGTTTAAAATTGAGTTTAATAAAAATTATGAAAATACAAGCTATGTTTTTCCAAGAAAATTTAATCAGGGTAAGATCTATATTTTATAAGAACAATTTGAATGAGAAAAATCGAGTTTTCCTAAAAAGAGCTAGAAACAGCACAGCCAGACACAAAAGCGTTTTAATAAATTTTCCTTACAGGTTAGTTACTCAGACCTACTGGTCAGTGGGTGCGCTTTAAAAAACGTTACTGTAGCTCGGCGGAGTTGTTACCCTGGGTTCGAGTCTCGGCAGAGACTTTGTTTTTTTCCAAAATGTGATTTTTACTCAAAACCCGAATCCAAAAATCAAATATAATTTAAGTCCTATACTAGACAGTTAGTGACTTTGGTCATTTTGGTTATTGGGTGCGGTTTGGTGACGTTACTGTTTCACCGCGGAGCCACTGTGCGTGGGTTCGATTCGGCCTCTGGCCAGTTTTTAAGTTTTTTTTATTTTTTTTCATATTTTGGATATTTCTAAGGGTTTTTTGGTGTTTAAAAAATTGAGAAAAATATTAGAAAATTTCTAAAAGTACCTAGACTTCATACAAATTATTTCCTGAATATTTGAACTATTATAATGGGAATTAGAAGTAAATTTTTGTGAATAAGAATTAATAATTTTTTTTGGATATGATTCTTTTTGTAATTAAAGATGAAAATAATTTGTTGAACATAGAGAAAATTGTGAAGAGTTCAAAAATGAGAATTTGACATATAAATTAGTGAGTAAAATTTAATGTAAGATTGTTTAAGATTATGCAAGTTGTGCATGGAAAATAAAGTGGAAAGAAACATGATGGAATGTGAAATTTGAGAATATGTGTACTCTCATTTTGATGAGCATGAAAGAGAATTGAGACTAGAATTTTACCTAAGTCCTCACGTCGGCAAGAATGAAAGTTTTGAAAAGAGAAATGTGATAAATAAGACCAAGTTTGAGTGATGGTTAATGATTGGTATTTAAGATCAATGCAGAGGTAACGCTAATTCTAGAGTATTGATTTTTATTCATGATTCAATTATCTAAGGATTAGACACATAGTAGAGATGTGATGAAAGTAAGAGAAAAACATAAGTATGAGGGCCATTGGATCTGCGGTGTGAAAGTGTTCACAGGATGTTCTTATGATGCGTCATGTCAGAGCATGGATACTACTCCAGGATATCGTACCGGTGGCAACGCTTGTGGGGTGTTTGGTGACTACGAGTGGTTCCATTGTCCATGGTGGAGGTGAATTGTCCACAGGATGCTTGTATGATGCGTCATGTGTCAGTGCATGGGATTCTCTCCAGGATGTCTGGATGTGGGCTCGTAACTCATAGAACACCTGGGATACTTACCGTAATTACCGTAGTAGTTTAAATCACGGCAAGGAAATCAACCCTATAAGATGAAGAACGATTAAGGACTTGCTCTCGGACCTATGTAGTATGGGATGCATAGAATCCGAACAAGTGCACATTAGTGTCATGTAATGTAAATAACTGTATTAAGGACTAAGTGCACATTCACACACGACATCAATAGGATAGTCCCCCTTAGCTTTGTTTGTGACAAGTGTGTGCTTTCAAAGTAAGAAAAATTGATGTATTATATCCTAGCGTCAGTTGTATGCAACTGACGTACCCACAGTTTCTATGCAGGATAAAATGATTGACAAGACTAAATAATGATTGCTGCTTAAAAAAATGTTCAAGTTGTTATCAATTCATTTATCATGTTGTAATTTGCTTCCGCTGTGTAAAATGTAAATCATTGTTGTAATAAAATTTTTTAATTCCTTGTAAAATTGTACGAAGTGAAGTGTAAAGATCATGTGGAACTTCGAATTCAGCCTTACTTGGAATTCGGGGTGTTACACATTCTAAAAAGCTCGCAGCACAAGCATACACCAATTAATGTAGAAGAAAAACAGACGATCTGACCTATGAAATACCAAATCAGATTTACCTAGAAGCATATCGGTAAGCAAAACCACAAAGAGTATAAGGCAGTAATTTCTTGTAATTTCTTGCATTGAATACATCAGAAACCCAAAAGGCATAGGAGAGGATGTCCCAAACTCCCAATCCACCCAGTTGTAATTTACCAAATTAACCTATTATCTATACGTTAGCTACAAATTCAAACACCACCATTTCAATCCGAGATGTCGTTAGCTTTCTAGCATGCATCAATCCATTCACTCACTATATTTGCAAAGCCAAAGGGATGAAATTAGTTGAATATCAATCAAAATATAAAAACAAAACAGTCAATAAATCATATCAGAACTTACACGTAGATTGGCTCCGTGAGATGAGTGAAAGTGGTGTTGTAACTTTCTCTGCAGACACTGCAGATGGCTTCAACAATCTTAAGCTTCTTTTCAAATTTGCAGTCCACACTATTTTGATGGTTACATGATGGGATGAGTAAAGAAGTTTTCTAGCTTTTTCTGCATCTTCTTATGTTGAGGCTTTACCTCGACTTTCTCCTAGTCATGATTCAATGCAACTTTCCTTTCATTGTAAATCATTGCCAAATTTAATCCTTTAGTCTACTTGATAAGAATAAATGGAGAAAAACACCCCCAATTTATGAGGCAAAAGCATTTAACCCCCTAAACTATCAGTCAAAGCGATACCACCCTAACTACGAAACACAGTCAACTACTGTACGGAAAACCTAAAATGTATGTGGAATGTCTAAATTGCCGTTATTTCAATACACCATATTTACAAAAACCAAATAAAAACAAAAAAAACAAAAAAAAAATTCAGATCCGGATCAAAATTCAAAATCAAAATCAAAATCCAAATTCAAATCTAAATCCTAAACTATCGGTCAAAGCGATACCCCCCTAACTACGAAACATAGTCAACTATTGTATGGAAACCCTAAAAATGTATGTGGAATGTCCAAATTTTCGTTATTTCAATACACCATATTTATATATATATATATATATATATATATATATATATAGGAAAAGGATCGGTTGAGCACTCCTCTAGTGCTCACCGCGTGAACACTAGGCCTTCGGGCGTTCATATCGAAAATCCGAACCATTCACATTGATCTACACATCTAAATTAGTCTAAATATGTAAAATCAAATCATTTGAAATTTATTTGCCCATCCATCATGTGACTATAAAAATAATGATTTTCAGCCATACAATTTTTTAACACTTCAATGAATGGGCAAATGAATTTCAAATGATTTGATTTTACATATTTAGACTAATTTAGATGTGTAGATCAATGTGAACGGTTCGGATTTTCGATATGAACGCCCGAAGGCCTAGTGTTCACGCGGTGAGCACTAGAGGAGTGCTTAACCGATCCTTTCCCTATATATATATATATATATATATATATATATATATATATATATATATATATATATATATATATGTATATATATATATAAGAATTCAGATCCGGATCAAAATTCAAAATCAAAATCAAAATCCAAATGCAAAATCCAAAATACAATCCAAAATCCCGACCTCTAGCCACATGAAATCATGGAGTTGGCTTCTTCGTTACCTCGGGTTGGGATCTTTCCCCTATAGAAGAGATGGCTCCCGATCATAAGCCACAGTTTTCTCATTACTTGCTCCATATGTTGATAGCAAGACCTTTCTAAGAGGGCTGGCAGCAGACATCTTCACCAAGGCTCTTGGGCGTGATCGATTCGAGTATCTTGTGGGCCCTGCGTAAATATGATCTAGACACATATATGATATATCATATATGTCATATATGTGTGGACACTCCCTTGGGTCAGTAGTCACCAGTTCTGATTCAAGGGATGACTTGATTGGACAACAAACAATTGTCGAAAGCTAAAGAAGCTCAGGAGCGGAAAGCAAAGAAGCTACAACTACAAGAGAAAGCATTCAAAGCTAAGGCAAACCTCCCTTCCCCACTAACGATATTCAAGAAGTTCACTAGCCGCCTAGTTTCATTCATTGACTTGACTCCCTCGTTATCTTTCAAAGCACCTTCGCTGCAGAAGCACCTCTTTCCGAGTCTAAGCGCAAAAGGCACTTGAAAGAGTAGTGGAACCAGCCATCACTACCGTAAGGCTCTAGTGGTAAATCATAGTATCTTTCTTTAAATATAGGCATTCGATTGATTAAAGAAGAAGGAGGTGGAATGCTACAAATCATCTTATGTGCCTGAGGGATCAGCTGTTTGGATCTCTCAGTTCGAGAAATAAGAGGATCAAACCATTCAAAACCACACTTAATACGAATTGTACAAGAAGTTGGTGAGGTTCTGGTCGGGAGAAGCAGATTTTCCACTTGTTCCATTCTCTCTCAAAATTTCGTATTGTATAATAATCAGGCAGCACTAAGAAGCATAATTGGAGTTGTTGCATCTTGAGATCCTAATTGCCATGGTTCTGCAGCATCACAAGGAGCGATTGTTAGGAATCGACATTCTAATGTCCTGAATAACTCTGTCGAAGAATTGGCATTTCCTCAAGATTGATTCTTTACATTAGCCATACTTTCTCTTTTTTCTCCTTACGAACTGGCCTAACTAGCTATCTTACGCGTGCTATAAGCGCGTAAAGGGGAACCCGCTAAAGAAGGAAAGCGAGTCACTCATTTGGCAGGTCTAGATTATGAGTAATGAAATTAAAATTTAAGTATCTCTTCCACTTAAAATACTGAATGCGCCTGTAGCAAAGCATGAATCTCATGTTCTTCCGGCCAAAGACGGTGATAGCCCCGCAGACCTTTCATTTGATCTTGGATTGGATTCTAACTCCCACCTTGACTTCCACGCAGATCCTTGCTAAGGTGAGTCTAGTCTTTTGTGCAATAAGTTCATCCGGGCTCCCCAATGTCAGTTCCAAGCTTTCTAAGAATAGAAGGGAAGTTTACTTGCAATCAAGATCAAGTCTTGCCTCCCTCATAGGAGCTCGTACATTTGTTGGGTGAAGCTAAGTGACTTTCGTCACCCGTTTGAGAGTACCTAACGGCTTAGGGGCAGTTGCTACTCAAATGGGTGTACCCGGAATGGGGTTCCGGTCTCTAAATGGATCCGCTACTCCTTATCCCCATCTCAGCCCAGGCTAACAGAGCCTTAATTATTCAGGAGAGAGAGTGGGGCCTCGAGAAGCACTATTGAAAGGGCGTAGCAAGCACCTTGGCCCCTCCATGTTACAGAATGGGTTAAGGGCCTCCAATGCCTATAAATAGGGAGACGGGGCTGAACTTAGAAGTCAAAAAGAAATAAAAATTAATGACCCAAAAATCAATTATAAGGATCCTGCTAAAGAGCAAATCAAAATCAAATCACGATCATCTCCTCATCATCACCACCGATCTTATAGCGCCCCGATTTCCATATGCAGAAAATTCGTGACACAAACCAGGATCATTGCTTCAAATGAGTACACGACACAGAAAAATCATAGGAAGTTTATTAATTATTTTGATGATATTACAGATCTCCACCACCGACCTCACCCCACCATCATCATCACCGACCTCCACCACCATCATCATCACCGTCGGCCCTGACCTCCACCACCACCATCACCACCACCACCATCGACACCGAACTCCACCACCATCATCATCTTCATCATCTTCCAAAAATTAAACCCATAAATTAAACCCATCTTTAATCCATCTTAAACCAAAAATTAAATCCATCTTAAATTAAACTGAAAATTAAACACATCTAACTATCATCCATCTTATTAAACCCATGAAACCCCACAATCCAAAAATTAGGATTTTGATTTTGATTTGAAATGGGCCTGAAGTTGGGATTGTTAGTGGTGGTGGATGTTGGTGTATGCCCTAGAGGCCAGTTGTGTATTGACATTACTAGTTTACATTGCATTATGACATTTATTTTATATACGAGGCATTTTATTTATTGTGTTGTTTATTGTGATTAAATGAACATAATAAAGTCCTTAGAGTTTAATACCATGGGACATCAAGTGCACGACTTGATTGTGAGATCCTATTGGTTGTAATCAGAACACTATTCTTAAATATCTCTGGTCAAGTATTATTGTGACTTAGGAAAATAATAATACATAGAGACTAGTATGTGTGTAGACTGATGACCATATCTCATGGGTCATGGATATAAGATATCAAGTCTTCACATGGGTACATATTAGAGTAATAATATACTGGACTGATCCATCATGAGAACATTGCATGGATCATTACGTGAGTGTCATAAGCGGTTCTCACAGTAACCATGATATACGTAGTCCTTTGACTTGAAGTCACTGCGGTTCCCTACATGAGAAGTTATATATTTTAATGTCGTCAAACGTTGCATGTAATAAGGTAATTATAAAGTTGACTATTGGATATATTACAAATCATGCGGAGAGATGTGAGTGACTTAAATAAGATTTGCACCTCTTACACAATAATAGCGATATCTATAGGCCCCTTGATTGAGTAAGACTGGAAATGCATGGTCATGCTCAAATGAGTCAATATAAGATATTGAGCTCATTTATTTTAGTAAGTCTACTCGGACATCAAGAAACCAAATATTGAATTATACAAGGGTGACACACTCTATGCCTTGTGGTCAATTAAGATATCTGGACAAAGTGATTAGACTACATGGTAACATTGGTCACGGATAGGTTATGTCAAATCACTGACATTCTCATTACTTGAGTAGCAGTGATGTATTGCTAGATACCGCTCACTGTTTGTGATACTAGAATATGATTTTAGTATTACTGTCAACGTAATGGGAACCTACAGGATCACACACTTAGAATGGATCGAAATTAGAATTTAAATTCATAAGATGAATTTAATTGTGAATCCAAGTAAGACTTGGACTCCTGACATTGGTTGGACATTTAATTAGATTAAATGGGCTGACTAAGGTTCAAAGGCCCACACACGAATTTGACCTAGGTCAGATTGTGAGCCTAACAGCCTCATTACTCTCTTAGGGTTGGGTTTCTGCAGCTATATATATGATACGTATTTTTGGAAAAATAAAATACGAGAAAACCCTAGCCGTCACAGAAATTGTGTGTGTGTGTGAGAGAGAGAGAGAGAGAACCTGAGGAACATCCCCTTATCACAACTAGCACCGTGGCGTGAGGAAAAGCCTGATTTGATCCGTTCGTGTAGATACCGTAGAGGCACTGCAATACTGCATTGCTGTGATGCCATATTGTGGAGACAACATATCTATCCTTAAGGTATAACTCCTAAATACGGTTTATGGTTTTCGCATGGATCCGTGGTTAGGTTTCAATATTTTGTAATTATTCCGCTGTATATTCAATCTATGATTGCCATTGAAACCTAACAGTGGAGGCCTAGGCTGACGGTGGTGGTGGTGATGGTGGTGGTGGGTGGTTGTCGATTTTTTGGGGGGGGGGAGCGAACTTTTGTGTGTGTGTTTTTTTTTTAAACTTTGGATTTGGATTTGGGATTTTGATTTTGGATGTTGGATTTTGATTTTGGATTTGGATTTAGTAAGTTCTGAAATTTTTTTGTTTTTTTGTGTGTATTAAAATACGGGTAATTTGGTCATTTCACACATACTTTTAAGTTTTCCGTACTAGATTTGACAACGATTCGTAGTTTGAGTGGTTTATCGCTTTGATCGAAAGTTTAGGGGGTTAAAGACTTTTGCCTCATAGATCAGGGGTGTTTTTCTCCATTTATCCACTTGATCATTATTTAATTATAGCTTTAAAAAGAAATTCCCTAAAGAATCATGTATATATAAGGAAAGTAACACATATATTCAAAAGATGAAGGAACTATCACATACCACACAATACCCCAAGTCTTTATTTGTTGAAAGAAGAAAGAATTTACCGCATCATCTTATGATATGATCTCCTAATCATGTTCCCATTCTGTATGTTGTTAAATTGTAGATTGCCAATGATATCCAGTTAATGTAAAAAATGCATGCACGACCTAAAATTAATAATATAGAACTTAATTAACTTTTTTAATATTCAAAAAATTTGCTATCCTTCCATCAAATCCCAAAAAGAGAAGGAAAAGATGCATATGAAAAAATAAAAAGATAAATTTTATTAACTACAATGCCTAACCCATCCATAGCTCTCTAGATTTTTTAGAGAGAGAAGCGCTGACAAAAACCCAACCAAGAGAGAGAGGGAGAGGAAGAAGACCAGGCACCGAGGAAGGGGGAGGACTCCCTCCTCCTCCTCCTCCTCCCCCCCATCCCCCCGCCACCCCACCGTTGGTTCGATCTTCGGCATCGCCGTCAGGAGGAGTAGAAGAGGGTGGTCTCCTCTTTTTGGTGATTTCTTCGGTACCCAGCAGATGGGGTACAGCTGTTGTGGGAGTATTGGGTTGTCCGACATCGATTGGTCTTGTTATCTTGCGGAGTGAATGCTCCCGACTTCGCCGGAGATGTGATTGGGGGCTTCTGCCATCATAATGGTCTAATTGAGACCGGAGATTAATGGTGTTCCATAATTGACATTGGAGGGTGGATGTTTATTCTGGATTGGCCATGCAGTGGTCAGTGATGGTCTCGGGCAGTGGAGTGGGCGGTGAGGATAGGTGGAGATTTTGATAGGAGGTTTTTTATTTTTGAAATTTGAATTTCAAATTTGAGTTGTGTGGGCTTTGATGTGAATTGGTGGTCTATGAGATGGGGGCCTTTGATGTGGGCTATTTTCGTTTTGCTCAAAATGCGGGCTCTTGATGAATTTGAGGTTTCATTTTGAGTTTCCTAAGTTAGAGTCTAATCACTCCAACCAAAATCCCTTACCCCGGCTTATCTATTCTGGTGCTTGATCAAAACGCCGGAGTAGGGTAAGCGAAATTTTCTTTAAATTAAAACACCCTCCCTACAACGGCGTTTTAATGAAATGCCAGGGTAGGAGAGGCTACCCCCGACATTTTATACACAAAAACGCCGGTGTGTAATTAAAAAATCTCGCATCCCCTTCTCCCCCAACAAAATTAAAATTTCCCCATATTTCCCATTCTCCTTCCAATTTACCTCTCTCTCTCTCTCTCTCTCTCTCTCTCTCTCTCTCTCTCAAACCTAGCCCCGACCTAACCACCTCGCCTTCACCGTGCCCAGCCGTCACATGTCGTTGTGTCCCATTGCCCTCCCCACCATCGTCTCTCGTTCACCAAAATCCTCTCGATCATCTCTCTCTCTCTCTGTGTCAAACCAAAACCCTAACCCTAGTTCTCAATCAATATCGATCTCTTCGTCTTCTCCGACTGATCTTTGTCTTCGACGCTAACACCCCCAGTCGCCTTGCCTGATGCCAGCCTCTCCTTGCCATCTCCATCCCTCTTCTTGCCTTGCGTCGGCCCATCCCTCCTCAGTTCCTCAGCTAAATCTCAGGTATGCTACCTAATTAATTATTAAAGTTAGGTTTAGGTTTAGATATGATTACTATTTTAGTAGTGATTTAGGATTTATGAATTTTACCTTTGTTTATACATGGCAATTGGTCTGGGTGTGTGTGGAGTTTAGGAAGAAAACCCATCAATTAGTATGTAATTAGTTACTCTATTGATAATAATTTGGATCCCAGTTCATCTAATTGCCTCAGATGAAGATCAACAATGGAATGAACAATGAAATGATTATACTAATTGCAAGTTATATCTATTTTGTGGTAGTAACTTGTTAAATCCACATAACAAATTAGAAGATTACTCCTTGGAAATTTATTTGTTATCTGCAGTTAGTTTGTGATGAAAAATATCTGTAGAGATGGAGGGAATGGGAGAATTAGGTTGTGATATTTAATTTGAATACTAAGTTTCTAGAAACAAAGCATGATTGATTTCACCATAATTTTCTTGTTGAACATGCTTTCTTGTTTTGAATGAGCCAATCTTATTTATATCCCTACTAGTGTCTGACCAAGTTCGGTGCATGGCAAAAGGAAAAAGATGGTAGATTTGATATAGGAAATAACATTATACTCTTGAGCACTTGTAAAGCTAAGGGCTTTCCAATATTCATTCGTGTTAAATGTTGCATTCGATATACTAATAGCCTATTATTTCACTTGAATATTTTATCTTCTTGACACTGACAGTTCTTTCCTTAAGTTAATGAACGCATTCCTTACAATGCTCCTCTTATTCAGTTTTCCTCTTGGATGGGAGGTGACCGCGATGGTAAATTTCTAACAACCTTTTTGAGTTTAAAACTTTCTTATAAAATTTAGTTCAGATTTTCCCTTTTTTTAATGGTGTCCTAATTTATTTGTTTGCAAGAGTATTGTTAAATTGATAAGTTTTGAGACGAAAATATCGGGTTGGGTATCAAATGCCTGGAGCATATGATTAGTTAATTTACTTCAGTTTTGTTCCCTGATTTACTTCAGTTGTATCAAATATCGAGTTGGGTATCAAATTATTTATTATTTAGTACAACTGCCCACCACAGACTGTCTCTCAAAAGGTGGTTAACCGGATTGGTGACTCTTGATCATAGGCAATCATATATATATATATAATTAATTTTTGTTAACTCCCAACGTGGGACAAATCAAATCCTCATCTCTTCTCTCTCCTGGCGTCACGTGGCTCGAGCAGACCCCAACGCCCGCCACGTTAGCACACACAGTAGAGCACAACACCCCTATATCTCTCCTGTGCGACTGGGCCCCCCTGCTGACGTCAGTAGCAGACAACAGCAACATCTGCCCCTCGGAGGGCCCCACCGCCTGCCACGTGGCGTTCACTGCAGCAACTGCTGACTGACATCGGGCCCACCTGTACAACCCCTATTTCTACACAACCCTCCTATAGGAATTTCTATAGGACACAACCACCCCTTATATATATATTCTTAACACGGGATGTTACAGACACCCCTCTTAAGAATACCCACATCGGTGTCAAAAATCGGCTCTGATACCATTTGTAACGCCCATGCCCCAAACTCAGACAATTTATACACTTTTGATCATAGGCAATCATATATATATTTAATTAATTTTTGTAAACTCCCGATGTGGGACAAATCAAATCCTCATCTCTTCTCGCTCCTGGCGTCTCATGGCTCGAGCGGACCCTGACGCCCGCCACGCCAGCACACACAGTAGAGCACAGCACCCCATATCTCTCCTGTGCGACTGGGCCCCCCCTGCGGACGGCAGCAACAGACAGCAGCAGCATGTGCCCCTCAGAGGGCCCCACCGCCTGCCACGTGGCGCTCACTGTAGCAACTGCTGCCTTACACCAGGCCCACTTGTACAACCCCTATTTCTACACAACCCTCCTATAGGAATATCTATAGGACACAGCCACCCCTTTTTTATAATTAATTATATATACATATTCTTAACACGGGATGTTACACTTATATGAAAGATAAAGATAAACCTCATTATGTTATTGAAAGCTATTAAATGCACTGTGATTTCTGATAAGCTTTCCATGTTTGCATGGGCATTCTTTGTTGGAGAAGTCTAAAGTTTTAGTTTTTTTTTCCGTATTTGTTTGTCTACTACAACCTTGGTTTGCTAAAGTTCTTTTACTCAAAATATATATTTAATTGTTATAGAAAAGTGCTTTAAAATTCTGTATTCATTAAGAGTTGATTGCGTGTTTTGGTATACTTTGTAAAGTTTTGGAAACAAATTCCTCCAAATGAGCCATACTGTGTTATACTTGCTGATGTTAGAGATAAATTATACAATACACGTGAACATTCTCGACACTTAGGTTGCGTTTGGTTAGTTGTTTTGAAAACAGTTTTCTGAAAATGAGAGTGTAAAAGCTGTTTGGTAAGTAATTTTTTTTTAAAACAATTTTTTTGAAAATGAGAGTATTATGTATGTATAGGTTTGGTTATATGTATATACTGTATATAGTATATATACTCTGATACATACATGTTGTATACATATACATACATACTGATATATAATAATATAAAATATTTTATTATAATAAACATATTTAATAATATACATATGTATAATAATATATAATAATTATAATAATATATATGTAATAATAATATATTCAAATTATATAATAAACAATTTATTATAATAAGAATAAGTTATTTAATAATATATATAATAATATATAATATTAATATATAATAATAATAATATATATAATAATAATATATATAAAATAGTATATATAAAATAATAATATATATAATAATAATATAATATAATAATAGTATATATAAAATAGTATAAATAAAATAATAATATATATAATAATAATAAATATAATAATAATATAATAATAATAATAGTATATATAAAATAATAATATATTATAATAATTGTATATTATATAATAATATGAAATAATTTATTATAATAAACATATTTAATTATATACATATATATAATAACATATAATAATTATAATAATATATATGTAATAATAATATATTATAATAATATGTTAAATAATTTTATATAATAATAATAAATTATAAAATAAAGTATATAATAATATATAATAGTAATATATAATAATAATCATAATAATATATATTATAATATTAATATAATATTATAATATTGTATAAAAAGTAGTATATATAAAATAATAATATATATTATAGTAACAGTATATCAAAAAAGAGAGAGGAAGGGTTAAGAAATGACTTCTTAGAATTTTTCTAAAAAGAGAATAAAAAAATTGCTTTAAAAAGAGGATAATCAAACCTTTTTTTGGTTTTAGAAAAGGAAAAAAGAATTTAAAAGAACTGTCCAAACACGCCCGTCCTATTTAATGGATTCTCGGATATTCTTGAGGAAGCAAGATTTACCAATGTTGACCGGGTACCATTTTAGTACTATTTGTTTTTGAAATGATGTGGACACATTTGTACCTTTTTTTATTATTAAACTTTAGATGCATATATTAAGGTGACTTTATTTTAAGAATATATTTAAATATGTTGTTAGAACTGTTGTTTTTAAGTAGTAACTTGCTCATACTTCTTGCTAGGTACAATTTTAGAGGAATATCCTACAATTTGAACAATTTTTTAAAAAGTTAATTCTTAAATGATTGCTATGATGGAAAATCCTGCATCTGTTGCATAGTGCATATTCACCATGCTTGCTTTAGTGATTCTGATTATATTTCTCGTAAATGTAGCCACAAATAGAGATTTCAGTTACATCTACATTACACTTTCCGATGCATTGATACAAATTTCTTAGCAAAATCAAAGAAAGCATTGATAAGATACAAAATGCATTTGTGCATATCAGTATGAAATTTGAAAATCTGATTTCCTCGTCCTTTGGTTTCTTCTTATTTATTTTGCAGTTCCAGGAGCCACTTGAGCTCTGTTACATATCACTTTGTGCCTCTGGTGATACATATCACTAGAGAAAATTGTTGAACAAGGAAGGAAAAAAAAACAAAAAGAAAAACCCAATGTACACCATTCAAAGTGTTCTACATATTATAAAACATAGACAAGAATGAATTATCATGACCATTAAAGGTGTTTTTCTCATTCATTAAATGATCTCATTTGTTCTATTGCTCAAAAGTCGTTTAATTTTGCAGTCAAATGATGAATAGGCAAAAAAGTGCAAACCTAATGAACATTACCCTATGTTTTATGATATTAGGATCATTTTGAACAATGTGGATCTTGTTTTTCTTTTTTGTTTACTTATTCAACCACCACCTTATGATGCTATGCAAGGTGGCAATGTAACTCTATTATGCAAACATGGGCTTAAAAATAATGTCCAAAGTCAAGAGATTGCTGACTTCTAATTAAATCCTTAAGAACAGGATAACATGAATCGAAAATCACCTCCCAACAATTTTTTTTAAAAAAAATCTTTCACACCAACCATGAATTCAACACCTCCCAACAAATTTTTTTTAAAAAATTCTTTCCCACCAACCATGAATTCAACAACCATTAAAAAAAAAATCTCTATAGCATTTACCAACAAAAATTCAATCTCAATTTCAATTGACACAATTTAAAATAAGATCTCAATTTCATACAAGAAGGAAATATATAAGCACTAATTTAATGATGAGCTATTGTTTCGTTATTTTTCATTAATAAAATACGACTCTTTAAGTTTAAAATAAAAAAATAAAAGAAAAATCAATGATGAGGGAAATTGAGTCACCTTTTGGAAGAAACTAAAATAGGTGCCAATGGTACATCCTTTGGGTTCTGCAGTACCATGATCAATATGCTCTTATTTTCTTCCCTCCATTAATGCCATCTCGTGAACTCCACACACCAAGGCTACCCACAAATGCTTCACTGAAAATTGGGCATCCTTAGGAGCATCTGTAGTCGTTGTTTATTTTGCCAAAATTTTCAAATTTTGGTAAAAATCAGTGCTGTAGTCGCTGACCAAATACCTAAAAATTAGGTTTCAAAGCTACAGTAGTCGGCTATATTTGGCAGGCGAAATGACAATTGCCAAAATATAGCAAACGAAAGATAATTTTTCGTCGGAGAGATTTTTTTCACGCGTACTCATCGGACGAGGAATTATTCTCCGTCCCTTTAATTTTTATTTTTAAAAAAGAAGGTTGGACGGAAAAGATGTCCGTTCCATTGAGAAAAAAAAAATCCTCAAACGAAGGATTATATGCCTTCCTAGGATCCAGGTATGTTTTCATTTTTTTTTTTTGGATGTAAATGTCACTATCAAGACCTTTTAACTAAGTTTTTTAGGATTTTTTTTTTAACATTGGACGGAAAATAATTCACCGCCCGTCCTATTTGGATATCGAAAGGCCAAAATTTGGCTAACAACGACTACAGACTAAAGCCATTTTTGCTATTTGCATTTTGCCAAATATCCAAAATTTGACTTTAACGACCACATATGCTCTAATATAAGGAAGGAAAGGAAAAGAAAATAAAAGAAAAACTAATTATAGTTGTAGTAAGTGGGAGTGGGAGGAGAGAGGTGAGAACCAAGTTTCATAGATTTAGATGTGACTTACGAGAAACATGGATTCATTGGTTAGATGTGAATAACTTTTTAATTTTATGGTGTTTATAAGGATGTGGACATAGGATGGTGAACGCGATCCTAATACTGCGGTTTGATGATGAGGAGATTACTTTTGGACCCATCATATAGTAGTTGAGAGAGTTTCTCAAAGGAAGTTTCTACAGTAGGGATACTGTTGTCTTATCCTATCTTTATATTAAACTTTGGTTTGTGTTTTCTCTTCTTTTTGGCTAGTATACACTCTATCAAGCGTTTTTTATGGAGGTTTATTTTGGTGTTGAATTTGTTGTGTGTAGGCGTCTCCAATATAACACTGCACAACAGTGGGTAGTCCATCTTTTCTTTCCAACATACAAATACATATTTTTTTCTTGATCACCAGACACCAATTAGTGTAACACGAGCAAAATCAGAAATTGCAAAGCTACCATCTAGTTCATACTTCTAGAAAAGAAAGATAACCGTGCACACAGGTACAACAACAGATAAACCGTGCATGCACAAGACATGACCTTCCTAAGCAGAAACATTGGAAAATGATTATCAACTATGGTGAGGGATAGACTCTGGCCTTAATTGCGTTTTCGCCAGATAAAACAATGAGGTCAAAACACTCTCCGATGTTCCATTAAGAAGTTCTTAACTAAACAACCTCAAGGACATGGGAACAATTAGGAATTTGGTGCAGCGGAGTTGGAGCTAGAAGAACGAGAAGCAATAACCGATTCAATGAACAATCAAATAATAGATCAAACCAAGTATACAAAACACACAATCTTATCTCGGTTTCGGCGACCCCAATTTGAGGGGAATTAAGGAAGATATTATTCAACTAGAGAAAATTACAAGAGTTACAAACACTCTCATCAAGAACACATCTATCTCTCAAGCATCACTAGAAGATAATCTGTTGTTTACAATAGAGAACAATCAATAAAGTACTATCTCTCTCAATAAAGACTATTACAATATATAAAGATCTAGAGAAACCCTAAGTTTAGCCTTGATATAATAACTGTCTTATATATCATGAAGAGAGAGCCACATGATATGAGTCGTACGATCTAACTTGGAGTAGAAGTTTGGCTAGAAAGATTCCCCTAGAACCAACATAATAAGTTGCTACCAGCCATCGACGATTGACTGTGTCCCTAGGGTAGTCGACCGTAATGAATCAACTCCCATCCAGAGAGTCTGGATGGTCGACTGCCTTTGGGGGCAGTCGACTGTCGATTCATTGACACCTTCCGCTGCTGCTACTTCTTATTGCTTCCAACGACGCTTCGACCTCATTCGCTTTAACGTCTTTTCTTCACATCGAAGCCAAGTATGCAAGATATTGTTAGAACCTGAATATAAAATAATTAAAATTTCCAACAGAATTTGTGAAGGAATCAAAATCAATCGAAGAAAACAGTAAGTAGAAAATCTGCACAGAGTCGAGATTTGAAATCTCTGTCCTTAAAGCAGAATTTGCCCCGTAGTGTGACAGTTACCGGCAAATTGCTTCCCAGGATACAACTGTACCTTCTCTGAAGAATGCAGCACCCTTGCTCCAGAGACAACGAACTGCTGTCTGTGTGTACTCTCAGTTGACAGACACTGACTCAGAGTAGAGGAAGAAGAGAGGAAAATGTCAAAAAATCTGTATCTGTATAGAAGACTTCTGTCTGGATTTATAGAGGAAAGGTGGACTGGAGACTGTTCAGCAGCTGCCATTACTCTGTAACAGCAGAGTAATGGGGACTCTCCAGATTCATAACTGGTGAGCCATTACTCTGCTGTTACAGAGTAGTGCGCACCAGTTACTGAATCTGAAAAGCCTTTTCAGTTCAGTAGGGAAAGAGTTTGTCTGGGCAAAAATAAAAATTTAAGCCAGACCAGACCAGACCAAACCAAGCCGAGCCGAGCTGAACCGAACCGAACCGGGCCGGGGCCGGGGCCGGGGCCGAGCGCGCGCGCGCGCGTGTGTGTTTGTCATTTTGGCTAAGTCCTCTCTCCACTACACGTTAGTGGTAACCCCCGGGCCACGCCCTTTAGTCCAGTTTTCTAGTATATATACTAAACAAAATCATTTCCAATTTCCGATATGGGACTATCTATTTTCTCCCAGTTGCCAAGTTAGTACATTTCAAGTACCCAACTTTGGATCAACATTTCTCATTCATACGGAATTCGTTTTTGGCAAGTGAGTATACTACGGAATAGTACTCGTCGAGAGGATCGCAATCCACTCATTTTCCGGTGCCGCCGGTGGCCGGAGCTTGCCGGAATCCGGCCCGGAAAACTGCAAAAATTAATTCCAACAATCCCCCACATGAATGGAAATTACCAGACCATGTAATCCAGACACGACAGAAAAAACAAAAACATGACAGAAAGACTCTGAGAGTACATTCGGAAAATCACTGCATCAGGAATGGTAGTAATTTTTCAACTTTGAACCACCCTTAGTAATTAGCTATCGGATTCACTTGACCAGGTAGTGATCATGATGTCTTGAACTACCCGGGCGTTCATGTGAACCTAGACAATAACTATCACACAGTTTCATCTCCTCACAGAACTGAGTTCTCTTGTTGTGTTCATTTTGGCCTTGAACAGCCCTGGTTAATTATGAGTGAACTTGGAGAATGTAGCCTCTCTTCATTCTCCTAGAAACGGCCCCATTTCACACTCACAAGGTGATTGCCCATAAAGAGTATCCTGCTATATCCCACTTTTATTTCAAAGCTATGAGAATCATTAAAAGCCAAGTTTATCCTAACTATTTGCAGGCAGCACTTGTTTTATCATCTTAAGAATGGGTATGAGATGTTAATCTCTCAGTGCTTTCGTTGATTCAACAAGATTTAGTTGTCCCTTTGAACCTAGATCTTGGGATCTCCAATTTCTAGGTAGGGTTTCCATCAAGTATCCTCTTTCGTCATAGGCTTTAAACCCATTCCTCTTGATGATCTCACAACCTGCTCTCGCGACAGACCTTTAGTAAATGGATCCGCTAGGTTGTCGGCCAATTTTATATATTCTATAGAGATTACTCCATTTGAGAGCAGTTGTCTAATGGTTTTGTGTCGCCTTCTGATATGACGAAACTTACCATTATACATACAACTCAGTGCCCGTGCTATAGCCGATTGGCTGTCACAGTGTACACATAAGGCAGACACTGGTTTTTCCCACATTGGAATATCCTCTAAAAAGTTTCGAAGCCATTCTGCTTCCTCTGCCGCTTTGTCTAAAGCAATAAACTCAGATTCCATGATGGATCTGGCCAATAGCGTTTGTTTAGAGGATTTCCATGACACAGCTGCACCACCAAGTGTGAAAACATATCCACTTATGGATTTTGAGTTCTTTGAGTCCGATATCCAGTTGGCATCACTGTAGCCTTCCAGTACTGCTGGATATCTGGTGTAATGCAGCGCATATCTCTGAGTATGTCGCAAGTAGTTCAATACTCTAGTTATTCCTTTCCAGTGACTTCGTCCTGGATTACTCGTGTATCGACTCAGTACGTTTACCGAATGTGCTAGGTCCGGTCTTGTACAATTTGTTAGGTACATCAGACTACCAATTACACGTGCATATTCCAGTTGTGATATGCTTTCGCCTGTATTTTTGAACAGGTGAAGACTGGGGTCGACGAGATTTTTTGCTGTCCCATTGGAATAATTCTTGAATCTTTCAAGTACTTTCTCAGCATAATGAGCTTGAGACAAAGTAATCCCCTCAGATGTCCTAGAAACTTTGATTCCTAGTATGACATCTGCAACTCCCAAGTCTTTCATGTCAAACTTGCCACTAAGCATGCTCTTAGTTTGTTTGATAATGTCGTTATTGCTTCCAATAATGAGCATGTCGTCTACATATAGACAGACCAGAATGTATCCATTTGGAGTATCTTTGATGTAGATACATTTATCACAGTCATTTATTTTGAAACCATTTGACATCATAACATTGTCAAATTTTTCATGCCACTGCTTTGGAGCTTGTTTCAGGCCGTACAGTGATTTTACAAGCCTGCACACCTTATTTTCCTGTCCAGGAACTACGTAACCCTCAGGTTGTTTCATGTATATTTCTTCTTCTAAGTCCCCATTTAGAAATGCAGTTTTAACATCCATTTGATGTATTTCCAGGTTACGTAGAGCTGCAATAGCTATCAACATTCTTATGGATGTTATTCTTATAACTGGGGAATATGTATCGAAGAAATCTAGGCCTTCCTTTTGCCTAAATCCTTGTACCACAAGTCTCGCCTTATGTTTCTCTATTGAACCATCTGGTTTTAATTTTTGTTTGAAAATCCATTTGCATCCTAGAGCTTTACACCCAGAAGGCAAATCGACCAACTCCCATGTATGATTTTGCATAATGGAGTCTATTTCACTTTTGATTGCTTCCTTCCATATAGGAGCATCAGGCATAGACATGGCTTCCTTGAAAGTTCTGGGCTCATTCTCTAACAGAAAGGCCGTCACAAAGTCAGGACCAAATGATTTTGATGTTCTAGCCCGTTTACTTCGTCTAGGCTCATCAGTATCATGTTCTGGTTCATCAACTGAAGTGCTTGCATTCCCTTGTTCACGTGTACGTTTGGGGTACGTAGTATCCTTGCACGGAAACACGTGTTCAAAGAATGAAGCATTTCTTGATTCCATTATTGTATTTACATGGATATCCGGTATATCCGATTTGTATACCAAGAACCGATATGCACTACTGTTGTGTGCATAGCCTATGAATATGCAATCAATCGTCTTAGGTCCGATGGTGACCTATTTCGGGTTAGGTACTGCCACTTTTGCTAGACACCCCCACACTTTGAGGTATTTATACGAAGGTAAGTTACCTTTCCACAATTCATATGGTATCTTGCCGGTTTTCTTGTGAGGTATTTTGTTGAGAATGTAGTTGGCAGTCAGCAACGCTTCCCCCCACATGTTTTGGGGTAAGCCAGAATTCAACAACAAGGCATTCATCATCTCCTTTAGAGTTCGGTTTTTGTGCTCGGCAGTACCGTTTGATTCGGGTGAGTAGGGAGCAGTTGTCTGATGAACTATTCCATGTTCCGAGCAGAACATGTTAAATGGTGCATCATATTCTCCTCCTCTATCACTTCTAACGATTTTAATCGTTTTGCCAAGTTGATTCTCAACCTCAAGTTTATATTCTTTCAATTTATCCAAAGCCTCATTTTTGCTATGTAACAAATATACATAGCAGAATTTTGTGCAATCGTCTATGAAAGTCACAAAGTACTTTTTCCCACCTCTGGTCTGCACATATTTTAAGTCACACAGATCCGTGTGAATTAGACCTAGAGTTTCTGTGTTTCTTTCTACAGAACGTGATGGAGTTTTGGTGAGTTTGGCCTCCGTGCAAACTTCACATTTTTCTGAGTTATCTACCTTAAATTTTGGTAGCAAATTCATGTTAACTAATCTACGCATAGAATTTACATTAACATGGCCTAGTTTTTCATGCCAAACAGAAGAAGACTCAACAACATAGGCAATAGGAGTTATTTCATTAACTTTGGGAACAGCAGGAACAATAGTTTTAGGGATGACTGTCATTACATTAAACTTGAACAGTCCATCCTTTACATATCCTTTACCCAAGTACACCCCATTCTTAGACAGTACAAAATTATCAGAAACAAGTACAACTTTAAACCCATTCTTACTTAGCAAAGAATCTGATATCAAGTTCTTTCTAATGTCTGGGACATGCAGCACATTTTTGAGTGTTAGCTCTTTGTCTGAAGTCATTTTCAGCACTATCTTCCCTGTTCCTTCAATTTTGGAGGTGGAAGAGTTTTCCATGAACAGCTGTTCATCTTTGTTGCACTTCTGGTAGGAGGTGAACATTTCCTTATCCGAGCAGATATGCTTGGTGGCCCCAGTATCGTACCACCATTCACGAGGATTGCTCCCCACAAGATTGACCTCTGACACAACAGTACAGAGGTCCAGGTCAGAGATACCAGTGGACAAGTTCTCAGCTATGTGTGCGTGGGATTTTTCATTCCCTTTTACATGTCCTGTTTTTGAATAATTACTGTCCTTACCGCGGCACTCAGAAATCTTGTGCCCCAACTTACCACACTTGTGGCATTTCCCAGCAAACCTCTTTGTAAGAGGTTTTTTGTTGGAGGCCTGTGGCAGAAACTTCCTCTTCTTGCCCTTCTGTTCATGCTCCACCACATTGGCCTTTTCTATGGACTGATTTCCATAGGACCTTTCAGCCTTGCGATTCTCTTCTTCGATCCGCAACCTGATAATTAGATCTTCAAGAGACATCTCCTTTCGTTTGTGTTTGAGATAGTTCTTGAAGTCTTTCCACCTAGATGGAAGTTTTTCAATGAATGTTGCAACCTGGAATGGTTCGCACAGCGTCATATTCTCTGCAGCAATGTCGTGCATTATAACCTGCAGTTCTTGGACCTGACTCACCACTGTTTTGGAGTCAATCATCCTGTAGTCCAAAAATTTGCCGACAACAAATTTCTTGGATCCGGCGTCTTCTGTTTTGTACTTCTTTTCCAGGGACTCCCACAGGAGTTTGGACGTCTTGAAGACACAGTAGACGTTGTACAAGGAGTCTACCAGGCCATTCAGGATGTAGTTCCTGCAAAGGTAGTCGCCCTGAGTCCACGCATCAACTGCAGCAACGGAGTGTGAATCCATTGGCGCCAGCATCGGGGCAGATTCATTGAGGAATCTGTCCAGCTTCAATGTGGTAAGGTAGAACTGCATCTTCCCTTGCCACTTTTTGAACCCAGTTCCATTGAACTTCTCCGGTTTTTCTCCTACGGTTATGTGCGTGGGCAGAACGACCGAATGTGCCGCAACTATTTGTGCAGTCACATTCTGGGTCACCGGTGTTTCGGTACTGAGAAGCCCAGTAGCAACGCCAGTTGGTGTGTTCTCCATGTTCTGATTTTCTTCTCTGAAATTGGTTGAAACAGAAACTGTTAGATCTTTTTTCCGAACAGAACCTGTAAACAGACTTCACAAAATTGTTAGAATCTGTGAGAAAAAAATTCTGCTTTAAGATTGTTAGAACCTGAATATAAAATAATTAAAATTTCCAACAGAATTTGTGAAGGAATCAAAATCAATTGAAGAAAACAGTAAGTAGAAAATCTGCACAGAGTCGAGATTTGAAATCTCTGTCCTTAAAGAATAATTTGCCCCGTAGTGTGACGGTTACCGGCAAATTGCTTCCCAGAATACAACTGTACCTTCTCTGAAGAATGCAGCACCCTTGCTCCAGAGACAACGAACTGCTGTCTGTGTGTACTCTCAGTTGACAGACACTGACTCAGAGTAGAGGAAGAAGAGAGAAAAATGTCAAAAAATATGTATCTGTATAGAAGACTTCTGTCTGGATTTATAGAGGAAAGGTGGACTGGAGACTGTTCAGCAGCTGCCATTACTCTGTAACAGCAGAGTAATGGGGACTCTCCAGATTCATAACTGGTGAGCCATTACTCTGCTATTACAGAGTAGTGCGCACCAGTTACTGAATCTGAAAAGCCTTTTCAGTTCAGTAGGGGAAGAGTTTGTCTGGGCAAAAATAAAAATTTAAGCCAGACCAGACCAGACCAGACCAAGCCGAGCCGAGGCCGAGGCCGGGGCCGGAGCCGGGCCGGGCCGGGCGCGCGCGTGTTTGTCATTTTGGCTAAGTCCTCTCTCCACTACACGTTAGTGGTAACCCCCGGACCACGCCCTTTAGTCCAGTTTTCTAGTATATATACTAAACAAAATCATTTCCATTTTCCGATATGGGACTATCTATTTTCTCCTAGTTGCCAAGTTAGTACATTTCAAGTACCCAACTTTGGATCAACATTTCTCATTCATACGGAATTCATTTTTGGCAAGTGAGTATACTACGGAATAGTACTCGTCGAGAGGATCGCAATCCACTCATTTTCCGGTGCTGCCGGTGGCCGGAGCTTGCCGGAATCCGGCCCGGAAAACTGCAAAAATTAATTCCAACAGATATACACTCAACAGTTTCCATCTTGGATTGCATACTCATGCTATCAACACTGTGTGACTGATCATCTCTAGAATCTTTCACTCTCCACTTGTAAACAAAATCAGAATAGTAGTTTCTTCAGCTAGTTGAATATATCTTGCATGTTATTTCACCAATCAGTATGCTCCCTCAAGGGCACACCCTAGTAGGCGTAACATGGAGGAGCTACCATTCACACGAACTCCACTTACCCCGAGGCACCCTCCACCTCTTCATGATATTCAAACGTCGTGATCTAGCTTCGATGATTCTATTGACGACATACTAGATATGGTTTAGGAACACTAGGCTTAGAAATACTTGCGCAAGATTTTATATTTCCATAAAGCTTGTAGAGGTTGTGCTGGCCTGGCCCAATACTCCTCTTTCCCTTCATCACTTTATGACGACCTTCCCATCACCTTACGACAACCTTCCCAAACAGACAAAAGTCCACCTTGAGCTGTGTACCTATAGCCATGTGAGCCACCCTCCACACGAACTCCACCTACCCTGAGGTACTCTCCACCTCTTAATGATATTCGAACATCGTGATCTCGCTTCAATGATTCTAGTGACGACAAACTAGATACGCTTTAGGAACACCAGGCTCAGAAACACTTGTGCAATCTTTTCTGTTCCCACAAAGCTTGTAGAGGTTTTGCTGGCCTGACCCAACACCTCTCTTTTCCTTCATCACCTTACAACGACCTTCTGAAATAGACAAAACTTCACATTGAGCTGTGTACCTGCATTCGTGAGCTTTGAGAGATCCCAGTGATATCAGATTCTGTTTCAGCAAAGGAATATGCATGACTTCCCTTAGAGTGTACTTATTTCCATTTGATATCTTCAACTCAACTGTTCTCTCACCAACTATATCACAAACTTTACCAGCACCTGTTGTCACGCCCCGTTTCCCAAAAAATGAGAATACGAGCCCGTGACGAAGGCCCAGCGAATCACTTGCATCATCCATAAGCTGTACCAGTCTTAACTCAACAACATGAAAAGAAATAATCACAACCACGCAGAAAATATAATCACATAAACGAGAATAAAATTCAATAACCAAATCTGGAATACAAGAACTTACCAAAAAGCTCTAGAATATGCAATGGGATAACAATTCGACGAGTTCCTTTCGGTTACCCATCACTGTATCTGTATGACATAACTCAAAAGAAAGAGGAAGAGAACCCGTTAGAGCAAGCTTCAGGCGACAAGTAGTAGGAAGCAGTAAAATAGGAAATAAAAGACTATATAACAAGAACAGAAATTGGAATGATATTGGAGTCAATAACTAATAAACGATAACAAAATCAAAAGTTGATAATCAGTCATTCAAAAATCAGGAATCAAAGTTTAATAACTAGTATTCAGTATTAATGTCAATGTTCAATGTTCATTTAAGTCTATAAGTCTATTATTCATTTTAATCCTAACTAATGCACGTACTACTGCATTCCATACTACAGGTTCATGCATATAATAAATTTCATTTAGACTAAGGTTGTAGATTCTATAGTTTATGTACTGGGTATAATGACGATAACGGTAATAACACTGGATATGTGTAATTTCTTACATGATGCCGATAACGGTAAAAATACTGGACATGTATAATTTCTTGCACGATGCCGATAACAGTAAAACACTAGACATGTGTAATTTCTTACACGATGCCGATAACGATAATAATCACTGGCCATCATCCGACTACAGTCACTATATTATCAACTATCTTGGTCAACCCTTAACCCCGGCTTGTTATTATTTATGAACATGCATGTGATCAATGTGGACGATGGTATCAATACTCATGCAACAGGTACAATTGATGAGACCGGTAGCACTAGTACAATTTCAAGATGATGTCAAGACTATACAATACATGAAATACACATGGTCCAATTCATTAAATATGGAAAACACAGTTTACATGCAAAATATAACATTATATGGACTGAGTGTACTACAATTTCTAAATGCAATGTCTTAAGTTTCTGTGTCGGGAACCGGGTCGAAACCTCAGTACAAAGTCAAGCAAATGACAAGGCAGTATATGTGAATGTTCAATAGTACAATAAATTTACGGTTTGGGATTGAAGTCAACAATAATAGCACGATGAGAAGACTATGAATCAATAACATGGTACAATAAATAAACAATGGAGTTCAATGAGATATGATATTCAATTTGATTACTACTTCCTAAATTTCAAGGAGTGTTTTCTTGAACTAGAAACAATAAAATAAGTTCAAGAGACGCTTGCCTGTTAGGAGACGATTCTGAATATAAAGAGAATAACGGGATAAGAATCTCGACGGCGACACGTGCGCTTACATATGCACAACGAAGCAACCAACCGCAAGAGAACAACAACAAGATCAACAACAAACAAGAGTGAAGAGACATTAACATGGCACACAACCCACAACAATTCCAGATCAACCCAAACACCAAACACTAATCACGATCTCCTACTCTACAATAGCAACCACACAAACACAACACAGCGGATCCCTCATACTCCAAACAACAACCACACACAGCACCCAATCCCCTAGACAAAACAGCAACCACCAAAACAACAACCAACTCGGATCCCCCACTTCAACACAACAGCCAACACCAAAAGGGGATCCCCTCCACCCGAACAACAAACACACTAATTAGACAATCCTACTTTGTCTTCTTCCTCAACTTCGACAGCGAGAGAGAGAGAGGCGGGAGACTTGACGTCGACTGCGGCGGGGGCTTGGGGCTGACGATGGCTGGCGAGGGGGGCATCAACGGCGGTCGACTGGCGCGTCGACGGCCGAAGGGGCCGTGCGCTGTTGATCGGGAATAGGAGCAAGGGGAGGTCGAGTTGTGCTGTCGTTGGGGTTGACGGGAAGGAGGACAATAGGGGGTTGTCGATCTGGGCAGAGCTCGTCGACATCGACGGGAGAGGGGGTTCAATCATGGTAGGGCGGTCGATCGGAGGGTGATTGGTCAGAGAAGGTGGGGATGGTCGGGATTGATTTGGGCAGGAGATCAACAGAATTGGAAGAGGGTTGTGACTGAGGAGGTCAGGGGGTTTCGATCGGGCTGAGGTGTCAGGGCGGCAATGGGGTGGCTCGCCGGAGGAGGCGCCGAAGATGGCAGACGGGGAAGGAAGGTTGGCGGCGGTCTCAACAGTAGGTAGGGTGGGGTTAGGGTGTTCGGGTAGTAGGGTAGGTTTATATAGAATAGGTTATTGGGTTTGAATAGGGTATGATCCAATAAGCAAAAGGGTTTGGATTTTGGGTTTAAAATCCAATAAAAGATGGGATCTAGGGTTTATAAAATATACATATAAATACACATTAAATCAAATAATAAAATACGAATAAATAAGTATGTTCGGCTTTACCAAAATAATAATAATAATAATAATAATAATAATAATGACAATAAGACCAATAATACTAATTGTTATAGCAATAATAGTAACAAAATATTAATATTAATAAAAATACCAAAAATAGTAATAATAATGATAATAATAACGATAAAATAATAATAATAACAATAATATTAATAGTAATAACTATATTAAAAATCACAACGATAAAATAACAATAACAATAACGATGATGATGATGATGATGATGATGATGATGATGATAATAATAATAATAATAATAATAATAATAATAATAATAAGATTATATAAAAAAAATATACATTTATTAAAACAACCCAAATAGCAATAATACATTTAAATTTAAACTGAGTAAAAATACAAATAATCGATCAATTAGGAATAGAAATTAAAATATGCCATTATTTGATCAAAATATAGTTTTCGATTAGAAAACGTTTTAATAGAAGATCTGAAACAAATTCAAAACAAAAAAAATGGATTTATAATTAGTCAGAATACAGAAAATATTCAGAAAATATGCATTTACGGGAACGGGGGTTACACCTGTTCTCACACAACGACCCGTTGTTGACATGTAAGTAGAAAACTTCTCCCTTGGAGCAAATGTGAGTATCTACCTGAATCAAGAAACTAACTAGAATCCACATCTGAAGAATTTGAAATAAGAAGACAATCGAAACTTTCATCTGATTCAGCGGCACTAACAACAACAGCAATTGTTGGCACTCTTTTGATTCAGCAACATGCCATAGTCCCTTTTGAAATGTGAAATGGTGGCAAAGGATCATACCCTTACATTCACTTTCCCTTCCACTCGAAGTACAATTCACACCAATGCACGTATATGCCAATTTCTGAGTCTCACTCCCAAGTCCATCCTCCTCCAAGCCCTTAATCACCTCTGCTACCAAAAACTTCTCCTTGGTAGACTCTTCTTCTAGCATGGTAGTTATTAGATGGTTGTATGAATGGTGGCAAAGGATCATACCCTTACATTCACTTTCCCTTCCACTCGAAGTACAATTCACACCGATGCACGTATATGCCAATTTCTGAGTCTCTCTCCCAAGTCCATCCTCCTCCAAGCCCTTAATCACCTCTGCTACCAAAAACTTCTCCTTGGTAGACTCTTCTTCTAGCATGGTAGTTATAAGATGGTTGTATGGATCTGGTAGTGAATTTATCAAGTTGAAAGCTTTAAGATTATTTGCATTCATCGCCTTCAATTTAGATGACTCTGAATTGGATTCCCTTATATGATCTTGAAGGTCGGTACCTTCTTCATTGAGTCAGCAAACAATTTGATCTTCTAGTATATCTTGTAATAGTGATTCTGCGTCGTAAGTTATGAGTCGTGCCCATAGACTTGTTGCGCTTCTACACCTAACTTCGTTTGTCAAAAATATTCGAATTAAACCCAAGACTTTTGAATAAATCTTCAACTGATTCTCCTACTTTATGTCGGATGGCATCCCTTGCTTGATCTTCGTGAAACTCTGATATGTCATCTTCACCAAGGAACTCATCAACCGAAGCTCGGATACCAGTTGTTAGGAATATGATGAAGCAGAATTGAAACTTTAAAAGCGAGAAGCGATAACCGATCTAGTGAACAATCAAATAAGTAGGTCAAACCAAGCATACAAAGCACACATTCTTGTATCGGTTTGGGCAAACCATAATCCGGGGAGAAATAAGAGAGATATTATTCAACTATAGAAGATCACAAGAGTTGCAAACTCTCTCACCAAGAACTTATCTATTTCTCAAGTCTCACTAGAAGATAATCTGCTGTTTACAATAAAAAACTCTCAATGAAGTACTACATCTCTCAATAGTGGCTATTACAATATATAAAGATCTAGAGAAATCCTAAATTTAGTCTTGATACAATAACTGTCTGGTATATATGGAAGAATGAACCACACGACAGGAGCCGTATGATACTATGATCTAACTTGAAGTAAAAGATGAGCTCAAAACAAATCACCCAGACCCGACCCAAAGAGCTGCTACAGCCGTTGTTGGTTGATTGCCCAAAGTGGTGGTCGACTATCAATTCCTTCCTTAACTAATACCAACATGCACACAGTTGTTGCTTTTGCAACTACTTCATCTTCCATCGAAGCTTCGATCTCCTTTGTTTCACCGTCTTCTTTACTTATCGAACCCAAGTTTGCAAGATATACACCCAACAAGAACAAATGAGTCTGATTCAATTTTACAAATCTGACCCCTCAAAAGTACAATAATAAAGATAAGGTGAATCCTTTTCATTCACAAAAAAATGAATATACAAAACCCCCGAAGACCTAACCAAGATGTGTAAATACTTTACCACGATCAATTATTTTCAGTCCCGACCTAATGCCCTAGTCATCATTGGTTACACTAACACTGATCAAGTTGTCTTAACTTAATGTCTAATCCCTTCTTGGCTTCATCGTGCTCTAGCCTCCTTGCTTGCACTAACATCAACTAAATAACCCCGATTTAGTGCCTATGCCCTCCATTGTTTCACTTTCACCAATTTTTTTAATTTTTTAATTTTGTATATTTTTAAGTAAAGGGCTACTAACCTACTACCTCCATTTATCCATCTCTGACTCTTTACCGTCTGAGGTACAAGTCACCATCTAAGGCACTAGTCAGTGCTGATCCAACAAATTGTAGAATTTTTTCCAAAATGACCCACTTTTTGAAAGTTTTTCCCAAACTAACCAACTTTTTTTAAAAAATTTCAAATTGACCTACTCTCTATCTGAGATAACGAGTTTAGGCAAAATACACTCGCTATTTGAGATAGCGAGTGCTAGGTTTGTGTTTTTTTTAATTTCTCCCTGACCAAGACTCACTGTCTTAAAAAGCGAGTGGATTTTTACCAAACTCGCTTTTTGAGACAGCGAGTGTCGATTGGGGGTTTTTTAGACCACAGGCTCTAATTTTTTCTCTCCTTATCTCCATTTTTACTCTCTTTGTATCACCATTCTTACTCTCTTCTTAACTCCGAAACCCAAAATCCTAGCTTCCCAAATTCGACCACCTACCCACAAAATCTCCTATAAATCTAAATATATTCACTTAATCTTTCCCAACCCTCTCACCTTCTACTCTCAAAACCCTAAACCCATCTTCCGAAAGATCCATATTTTGGAATTTCGATAAACTTTAAGAGGATAGCAACTTCAACTCTTCTACCCATATAGCTACGGCTATATCCTTCGTATTATTGTTGTAAAGGTATGATTTATATCACCTATTATCTTGTACATTTTTTAGGTTTTGTTTGTGGCTAGATAATAAAGTGTATTTTCGTATAAATATACATAGGTATGGATTATGATATTTTTATTTGGTTATACTTTGGTGTTGAAATAATTCGTGATCCAAAGATAGATTGTTGTTATAGTGTCATTGATTCTGAAATAGTTTGGACACCATGTACCATTACATTGGCAGAAATAGTTGAGAAAATTTATGAAGTTACTAATTGGGATATGGCTCAATGGAATGTGAAAATTTTAGCTCGGTATGCAGCAGAAAAAGGAGATGGTCAGTATTTTATGACAATTCTCGTATCTACTGATAATGCTATAAAGTCAATGATTGCTAGGACACTTGATCCCAATTGTACTTGGTCTGCATTGGAGTTAAATATTCAGCAAATCCAAATTATGAATGCTCAGCAACATGATAGTCCTAGTTCAAGCTTCGTACGAGAAGTACCAACACAGCAGATGAGGTCTAACCCTATTCAAACTTCACAAGCAATCCCACTATCCCCATAAGAAGACACGTTCACAAATGCAATAAGTCAGGATTCTACAGATGTTGAGTTGCCACATCAACCTAGTCCGGTTCATGACTATGTTCGAAATAACACTACTTGAATTATTTCAAAATGCTACCATTAACAACGGCCTATTAGATGATAATGAAGAATAGGAAGAAACGGACGATGAAGTTGATGAGAGTGTAGAAAATGATGATGGGGACGAAGATGATGAATATGCAAATGAAAACACAAATGAGAGTAGGGCTAATGAAGTGAGAGCTACTGATAGCTATGCCAATGTTAACGCTCATGTTACCGAGGAGATGACAAAAGGTGCTAGAGTACATCAAGTTCCACAAGAGTCGTCCGGTTCATCCAATGTAGACAAATTGTACATTGGACAGGAGTTTGTAAGTAAAGAGTCGATTCAGCAGGTTGTGAAGCTGTATTCTATCAAGAAACATTGGGAATTCGTCACATTAAAATCTACACCGATATTGTATACCGTTAAATGTAAATTGGCACAGATTACATAAAATTGAGGAGATGATGCAAATTCTCCCAGTAGTAAGTGAGGGTGGCTGCCCTTGGAGATTATGTGCAATCGTTCCAAAATGCGGGACAAATTTCATGGTGAAGAATATAGTTAGGCCTCATACTTGTACGAATCCCACGTTGAATTAGGACCACTGTAAATTTGATTCTAACAGTGTTTGCAATTTGATTGTGAGTGTGGTGAAGTCTGAGATAGGTTTAACACTGCGGGCCATTATTGAGATAGTGAAACTACAATATAATTATCAGATTTCATATAAGAAGGCTTGGATTGCGAAACAAAAAGAAATTGAGAGGTTGTTCGGAACCTTCGAAGAAGCATATACGAAGTTGTCTTTTCTTCTATCAGCAATACAAGCAGCAAATCCAGGAACCGTTGTCCACTGGGATAAATATCAGTTTGGTCCTTGCGAGGAAACATTCAAGAGAGTATTTTGGGCATTTGGTGCTTCGATTGAAGGTTTCAAGTCTTGCAGACCTGTTATTAGTGTTAATGGAACTCAATTGTATGATAAATACAAGGGTTGTTTGTTAATTGATGTTTTCTCGAATGCGAATGATAGCTTATTTCCCTTTGCATTTGCATTAGTTGATGGAGAGAGAGTATATATACTTGGACATGGTTCATGATTTGCATTCGGTATTTTGTCAACGATCGAACTGAGTTGTGTGTTATCTCCGATCGTCATGCTAGTATTTTGTCTGCTATGGAATTGTAAAATGGAGCTTGGAACGAACCTAATGCATATCATCGTTATTGTATGCGAAATTTCGCTACAAATTTCTTCAGTAAATTTGGTAACAGGCTATGAAGAAAAAAACAAAAATTATAGCGTGTCAAAACCAACCCAAAAAGTTCAATACCAAACTCGCTGAACTTGAAACCATCAATGTCGAGGCGGCTAATTGGTTAAAAGAGAAACCGGTTGAGAAATGGACACTTTATGCAGATAAAGGTCGAAGATACAACATAATGACTACGAACCTATCAGAAGTTTTCAATTCAGTCTTGAAAGGTGTCCGTAGTTTACCGGTAATTGTGATTGTGGAGAAGATCTTTTATCGTCCAAATTCTTATTTTACTACTCGTCGACAGGAAGACAAAAAGCTTTTAACTGAAGGAAAGATTTTTGCTCGGAGAGTACAAGAATTGATCGATATTCGGCGTGAGAGAGCAAACCGACATGAGGTTATAATGTTTCATCATCAACCTGGAGTTTTTTTTGTCAAAACATGTGTATTCATGGTAGGTGGAGATTTCAATGTGACGAATTCCTTAGATTTGTCTTTCCACACGGCTTTTCAACGGTGTTGCGATTGGAGAGTAAGCAGTCTAGGGTCGAGAGGACCTGGACCTCCAGTTGGAACATAAGCTAATGAAGAAGGGGCTGATGAAGAAGGGCTCGCCTCATTTGGTGAAGCGGTAGGATTAGTTGAGACCTATATTTTTTTTAAAAATCAATACGTCGATATGACATTTTATTGTATGATAATCAAACTGATCGAATACAAACAATTATTCACTTACATTAGTACGCTCAGTTCTACCACGACCACGTCCACCACTAGGAGGTGGGCCAAAAAAAGTACGTGGTTCGTCGCCTCGAGTATTTGGAGGTCTACTACTTGTTCCTTCCTCCACATTACCCCGCGTGCATGCCATTTATAATAAACGAGAGTACACTACAACTTAAAAAAATTGTTATTAACTATACAAAAATATATAACTACATGCAAACTATATACAAACTATATACAAACTATATAGCAAAAATTCTGAACATTTCTCAAAAATTTCTACACTTATTTTATCAAAATTCCTATTCAACATTTCCCAAAAAAATTTACACTATATACATACATATATTATCAAATTTCCTATTCAACATTTTTCAAAAATTTCTACACTATGTTCTTACATATATTATCAAAATTCATATTCCAAATTTCTCAACATCTCTATTCAAAATCTCTAACAATTTCTAAATATACCGTTAACAATTTCTCAACATATTTCAAAATTAACCCGTAATTAAAAATGCAAATGTATGGGAAATATACCATTAAAGTTGGGTGATTGAAGAGGTAGATAGTGAATTTGATGTCGATGTAGCTCCTTCAACCACACTTTTTTTTTCCCAAAATCTCGATTTCACGGTTTTCTTGGATATTGGCGTTTAGGGTTTTGAGAGTGTGAAGAGAGGGGGTTGAGAGTGTGAGGAGAGATGGTAGATGAGAGATGTGAAGATCGAAACAGCAAGGGAGAGGGTTTTTGGATTAATCGACGAGAGGAGATCGAATTTGGGGGTTAGGGTTTTGGGGTAAGAAGAGGAAGACGGAGAGAGAGAGTTGAGAGAGAGAGTGAAGTCGAAACAACGAGTTTGGTTACTATACATATCCAATCGACACTCGCTGTCTCAAAAAGCGGGTTTGGTAAAAATCCACTCGCTTTTTGAGACAGCGAGTCTTGTCCAAGGAGAAATTAAAAAAAACACAAACCTAACACTCGCTACCTCAGATAGCGAGTGTGTTTTGTCTAAACACGTTATCTCAGATAGCAAGTGGGTCAGTTTGATTTTTTTTTAAAAAAGTGGATCAGTTTGGGAAAAACTTTCAAAAAGTAGGTCATTTTGGAAAAAAATTCCATATTGTTATACGAAAATTCTCATTGTAGTGATTGTATATAGGAAAATTCTCAATGTCTGTAGCAAGTTCAGTACTGCCAATGTTGGATTTCTAAACCGAATTGATCACAATCAACTAATAAAGAAAATTTTTAAAGAAATATGTTTAACTGAAAATACTCGAATTTTATTTGAACAATCTCATGAATCTAACAATTAACAGCAGAGAATATTCTTTATCCAAACACATCCACCAAAATTACAAGAAAAAAGGCTCAATTACGTACATTCCACCCCTAACCAAAAGCCTCCAATTTCCACTTCATTAAATAAATACATATATACATCTCTTTCACACATAGAACCAACAAGAAAAATCATTATGTCATAATTCCGCTAAATTCCAACAACAACCCAATCATATTTCATAGAGAGGGAGATTAAATCATTGACAATGTTATAAAACAAACATATAAATCAGCTACTATCTAAGTATTCCTTTTTCAGACCAACTCCGTCACGCCACAACCAAGCATCAGTATCTTTTTTGTTTACTTTTGGGTAAGTTGACATACATAGACGAAGGAAAAGCCAAAAGGATATATATAACATCCTAATTCTTTTTTCTTTCTCCGATTTGTTTTAGGTAGTGCCGTTACTTCTGATGCTTTTCAGAAACGAACCGCTCCTTGTGATCTCCCGTAATGGCTTATTGGTGAAGCGAATTAGGTTGTAAGCCCATGCTCCGGTTATTGTCCCTGCAATCGGTCCTACAAAGTACACCCAGATGCTTTCGTAGCGGACCATCACGATTGCTGGCCCTAGAGTTCTCGCAGGGTTCATTGATGCACCTGATATCGGCCTGTCAACAAGCAAACATATGTATCTTTACTATTATAGCTACATAGATGGAATGTCAATATATAGTTGGCTCTAGCTATCTGTGTGCCATATCAATTATAAGTATAGATTTAAAGAAAGTACATGCATTGCTCGTGCTAATAACCAGAAAATTAGAAGTACCCGGCCAAAAGAACATTTAGTAGGACAGTAGCTCCGACAGCTAATCCTGCCAGCTCTCCAATCTGAATTGTTCATCAAAAACATAGTTGAAGAAGTGTTTGATTAACGTTTAGATTCAAAATGCACCTGATATTTTGCGTAGATAAAGTTATGCAAATTTGAACTTACTGCTCGGTTGTCTGTGGCTACACCAGAGATGACGAACATGAGGTAGAATGAGATGATGAACTCTAGGACTAGAGACTGTGCATCGGAACCACTAGGAATTGTCCCAAAAAAGTGCTCACGAGCGCTTCCAAATAGCAAGCGAAGAGTTAGACTAGCAAGGGTCGATCCAATAACCTGAGCAACGATATAAGCTGGCACCTACAGTGAAATTGATTAATCAGATACATATCAACAGATGAGATAGAAAATAAGTACATCAAAAAAATAAAGTAGATAGAATAGAGGTATCAGATAATTAAGGTTTAACTGGAATCAGCAAGTGTCCTTTTCATTTCACATTACATCCTATCCCAGAAAGCTAGTAATTCATAGCAAGACTATGTTTACATCATAAATCAACTGTACTAATTTTCTCACCAAAATGCTTGAAAACTGAAAGGGAAAGAGAAATTATTATGCATAGGAGACTTGATTGCCATGATTTTGGAGTTAACCTGCTTCCACGGGAATCTTTTGCAAGTAGCGAAAGCAAGTGTGACCGCAGGGTTGAAGTGAGCCCCGGAGATGTGACCAACGGAATAGACCATGACCATACATGCCAAACCCCACACAGTGCATATGCCCGGGAATGTAACCGAACCCTTTATCAGGTTTACAGCCACTGAAGCACACCCCGCGAATATCAGAAAGTACGTTCCAAATACTTCAGCAATCAACTACACAAATTCAAGAAGAAAAAAAATACAAATTATCAACTCTTCTACAACATTTTGATGGAAACTTAGCAAATTGGTAAAACTGTTTGGTTTAGGTACTTACTTGGTAGATTCCTACTGCCAACAACCAAAATTTTGGCGCAATTAAGTACTCGATTAATAGGCAGATAAAATTGTTGGCCTAATCTAATGTTCAAACACCTACATTTAGAATTGTGGTCCAAATGGTAAGTAGCAATAATTAGTGAGATGGCTATTATTACTTTATTTCCAAACATTGAATAGGTCACATTTAATTATCATGTATGTTCATAGGGAGGGAGGATAATGAAAAGAAATTAATTGGTCAAAAATATAGTTTTTGGAATCTATTTATATGCATGGACCCTCCCCTTGGATTGCAATTATACATACAAGTAACCTTCACGTGCGATGCACGTTTTAATCAATTATTTATTTATTTTATAAAGTAAATAATAAGATGTACTCTAATTCCTTTACTCATACATACATTTTACAAATTAAACATTTATTTTATATGAGTGGTACTTTTGTAAATAATTATGTTGTAAATAAATTTGAACTTTGAGGGTATAATGTAACTAACTACAGTTGAGTAAATGAATGGTTAATATAACTCCCACTTAAAAATGAATGATTGAGATTAGATGGTTAAATGCATACAAATAACAACCATAACTCTCACATTATAATATTGTATATATATATATATATATATATATATATATATATATATATATATATATATATATATATATATCCCCATCTAAATTTACCACTTCACCGGTCCTTTGTTTCATACTTTAAGTTACCTTTTATGGATGAATACCTGAATTTTTTTATTTATTTAACTAGATAATACTCTCCATTTTTGGAGGGTAAAAAATCTTCAAATTACATCTTTTTCTTCTAATTCCCCTTTTTATATATACCAAAATGTATTGAAATTGCATGCAAACATGGGCTACAATCATGCTTCAAAAGATTGCTTAAAGAATGGAAAATAGCATTAAAAAATCACCTTCAATAAATCAAAGATTCCGAATTAACAATTGTGAAATTGGTGCAAAACTTCCCAACAACCAATAATTCTTTAATCATAAAACCATCTCTGTATCATGACATATGAAAATTCAATCACAAAGTCAAAGAACCCAATTTAAAATAAGATCTCAAATCTCATCAAGGACTGGAAAAAGAAAAAATAAAAGATAATCAATTCATTGACCAGACCACTGAGTTTTAGCTCATATGTTAAAGGGTTGAGATGGGTAAAGGAAGGTCTCGTGTTCAAGACTAGGCTACGACGCAGCTCTTCAATCGAAAAAGAAAAAGAAAAAGAAATCAATTATTAGAGGAATTCACTCACCTTTTGCAAGAAGTGAACAGAGAGGCCACAGCAATATCCATCAAAACCTTGATCATTAGTAGCAACTTGCTCTTCTCTTCTTCCTTCTTCCATTGCTCTCTCATTCACTCCATTAGCTCCTGAGCTATCTCCTTTTCCACCCATTAGCTCTTCTCTCTATTGGTGAGATGGGAATTTGAAAGAAGTCTTTGGGTTTTGGGGTTGTATTTATCAAGAGGCAAAGACCCAAAATAGGTAGGAAAGTAACCAATGTCTCTTTATATAGAGAAGGTGTTGGACTAGATATGCATATTATTTTTTGGGAGGAAATTTTTGCTTTGGCCCCTCATTTCGGAGTTATGCATGAACTTGTTTGAATATGTTTTCCACTCTAAAACCTAACCATTCAAAATATTCTTGTAACATTTGATATTTACCAAGTCCTTTTTGGATGAAATTATTGTTAATTAAAAAAAAATATTTTCTATTAAAGATTTGATAGAGTTTTGGTAGGAAAAAGAACTTTTGGATTATAGTAGTATATTTTTTATAAAAAAAATAGCCTGTCTTAACAAAAATATTGACACTGATATTTCCAATGAAAAGTGTTTTTCTTGTAAGGTGTACAACAAAACTCTGTTGAAATTAAAATGGATAAAGCCAACTCAACTGCAGGTAATTACATAGTGCAAATCCTAAAACAAAACAGGGCCCCACAATGATTAGAACAACAAGAAAATAGGGAAAATAACAGCACAATTAAAGGTAAAGCCTCTTTTACAGGAAAACCAAAATACCTAATAAAAGAGCATTTTCAGAAACAAATGTAAGACAAATTCATGACAAACGCTACATGAAACACCTTGAGAATCACAAGAAGGGTATATCTGACCAAGTTATCTGAAGCAGGGATTCCAGAATGTGCAAAAGCCACAAAATTACGGTGAATTATTAGAAGGGCCTAAACTAAACATCTATTGATACCATGAATTATGTATATCACATCATATCATTTGCACTTTTTAAATCGTATTATGTGTTAGATAAATTTGGAGAGAATGGGGCATAATAAATGTGAGAAATGGTTGGGCTTCGAATCTATAATGGAAAGATTGATTAGTGTGTATGGGAACGGATAGAAGATAGAGCTTTGAAAGCTGCGTCACCTACCAACAATCTACTCATAAAGACATTGACATTTTTATTTGTATTGTATATACTAGGAATGGTAAAATATTTCTCTTTAATATTTAGGTAGATAAATGGGTATCTATATATAATATATCAATACCGGTACTTATTTTACCAGTATAATTATGATATTATAAGGAAGGATGATTTGTGCCTCCTTAAGTTAATACCCCCAAAATTGCTAAATTAATATTAAAAATTGTTTAACTTTTCTTTTCAGTTCGACCTACCAAAATTTTCTTCCCCCTAATTATAACTTGGATACCAAAAAAAAAGAATATCTTATTTGATCTTATGATGCAAAAAAACTATATATCTTAAACTTTCATTTTTGATTAAAATTACTACCTCCGACTTATGTAAGTAAACTGGGAAAAGCAGCCGAGGGGTGTTTTATTTTTCTTAATTTATAATTGATATAATTAGACGAGAGCCCAAGTTGAGGAATTTTAATTTTAAATTTTTTTTTTGACTTCACCCTAATTTTTCCCCCAATCATAATTGTAATTAAATGGTTCATCTACGTCAACACTATATATAACGTGTGTGTAGTTAATTATGATGCTTGGAAAGAATAAATGAGTTCTCCTTTGATGATGTTTATTTTATTTTGTAAAAGCGAATGGGGCATCATTAACTGGCATATTTAAAACATTAACCCACGCTGCATGTGCAAAGAGTCTATTATTGCATATACAACGAGAAGGGGGTGTGTATTTACGCTTATGTATAATGCATGCTTTTAAATAACAAAATTGAAAACTGGTTTTTCCAAAGAAAGGTGTACGTGGGAGAAAATTGGGAAACAAAAAAATCAAATAGATGTGGTTTGGCGCCCGAAGATGTGGAATAAATCGAGGATAGACTGTCACGCTCCGCTTCTCAAAATGCGGAAATACGAGTCTATAACTGAGGCCCAGCGAATGATGCGAATACACCATTCATAAGCTGTACAGGTAACTCAACAATAAGATAACAATAACAACCATGCAAGCATATAGAATCACAATAGGATAACAAAAGTACATGACATAGTCCAATACATAACCAAAACTGAAAGTATTTACTGGTCAAACACGCCCGGAATACAATAAAGAATACATGAATAAACATGAACTAAAGTAATATGAAAATAACAGGACTAAAACACTTGCTCAGCAACACCTTCGGGTAACTCTCCATCCGAACCTACAAGTATATTATTATAAAAAGAAGAAATAAGGAGATACCCGTTAATGCAAGTTACGGGTCGCAAGTGGTACAAGCTAACGGGATAAGTATAAAAACAAAACAAGAAACAGGAAAAATATCATGGAGTCAAGAATCATGTAATAGGAGAAACACAACATGTAAACAGGATCATGAACAGGCATGTATGAAACAAGTGGCATGTAAACAAGTAAGCAAGTAAACAAGTCAACATAAACATATAACATGTAATTGGATCATGCAAGTGTACGTGTTAATCTCATGTCTTTTATTAATTCTATCTAGGTAGCACTTCATGTATCCTATACCACATGATTGCTACATACAATCAGTTACGTTTAGACCTAGTGGTGGATTTTATAGGTCACGTACTCGGGAAAAACATATCAATTGTATCTTATATCGAGATACGTGCAAACTTGTAACGTGAAACATATAGAGTGTAAACTTGTAGCGTGAAACATATAAACTTATAATTTGCAAACTTGCAACTTGTAAACGTGCAACTTGCATCGGGAAACCACGAGCTCCCGTCCGAATACGCTCTTCTATATTGTCCACTACTAAATCTTTACCCTTATACCCCGGCTTGTTATTTTTACTTTAATTAAACATGAACAATAACTAGATCGATAAACATCTACATGCAATAACAAGAACGGGTAACATGACAGGATCGACTATTAAGACTTATGCAATGCAGAAAAACATATTTCAGGGTTTATAAAACATGTTGTAACTATGATGTGATCAGTGGCATATGCAAAACTTAATCAAGAATAAAAAGATATCTTAACAACATTCAAATTAGTAACAAGACAAGTAATTCATGCACAACATCATGTATAGTTCTAAGAGTATATATGTGTGTATCGTGTTCATACAATGCATATGACAATAAAGTATTCGTGATCATGTATGAATACGGGATCAACGGATTATGTATAGTAACAGGTTTCAATTCGACCGATGAATACAAATTAGAGTCAAAGAATATACTTGCAGTATTTTGCAAAGAAAGCTTGTACTAGAACAAACGAGTTATACAAAAAGATACTTGCCTGTTAATCGACGACGATGATACCAAATACAAGAATAACGGGATCAGAATCCCGGACAACGAAGCACGTGGAAGATACCTGGCAGCAACAACAGCAAACAGCAACCAAATAATCAAAACAGCAACAAAGTAATCCAATCTCTTCTCCAAAACAGCAACACACAACCCAAAACCCTAGTCCACAAACACCAAACTCCAAAACAGCAAACAACAACTCCACTTCTCCACAACAGCAACACACCAAACTCCTTTCACGATCGGATCTCCCACATAAACACCAAACACCAACAACACATAAACAATAACCCAATAATTCAATCCCTGTCTTCACCTCCACTTCGACGCACAGAGAGAGAGGGAAAGAGCGCGGGAGAGGCTCGGCTAGATTGAAGGTCGCGACGGCAGGAGATGAGGGCGGCGGAGGGTCTGGCGATGCTGGCGTGGGCAGCGATGACTGGACGACGATGAAAGAGAGGAGCAGTCGAGGGACAATGGGGAGCTTGAAGACGAAGGGAGGCTTCGGAGGAGGATGAATACGGGGGATGACGAGGTGCTGTGAGGCGTCGAGGCGAGGGTGGCATGACAATGGCGAAATGTTGATCACAAGGGGGTAGTCGAAAGCGAGGCAAAGGCAACTGTAGGTGGACAGAGGAGAGCGACACTGGGGAACGACGGCAATGGCTGGCGGAGATCGGCAGTGGGTCGAGCGGTAGGCTCAAAGGGAGGAAGATGAGGGGACGAGGATGAGGCTCGAGTTCGGTGGTTGTTGGTGACGTTGCAATGAGGGCGTCGATGGGAGGCTAGGGCGATGGATGGGTTCAAGCGGCATTGTGTTGTCGAGAGGAGCACAGGTGTACAGGTGAAGCGTTGAGTGTGGAAGACGAGCGGTGCGGCAGCGATGGCAGAATGGGAGTGCAGTGGTAGAGTGAGAGTGGGAGGAAGAAGAAGGAAGATGGGGTAAGGGCCTCTGTTTTTGGGTTCGTGAGGAGAAAGGAAGGGGAATTGGGTTCTCTATTTTAAAAAGAGGGGAGAGAGAGAGGGGAACGTGGTGAGAGAGTGGGGGGAGTTACGAGGTGATGGGGGACATGTATCTGCAAAGTGGGGCAACGTGTAGATACGGGAATTGAAAAGTGGGGGAGCGTGAATAAATTGTATACGGGTAGGTGTAGGATTAATCTGTACAAGTATATGGGTACTGGGTTAGTGGATTTAATAATGGGTCAAGGATATCCAATAGTCAAAATGGGTTTTAATAGATGGGCTCAAGGTAAAATGAAATAATAATAGTAATATTGGCTGGGTTGAGCTTCAAAACATTTAAATAAATCAATTAGGGTATTGGGCTTATAATAACAATTGGGCTCATATTAGATATATAAATAAAACCAAAATACGAAATTGGGCTTATAATAAATAATTGGGTTTCATAAAATAGTTTGAATAATATAACCAATTAAGAAAGATACTGAGGATTTAAATATGGAAAAATACTTTAAAAAATACGTATTAATGGAAATAGGGGTTACATAGATGAAAGCGATGAGATTGAAGGCATGTTCACAGAGTAAGAGGTTTTCAAAGCAATCAATAAACTAGGACATGACAAGGCACATTGTTCGGATGGATTCCCTCTTTTTTCTATAGACTACTGAAAAATGTTAGAACTTGAATTTCATAAAACAGGAAATTGCTAACAATATTTGTGAAGAATTACAATTACAAGAAATGAAGGAACAAACCATACAGTACAATACAGAATCGAGATTAAGATCTCTGTCCTTAAAGCAAAATTCGTCCGGCAGTGTGACTGACGGTGGTTGACAAATTGCCTCCCTGGATACAAATGTATTATCTTTCTCTGAAGAGCAGCACCCTAACTTTAGAGATCTCAGTGAACTGGTGCTGTGTTGTATTCTCAGACTGTGACTCAGAGAAAGAAGAAGAAGGAGATTCGGAATGTTTGAAAAACTGTGTGTTCTAGCAGACAAAAGTTGATGGTCTTATGGGAGAATGGGAGTAACTGAAGGGTCCATTACTCTGTAACAGTAGAGTAATGGACCATTAGACAAGACCAGACCAGACCAAACCACGGGGCCGAGGCCGGGGCAGGAGCCGGACCGGGCAGGGCCCGCGCTCGCCCGCGCCCGCGAGTACATGTGTGTGTTTGTTATTTTGGCTAGGTCCTCTCCCCACTAGAAGTTAGTGGTAACCCCAGGGCTACACCCTTTAGTCCATTTCTTTAGCTTATATACTAGAGAAAATCTTTCCCATCTTCCGATGTGGGATTATTCATTCCAACTGTCCAAGTTAGTACATTTCAAGTACCCAACTTTGGACCTACATTTCTCATTCATACGGAAACCGTTTTTGGAAAGTGTGTACATTACGGAATAGTACTCGACGAGAGGAACATGATCCAATCAATTTCCGGCACCGCCGGTGGCCGAAGCCCACCGGAATCCGGCCCAAAAAATTTGCAAAAACTTTTTCCAAGAATCCCCTACATGAATGGAGTCGACCAGACCATGTAATCCAGACACGACAGAAAAACACATGACAGAAAACAACATGACAGACAAGACTCTGAGAATACAATCAGAAAATCACTGCATCAGGAATGGTAGTAATTTTTCAACTTTGAACCACCCTTAGTAAGTAGCCATCAAATTCACTTGACGAGGTAGTGAACATGATGTCTTGAACTACCCGGGCTTTGATGTGAACCTAGACAATAACTATCACACAGTTTCATCTCCTCACAGAATTAGGTTCTCTTGTTGTGTTCATTTTGGCCTTGAACAACCCTAGTTAATCGTGAGTGAACTTGGAGAATGTAACCTCTCTTCATTCTCTTAGAAACGACCCCATTTCACACTCACAAGGTGATTGCCCATAAAGAGTATCCTGCCATACCCCACTTTTATTTCAAAGCTATGGGAATCATTAAAAGTCAAGCTTATCCTAACTCTTTACAGGCAGCACTATTTTATCATCTTAAGAGTGGGTATGAGATTTTAATCTCTCAGTGCTTCCGTCGATTCAATAAGATTTAGTTGTCCTCTTGAACCTAGATCTTGGGATCTCCAATTCCTTAGTAGGGTTTTCATCAAGTATCCTCTTTCGTCATAGATTTTAAACCCATTCCTCTTGATGATCTTATAACTTGCTCTCGTGACAAACCTTTAGTAAATGGATCTGCTACGTTGTCGGCCAATTTTACATACTCTATAGAGATTATTCCATTAGAGAGCAGTTGTCTAACGGTTTTGTGTCTCCTTCTGATATGGCGAGACTTACCATTGTACATACAACTCAGTGCCCTTACTATAGCCGATTGGTTGTCACAGTATACATATATAGCAGGCACTGGTTTTTCCCACATGGGAATATCCTCTAAAAAGTTTTGAAGCCACTCTGCTTCCTCTGCCGCTTTGTCTAAAGCAATAAACTCAGATTCCATGGTGGATCTGGCTAGTAACGTTTGTTTAGAAGATTTCCATGACACAACTGTACCACCAACAGTGAAGATGTACCCACTTGTGAATTTCGAATTCTTGGAGTCCGATATCCAGTTGGCATCATTGTAGCCTTCTAGTACTGCTGGACATCTGATGTAATGCAGCCCATAACTCTGAGTATGTCGCAAGTAGTTCAATACTCTAGTTATTCCTTTCCAGTGACTTTATCCTGGATTACTTGTGTAGCGACTCAGTATATTTACTGAATGTGCCAGGTTCGGTCTTGTACAATTTTTTAAGTACATCAAACTACCAATTACACGTGCATATTCCAATTGTGATATGCTGTCACCCGTGTTTTTGAACAAGTGAAGACTGGGATCCACAGCTTTTTTGGCAATCCCATTGGAGTAATTCTTTAATCTTTCAAGTACTTTCTCAGCGTAATGAGCTTGAGACAAAGTAATTCCCTCAGGAATCCTGAAAACTTTGATTCCTAGTATGAAGTCTGCAACTTTCAAATCTTTTATATCAAACTTGCCACTAAGCATGTTCTTAGTTTTTTTTGATAATGTCATTATTGCTTCCAATAATGAGCATGTCATCTACATACAGACACACCAGAATGTATCCATTTGGAGTATCTTTGATGTAGATACACTTATCACATTCATTTATTTTGAAACCATTTGACATCATAACATTGTCAAATTTTGCATGTCACTGCTTTGGAGCTTGTTTCAGTCCGTATAAGAATTTTACAAGCCTGCACACTTTGTTTTTCTGTCCAGAAACTACGTAACCCTCAGGTTGTTTCATGTATATTTCTTCTTCTAAATCCCCATTTAGAAATACGGTTTTAACATCCATTTGATATATTTTCAGGTTACGTAGAGCTGCAATAGCTATCAGCATTCTTATGGAAGTTATTCTTATGACCGGGGAGTATGTATCAAAGAAGTTTAGCCCTTCCTTTTGCCTAAATCCTAGTACCACAAGTCTCGCCTTATGTTTCTCTATTGAACCATCTGGTTTTAATTTTTGTTTGAAAATCCATTTGCATCCTAGAGCTTTACACCCAGAAGGCAAATCGACCAACTCCCATGTATGATTTTGCATAATGGATTCTATTTCACTTTTGATTGCTTCCTTCCACATAGGAGCATCAGGCGTAGACATGACTTCCTTAAATTTTCTGGGCTCATTCTCTAACAGAATGACCGTTACAAAGTCAGTTGCAAATGACTTTGATGTTCTAGCCCGTTTACTTCCTCTAGGCTCATCATTATCATATCCTGGTTCATCAACCGAAGTGCTAGCATTCTCTTGTTCACGTGTATGTTTGGGATACGTAGCATCCTTGCACAGAAACACGTGTTCAAAGAAGGACGCATTCCTTGATTCCATTATTGTATTCACATGGATATCTGGTATATCCGATTTATATACCAAGAACCGATATACACTACTGTTGTGTGCATAGCCTATGAATATGCACTCAATAGTCTTAGGTCCTATTATGACCTGTTTTGGATTAGGTACTGCCACTTTTGCTAGACACACCCACACTTTGAGGTATTTATTCGAAGGTACATTACCTTTCCACAGTTTGTATGGTGTCTTGCCAGTTTTCTTGTGAGGTGTTTTATTGAGAATGTAGTTGGCAGTCGGCAATGCTCCCCCCACATATTTTGGAGTAATCCAGAATTCAACAACAAGGCATTCATCATCTCCATTAGAGTTCGTTTCTTGTGCTCGGAAGTACCGTTTAATTCAGGTGAGTAAGGAGCAGTTGTCTGATGAACTATTCCATGTTCAGAGCAGAACATATTAATTGGTGCATCACATTTCCCTCCTCCATCACTCCTAACGATTTTAACCGTTTTGCCAAGTTGATTCTCAACCTCAAGCTTATATTCTTTGAATTTATTCAAAGCCTTATTTTTCCTATGTAACAAGTATACATAACAGAATTTTGTGCAATCGTCTAAGAATGTCACAAAATACTTTTTGCCGCCTCTGATCTGCAAGTATTTTAAATCACACAGATCCGTGTGAATTAGACCTAGAGTTTCTGTGTTTATTTTTACAGAACGTGGTGGAGTTTTAGTGAGTTTGGCCTCTGTGTAAACTTCACATTTTTCGCACTTGTATACCTTAAATTTTGGTAGCAAATTCATGTTAATTAATCTACGCACAGAATTAAAATTAACATGACCTAGTCTTTCCTGCCAAACAGAAGAAGACTCAACAACATAATCAACAGGACTAATTTCATTAACTTTAGGAACAACGGGAACAATAGGTTTAGGGATGAATGTCATTACATTAAATTTGAACAGTCCATCCTTTACATATCCTTTACCCAAGTAAACCCATTCTTAGACAATACAAATTATTAGAAGAAAGAACAACCTTAAATCCATTCTTTCTTAGCAAAGATCCTGATACCAAGTTCTTTCTAATATCTGGAACATGCAACACATTTGTGAGTGTTAGTTCCTTGCTTGAAGTCATCTTCAGCACTATCTTCCCTGTTCCTGCAATTTTGGAGGTGGAAGAATTACCCATGAACAGCTTCATCCTTGTTGCACTTCTGGTATGAAGTGAACATCTCATTGTCCGAGCAGATGTGCTTGGTGGCCCTTGTGTCGTACCACTACTCTTGAGGATTGCTCCCCACTAGATTCACCTTTGAAATAACAGCACAGAGGTCCAAGTCAGAGAGACCAGTGGACAAGTTCTCAGCTATGTATGCATGGGATCTGTCAATCCCATTTGCCTGTCCAGTTCCAGCATGGTTGCTATCCTTACTGCGGCAGTCAGAAATTTTGTGGCCCAGCTTACCACACATGTGGCATTTTCCAGCAAACCTTTTTGTTGCAGGTTTTTTGTTCGAGACCGGTGGCAAGAACTTTTTTTTTCCCTTCTGTTCGTGCTCCACCATGTTGGCATTTTCTATGGACTGATTTCCATAGGACATGTCAGCCTTGCGATTCTCCTCTTCGATCCGCAACCTGACAATGAGGTATTTAAGAGACATCTCCTTTCGCTTGAGCTTGAGGTAGTTCTTGAAGTCCTTCCATCCAGGTGGAAGCTTCTCGATAAATGCTGCAATCTGGAATGGTTTACACAACGTCATGTTCTCTGCAGTAATTTCATGCATTATCACCTGCAATTCCTGAATTTGACTTACAATTGTCTTGGAGCCAACCATCTTGTAGTCCAGAAATTTGCCGACTACAAACTTCTTGGAGTCGGTCTTCTGTTTTGTACTTCTTCTCCAAGGATCCCCACAGAAGTTTAGAAGTCTTGAAAACATAGTAAACATTATACAGTGGGTCTACCAAGCTGTTCAGGATGTAATTTCTGCAGAAATAATCACCCTAAGTCCATGCATCAACTACCACAACGGAGTGTACATCCATAGGTGCCAGCATAGGGGTAGATTCAGTGGGAAACCTGTCTAGTTTCAAGGTGGCCAGGTAGAACTGCATCTTCTCTTGCCACTTCTTGAATCCAATTTCATTGAACTTCTCTGGTTTTTCTCCTACAGTTATATGTGTGGGCAGAACAACTGTTTGTGCCGCAACCGATTGTGCATTCATATTTTGGGTCACTTGTATTTGTTCACTGATAGGTCCACTGACATTATCGTTCTGTGTATTTTCCATTTTCTGAAATAGTTGAAATAGAACTTTTAGTTGTTTTGTTTTTCCAAAATGATAACAGTATCTATAAATAATTTTCACAAAAACTGTTAGAATAGAGGAAAAATTTTGCTTTAAGATTGTCAGAACTTGAATTTCATAAAATAGAAAAATGCTAACAATATTTGTGAAGAATTACAATTACAGGAAATGAAGGAACAAACCATACAGTACAATACAAAGTCGAGATTTAAGATCTCTGTCCTTAAAGCAAAATTCGCCCCGTAGTGTGACGGTGGCTGACGAATTACCTCCCAGGATACAACTGTATTACCTTTCCCTGAAGAGCAGTACTCTAACTTCAGAGATCTCCGCGAACTGGTGCTGTGTTGTATTCTCTGAATGTGACTCAGAGGAAGAAGAAGAAGAAGGAGATTCGGAATGTTTGAAAAACTGTGTGTTCTGGCAGACAAAAGTTGCTGGTCTTATAAGAGAATGGGAGTAACTGAAGGGTCCATTACTCTGTAACAGCAGAGTAATGACTAATGTTTCAAAAACGTAACTGATGAGCCATTACTCTGCTGTCATAAGGTAATGGTACCAGCAGTTACAGAATTTTAAAAGCCTCAACAGTAACTGGGAAAAATTTGGAGCGGGGCAAAAAAATATCGGCCAGAGCCACAACCAGACTAAGCCGAGCCGGGGCCGGGTGTAATACCCCAGTTTGGCAGCGAACAGTCGACTGATCGATTGTTCAGTCGACTGGTAATACTGTTTACACGGGATTTGAGGAATTTGTGAAAAGATTTGAGAAATATAGTCCCACATGGGAAGTATACAAAAACTAATTTGAGTATAAATATAATTAGCCAATGATCAAGAGTCATCTAATTGGTTAACCACCTTTTGAGAGGCAGCCTGTGGTGGGCAGTTGTACTACATAGTATCTAATTTGTCTTCTAAAAATAATAAAATTGTCTGAGTATTGGGACGGGGCGTTACAAATGGTATCAGAGCCGACTTTCGACACCGGGTGTATCTGCACATTTTGTGGGGTACACGGAAGGTAGGTAATTCTTCGGATAGGCAGGGAGATGATTCTCTGGATAGGCAGGGTGTTAGAAAGGCGGATCCTACACTAGATGTGTGCCCTGTACTCAGCGAGGATGCTGATTTCTAAAGGTGGGGTGTATGTAATACCCCAATTTGGCAGCGAACAGTCGACTGGTCGATTGTTCAGTCGACTGGTAACACTGTTTACACGGGATTTGAGGAATTTGTGAAAAGATTTGAGAAATATAGTCCCACATGGGAAGTATACAAAAACTAATTTGAGTATAAATATAATTAGCCAATGATCAAGAGTCACCTAATTGGTTAACCACCTTTTGAGAGGCAGCCTGTGGTGGGCAGTTGTACTACATAGTATCTAATTTGTCTTCTAAAAATAATAAAATTGTCTGAGTATTGGGGCGGGGCGTTACACCGGGGCCGGGGCGCGCGCACGTGTTTGTTATTTTGACTAGGTCCTCTCCCCACTACACGTTTGTGGTAACCCCAGGGCTACGCCCTTTAGTCCATTTCTTTAGCTTATATACTAGAGAAAATCTTTCCCATCTTTCGATGTGGGATTATTCATTCCAACTATCCAAGTTAGTACATTTTGAGTACCCAACTTTGGACCTACATTTTTCATTCATACGGAAACCATTTTTGGCAAGAGAGTACATTACGAAATAGTACTCGACGAGAGGAACATGATCCAATCAATTTCCGGCACCGCCGGTGGCCGGAGCCCACCGGAATCTGGCCCGGAAAATTTGCAAAAAAGTTTTCCAACAAAAAATAATCAAGAAGGATTTGATTGATATTTTTCGAGATTTCTACCATGGATCTGCGGAAATTGATAGACTAAATTTAGGCAAATGTCGTACTAATCCCAAAAAAACTGAGGTACTAAGAGTTGTGGACCTAAGACCGTTAGCCTTTTAAATGACTCCTTTAAGATTATCACTAAAGTGTTAACACTGAGACTGTCCTCTCACTTAAACAACATGGTGGGAGAATCCCAAAGTGGCTTTATCAAAGGACGAGATATTATGGATAGCGTGGTATCAGCATATGAGATTGTGTTTAGAGGATGCAAGAAAAAGTCAATGGTTTCCTGCTAAATTGGATTTTGAAAAAGTGTATGACTCAGTGGAATGAGATTGTGTTGATGAATAACTCAAGCTCAAAGGATTTGGAACTAAATGGAGAATGTGGATAAAGAAGTACGTTAGAAGTGGAAATTCATTTATTCAGGTTAATGGAAAACCTGGAAAGGAAATTAAGTGTCATAGGGAATTTATTCAGGTTAATGGAAAACCTAGAAATTAAATTAAGTGTCATAGGGAACTGAGATAAGGGGATCCACTGTCTTCTCATCTGTTCACGATAATTGTGGATGGATTGGCAGAACTGATTAAGAGAGGAAGAGAAGAGCAAGTTATTAATGTACTTGCTATCAAAGGTGTATCAGATTTGGTATCGATCCTGCAATATGCGGATGATACACCTTAATGTTCAGTGCTACTAATGAGGACAAGATCATGGCAATGGGTGTAGTTCTGATGTGTTTTGATTTTTGGGCAGGATTGAGAGTTAACCTTAGCAAGAGTTGTGTCATTTTCTTTTGGAGATAATCTATCCACCGCTATCGAGACCATCAAGAACTATATAGGTTGTAAGAGGAGAGATTTTCCACTAAAATATCAGGGTACGCCCATAAGGCCAGGGGTGATGAGAAAAGAGAACTGAAAACCGTTGATAGAAAAGGTGGAAAAGAGATTGACATGATGGAAGGGACGTTTTCTCTCACCTGGTGGTAGAATCACGCTAATTAACTCTGTTCTTAGCAATCTTCTGACATATTTAATGTCAATATACGAACTTCCGAAATGGGTTACTGTCAAAATTAACGAGTGTAGGAGAAGATTTTTGTGGAAGGGAATAAATGAGATCAATAAAGGCTATCATCTGGTGAAGTGGGGTAGTGTGTGCAAGAGGAAAGAATTTGAGGGATTATGCATCTTGGTGAGTAAGTGGTGGTGGAAAATGAGTAGGCGATGCAACAATTGGTGGTGCAAATCCTTCACAATTTATCGAAAAAGAAAGAAGTTCATGTATAGGGGGAGAAGTGTGCATTGAAAGGTTTTTCATCTATGGAAAGGGGTGGTGTGATTAGAAGAGGTGTTCCATGCTAATACAAGATGTAAGATTGACAATGGGAAAGATACAAGATTCTGGAAGGATAAATGGTGTGGGAACAATACTCTTCAATCTTTATTCTCAGGGGTTGCTGGAGAGGCAGTGAACATTGACACGTTAGTCGCAGAGGTATGGAGAAATGAAAGACTTAGGATTCATATTCGAGATCAGCCATTACAGGAAAGTCTACATCAGCTGTAGAAATTATATGACTTCATTAAGACGGAGGGACAGTACATTAACGAAGTTGTTGATGAGAGATGCTGAAGTTTGGATCCTAATGACAATTTCTTGGTTGCATCCATGCACAAGTAGCTAAACGACGAGGTTAGAAGTAAGGAATCCAATACAATATGAAGGACCAATGTACCAATAAAAGTGAAAGCGTTTCTTTGGTTGGTGGTGAATGATGCAATTTTATCAAAAGTAAATATACACAAACAAAATCTACAGTTAGACACTAGGTGCTCGAGATGTTCGGTTGGAGACGAGGATACTAATTACATCTTCTTTATTTGTCCTAAGGCCATGCTTGCTTGGGAGGTTGTATGTCTAGGTTTTGGGATATTATCATGTCCGAGCTCGACATTTAAAATTTGGGGTCATTGGGGAGAGAGCATAGTCAAGAAGGAGAATAGATTAGCATGTGATATCTTTATTGCTGCTACATTATAGGCTATTTGGCTAGATCGAAATGAGTCGTGTTTGCGTAATAAGAGCAACATGTTTCCTATAATGATGCATAAGATTTTTGCTCTCATTCATGCGTAGGCAGATCAAGCAACAACGCAGAAAAGACTACGTATGGAAGAGGAGTAGGGCATGGTACGTAGGAGGGGTTGTATGTCTCTGGATATATGATATTGTATCAGTATCTTATTTGCAGTAGATAATGTAGTAGTAGTTGAATTCATTTTTTTAGATTGAGGCTTGGTTTCCGAGCATTATGTTGTAATATGTTCTATTTTATTTCGTTAATCTGTCGTTAATAAAGCGGTGACGTAGTCACCTTTATTTTTAAAAAGGAAAAAAAAAGTGTAGCATTTATTAAGTAAAATTGTCCAAATATAAACATGTGCATTTGCAAATTGCAAGTGCAAAAATCTCATGTAAATATACATTAACTTTTTCAAAACTAAATGGGGGAGGAGGGAAGGTCATGAAGGTGTTTTAATAACTTAATTATTCTAAGAGGGTTTTTATATTAAATATCATAACAATAATTCAATAAAACTTTAGTGGATTGGTCATTTTTTGGAAAATTAGGATGATGCTTTTAAAATGTTTTGTTTTGCGCACGTGCACGTGTATTTTCTAATGATGTATTCGATAAAGATGCTTTAAAATTAACCTTTGTTAAGAGGGTAATTAATTAACAAAATGAGGTTTGTTTACCAGCAAAATAGTTATAAAAAAAAACATACCTGTAGTAGAGTGTTTTTTGATATATCTACAGAAATACCTGTAGGAGAGTGTTAACTAACAATTTCCACCAACTAATTAGAAAAGGACTCATTTGTGATATAAATATACAGGTCAGCAAAGCTTCATACCCTTTATTAATGAAGGGTTTAAATGATTGTTCCCGTGAAATTAATTAAAACAATGGAGAACCAGTTCAGATTTTGATGGTGTTGACATGAACACCTTTTTCATGAAAGTGAGAAAAGCCACCTCCCCACTACGTGGGAGGAATAGGACTAGATAGGATCACAAGATTCACAGCCATGTCAAACTTCAGTTTCTTACTCCTTCGATTTTGTCAAAGTCTTATCTTCATAAGAGCATCCACAATCATAAAAGATAAAGGTGGCAAAATACAAAAATAGATTTGGAATTTTGTTGTAGTCATCAAATGCTAAAAACTAGCAAAGTAGTACAAATTTTGATCGTTCCTTAAATAAAATTAAACTATTTATAAATTTTTTTAGGCTGAATAGTATATTTTAATAATTTTTATAAGTAGACGAAACTTAAACCTACGTCGGAGATGGAAAAAAAAAATCTCCACGGACAAAACTTAAGTTTCGTAAGTTTCATCCCATGGAACCTGCCATTTTCAAACCCCCACAAATAGTCATTAAACCCCCTAAATATAATTAACTAAGCCTCTAATTATTTATTAAATAACCTAATTAGCATAATAAGTATAATTAACTAATTAATTAATTAACTTAACAAATATCCTAAATTCATGGACAAAACTTGAAGTTTCTTCCAAGCTTTTTTCACATATTCGGGGTTTATTAATTTCAAAAATGCCTCTATTTTTATCCGATCAAATAAAAATATTATAAAATAATTTAGACGAAACTTGAAGTTTCGTCCTGTATAATATGCATATTGCTATATCCTCTCTCATATAGCAATCCACTGTAGCGAAATTGACAAATTATACATATTTGCCACATGACTGCAGTGCTCAAAATGCTATAAAATACATTTTATGGCAAAATACTGCACGACTGTGGATGCTGATGCTCTAACATATGCTTGTTTTTAAATTTTCATCCAAATGTTCTACTCCCTAATCGTTGTAGACTTGTAGGAAGTAGATCTAGTCATTTTAGGCATCTCAAATGAATTTGTTGATAACATTTCTGCCATGGTCATTATTATATATTTTAAAATCGGAACCGGCCATCAAACTTAGGGGTGGCATCAGGGCTCGGCTGGCCCATAACCGGTCCGGACCAGCTCGCCCGGGGCTCAGCTTGGCCTACCCAATACACGGGCTGACCCGGAACCGGCCCCTCCCAAACTCGGTTCAGGCCGGGCCTGAATTTTTCCCTCAAAGCCTACCACGGCCTGACCCGCAAAAGGCCCGGCCCGGCTTGAATCGGCCCGTTTGGGCTGGGCTAACCCGTGTTTTTTTTAGTTAAATTTTTTTGGAGCTACATATATGCATAGAAGTATATATAAAATATATGTATATATGTATATATACATATATACATATAAATATACTTTAAATATTTTAAAATTTTATAAAAATGCGTGTGGACATCAGAATTAATTGATCATAAGTCATTACTCAATTTGTTAATCCCCACCCTAGCTATTTATAGCAAACTCTACATCTTCACTTCTCTCATCTCACCAATGTGGGGCTAAATGTTTTCTATTTCAAATGGTCTTAGTTACATATATATATTTACTATTAAACTTTTTATGAAATATAGTTTCAGATTGGATTTCTTGGCTAGCGCGTGCAATTAGAGCGCTAAGTTTGGGTGGTTGTGGGTTTGATCATGGGGGGGCTTAGATTTTATTTTTAAATGAATTAATCAAAATGATTTTTAGCTGTTGTTTCTTTCTTTTATTTATATTTTTATTTTTATATTGTAATTTGATAAGATTTGTATGAAATATTATTTGTCTATATGTTCTTATAATTATTGCATTCATTCACTATTTTCCTTTATCTTTTTAGTTTGCACTCTTAACAAAATCATAATGTAGAATATTATTTTTGAATTAATTTATCACTTTTCTTCAATTGAGGCCATCTCGATCTCTAAATTCAAACAATTCTCTTGTTTTGTAATTTGATCTATTTTGTATGAAATTTTATTCATGAATTTCATTTTATTTAACAATTGGTAATTTATTAAATCAATTTAAATTTGGTTTTAATTTCTTTTATTTATTAGTTTTTTGCAATTGTTATGAAATTACTATTTAATACTTGATCTTTGTTTTTATAAAAAAAAATACACTCAAAAAACTGGCCCGGCCCCCACCCTTGGGACCGGGGGCCAGGTCCGGGACTCACATTTCCCCTAGCCCAGCTCGGCCTGGCCTGCGAAATGGTGGAGCCCGGCCCGTGTTGGCCCAGGACCGGGCAAAGCCTGGGCGGTTCCGGCCTGACCCGGGTAGCCCGAATGCCATCCCTAAGAGGATTAACCTTATTTTCTCTATCTGCTTCATCGAAGTCGGAAGGGGAAAGAATCTCTTACTTCTTGTATACAGCCTTTCATTTACAATTCAATGCACCTCCGCTTGATTCAAACCGGAGAAATAACCAATATAGTATTTTTATGGTTAAACCTGAATCTGGCTCAACTTTTAACATCGAATGGAGGTTTACTTACATTATATACTTAGTTACATATATTTTGTTTTATATTTATACAATTTTGTAACTACACTATTTGCATTTTGGTTACCAAGTGCCATATTTTTCCTATAATAAATAAGGTATAATTTGAACCTGCTAGTTCGACTTGAATCCAGTGAAGTCTGTTCACTATTTAATGAGCTGGTTCAACCTAGTTCAGATCGTTCTATTTTTTTTTCATAACGAGGATAGAATCGTTAGATTCCATCCAAATATATATAAAAGGAGAGAAGATACAAAGATTACAAACAGTTTTACTAATAGTAAAACTAAAAAACATACAACAAAAAGCAGAAAATATATGAAACACTAGCAACAGAGAATGTTGTCGGGATCAACAAGAGACCAAAACAAAACAGCTAAAAGGACAGCAACAATCCGGTGACTAGGATCCGGCCGAATAAAGACACAAACTCGACCGCCTACAAGCACCACAGCACCTCTCAAGAGCAAAGTAGACCTGCAACCCCCGCACGGCAAAGGGGACAAGACCAAGCAGTGGCAACCAAAAACTACCCAGGCCAAAACCCGCCAACACAGAAAAGAAAACATGGCACTGTACCTGACCTTGTAGACAGACCAGGGAAGAGCACCACCACGGAGGGATAACCCGAAGGCACCAAGAAAGGGGATCTGGAGAAAGAGCCGAGACCACACTCCGAGCCTACACGGCGCAGACAAAGCCTTCAAGGAGTAGCTTCGCCACTCCCAACAAAACAACAGCAGAGGGCGCTCCCAAAACAGAAACAAACACAAGGAAAAAGAAACGTAGATGCTCCTGAGAGTGCTAGGCAATTAGCGAACTCACAATGGGAGAGATCACACTGCTATATAGAAACAGTGCTGGAACAACCCAACTCAAAAGAACATGGAGAAGCACACACAAGGCACATAAAACGAAGGCTAGAGTGCACAGAAATGGTAAGCTAGCGGCTCTCTGGCCAGGAACAGCCCCAAGGACCGAACCCAAAGAACACCCACCAAACGCCAAACTGATCCAAAACACACACCGACTGAAAAAAAACCTTAATAAAGGAAACAACCTCAAACAACAACTTCACCACAAACAAAGCCAACCCAAGCCACACTACTAAAACCTAATCACCATGAGCGAAAGGCAATAGACCGACAAGAACAAAAAACCAAGGGAACAAGCCAACTAATACCAAAATCGTCGAAACAAGAAGATGCCATCGCTCGACACAGTAAGCGAGGCCACGAAGGGCGGAAAGAAAAGAGCAGGAACCTCAGAAAGACAAAATACCATCCATAGGATGGTTAAAACTCATTGCCGACCAATATCGACAACCTGCCTGAGCCGGCAGTCACTGCCCAGACAAGGCGCCTGACCACGAAAAAAACCACCGGCCATCACACAGAAGCCAGAACAACCACTGTCAAAAGAGCAACACAACTGCAAACATGAGCAGATAAATAAAGTACAATGTCTGAGCCTCTACCAGAGATAACCCATGGAACAAAATAAAGTGGTCGGTATGAAATAGTAACCGAGAATTAAGCAAAGGTCATTATTACAATAGCATCCACTGCCGAAGCAGCAAAAGAACCTGAAAACACAAAGACTAGGACAAGTCCCTAATGCAAATAACTAAGCTAAAACCAGAACAAAAGTGAGGCGCAGTGCCAAATTAGGTGCTGAGGCAGCAAGGCCCAAAATATGTACAAAAGTCTCCTAAGATGGAGTAGAGGAGAGTAGCTTGCACTTCAGATTTGCAAAGAAATGGGGAAATAGGAAGTATGTTAGAACTGACAAAAATTAAGAGGCATTAGATAAATTAGAGTGGTAAAAAAGGATCGCGTCATCCAGGCGACCTAAGTGCAATGTGGCAACTTTATCTTGCAATAAAGTGGAAGACCAGAATTTGGAGAAAAAAATAAAATCATCTATTATAGTATCAATAGAGGAGGAGTTATGTTTGAAGATACGATTGTTCCTTTCCGCCCAAATAACCCAAATGATGGCCAAAATCGAAAGGAACCAGGATTTACAAAACTCTTTCCTAATCGATTAATATGTCCAGCAAGTTGAAAAAGAGATGGGGATCGCAGGAGCTTGCCATGCAAGAACGGTAATCAACCACAAAGGTTGGATAAAGCTGCATCGGAGAAAAAGATGATCTGCATCCTCATGCTCGGTAGAACACAACGAACAGAGCTGACTTAGAGCCAGATTCATTTTGTTAAGGATCTCTACAGTGAGAAGATTGTTGTTAAGAGCCAATTTTGGAATTCAGAGGGGCGCAGGAACTCCATAACGGTTTAGCAAGTTGGGAGAGGGTCCCCCCGAAATGAAGGAAATTGTAGAAAGATTTTACCCGAATAAGTACCCAAATTGGTCCATCGCCAAATGAAATTATCGGAGGGATGCCAGTAATAACGGTTGAGATTGGCGAAAAGCTCGTTACGTTCAATCTCTAGCGAAGAAGGCAGAGCACTAATGAACGGTAAAGTCCAGAACTTTTGGTTGTTGTGGATAGTCACAGAATCCGCCACTGATGCGGCAGGATTGGATGCCAATTGATAGAGGGATGGGAAGGCCACCACTAGCTTAATATTACCAAACCATAAATCATCCTAGAACTTGATCTTAGAACCATCAGAACAGATGTGGTAAATGCCACATCGGAACGGGCTGGCAGCTTTCCATACCCCTTTCCAAAAAGGAGAGGCCTTACTAGAAAGATTGGGTGAAAATTCCCAAATCTTACGCCGGGAGAATCATTTAAGGGTGATAAAACGAGCCTAGTGCAATTCATTTTTAGTCAGGATTCTCCATAACCATTTACCCAGGAGGGCTAAATTTTGGTGCCTGAGATTAAGAACCCCTAAGCCCCCCCCCCGCATCCTTGGAAGTACATATCCTCTTCCAGCTGCAGAGGTGGGTGCCAGTTTGTAATAGTCATAACCTAACAAGAAGAAATTCCTTCTGATTTGGTCAATCCGCTTGATCACCTAAGTCGGGACGTAAAAGAATGACATCATATATAAGGAAATCGAAGAAAGGACGGAGTTGACCAGAAAAAGTCTACCTCCTTGAGAAAGATGCTTTCCGGACCAAAGGTTAAGTCTCGATTTCACTTTTTCAATCATAGGCATCCAATCAGATTTATGCAGCTTCCCCCAACCTAAGTGAATACCAAGATATTGGATGGGAAAGGTTGCAGATGCATAGTTAAAAAATTTAGCAATATCCACTTGCCGGTTGGGAGAACCTCCATGCCATAAGACAAAAGATTTTTGAAAGTTAATGGATAGCCCGGAGGCGCTTTCAAAAATATAGAGCAGTAACTTCAAATTCTGTAAAGTGCTCCCGCTAGGTTTGGCAAAGATGATGGTGTCATCGGCGTATTGGAGGTTCAGCACTCCACGGTAACTATGATAACCCCCAAGCCCTTTCATGACACCCGCATCCCAAGTATTGCAGAGCAACTTACTGAACACATCGGTAACAAGAGAAAATAAAAGGGATGAAATAGGATCACCCTGGCGAAGGCCACACTTACACTTGAATTTGTGACCTTCCGCCCAATTAATGATAATGGAAGAAGTATCGGCGAACAGGTTGGATTTAATCCAGGCAATCCATTTAGGACCGAAACCTCGATGAAGAAGGATATCGAAAAGGAAATCCCAACTCACGTTGTCATAAGCTTTTTGAAAGTCTAATTTTAACAGAATACCCTCGGAGTTGGATCTGTGGCAATCGGTAATAACTTCTTGGGCCGAAGCCACGCTATCCAGAATAAAACGATCTTTTATGAAGCCCGACTGAACAGGGTCGATCAAAAACGAGATAATGCCACTGAGGCGGTTGGAAAGAACTTTAATAATGATCTTGAAGGAAGTATTGATGAGACTAATCGGCCTAAAGTTGGATACCGAGTTGGATCCCATGAACTTAAGGATGAGAACGATATGCACAGAATTAATATGGTCAAAAGAGAATGACCCCTGGTGAAGGTCAGAGAACATTTTGAAAAGATCGTCCTTCAGGTAATCCCAAAATCTTTGGAAGAAGAAGGCTGGGAAACTATCTGGCCCAGGAGCCGAATCACCTTTTAAGGTGAAAACAACAAGTTTGATCTCTTCTAAAGAAAAGGAAGCTTTGAGATCGGATAGGTCATGAGACTGCTGACCATATAATTGGTGTCAGTCCAGCTGGAAAACACGATGTTTAGAAGATTCCAACAGATCTCTAAAGAAACGAAGGAAAGTTGCGTGGATATCAGAATCGGAAGTGAATTCATTTTCATCATCAACAATAGAGGTAATGCGGTTAAAACGCTGACGATGTGAAGCAAAGTTGTGGAAGAAGGCGATGTTGCCGTCACCCTCCAAGCCAACGAAACTTCGCTCGTTGGGCCCATTTAATGTGATCATTGTGGAGAATGGAAGCGAACTCACTCTTACAAGAAACTAGTTCCGAACGAAGGGCTTCTGAAATTGGGCCAATCTCCTCAAGTCTATCAATCGATGCAATGGAAGAAAGTAAGACATTTTAAAGGAAATTTGCATTAGCAAACCTCTCTTTACTCCATATTTTACATCCGTATTTGATAGCGTGAAGCTTGAGAAGTAGCCGACCAAGTTCAAAAGATCCCATGATAGAGGCTAGACACTCTATAATAAGATTGACGAAGATTTGGTCTTGTAACCAGAATTTTTCAAAGCGGAATTTGAATGGTCTGGCAAAATTAAAGTTAGAGTTCAAAGAGATTTGCACATGGTCCGAGGACGGGTTGGGCAGAGCCGAGACAAGAATTGTGAAAAAAGTTGATCCATTCAAAAGAAACAAAAAACGATCGAGCTTAGCCATGGTCGGCGAAGACCTCATATTGGACCAAGTAAAGGAATACCATTAAGGGGTAAATCAGACAGATGAAGGGAACGGATACAAGCATTAAAGCGAGAGGAGCGCCGCGATTTCGGATCTCTCAGCGGCGAATCTGGTGACATTAAAATCACCACAAAAGAAACAGAAGCATTGAATGAAGTTATGACAGGAATAGAATTCGTTCCAAAATTCAACGCACCGATCCGATGTGGATGGTCCGTAAACCAAAAGCACCGTTAGGTCACGATTGAATTCGGCCCAGTGAAGACGAACAATAAGAAAGAAAGTTAATCTATGAGTTGAAATGAGGGAGAACCTAGATCCTTTAAAGCCTAAGAGGATTCCTCCCTTTGATCCGACAACATCAAGGGAGATCCAATTTGAGATTAAAGATCCACCGATCGCTCTTAAGATAGAGGGAGAGGGTGATTCAAGTTTTGATTCCTGAATGGAGATCAAATCATAATGGGAGGGAGAAATTAATTGGAAAACGGCTTGTTGCTTGATCGGGCACCGAATACCCTGAATATTCCATGAGATGCTAATCATAAAGAAACTTAGCCTCACAAGCTCTAGAAGATTCGAGTCGGCAGATCGAATCAAAGTCAACCATATTATCCGATGAGACAATGAACCCCATGTCCTTAGAAAGGCGAAGCATATCTAAATTGGACAGGGTGTCGAAATGCACTTGATAGATGGAACCCAGATGCTCCTGCCCAGATGGGCTAGGCGAGGCAGGGGGATATCCATGTTGCGAAGCTGAGCCGCAAGAGATTGGATAGGATCGGACGGTTGAAATGCCGCTCTACGCGCCTTAATCTGGGACTAAATAGCTGAGTGAGACGACGCCTCAGGAGGTAACGTCGATGGGTTGAGTTTTAAGGTTTCTCGATAACATGAGACTGGGGGAGAGAACGAAGATTGAGAAGAAGGAGGATCATGGTCGGAGTAATTGTAGTAACACTGCATGAGCTATATGCAACGTCGGTGGTCAAGGGAACCCACACTGAACGTTGCAGGTGCCCTCAGTCGAATGTTAAACTGACAATAAATATCAAGATGGTACTCTAGAGAGTGACCAGTAGAGAAGGAATCGTGGTGACAAAAATGAAAATAGTAACAGCACTTGAAGGAACCAGTTTTAGAAGAACATAACTTAATAAAAACTGCGAAGAAGGTAAAAGTTACCTAATTTTGAGAAAAGGGGGGGTCCAAGTCAGTTACTTCTTCATCTAAAAGGTCATCTTGCTTAGTCCATGCTTCAGCTTTAGAGAGGAAGCTTTAAGAGAAGCAGAGTTGTATTTAGAACCAGAGGAAGGAGTACCTTGCACCGCATTCTTGTAATGATCCCAATCGGAGGAGAAGAGCGGATTGACTTCCCAAGCAGGCCACTTCTCATTGCCCTGAATCAGTTTGGGCAACGAAGGCACGACACAAGGGGGAGCCAAGGATGTAGAAACCACTGAATAGTGCAGTTTAGATGAAGATTGCAAGGGGAGTTTAAGGGGGAGCTCACTGGAACCAGATTGACTGGAGAGGGTGTTCTTTATCACGGTAGTGAACGGATTGATCCACACCAAGTTGGGGGCTTTAGAAGGAGAAATTTTGGGGATGGATGGTGAGATAACGACTTTACACTGAAAAGGGAAGTGCTTTTTAGCTGGAGTTTTGTGTGAAGCGTTCCATTTGGATGATGAAGCAGGTGCTGGGGATGAAACTCCAATGGAGAAAGTTTTGGGAAGAATGGGGGCAACCGCCGGGGGATTAGATGCTCCAGTGATCAACTTAGCAGGAGCAGAGGCTCCCTTAGAAATGTCTTGGTAATTGACCGAGATGGGGAAAATGGACTTATTGTCTCTCAAAGAAAAGGCCACAATCCTGTCAGTCTCCGGTGGGCAGAAGAACTCTGCCTCCACCTGGAGGGAGCCAGACGCCATCATAGAAGAAGAGGAAATGCGAATAAACTCACCCACGCATTTGGTCATATCTGCAACAACTCGATGTGAGTCGCAGAAAGTTGGAAGACCTAAGAGAGTTGCTTTGACAGGGAACTGAATCAGGAATGAGGGGGGGGGAGGCCCAAATGCACCCATTTGTGAACCACGATCTTGATAGAACCTATTGACAGAGAGCTAAGAGCACAAAGATCTTCCAGGATTTTAATGGAGGGGCAGTTGATGACCACCTCACCGTTCGAACAATTTTGATAGCCCAAACCCAATCTTACACATTACAGGAATTGCAGAGAAAAGAGTCTAATGTAAAGTTGGTAACCGAACCTCCGCTGAAAGATACAGCGCCATAGCATTCAAAAAACTTCATTTTATCAGAGAGTTCAGCCGAGGGGATGAAAACCATGGTAACTGGAGGCTTAGACAGCATGGGAGAAGGCTGTAAAGGCACGGGGATAGCTGTCGGAAGATCCCCATCGGTGATACGCTGAGAGACCGGAGGTGTAGGGAGAAGAGGAAGGGTTGCTGCCAATTTTGCTCTCTTAGACTTGTGGGATTGGATCCCCTGAAGCTTAGATTGAAGGGAGGGGAGATCGAGCGCGGGCAGAACTTGATCGGCGATGGGCACCCCCAGGGAGAGACTCAAAATTTTTTGAAAGGAGAAGCAGCGATTACGCGAGTGGCCGGATTTAAGACAGAACAAGCACTTCATGTTGGTAGTGCATAAGGATTTTATGTGTCCCGGTTGGAGACAACGATAGCACACAGGGGGAAGTGAAGGAGAGGATGAAGACGAGAGCTTGGATAGAGACTTAGGGAGGGAAATGAGAGGGCGGTAAAAGGACGAGGCGGAGTGCCCTAGAAGCTTCCGAGAAGTGGGTCTAATAGGCGAAAGGGGTAGTGGGCCAGGGAAAAGTAAGCCTGAGCTTTTTTTTTACAACTTCCGCCCAAGTCGAGCCCATAATGGCCCAAGCCCAAAGCCCAACGGGAAAATAAGCGGAGACAAAAAGGCCCACAGCTCAAACAGTAACTGTAGCGATCAGTGAAACTGATCGACTCAGAGAGAAAATGCAAAATCCAAATGAAATGGTGAACTACTAAGATCTGCTCGATCTTATCCCAATGGAAAGAGGTGAAGATAAGAACAAGAAGATAGGGAACAGAACAGACCAAACGAAGCAATCAAGCAGCCGCCCTACATTGAGGTCAGGCTCGACGCTTGCGCTAACAGAACTTTGCGTAAGCCACAGAAGAAGAAAGAACGTAGGTAAGGAGACAATAAGGAAAATAAGAAGAAAAAGAGTCCCAGAACTGTCTCAAGTAAAAGTAGATCAGGAACAACCACAAAACGAAAAACAGAAGGGCAATTGGATTAAACTCTAAATAGACAAAAAACAACTTACAGTGATAGGCTAGAGGAGCAAAACCTGGCCGCAACCACTATAGAGGAGGACCTGCTGAAGGCGGCACAAGAGGAAAGGGAGGACACGCGTCGCAAGGGGCAAACTCTTCAGCAGGGAGAGGCCTAGAGAACAGGCCCTCGGCAGTGGAAGGAGAAGGCGAAGAGAAGGGCGGCCTCAACAATGGAAAGCCGAAGTTCTCCGAGTAAGGGAAGCTCTGGATCTGGGAGGGACGCCACGAAAAGCCTGGCTCCAGGACACCAGAAAGAGAGGAGGGACTAATAGGGGGAGAATCAAGGCTCAGGCGGGGAACTAGGAAAAGGCTAGATGGGTCAGAAGGAAACAACGAGTGATGTGTCTAATTTATATACAAATATTTGTACTCATTTACCAATTAAAATTGCTTGTTTTCGTTGATATTGTCTATAATTCATCTTATTTCTATAAGATTTCAATTAATTAATTATTTTTGAAGAAATAATATTTTTGATGCAAAAAGTAAAGATTTGTGGAAAAAAATCAACAAACAAAATAACACAATGGATTTATTATTTTTTTATTGTTTTGTTGAGTAAAAGTGCGATAAATAATTTTAAAAGGATTTTAATGAGCTAATATGATTTTTAGTTAGTTTAATTAATTTTAAACTAATTAATTTTATTTTTAAATCCTAATTTATGGTCTTATTTTGTGTATGCAGCAGCACGTGGTTGCAAGAAAAGGAAAAAGAAGAAGAAAAGAGAAAGAAATAAAATTCAGGTCAAAGAAGGAAGGAAATAAATAAAAGAAAGAGGAGTTTTCTTCAAAAAGAACAAACCCTAAATCTTCTTCCCGTTGGTCTATAAATACATGAAGATGTGCACAAAGAGAAATGGAAGAAAGCAAACAAGTGATCAGGCGACAGTGGCTGGCGTGATTGGACAGCACTGTGACGCACACGTGGGGCTCAGCAGGCGACGTGACAGCGTCAGTTCAGCAGACGACGCATTTTCTCCTGTAGAGGCTCAGAGGCTGACTCGGTGTGCAGGCTGCAGAGGTGCGCTGACGTGGCGTTCTGACCTGGCGTCCTTCTGACGCTAACAGGCGGGACCCACCAAGACGCAGACAGCAGCGACATTTGCCTGGGTGCTGTGCACACGTTGCGAGCTCCCCCTCGTTCTTCTGTGGGATTGAGACGCAGAGAACGGGGAGAGAGAGAGCTGACAGGCGGCGCGTCTGCTGTGGTGGAGCGGAAAACGAGGAGGCGACAATTTTGGGTTCGGTTATCTGAGACAGAAAATAGAGAAGAGAGAGAAAAGGACTTTGGCTCGGTTCTAGGAGTTCCGTTTGCATTATTTTTATTTCTTTTTGTATCTATTCTTCTCTAAATTTTTTAGATGCAATCCCAAACAATTTTTATTAGTTGCAAATTGAATATGAACTAAATTTATTGTTCTAGAGGCTAAGATGTAGCCTAGTTTTGTAGAACACAATTTTAATTTCTTATTATTATTCTATTTTTCCTGGTTGTGTGTTAATTTTTATTATTTATGCGTACAATGGTGGATAGACATTTGTGTGATCTTTTAAATCATGAAGAGACTGAACTGGTGATTTTTGGTTAATAAAAATTAAACACCGTTATTGGAGGACGTGATCGTTAAGAAATCCAAATTTTCAATTAATAATTTGATGGATAGGCAAATAATTAGTTGAGAATAATTTTTAGACTACGTGGATAGAGTGGTTAATATTTTTAGGATTTTGGTCTACAACTTGGAAAGATAATATTTTTTTTTTCATAAGGAGTTATAATTTGTGTGTGATAAACGAGGTGAACCAAGAGCCATAGAACTAATTTTACCCTTAACAAAGTACAAAACCTTCATAGTTTCACAGCCCTCTCCCTCTTCACAAATTTAGTTAGTTTTAATTAGATTAATTTAATTTAGTTATTTTATTATTTATAAAATTCGATCTTCCAAATAGTGATTAATCTAGTGATATCGGTACTCAATAAAATATATAGTCCCTGTGGGTTCGACACTCTATTCACTTACTATATTACTTGTTGCGATTTTGTACACTTGCAAATATTCACATCAACGAGCGCAGCAACTTTAATGAAAGACGTCGGCGAAATGGGAGTCAGGGCGACAGGATCTGGGGAGAGAAGAAGCCGGAAGCTCTGAGTCTTGCAACCTGGGGATGTGAGGGTTAGTTTTGTGTCACAGTTTTTTCAAAAATTTGTGTCCAGATCGTTCTATTTTGTAAAAATATTTTGTATATATTTTTTTTATATTTATACAATCTTGTAATTACAGTATTAGCATATTGGTTACAAAGTACCATATTTTCCCTGTAATGAATAAGGTAATTTGAACCAGCTAGTTCGACTTGAATCTAGTTCAGTCTGTTCACAATTGAACTAGCATGTTCAACCTAATTCAGATCGTTCTATTTTAAAAAATTTCTTTTAGTTTTGATTGCCAAATTCGAATTATTGGTTCAAATTAGACCTATTTTCCAAAGCTAGCTATATGAGAGAGAGAGAGAGAGAGAGAGAGAGAGAGAGAGAGAGAGAGAGAGAGAGAGATATTACATGCACGGAGACTGAGTTGATCGACCTTTCTTTAGGTCAAGAATTGAAAATTACTGTGTAGTCGCGGTTTTAATTTAACTAAATGCTTCAAGATGCAAAACTCCCTTCTTCTCAAATCATATAGTAAAATAAAACTTAATTATAACCATGATGTTTAGTCTGTTTATTGTAAATGTCACAATATATACTTAACTTTTCGATGAAATTCTAGTTTTTTTTATATCATAAACGGTGGGTCCTAAAACTTCCCGCGCTTCATTAAAAAATTTTTAATAAAACATACAACCAAAGTAAGGGAAATGATGTTCTTGGATCCGTAGTGGTCTGTGAGCCTCATTTCCCATCAAAAGAGAGAACTCATCCCATACAAGATAGTTCCCGTCCCCAAAAAATAATAATTACAAGTAATTACAGAAAATGTCGTTCCGCCCAAACAACAGCAACATCCCAAAAAAGTGGCCCTGCCACCGGTCCACACAAAAGGCGCCCACCATCCTGCTTCCACATGCCAATCACTCTTCCACAGTGTTTCCCCCCTTTCCTCGTTCTCTGCCTCGTAGGTCGCTGTGTTGGCTTCGGTGTATATTTCCTTGACTCTCTTTGTTGAATCCCCACCTGCCGTAGTAGACCAGAAAATGATATTAGCATTAATCTTGAATAGCAGTTGATGATGCATGGTGAGTCTGTGTTGTGGCCTACAAATTCTACAGTTTCACTCTAACCAAATTTCCCAACAAATTGCCATCACCCCAACCCCCCAAATGTCAAAGTCTCTTTGCCGTAGGTTTAATTGACGCAATTACTCCACAATTCTTGCACCGTCTCCGGGCACGATCCCTATATGCTTAATCTGTTGAAAAAATCCCCCATATTGGCGTAACAAATTGACATTTAACAAAGAGGTGATCTACCATTTTGTTACCCATGTTGCACATAATATGGTCTCCCGGACCTAGCCATTTGCGTCTTGCCAGGTTATCCCTGGTGAGAACCGCATTTTTACTGACAAGCCAATTGAATGCCGTGGTCTTAAGAGGCACCATAACCTTCCAAACCGAATCATCGGTCTGAACTCCCCCATCGTTAAGCCATTTATACACCGATTTTACCGAGAATACCGTTCCCTTCCCTGTTTTCCAAGTTATTTTATCTGTATTTTCCCCACCCGAAGACCTCCAGCTTTGTAAAAATTGGATATGATCCTGCTTTTGTTTCCTAGCCTCGACACTAAGCCTGCCAGATAATCTCGGTCTCCATTCTTTGTTTCTCCAGTTTCGCGACACCTAGTCATTTTTGTCAGTTGCGCATTCGTAGGCATCTGGAAATCTTATCTTCAGGCTAATTGGTCCGCACCATTTATCCTTCCAGAAGCAAATTGTTTTCCCGCTCCCAATGGAGAAAGTTGCTCCTGTAAGAAAAATGCCTTTGGCACACGTAACCCCCTTCCAAAACCCCGACATAGACGACTTGTTTTTCTCTTTTCGGTACATGTATCCATTTCTTATGTAAGTTTCCTTGATAAGTATATCCCATTTTGCCTTTGGCTTTGTCTTAAGTTTCCACCACCATTTACAAAGAAAAGCTTGGTTCTTTTCTCGTAAATTGACCACCCCTAACCCACTGAATTCCTTTCGTCTACATACGATCCCCCATTTGATAAGCGTGTGCCCCTTCCCCTCCTGTCTTGACTCGTTCCATAGGAACCACCTTCTCAGTCTATCAATTTTCTTGACTACCCAAACCGGAATCTCGTAAAAAGATAAGAAGTAAATAGGTATGGAGCTGATAACCGAGTTAAGTAGGACTAGTCCACCACCTAGTGACAACGATTTTCCTTTCCAACCTTCTAATCTACCTGCTATCTTGTCAATTATCTCATTCCATTCTACCCTCCTCATTTTTCCCGTCCAATTGGATGGCCTAGATAATTGATTGGCAATTTCTTGATCGGGCAGTTTAGAATGCCCTTAATCACAGGTCCTGAGTCCCTGACATCACCCAAGAAAGTGATGGAGCTCTTATGGAAATTTACCTTCAGTCTTGACCATTCCTCAATTAAGTATAATCCCCACTTTAACAGCGACACCTCGGCAATGTCGCATTCTCTGAAAATAAGTGTGTCATCTACATATTGCACGTTTATTATCGCGGAGATCCCCCTCCTCAAACCAAGCCCTCTAAATAACCCGTTCTCTTTAAAAGACTGTAGTATTCTATGTAGTCCATCTGCCACTAGTGTAAATAGGATTGATGAGAGTGGATCCCCTTGCCTCAGGCCTTTCTTGCATCTAATTTATTTATCGGGGTTCCCATTCACTAGAATGTTGATCTTAGCCGTCGATAACCATGTCTCAATCCAGCCGATCCACCTCTCTCCGAACCCTCTCCTATTGAGTACCTCGATCAAGCACTTCTATTCCACCTTGTCGTAGGCTTTTTCAAAGTTCAACTTAAGCATAAACCCCACCTTTTTCCGTCTCTTTGTGTCCTGAATTACCTCCTGTACAAGAGCTACCCCTTCCAGTATATCCCTTCCAACTATAAAACCAGTTTGGTAGTCTTCGATGATGTCCCCGATCAGTCCTCTGAGCCTGTTAGCCAACACCTTATTGATGATCTTCACCGAGCAATTAATCAGGCTGATTGGCCTATAATCTCCAATTTCTGTTGCCACCTTCTTCTTTGGTATGAGACAGACATTTTCATAGTTTAATCTACCAGCGTTCCCTCATAAAAAGCCTTCATGACGTCCATAAAGTCATTCTTCACAATATCCCAGAATTTCTTATAAAAGAAGATCGGGTACCCATCTGGTCCTGACGCCTTATCCTGACCCATTCCCCAAACTACCGATTTGACATCGTCTACTGTGAATGGATCCTGCAGAGCCGCAACTCTTGAGTTTCTTCCGGCAGCCCCTCCCACAAGTCAGCGGATGACTCACACTGCCCCTCCCCGCTTTCCCCAAAAAGCTTCTTGTATGTGTCATGGACATGCTTTACTATGACCCCCTTCATTAGAGACAGAATTTCCTTTTATGTCCAAAGAGTGAATGTGATTCATCCTATGCCTCATACTGGCTACTCTGTGGAAGTAGATATTGTTTGCTTCCCCTTCTGACAAACATTTATCCCTTGATTGTTGTCCCCACATGATTTCTTTCCTATTATAAGTCTCAAGGATATCTTGCCTACATTCCTTAAGATTTTGAAATTGGTCATCGTCCAACCCATGTGTCTCTTCCTTCCTTTCTAGTTCCTCAATAATTTTCAGAGTTTCTTCCTTCCGTTGGAGGATATTTCCGAACGCTATTTTTTCCATTTTCGTAGGCTTCTTCTGAGTCTTGATAGTTTTCTAACCAGCCTCGTAGCTGGTTCATCCTGGAACATCTCACCCTCCCAATTAGCTTTAACGAGATCCTTGCATTCGTTACTGTTGAGCCACATCTTTTCAAACCGAAAAATCTTTTTTTTTTCATTTGCCTTCTTCTCCCGTAGATATGATGATAGGGACGTGGTCAGATATATTGCGGATGCATGACCTAGCCATAGCCCAAAGGAACTTCGTCTCCCAGTCAGTAGAGACTAGAATTCTATCCAGTTTTGCCAGCATCGAAGCCCGCCTCTTGTTCGACCATGTAAACTTTCGATCATTGATAGGGATTTCCATCAGCATCAGATCAGAGATGAACTGATTGAATTTTCTTCTATCATGCCCATTGCCCACCCATCCGAATCTTTCATGTATGTGCCTGATGATATTGAAGTCCCCTCCGACCACCCATGGCAGTGTCCATCTGATCCAGATTTCTGTCAGCTCGTCCCACAGCTTCTGCCTCTGATTCCTATTATTAGGGGCATACACCGCCGTTATTATCTCCTTCCAGCCGTCCTCCTTCCTTTGAACTACCACCGTTATCATGAAATGACTTGCCCGGTCCTCTGGTAAGTCGAAATTACTAGTATTCACCCCTACCATTACCCCCTTCTGATGCTCCAACCACGTCCCGAATCCTCCATTCATTAACGTGATTTAGCCTAAGACCCCTGAGAACTTTGTTCGTTGGTTGAGACAATTTTGTCTCTTCCAGACAGACCACATCGATGTTGTTTTTTCTAATTACCTCACCTACCATCCTACGCTTGGCTGCACCGCCAAGACCCCTAATGTTCCAAAAAAGGACGTTAAACATTAATACAAATATATTCCCCCCCTGGTTAGTCGGCGTTAACTCAACCAGTTTTTTGGATACCCTATCCTCACAATCCCCCCTTCCCACCGAACCTGTTGAACTTTGAAAATATTGTCCAATTCCCTAGCCCGAATAAAATCAATAATACTAGTGTGTGCAGTATGATCAAGATACAGATTAATACCATAAGCATTTGCTAGCTGAATTAACACAGAATCAGGAATTGAGCTGAAAATAGAGACAGGTGATTGAGTACCTGCGATGTTGTCATAAATTTTTTTGCTTTCCCACCCTTTGATAAATATCCTTAACCGTCATTGGTTTTTCCTTGTTGCTACGCTGCCTGTCACTGCGCCTGTGTCCTTCTTTTGCATTTCCTGATTTTTTTCTTTATACTCTATATCACCCTTAGGGTCTCTTTTACTATGCTCTCCACCCCTCTAACATCCCCTGATAGTAGTTCCTCAGACCTAATAGAGTCACTTTCTGAGCCCGTTGAGTCATCTGAATTTTTTGAATTATCCGTAGCCCAACTACCTAACACTGCTTTCACTCTCTTCTTCACCTCCCTTTGTATTCTCTTTTCCACTTCCTTTTTTAGCAACATGTCAATCTTGCCCGCCCTATCTTCTTCCTCTCCCTCGTTGTCCTGAATATTGTCTCGATTTTTACTTTTGGCTCGATTAACCTCCTCCCTATCTGTAACGTTCTGGGCTTTTTCTCCCCCCCCCCCCTCCTGTGTAGGTCTGATGCCAAAATAGCTACCTGGTCCATCATAGGCCCACTTTCATTTGAATTCGAATTAAGTCCATCTAATTTCCCTCCAATAATTTGAATTTGGCCAAACCCCACTTTACTTGGCTCTAATCCCCCCCCCTTTTCACGCTATCAGATCCCTTACCATCTACCGTTTCTTACACCTCAATCAGAGTGCTACCGTATTTGTCAGAGATGCAATGGGTAACCATATCGGTGGGTCCCAATTCATGTTATCTCTCCTCGAGCCCCCCCTTCTTTCTGCCAATTTGTTGATGTCATCTGTAAAAACCCATGTATGAGCTGTCATACGAGTGGGTCCCGCCTCTCTTTGAATTAGTTGAGTCCTTTTACCGAACGAAAATTCCCCAGCCGTTAGATCCTCTTCCATGTCATTTTGATTGCTGATTAGCGGTAGATCATTTGAAGTTGAACCCGGTTTTCACTCGCCCACCGGTTCAGCAACTCTAACCGATCGTCTTCAGCCTCCATCATTCTCTTCCCCGCTGCAATTTCCGACCATTTCGTCCCTATTCTTTTATTGTTAACTTCGTCGAACAATTTTTTAACCACCGGCGTCTTCGTCTCCACTCTCATTCCCGCCTATCCCCTCTCCTGGTCCTCGAACATAAGTTTGACAATGTAGTGTCTGTTATCCACCATCGTGTTCACCTTTGCCGGAATCTTTTCTACTCCAGCACACCCCACCTTAATCCTGGCGTACCCCCCCTTTAGCTTCACCGTTCGCTCGTCTATCTCCAAGACCACTGCAAACTTCCTAACCACGTCTTGGAATCCGCTGAGCTCCGAACATTGCAGCGATAGTCCCTCCAACCTTAGCTAGTATCCTGACTTGAAATCTTGGTCGACGGCACCCTCCTCCCCCATCCATTGCTTAATCAATATCCCAAAGCACCCCCCAAATATCTTCAGCTCATTCCTACGTGCCAGTGCCGCCACTCCCTCCGACGACGGGAACTCAGCCACCCAAAAGTCGTGTACACGATTAAGCTCCCACTGTCGCTTGTTAATGGATTCAGATAATTGATGCAGTCCCGAAACAACCTCCAAAGTGTACGACCATCCCCTCACCGCCCTGATAACACCCATATTCCTCTTAAGCACCTCCTCCGTTGCCTTCATTGTTTCGGTAACCGTCACTCTTGCGTTGCTACTCTCTTTCCCTTTGACTGGCCGTCGTTGCTCGTTGCCCTGCCATCCTCTCCTCTTTCCTCCCCTAATGGCGCAATCGTGGGCTTTGTGCCCTGGCTCTTTGCACTCAAAGCAAACGAAAAATCCGATGGGGCAATCTTCTTTCTTGTGGGGCTCGCCGCGGAATAAATAGGAGATTCCCCACTCCCGTCCCCTAGCATTTTCAAGCTTCTTTGACAATCTCGAATTGTAGATCTGCCATGGCGCTTCATTACCTTCTTCCTTCTCAGACCCCTCCCCATCCTTACGTTGAATCTCCTTCAACGCTGCCACCAACTCTTGCTCCGAGAGATTATTTGCTGTTGTAGGAGATTTCAATGTGGGGGAAGACATTGGTTGGTGATATTTTGTGATGTCGAAACTGTGGTGATCTGACGTTGTGTGGTGGGCTCTTGTGGTGGTGGTGGTGGTAGCGCTATTGTTGGTGCTGTGGAGAGATGTCCACGATGATGGGGCTACGTTGACGTGGTTGTTGGTGAGGCGTGTTCGCAGCCTCTTTCTTCCCTTTCACTCCCGGGGAGCGAGATCTGCTATAATGTTTCCGTTCCTTGTAGCCTCCCCCTTGATGGACCGTGTGCCTACTGCGAGGGTGGCGACGCTCCTCGTCACTGCTGTGTTCTCTGGGGACCCTGACCTTGGTTCTGCCTCTCTCTCACATCTCTTCCCCTCTCACTGCTACAAAGTAAGCTAACAGTACGTACCTAGGATTGACTCAAAAGATATTGAATTGTCTAGAAATAGGAATAGAGCTTAACTAACATTTCTTTTTATGTATAAATCTATTTAAAATGTCTTTTCAGACATTCTAATATAATCTCCAATACATAGTTATCTAGAAAACATTTTAGTTTAGTAAGAGTATTAGTAGGCTGAATCTCGTGCGTAGCTGGCACCGGACATTTCATGCAGGAAAAAAATTGCATAAAAGGAATGCTCAAAACATTGTAGATGACCCCCGCCATCAATTTTGATCTCTCAGATCCGGCTCCCCTCCTCTCTATTTCAACTCCCTTCGTTCATTAAAGTTATAGGCCTCATCTCAATCTCCAAACCCTTTTCACCCTTGTTCCTCTCCCCCTTTTTCCGATCAGCCCTCTTTGGTAGCCTACCGGTGCCTTCTCAGAGCGACATTCTTCTGCTGCTCCTTCCCAGCAGCTGTTTTCTCTGGTTGCGTCCATGGCCTTCAGCGCTCTATTGAGTGTCTAGAGTGTGAGTTCTTCGATCATTAGCGCAAGGGTATTTCCGGTCTGCTTCCTCCCATGGCCTCCCACCTCCATAGTTCCCTCGCTTGGCCTTTAAAGTGTAATTAGGTGCTTCAGTCCCTTCGATCTTCATCCCATCACTGTAAGTTGCTCTTTATTGTGTTATTATTTTTAATTTGATGTGTGGTGGCTTCGCTCCACCAGAGTGCTGTTGAGCGCTTTGTTTAGCTCCCTTTTCTTTCTCTTCTTGCTCCAGTTCTCCTCTTTTTCTTCCTTGGGAAGCCTATTCCCACCTCAACGTTATCCTGTGTTCCTCTTCTTAAGGAACGTTTATTTTCTGGTAGAGCTCTTTTAGGGTGAGTCGTTGGGGCTTTACTTGTGCATTGTTGTGACTACTAAGACCTGTGTTGGTTTCCCTGAGCTGAGGCTCTTACGGGTCGATCGATTGTGTTTTATTGCAATTGTGCTTCCCTTCCCCCTGGGGCTCGATACAGTCAGTGTTTATTACAGCTCCCAGCTGTCTCCTGACCGAGAGCTTGATCAAGTTCGGTTGTTCTATTATTCCTCGCTGATTCAATTTTATCTCCATTCTTTTTCTCTCTATTTGGAGGGTGCTGTTGCCCCTCTTTGAGCTGTGCTAGGTTATTCTTTGGTGGTGCTGTTTTGGTGACTTTGGATTAGTACTGTAAGTGGTACCATTGCCTAGAGCCTTTCCTCTGTTGGTGTTTTGCTTTGAGGCAATCTTGGGCGGGCTTCAATCATGTATCTCATCGAGGCTGAAGCTAGCTCTTACTGTTTAAAAACAGTTCAAGAGTTGAAGTGTGACTTGTCTTCTCCTCTTTTGGCTGGCACCTATCATTCTTGGTGCACTCCCTTCTTCTCTAATTCCCCTTCTCCTCGTGGGTCCGACCCTCATCTGGTTTGCTTCAGGTGCCTCCTTCCTGGACATTTTAAACGTGAGTGTGTAAATAAAATGAAGTGCATTTTCTGTGATAAGTTTGGTCACTCTCGCAGTCGATGCTTCTCCCTTCAAACACTCCTTGGATTTCCCAGAGGTCATCCCTTACCGGCCAAACTTCTCTCCTTTCTTAACTACCCCCTCTTAAAGCGCAAGCTTCATGCTCACTTGGCTAGAAAGTTAAGTTTTGAAACTGGAAAGGATTTCGACTCTTCTGTTGTTGCTCCTTTGCCAGCTATGAACTTCACTACTTCTTCCTCTCCTTATTGTGATTCTCGTGCTACTCTTCAAGCTCCTAATATTGCTAACCTTTTTAAGGATCGTAGGGTTTATACGAAACTTGTCTCCTACCCTCGTTTGGTTTCTTACAAGGATCGTCCACGTTCTAGTTCAGTGGCTCCTTCGTTGAGTTGGAGTCTGGATAAAAATTCTGGCTTGTTTACTTCCTTTATCTCTTCTCATTGTTGGTCTCGTAGTGCGAGGAGGCACGCTCTACACTGCCACATTTCAGACCCCCAAGTGCCCTCTGACAAGGCTATTGTTTTTCTTAAGGCCCCTTCTTTATGTTATAATTCTCCTTGTGCTTTGAAGATTTCTTCCCCCAAATATTCTACGTTCTCTTTTCATTTTCCAGGATGCTTATTCTCATTGTATCAACATTTAGGGGTTCAATTTTGGCTCAACCAGCTCCTGATGGAGGTTAAGCATTTCCTGCACTCTTTTCCCCTCAAGTCTTCTCCGATTCTTGATGACTTTTCTTTTCCCCGTTCTTCCTGTATTACTAACTCAAGCCCAATATCCTCTGCGGTTGCTCCCAGTTCTCTTTTTACCCCTTCTTGCCTCATCAAAGTCGAAGCTAGATCATCTGACCATGCGGCAATTATCTCCCCATCGGTGAAGGTTGTCCCTCCCCCCGTGAAGCGGATATACAATAAGAAAGTCTTTAATAATTTGCCAATTCGAGTGAGTGCTCGTATTCTTGCGAGGAAAGCAGCTTCAGTGTCAGCTCATCTGCTTGTGCACAGTTGAGTTTTGGCTTCTCTTTGCCATCCTTGGTGCAGGCAGTCAGTTTTGACTCTTTAGTGCCGCTAGAGTTTCCTTGGATTGCGAGTGGAGTTTGATGTCTGCGTGTGGGGAGGTTTGGCCTCCTGTTTCATGGCTCAGTCTCTTGATCCTAATCCTCACTCGAGTGCGGCAAGGTTGTTTGGCTCCTTCTGTTGCTTTGCAATCCTGGCTGATTGTTTTGTCACCCTTTTCGGTGTGGTGATTCTGTTGTTTCGCAGTCACCTGTTTTGCGTGCTTGTCAGCAATTTTTTATTTCTTTTTTGTATTCGTCTTTCAGTTTTACAACTTGTAAAACCATTGTAATTCTGTCTATAACTTAACTGTTATTATTGATTTATATATTTTTTTATGGCTGGAGCCATTTGGCTCTATCCGATATATAAAAAAAAACATTATAAATGACAATAGAATTAAGCTACAAAGACTAACTTTTAACTTGTATTTAACATTTTTTTTATATAAAAAACAATGAAATATAACCACTTTATTTTATTAATAAAATTTATAATTTTTTTTTGTATGTAGGATTAACATTAGACATTGTCTTTGTTCTCAGAAAAAGAAATAAGAATCCAGACATTTGAATTAGTCAAACTTAAATGAGAAAGAGAATTCTACTCGGAAGCATGTGCAAAATGTCAGAATTTCATGCATATTTTGTGAATTGCCACCTAGATGGTCAACTTTGACTAAAAAGTCATAAGGTAGGTGGATAAGTCTTAGTCTAGCTGGTGGCTCAGCACCGGCACGTTTACCTACTCTCCAGACTCGACCTAGATCCGGCTTTGGACCGTAACCAACCCAATTTATATGGGTCCGTGTCTGGGTCCGGATCCTAAAATAAGATTTGATATACTTTTAGATCTGAGTTCGAGTCCGCCCAAAATAAAATCGATCTGGACCCGAATCCGGACATGTTAAAAAATACACCAAAAATATGGAATTTGAATAATATGATTATAGAGATATACATGTAAATAGTAATTGTTGATATATATGTATAAATATAATATTTATTCATGTACTTAAGTGCAAAAATTGTTGGAACCGTAGAGTATCGGGTATGTGTAAATTTTATTTCACGGTACCATACCCGACGGGTAATTTTTTTAAACTAGGATCCGAATTCGGTTCTCGCAATTATGGGTTTAGGTCCAATTTTTGAATCTGTGAGATACCAGCTCCAGATAGTGAAGGACCCGACCTGATAAGAACCGATACCAGCTCTAGACTCCATAGTATACTTTCGTGGACAAAATGACAAACTGATTTATAGTTAATTATTACTAACAAATTCAAGAAAACTAGGAAAATATGAAGGAAATAATCAATTAGTTGTAATCAATTGCAGGCACAAATATTTTATTCAGGGTAAACAGAATATTATTTAACTTATACATAAAACAATTGTAAAAAATATTGCACATAGAATTTTACGTGCAGTACATGTACTTTTATTATTTCAATTTGCGAGTAACTTTGCGAGAATGCATGATTCACCAAACACAAGCTAACCCAACTTGTAGAAGTGAGGTTCGACTCACGGTTTGCGAGATACATGCAAAAACAAACTAAAGTGATGCATGCCTGTATCTCGCAAATCGTGAGTCGAAATTCACTTCTACAAGTTGGGTTAGTTTTTGTTTGGTGAATCTTATCTACTCGCAAAGTTTCGTAATTTTTTGTTGCTGTTTGTGGGGGTTTTTGGGGTTTTTTTAAGTGCAGAGTAGAAAACCCCACAATCGACAACCAAAAATTACGGAACTTCGCGAGTAGGTAGGATGCACTAAACACAAGCTAAACCAACTAGTAGAAGTGAGTTTTGACTCACGATTTACGAGATACAAGTAAAAACAAAGTATAGTGAGACATGTCCGTATTTCGCAAACCGTAAGTCGAAACTCACTTTTGACCAGTTGGGTTAGCTTGTGTTTGGTGAATCCTACCTACTCGCAAAGTTTCGCAATTTTTTTTTGCCATTTGTGAGATTTTTTGGGGTTTTAATACATAACTATTAATACCCTACCCACATAACTGTTATATATTAAAAATATTTAATGTTTTAATACAAAACCAGATGTGTGGGTTCAAAACAAAAAGCTTTCACCTGGTGAGGTTCAAGACTGAGATGGTATAGGGTTGAAATTGTAGAGAAGGCATTGGACTATTGCTGTACTCCTCAAACCTATGAGAAGTTTAAAAGCAAGTTACAGATCATATGAGCTAGATGAGAGCAAAAACTAGGACAATATAGGTCCCCCAAAAACCTAAGCAGGTCCCTCATGAAGAACTATTCATAGTTGTTGTCCTGATGGCCTTGGAAAGTTTGCACATTGCCATTGAAGAGATCAGAAGCCCCTGCAACTTCTACTTCCTGTATGATATCTGATTTCTGCTTGGAGCTGCGGCAACCATCTAGCCAAAGGGAGAACCAGAAATTGACATTAGCAATAATTCCATTGTTTGAATGATGTATATTATTGAAACAACTATCATTTCTCTAGCACCCTAAAGACTCCAACATATGGCAATAGTAAGTAAGTGTCAGGCATGTGTAGACTTGTGGTTGTGAGAATCAAAAGCCCACTATGAAATGTAATCAAATATGGAGGAAGGAATCTGTGGTAGATGGAATAGGGGCATGTAGTAGGACCAAATGTTGATAACCACCAGACACTCAAAGAAAATATGGAAAGTGTTTTCAAGCTGACATGCACAAGATATGCATGTCAGATTACCATTCCATCCTCTAGCATGGAGTCTATCTTTGGAGTTGAGTTTCTCCCAACTCAACAACCAAATGAATATCTTGCATTTTAGTGGAGCTATGTTTTTCCAACAAGCTTTGTAGAATGGAGACATAAAGGCCAAAGATGCTGAAGAAGGAATATGCATATTTGACACTGTATACTCCTGAGGCAAAATGGCTCCATGTGGGGGTGCCGGCAGAACTAGAAGGTTGCATGTTCAATATGAGATTTAAAAGCTTTTCTTTCTCAGAACACAAGATAGTAAATGAGCTACTGTTAAGGCAGGGTCTCCAAATCCACCTATCATCATCATAAGTCCCTGGGATTGAAGGGTGGCCTCCTTATTCCAAGCAGCAGTGAAGAGAGCTGGGAAGGGATTAGAAATGCTATACCTCCAATCCATTTAGAAGTCCAGAACTTGATGAATTGCCCATCTCCTATCTGCTAGTGAATCCCCTGATGAAATCTCTCTCCAAGTTTATAAATTCTTCCAGAACTGAGAGGCATGCGTAGGGCATGAGAAGGTATTAGAACTTCAATTGAAGTATAAGGATAAAAGAGTTTGACTAACATGAGACTTGTCTACCACCAGCTTCCATCACCATTTCATCAACAATGCCTGATTGAACTGTTGCAAGTTTAAAACCTCTAAGCCACCTTACTTTTTGGGTTGGCATATTTTCTTCATGCAGCCCCGGATGCCTTGGTTACAGATCCCACCCAAAAAAAACTGTTTTGAATCTGATCAATTCTTGCAATTACCCAATTTGGCAAGTTAAAGACACGAGCATAGTATGTAGGAAGAGCACTTGGAACAGAGTTGATGAAGACAAACCTGCCACCTTTAGAGAGCATTCTTCCCTTCTAAGTAGATAGTCTCTTCTCTTTTTGTAGAAGAAGAGGTTGTCAGTCTCTTTTCATCAATTTGTCTTTTGCTAATGGCACACTAAGATATTTGACGGGTAGATGTCTTGTTGCAGCCCAAGATATTCGAGAAAGCATGGAGTTTGTCCCTTGAGGAACTAAATAAATAAGGGAGGAATTAGAGAAATTGATGACCAAACCGACATTGGCAAATAGATGATGGAGCAGCTTCAGATGTAATGCCTCTTGTTCATTACCTTTACAGAAGATGAGAGTGTCATCAGCAAATTGGAGAGTAGACAAAGAAGACAGGGTGCCCCTGAGCTGTAGCTGCGAGAATGTGCCATTATTCCCAGCACACTGCAACATCTGGGTAAGGACATCGACTGCATGAATGAAGAACATAAGAGAGAGAGGATCTCTCTACTTGAGACCTCTCTTGGAGTTGATTATTTTTCCCCCAACACCATTAAAAGGAACCGAGGATGTTGCTATTCCACATACACCACCTTGGTCCAAACTCTCTGGCAGTGAGCATCTGCTCAATGAAATCCCAACCGACGTGTCGAAGACTTTACAGAAATCAATTTTCATCATGATAGTGTCAGATTTTTTGATGCTACAAAAATTTATAGCTTTATGGGTAACCAAGAAACATTCAGTGGTGAACTTCCCTTTCAAAAAAAAAAAACACTTTGAGAGGAAGAGACCAAGGTGTTAAGCAGGGGGCTTAATCTGTTGGCCATGATCTTTGTAAAGATCTTGATAGAGCAGTTCGAGAGACTAATTGGCCTGAAATCAGAAACAAAATTAGCACCTTTGCATTTAGGAATAAGCATAATGTTAGAGTAATTCAGTTGGCTAATATCAAGGTTGCCATTTTGCAAGTCTATCAGCATACTGTTTAGGTCTCTGTGAATCATCATCCAAAAATACTGGTAAAAACTCATGGAAAAGCCATCATGCCCAAGAGCCTTGTCACCACTCATGTCGAAGACAGCTCTTTTAACCTCCACCAGACTGAATGACATTTCTAACTCTGCAAGGTTATTACTGGAGTGAGGATAGGGTGATCTCTAGTCTACCCTGAAATCGGGGGTTGAGCTAGTCCCACAAATTTCACTTAAGTGGTCTTCAAAGCATTATTTGATGATGTTCGGGGCTATGATCAAATCTACATTATGCATTAGGGAATAAATGAAAATTTTGCTTCTTCTTCCATTGGAGATGGAATGAATGAATTTGGTGTTAACACTTTTTCCTTGATCCAAGTAACTCTAGACCTTTCACGCCAATAAGTTACTTTGGCTTTCACTGAGGATTGATACTCTCTCTGCGCAGCTTGGAGTGCTACAGACTGGTCTGGGTCAAGGGAGTGATCATCTGCATCAATTACTAATGGATGAATTTTATTAAGAAGTGCATTTTTTTTGGATTGTGATGTGACCAAATACCTCATTTCTCCATCTCCAATTTCTCACCTTCAACAAAAAGAGCTTCTGAGCAAATCTATCCACTGAGGACCCTCTGTAACACCCCGCAAAATTGGAAATGACAATTTTGCCCTCATGTGTTATACACGTGTATTTTGTATCGTTATTGGTAATATTTGTAACGTGTTTCACTACGTATTTTGGATTCTAAATATTTATGCATTTCTCGTATTCTTAAAATCCTATTTGAGTCAACTCAAATATAATATTACGATCTTTGTGTTTTTACGTGCTTTATACGTGTTATCGATGCACGTATCGATTACGTATTTTTCCACTGTTATGTGTGATATTTTCTATATTTTTCAATTATTTATTTTATGTATTCGAATTCATTCTATAAACGGAAATTCATTTTTTCTCTCGTTTTGATTTAAATATTATTACACGTGTGGTGCACGTGTTTTCAATGTACGTATTGATCACGTTATTGAATGTGTATATTAAATATATTTTTTCTTATGTTGTATTTTGATTTTCTTTAATATTTTCCTTTGAGAAAGTTGATTTCGTATTTTAATACTTTTACGTGCGACGCACGTGTTTGCGGTGCACGTATTTAGGCGTATTCGTTTTCAAAATAAAAATTTGAAGTTATACACATATGTTTTAAATTGAATAATTAATTAATTTTCTGAAGTGTACACAAAGCACGTGCACACGTGCGATGTGCACACTCAACCATGTGGGCCGGATGTTTTGAAGATGGAGGGAAGAACAATTTTTGAATTGAATGAGTGGATTAGTGGAGCTTTTAGTGGACAATTACTTATAATAACCAATTAATTAAAACCTACTAATACCCCCAAAAATCCTTCACATTCTCCTCATCCTCCCTTTCTTTCTTCATGTCTCTGCCGAAATCAAAACCATCCAATCCAGCAAGTTCCTGTTGCTCTCTCCACTCATTTCCACCATACAACGTGTATATATATATATATATATATATATATATATATATATATATATATATATATATATATATGTAAGTGAGATGAGAAGGAGGTGTTTCCTGTTGCTGCCGAAATGGGGTTGGAGGCTTTTCTCCTTGTGCACAGATTTCGAAGAGACCGATTGGGACTTCGCTTGGAGCCTTTGAAGGATTTTTTGCTACTAGGAGCATTTCATTCTAAGAGTTCAATTGCTAAGAAATTATATTTCTTGGGTGAGTGTTTCTTAAATCCTTTCTAATTTTAGGAGTATGTTGCATGCTAGTTAATAGATAATTTAATTGTAAAATTTTGATTGGTATGTTAATTGTAGATTGCATAATCTTGATCAAATTGTGTTATGATGTGTTAAAATAATTTTGTGATTCATATATTGGCTAGAACTCTTGTTGAATTACAGAGAGAAATATTTATTGTTGGAAAGAAAAATTATGCTTGGTAGAATGTTTTTACAATAATCAAAATAATGTAACATGTATGAAAATAGTTTTAAAATGCCGTTATAATAGAGAAATGTGGAAATGGACTCATTAATATATATATATATTTTGTGAGTATAAGAAATTTTATAAACGAGTCTTGATGTGAAACAACATTTTGTTTGGAAATTGACACTATGAGTTCTTTAATATAATTTGGGAGAAAATTTTGTTACTTTTTCAAAAATGAAAATTTTATAGTTTAAATAAATATACTGATATGGATAAAGATGGGATTAAATCGGAACCATTCAAATTGGACACGAATCTTAAAGTTCATAGGGGCAAAACAGTAATTTTACCTATGGACGGGTCCGAAATGGGAACCGGGCATCTTCTCTTGGGCCCAATAACCCGTGAATGGATCTGTTCAGCTGAGAATGGGTCCCAACCCGTTAAGGACCAGTTCAGCAGGATATGAGGAAATACTGGCTCGTCCTTATCTACTGGAGGTGGTTTTAACCACTTCTATCCATTCACACTGGGAAGTAGGGATTCATTCTTATCCTGAAATAGATCCCCACAGTGACTATAAATACCCCCTACCTCCTACCGTTATAAGGTGATCACTCTTTGCCTACCTAAAGCTTTTTTTTGATATTCTTCTCTGAGGATTGACAAGAGCGTCGGAGGGTGCGTCGCTGGGATCCATCCCAGTATTTCGCACTTTGTGCAGGTCAGCGGTAGCTCTAAGGAGCCAGCTTATTAACAAGGGAAGAGGTCATATTTGACCCATTCGAGTTCTCGAAAATCTACAAATTCATCTAATTGCCCCCATACCGAAATCAGCAGCAACATATACTATACTATATTTTGATAGAACACATTCTGGAAAATGATTTAGATTCTTAGTGAGTTCAAACTAATTGAAGAGATTCTGTTTTTCTTGAAATTCGATTTTTTTCTCAAATTCAGTACAGTTAGCATATAAAGAGTTTAACTCTTATCATATCAGTTGGTCACTCAGAACCAATTGGTCGTCGGGTGAGCTTTGGGTCCTTTATTGTAGCTAGGCGGAGACTATGGTCTTGGGTTTGCGTCTTGTTAGAGGCTCTGTTTTATTGAATTTTCAAATTTTCTCAAATCACAGTACAGTCGACATATAAAGTAAATAAGCAATATCATATCAATTAGTCACTCTGGCCTACTGGTCTTCGGGTGCGATTTGGGTCTGTTACTGTTCATAGGCAGAGGTTTGGCTCTGGGTTCAAATCCGGTCCTTTGCCTTTTCGTTTTGGTTTTTTATATTTTTATATAAATTCGATTTTTATGGGTTTATTTAGAATCTTAAAAATTGGGAAAAATACTAATATTCTTCTAAAATTATTTAGACTTTATAAAAATTATTTCTACAATATTTTGATGTATTTTGTGAGAACTGAAAGGGGATTTTACATTAAATAATGTTGAAGAACTCGATTTTATCGATTAAAATGTGACTCTTGTATAATTAAAGAAAAATAGAAATTTGGAATGCAATTAGATTTCTTCTCGATGAGATTTTATAGTTATTAATATTTGATTAAGATTATTTGAATTGCATACAATGTTATAAGCAATTAAATTGATAAAAGAAGTTGAATTGAATTATTTCATGTTATGAGATTATAAAGAAATGTTTCTCTTTGAAAAAGAGATTTTGAATAAAGAAATTGAAGTATTATTTTGAGATTGAATGTAACATATTGTTAATCTCTAGAAAGAGATAGTTGTTGGAATCTAGAGGCTAGGCGAGACCCTATTAACCGGCAGTATTTATATATAAATTTAATAGGTAACTAGTGTGGGTTGAGCATCTCTTGAGAAGTAGCCAGGTTGAGCTGACTGTCTCTTTTGTTTGGTTTAAGTTCGGTAGGGTAAGCTAGCTCTAGGTTGTGATAATTTTCTTCTAAAAAAAATTAAAAGTCTAAGGATTAGACACATAGTGAAGATGTGATGAAAGTAAGAGAAAAACACAAGTATGAGGGCCTCGGATCTATGGTGTGAGAGTGTTCATAGGATGTCTACATGATGAGTCATGTCAGAACGTGAATACATCTTCAGAATATCGGGATCGTGGCGACGCTTGTGGGGTGCTTGGTGACTACGTAGTGCCATCGTTCCATGGCAGAGTCGAATTGTCCATAGGATGTCTGATGATACGTCATGTCATGATGTGGGATTCTCTCCAGGATGTCTGGACATGGGCTCGTAACTCATAAAACATCTAGGATACTTACCGTAGTTACCGTAGTAGTTAAATTCATATCAAGGGATCCAACCCTACAAGATGAAGTACAATTAAGGGCTTGCCCTTGGACCTATGTAGTATGGGATGCATAAAATCCGAACAAGTGTGCATTAGTGTCATTAAATATAAATAACTACATTAAGGATTAGGTGCACAGCACCCACGACATCAACAGAATAGTCCCTCTTTAGCTTTGTTTTGTGATCAAGTTTGTGTTTGTTAAAGTATTTAAGAATCATTATACTTTAGGCATAGCGAGGATGACCGTGTATAATATTTCTTCGGTTGTAAGCAACTGACGTGCCCACAGTTTCCATGCAGGACAAATTGAATGAAATGACTAAAGAAGGAATGCTGCTTAAAGAAATGTTCAAATTGTTATTGATTTCATGTATCATGTTGTAATTTATAATTCCGCTGCGTTGATGTAAAACATTGTTTTATAAAAAGTTTTAAATTCCTTGTAAAATTGTACGAAGTGAAGTGTAAAGATCTTGTGGAACTTCGAATTCAGACTGATTTGGAATTCGGGGTGTTACACCCTCTGCAAGTAAAACTCTGCCACCATTTAGTCACCGCAGGTGAGAAGCTCTCATGCTGTAGTGATGCTTTCTCAAATCTAAAGTAGTGGACATTATTCTGGCATTAGTATCAAGAATAATATGGTAGTGATCTGAGGAGATTCGTGGGAGGGATTGTTGAATGCAATGTTGGTGTATCTGCTCAAATTTCCCTGTGATGAGGAATTTGTCTAGCCTGGCTAAGGCAGTATTGGATCTTAGGTTAGACCAACTGTATTTCTTTCCTGCGAGTGGTAGGTCTATGAGCTTTAGCTGCAGAATGAAGTTTCTGAAATCTTTCATATCTCTTCCTGAACTTTGCCCTCTATTTCTCCCAGAGTTATTAAGCATTGAAGTCCCCGTAATTTAGCCAGGCATCACATAGCATTCCTTTCCTCTACTCTTTCTCACTGAGACACAGTGTTCTATCATCTAGCTCAAAGGGGGCATAAACAGAAGTAAGCGATCATTCCAGTCCCGATGCTCAATTTCCGAATGATAAGGAGATTGAGAATATATCAACAGTTGTGTAGAAACAATTCAGTGTGTTTTCATCCCATCCAATAAGCACCTCTCCACACCTCTCTATAGCACATAGCTCCAACCATCTGTTGATCAATGTCCCTCTGATGGACTGTAGCTTCCTGGGTGAGGGGTTATTAAGCTTTGTTTCTTGAAGACACACTACTGAAACCTGCTCACTTTGAATATTATCTATAATAAGGACACATTTGTTAGGGTTGCACAACCCTCCAACATTCCAACAGAAAATCTTCATTGAAGAGAAAGTTATATAGCCAAAATAAAACACGAACATTAAAAAACACCAGCTATACATAAAGCACTCAGATGAGTTGTTTCTGTTGATCGGGAGGGGATCAATAGAGGCACTCTTTGTCTATTTAAGCTTATCAATCGAGTGTGGATCAAAAGCCTCCACTCCTACAGATTCAACTATTTCGTAGATATCCTCTTTAGATAGTAATGCAAAAGGATTAAGACATGCATTGGCAACTGAAAATATAGAAGAGGAGGTACCTTATTTCATGTGAGAGGCGAACTTCTTTAATAGAAGTTGACAAGTATTTCATGAACGGTCTGGTGCTAGATCCCCTAGAAGCAGATCTGCTTCGCTTTCTACGTTTGCTAGGACCTTCCTCAAAGCCAGGGGGGACATAGTCAGAATTGGACTGAGACTATGATTTAGGCTTTCAAGGGATAAAAGACTTTGTTTTGAAGTTAGTAGAACCCGTTCCACCTGTTCCCAAATTGAACTGCATTACATTGAACTTGCTTGCCTTCTCATTCTTCTTAATAACAAAATGCTTGATAGCAAATTCCACAACAGGTTTGATTTCTTTGAAGAGGGACACTGGGATATTGACCACTTTACCTTTCCAAATCATTGACGTACATCTTCTTCAGAAATATTTTCTTCGGAGCTTGCTAAGCTGTCAAGAATGTTATTTGATTCCCCAGATTCAATCTCCAATTTACCCTCTTTAGACTCCGAAATCTCCACAATATGAATGGCATAACGAATTTTTCTTCATGTTTAGACCCCACAAAATTAGATCCTACCTTTGGGGGGGGGGGATCCGCTAGATATTCAAAAACTTTCCAACAACCTGGTCCTGATTTGGTGCTTCCTGAGATTGCGCAGCTGGTTGAGCAACTTCCCTGATTTTCTTCTTGCCCGTTGCATCTCCGATGATCCCCGGAGTAGGTACTGTTGCCGCAGGGGACCTCATGGGGCTGAGTTATGGCATGTGCAGAATGCACAACAGTTTCCTTCTTCCTACACCAAAAAGAACTTGGACTACTACCCGAGGTGAAGAGCTGGATATTGCCTTGCTGAACGTCTTCGACGAAGATTGGTTGACCAAGGATTAACACAGGATCTTCGTGGACTTGTAGCTGCCTTGTCCAAGGCATAGTGTAACAGACCTCCACTAGTTTTAGAATGTGAGTGATATCTTCAACTTCGATAAGAACCAATGCTTGATCTCTGGTAGCTTCTTCTTTCATCTCGCTGCTCATAGTGATAAACTTCTGAAAAGGTATGACTAGATGTTCAAGGGAGGTCTGTAATATGGAGTAAAGAGAGTGACGCAATCAAGGTTCTCAGATCTCTTATAATCTCGCTCCTCTATGATCATCAGGTCAGACAGGTCAACGGGCTTCAGCCCATTTAGGCCCATGGGCAAACGGGTACGACCCTGTCCGTTAGGGTCACAGACATATTTACCGCTGCCTATAAATACCAGCCCCCCTCCTCACTTTGAAAGGTAATAAAGTTTTCACCACCTGATCCCTAGCTACTGTTGCTTTCTCAGTGACTGACTAAATCATTGGAGGGCATCTCGCCGGGACTTCTTCCAGTGTTCCTAGGCAGTTTGCAGACAAAGCCGAGCCGAGCTACTATAGCCGAGCCGAGAAACTTCATCCAACATACACAAGTAGATCCGAGTGGAGCATCCAGCCTGTACCTCTCCTCTGTTACTCTTGAGCCGGTCCTACTCCCTAAGGTCGGATCGACGCCAGTACCACAACTTTCCCTTCACAAATTACAAGAACTCACACATTTTGCCCCCACACCCCAAAAATAAATAGCATCAGGCTGGCGCCGTCTGTAGGAAACTCAGGTACTATCGCCCGTCCGAGCCCATCCAGGGACGTCATCCCAAGTCCGAGCTCTCCCATGCCTCCCAAAGCCAAAAGGGCCGTCACATCGGCACGACATCTGGACCCCTTCACATCACAACCGCAATGCCGCATGGATGCCCAGGGTTCCAACCGACCACGGGTCCACGGCCCAGCCGGATGTGGGTCGGGTGCTTCTCACTCGAATGCGACCGATTTACGATGCGTCATTTCGAATCGACAGGCCATTCGCATAAGGGGAGAGGCCGCTTCCAACTCGGTCTCGAACCATCGTAGACGGCCGTCCTCAGAGCGCGGTCCATAACACAGCCGCTCACCCCGTGGACCTCCGCTCCGTAGGACCCGGTGGGGCAAGCCCCCATCACAAGGGTCGAGTTCCAAAATTTCCGGGACGAGGTCCTCCAAGCAATTCGAGGTGGCCAGGGAACTGAGCTCTGCAACAACTCTAATCCTCGGTCAGGAGCAAGGGGCGGCGAATCCTACGGATCGGCCTGCCCCCAGGAACAAGTAAGCGCCATCCTCCGGTGTTTACAGGAGATGGAGAACCGCCTCGCCCATCTCGGCGAGGGAGGACCAATGCCGGGTCATGGTCAGCGGCAAATCTAACCTCCATTCTCCCCCCAAATCTTGGAAGCCGAGATCCCCCAAAATTTCAGGCCTCCCCAATTCGAGACCTACAACGTTGAGGGTGATCCCGCTGATCACATGGAGGGGTTTAAGACCCTCATGTTGATTAACAGCGCTGCGGATCCCCTCCTCTACAGCACTTTACCTGCTACCCTTTGTGGTTCGGCTCGGGAATGGTTCTCAAAGCTCATTCCCGACTCAGTGAACTCGTTCGACCAGTTGGAAGCAAACTTCCTAGCCCACTTCATGACCAGCAGAAAGGTCGAGAAGACAAGCACGCCCCTTCTGGACCTCAGGCAGAAGGAAGGGGAGTCACTCTGCGATTTCGTTCGGAGGTTCACCACCAAGGCGAGGTCCATGTCCTCCCTTGATGCGGGCATCGCTTCAGCGGCTTTCCGGCACAACGTTAGGCACGGACAGCTGAAGGCTTCATTGGCCAAAAAACCACCCGTCGACTTCCCCGACCTACTCAACAGGGTCGAGAAGTACATTCGAGCAGAAGAGGCTCTAAATCCGGAGGGCACCAAAGAAGCCACTGTCAAGGGGAAGCGGAAGGCCGACGATGTCGAGCCCATCAAGAAAACCTTAAAAGAGACAGCCAGTCTCAAGAGGGTTCCTCCGGTCCCCCGATTTGAGAGGTATACCCTTCTGACCCAGAAGGTCTCAGCAATTCTGATGAAAATCAAGGATAAATGGTTCGTCCGACTCCCTCCCCAACCGAACAACAACAAGAAGCGGGACCAGAGATTCTACTGCCGCTTCCACCAAGACAACGGACACAAGACGGACAACTACCGGGCCCTTAAGGACGAGATCGAGGCCCTCATCCAACGAGGGTACTTGAGAGAGTTCACCTTGGATAATCCGAGAGATCGGAGGGATCCGAGGAATCCGAGGCCTTTGTCTTCTCCTCGAACGTTCAACCGGCAGCCCGATCGGGACCCCGAGCCTGAGGAGACCGGAGGTCAGGCCATACTACACTGCATCCATGGGGGACCAATGGGAGGGGGATCCAATACCTCCCATAAGGCCTTCGTTAGGGAGGTTAAATCAGTCCCCCCCCCGATTCAACAGTAACCGGTATCCTTTTCCGGAGAAGACCTAGAGGGAGTCCGGCTCCCACACTGAAATGTCCTCGTCATCAGCCTTGTCATGGCGAATTTCGAAGTCCGCCGAATTCTCATGGACAACAGGAGCTCATTCAACATCCTCTTCTTGGAATCATTTGAGAACCTCAAGCTCCCCCAAGATAAGTTGAAGCCAGCCAGGTACACCCTACATGGGTTCTTGGGATCGTGACGTTGGATGTAACGGCCAGCATGACCCCCATCACACGAACCGAGTCAGTGAATTTTATAGTAGTCAATATCAAGGTAGCATACAATGCCATCCTCGGTCGACTCAGCCTCTGCTCGTTCCAGGCAGTGCCCTCGAACTCTGATCGTGACGTTGGATGTAACGACCGGCATGATCCCCATCACTCGGAACCTTGGGGTCGACGTCGTTAGAGGAAATCAGGATTCTGCACAATCGTGCTACATGATCGCGGTTGGGGGAGGGGTGTTCCCCCTCGACGCAGTTGAGCTTCCACCTGATAGAAGCTAGCCCGAGTCAAAGCTTGCGGACGAATTGGAGGAGGTCTCATTCGAAATGGAAGACAAGTCCAAGTGGTTCCGAGTGAGCCGCACCCATTCTCCCGACCTGAAGCCATGTCTAATTGATTGTGTCCGCCGCAATATCGACCTCTTCACTTGGACGCCGTCCGACATGCTCGGGATTTTCGAAGATCTAATCATGCACAAGCTAAGTGTCACCCCGGGCTCCAAGCCGATCCAGCAAAAACGCTGCAAGTTTGCCCCAAAAAGGCAACATGCAGTGAAAGTGGAGGTGAAAAAACTACTGTCTGCCCGGTTCATTCAAGAAGTCAGCTACCCCGAGTGGCTGGCCAACATCATAATGGTAAAGAAGGCCAGTGGGAGACTGGAGGCCATCGGCCACTTCCTCTCCAAGTCAGGAGAGAAGTCCCTCCCCTTCTTTAAGGCCCTGCGGGGGGCAAAAGGCTTTGAAAGGGGCGACCCCCAGCAACAGGCCTTCGACCAGTTAAATTCCTACCTCACCAACACCCCGCTCCTGAGCAAACCTGAACCGGGTGAACCCCTATTCCTGTACCTCTCAGCCTCGGAAGGCACGCTCAGCATCGTGCTCGTCCGAGAAGAAGACGGTGTTCAAAAGCCTCTCTACTATATGAGCAAAGTCTTGCTCTCGTCCGAAACCAGATACGCAAAGCTGGAAAAGATGGCATATGCACTGATAACGTTCGTGCAAAAGCTCCGTCCTTACTTCCAGGCCCACTCTATTCATGTCCTCACGGACCAGCCTTTGAAGGCCATCATCCACAAGCCCAAGAGCTCCAGTCGCTTAGTCAAGTGTCGATCGAACTAAGCCATTACGACATTAGCTACCAGCCTAGGACAGCCATTAAGGGACAGTCCCTGGCCGTATTCATCACCGAGTGCACTATCTTCGAGCCATCTGACACTCAGAAAACAGATCTGATCTGGGAAGTCTATGTCGACGGCTCTTCCTGCGAGGTGGGAAGCGGCGTGGGCATCATCCTCAAAGGCCCTAACAACTTCATCCTCCAGTATTCTCTCAGCCTGAATTTCCCTGCCTCTAAGAACGAGGCCGAATATGAGGCTATGATCGCAAGGCTCATCCTAGCGCACAAGGCGGGGGCCAAAAAACTCAGGGCCTTTAGCGACTTCCAGCTCGTGGTCAACCAGATTACTGGGGAGTACGAGGCTCGTGACGCTCGGATGGTCCGATACTTGGTGATAGTCCTGCAGCTCTTGACGACCTTCGATTTCTCCTCAGTAGAACGGATCCCTGTAGAGCAAAATGCCCAGGCTGACTCATTTTCAAAACTCACCTCCTCATCCTTCGAGGGCCTCGACCACACTATCCTGATCGAAGTCCTCCTGAAGCCCAGCATCGACCTCCCCGAAGCCCTCTGCCTCACCACCAAACCTCCACCAGAGGACTGGACGACTCCTATTCATGGTGGAGGGCGAGCTTCCTCAAGATCGGGCCGAGGTGAGAAGGATCAGGGTCCGCTCTAAAAGGCTCACCATAATCAACAATACCTTCTTCAAGCGCTCGTACACAAGTACCGATGGAAGGCCCTACCTCCGCTGCCTGGCCCCCGAAGAGGCCAAATATGCTCTGAAGGAACTGCATGAAGGGGTTGGGGGATGCCACATGGGGAGCAGGTCACTCGCCAGAAAATCCCTAAATCACGGATACTACTGGCCAACCATGTTGCAAGATGCCCAAGACCTCGTCAAAAGGTGCGGCCCTTGCCAAAGATTCTCCTCGGTAAAAAGGCTTCCACAAGCCAACCTCCGCTCCCTGGTCAGTCCAACCCCCTTTGCTATGTGGGGGATGGACTTGGTCGGTCCTTTTCCGAAAGCGACAGGCTAAAGAAAGTTCCTGGTGGTGGCCATCGACTACTTCACCAAATGAATCGAGGCAGAGCCCCTGGCTACAATCATGGAGCACCAAACTCAGCAATTTTTCTTGAAGCACATCATCTGCCGGTTCGGGATCCCGCAGGTCCTCATCACAGAAAATGGGACCCAATTCGCAGGCAAGAACTTTCGGAAGTTCTGCGAAGACTTCGGTGTCCAGCAGTGCTTCTCCTCCATATGTCATCCTCGATTGAATGGCCAGGCCAAAAAAGCGAATCGCCAGATTCTTGACAGCCTTAAGAAGAGATTGGACAATTCACCCAAGGGGCTATGGGTCGAAGAATTACCGAGTGTAATTTGGGCACACCAGATGACGAAGAGAATCCCACGGGCGAGTCACCGTTTAACCTAACCTACGGCACCGAAGCAGTTATCCCCTTAGAGATCGGCCTCCCTTCGCCCATGGTTATGGCGTTCGATGAGGAAAACAACTCAACAGACCTCAGAGCCAACTTGGATCTAATCGACGAGGTCAGGAAAAAATCCGCCATCCGAAGAAGCATATACCAACGACGCATAGAGAAATTCTACAACAAGAAGGTCGCCCTACCAACATCAAGCTGGGCGACCTCGTGCTCAGAAAACTATCGGTATCCGATCCCCGCCAAAAGAGAAAGATGGCCCCCAACTGGGAAGAGCCATATAAGGTCTCCAAAGTAGTACACCCTGGTACGTACCGGCTCACAGACCTAGAAGGCAGAATAGTGAAGAGGCCGTGGAACACGGAGCACCTCATGAAGTTCCTCGAGGGGGAGGACTAGTCCTTATGTAACCAACCTCTTGTAACCGGCACTACGTGCCACCCCTTTTTATATGAAGAAGAATAAAGTAAATAGCCATTTTTCTTTCTTGTTTTCATTCCAAGTTCTGTATATAAATCCACACACTTTCACAAACACCTCGACACTCTGTGCCGACCCCCAAGCCTCGACACCTCATGGTAATTCTCGAGCACATGGGTAGCTTTCTCAAGCCAAGATCGCCTGAGCTCGACGCTCTGTGTCGACCTCCAAGCCTCGACACCTTACGGTGACCTCGAGCACATGGGTAGCTTTCTCAAGCCAAGGTTGCCTGAGCTCGGTGCTCTGTGCCGACCCCCAAGCCTTGACACCTCACGGTGACCTCGAGCACATGGGTAGCTTTCTCAAGCTAAGGCACCTGAGCTCGACGCTCTGTGCCGACCCCCAAGCCTCGACACCTGACGGTGATCTCGAGCACATGGGTAGCTTTCTCAAGCTAAGGCACCTGAGCTCGATGCTCTGTGTAAGCCCTATTTTCCCAAATACATATTTTCTGAATATTTCCTGTATTTTGACTAATTATAAATTCACTTTGTTTTGAAATTTTTTCGGATATTTTATTAAAGCGTTTTCTAATCGAAAACTATATTTTGTTCAAATAATGGCATAATTTAATTTCTGTTCCTAATTGATCGCTTATTTGTATTTTTACTCAATTTAAATTTAAATGTATTATTGCTTTTGGGTTAGTTTGATAAATGTATATTTTGTTATATATTATTATTATTATTATTATCGTTATTATTATCTTATCCTTGTGATTTTACTATTGTTATTATTGTTATTATTAGTCTTATATTCTTTTTGTGAAGCCCGAATATACTTAATTAATTGTATTTTATTATTCGATTTGATGTATGTTTATATGTATATTTTTAAAACTCATTTTAAGCTCTTATTGGATTTTAAATCCTAAAACTCTATTTTCCCTAATGGGTTCTCCCCAAACCCTTTTGCTTATTGAATCATACCCTATTCAAACTCATTAACCCAAAACCCTACTATATAAAACCTAACCTAATTAAACCTAACCCAAATCAACCCCTACCCCTATTACTGTTTTAACCTAATGCACAACCGCCCCCTACCTTGTTACTGTTCATCTTCTTCGTCGAGACCTCCCATCTCTTTGGCTCCCTGTGCCCATCGCCGTCCTCAGCCTCGTCATCGCCTCACCAGCTTCCCCATCTTCATCACAACCCATTGTCTTCTTCATCTTCGATGACCGCTCGTGAACCCATTAGCTCCGTCGCCTTTAACACTTGTACCCCATCCTCGTCGTCTTCCCATCCTCCACCCCATAGCCGTCATCGCCCTTCGTTGATAGATCCCCTCGTCGCCTTGCCATCCCCGTATCCCTGAAGCTCCCCTCCACCATTGCTCTATTTTCTCCCCAAAGAACAGAGCACCGCTCCATCGTCACCACCTCATCGTCGACGTCGTTGCCGTCGTCTTCCTGCGTCGAGCTCCCCTCAATGCTGCCACCAATTGCCGCTCGCGTCGCCGGTCGAAGCTTTGCCATCGTCGCTGCTGTGATCAGAGAAGAGAATGAGGGAAGGAGATGGTTGCTTTGAATTTGGGCCACACGATCTTATCAAGATCGTGACTTGATCTGATCTGATCATCACCATCAGATCGCATCTCAGCCCTCCATCTTGATCAGATCCGATCTGAGCCGTCCGTTGGTCTGATCTTGATCGCCATCAAGATCCGTGTCGGGATTCATTCCCGTTATTCCTCCGTCGGATTCATCGTCTACACCCCAAGGCAAGTATCTTCTTGTGCATTTCGTTTTCTAGTATAAGCTTTTCCTTGAAAATACTGCAAGTAGATTGTAAATGTGACTCCTCCTTGTTTATCGTTGATGATCTCATGTTTTGCCTTATCTATTACATGATCTAAGAGTCACAACCCTTCGTTGATACACTTTTTCACAACTAGTATAATTATGATACATTTCATGCAAAAAGTGTCTTATTTGGTTTCTGTTCTGTCTTGGCTTGTGTTTCAACCCCGATTAAATCAGAATTTGAACTTGAGTCCTGAATATGAAACTTAGGCCTAGACGTCTAGTTTATCACCCTTTCAATGGAATTGAATTTCAAGTTACGGTTTAGGAGATATCACAGTTTTACTGCTGCTATGTCTGTAATCGCAGATTCATAATAACTGTTGCACCACTTTGGTTTACAATTATTTTAACTATGCTACCAGTAAGTAAATGACTGAAAATTTTTTAGGATGATACTGCACACCCTAGAGAACATTCCCTAATTTTCTCATAATTAATTAATGAAGTTTAAATCCTGTTTCATATGTATAAACTCAGTTTCACAATTTCTGGCTGAACACAAATGCTGTATAGTTTGCTATTTTGACATCAATTGCTACAACTTTTATGTGTCTTAATTATATGCGTTGGAACCGGGCAAGAGTTTAGTTTCTAGACCTTCTGACAGATCCATATTTGCATTCTTTTAGCGACGGGAATCACAGTTTTGGTGCAGCAACGTCATGCTGTCCAGATTTGGAATTCTCGTCGTTCTTGATATTTTGATTTGTTTTGACCCTCGAACATGTATCCTACCTAGCCTAGACTTATTCCTTGTTCTTGATTATGTTTACTTGACCTGTTTCGTACACTTTTATGCTTACTTGATGATAATAATAAATAACAAGTCGGGGTTTAAGGGAAAAACCATAATAGTGGACAATATAGATAAGTGTACTCGGAAGGGGGCCCATGTTTTCCAGCACTTGGTTTATGAACTTGTTGTATATTGAGTGTATTTATGATCCCACTACTTGGATCATGAACTTGTTTTATCTTGATCGTATTCATGAACCCATTTCTTGGTTCATGAACTTGTTGTGCATTCATGAACCCACGGTTAGTTCTTGAACTTGGTAGTGTATTCACGAACTTGGTTCGTGAACTTGTTACATTATTTTGTATTAATGAACCATGCTTGCTTGATACTTGATACCTGAGTACACCGCCCTATAAAATTCACCACTAGGCCTAAATGAAACTGTTTGTATGTAGCAACCATGTAGTAAAAATATGGATGCATGAAGTGCTATCTAGATAGAATTAAACATTAGACTTATGATTAACTAGTCAATTGTATATACTTGATACCCTACTTGATGCTCGTTACTTGAGACTTGTTACTTGAGACTCATTACTTGTTACTTGATACTTGTATGTGATACTTGTTACTTGATGCTTGATACTATTACATGTTCACTAGCCACTTATTTTACTACTAGTACTTATTACTCAATCTTGTCACTTGAGTTGTGTTTCTTGCTAGCTAGTTCTTGAATCCCACTTCTTGTTGCATCCCTATTATATTATGTTATACATTCATGATTCCAAATCTTGTTCCATATTTCTTGCACTTATTTTCATACCCTTACTTGTACTATTTGTGGCCCTAACTTGCATTAAGGGCGTTTGTCTTGTTTTTTTTATTTACATATATTTATATATACAGATTTTGGAGACGAATTGCCTGCTGAAATTGGTGAGCAAACGTTCTAGGCTTCGCTTGAAGAAAAGACTTGCTTTAAATATTTTGTTTTTGAGTTATTTATTTCTTTTGCTACTTGAATCTTGTAACGGGCTTATAGTCCCGAGTTTCATTTTTTGATCCAGATTTGAAAACTATTTGGGATATTATTAATTTGTTTCAATTGTTTCTATTGATTAATAAATTATTCATGCATGTGTGGTTGTGTATATCATGTTATGATGCTGAGTCTATCCTACAGTTTATGAATGATGAAAATCAGTCGTTGGGCTTCGTCACGCGCTAATATTCCGTATTTTTGGGAAGCGGGGCGTGACACTCTGTGCCAACCCCCAAGCCTCGACACCTCACGGTGATCTCGAGTACATGGGTAGCTTTCTCAAACTAAGGCACCTGAGCTCGACGCTCTATGCCGACCCTCAAGCCTCAAAACCTCCAGTGATACCAAAATAAAAGATAAAAAATGAATGGATAAAATCGAAAATCGTTTTTATTAAGAAACACATCGGGAGGCCACGGTACAATAGAGTTATTACAAATGACTATCACCTCGGCCTAAACTATCCTCAGAGCCCCTTCGGGATAACACGAGCCAGCTCAAACCCCTCCGAGTGACTTGGCTCCGCGGCCTGGCCGCTCGAATCCATAGGAGCAGCCAAGACACGCCGACCACAGAGCTTTGAGCATCGCCCGACCTCATATATTCCAACTACCGAATCGGAGATGGCTCGCGGCCCGAAGGGCGCCCATCCCCTGAAGAGACCAACAACCCCAACATTGTCTTGTAATGCTAAATCTCGATCTCTTTCTCTACAATAAACTCACGAAGGAGCGACTCCCAGGTAGGCCTTTGAACCGAGGCACTTGACATGGAAAATCCAAGGCCAACACCTCCCAGGTCGCGGTCAACTATCGCCTTCTTCAATTGAGATGCCTTCGTGCTCAGCTCCTTTGACTTATTTCGGAAGTAGTGGAAAGAGGCATCGTGATCACGAGCTTCCTTCCGATATCGATCAAGGCTGGACTCCAATACCATGATCTTGTTCCGAAGCTATGTCACCTCGGATCGTCGAGGATTCAAATCAAGGAGGGATGCCGACATCTGACAGAATTGAAACAAAAAATCATTCCGAGGCCCACAGTCCCTAACTTCTAATCTAAAAATGATACAAGTCAGAAGGGTCGGACAGACAGAAGATCATCCCAAAATCAAAGCAAAATTCGAAGTCAAAACACTTGGCCAAACAAAAACTCCTTGTTATAAATTAGAAGACTTTACAAAATACTGCGGTGGCCAGTTCGCCTTCGGCAAATACAATTTAAAAAAAAAGTAAATGGAAAAGAAAAACAACTACTGCGTATGGCCAACCTCTCCCTCAGCGTCGGCAGCGACGACGGGGTCGATAAATGGCTCGACGCCGACAGCTCCGACCCCGGTCTCCCCTTCAACTGGAGCATTGACCCCGGGGGTCCTTGGCGGCTCGTTGATCTCCATATTAAAATTGAAGCCTGTCAGGTCCAAGGTCAGATAGAAGTGTTTGACATGGCTCATCGCCTTTTCTACACCTCGTTCTGGGCCTCTATGACCATGTCTTGGGCTTTAGGGTGAGCAACCCCCTCTCCACTTCAAATTCCTTCCTCAGCGCCACCTCCTTCCTCAGTCTATCGTCGGCCATCGAGGCCATGCCAGCCTTCAGGGCCTGCTCATGCTTCATCGAAGCATCCAAAGCGAGTTTCAGGTCCATCATCTCGCGCTTAAAGCGGTTGGCCTGGTTCCTCTCGTACTTCAGCTCCTGGTCATGGAGCCTCATCACTTGAGCTCCAGACAGACAAGCCTGCAGCCGAGGTAAAACACTTTAGTGGAAAAAATGCTTAAAAACTAAAGTACAAGGCCTCGGAATTTACCTGCATGCTCGCCTGAGCCCACCTCATGTAAGCCGACTCGAAGGTGTTGGCACTCATGCTCTACCAATCCCGAGGTGTGCCCATCTTTTCCACAAACTCCACGGCAATGGGACCTTCCACGGCGATGGGACCTTCGGTCAGGGTATCCCCCTTTCGAATGGACCAGTCAGGGGCCTAAGGCTGAAGCCCCTCTTCCCCGACCATGTTATGGGCATCGGCACGGAGAGGAGGGACACCCCCGTGCACAACCTCCGTCACCTTCAAGGCGCTGGAGCTCGGCACAACCACAGTCTCCCTCGTCTGACTAGACCGCACCCTATTTGCCTTCGGCTCATGCTGACCCTCGGGAGTTGCTTTGGAAGAGGCCCCCGCCTGCTTCCTCTTCTCGGATTGCTCTGCCTTTTGCCTCTTCAGGGCGAGTCTCCTCTCCTTGACCGATTCGGAGTCGATCTCTACACGAAAATCCATTAAAAAGTGATGAGCACAAAAGAAAATTACATTAAGGAAAAATGAACAAAAGACATACGAGACAGGGCGGGGCTCAGTCAGACGCGGGCCATATGAATCTCTATCACCTTCGGCCAACTTATGTTGTTACTCTTCCGGAAGCACTCTACAAAGGCCCACTCCTCGACCGAAAGTTCGCTCTTCTTGGGGCCCTTGAAGTTAGGCTTATAGAAGTTCCAATGTGTCAAAATTTTCCATGGCTCCTCGCTTCTGACGAAGAAATACTTCTTTTTTCTATCCTTTATCGAGTCGGGGTGGCTATGCACGAACTTGCCCCCGCTCCGAGGCGATACGTAATAAATCCCCTCAAACTCGCCGGACGATCTAACACCTAGCATCGCCCATAAGATGTTCAGCCACAGTGGCAGCTTTCTCTCCTCGTATAGCAAGACGAAGCTCATCATATGCTTCCATGAGTTCGGACCATACTGCATCGGGCATAACGAAGCCCAATTCAGTACCTCACAGATGAAGGGGTGGATCGGCAACCACAGTCCTGAGGAGAACACATCCACAGGAAAGGTACAATACCAGAGCACCATAGGTCGGTAGGCCTAAGACCGGCATTAGGGACCATTAGCTCGAACTCCCTCCAAATGAAGTAGCTTGCGCAAATCATCAACAGGTCCTCCTCTTTCAAAATATTGGGGGTACCGTCCATCTTAATCTTCACATCGCTCGGCAAGGAGGGCTGTACCCCGTAACGGACCAAGTCCCCAACATCGTCCGGGTACTTCCTGATCGACAATGGTTGCAGCAGGAAGGGGACCTCCAGCTTTCGAGGAGCGATCGTCTTGTCCGGACTGCTAGGCATGGTCCACTTCATATTTTTCTTCCGAATCTTGGGAGCCTTCTCAGGCGACGGAGTGGCCAGCGGCTCGAAGACGGATGTCCTCGAGGAAGAGCCAGTCCTTTATTCCTGTTCACCCTCAGCTCTCGCACCTTCGACGGAGCGCGCCCCCTCGGTCGGTCTCTCCTCGTCATTGACTCCTTCGGTAGATTGAACCTCCTCGTCCTCGTCATCGACGACCTCAACACAATGCTCCTCCTTATCCGATTCGCTTCTTTCCACCACAAATGGCTTGCGAGTGTGATGTGGTTGCACGACATACATGTTCTCGTCCTTTTCCCAAGAAGAGGAATCTGATAGACCGGCGCGAGTACCACTGCCGGGGGTAGAGGATAAAGAGCTGGACTGAGCCCTAGACATTAAAATTACTAACCTGGTTGAAGTCTTACAGAAGATCGCCAGAAAACTCGTCATTGGTGACGAAAAACTTCTAGAGAGAGAAGCTCTGGGATGTAGAGAGAGGGAGTGAAAGTGAGAAATGAGAAAGGGGATGTGGGATACGTATATATAGGAATCTTGTGACTCCTCGATTCTCGCAAAAACGGTTCCTGTAGTGCCTCCTTAATTCTCGCAAAAAACCGTTTCTGCAACGCCTCCTCAATTCTCACAAAAAACGGTTTCTATAATGACTCCTCAATTCTCGCGAAAAACGGTTCCCACAATGGCTCTTAGAATTCCCACCATAACGGTTCCTCTTAAGCCTCGATGCTCAACTGTGATCTCGAGCACAGGGATAGCTTTCCTAAGCTAAGACGCTGGGGCTCGTTGCTCCGTACTGAACCCCTAAGCCTCGATGCTCGACTATGATCTTGAGCACAGGGGTAGCTTTCGCAAGCTAAGTCGCTCGGGATCGTTGCTCCGTGCCGGCCCCCTAAGCCTCAACGCTCGACTATGATCTCGAACACAGGGGTAGCTTTCGCAAAGCTAAAATGCTTGGGCTTGTCGCTTCGTGCCGAACCCCTAAGCTTCGATGCTCGACTGTGATCTCGAGCACAGGGATGGCTTTCGCAAGCTAAGTCGATTGGGCTCGTCGCTCCGTCCCGACCCTCTAAGCCTCGACGCTCGACGGTGATCTCGAGCAAAGGGTTAGCTTTGGCAAAGCTAAGTCGCTCGGGCTCGTTACTCCGTGACGACCCCCTAAGCCTCCATGCTCGACTATGATCTCGAGCATAGGGGTAGCTTTCGCAAAGCTAAGATGCTTGGGCTCGTCGCTCCATGCCGACTCCCTAGGCCTCGATGCTCGACTGTAATCGCGAGCACAGGGGTAGCTTTCCCAAGCTAAGATGCTGGGGTTCGTCGCTCCGTGCCGATCCTCTAAGCCTCGACGCTCGACTGTAATCTCGAGCACAGGGGTAGCTTTCCCAAGTTAAGATGCTTGGGCTCGTCGCTCTGTGCCGACCCCCTAGGCCGGGATGCTCGACTGTAATCTTGAGCACAGGGGTAGCTTTCCCAAGCTAAGATGCTAGGGCTCGTCGCTCCGTGCTGACCCCCTAAGCCTTGTCGCTCAACTGTGATCTCGAGCACAGAGGTAGCTTTCCCAAGCTAAGGTGCTTGGGCTGGTCGCGCCGTGCCAACCCCCTAGGCCTCAATGCTCAACTGTGATCTCGAGCACAGGGGTAACTTTCACAAGCTAAGTCGTTTGGCCTTTTCGGTCCGTGCCGACCTCCTAAGCCTCGATGCTCGACTGTGATCTCGAGCACAGGATAGATTTCCCAAGCTAAGATGCTTAGGCTCGTCGCTCCGTGCCGAACCCCTAAGCCTCGACGCTCAACTGTGATCTCGAGAACAGGGGTAGCTTTCGCAATCTAAGTCGCTTGGGCTCGTCGCTCCGTGCTGACCCCCTAAGCCTCGACGCTCGATGTGATCTCGAGCATAGGGGTAGCTTTCGCAAGCTACGCCGCTTGGTCTCGTTGCTCTGTAAAGAACCCTTAAGCCTCGATGCTCGACTGTGATCTCGAGAATAAGGGTAGCTTTCGCAAGAAAGTAGCATGGGCTCGTCGCTCTGTGCCGAATCTCTAAGCCTCGACGCTCCAGGGTGATCTCGAGCACAGGGGTAGCTTCCACAAAGCTAAGTCACTATGGGCTCGACGATCTGAGATGGCCCCCTAATCCTCGACCCTCGATGGTGATTTTGAGCACAGGGGTAGCTTCCACAAAGCTAAGTCACTGTGGGCTCGACGATCCGAGCCGACCCCCTAAGACTAGACCCTCGATGGTGATTTCGAGCACAACGGTGGCTTTCACAAGCCAAGGTTGCCTTGGACTTGACGACCCAAAAACCGACCTAGACGATCTCTGCCAACCTCGGCACCCCGAGCTGACCCCTTGCCTTGGTGACTGGGGGATCATCTGGGCTCGGTCATCCACACTTGTGAAAGCACCGACTGCTCGGCCATCCGGACTCACCTCGGTTCAGCGCCGACCCCAAGAAGACCCTAGAAAACTCTCTTTGCCACTCTTCTTCGTAGATCTAGACTACTCCTCAACGATTGTTTTTCACACTGCCCTGCAGGAGTGGGGGGCTTGTGATATGGAGTAAAGAGAATGGCGCAATCAGGACCCTCAAAACTCCTCTAATCTCGCTCTCTTGTGATCATTAGGTTAGACAGGTCAAACGGGCCTCAGCCCATTCAGGCCCATGGGCAAACGGGTACGACCCGGTCCGTTAGGGTCACAGATCCGTTTACCTTTACCTATAAATACCAGCTCCCCTCCTAACTTTGAAAGGTACTAAACTTTTCATCACCTGAACCCTAGCTACTGTAGCTTTCTCAGTGACTGACTATATCGTCGGAGGGCTTGTCGCCGGGACTTCTCCCGGTGTTTCTATACACAAAGCTAAGCTGAGCTACTACATCCAAGCCAAGAAAATTCATTCAACACAGACAAGTAGATCCGAGTGGAGCTTCCGGCCTCTACCTCTCCCCTGCTACTCCCGAGCCGGTCCTACTCCCTAGGGTCAGATCGATGCCAATACCACAGCTTCCCCTTCACAAATTACAAGAACTCACACATGCTGCCCAAACAAACAGCATCAGTCTGGTTCCACATGTGGAACAAAAGGAGGGGGATATTGATCCATATATAGCTTGGCTTAGGCCTGAGTTTCACCTTGAAGTCCATAGACCATGGAGAGAAGGTGGCACTGAACCCGGAAAACTGGAAAATCCCATCAGCAGCTGCTTTTTTCGTTTCCTCCTCCAAGGGGAACTAGATGTAATAGACACCATCACCGACTTTTTTGAGCACCCACCACCCTCCTTGTTGTTTCCAAACAAAATGAGGGCACTCTCCACATCCTTCGTCACTGGTCTAGTACGGGGGTTGATAAGATGGAGGAAAGCACTCTTGTGCAAAGCTAGCAGTGCCGCCACCATCTCAGAGTTATGAGAAATTTTCACGACAAGGGGTTCATGGTGGTTGAAGAGAGGGCAGTCCCTCACCTTATAGCCAAACTTTCTACAGTTAAAGCAATGAATTTTGAACTTCCTACACTCCGCTGTTTGGTGGTCGTCGTCGACGTATTTCATGCATCTCCTTTCCATTTTCTTCTTGAGGGGTCTACGATTCTGGAATCTAGGGTCTCTGAGTGGAGGTGTTTGGGTTGAAAATAAGGTTTAGGAGTGAGGAAGGCTTTCTGGGGATGCGTTTAGTAATGGGATGGTGGAGTGGGATGAAGATTGTGCAGAGTTTGAGGTGAGTAGGGGAAACAAAGAGGCTGTGGGTGATGGTAATGATGAGAGAGAGGGCGTGCCATTTTGAGAACTTGAGCAAAAAATTATTTCCCCCCCTCTCTCCTATCTTCCCCTCCCATTTTTTTGCCCTATCGAAAAGTAAGGGTCTCATTTACATCAAACTTTTTCCCTATTAATCTAGACCTGATTGATTGTCTCGGGGTCCTCACGCATTAAAGAATAGAATGGCTATGTATAAACATACAAGCATCAATTAATGGTTATTCAACTCATTCAAATAAGACTAATTATCTCTATCACTCAGGGCCGGCCCTGAGTTCTCGGGGGCCCAAGGCGAACTTCTAAAATGGGCCCCCCATACAAAAAAAATGCACATTGTTCAAAGCAAAATATGCAAAATATATATCATTGAATAACAAGTTTATGGTCTGTTTGGTTCAAAGGAGGGGAGGGGAGGGGAGGGGAGGGAAGGGGAGGGGATGGATTTTTATCAAGACTATGTTCGGTTCAAAGGAGGGGAGGGGAGGGAAAATAATTATCTTCTTGTTTGGTTCACAAGGGGAGGGAAGGGATTTTATAATAAAAATTACTTTAATACCCTTTTATATTTTATAAAAAAACTCAACCACAAAAAAAATCGAGTGTCTCTAACCACTTGATTGCATCCACACCAAAAGTACAAGAAGCGAATTCACATAATTAACAAACCCAGATCCCCTTAGATGTTTTTCTTGATCTGGTTTGCACCTTTTTTTATACGTTGAAGTAAATTAAGGAAAGTAGCAAACCAGAAGTTATCCATGTAGTTTGATATGGAAACTACTATTGACAATTCTTCATATAAAACACATAAAAACGTAGTCTGGGATATAATGTGCATCTTTATTAAGGTTGCACTAATCGAAGACATGCTGCACAAAGTGTTCAGTTTGTGCTATGGGTACAGTTCTCCAGACAAAAAGTGGTACAGTTAGGCTTAGAGAGATTGGTATATGAGCTGGGTACTTACATGTTCACCAAATTATTTTGTTGATAACTTTACATGTGTTATATTTTGTGTACAGACAAACGTTTGAGTGAAAGCGAGATTTATGATAATAGCATTAGTATTTGAATAATACCCATTAAGACTTAATCTGATAAGGAACAAACACTTCAATAATAAGTGGATGAGAAAAATCTTCAGAATCCCTTACCACAAACTCATACCAGATACGGAACTTCAGCAAACATTATGTAGCAAACATTTTGTGAGTGTGCGTGTGCGGTGGTTTCATACTACCAATATTGCATACACTGTAACAGAAAGTTTAAATTATAAAGGTGAACTCAATCACTCTTGCATTGCATGCTAAAGCTTTAACATACAATAATATTTTTGCTTAAAAAAGATAAATAAATAAAATAAATAAAATAAAACTGGAAATGTCGGGAGAGAGATGAGTCGAGAGAGAGGATATCTGCTCCTCACCTCCGCGACGAGGATGGGGAGAAAGAGAGAGTGCGAGTGGGAGAGAGAGAGAGAGTCGGGAGAGAAATGATATCTTTTTTATTTTAGGGATTTAGATTTAAAAAGGACAGTTTAGTCCAATCACTTTTAAAAAATTAGACCCACTTTCTCTCCCCTCCAAATCCCCAAATATTGGAGGGGAGACAAAATTGGCTCAGGAGGGATTCTGCACTCCTCCATTACCCTCCCCTCCCCGCCTAAAAAATGAACCAAACAAGAAATGTTTTAAAAAATCCCTTCCCTCCCCTCCCCTCCATTCCCCTTCATTCCCCTCCAACCAAACAGGCCCTTAGGGTAAGGCCCGTAAGGGTTTTGGGTTTAAAATTGAATGTGAGTTTCGGGTTTGAGTTTATATTGACTTAAATGTGGATTTGATTTAAATCATCCAAATTTAAAGTCTCAAATTTAATTCAAGTTTTCAAGCCTAAACCCAAATAATTTTTTAAAAAAATTTAAAGGATCAAATAATTATTTTTGGGGGCCCCTAATAACAGTATTTTTTTTACGCGCAAAATATGTTCCTATATTTATAAGGGAATTACAAATTTGGGGGCCCCTAGAATTGTAAAAACTCCGGGTGCCTGAGGCGGCCGCCTCACCCGCCTCAAGGATGGGGCCGGCCCATGCTAACACTATAACGTGAGAGTTGGGGTTGTGTACTTTGTAGATAAACTGTAATTTGTAATTATTTAATCTCAACCATTCAATTTTGTGTGTGAGTTATATTAACCATTTATTTACTCAACTGTTGTTAGTTACCATAATACCCTCAAAGTTCAAATTTATTTACGACATAATTATTTACAAAAGTATCACTCATATAAAATAAAAGTTGGTGCCGCTAATGATAATTTGTAAAAAGTATGTAATGAGTAAAGGGGGTTTTCAGGTTCGAGGCAAGATTACGTCAATATTTAGAACGTGCCTCGCACGTGCAGACTACGTGTTAGTATTTTTTAGCTTACGGGTTACTGTTGTCTTTCTTCTCTCAAACAAAATACAAATCCCGTGTCTAAATTTAAATTGTATTATATGATGATAATGTTTTTTATTTTTATTTTGGAGTTACATATATGTATGATGATTGATGACATTATAGATCAGAGTCAAAAGTCTTCGTTAATACTAATCTACTAAGTACATTATTATTATTATTATTAGTATATATAAAGAGAGGACATTCTACCTGAAAGCATGCGCATCATGTGAAATTAATTAAGTTGCAGTGGCGAAAATCGACAAGATCTTAATGAAAATGCAGTTACATTTTATTTTCATTTTAAGCAAACAAAAAGTAATTAATCTTGAGATCCAATATTGAATATTTGAACATGATTTGAGAATTGGAATACAAGCAAGTAACGTTAATTCATGCAATATCAAGTCAAAAGATAGTAAGATACATAGAGTCCTCACACGAGTACGAATGAAAATTGGGTAGAGATCATGTGATAAAGAAAGACCAGTCAAAAGATAGTAAGATACATAGAATCCTCACACGAGTACGAATGAATATTGGATAGAGATCATGCGATAAAGAAAGCCTAGACAGACATGTTGACTCTTAGTTTGGTGTGCACAAAACGTATCTATATATATCTCCATCTCTAATATTATAATGGGAGAAGGCCTTAGTGTCATTTGTAAATCTACCAACACGTGCATAACTAATATGAAGGAGGTCTCAAGTTCGAGTCCTCACTACGTCAAATTTTTTTACTTTAATTTTTGTTTAATATATTAAATGTGCATCACACGTGTAAATTACTATCTATCTATATCTATCTATCTAGAATATAATATATAATCTCTAATATTATAATGGGAGAGTTGGGGTTGTCATTGTAGACATTCAACCATCCAATCTCAACCATTCATTTTTAAAAGAGAGTTATTTTAACTATTCATTTACTCAACTGTTGTTAGTTGCCATAATACCCTCAAAGTTCAAATTTATTTACAACATAATTATTTACAAAGTGTCACTCATATAAACTAAAAGTTTGTGCCAATATGAATAATTTGTAAAAAGTATGTGATGAGTAAAGAGATGTCTCAGGTTCGAGACCATATTACGTCTTATTATTTACTATATAAAAAATAATATTTAGAATGTGCATCGCACGTGCAGATTACTAGTATATATTATACTAATAGGAGAGAGAGTGTCAACCTCTCTCCTTTCTCTATTTTGAAATAAAGAAATGAGAGAAAATGAGGAATTCACATTTATTGATACGTGCAGTATGCACATTTTTATTAAAAAAATATAAAAGCCCCAAACCTATAAATCTAGAACTTAATTAGTAGAACTGTGCTTTGCTCATTAAGTGTTTGATAAAATGCCTATGTAGCACACAATGTGTTTATGAAAAAATGGTTTTGAAAAATTTTGCTGAACTAAATCAATTGTAACTATGTATTGTAACTACCTCTTTTATTTTCAATTTCTAATTTGTGTTTTAAAATCCTGAAATTTGAATTTGGGAAAGAGTACGAGTTGAAGATGGGGATGACTGTAGTATCGGATCCAAGAATGAGATTTGGTAAGGAGGTAGATGGTTGAGAGTAGGGTGAGGCGAACGGAGAGGTGGAGGAGGATGTTGGAGAAGGGGACGTCGCTGCGGTCGAAGAAAACGGAGACATGGAAGATGAGGGATAAGGCATCTGATACGGTGTGAATTTGGGAGGGGGTGGAGGGGGAGGGGAGGGAAGGGAGGGTTGAGATGAGTCGGTTCAAGATTTGAGTGTTGCCGGTCATGATGTATACAAAGGCCGGACTATGAACGTATTTTTTAAGATAAATTTCACTAAACTATATACTTGAAGAGTTAATTTTTCTTAGTTCTCTCACACTTTTTTAAAATTCCATATAATTTTATGAGTTCATTAAAATTATTTTAGTCTGTGCAATTTGCACAGGGTTACACTAGTAAATACTAATAAGTTTAAATTAAATTGTTCAGATTTTCAGGTTAAAATAATATCAATAAGAGATTCAAAAGAGATTCAAGAATAAGCAAAGAAGGAAAGCAATAAAGAAAATAAGCAAAGAAGGAAAGCAATAAAGAAAGATTGCAAGATCAAGCAAAAGAAGAAGTTATTCAAAAGAGCACATGTTGATTAGTGCCCAAGAAAACTATCAAGACCAGTTATTGCAATTCCATATTTGTGAGATTTTATCTGTATTTGATTGATTAATGATTGATTAGTATATGGTAAGAATATAATGTGGATTCGTTATGAACAGCACGATAACGGTCGACGCACCTTATGTCGGTCAACCACATCGCAGTCGACTGCACTTCACAGTAACAGAATGAAGCAGCCGACCATTCATCTCTTGACTTTTAGTCAGAAAGATGAATGATCGACTGCACCTAAATTACGGTCGACCGTACTTTGCGCTGTTCACTCTTTTGGAATGTATTGTTTCTAATTTTGAAAGATACACTTCCCCGTCTATATAATTGGACGAACCCACCGAGTATTCCTCACCTATTACTTCTGAGAAAAATTTTCTGAACTAATCTTTCAACAATCAATCCGAGTGTGTGTAATAACTATTTGTATTCTTCAGTCAGGATCATTGAGGATCTTGAGTTCTTTTCTTTTCTTTCACTTCAGTGAGATTGACGGGACTTGTGTTAGAAGTCCTGTGGGTGTAATAGGTCTCTCGGCCTAAATTTGAGAATCACTGTACACTGGTTTGAGTATAGTGGAACGCTTGTGGCGGAGAACTGCTACAAGTAGGTGGTGTGGACGTAGACATGGGGGTCGAACCACGTTGCTGCGTCACTTGTGCTATCTGTGTTTGATTTTCTTATCTCTTCTTATTTACTTTGCTATTCATTTTAATTTTTTTAATTCTGAACAATTACCCTATTCACCCCCCTCGGGTAATTTACAGTGGTATCAGAGCGAGGTGCTTATCAAAAGCTTAAAAGCTTAAGCAAAAGGTCCAATGGCCGAAATCCCTCCTCCCAAAAACTTGTACTCATCGGAGCCATTTGTCTTCAATGAGACAAGTCTTACACGCTCACCATATTTTGATGGAAAATGCTATGATGTTTGGAAAGTTCGTATGTCTCATTTTCTACAGATGCTGGGAGAAGAAGTGTGGAATGTATGCATTAATATAACAGATATTCCGGTCAGCGACGGAAAGACGACCTTCACAAAAGCAGAGCTAGCGCTCAAGACCGTAAATTCCAAAGCTATGATGGCTCTCTATGCAGGGCTAAATAATGAAGAATTAATGCGATGCGGGTGAAACTGCAAGACATCATACTAGATTTGGAACAACATGCTGAAACGGCATGAGGGAACCGCTTCTGAGATAAAAGCTAAAGTAAATCTATGTTTTTATAAGTTTGATGTTTTTGGTATGTTGCCAGGAAAAAATGTAGATCAAATGCTTACCCGCTTCGATATCATTGCACACGAGCTTGAGAGCTTAGGTAAGGGGTTGGATGATGACCGAAAGGTCGGAAAACTCATAAGCTATCTCACGCCCGAGTGAGATGTAAAAGCTGCTGCAATAAGAGCAACCATTGAGGAAAAGGGATTCGGTTACTACACCTTCCAAGGAAAGCTCATACGAGATGGAGATGATGGAAACCAAAAGACACAGACAGAACATCGGGATTGAACCAAAAACTGAAGAGAGAACCATCGCCCTGAAGGCAGAAAAATCTCGACCATCAAAAGCAGATTCAGACTGTGAGGAGTCAGATGAAGACATCGCCCTATTGACTAAGCAATTTCGTAAGCATCTCAAACATAAAAAATATGGCAGGTACCAAGGAGAAAGAGAGAAGGATAAAGATGATTTATGCTATAAGTGCAAGAAGCCTGGACACATCCGTGCAAATTGTCCCGTCTCACAGGATAGGAATAGAGACTACTACCGCTCAAACCCAAGTCCGAAAAAGAAGGCGTTGAAGGTAACATGGCTAGACTCAGATACAAATGATGATGAGCAAGGTTACAACGATGTCGGCTTCATGGCTCTTGGAAATGGTGAGGTGCAATCACCACTCAAAAAGAGGTAATCGAAGAACCTACTTATGATGAACTAGTTGACATGTGTAATGGATTAAAAGACTATGCTAATAAACTGAGTCGTGAACTAAGGCAATATGAACAAATTCCTAATGAAGCACATGACTTGTATTGCTAAAAATCAAAAACTAAAAAATAAAAATGCTATGATCATGGAAAAATTCGAGTCCTTTAGAAAAGATCATGAAGTATTGCTAGAGGAAAATGAACTTTTAAAATAACAAATTCAAGAATCCTTAGCAACACATGATGAACCCTTAAAAGAAATTCATGAAAAATCTGTTTATATTGCTAAACTCACTAATGATTTAAAATAATGCAAAGAAAAATTTCATGAGGTAGTGGAAGGTTGTAATGAAGCCCGTGAACAAAATAGAATACTTGATGCTACACTAGACACTCTTCGTTGGAACACAAAAGATGATGAGATGACTAGAAAAAGACTTTGTAAAAAGTAATTGAGCTTAAAAAAATTGTAGAAAAATATGAAGGACCCATTTACCTTATTACAAAAAATTTAAGATCCTATCACGATAATCGAGGGCTTGGTTACAAAGAGCCAATACACCATACACACTTGCACAATCACCAACATAATCACAAACCAACTCAAAACTATGCAAGTGTACATGACCCAAGATATAGTCGTATCACATGCCACTACTGTTGTAGATTAGGACATATTTTATATAACTGTTCATTAAAAAGAGAAACTAACTTTGTCTGGATAAGAAAGAATGTAAATGCAGGCTCAAAACCCACTTGGACACCTACAAAATTCCATGTAGGTGGTTCGACGCTCTCAACTTAGAAGATTGCAGACACCTTGATAGAAGATGCTCGAGAGACTCAACAAGTTATACTAGCAACCTGCATCTCTATCAACGAAAAAGGAGAAAGACCTTGGTTCTTCAATAAGTATACCACCGGGTAAAATTTACACTCGCTTGAATCTATATTAAGTATTAAAATTACTTATCTCCTAAATAAAATGTCTAGAGCACCTGCTATTTATCTAATGAATACATGAAATGTGTGAATTTTACGACATCTGAATATGTCATTACAAGATCTAAAAATTTGAAGAAAATCACTTTGAAAAAACCATAAAACTGTATGATCGGTTGACCGACCGGTCGGTTGTACTATTCATTGGTTCTTGATCAGTCGAAAATGGACTGGTCAACCGTCCGCCCCTCTGTCAAAAACCACTCAATCAAAACTCCTTCTTTCGTGTAATGCGGTCGACTGTATCTGTGAACCGGTCGACCGATCCACTCGGATGACTTGATTTTTCTCCTTCTATTATAAATACCCCTTCATCTCCTTACCCTCAAACCACACGAAATGTATTAATGGATATGATTCATTAGGAGACATACCGTATAAAATGTCTTTGTTAACATTGATGTAAACCAAAATAATTTGATTTTGTATGTGTCAAATTTGAACAATACAGTTGGGGTTTTTATTGATCTCGAAGTTGGTGGGTTAGCCTTCGGCTTAGTTGGTGGGTTATTGATCACGAAATATTGAATTTGATTGGGATGTAGTTATTTAGGATTTAGACGTGGATAAATATGATATATTATATGAAATTTGATGGTTTATATATAAAATATCAAATGTTAGTGAATATGGTTTCAATTAATCATTGTCATTTCTATACACACACAAGAAAAGTTGACCAATGTCAAAAAAAAAAAAAAAATCAACCATTAAATATCCATATATGAAATCATTTCATTAGGTTTAGAATTGTTTTATATTTCAGAGATCACCATAATCTTTTTGGATAGTTTTATCACTTATATTTTGAAAAGTTTGTGCAATATTGCAGAGGGGGTATACTAGTCGTATTTAGGCTAAATTTTAAAAAACATTCCTCAACATTTGTTATACAAACACCGCTCAAATTTTTTGGGTAAAAAATAACCTCTCAAAATGCAGAGTTTACAGAGTTTTTTTTTTTAAATATAAAAATTTAGAAAAAAAAGTTATATCATTAAAAGTTTAGCACTATTTTTTTTATCATTAATATAGTTTAGGGTAATTTTTTCAAACGATTGTTTGGTAGACCAAACTAAAAAAAAATTGAGGGAGTGCCTGTTTTTTTTATAAAAGAAAAAAGTTGAAAAGTATTTTATCAGATATGCATAGAGTGGAGAGATTTTTTTATATGACACTTTCGAAACTATTTGTTGAAAAAAGACAGTTGCCAAATTATTTGTACTCGTGGACTCAACAACTAAACTCGACGTTCCTAACGGCGAGTTTAGTTGCTTCATGCTTGCCGTTGGGACACAACGAGTTTAGTGGTATTTTTTTGAGAAACTCGTTGTCCCCAACGACGAGTTCAATTAAAAAGTTTCAAAAAAGACTCGATGTTCCCAATAGCGAGGTTCTTTGTACTATACTCGATGTTGGGACGGCGAGTTTAGTTCAAAATTATCAAACAAGACTCGCTGGTCTCAATAGCGAGGTTCTTTATACTACACCCACTGTTTAGAATGGCGAGGATATAGGAAATTTCATAGAGAGTGAAACACTTCGTTGGACTTAGTGAATTTTCGAAGAAAAAAACTCCATATAAACTTTTTTTGAACTAAACACGCCGTTCCCAACAACGAGACTAGAATGAATTTCATTGCCGTTGGGAACATCGAGTTTTTTTTTGAAAATTTTGAATTAATAACACTAAACTCTAGTATAAAATTCCTCGCCGTTGGAAACGGCGAGTTTCTATAAATAAAAAAAACTACACTCGCAGTGTCCCAACGGCAAGCATGAAAAAACTAAACTCACCGTTGGAAACGACGAGTGTAGTTGTTGAGTTCACGAATATAAATATTTTGTCAACTGTTATCTTTCTACAAATAATTTCGAAAAGTAGTATAAAAAAAATATTCTAGAGTTGATGGGGCGCTTTTCAACTTTAATCTAGTATTTAGGGAAGCACAGAATTTAGGGTATCGTTTTCCTGTTAAGATCTATGGTTTGTAGTTAAAAATTGTTAACAAAACTACTAATGAACCAATCACTCACAGCCCAATCAACCAATTAATTACCCCACATCCAGCTCTTCCCCCTCCCCTCCCCCAAACCACAAAACGACAAAACCCATTCCCGACCGTTACACCACCCCAAATTCAAACTCCCAAACCAATCTCCACCCTCCATTCTCCTCCTTCCCAAACCAATCCCAACCTTCCATTTCAAATCAAACCCCAATAACATTTGAAACCCCCCTCCCAATTCCCTCAAATTCTCCCAAAAAAAAGAAGGAAAAATAATGGTGTCAAAAATCACAAAAAAATTCCCCAAAACCCCCACCATACCCCGCCGCCGCCGCCGCCACCGCAAAACCCCTTCCCCTTCCAAATCCGTCTCCCTCTCCACCTCCCTCCACCACTCCCTCCGGTCCGCCCGGCGCAAACTCCTCTCCCTCTTCTCCCATTTCGTCATCTCCCCCAAATCCCACCGCGGCCGCGGCTTCACCCGTCTCACCACCCCACTCCCCAATCCCCCCCTCATTCCCATCCTCCCACCACCCCCTATTCATTTCAAGAAAACACTCTTTCTCGACCTCGACGAGACCCTGGTCCACTCCCAAACCGACCCCCTCCTTCCCGAAAATAAGTATGATTTCATCGTCCACCCCAAAATCGACAACCACATTGTCCCGTTTTACGTGCTCAAAAGGCCCGGAGTCGACAACTTTTTAAAAAATGCAGCTGCAAAATTTGAGGTGATTGTATTTACCGCAGGGTTGAGAGAGTACGCGTCGCTGGTGCTGGATGAGCTTGACCCGGAAGGGGAGGTGATTGCGCACCGGTTGTATAGGGATTCTTGTAGGGAGGTGGAGGGGAGGTTTGTGAAGGACTTGGAGAGGGTGGGAAGGGAGCTGGGGAGGGTGGCGATTGTGGACGATAATCCGGGGAGTTACGTGCTGCAGAAGGAGAATGGGGTGCCGATCAAGGCGTTTGTCAGCGATATGGAGGATCGGGAGTTGGAGAGGGTGGGGGAGTTTTTGGAGGTGGCGGCGAGGGTGGATGATATGAGGGATGCTGTGAGGGTGTTTCTGGAGGGGATAAGGAGATTTGATGTGGGGTATTTTGGGAATTTGTTTGTAGAGGGCAATGAATGAATTGCTCAAGTTACTGTATTGTTTTGCTGGTTGTTTTATTTAGTATATCATTCAAGAGTTCAAAGCGGCTTGTATGCTTGTTTGTGTTATCTCAAATTTGATATTGAATCAAAATCTTCTTTATTTTCGCAAATTATTATTGAACTTGAATCTAATACAGACAGGTTTATGATGAACATTGTTGTTTGTTTGGTTTGCAAGGTCTGAACCGATGCACAATCAGGAAATGACTGTCTCGCTTCCCTGCAGGGAATGTATATCAGGATCGGGTCTTATAGACTCTTTTGCTGAGAGCTTTTCCCTGTTCATTGAATCGTGAAATTGTTCTTATAATATGATTTTTAGGCAGGCATTTTTGCAAGTGTGATTTCTCAAAATGGTTTTCACAGGTATTGCATGTCCGACTTGTGAACCATAAGATCAAAGTCATGTCTTAGGTTCTTTGGTCAATATGAGAAGCCTGCACCTGCACCGTAACTTGGCACAAGTTGCTTGCATACATTACGGTAATTGCAAGTACAACGCATCCAATCGAACAAATGATTTAGAAACAACCCGCTTGTTAAGAATCATTGAATGCACACATTAATAGAAGATGGGAAGGCGAGCGTGGCGTTGCATTGAGCAGCAGCTTTCTAAGCAACTAAAGGTGCGGCCAATACACAGTTAAAAATGTATTCTGACGATGAATACTATGTTGGAACTCAGTATATAAAATGTAGTTAGGCTAATTTTCTGTACGTAACTTATATGAAACAAGAATATAACTAACACCGGTTGTACAATTAAAAAAGACGGTATTGAACAAAACAATTTATTTTGTGCCCTAACTATGAGAAACAAAACATGCCTAAATTAAAAATCACCAGCTAAAATTAAAGCTTCAGACAGGGCCATCTTACAAATGCCAAAATTAGCCGACATAAATTTCCAAATATAATCATCATACAGTTTCCAAATTGCTAAACTTACAAGAGAGACTTCAAGAAAGCTGATACAACCAAAATCGAGCTTCTCTGTATCAGTTAAGATGAGAAGCTAAAACAACAACAACAACAACAACATCATACCCGCTACAAAACTTAGTAACGGTAGGTAGGATCTCCACCATATTTGCTCCGAAAAGTATAGTGATCAAACTTTGAGTCACTGTACTCTGGTGTCTTCACATCAACCGGGCTTGGTTCAACTTCCCCACTTTTCTCACGGTGGCGATGCCTGGTTCGCTCTTTCGGAACCTTTGAACCAATCTGAGGAGCTTCTCCTGAATTATAGAAATCTCCATACTCTTGTCTCTTAGATGATCGGTGCTTGCTGGAAACCGTAGAATCCTTGAATTTCGGTGGTTTGTTACTCTTTTGAGGCCTCGATGATGTGGTGCTAGTCTCCAACATAGGGGCAGAGCTCACTTGCTTCTGTAACAAAGGTGGCTCTGCTCTGTCCTCTGGCATCACAAGGTTATCCTTGAGTGGGTTGAGGCCTTCTTTTGGTCCAACTAGTGGCAGCTTTCGAGGAAAAACGTTCAGAAACATGGTGCCAATTGCTTCGAGAGAAAATCTGAACAGATCAGAGAGGAGCGTCCCCAATGATGGCCAGCCTGCAACTGGATCCTCTTTCAGGCTTTCGACAATTATTTTGGGCTCCTCTTTAGTGGTGTGATCTTGGTATTGAGTCTCAGGAGCTTGCTTCTGTAGCAAACAGAAGAAAGTGGTTGTTGCATGTAAGAAAAAAAATAAAATTTAAGATCAACTGATGTACCATTTGAGACTAATTAGTCTAATGAACAAAAGTAGCATAGCAAATCTCTTTGGTATCGATTAAAATATATGATATAATTGATGAGAAGTTCTTAGGATATGTATTTTGCACATCATTTGGACATACGTCACATACCTCTTTTGAGGAAAAAGAAGAACAAAATCCATATTGAAGCAAGCCTGATAAGTAACCAGCCAATATGGCACCAAAAACCATCACAATATCTGCAGAATATAAAAAAACTTCAAAAGTACAAATGTCTAAATTTTTCTGGTATCACAGATCATACAACTGCTGCGCGAAATTGTTCGGTACCCAGTTATCAAAAGCCTACAAGCCTAACAAAATGATTTGGAGTATTAACAATTAAATGTTCCTTAAAGTTGTCAACTGACTTTGGCAAATATGCTTGACTATAAGATAAATGAATTTAGATTGTGCTTGAGGACAACATATGAGCTACAATTATTCGAAGACCAGTGCTGTGGCTCAGGGAGGGGGAATTCAACACTGCACTATTTGACAAAGATTGGGACAAGTAAGAGAAGGTCAAAAATGATTATGGGCCTATAATACAGTCATACCTATGTAAGAGCAGGTTCCAAAGTAACAACCATTTATTGACAACCATTGCAAAGTAGCACTAAAAGAGCATTCGATGCCCCCTGTAGGCTGACTTCCCGAGGTCCTCCAGAATGGTCCTGAATGGACGAATCTAATGAGTTGGAAGTGACTTTTGAAGAATATCAGGTTCATTCTGCAATTAAAGAATAACACTAGGACAAAGCACCTGAGCCTAATGGTTTTCCAATAGTGTTATGAGAGATTTTGCTATGTAGTGGAGAAACAACACAACAGAATTATTCGCTTCCGAAAGTGAACTAGATGTCCATCAGCTTAACTATGATTGTTTGACTTGATTACTACAGAAGGCTGTTATAAAGGTCAACCTTTGGCCAATTGGCCTCCCTGAAGGCTTTTTCAAAATAATAACAAAAGTCTTTTCTGCTAATCCACTTGTCCTTTACCGATGGGGAACAGTTTTCCATCAATCAAAATTATGGATGCCGAGAACAACTCTGAAAGTTATATTCCACAAGAACAGATTCTTGCATTATTTGGGCTTTGTAAAGGCATGATACTGTAGATCGCAGTTTTGAGGTATTAACGAAAATAAATTTTGGGACATTATGGATCAATGGATGCAAATTTATATATATTATATGGAAGAATCCTCAGGACCTCAACAGAAAGCCCTGCAACAGGACCAAATGTACAAGATGACCACGTCTGGTAGATCCCCTATGTAGACTACTCTTTATTGTCATTACTGATGGCATTGTTGAGATGGTACCAGAACATAGAAATGAAGGAATAATCATTACATAGAAAATGTAATAATTAGTACAAGCAGTTGAGTTCACTATAGTACCAAGCAGTAATAGTCTTCTAGAGTTGGAGTTGAAATCAAATGCTTGCATATTTAGTCGTTTAGTTAGGTTTAAAAACTGACATCATTTTTATTGTCAAATCTAAGGTATAGTGTTTGGATGAAAAAAGCCCTTTAATGAACAAAGAGTAGATACTAACCTGAAGTTGATATTGAGTTATACTCGCTATTACAATCTTCTTGCTGAAGAAATATTTGACGAAGAGCAGCATTTCCTCTGTCAACAACGAGCAAAGAACAAGTCTTGCGGATATATTGCACATCGAAGTCAGAGGAAAATTTTGCATCCTCACTTGGCCCATCCCTATAACCTGCGATGTTTGATTTCCCTCCAGCAATAGTTGTCACTCCTGTTACCAAATAGTTCAGATAAGTAGCTCTAATCCTCAATAACTAAATATTACTTGACTTGCTTAAAACTACACACCTGCTTCCCCAATTTTTCTAATAGCCAAATTAGAAGTATCTGCAACATATATGTTTCCCTTCTCATCTGCGGTAACTCCCTTTGGGTGATGAAAACGAGCATCACTAGGTTTACCGTCTACAAACCCAGAGTATCCTTGAAATGAGCCAGCGACTAGCCTCTCTCTGCTATCTGAATTACCTTGTCATTAGTCCACAGACTTAAATCCAAAGACCACAATTTCATTATGCAATATCTCATGAATAAACAAAAGTTAAGTAGCTTTATATGTCCATAGAAGAAAAATAGTCAACTGATAAAGAATAACTAGAAAACAGGAAACGTAAAAAGAGTTTATAAATGATTAGGAAGAATAAGTTAGAAAACCCAGCTCTAGTAATCATAAAGAGAGAAAAATGCAATCATAGATTGGATAGTGGTGACTTGCTCTATGTAAATCTAATTTTCAGTGTGAAAGAGCTTTTTTCTTGATGTGGGGGGAGTGGGCAAATGTGAGTTTGTTTGTTGAACTTACTCATTACCTTGGTGTCTCATTGGTGTTTCAGTGATGCTTTAAGGGAGTCGTATGTATAAAGAAGAGAAACAAAATAGGGTTATAACCAGTGACAGAAAGAACAAACTCATTGTATCTTCCTCGACTTGTATCTCCATAAGTACAATCAGGCATTGCCTCAGAAAGATAATCTAAATACAACTAATTGCTGAACAAATGATCCAAAGATGCATTATTCACAATTAAAGTTAACTCACGAGTCACTGCACGACTATGACAGACTGTAATATTGTGCATGCGATATTAGGAAGAAAGAAAAATAACAAAAAAAAGCCGGCATATGTTGCGAAGCGAACCAGTTGTTAGACAAGGGAAAGATTTCAATGGTATGGTTTGGACTCAGTGAAGCATGGATGCATGGATCTAAATGCATGAAGGAGCGCAGATCTGATATCCTCGAGAAAAAGGTAATTTGTGACCCCAATAAGAATGTTGGAGGAAAACCTGTTGTGGAACACTCTATAGCTGTAGCAGAGCATCAGACAATAGCACATGCAACCTCAGGAATTTTGTGGCTTCAATTTCTTCTATATGACTTAGCTGTGCAAGTTCCCATTTCACTTTGGTCTATTCAATGATGGGATCAATGATATTAGTAGAGAACTGCCACTTTGTTCCTAGTTTCGAAGATCACGAGGTGATACTGTCCAGCCTTTTTACAAGTCATCATTAATTAATAAATATTTTCACTAATATGCTACCTCACTCACAGTATTTGAGGATCAGGTTAGACATTGATGATGTTTGTGCGCCAGTTTAAGGGAAGGAAGTATTGAAGATACTATGGGAGAATTGCAAGAAACTGGACATTTAGATATCACATATTAATTTCTTAAGACGATGTGATGTCTTGCATTCGAACACCAGGAAAAAAACCAAATGTAACAAGACTCGGAACTAATGGATGGGCAGCCCATTGCTGGTCCAATGGATAGTACTATCCAACCAGAAGCAGTGGGGAATTCAACTAGCGATGAACTCCAATTTTCTAGTGAGACCGTTAGTAATAAACTTTCAAGCCCCAATACACTTTCCAGAAGGTCCTATGATATATTGACTGCCATCCAATTCAAGTATACATACAAATTTGATTTTTGAGGGTTGTGGATGGTATAAACAGGTAAAGGATTTCTAGGTGAATTCAACTCTATTCAAATTGAGATTTTCTATTTTAAGAGAATAGCAACTAGAATTTCTCTAAGAATAGAGGAGATTTCAATGCTCCGCTATACATCATAAATCTTAATTCTTGAAGGCAACAGTAAAAGTTTCTCTATTCTCTCATTGATATCGGTCAGTTTGGTCAACCATCATATCTTCTAAATGTTTGGATTCTATTTTCTTGCTTTTGTGTTTGTGGATTAGATTTATCTTGCGTCTTGCTTGTTGTGTGGATTGTTAGGGATTGGATCATGCTTCCACTATGGTGTATTTCGTAGTTTCTTTCCAAAACAGTTGGAGACATACTAGCAAAATGAAACATTACCAAGAAAACACAAAACAGGATGTTTGTATTCTCAATGGGAGATATAAGCAAGATGAACATACGAAGAGAAACAGTGAGCAGTGATCATAAAAAATGATGCTAATAACATCATAACTCCACAATATAACAAAATAACTTGAATGCAATAGAAATTAAACAATCTAATTTACACAAAATTCAAAATCAAATGCACTGGAAACAAAATTGACAACGACATATAAATATAATAACCCCATCATGCATTGTCCTACAACTAAACAACATAAATCTAACAAATTCACAAAATACCACCAAACTAAGACATGGGTTTTGCAATCATACATTGAGACAACGGCGGAGTAATCCGAACGACGTTATTATTACTCGAATCAACCACTAAAAGATCCCCCTCCGGCGACACCCTCATAGTATATGGCTCCAATCCCAGCTTGTTCCCCTCCATAAGCGTCTCCACAAAATACCCACTCTCAAACTCAACAGCATCCCCATCTACAACCCGCCATTACAAAATTACTCAAATACCCATCAACCCAAAATACCAAAAATAATAAAATGAAGTTTACCATGTTGGGTCTGTTTGGGTGAGGAAGAAGAAGAAGAAGAAGAAGAAGAAGAAGAAGCCCTTGTAGTCCACTTGAGGACTGAAGATATATGTTTCACAATAGCACCAGCTGCAAAATTGGGATATTTTATTTTATTTTATTATATAAAAAAACAGCCCATTAAAAAATGGAGCAAAAAGTTAGGGGGTTAAGTGAGATTTACCAGACGGGTGAGCTCGAGAATGGGAATTGAGGGAAATGAAGAGGAATGAGAAGAGGAGGAGGAGATGGAGAGGCTTCATGATTAGGGTTTTTGGGTGGTTTGATTGGAATTGGAATTGGAATTGGGGAATTTGGGAATTTGGGTTTGAGTAGGAGTGGCAGTGGAAAGTGTGAAGGGTGAAGAGTGAGAAAGTGAATGAAAAGAGGAAAGCGAACAAAAGAGAGGGAAAATAAATAAAAAAGAGTGGCGCCTTTTGGTGTGAATATTGAGAGCAAGGCCCAGCTTTATCAACATATCCAAGGCCCAAAAGGTATGGGCTTTTTGGATTTTCTTTTGTTGAGTCCTAAAAACCCACATGGGATGTCAAACATGCCAAAAAGTAGTTGTCGGAATTATTTGTGGATTAGTATCTGTGACCATGAGTTTCTTCGTGTCTTGGTTGAGAAGGATGTTAGAGGGGTTTTTCAATCGAGGGAAACTCCACCTTTAAAGTTGTTTTTTACTTCGTTTTTATTTTTTGTTGACTAGCAGGGGGGAAAAAATTCTTTATTATCTGCTTTAGGTGGAAAGCAATTTAGTCTGGTGCCTAGAATTGGAAGAGATACTATTATTTCGCTACAAGGGATTGACTATTAGGATGCTAAGAGCATCTGTAGTCGTTGTTAGCCAAAATTTGCATATTTGACATATAGGCAATAGCTATTGATGCGGTTTCTTTTTTGAGGGAGTGTGGATGCACCAGGTGCGAGTTCGGACTCTATTTGTAATGGTGGAAGGATGCGGTGCTGGACGGTGAGCGGGAGGCTCGCTTCGGTACTGGAGGACCGGCTCGGATCGGGATGCCTCGCCTCGCGTACCTGCAGACGGTCTTGGAACACCGGGGTTGATCCCGGTGGCAGACCCTCCGACGATCTAGTTAGTCTCTGAGAGAGAGTAGCGGTAACTAGGATTTTTAAGTGGCAAAAGATTAATTACCTGTAAAGGTGGGAGAGGGCCTTGTATTTATAGATAATCTCAACCGGATTTGGATCCGTTCGGGGGCCGGGTCTGGACCCGAAAGCCCATGGGCCTGACGTGGCAGGAGGCCCAGAGAGTTTAGGGCAGACATGGCAGTACCATGGGTGGTTTAGGGCTGACGTGGCAAGGCCCTGAGTGGTTTTGGAGCTGACGTGGCAGATCGTGTGGCCCCTGTGCCTCTGGGAGGATCGGATGGCCTCGGTAGCGCCAGGTCATCCTTATCCCTTACTAGGCTGATGGGGGGACCACGGGACTGCCGAGGATCGGAGACCAAAGGTCACGACAGATCGTCGGAACAAGGCGGCCGGTTTCGTGAGGGCGAGTCTATAGGCTCGGCTCCGAGCTCGTGACGGTTCGGTGCCGAGCTGGCGTGCTATTTGAGTGGACGCAATACTGGGCCCTGGCTGGGCCTTGGGTCATTTTTATCCCACCTCACAAGCCCCCCACTCCTACGGGGGTGCGAGAGTTAGCCGTGAAGGAGTATTTTAAGTCGTGGAAAAGAACGGGAAAGGGGCCCACCAGGTCCATGCCCCACATGGCGAATGGCGTGGGACTAGCCAGGGATCGGAGGTTGGCTTGAGGGAGCCTCTTGATAGGGGAGAACCTCTGGCACGGGCCATACCTCTTGACTAGCTTTTGGGAGTCTTGCAGCATGGTTGGCCAATAGTACCCCTAATTCAGGGCCTTTCGAGCGAGTGATCTGCTCCCCATATGGCATCCGCCGATCCCTTCATGAAGCTCTCTCAGGGCGTAACTAGCTTCGTCACTGGCGAGGTAACGAAGGTACGACTTTCCGTCTGCTAGTGTGTACGAGCATTTAAAGAGGATGTCGTCAATCATGACGAACCTTTCGGCTCGGATCCTGACCCTTGTTGCCTCGGCCCGGTCTCCGGGAAGCTCGGCATTGAGTAAGAACTTTCGAATGGGGGTGGTCCAGTCGTCCGGGCTGGCGCCGTCTTGTACACACATCGCCTCTTGGTCTTGGTCACTGATGCTGGGCCTTAAGAGGATTTCGATGAGTACCGTTTGGTCGAGACCCTCGAAGGAGGAAGAGGTGAGTTTTGATAATGCATCTGTCTGGGTGTTCTGCTCCCTGGGGACCCTAACGACTGTGGAGCAGTAGAAGGATGCTAGGAGTCGTCGGACCACCGCCAAATACTTAGCCATCTGGTCATCGCGGGCCTCGTACTCTCCGGTGATCTGATTGACCACGAGCTGAGAATCGCTGAAGGCCCGAACTTGCTTGGCTCCGGCTCGGTGGGCTAGGGTCAGTCCGGCAATTATGGCCTCGTATTCCGCCTCGTTGTTAGAGGCCAGAAAGTTGAGGCGGAGGGAGTATTGAAGGGGGATTTGGTCGGGGCCTCGGAGGATGATCCCCGCGCCACTCCCGGTTTCACAAGAGGATCCGTCGACATAGACTTCCCAAGTCGGATCCGACCCTTCGATATCGGGCGGCTCGGAAATGGTGCATTCGGTGATGAACTCGGCGAGGGCGTGACCTTTGATCGCAGTCCTCAGCTGATAGCCGATGTCGTATTGACTCAGCTCAATTGACCACTTGACCAAGCGGCTAGAGTTCTCGGGCTTGTGGAGGACAGTTTTTAATGGCTGGTCGGTCAGTACTTGGATGGAGTGAGCTTGGAAGTAAGGGCGGAGTTTCCGGGCCGCCATGATCAGAGCATAGGCCATTTTTCTATCTTTGCGTATCTCGTCTCGGTGGGGAGTAGGACTTTGCTTACATAGTATAACGGCCTCTGAACCCCGTCCTCTTCTCGGACGAGGACGGCACTGATGGCACTATCCGAGGAGGAAAGGTAGAGCCACAGCGGTTCATCCGGCTCGGGTTTGCTGAGGAGAGGAGGGTTGGCGAGGTACTGCTTCAGCTGTTCGAAGGCCTCTTGTTGATGGGTGCCCCATTCGAAGCCTCCCTTCCCTCGCAGAGTTTTGAAGAAGGGGAGAGACTTCACCCCCGACTTGGAGAGGAAGCGACCGCGGGCCGCCAACCTGCCCGTGAACCTCTGAACTTCCTTGATATTTCGGGGCGGGGCCATGTCTATTATAGCCTGGATCTTCTCTGAGTTCGCTTCGATGCCGCGCTGGCTGACGATGAACCCCAGAACTTTTTCTAAGGAGACGCTGAAGGCGCACTTGGCCGGGTTGAGTCTCATGTTGTGCCGCCGGAGGATTCCGAAGGCTTCCTCGAGGTCGGCGACGTGGTCTGGCCCTTCCCGGCTTTTGACGAGCATGTCGTCGATATAGACTTCCATGTTGCGGCCGATCAGGTCTCTAAATATCTGGTTCACGAGCCGTTGGTAAGTGGCTCCGGCATTTTTCAGCCCGAAGGGCATAACGCGGTAACAGAAAAGACCCTGGTCGGTGACGAACGAGGTCTTCGCAATGTCCGACGGGAACATCCAGATCTGATTATACCCTGAGAAGGCATCCATGAAGGACAGCAGCTCGTGTCCCGAGGTCGCGTCGATCAAGGCATCGTTGCTGGGGAGGGGAAAAGGATCTTTTGGGCATGCCTTGTTCAGGTCCGTGAAGTCTATACAGATCCGCCATCCCCCGGTCACCTTCTTAACCATGACGACGTTCGCCAACCACTCGGGGTAGCTGACCTCCTAAATAAACCGAGCGGACAAGAGTTTGTCCACCTCCTCCTTCACAGCTTGCTGCCTCTCCGGGGCAAATTTTTGCCTCTTCTGGGCGACTGGCTTGGAGCCCGGGATGACGCTCAGCCGATGCATGATCAGGTCTTCAGATATCCCGGGCATGTCAGAGGGCTTTCAGCCGAATAGATCGACGTTGCAGCGGATGCAGTCGATTATGCCTGACTTCAAATCTCCGGTGAGCGACCGGCTCACCCGGAACCATTTCGACTTGTCTGCAGTCCCGAACGGGACCTCCTCTAGTTCGTCGGCCGGCTCGGGATTGGAACCGTCCTTCTCGGACCCGAGCTCTACGGCGTCGAGGGGGAAGACGCCCCCTCCGACGGCGGTCATGTAGCAAGACCGCGCCGCCTCTTGGTTACCGCGGACAACATCGACTCCACGCTCGGTGGGGAATTTTAACTTCAGGTGGTAAGCCGACGGTACCGCTTGAAGGGAGCACAGCCCGGGCCGGCCGAGTATGACATTGTACGCTGCCTTGACGTTTACCACCATGAAGTCCATGGACTCGGTCCGCCTGATCGGAGCCGAGCCCGCAGTGACATCGAGAGTCACAATCCCTTCTAGGACGACAGGGACGCCGGAGAACCCGTGCAAGGTGTATCCGGCCGGCTTGAGTTTGTCTCTGGGCAGCTTGAGGTTCTCGAAGGATTCGAGGAAAAGGATGTTGACCGAGCTGTCGTTGTCGAAGAGGATCCGGCGGACCTCAAAATTTGTCATGTGGAGGCAAATGACGAGGGCGTCGCAATGAGGAAGGCGGACGCCTTCGAGGTCCTCACCGGAGAAGGAGACAGGTAGCGGTTGTACGCAGGGCGAGGGGAGGTCTTGGACAGCGTTCACCTCTCGGATGAATGCTTTTCGTGAAGTATTCGACTCTCCCCCCATCGGTCCTCCGTGGATGCAATGTGAAATGGCATGTCCTTCTACTTCCTCGGGATCGGGATTCCGCTCCTGGCGGCGGTTCGGAATAGGGGTCGGAGGCGAAGGCTTCCGGTTCCTCGTATCCCTCCGATCCCGTTGGCTTTCTCTGGTGAATTTGTGGAGGTACCCTCGGGAGATGAGGGCTTCGATCTCGTCTTTCAGGGCCCGATACTGGTCGGTTTCGTGCCCATGATCCCTATGGAAGCGGCAGTAGAAGCGTTGGTCTCGCATCTTGTTGTTGCTTGGTCGGGGAGGTAGTCGAACAAGGCCCTTGTCCTCGATTTCTAAGAGGATGGCGGACACGTTGTGTGTCAAGGGGGTGTACCTTTCGAAGCGAGGGACCGGAGGTACCCTCTTCATGCCGACTCCTTCCTTTGCCGCTTTTCTGGCAGGTTCGACCTCATCGACCTTGCGTTTGCCCTTCCATGCGACTTCTTTGTTGCCCTCTGAGTTCAAAGCTTCTTCAGCTCGTATGTACTTCTCGACTCGGCTAAGAAGGTCGGGAAAGTCCAGGGGTGGCTTCTTTGCCAAGTAGACCTTCAGCTGGTTGTGCCGGACATTGTGTCGGAAGGCGGCCGAGGCGACCCCGCGTCGAGGGCAGAGACGGATCTTGCCTCGACTGTGAACCTCTTAACGAAGTTACGGAGCAACTCCCCCTCCCTCTGCCGGAGGTCGAGCAGGGACGCGCTCGTCTTCTCGGCCTTCCTGCTGGTGATGAAGTGGGCCAAGAAGTTGGCTTCTAACTGATCGAACGAGAAGATTGAGCCCGGGGGGAGTTTGGAGAACCACTCCCTGGCCGGACCCCGGAGGGTGGCCGGGAACGCTCGGCACAGCAGGGGATCCGAGGCCCTGTGAATTATCATGAGGGTCTTGAAGCCCTCCATGTGATCAGCCGGATCACCCTCACCGTTGTAAGTTTCGAACTGTGGAGGCCGAAAGTTCCGGGGGACCTCCGCTTCTAAGATGTTGACAGAGAATGGCGGCCGGGAAGGCCTTCGGCCTAGGACGGGGTTCAGATTCCCGTCGCCAATGTGTTCGAGGCGATTCTCCATCTCTTGGAGGTATCGGAGTACCTCATCGGCTCCGGGGGAGGAGTCGGGTCACGAGTGTAGCTCCTTCCCTCACTTATTTGACGGGGTCGGTCGAGCGTCGCGGCCCTTGGCGCCCCGTGAAGGGCCTCCATGATCTTGTCCCGAAAGCTCCTGAACTCGGCCCTGGTGACCGCGCCATGGTCAGTGAGGTCGGTTTGTGGAGTCGGAATTCGGCCGATGCGGCTGAGTACCGATGGCCTTTCCCCAGGCGCAGGCCTGGAATGGTTCGGGGCCGAGTTGAAAGCGGTCCCCCCTAGCCTGGCTGGCCCTTCGGTTCTGGATGACCCGGCGGAGGTTGGGTTCGGCGGCGCGAGGTGCGCTCCGTTGGGGTCCGGGGTTTGCTCCCGGATTGTTTGATCCGTGATTCCCGTCGAGGTAGTCCTGAAGAGGAGGCCCGTCTCTCCGGGCCCTGGGAGCCATGGGCGAGCGGATCTAAGGGAGACCGTTGGTGGCGAGGCTCGAGCTGTCGTCCGCACTGAACTATTGATAGTTCCCACAGACTGCGCCAACCTGATGCGGTTTGTTTTTTAGGGGAGTGTGGATGCACCAGGTGTGAGTTCGGACTCTATTTGTAATGGTGGAAGGATGCGGTGATGGACGGTGAGCGGGAGGCTCGCTTCGGTACTGGAGGACCGGCTTGGATCGGGATGCCTCGCCTCGCGTACCTGCACACGGTCTTGGAACACCGAGGTTGATCCCGGTGGCAGACCCTCCGACGATCTAGTTAGTCTCTGAGAGAGAGTAGCAGTAACTAGGGTTTTTAAGTGGCAAAAAATTGATTACCTGTAAAGGTGGGAGAGGGCCTTGTATTTATAGATAATTCCAACCGGGTTTGGATCTGTTCGGGGGCCGGGTCTGGACCCGAAAGCCCATGGGCCTGACGTGGCAGGAGGCCCACGGGGTTTAGGGCAGACGTGGCAGTACCATGGGTGGTTTAGGGATGACGTGACAAGGCCCTGGGTGGTTTTGGAGCTGACGTGGCGGATCGTGCGGCCCCTGTACCTCTGGGAGGATCAGATGGCCTCGGTAGCGCCAGGTCATCCTTATCCCTTACTAGGCTGATGGGGGGACCACGGGACTGCCGAGGATCGGAGGCCGAAGGTCGCGGCAGATCGTCAGAACAAGGCGGCCGGTTTCGTGGGGGCGAGTTTATAGGCTCAGCTCCGAGCTCGTGACGGTTCGATGCCGAGCTGGCGTGCTATTTGAGTGGACGCAATCCTGGGCCCTGGCTGGGCCTTGGGTCATTTTTATCCCACCTCACAAGCCCCTCACTCCTGCGGGGGTGCGAGAGTTAGCCGTGAAAGAGTATTTTAAGTCGTGGAGAAGAACGGGAAAGATTTTCCGGGGACCTCTGGGGCCGGTGCTGGACGGTGAGTGCTGGTGCTCGGCCTGACCTCGGACTGATGAGGGTTTACGGATCGGTATGGACGATGGCGAGCCGTAGGCTACAAATAGCCACCGAACTACAAATGCTCTAAGGCTTAAAGTGGACATGATGATACCTAGGGTGTAAACAAGTCGAGTTAAGGAAGTGGTGGCAAAGAGCTGTATTTGCATTTGTAACTTACAGATATATCTTGGTCATATATGACGTGTTAGTAGTTCAATTTTTTCCCAATTCTACAAAATTTCTTATTTAAGAATGAGAAGACAAATTTAAAATAATTTGTCTACATTTATAGAATTTTTTTTATATGCCACTTTTCGCAACCATCTGCAGAAAGAAGACAGTTACCAAAGTATTTGTGCTCTTGAACTTAATAACTAAATTCGTCATTTTCACCGGCGAGTTTAGTTGTTTCATGCTCGCCGTTGAAACACGACGAGGCTTTTTTTTTTTTTTTACTCGTCGTTACCAACAACAAGTTTAGTTCGAAAGTTTCAGTGAAGACTCACCGTTCCCAACGGCGAGGACATTTATACTAGACTTGCTGTCGGGAACAGCGAGTTTAGTTCAAAAAAAAAAATTATAGTGTTTTTTTTCGAAAATCCACTAAGTCCAACAAAGTGTTTCACTCTCTCTGAAATTTTCTATATCTTTGTCGTTCTCAACAGCGAGTCTAGTATAATGTCATCGCCGTTGGGAACGGCGAGCCTTCACTAAAAATTTTGAACTAAACTCGTCGTTCCCAACAAGCAACAACGAGTCTAATATAAATGTCATCGTCGTTGATAACGACTAGTTTTCACTGAAAATAATTTTGAACTAAACTCGCTGTTGGGAATGGCGAGTTTCTCAAAAAAATAGCATTACGCGGCGAGCATGAAATAACTGAACTCACCGTTGGGAACGGCAAGTTTAGTTGAGAAGTCCAAGAGCGCAAATACTTTAACAATTATTCTACTACTGCAAATAGTTGCGAAAATTAGCATATTAAAAAAAATTCACATTTATAGACAGAGTAATTACAAGAAGAAGTAAACCCCTTTTTTATTTTAGTTTTTGCTTTTGCATTCTTGCAGCAGTAAAAGAAATAAGTACTATCTTTTTTTCCATGTCCGTATGATTTCAAACGTGGAAGTTGGCAGAAAGGTTTTTTTTCCAATATGGCCCACCAGGTACAATCATCAACTATGAGTCTTTGTTTGACTAAAAAAATACTATACTCTTTGGTAAATGATTTGATTCAATATTTTTTTTTTGTTGTTGTTGATTCCAATTCCATTAAATTGTTAACAAAAGTCCATCAATCTTAAATCTTGTAAAATCCTCCCTAGTTCCTTTCATCTGCTAGTAAACTCATTGCATCATTATCTAGACTAACACTAGAGACATATTTTGTAGATCCTTAAGTTCAACCAACACAAGCAAGGACGGAGGGAGATAGGTTGATTCTATCATGCGCTTGACGAATCTTTATCTAGACTAACACCAACTAGGTCGTGTGGTATCCCATAAATTTTGTAAAACCTTCTTTATATAGGGGGGGGGGGGGGGGGGGGGTTTACAAAATTTATGGGATACCTTTTCATCTATATAAAGAAGGTTTTACAAAATTTATGGGATACCAAACCCCCTCCCCTCCCCCCCCCCCCCCCCCCCCCCCAAAAAAAAAAATTTTTTTTTTTTTACCCCCAAACTCAATCCACCTCTTGAAGGCTAAAATAGTGGTATGAGTTTTGGGCTAAAAATTAATTAATTTCCTCATTCTATTAATTAAGTCCAACTACTCATGCTTAAAAAAAGAAACCCAAGCACAACCTATCTACTAAGTCCAATCATTCTTCATCTTTCATTCTCTCATCTCTCTATATAATATGTAGTGTGGATTTCAATTCTAAATCATTTTGGTGATTCAATTCCAAGTATGTAGTCTTGATTTTATTGTGTTGATGCAAGTGTGAGTAACTCATTTTGTTCTACCCATAGATCTTTTTTTAATCTTAACAATGATACTTATTATTTGACACGTATGATCCTTGAATAATATTTGAATTAAAAGCTAGTGTGTAAACAAGTTATCATTATTATCATTATTATTATTGACATTATTTTTAATGTTATCATTATTATTATCATTTCATTATTTTCATGAATGTGTTGAATTTTATTCTGTCATGAATGTATTATCATTATTATCAGTATTATTGATATTTTTATTGCTTATTTGATTATGACGATTTTAATTACTATTACTATTATTGTTGTTATTATTTTTATTATTATTATTATTTTTATTATGGTCATTGTTACTTGTATCATTGTTGTTATTAATATCTTTAATATTATTGTTGTTATTATTACATTTTTTTTTTAATATTATCATTGTTATATTTATTTTGTTATTATTATTCTACTACTATTGATATTATTGTCATTGATATTCATTGTTGTTATTATTTCTGTTAAAGCCATTAGTTTTGATTTGTATTATATCTTTTAATTACTTAGATTGAAGCTAAAGCTCTATAATCACTTTGCATTATTGGTTATCTCTATTTGAAGCCCATGTTCTCTTTGAATTTTTGATGCCTCATTCTTTTCTCTCTGCTCGGATCATCGCTTGGTGTCACGGGGTCTACAAACGACATGTCTGCAACTTGGAACGTCGCCATCAGAGTAGCGCAGCGGAAGCGTGGTGGGCCCATAACCCACAGGTCCCAGAATTGTCTTATTGCTTTCCCTTCATTGCACTACTTGCTCTTCCTTCATACATTTGCATTGTCTTCGTTCATTGAATCTCTATTGGACATCATTCTAGATCACCCATTATTATCTATGATTTTCTTATTCTGGTATTGCCACCCTCTTGACATTTCATTGAATCCCTTGTTTTGTTATTCCCCATAAGAGTTGTTTTGCCTTGTCCTATATACCGCCGAAGCAAATTTCGAGGACGAAATTTTGTTGTAAGGTGGGTAGGATTTGTAACCCCTGTTTCCGTAAATACGTATTTCTAAATATTTTTTCGTATTTTGATTATTTATAAACTTGTTTTGTGCTCAACTGATTTCGGGTCTTGTACTAAGTATTTTCTACTAGAAGATTATATATACTTTGAACAACAATGTAATTTTCTATTTTTAATTGATAGATTATCTATTTGTTATATTATTACGGTTTGAATTTTAATAAATTGTTAGTCTCAAATTCTAATATATATATTATTATCATTATCATTATTATTTCTATTATTATTATTATTATTGATTAAAGCCCATCGATTCTGATATATATTATTTAATTAATTAATTTAAAGCCCAATAACCAAGACCCATCTCTTAGTGGATCCAAATCCATCTAAACCCAAACCCGAATTTTTCTTTGACCAGATCACCAATTTCCCCTAACTTCTCCCCATTATCTTAGTAGTTAATTACCACTAATTATTCTCCATTCAATCAGTTATTCAATCCCCTAATTCTCTCCCTAAAACCTCTCCTTTAATTCTCCTCTACTCATTGATTTCCGTAACACCCTCCTCATTATTATATTCCTTTTATTATACTAATATATCTTCTCTCCCGTACTCTCTCTCTCCTCTCTGTTAATTCCCCACAAAACCCAAACAGACTCAACAGAATCAAAACAAAACAAACCCAACAGAACCAACAAAAACAAAATCAAACCCATCGTCGCTTCACCTCCCTCACCCATCCCGATCCTTCATCCTCTCTCCCTTCAACCCATGCAACCAACCAGGGCGACGCCTCGACTCTCCGACGCTCCCCTTCGCCACAGCCGACACACAACAGCACCCCGTTGCACCTCTCCCGTCTCCTTGTGCGCGCGAGCCACCCTGCATCGCGCTGCCTCCCAGTGCGGTCAGCCCCCGGCATCGTCCAGTGCATCGCCGCCTGCCCTGTGTGTCGCACAGCCTGGCCGCGCCACCCTGCAGCCCGCCTGCGCGCCCCCACATACAGCTCCTCATCCATGACAGCAGGCAACTCCAGTCGACAACTACTTGCGGCAACTCCCCCTTGGCCGCTGTGCCGCCCCACCGCGCCGAAGTCAGGCCCGCCACCAGTCGCCGCCGCGACCACTGTTCCACTGCCGCGCCGTGGTCGCCATCGAAAGTTTTCCACCCTCTCTGTTGCAGTAAAGAAGAAGGGAAAGTGATGTAGGGGATTGAGTTGATCTGGACCGTCGGATTCGATCAAGATTTGATTTGATCAGATCTGATCTCCTACATTAGATCATATCTCAGCCGTTCGATTGTCGTTCATCGCAGTCACGATCACCGTCTTCTTGAACCGCTGATCTTGGTCTTTGATCATCTCGTTCGTCCTTTGCTTGGTGAGTAAACATTTGACCTACTTTTGTTCTCATTCATCAATTGTCAATCATGATATATTTTGGTCCTCTTCTAATTCTCATATGTTGTATTTTCCGATCTCGACCGTTGGATTCGCTTGATCTTCAACTTGGTCATCATCTTGGTCATTATCGAGATCCGTGCCCGAGCGTGATTACTGTGATCGTTTGCTCGTCGCCGTGTCGCCGGGATTTCAATCCCATTATTCTCAAAATATATCGGATCTAACGTCGTCCTAAAGGCAAGTCACCTCTATCGAATATTTTTGTATCGTATTCGATAATTATTGTTGAAATTCCGCAAGTGGATCTTATTTAAAAATCGTAAAATATTATTGTATCAATCGTCGAGATGCCACGGATTTACACGAGCGAATCCAAGTGGTAGTCTCGACATCGTGCCATCTTTTTGCCTCTAATGTATAGAGATGTTCATACACCATATAGTTATAGTTATTGATTATAAAAAAAATAGAGAATTGTAGACACATTTCATATCATGAAGTTAAATGACAAATAGCTATAGTAGATTGTGGAAATTTGTTGATCGTTAATGTGATTGTTATTGCTAAATTGTTGAATTGTAATTATTAAAAGGTTATACATCACCTATATTAATACCATGTTCACCTAAGGTTGATTCGCTGTGATTAAGATTAATTAAACTCCAATTACAATCCTTAATTTTTTTTAACCATTTTATTTAGAATGAACATATAGACTATTCAGAAAATTACGCTAATCTGAACCTTAACGTGCTGTTTAGACCTAGAACACTTCATTAAAATCAGAAACTCCCTGAAAGTAAATCGTAGCCCTATCTGTCTAGATATCGATAGACACCAAAACTTTCGAATTCGGAGTTATACTGCTCCAGTTATGAACCTTTTACCACAGCTGCGCTGTAATTCCAGATTCACGTACATAACAACTTAGGCTAGTAAATTAAGTGAACTATTAATCATATATGGCCAAGATAAATTCCAGAATTGTAAATAACATGTTTAGGGTGTTAAAAAGTATTTTTACTGATTTTTATAATATTTATTTACTGCCTTTATAATTAAAATTAGACAACATCTACACCCAGCCAGAAACTAAAACCTATAAAGATCATTGAATTTCGCCTAGCTACCGTTGTCGGAATGTAGCTTTTAAGTATGCGTTGGAACCGGGTGTGAGTCTAGTTTCTAGACCACCTGACGGATCCATAGTTGCTGTCCTGTAGCAACGGGAATACTGATTTTGGTACAGCAACCTACTGCTGTCCAGAATTGGGATTCTATATTTTATAATGTACAATTGTGTTTATAATGTTATATTTAGTGTATTTAATTGTATATAGTGTATTGCATGATCTTAGGATTGTTTTGACACCTTCTCTAGCGTCCCTTATTAATTGCATTATTGTATGATAATTGAGTAAAGAAAGTAAAGCAAGCCGGGGTTAAGGGTTGATTAGGATAGTTGATGACATAGTGACTGTACTCGGAAGAGGGGCCCGTGTTTCCCTAACTATCGGTATATCGGATATTGGTTATTGGTTATTGGTTATATCGGTCATCGGTTAATTGCAGATTACTGACTTCAGTATCTCGATTGATTCGATCATCGGTCATTATTGAATAATGTTCCCGAGTACATGAACTATAGAATCTACCACCTTGGTCTAAACGAAATTGATTGTATGCATGGAACCTGTAGTATGGGATGCAGTAGTACGTGCATTAGCTAGGATAAAAGAATGAATAATAGACCTAAGGCTCTCATCGCATTATCATTGCATATTGTTATCTTAATGAACAGTGTTCTCATTATTATTGTCATTATTGGTATTGTTTATCGTTATTTTGGTAAATCGTACTTAATGCATATTATACTGTTATCTCTTTTACACTGTTCAACACCATCGACTGCATCGTTTATTTGAATTCATTGCTATGCCACTATTTCCATTGTTTCACTGTTTCTCCACTTGCATGTCCACGACTTGCTCTAAGGACAAATTATTCTTTCTTTTTAGATGAATAAGTACAGGTGTACAAGGAGAATTTTCAGAAGACATTTGTGAGCAGTTCTCTACGATTGGAGCTGGAGCCTATCGAGCTATTTGATAAGTTCTTGTATTTCAGATTTGGTTATTGAATTTCATTATCGTTTATGTGATTATGTTTCCTGCGTGGTTGTGATTAATTTTTCTTATATTGTTGAGTTAAGACTGGTACAGCTTATGGATGATATGAGTTGGCGTACTTATATCATTCGCTGGGCCTCAGTTACGTGCCTGTGTTCCCGTATTCCGGGAAGCGGGGCGTGACAGCAAATGACGAGGGCGTCGCAATGAGGAAGGCGGACGCCTTCGAGGTCCTCGCCGGAGAAGGAGAGGTAGCGGTTGTACGCAGGGCGAGGGGAGGTCTTGGACAGCGTTCACCTCTCGGATGAATGCTTTCCGTGAAGTATTCGACTCTCCCCCCATCGGTCCTCCGTGGACGCAATGTGAAATGGCATGTCCTTCTACTTCCTCGGGATCGGGATTCTGCTCCTGGCGGCGGTTCGGAATAGGGGTCGGAGGCGAAGGCTTCCGGTTCCTTGTATCCCTCCGATCCTGTTGGCTTTCTCTGGTGAATTTACGGAGGTACCCTCGGGAGATGAGAGCTTTGATCTCGTCTTTCAGGGCCCGATACTGGTCGGTTTCGTGCCCATGATCCCTATGGAAGCGGCAGTAGAAGCGTTGGTCTCGCTTCTTGTTGTTGCTTGGTCGGGGAGGTAGTCGGACAAGGCCCTTGTCCTCGATTTCTAAGAGGATGGCGGACACGTTGTGTGTCAAGGGGGTGTACCTTTCGAAGCGAGGGACCGGAGGTACCCTCTTCATGCCGACTCCTTCCTTTGCCACTTTTCTGGCAGGTTTGACCTCATCGACCTTGCGTTTGCCCTTCCATGCGACTTCTTTGTTTCCCTCTGGGTTCAAAGCTTCTTCAGCTCGTATGTACTTCTCGACTCGGCTAAGAAGGTCGGGAAAGTCCAGGGGTGTCTTCTTTGCCAAGGAGACCTTCAGCTGGTTGTGCCGGACATTGTGTCGGAAGGCGGCCGAGGCGACCCCGCGTCGAGGGCAGAGACGGATCTTGCCTCGACTGTGAACCTCTTAACGAAGTTACGGAGCAACTCCCCCTCCCTCTGCCGGAGGTCGAGCAGGGACGCGCTCGTCTTCTCGGCCTTCCTGCTGGTGATGAAGTGGGCCAAGACGTTGGCTTCTAGCTGATCGAACGAGAAGATTGAGCCCGGGGGGAGTTTGGAGAACCACTCCCTGGCCGGACCCCGGAAGGTGGCCGGGAACGCTCGGCACAGCAGGGGATCCGAAGCGCTGTGAATTATCATGAGGGTCTTGAAGCCCTCCATGTGATCAGCTGGATCACCCTCACCGTTGTAAGTTTCGAACTGTGGAGGCCGGAAGTTCCGGGGGACCTCCGCTTCTAAGATGTTGACAGAGAATAGCGGCCGGGAAGGCCTTCGGCCTAGGACGGGGTTCAGATTCCCGTCGCCGATGTGTTCGAGGCGATTCTCCATCTCTTGGAGGCATCGGAGTACCTCATCGGTGTGCTCCGGGGAAGGAGTCGGGTCACGAGTGTAGCTCCTTCCCTCACTTATTTGACGGGGTCGGTCGAGCGTCGCGGCCCTTGGCGCCCCGTGAAGGGCCTCCATGATCTCGTCCCGGAAGCTCCTTAACTCGGCCCTGGTGACCGCGCCATGGTCAGTGAGGTCGGTTTGTGACGTCAGAATTCGGCCGATGCGGCTGAGTACCGATGGCCTTTCCCCGGGCGCAGGCCTGAAATGGTTCGGAGCCGAGTTGAAAGCGGTCCCTCTCCTAGCCTGGCTGGCCCTTCGGTTCTGGATGACCCGGCGGAGGTTGGGTTCGGCGGCGCGAGGTGCGCTCCGTTGGGGTCCGGGGTTTGCCCCCGGATTGTTTGATCCGTGATTCCCGTCGAGGTAGTCCTGAAGAGGAGGCCCGTCTCTCCGGGCCTTGGGAGCCATGGGTGAGCGGATCTAAGGGAGACGGTTGGTGGCGAGGCTCGGGCTGTCGTCCGCACCGAACTATTGATAGTTCCCACAGACTGCGCCAACCAGATGCGGTTTGTTTTTTAGGGGAGTGTGGATGCACCAGGTGTGAGTTCAGACTCTATTTGTAATTGTGGAAGGATGCGGTGATGGACGGTGAGCGGGAGGCTCGCTTCGGTACTGGAGGACCGGCTCGGATCGGGATGCCTCGCCTCGCGTACCTGCACACGATCTTGGAACACCGGGGTTGATCCCGGAGGCAGACCCCCCGACGATCTAGTTAGTCTCTGAGAGAGAGTAGCAGTAACTAGGGTTTTTAAGTGGCAAAAAATTGATTACCTGTAAAGGTGGGAGAGGGCCTTGTATTTATAGATAATCCCAACCGGGTTTGGATCCGTTCAGGGGCCGGGTCTGGACCCGAAAGCCCATGGGCCTGACGTGGCAGGAGGCCCACGGGGTTTAGGGCAAACGTGGCAGTACCATGGGTGGTTTAGGGCTGACGTGGCAAGGCCCTGGGTGGTTTTGGAGCTGACGTGGCGGATCGTGTGGCCCCTGTGCCTCTGGGAGGATCGGATGGCCTCGGTAGCGCCAGGTCATCCTTATCCCTTACTAGGCTGATGGGGGGACCACGGGATTGCCGAGGATCGGAGGCCGAAGGTCGCGGCAGATCGTCGGAACAAGGCGGCCGGTTTCGTGGGGGCGAGTTTATAGGCTCAGCTCCGAGCTCGTGACGGTTCGGTGCCGAGCTGGCGTGCTATTTGAGTGGACGCAATCCTGGGCCCTGGCTGGGCCTTGGGTCATTTTTATCCCACCTCACAAGCCCCTCACTCCTGCGGGGGTGCGAGAGTTAGCGGTGAAGGAGTATTTTAAGTCGTGGAGAAGAACGGGAGAGGTTTTTCGGGGACCTCTGGGACCGGTGCTGGACGGTGAGTCCTGGTGCTCGGCCTGACGAGAGTTTACGGATCGGTATGGACGATGGCGAGCCGTAGGCTACAAATAGCCACCGAACTACAAATGCTCTAAGGCTTAAAGTGGACATGATGATACCTAGGGTGTAAACAAGTCGAGTTAAGGAAGTGGTGGCAAAGAGCTGTATTTGCATTTGTAACTTACAGATATATCTTGGTCATATATGACGTGTTAGTAGTTCAATTTTTTCCCAATTCTACAAAATTTCTTATTTAAGAATGAGAAGACAAATTTAAAATAATTTGTCTACATTTATAGAATTTTTTTTATATGCCACTTTTCGCAACTATCTGCAGAAAGAAGACAGTTACCAAAGTATTTGTGCTCTTGAACTCAATAACTAAATTCATCATTTTCACCGGCGAGTTTAGTTGTTTCATACTCGCCATTGAAACACGACGAGTTTTTTTTTTTTTTTTTACTCGTCGTTACCAACAACAAGTTTAGTTCGAAAGTTTCAGTGAAGACTCACCGTTCCCAACGGCGAGGACATTTATACTAGACTCGCTGTCGGGAACGGCGAGTTTAGTTCAAAAAAAAAAATTATAGTGTTTTTTTTCGAAAATCCACTAAGTCCAACAAAGTGTTTCACTCTCTTTGAAATTTTCTATATCTTTGTCGTTCTCAACAGCGAGTCTAGTATAATGTCATCGCCGTTGGGAACAGCGAGCCTTCACTAAAAATTTTGAACTAAACTCGTCGTTCCCAACAAGCAACAACGAGTCTAATATAAATGTCATCGTCGTTGATAACGACTAGTTTTCACTGAAAATAATTTTGAACTAAACTCGTTGTTGGGAATGACGAGTTTCTCAAAAAAATAGCATTACGCGGCGAGCATGAAATAACTGAACTCACCGTTGAGAACGACAAGTTTAGTTAAGAAGTCCAAGAGCGCAAATACTTTAACAATTATTCTACTACTACAAATAGTTGCGAAAATTAGCATATTAAAAAAAATTCACATTTATAGACAGAGTAATTACAAGAAGAAGTAAACCCCTTTTTTATTTTAGTTTTTGCTTTTGCATTCTTGCAACAGTAAAAGAAATAAGTACTATCTTTTTTTCCATGTCCGTATGATTTCAAACGTGGAAGTTGGCAGAAAGGGTTTTTTTCCAATATGGCCCACCAGGTACAATCATCAACTATGAGTCTTTGTTTGACTAAAAAAATACTATACTCTTTGGTAAATGATTTGATTCAATATTTTTTTTTTTTTTGTTGATTCCAATTCCATTAAATTGTTAACAAAAGTCCATCAATCTTAAATCTTGTAAAATCCTCCCTAGTTCCTTTCATCTGCTAGTAAACTCATTGCATCATTATCTAGACTAACACTAGAGACATATTTTGTAGATCCTTAAGTTCAACCAACACAAGAAAGGACGGAGGGAGATAGGTTGATTCTATCATGCGCTTGACGAATCTTTATCTAGACTAACACCAAATAGGTCGTGTGGTATCCCATAAATTTTGTAAAACCTTCTTTATATGGGGGGAAGGGGGTGCATTTGGTATCCCATAAATTTTGTAAAACCTTCTTTATTGCCCCCCCCCCCACTCCCCCCCCCCCCCAAAAAAAAAAAAAAAAAAAAAAATTTTTTTGTACCCCCAAACTCAATCCACCTCTTGAAGGCTAAAATAGTGGTATGAGTTTTTGGCTAAAAATTAATTAATTTCCTCATTCTATTAATTAAGTCCAACTACTCATGCTTAAAAAAAGAAACCCAAGCACAACCTATCTACTAAGTCCAATCATTCTTCATTGTCTCATTCTCTCATCTCTCTATATAATATGTAGTGTGGATTTCAATTCTAAATCATTTTGGTGATTCAATTCCAAGTATGTGGTCTTGATTTTATTGTGTTGATGCAAGTGTGAGTAACTCATTTTGTTCTACCCATATATCTTTTTTTAATCTTAACAATGATACTTATTATTTGACTCGTATGATCCTTGAATAAAATTTGAATTAAAAGCTAGTGTGTAAACAAGTTATAAGTATATCTATTTATTTGGGTCATATATTTTAGCCTCTAGTATTATACCAGTGTAAATAATGTAGTATGTGTTGGATATATAGGTATATTCTCACTATATGAATAATATTATGTGTAATATTATTCTATAACACGTGTGTTACACGTACTAATTGTATGGATATCGGAACACAAGTTGAGTGGGTTGAGAACCCAGTACCCAAACCAGTATTTATCCTGTAAATACTGACTTGTGATAGTAGTCTAGGTATTCCAATTTTGATACCTAGGGTAAATATCTCAAGTACCTTAGTCTAGGATATTAACCCTAATTTCTATTGATATTAACTCTCATAATCTCTAACAATCTTGAGATAGTTAAATTAATTTTGAGATTAAGAGAGAAGTGTCCAACTCCGACGTCGACCTTGCTCAAGCCGTCGCTCGATGTCGCTCAGGCAGTCGCTCGACCTTGCTAAGGCCGTCGCTCGATTTTGCTCAGACCTTGCTCAGGCCATCACTCGATTTTGCTCAACCTTGCTCAGGTCGTCGCTCGACTTCGCTCAGGTTGCAGCTCGACTTCGCCGCTTAGGCCAGCCACCGCCGTCGCTGTCACAGGCGCCGCCGTTGGTGCTGCTGCAGGCCGCGATGTCCATCTCTGTGATTTCTCGCCCTGAGAAGAAATTGACAAGGGAAGAAGGAGGCGGATCCAATCAGATCTGATATGAATTTATTGAGTGGTTGAATTTGGTGTTCAATGTTTAGGTTTGAAGAGGGAATCCAAGATTCTATTGGGTTTGACTGAGATTTGACCCAAACGAGAATCTCATTGGCTGAGATCGGTGTTGCGTGTTTCAGGTCAGGATTGGATCACTGTGTGCTGGACATATCCACTTCAAATCAAGTCATTCTATTGGATCTCATTTTGGTGTTTTGTGTTTAAGGCCGAGTAGTGGATCTGCTGTTGTATGCTTTCAATCAGATATGACCCTCTAATTTTCCTTGATTCTTGTCAAGATACAGTCTGCTCTAAACTTTAAGATTTGTGCTAATTCTTTAATGTAAATTTCTTTTTTTATTGATTATTACACAGTTTTACAGAATAACCCTTCAGTTTACTGTAACTACGTTAGTAGTAATTGTTCAGAAAAAACCGTCTATATTTTGGAATTTACTGTTTATTCCTATAAGATGGAAAAACTTAATCGTGTATAAAAGATTCTGAAACTAGAAATATTTGATAATTCTGAATTTAATAGTTGGAAAGTGAAAGCACAATAAGAGATGTGGATGCAGTTGTTGGAAATAGTGTGGGCGGTGAGAATGTTGTTTAGACTAGATCCAAATATGTTTGGACTGGATCAGATCTAAATTAAAGATAAGTTTTTTACCAAATTTAAATTGTTATTTAATTATTTACTTGAATTTTGTTGCTAAGTGCTAAAGTTCAAAACTATATTAAACATTGTTTAATTAAATACAAATCTGAATAACTGCTTTGGCTACGTGCTAAGAATTAAATATTTATTTTGATAAATCATAGACTTTGACTATAAAATTGAATCTCCAATTAAATTTTTGTGAATTAGATAGTCCTAATAATTTGTTTAATTGGCTAATCTTTAACAATTTGATGAATGTAGGAACTCCGAAGTTACTGACAAATTGTGTGTATTGGAGACGATGGATATGCATCACAGTTGAATAAGTCTGCACCATGTAGGCTTCTCCATCGAATTTGGAAAACACTTCTAACTGGAAGTGTCGGTATGATCTGCTCTAATCTCTTAGTATTTTCATGTGATGAATGTGTTAACGTTTTGTCCGTTTGATCACATGATTGAGAGTTTTAGATCATAGTTATTCTCGCTTTGAAAACTAGCATGTTTTGGGTCGTTAAGTGTTTTATCATACTATGTGTATAGATATTTTGACAAATCCATTGTTTGCAGTTTGTGTGAGATCATATATTTGCTTCTTTAATAAAATAAAATAAAACTTTTTGATGTATAAGATGTATAACAAATATCTGTAACATAGGAGAGAGCATCTCTTAATGTAGGATATGACTCCATTAGTTACGTTTTTTTTTTCTCGTTCATTGTACTGTGTGTGCAAAGTTGAATGTTAATCATTATCTCGTTTAGCGTTTCGAAGATGATGAAGAACGAATAAAGAAAATTTTTCTTACTGTGTTTGAGCAAGTGGACATTGTTAAAACCATTAGGGAAAGCAAAAACAATTTTGTAAAATGTGATAGAGTAATTTTGTATTAACTCATATAATGTGCATATATTGTCAATCACATGTATAAGTTGAGTTTAACAAATAAGACAATTAATAATAATAATTCTAATTGTGTATAGTTCCTGAACATAGCATAATTGGCTAGGATTTGAGAACTATATATTAAATTGTTTGTTCTTGTTAAAACTCATAACTTTGCTAATTGACACTACATTAAACATGACAAATATGAAAGTTGTACTTAGATTATGATCACTAGAAAGTCATTTAGTATGGTCTCTAGGAGCACACAACTTCTTGAGTCAATACATTCTGATATTTGTGATCTCGGTAGCTTTGTGACTAGATGAGACGATAATTGTTGGTCAGAAGTATTTAATCGCTTTTGTAGATGATTAATATAAGTCTGTCATATATATGAATAATGAAGCACTTGTTATTCTTAATGAATTAAAAATATAGTTAAATGCTATATAAAAAAAATCAAGGGTTCAGATTTGATAGAGGTGGTGAATATGTTTCAATGATTTTAGAAAAGTTTACATATGGCATAATCTCTACTACACTCTAAATTGAATACACCTTGTAGATTATGGCATGAAAACACAAATAACTTTGCTAAAGTAAAAATATGTGTTGTGATACATTTGTTAGAGTACATGACCTGTAGCGCCCCGAATTTCCAATAAGATATCTCAGAAATACGTGGCACAATTTCCAGCATCAACCTCAATTGTAATAGTAAACATAGCCAAAACATAAATAAAATTTTTAACTTTTATTACATTAATTCTTTACAAAGCACAGCGGAAAACAAACACCTTGAATTACAAATTCTTTCTTTTACAACATATTCTTTTACAATTTACATAAGCCATAACATCAATTTAGCACAAGTATCCAAATCCTAAGCTATAAGCACCTATTTGTAAAACATGAGGCTAGAGATAACCCTAACCCCCAAAACTACAGGGGTCAGCCATAACGGTGTGAGTGACATAAAATAAATGCAACATAAATAAAACATAAGACATAGAGTCATAAACAACATGTATCAACCGAAGTAACAAATGGAATAAGAAATAACAATAAATAAAACATTAAAACATCAAGTGAAACTAGGCTAAGTGGTAAGTGTAGAAAAACATAAAACAACATGCATAAAACCAAGTCAAGAAAACACCAATGCTATATGCTGACTCTCTAATGCATATTTGTCGGATTCTATGCATCCCACTCTATATAGGTCCGGTGCAAGCCCTTAACGTTTTCCTCTTAATAGAGTTTAATCTCTCGTTATGCAACTAAGCCTACTACGATGATTACTACGAGATATAGATAAACTGTGAGTATTAGCCCATGCCCCGATAATTTTGAAGGTCAATCTCTATCCACAGATAATTCCGGAGACTATTTCACTCACACCTCGATAATTCCGAGGATTATCTCACACCACAAGCCATACTGACGTCCATAACCCATGTTCTCATTTCATTATATCACCATCTAGTATCTATCCTTATTTTGTTAAGTTAATTAATTAATTATGAATCTCCTAGAGTTGGTGTACCCTAACGGACTGAACTAAACTGATCAACAACACAGCCACAACTGGCCAAACCACAAAACCTTAACTGCCGGTGTCTAGGGTCCCACACAATCTCTAAAGACTCACAACTCAACCATCACACCAAAACTTTTCAATAAAACTCACAAATCCATCATCAAAATATTTATAATAAGAGAACCCCTTAAATCAACAAAATTCAAATTTATTTAATATACTCATAAAATTCCAGAATTCAAATAAAATATTAAATCCGTTAAATAACAGAAAATCATATTTTTAACTCATAGAATATAACCAAAACATCAATTCGTTGAAAACACATATAACTCACTTAATAAAGTCATAAGAATACATTTAAAACTCCATTTTAAATAAAATATAACTGTCTGAAAAATACTGTAACCTATAGTAAAAACATCATCTAAAACAGTAGAGTAATGATCCAAAATATCGAGGAAATAATCATTTACAAGAAACGAAGAAAATCAGCAAACAGCACAACAGAATAATTGACGGTCGACTGCTCAAGAAGGGCAGTCGACTGGTAATTGAAAATCCCTAAATAGAAGCGCGGCGGTCGACCGTGACCTGCGACACAGCCAGTTGGGGTTTTGTGCATATTTCGACTGATACTTGATCAAAACTTTGTAAACTCAAAATCTAATTTTCTGCGATGCTTAAAAATATCTTATATAACATGTATGAGTTATTAACATACATCAAAACATATCAAGATCTCAAAATAGAAACTTTTCACAAAAATCTTTCAAAAATCAGCAAAAGTGTGCATATATATATATATATATATATATATATACATATATATATATATATATATATATATATATATATATATATATGTTCATACGAGAGTTTAAGCATCAGTTTAAGCATCAAAATTTGCCACATAGGAGTAGTCTAATGTTCAAAATCATCTCAGTACCAAAATAATTGAAATCCAATCAAAACTCTATTAAAATTTCACAAAAACCTTCAAAACAGTAAGTACAAATGTGAAAGTGTATATGAGTGAGTATTAGCATCAGTTTCAACATTGTGAATCCATTGTATATATGCAGTATAAAGTTTAAAACCATCTCAGTACTAAAACAACTCATATCAGATCAAGATTTCACAAATACACCCAAAACTCAAATCCGGCCAGCATGTACATCAGACCCGAAAACCCCCCATTTTCTCTAAACATCAAAACTTGATCCTTTTAATTCAAACTACTCTTGCAATTTCATTAAACACACACACCACCTCTTACATCAGTTACCCATGAATATCTTCAATTAAAACATACATATAATTAAGTTTCTATTCATCAAACCATCAAAACAGAGCATATACTTAACATACATAGTAAAGAAGAAGTTTTATTTGTTTTCATGTAATATTATTATACAATTTCATATGTATTTTCAAATTAGCAACAATGTGAACGAAAATAATATACCCATGATTTCTATTAGGTTCTTTAACAATCTCAATCCATTTAATTAGGGTTTTAATCATCAATAGTATAGTTTCATGAAAAGATTCACTTTTTAATTCATCTACTCATCAAAATTCATTATATCTTCATATCATCATCTAACATGCTTTCTAATAGATAAATCATCACGTACAACATGCTTAGAACAATAAGAAAACAAATACAAGTCACTCACCTTACTGAAGAATCAACCGAAAATAATAAAGAAATAAGAAAAATCACTCATTTCGCAAGAAAACCAAGATCCTCGTTTTAAAACTCCAAGAAAATAATAATAATAAGAAATTCTTTTGTGTTGTGCAGCAAAGCGACGGCTGCACTCCACCCTATATAGGCCGGTAATTAAGAGTATCTAGGGTTTTGAATATATTTGTAAAATACATCTTTTAAAATATATCTTTACATATATAGATTCTTATACTTGCAAGTTTAATAAAACCAACTTAACTGAGATTTAAAAACAAGAAAAACTACTCTATAACCAGCCGGCACTATTTTGAAAGTCCAGAAAATGAAATTGCACTTTTGCCCCTCTAAATGGCAATTTTGCAAAAAGTCCCTTCTTTATCAAAACTTGCAAAATAAACCAAATTTATTATAAAAAAAAAGTAAACTCTTTACCTCTGAGTTGACTAGGTATCATGCCAAGCCAAAAAATTTGAAAATCTAGAGTTTTCACTCCAAGTGGTAATTTTGCGCAAAAGTCCATCTTTTGTAATATTTGTAAATAGGTTAAATAATTATCAAAAAAATCCAGAAAATTCACAAACAATATCTAATAATAAATAATGAGTTTTTCCAAAATAATTTTTGACTTTGAACTTTCCAATAAAATATTTGCACGTGTTTTGCATGTGTAAAAAAGGTAAATTTCAGAAAAATATTTATTAAATCACCAAAAATTATTTTAATTCATTTATTAATCTTAAAAATATTATTTAAAAAAAATATGGGGTATTTCATGACCCTAGAAGGGCTAAAATAGGACCTATAACAAATATTTGTGTGTGGTTAGAAAGTGCAGAATGTAGTTCTGTGGACAGATATTAGATCTATCTAATTTTTGTTAGAAGAATCTAGACTTGCAGAGTTATTTGAGGATGTGTTCATAAAAAATAAATGTATGAAATGATCTAATTCTACAGACACGGTCAATGATTCACAGTTGGAATCAAGAACCAGTTAAACCTGACACTTAAACTTGAATGACAAATGAGCTAAGAAGAGTCTTTAGTAGACAATGAGATGATTTTGTGTCATACAATAATACTTTAATTTAGTTAATCTGCCGAAAGGAGCTAAAACTATAGTAAGTTAGTGGGGTTTTGTAGAAGAAACTTAATTTTGATTGTTTAGTAGCAAATTTTAATGCATTTAAATAGCTAACGGATTAACTGAGAAAAATGGGGTAGATTTATTTGATGTCTACTACATATTTTTCATATTGCTACAATAAGTATTCTTCTAACCCTTACATCTATTGAAAATTTTGTTATTCATAAAGGATATTTAAACAGTGTTACCGCTGATTTCGGTGTGGGGGTAAACAGATAGAATTTGTGAGCTCGAGAAAAACCTGAACAGTTGACTCAAGCCTTCTTGCCCCTGCCGCAACCTGCAAGGAAGTGCGAGACACCGGGGTTGATTCCGGAGACGCACCCTCCGACGCTCTTGTCAGTACTCAGAAGAGATCAAGAAAGAGCTTAAAGTGGTGAAAAAGTGATTAACCTGGTCACAGTGGCAGAGGGGAGGTATTTATAGTCGCCAGGGGAGCGATTAGAGGCCTGGTTCCCTGTGTAACTGCTAGGAGAGAAATCCTCACAGTCTGTTAAGGAAACTACCCCTTGATTCCCGGTGAGAGCAAATCAGGCCCGTTGACTTGGTCAAATCAGTGGCCCTGATTTGTCTCTTGCTGGTCTGGGCTCGACTCGGGTCGGGACCCGCGCCCAACCGGTGTGGACCCGCTCGTGGGCTATTGGGTCTCGTGCGAAGGAGATCCAGTAGCCGCTTTGGATCCATCCGTATGTGAAATTACCATTTTACCCCCAAGCTTCGAGATTCGTGTCCAATCTGAACGGTTCCGATTTAACCCCATTTTTAGCCATATCACGAGCCCCCCACTCCTAAAGACTGAGCGTGATCAGCCTTTGAGGAGTAGTTTAACTGTTTTAGTGGCTAGTGGAGTTGTATCAGAGTCCAAGTGGAGGATTTTGAATCTTGAAGGGGGTAGTGAGGTAATTTTTGATACTATGTGCTGTTCTCTAGCCATATCGAGTATTTGACGGCGTTTACCTATTTTTTCGGATTATTTATTTAATTTTGTGATGTGTTTACTAATCGTTCGGGGACCTTAACAGTGCATTCTAGGCAATAATTGTTCGTTCAGGGGCTCAAAAAGATATCCCCGAATTTTTAATTATTTTCTAGAATTTTTAGTTAATTTTCCCGAATTTTTAGCAATTTTTCGCAATTTTTAAATAAATAAATCGATTAAAATAGATAAAAAATGATTTTAAATACCGATTTATGATGTGGATCGATCTGGGCCGTTGATCATAGACGGGCGCGAATTTCTGAGAGATCCAGCGGTTGTAGTAGCTCGGTGTCTCTTTTCTCCGTTTGCGAGCTCGGAAAGGCACTTGCTCGGTATCCGACCGAAGACATGGGGTCTCGGCAGGTCGAGCGACGTGGCGCAATCTGAGCCGTCGGATGATGGCGCGCATCTCGAGATGGGCACATTTCCCAAGAAAATACTATCTTGTCACCTAGTGTCCTCGGCAAGATCTGGGCCGTCTGATCGAGATCATGCGCGAATGTTGAGGAGAAAGTGAGTTTTCTCCGTTTGCGAGCTCGGAAAGGCACTTGCTCGGCATCCGACCGGAGACGTGGGGTCTCGGCCAGATTTCGCAATGTGGCGCAATCTGAGCCGTCGGATGATGGCGCGCATCTCGAGATGGGCACATTTCCCAAGAAAACACTATCTTGTCGCCTGGTGTCCTCGGCAAGATCTGGGCCGTCTGATCGAGATCATGCGCGAATGTTGAGGAGAAAGTGAGTTTTCTCCGTTTGCGAGCTCGGAAAGGCACTTGCTCGGCATCCGACCGGAGACGTGGGGTCTCGGCCAGATTTCGCAATGTGGCGCAATCTGAGCCGTCGGATGATGGCGCGCATCTCGAGACGGGCACATTTCCCAAGAAAATACTATCTTGTCGCCTAGTGTCCTCGGCAAGATCTGGGCCGTCTGATCGAGATCATGCGCGAATGTTGAGGAGAAAGTGAGTTTTCTCCGTTTGCGAGCTCGGAAAGGCACTTGCTCGGCATCCGACCGGAGACGTGGGGTCTCGGCCAGATTTCGCAATGTGGCGCAATCTGAGCCGTCGAATGATGGCGCGCATCTCGAGACGGGCACATTTCCCAAGAAAATACTATCTTGTCACCTAGTGTCCTCGGCAAGATCTGGGCCGTCTGATCGAGATCATGCGCGAATGTTGAGGAGAAAGTGAGTTTTCTCCGTTTGCGAGCTCGGAAAGGTACTTGCTCGGCATCCGACCGGAGACGTGGGGTCTCGGCCAGATTTCGCAATGCGGTGCAATCTGAGCCGTCAGATGATGGCGCGCATCTCGAGACAGGCACATTTCCCAAGAAAACACTATCTTGTCGCCTAGTGTCCTCGGCAAGAACTGGGCCGTCTGATCGAGATCATGCGCGAATGTTGAGGAGAAAGTGAGTTTTCTCCGTTTGCGAGCTCGGAAAGGCACTTGCTCGGCATCCGACCGGAGACGTGGGGTCTCGGCCAGATTTCGCAATGTGGCGCAATCTGAGCCGTCGGATGATGGCGCGCATCTCGAGACGGGCACATTTCCCAAGAAAACACTATCTTGTCGCCTAGTGTCCTCGGCAAGATCTGGGCCGTCTGATCGAGATCATGCGTGAATGTTGAGGAGAAAGTGAGTTTTCTCCGTTTGCGAGCTCGGAAAGGCACTTGCTCGGTCGCCGAGCGGAGGCATGAAAGGGCGTTCCGAGCGGTAGTGGAGGAATGGACCTCGGTATGGCCCAATTTCCCAGGATAATAATGGCGTTCCCGGATTCATGTGGCATTTCGTTTTCCAGTGGTCATTAATGTTGACCCCTTCAATTAATGTGCGGCGTTCCAACTTCCGAGGGTCATAATGGCTGGTTCTTGGAGGGTAGGCTATAAGTACTCCATTCCCCTTGTTATTTCAGTCGCAGCAATGTTGAGTTTTAGACCTCGGTGGTGTCTGCCTCTGGCGGACGCCAGTCTTGTGAAGTCTTAACCTTGATAGGTTCGGAGGGGTGGCCACTCTACTGCCTTCTTCTTCTCCCGTTCCTGACGACCCCCATTGTGGGTGTCGGGGTCGGGGGAGAACGAGGCAGGAGTAGTGACGACTGTGATCCGAACCCGAGGTATGAGTCGCTCTGGGATGATGGGTGGTCGTTCTTCCACCAAGGTCTTCTGCCGACTCCGGCTGTCCCGAGGTGGGTGGCGGGGTCGAAGGAGACCATGGTGGAAGAGGTGACGATCCAAATTCGGACCCGAGGGCCAAGTTGCTTCGGAAGGACGAGCGGTCGTTCTTCCACCATGATCTTCTCCGGACTCTGACTGCCCCGACGTGGGTATCAGCGTCGGGGGAGATTATGGCTCGGACTTCCGGACCATCGGTGAGATTGAGGGGGAAGAAATAAAGGGCGTTCCGAGCTTGTTGTTTGCAACTGTGAAGGTTCTGTTGCCAGAGTCCTCTACCAGGCCGAACCTTCACAGTTACAATCAACTAGCTCGGAATGGTGCGCTTCTCCCGATCTCTGAGTGTTGATCTGCTTTCGACCGGGCCCCGTGGGTCGGCGGGAAGCCGACCGAGACATGGGGCCTGGGGGGCACGCCGAAGGCGGTGCCTTAAAACTTTGAATTAAAATTTTTTCTGGTTTCTTCAGACAGAGGTGGGGTATGGAGGAAGTGTAGGGCATCCGAGCAACTTGATGTAATTTGTACCGTTGGATGGCGTTGTTCATCTCGAGACGGGCGCATCTCTCGAGAAAACACTATCTTGTCGTCTAGTGTTCTCGGCGAGATCTGGGCCGTCTGATTGAGATTTTACGCGAAGTCTGAGGGGAAAGGGAGTTTTCCCCGTTTGCCAGCTCGGATAGGTACTTGCTCGGTAGCCGACCGGTCTCTTTGCTGGCGTGGTCGGATGGCGCATGGTTCGGCTCCTGGTCCTGATATGCCGAGCTAGTTGTCTCGGCGAAGAAGGCAGTCGTGTTGGGCCTTCGTGACGTTTCGAGAGCGGCCCAAGAGTCGCACTCTTTCGTTTGGAAGTCCAAGGGACGTTCTCTTTTACTATAAATCTTCACCCCCCCTCAGACCAAGTCTCATTTTTTACTTTTACTCTTTCTCTTCAGTTTTTACTTTTCGCCTTCGAAGTTTTTAGCTCCTTGGTGGTGGTGCTAGCTGACGCGGCAAGGCATTTTTTGCTTCCGGCGAACTTTCCAACCGTACCTATCACTTCAAGGTCAGTCTCTTTCCCTTCTCTCTTAGAAAAATGGTTAAGGTTACGCTCTCGGATGAGACCCCCGCCTCGGAGCAAGCAGTAGGCCGAGGGGGCGAAGGGAAGGAGGTAGTGGAGCCGAGCGATCAGAACGTCGTTCGTCTGGACAGAGAGGGCGAAGTGGCCGAGCTGCCTAAGGAGGTTGCGGCGGTGTCCCGGGAGGGTAAGGCCGTGGTCACGATCGTGGAAACACCGAAGACGGCGGGGGCATTCGGTCGTCAACCCATTGCTCTGTCAAGCGTGGGGGGCATACGGGACTACGCCGAGGACACCTTGGAGAGAGTGACCCAAGGTACGGCTAAGTTGGTGGAAGAGAACGAGCCGAGGGAGCTGTCCGAGGTGGACCATACCATCTCGTCTCTTACCGAAGGTGACCTTCACCTGATCCGAGAGGGCTTCCGGATCCCTGCCGACTACGAACTGCTCCTCCCCGGGCCGGGTTTCCGAGCCAACACAAAGTCCTCGTCGGACGTGTGCGTCTTTCCGGTTGACTCCCTTATTGCCGGACTCCGCTTTCCCCTCCACCCGTTCGTGGTTGATGTCCTGACATGGTACGGTTTGAGCCCCGCCCAGCTGATGCCGAACACATGGAAGCACGTCATGGCATTCGTCCTCCAATGCCAAGAGGTCGGTGCCAAGCCGAGTATGTTCCTCTTTCGGAGTCTCTACCGACCCTGTCAGCCAAGGCGAGACGAACAGAGGTTCTATCTTTCACCCCGGACGGGAGTGAAGCTGATCGAGAATCCGGACTCGATCAAACATTGGAAGGAGAAGTACTTCCTCATCCGAGCCCCGGCGCCGTGGGTGATACCGACGGTTTGGGCAAAGGATGGTCTGCCAAAGCGGACCAAGAAGGAGGCGACGCTGAGTGATGAGGAGGCGGAGGTCCAGAAGAAGCTCCTCGCCCTGCCAGTGCTAAGCTGGAAAGAAATTACCGAGGGGGATCTGTTCCGAGGGGGTCTCAGTCCGATCGATCCTAGTATGCTTCTGGTATTTATACTCTTTGCTTAAGGTTCATGAAAATTCTTCTAAGTTTTTTCATTCGGCTTGTGCAGAGACGATGAAGCTGGATTACAAAGCACTGGTGGCGAAGGGCCGGTCGGAGTAGGAGGCAAAGAAGAAGAGGCCTTCGGCGGGGCCTCAGGACAGCCGAGCCTCGAAGAAGCCTTCGGTCGTGAAGGCTGCCGACCAGCCGAAGGTCATGGTCCTCGAGCAGGGGGAGGTCATGGTCCTCGACCCTCCTGCCTCGGGTGCGCCGACACCGACCCCGAAGGGGGACGCTCCCGGTTCGTCGAGCGGTGCGTTCGGCGTGAAGGAGGCATTGTCCCTCCAAGTTCCGCCCCTCACTGCCGAGGCGGAGAAGATCTTGACCGAGCGTCATAAGCAGATCTTCGTCCCTAACTGGCAGGTGATAAACGTCGACGGCTTCTTGGGCGACGGCAACATCTGCATGGAGGCGGTGAGGCACCTGCCGACCCCAAAGGATCGAGCAACCCTGAAGGCCGGGCTAGCAGGGGACGCCGTGATGCAGATTGCTCGGAATACTATGTCGGTAAGTAGGTCGAGCTCTCCCTCATCAAAATTTCTTTCTTAGAATTTTTCTAAGTCTTTGGGTTCGAATTTTAATGTGTCGTTCCTTTTCAGACTCTCTGCCACTTCAATTTCCTGCTCGAGGAGTTTGCGAACAAGGAGCAGGAGAACGAGTGGGAGAGGGCAGAGCGAGTCAAGGCCACGCAGCTGCTTGATGCCGAGCAGCTCCTCTCGGCGAAGAGGGGTGCTGAAGTGAAGGGGCTGGAGCAGCAGCTGGCCGACGCCATTCAGCTGTCGAAGGACGCGGCGGCCAAACTTGAGGCCTCGGAGAAGGAGGCTGCCGAGCTGAAGGAGGCGTTGGCCAATGCTCGGTCGGAGGCGGAGAAGGCTCGGAAGAGGGCCGAGAAGATCATGGCCAAACACCAGAAGAAGGTGAAGAAGGTGAAGAAGGCCGTGCAGGAGGAGGCCGCGCAGCACATGCTCCAGAACATGGAGGATACCTACGGTCGAGCCTTGCTCCACGTAGCCGCCAAGAACCCTGGCTTCGACACGTCCTCCTATCGTTTTTACGACCCCGTGGAAGGGGAGGAGGAGGTTCCCGAGGGGCTACTCGACCCTGAGGGAGAAACGGAGGGTGTCGAAGGCCCAGGGGAGACCGTGGCTGAGGAGGAGGAGGAGGACGACTCCGAGGAGGAGAGCGGGAGCGAAGGCGAAGGCGAGGGCGACGGCGAGGGCAAGACCGGGGGGTCGACGGATCCGAGCAGCAAAAAGGTCGACCCCTGACTCGGTTGTCTATTTTTTTTTTGTTTTGTCTCTTTTTGTAAGCCTAACTGCGGACTGGCCACCGCTTTTGTAAAACTTTCTCCTCGGTTTTGAATGAAAACATTTTGTTTGGCCAAAATTTATCCAAGTGTTGAGCCTCGGATTTGTGTGTGGCTAGTTGTAGATGTTTCCATGTATTGTCCCCTCGGACTCATCTCCGCTTTTCAGGTGAAGTTCGGTCCGATCACGGAGGTTTCGTACCTCCGTAAGGAGTTGGTCAAGACGAAGCGAGAGCTGTCATTGAGCCATGATAAGCGCTTTCACTTATTTTTGGAACTGGGGGAGGTAAAGGCGCTGGCCAGTGCGAAGTGTCGCGAGTTGGCACAGCTACGAAAGCGACCCCCGGTCTCTGCTCTTGAGGGCGAGGTCGAGCAGCTCCGTAGAGAGCTCACCGCTGCCGAGCAGAAGAATGGCGAGCTTTTGGCTGAGGTCCAACACATGGAATTAGCGGAGAAAGAACGCTCGGTGGCAGAAGAGAAGCTAACTTCCGAGCTAGAGAAGGCATCGGCCGAGCATAAGAGATTGTTGGCCGAGGTCGACAGGCTCAGAAGGATTACGATAGATAGGGGGATCGAGGTCACTCACTTCCGACGGCTCGCGACCGATGGAGCCATCGTCTCTGGCTCGTCAAGACCTTCTCGTCCGAAGAAGATGGCGAAGGACGATGCTCTGAGAGACAGAATCATTGAACTGGAGGAAGAGGTCGCGTCGCTCAAGCCTATGCCGGAGAGGGCTAACGTCCGCAGTACGTCATGTACTCGTGAAGAGAGCGAGAGAGGGATTTCTTTTTACGAACTTGCGACACGCTCGCCTATGACCGGACGGAGTCCAGCCAACGCTCAGAGCAGTGCGGCCGTCTCGTCGAGCGGGGCCTCGGTCGGTGCCGCAGTTAGGGCCAGCAGTGAAGGGGGGTCGCGCTTCGTTGGTTTAGGATCGAGCTCGGAGGGCAGGCCTCGTCGTCCTCGCGTTTCCTTAAACCGAAGCGTTCCCCTTCCGAAGAGGACCTGATCATGTCGCTTTATGTCCCTTCTGATTTGTTGTAAAATGTTGTAGTAGGGTCGGTCTCGTTGTATGTAGAATAAGTATGTCTGAATATGAATCCGGATTTGTGATTTGTTGGGCCTCGGCGATGTTTTGAAGTCTTGCTATTTGTTTTTCCCTTTTTTTCAGCTCGAGGCGGCCGACCCATATGCTGATCTCCACGGCTCGGATGATGACTCTGAATCCGAGGCCACTTTCGGGACGGCGGCTCTGAGTCCTAGGAGCGTCGAGCTGAAGTTACGCCGAGCTGAGAGTGAGCGGGTTCACCTTTTGTCCGTCCTCGACCTACGGGAGACCGAGATCCAATGCCTGGAGAATAGGATCGCCGAGTTGACCCCTGCAGAAGGGGACGAAGATTCGCAAACCGCTTTCAGCAACGCTCTTCCGGTCAAATGTATTCGGCACAACCAGTCGAAGATTATAGCCGAGCGAGACGATTTGCTCTCGGAGATTCGACACTTGCATACTGTGGTAGCGAGGCTCCGGAAGGATGTAGGGGGGCTATCAGCCGAGGAGGATGCACATGCGACCGAACAGTCTAGTGAAGATATTTCCATATGAGGGCCAAGTATAGTGGGTCGGCGTCGTGTATTTTGTTGGCAAACACTTTGTAACCATGGAAAATATGTGTTTTGTATTATGGCCTGGTTGTTTAATAAATTATCTTTCATTGCTCTGCACTTTTGTCTTGCTTATAACTGTATTGGTCGCGCCGAGATTCTCGAACCGAGCGTGTTAGTTCTGTCGGCGAGAGTGTTGAACCGAACGGGTACCTATGAGTACAATATTTCGTCGCTTAGCGACTCTGACAAGGTACGGCACGAATCCCTAGGCGGCCCAGTCCTCAAGAAAATGCTATCTTGTCGTTTAGCGCAGGTGGCAAGATCTGAGCCGTTGAACGCAGGCACGAATCTCGAGGCAGCTCAGTTCCCAAGAAAACGCTATCTTGTCGTTTAGCGCCGGTGGCAAGATCTGGGCCGTCTGATCGAGATCATGTGCGAAAGTTGAGGAGAAAGTGTGTTTTCTCCGTTTGCGAGCTCGGGAAGGCACTTGCTCGGTAGCCGACCGAAGGCGTAGGGCTTCGCGCTTCGGCTGCTAGGCAAGATTGCTCGGATTATGTGGCCGAACGTAGCTTCGGTATCCCTCCACTGGCGAAGCGGAGTGGGGGTCAACTCCCAGTCTGCCGCGAAGCGAGCTTGGGGGGACTGGGAGCCAAGTGTTGGACCCCGGGACCATCGTTGTAGTCCAACGGTTGTGGGAGCAATTCCGAACGGCGATCTACCCCTGGCTCACCCGGAGGCGAGCCGAGGAGGTAAAGTCGAGCCGAGTGTTGGACTCCGAACCATCGGTGGAGTTCAACGGTTGTGGGAGCAATTCCGAACGGCGATCTACCCCTGGTTCGCCCGGAGGCGAGCCGAGGAGGTAAAGTCGAGCCGAGTGTTGGACTCCGAACCATCGGTGAAGTTCAATGGTTGTGGGAGCAATTCCGAACGGCGATCTACCCCTGGTTCGCCCGGAGGCGAGCCGAGGAGGTGAGGTCGAGCCGAGTGTTGGACTCCAAACCATCGGTGTAGTTCAACGGTTATGGGAGCAATTCCGAACGGCGATCTACCCCTGGCTCGTCCGGGGACGAGCCGAGGAGGTAAAGTCGAGCCGAGCGTGGACTCAGAACCATTGGTTGAAATCACAAAAAAGCAGGTGATAAGAGGGGAGAGAGACATGCGAATTCACAAACACGAAAAGAGCTTTCTTTATTGATAATCGATGGCGAACCGTTTTACATAGTACAATTTATGAAAATAGGTTACAAGTCAGAGGACTGGAATGGCTCGATATCCTATGATACTTAGAGTGGCGCCGGAGCGCTTTCTTGGTATTTTAGGAGGTGGTCGGCATTCCAAGTCCTCGGAAGCTCTCTGCCCTCTAGGTCTTCAAGACGACATGTTCCGGGCCGAACTACCTTTGTGACCTTGTACGGCCCTTCCCAGTTCGGAGCTAGCTTGCTCTTCTGACTGGGGAAGGATATGACTAGTTTTCTCAAGACCAAATCTCCTTGCTTAAGGTTGGCGGGTCGGACCTTTTTGTTGTACGCTAGTTCAACCCTTCTTCGGTAATTCTGCTGCCGAATCGACGCCCTTTCCCTCAGTTCATCTATCAGGTCTAAGTCTGCTCTGAGGTCCCTGGCATTCTGTGCTTCGTCGTAGGCTGTGAGCCGAGGGGAAGGTATTCCGACCTTGAGCGGTATCACGGCCTCGGACCCATAGGTGAGGTTGAAAGGGGACTCGCCTGTGGGGGTCCGCTTGCTCGTGCGGTAGTTCCATAGGACGTTGGGGAGTTGGTCGACCCATAAGCCCTTGGAACTTTTGTCCAGCCTTTTCTTGATGCCTGCGAGGATCTGTCGATTAGCATTTTCTGCTTGTCCGTTCGACTGAGGGTGGGAGACGGACGAGAAGCGCTGCTGAATGGCTAGGTCGTCGCATAGAGCTCGGAATGCTGCGCCAGTGAACTGAGTCCCGTTGTCCGTAACGAGGACGCGGGGGATGCCGAACCTGCATATGATGCTCTTCCAGAAGAACTGTACCACCTTGTTCTCGGTTATAGTGGTGAGGGGCTCGGCCTCGACCCACTTCGAGAAGTAGTCAATGGCCACGACCAAGAACTTGAACTGACCTGGAGCCGGAGGGAAGGGCCCTAGTAAATCCATGCCCCACATCGCGAAGGGGATAGGACTTGATAGGGAGGCGAGATTGGCCTGAGGGAGGCGACGGATGCTGGAGTGTCTCTGACAAGAGCTGCATTGCCGAACGTGTCGCTCGGCGTCTTGAAGGAGGGTCGGCCAGAAGTATCCATAATTCAAAGCTTTTCGGGCCAAGGACCTAAATCCTGAGTGTGCCCCTCTGATGCCTTCGTGGAGCTCTTGTAGGGCATATTCGGCCTGCTCCGGAGAGAGGCACCTTAGGTACGGTCGGCCGTCTATTTGAGAGAAAGAGCGTTTGTATAGGATGCCCTCGATCAAGACATACCGCTCGGCCCGGGTTCTGACTCGGTGCGCCTCTTTGGGGTCTTTGGGTAGGAGCCCGTCCCTTAAGAACTCTACTAAAGGCTTCATCTAATTATCTTGTAACATGACCGGCAACGATTCCGCCGAGCCAGGTGTCTCGTCTTCGATGCTCGGCTTAAAGAGGACTTTGATCAGTACGGTCTGTTCGAGACCTTGCAGGGAGGACGAGGCCAATTTGGAGAGGGCATCGGCCTGTGAGTTCTCTTCACGAGGGACCCGCTGGATGAGCGCCTCCTCAAACCGGCTCATGAGGGCCCGAACCTTAGCGAGGTACTTCGCCATCCGCTCGTCTCGGGCCTCGTACTCGCCCAAGACTTGGTTCACGACGAGCTGGGAATCGCTGTGGATTCGGAGGCGCTGCGCCCCAGCACTTCGTGCAAGTCCGAGACCAGCGATGAGTGCTTCGTACTCTGCCTCATTGTTCGAGGCTTTGAAGTTCATGCGGATTGCATACTGGAGGACGAAGTCGTCAGGGCCGTTCAGGATGATGCCGGCGCCGCTTCCTTCATTACAGGAGGATCCGTCCACGAAGACTGTCCAAATGGGGGGTCCATTCGGGATGTGGCTGACCTCCGGGATAGTGGACTCTACGATGAAGTCGGCGAGTGCCTGCGCCTTAATTGCTGTCCGAGGCTGGTAAGAGATGTCATGCTGGCTCAGCTCTATCGACCACTTCATCAGCCGGCCCGAGGTCTCAGGCTTGTAGAGGATCTGCTTTAGGGGTTGGTCGGTGAGGACAACGATCGAGTGGGACTGAAAGTATGGCCGGAGTTTCCTCGCCGCGGTGACTAAGGCGTAGGCCATCTTCTCTATCTTCGGATAGCGGAGCTCGGCGTCCCGAAGCACCTTGCTCACGTAGTAGATGGGCCTTTGGGACCGATCCTCCTCTCTTACCAAGACAGCACTTAGGGTCTGCTCGGAAGCAGCCAAGTAGACGAAGAGAGTCTCGCCCGGGATGGGTTTGCTGAGTAGAGGGGGGTTCACCAAATATGCCTTCAGTTGGTCGAACGATTCCTGTTGCAGTGGCCCCCATTCAAAACCCTTAGCCCCCTGAGTGCTTTGAAGAAGGGGAGGCACTTTTCCCCCGACTTCGAGAGGAACCGACCGATAGCGGTGAGCCGACCAGTAAGCTTCTGCACCTCCTTGATGTTCCGAGGCGGGGCCATGTCTAATATGGCCTTAATCTTCTCGGGATTAGCTTCGATTCCTCGTTGGCTTACCATGAAACCGAGGAATTTTCCCGAGGAGACCCCGAACGCACACTTGTTCGGGTTCAGCCGCATGCTGTGCCTTCTCAACACATCGAAGGCCTCCTGGAGGTCGGTCACGTGATCAGTGCCTCGGATGCTTTTGACGAGCATGTCGTCAACGTACACCTCCATATTCCGACCTATCTGGTTCTGGAAGACCTTGTTGACGAGGCACTGATAGGTGGCGCCCGCGTTCTTCAACCCGAACGACATGACCCGATAGCAGTAGAGGCCCTGGTCGGTGATGAAGGAGGTCTTCGGAATGTCCAGAGGGAACATTCGGATTTGATTATAGCCTGAGAAGGCATCCATGAAGCTGAGGAGCTCATGGCCCGAGGTGGCGTCAATGAGGGTGTCGATGTTCGGAAGAGGGAATGGGTCCTTCGGACACGCCTTATTCAGGTCTGTGAAGTCAATGCATATTCTCCAGGAGCCGTTCGACTTCTTGACCATTACAACATTGGAGAGCCACTCGGGGTAGTTTACTTCCTGTATGAACTTGGCCTTTAGCAGTTTATCCACCTCCTCCTTGATGGCCTGCTGTCGCTTGGGAGCGAACTTTCGCCTTTTCTGCTGAACTGGTTTGCACCCCGGTTCGACACTTAGGCGATGGACGAGCAGCTCCTCGGAAATGCCGGGCATGTCCGCGGCCGACCATGCAAACAAGTCACGGTTATCCCGGATGCATTTAATCAGGTCCGAGCACAGTGCGGTCGGCAAGGATTTGCTGACGAGGAACTTCCGGCTCGGGTCCTCGTCCGAGAAGAGTACTTCTTCTAACTCGTCCGCCGGTTCGGACGTTGGCCGAGCTTTCGGCTCGGGGATTTCTAGTGTCTCGAGCGAGAGCACTGGTCCCCCGGTGGAAGTCATGTAGCACTTCCGGGCTGTTTCTTGGCTTCCCCTGACTTCCCCAACTCCCGACCGAGTGGGGAACTTCATTTTCAAATGGTACGCCGAGGGGACAGCTTCCAAGGTGGCTAGGCTGGGTCGGCATAGAATGACATTATACGCTGCCGGGACGTCGACGACCATGAAGTCCATCGGCTCGGTCCGGGTAGTAGGGACGCTTCCCGCGGTTACGTCCAGGGTTATCACCCCCTCGACAGTTACCGGGACCCCTGTGAACCCGTGGAGTGTGTAACCGGCCGGCTTGAGACGGTCCCGGGACAGCTGCAGGCCTCGGAAGGCCGAGAGGAAGAGAATATTGACCGAACTCCCATTGTCTACTAAGATCCTCTGCACCTTGAAGTTGGCCATGCGGAGGTCGATGACGAGGGCGTCACAGTGTGGGGTTCGGATCCCTTCGAGGTCTGCGTCGGAGAAAGACACAGGGACGCCGAGACCTTTGGGAGGAGGGGCGCTGTGAACCGAGTTGACCTCTCGGACGAAGGTCTTCCGAGAGGAATTAGAGGAGCCTCCCATGGGCCCTCCGTGGATCAGGTGCAGAATCCGCTCTTCCTCGAACTCGGGTGTCTCCTCGCGTCGCTCGGAGCGCTTGTTAGCCCCCCGAGGCGGAGGAGAGTTGCGATCCGCCCGATCGTTAGCCTTCACGAATTTGGCTAACTGCCCCCTCCGGATGAGGGCTTCTATCTCATCTCTCAAAGCCCGGCAGTCGTTCGTATCGTGGCCGTGATCCCTATGGTAACGACACCACTTATCTTTGTTCCTCCTCTTCGCCGGGGTGTGCATCCTTGGAGCTGGAGGGATGACTCCCTCATTCTCCACTTCCATTAGGATGGTGGAGACGTTAGTGGTGAGGGGAGTGAACTTCTCAAATCTGGGGGGAGGGCGACGCTGACCGCCGTTGTCCTTCTGCGCCTTCTTGGACCCCTCTTCCCCCGTCGCCTTTCTCTTCGACCCTGAGGAGGACCCCCCAAAGCTCGGGAGGGCCTCTGCCTCCTCTGCTCGGATATACTTCTCGCACCTCAGGAGGAGGTCGGCGAAGTCATGCGGGGGCTTCTTGGCTAGGGACGATCGGAGGTTGGCGTTGAGGACGTTCGACTGGAACGCCACGGTCGCCACTGACTGGTCTAAGGAGGCGATAGACCTGACCTCTGCGGTGAATCTCTTCACATAGTCCCGCAGCTTCTCTTCCCTTTCCTGCCGCAGGTTCAGTAGGGAGAGGCTTGTCTTCTCGGCTCGTCTGCTACTCACGAAGTGAGTTATGAACAGTGTTTCAAACTGCTCGAACGAGAAGATGGAGGAGGGAGCGAGTCTGGAATACCATTCCCGAGCCGACCCCCTGAGGGTGGCAGGGAAGGTCCTGCAGAGTACGGCGTCGGAAGCTTGATGGATCAGCATCAGGGTCTTGAAGCTTTCGACGTGATCAACTGGGTCGGATTCCCCTGAGTACGTTTCAAACTGCGGAGGTTTGAAACCCCTCGGTATGTGGGCCTCCATGATCGACCGAGAGAAAGGGGGTCTGCTGGGACGGACTGTTCCTGCTCGGGACTCCTCCTCTCTGTCTATGCGGCCAATGCGCCTCTCCACCTCATGGAGACGGCGGATGAGGGCGTCGTCCCTCCGCTGGTAATCATATGACCCCCCGAACTCCTCTTCATAAGAAGGGGAGCGCGGACTGCGGCGCCGGTAGTCCTGGGATCGGCGAGGACTGTAGTGCTGCTACTGGCGGCTGGGAGCCGGGGAAGGACTTCGGGTTCGGCGACGAGGACTGGGATCCCTCGGGGGCGTTGGAGCCCTCGGGGCATTTTGGGCGTTCTGCCGAAGGTTGAGAGCCTGCAGTACGGTGTCTTGGAATTGTAGGAACTCGGCACGGGTGATGGGTGCGTCATTGTTCCTGCGATGATGCCGATCCGCGGGGGACTGTGGCCTCCTCCTTCAGCGCTCGGGCGAAGTCGCTCGGCCCCTTCGGTCTGGAGACTGTCTGCCGTCTCGGCGGTGAGGCGAGCGCTCACCATGATGCTGGCGGGAGGCTCCCTCTCGGGCCCGCCTCTCATCAAGGTGAGTGCGAAGGTCCTCATCTTTCTGGCAGTTCAGGAGTGTGTTGCGAAAGTCGGGATGATGAGAAGCCATTGAGTCCGAGGACCCATTATGGACCGAGACATGGTCCGGGTTGAGGGGCTGCTTCTGCTTCCGACCGTTATGGCCGGAAGGGCCATTGTTGGGTTGCTGCTTGGGAAGAGGAGGCTGGCCCTGCTGGGCCGGCGGAGGAAGATCGTGCTGTGGAATAGGATTGAGAGGGGATTCCTCTGTAGGGTCGGCGGGATTAGCCCCACGGTTTGACCCTCTAGATCTGACCTTCTTTGGAGGCATGGTTGGAGAGGACGACAGAGAAGGGGCTGAGGCTGTTCGTGTGGTTGTTTCCCACAGACGGCACCAATCTGTTACCGCTGATTTCGGTGTGGGGGTAAACAGGTAGAATTTGTGAGCTCGAGAAAAACCTGAACAATTGACTCAAGTCTTCTTGCCCCTGCCGCAACCTGCAAGGAAGTGCGAGACACCGGGGTTTATTCCGGCGACGCACCCTCCGACGCTTTTGTCAGTACTCAGAAGAGATCAAGAAAGAGCTTAAAGTGGTGAAAAAGTGATTAACCTGGTCACAGTGGCAGAGGGGAGGTATTTATAGTCGCCAGGGGAGCGATTAGAGGCCTGGTTCCCTGTGTAACTGCTAGGAGAGAAATCCTCACAGTCTGTTAAGGAAACTAACCCCTTGATTCCCGGTGAGAGCAAATCAGGCCCGTTGACTTGGTCAAATCAGTGGCCCTGATTTGTCTCTTGCTGGTCTGGGCTCGACTCGGGTCGGGACCCGCGCCCAACCGGTGTGGACCCGCTCGTGGGCTATTGGGTCTCGTGCGAAGGAGATCCAGTAGCCACTTTGGATCCATCCGTATATGAAATTACCATTTTACCCCCAAGCTTCGAGATTCGTGTCCAATCTGAACGGTTCCGATTTAACCCCATTTTTAGCCATATCAAACAGTTTTGTACTAAAAGTTTTATACTTGATGTTTTGAAATGAACAATTTTGTACTCGAAAGTTTTGAACTAATATATTTAGTGAACAAGATTTACAATTTAGTAAAATTATTTTATGTTCTTAAAACATGTATAGCCAACAAATAAATAATTTGACAAATTTCTAAAAGAGCCCAGTGTGACAGTGTAAAAATGGCCTGAGGCCCAACCAGGGCCCAATACAATTCCTACTCGGAAAAGTAAAGATAACAACCTGGTTCGGTTCCGGACCACTTCAGGGTCGGCACCGAACCTCGTGTTTGCCCTCACAGTGCCGGCCTCCTCGTACTGACGAGCCTCAGTATCCCCCGGAGTCCGATCCGGAGCAGTCCCACAGGCCGTCCCCCCTCTCTGGCGGGGCAGAAGGATGACCTGGCGCAGCCTAGGCCCTCCGATTCCCCCCAGAGGCACAGGGGGCTCACGATGGGCCACGTCAGCTCCAAATACCGCCAAGGGTTTCGCCACGTCAGCCCTATACCACTCCTGGTATCGCCACGTCCGCCCTAAACCCCCTGGGCCTTCTGCCACGTCAGGCCCATGGGCTTTCGGATCCAAACCCGGCCCCCAAGTGGAACCAAACCCGGTTGGGATTCTCTATAAATACTAGACCCACACCCACCTTTTTGAGGTAATCAATCTTTTGCCACTTAAATATACCTAGTTATTGCTACTCTCTCACAGAGACTGACTAGAGCGTCGGAGGGTCCGCCACCGGGACAAACCCCGGTGTTTCAGGACCGTCTGCAGGTACACAAGACCTCGGATCCGACCCTTCCGATCCGAGCCCAACCTTCAACATCTTTCCGAGCTCATCGTAGGTCCCAGAAGGTCAACTGAAGGTCGGCAGACGAGCGGCAATCTCCTTCAATACAAATTGAGTTCGAACTCACACCTGGTGCTTCCACACGTTTCTCAGAAATAAACAGCATCAGGTTGGCGCCGTCTGTGGGAAACGCTGCTCCAGAAGCCGATCCGACCCAGACCCTCAAAGGCCATCGACAGCCGAACCCTCATGGCCTCCAAAGGCAAGGGGGCTGCTTCCTCCGTTAACCAACGGGACTCGCCCCCGCCCACCGATAAAGCCAGGCCACGCACGTCGAAACACAAGGCTCCCTCTCGGGAGTCCCAAAGGAGCGTCGGCCGGCCAGCCCAGCCCGACCTCCGGGGAATAATCCTCAACCGCAAGATTACCCGCAGCAGGGGAAGGGCCGCTTCCAACCCGGTCCCGAACCGCCCGAGGCCACCGCCCGAGGTGCGCAGACCCGCGCTCAGCCGAGTCGGAAGACAACCCTCGGACCAACCAAACCGGGCCGAAGGAGCCCCCGTCACTCATAAGGAATTCCAAGACTTCCGAAGAGAAATGCTGGGAGCCCTCCGACGGGCCCCCAGGGAAGAAACCCTCCATTCCCAAACGGGGTCGGACGCCGAAGCCAGCGCGTCCCGCCCTTCAACGATCCAGCCGGAAGACGATGACGTACTCCTAAGACGCCTACAAGAAATGGAGGACCGCCTCGATCACATAGGGGACGGCGGCCAAAGAATGGCTCAGGGGTACAGACCTGTCCGTCCACCCTTCTCCGCCCCCATCCTCCAAGCGGAAATACCCCGGAATTTCCGACCCCCTCAATTCGAGACCTACGATGGCGAGGGAGATCCTGCTGATCACATGGAGGGTTTCAAAACCCTCATGATGATTCACAGCGCCTCGGATCCCCTGCTCTGCCGAGCCTTCCCCGCCACCCTTCGGGGTCCAGCTCGCGAGTGGTTCTCGAAACTCGCCCCCGGCTCCATTTACTCCTTCGACCAACTCGAGGGCAATTTTCTTGCCCATTTTGTCACTAGTCGGAAGGCCGAAAGGACCAGCGCCTCATTACTTGGGCTCAAGCAGATAGAGGGGGAATCACTCAGAGTGTTCGTCCGGAGATTTACCGCTGAGGCAAGGTCGGTCTCCTCCCTCGACCCGGGCGTCGCTTCAGCGGCATTCCGACACAACGTCCGCCCCGGACAGCTGAAGGCTTCTCTGGCCAAGAGACCCCCCGTCGACTTTCCCGACCTCCTTAATAGGGTCGAGAAATACATTAGGGCAGAAGAGGCCCTTAATCCCGAAGATGCCAGGGATGCCACCGGGAAAGGAAAGCGGAAGACCGAGGAAGTCGAACCACCAAAGAAAGCTCCAAGGGACCCGGGGGCCATGAAGAAGGTCCCGCCAGTCCCCCGCTTCGAGAGGTACACTCCCCTGACGCATAACATCTCCGCCATCCTCTTGGAAATCGAAGACAAGGGCATTGTCCGACTACCCCCCTGATCTAATAACAACAAGAATCGAGACCAGCGCTTTTACTGTCGCTTCCACAGAGATCACGGGCACGAAACCGACCAATGCCGAGCCCTGAAAGACGAAATTGAAGAACTCATTTCCAGAGGATACCTCCGAGAGTTTACCCGAGAAGGCCCACGGGATCGGCGAGACGCTAGGAACCGGAGGCAATCGCCTCCGAATCCTCCTCCAAACCAGACCCAGAGTCGGGACCCCGATTCCGAGGGAGCCGCGGATATCCCTTTCATCTTGCACTGTGTCCACGGAGGGCCGATGGGAGGTGAATCAAACACTTCCAAAAAAGCCTTCCTCCGAGAGGTGAACGCTGTCAGAGACAACCCCTCGCCCAAACTACAATCAAGGCCGGTCTCCTTCTCAGGGGAAGACCTTGAAGGTGTTCGCTTGCCCCACTGCGATGCTCTCGTCATCAACCTCCACATGGCTAATTGTGAGGTCCGCAGGATCCTCATCGACAACGGTAGCTCGGTGAATATTCTTTTCCTCGAAGCCTTCAAAAATCTCAGGTTACCCCGAGGAAAACTCAAGCCAGCTGGGTACACCTTGCACGGGTTCTCAGGCGTCCCTGTCGTAATAGAAGGGATTGTTACCCTCGACGTTACCGCCGGGTCGACCCCTGTCAAGAGGACCGAATCCATGGACTTCATGGTGGTCAACGTCAAGGCGGCTTACAACGCCATACTTGGCCGGCCTGGACTATGCTCCCTACAAGCGGTGCCTTCGGCTTACCATCTGAAGCTCAAGTTCCCCACCCCTCAAGGAGTCGGCATCGTCCGAGGCAGCCAAGAAGCAGCGCGATCATGCTACATGACCACCGTCGGTGGAGGTGTGTTCCCCCTCGACGCCAGACGAGCATAGATTATGGCCCGGCTAAATGTAAATCTGTTTTTTGTGTAAACCCTCGTTTGTAAAGGGCTGCCTTAGCGGCCCTCCCTACCTTATACTAAAAATATCCCTTTTTATCCGAACCCCAAATGTCTCGATAATCTCAATACGAGTCCGGACCGAAGGTCCTTCCTAAGGCCCCACTTCGATCCCTCGCGGAACGATGGAGCCAGACCTTGCCTCCGACATTTCGTACCACATCGTTGGCCGGAGCGAGGAAGGAAAAGGATTCTTCTTTCATACCCCTTTATTTTTCGTTCCAAAGAGAAAAAAATAAAAAACGAAAGAAAAACAAAGACCGTTACAAGACCGCTCCACTCTTCTCAAATCAGGAAGATCAGGGCCCCTCGGGCCCAACGAGGGACAAAGAGTACTTCGACCAAGCAACTAGGGGCCCCTCCCCTCGTCGTGATATTCCTTAGCCTCAGCCACAATCGACAGTCCAGCCACCGAACTCTGGGCGTCATCCGGTCGCGCCCACTGCAACAGCAGCAACGCAGGGGAACCCCCTCCGCCTGTCGACCCAAGGAGGAAGAGAACGAGGCACCCAACATCGCCTTGTAACGAGGCATCTCCATCTCCTTCTCCACAAAGACGTCGCGAGGTAACCCCCCAGGAGAGGACCTCGGCACCAAGGTACTAAGCCCGGCTTGTCTAAGGTCCGCACCGCCGAGCTCCCGATCCCACATCGCTCTTCTCAACCGGCGCGCCTCCGCACTCAAGACGGCGGACTTATTCCGATAAAAGTTACAAGCTTCATCAGTGTCCCGAGCCCCCCTTCGATGACGAGCCAGCGCGGCTTCCAGGACCTTAACCTTACTCCGGAGTCGCGCCACATAGAAACTACGGGAGTCCCCCTCAGGGAGGAGAGCCGCGACCTACAAGATAACCAACCAACTCAACACACATTCTCAAGAAGATTCAGAAATGTCCGAGGTCAAAACAACCGGCCGGTCAAAAAACTTTTCTTGCCACTATAAATCCAGGTGTTTCTTACAAAAATGCGGTGGCCAGTCCGCGGGAGGCAAACACAATCGAGGGAGAGAAAAAGAAAGACAAAAATTACACAACTCATTGACCCACCTCCGCGCCGACGGACGGATCCACGGGAGCGTCGGCCGATGGGTCGACGGCGGGCCCTTCTTCGCCAGGAGTCTTCGACGTCCCCTTGATCTCCATATCATACTCAAACTTGGACAAATCGAGGGCCGGGAAGAAGTGCCTCACGTGGCTGAGGGCCCTCTCATAGCTTTTGTCCTGGGCCGCGATCACCATCTGCTGGCCCGTATGCAACACCTCCTTCGCCTCCTTGGTGAACTTCGTCTTCAGGGAGGCCATCTTCTTCTCCCACTCCACATCCTTGGCCTTGAGCTGGAGCTCCAGCTGCTGCTCTCTCTTATGCGAACCCTCGAGTTCGATTCGCATCTCCTTCATCTCCAGCTCGCTCTTTTCCGCTCGAGCTCGCTCTTGAGCCAGGGACGCCTCGTACAGGTTCTTAATGTTGGCCCCCTGTATACAAGCCTACAACCAACGGCAGACAAAGATCAGGCCTCGGCACAAAAATCAACAAGGAGGGACAGAGTCGACAGACTTACCTGCACAGTGGCCTGTGCCAGGCGGGCGAACGCCACCTCTACGGGCTCACCCTCCATCGCCTTGCGATCGCGAGGGGTCGCCAGCTTTTCCACCACTTCGACGGCTTGGGCCTCCTCTGTCAGGCGGTCCCCCATCAGAACCGACCAGTCGGAGCCCACCGCTGCCGCAACAGCTCCACCACCGGATCCTCTTCCTCGGCCTCGACCCAGGGACCTTTCCCCTTGTCGAGAACAGGGGCCCCCGCTCGGCCCTGACCCTTCGAAGAAGCCACGCCCTTGCTCATCTCGGAGCGACCCCTCTTGGTCCTCGGCTCGAGTTGGACTTCCGAGATAACAAGGGGCAGCTCCCTCGGCCTCTTCGCCGCCTCCGCCTTCTTCTTCTCGGCATTTTCCTTCTTCATGGCAAGCCGCCTTGCTTGGATCGATGCCTCATCCATATCTGCAGAAAAAACCATTAAGAGCAATGAGCAAGAAATCAAGAAAGGACCCAGAGGAAAGGAACAACTACATACGCATAACAGCGGGGCTCAGTCCAGCGCTCGCCAGAGTGGTCTCAGTCACCTCCGTCCAATCAATACTAGGTGACTGGCGGAGGCGCTCGACAAAACCCCATTCATCTGCCGACAGATCCCCCTGCCTCGGCGGTGGGTGGCTTGGCTTGGAGTGGTTCCATCGAGTGGGAATGTCCCATGGCTCTTCACTCCGGATCACCAAATACTTCTCCTTCCATCCCTTGATGGAATCTGGGTGGTGGCGAACGACCTTCCCCCCACTCCGGGGAGAGATATAGTATACACCCTCGGCCGACGGATTGACCATCAACATTGCACGGAACACGTTCAGCCGCAGGGGTACTTGCTGTTCCTCGCACATCAGCATAAAGCAGATAATCTGCTTCCAAGAGTTCGGCCCGTACTGCATGGGCGCCAAGGAGGCCCAGTTCAACACGTCCCTAATGAACGGGTGGATTGGCAACCTCAGGCCAGAGATAAAAGCGTCCACTGGGAAGACACAGTACCAAGCTGATAAGGGATCGGTGGGACGCAGAGTAGGGCTCGGCATCAGCAGTTCGTAACCAGGCCCTATATGATACGCCAGCTGCAGAACCTCCAAATCCCCGTCCTCCAAAACGGTCGAGATCGCGTCCATCATCACCCTCCTCCGGCTCGGCGAAGAGGGTTGCACTCCGAAGAGCTCCTGGTCAGAAAGGTCGTCGGGATACTGACGGAAATGCTTCGGCTGAACGGGCGAACCCGTCATCAAATTACGGAAAACAGGCGCCTTGCTCGAACCGCCGGTCCTCGACCCCGGTTTTCCTGGGGCCCTCTTCTCCTTCTTAACTCGCTCCGACGGTCCTCGACCCTGAGCGGTGGATCTCCTCACTATATTACCCTCGCCCCTCTCCTCATCGGAAGACAGCTCCAGCACGCGAATGCCGTCCGAACCCTCGCCGGCTCCCTCCGACCCGCTACTCTTCACCACAAAGGGACGTCGGGAACGCGACGGCCTCGACTTGTGTACCGCTTCCCCCTCACCTACTGAGTCCTCCAAAGAAACCGAGCCAGTATGGCCCACAACGGGCACCGACCCCTCCTCGAACACGGGCTCTTCCCACGACGTCGACGGAGAGTCAGGCTTTACTTCCCCCCTGGACGACGACGCCGACGAACCGGACTGAGCCCTATCCATCTGTGCCTAAAGATAAAACAAACTTACCAAACTAACCTGGGACCGCTTCGGGAGGGCGAGCCGAGTACGGCAAACTGCAAGAACAATCGCTGAAGGGTTGGGAGATTTTTTGAAGAAAAAAGCAGCAAGATTGAAGTGGGCGAAAGGGGAAAAAGGGGGAATACTTATATAAGGGAAGAACGGCTCCTCGACTTCCGCGATTACTGTTCACTGATTGACGCACAACTGCCGCCTGGAAAATCGCGCCGCGTCCTCAAAACCTGTGCAGGGGACGTCATCAGATGCCAGACTGACGGCCTAACTCTGGGGTCGGGTCGGGTGGGATACACGACGGAGAAAACATTTTTTACTAGGTTTAAGGCGCCATCATATGACAGACGCCCTGGGCTCCAGCGTTCGACCAGTTCCCCTCTCATCCTCGAGCAGCCCGGGACTTACAGCTTCGGCAGCCGAAACCCCGAACTGTTCGAGGGTGGGACAGAAACCGCCATCGCCTACAGCCCTATCAAGACGGACTGACCGACCCCCGACGGGAGGTGGTCCCCCCATCCGAGGCCCTTCAGCCCCAAGACCGGTATACGGTTGGTGCATCTTTTCGTCTGGATCTCTCCCGGGCCAAACCTCCATGACAGGGTAGTCTGACCCGAAAAGGGATCCAGACGGCAAAACCACCACCAAACCAAAGCTCCTCTTCCAACAGCACGGATCTCGGCCGTCACCCCTCTCGCCCTGATCTCCCGTAGATCTGGCTACCATATCAAGGTCCATCAGATCCAAGAGAAGATCCGGACGGCAGAGTAACCACCTCTCCGACGCTGCTAGGGTCGAAAATATTAGCAAAAGACAGGCGTCCGCCGAAGCAGACACCTCTGAGGGCCAATGGGCCACCCCTGTTTTGATCATACCTACAATGGAGGGGAGAGGTATTTATAACCTCCCCCAGGGACTAACCGTTGGGGCGCAGGGAAGGTCAATCAACGGAAAACCATGCACCATCTACATTTATTAGGCGGCGCCATTAAATGCCCCTAGGAAATTGGACCATCACACCGTTCTCGGAGAGCCTTCAATGCTCTACAGGAATGGTGGGATATCCCCGCTCAATCACTCTGGGGCGCCAACCGATCGCCCTCCCCCTTGTTAGCCCGAAATCCCTCGACCAGCTCGAGGTCAGGTCTAGCACCAGGGTAGTCTTCTCAGGAAGGCTTCACGGCTCGCCATCGCCCTTGCCTTCCAGTAATCCCTCGCCAAGCTCGAGGTCAGGTCTGGCACCAGGGTGGTCTTCTCAGGAAGGCCAACGGCTCGCCACCCCCCTTGTTGGCCCGTAATCCCTCGACCAGCTCGAGGTGAGGTCTAGCACCAGGGTAGTCTTCTCAGGAAGGCTTCACGGCTCGCCATCGCCCTTGCCTTCCAGTAATCCCTCGCCAAGCTCGAGGTCAGGTCTGGCACCAGGGAGGTCTTCTCAGGAAGGCCAACGGCTCGCCACCCCCCTTGTTGGCCCATAATCCCTCGATCAGCTCGAGGTCGGGTCCGGCACCAGGGGAGTCTTCTCAGGAAGGCTTCACGGCTCGCCATCGCCCTTGCCTTCCAGTAATCCCTCGCCAAGCTCGAGGTCAGGTCTGGCACCAGGGTGGTCTTCTCAGGAAGGCCAACGGCTCGCCACCCCCCTTGTTGGCCCATAATCCCTCGACCAGCTCGAGGTCGGGTCCGGCACCAGGGGAGTCTTCTCAGGAAGGCTTCACGGCCCGCCATCGCCCTTGCCTTCCCGTAATCCCTCGCCAAGCTCGAGGTCAGGTCTGGCACCAGGGTGGTCTTCTCAGGAAGGCCAACGGCTCGCCACCCCCCTTGTTGGCCCATAATCCCTCGACCGGCTCGAGGTCGGGTCTGGCACCAGGGGAGTCTTCTCAGGAAGGCTTCACGACTCGCCATCACCCTTGCCTTCCAGTAATCCCTCGCCAAGCTCGAGGTCAGGCCTGGCACCAGGGTGGTCTTCTCAGGAAGGCCAACGGCTCGCCACCCCCCTTGTTGGCCCTTAATCCCTCGACCTACTCGAGGTCAGGTCTAGCACCAGGGTAGTCTTCTCACGAAGATCCAGTGACTCACCATCCCATTTCTACAACCATGAGCACTCCTCCACGGCTAGCTCCCGCACCCCCTGCAGGAGTGGGGGGCTTGTGTGACAGTGTAAAAATGGCCTGAGGCCCAACCAGGGCCCAATACAATTCCTACTCGGAAAAGTAAAGATAACAACCTGGTTCGGTTCCGGACCACTTCAGGATCGGCGCCGAACCTCGTGTTTGCCCTCACAGTGCCGGCCTCCTCGTACTGACGAACCTCAGTATCCCCCGGAGTCCGATCCGGAGCAGTCCCACAGGCCGTCCCCCCTCTCTGGCGGGGCAGAAGGATGACCTGGCGCAGCCTAGGCCCTCCGATTCCCCCCAGAGGCACAGGGGCTCACGATGGGCCACGTCAGCTCCAAATACCGCCAAGGGTTTCGCCACGTCAGCCCTATACCACTCCTGGTATCGCCACGTCCGCCCTAAACCCCCTGGGCCTTCTGCCACGTCAGGCCCATGGGCTTTCGGATCCAAACCCGGCCCCCAAGTGGAACCAAACCCGGTTGGGATTCTCTATAAATACTAGACCCACACCCACCTTTTTGAGGTAATCAATCTTTTGCCACTTAAATATACCTAGTTATTGCTACTCTCTCACAGAGACTGACTAGAGCGTCGGAGGGTCCGCCACCGGGACAAACCCCGGTGTTTCAGGACCGTCTGCAGGTACACAAGACCTCGGATCCGACCCTTCCGATCCGAGCCCAACCTTCAACATCTTTCCGAGCTCATCGTAGGTCCCAGAAGGTCAACTGAAGGTCGGCAGACGAGCGGCAATCTCCTTCAATACAAATTGAGTTTGAACTCACACCTGGTGCTTCCACACGTTTCTCAGAAATAAACAGCATCACCCAGTATATGAATCAAGTAATTCAGATCAGTGCCTTCAACTTTGTGGTGTGTCAAATATAGTGGCTATTATGTACTTGTTCTGTTGACATGCCTGTTCTTGGAAGTGACCTCTCTATAACAAATGAAGTTAAAATTGTGTTATCCAAAGAATATAACATGAGAAACCTAGGTATTGTGGACACCATAGGTATATGGGTGAGTTTCGGTTGGTAAGGGATAACTCTTACTTAAACTCATCAAATCAAAATGTGTTTCAAAAGTGGGGATATAGTGATTGAAAGTGTATTTTGAAACACCTTATGATTATGATAAAAAGTTAACACCTAATGACGGTGCAACTATGAGACATGTAGATCATTCTAAAGGAATTGAAAGTCTCATGTATACAAAGATATGCACTAGAATAGACATAGCCTTTGAGGTAGATATAATCTGCAGATTCACTAATAATTCCATACACATTTGAATGCCCTTAAGAGGCTAATGAGATACCTGAGCAGTACTCAAGAGTAAGCGTTGTGCTACTCTAGTCATTCTTCGAATGAATGGCTGATCTGATGCATTATGATGCTCAAAATTTAGTGAAAGTCAATAACTAGTGGATATGTGTTTACACTGGGAGGAACAGAAATGTTATGGGAATTAAAAGGCAAACAGGCACTGTGCTATCATCCATAAAATCAGAACTCTATGTGTTATCCTCTGCAGGGGAAAAGGCTGAGTGGATTGAAGAAATTGTTGCTAGTTATCTATTAAGAAGTTTAAGTAACTCTCTAATTCTGTTATGCGACTATCAAGCTATAATGCACTGTTGTCACGCCCCGCTTCCCACTATACGGAAATACAAGTACGCAACTGAGGCCCAGCGAATGATATAAATCATCCATAAGCTGTACAATTATAAGCTCAACAAGATTTTTATAACACAATCACGCAGGCAAATATAATAATCACATGAGCTGAAAATAGAATAACCATCATTTGGATAATACATCAACATCGGGTCAAGATGCCCGGGAGTACAAGGTGCGATTATTAAAACAGTACGATAAACAGTTCGCTATAACAACTAGATAAAGTAGCGACAGAATGAAAAACAACATGAAGTAGTAAGGAAGCAGCAACGATCGTCTAGAGAGTCTGCTCGTCGGATCCATCAGTACCTGTATAATTATTAACTCAAAGAAAAATAGAAAAGTTCCCGTTAGAGCAAGTTTCGGACAGCAAGTAGCAACAAGCAGAAAAAGAGATAATATAACAAGATATAATCATAGAAGAAACAAGAAGTAGAAGTACAAATACAATATGGAAGTAAGTAAGGAATTGGGACAATATGATCATGTAAGTAATAACTGTAACTAGTGTATTCTAGACTTCAAGATATAAGCAATTGATAACCTAGGCTCAGTTAATCGATAATCATGTAATCAAGGATCGAGAGTCATGTAATCAAGAGTCATGTAACGAGGAGTCATGTAATCAAGAATCATGCTTAGTGGAGATCTCAAGTTTATCTGTGTTATTAACTTATCTAATGCACGCAATTCTGTGTCCTATACCACAAGTTCGGTGCATATCAATCATGTGACGTTTAGACTTAAGTAGTGAATTCTATAGGATTATGTACTCGGATCTTCCAGGGATAGTATCAAGACATGTAATCATGAATCATGTAATCGAGAATTATGTAATCAAGAATTGTGTAATCAAGAATCAAGAATCTTATTTCGGGAAACACGGGTTCCCTTCCGAGTATACTCCCCTATATTGTCCACTATTAAGTCGTACCCTTATAACCCCGGCTTATTATTCTTTTATAATTAATTATGCAGTTGGTACGACTAGTGGAACGGTGTAATCAAATATATCAAGGGCAGTAATCATGGACATGAGACGTAAAACGAGTACATGTATCGAGAGTAGTTATTATGGAATTATCAAGTGGTATAAAATACATTCTATCAACCTATTATATCTATGCAAGTTATTATTACAAGAACAATAATACACTCAGTTCATTAAATATGAAAAGTAAAGGGTTTATATGCAAAACCGTAGAGATGAATTTTTAGACAAGTTGATATATCTGCATTCAAATTCACTTTCCCGTTGTTACAGAAAAGCAAATTCGATTCCGTCAGAGATTCTAGAAAGTAGACTCTCTTTCGGTTCCAACGCATATTCAGACGATACATTCTAAAGACAGTAGCTATGCATACAAATTCATTCTTCGCTGGTTTCGATGTTTCGCGCACATTCTGGAAATTCGCAGTCATAATACTAAAACTGCGATATCTCACAATCTATACATCGGATTGAGAAACTGTAGGATGTTTCGGATATCTAGACTCGAAGGGCTACGATTTTCATGTAGAAAGTTTTTCGATCCAGTGTCGGAAACATGGTCAAATTCTCAGTACGAGACACAGGTTAGTAATCCCGTGCAGGTTCAGAAATTCACAATATGACAGTACTAAAATCGCGATATCTCACAATCTATACATCCGATTGAGAAACCGTAAGATGTTCTGGATTCGGGACTCGATGGGCTACGATTTCCACGTAGAAAATCTTCAATCCAGTATTGGGAACATGGTCGAATTCTTAGTGCAAGGTCAAAAAATTTTAGAGATAGTAAGGTTGAATATTCGATATTCGATAACATGATTCGAAATGTGTTAACGGTTCACTCTTGAGTTGATATAGCATGAAACGAGTGACTAGAATGGAACTTGACAATAAAATATGATAATAACTAGACTACTTGCCACGAGTCCAAGAAAAATGCTTGTACGAGAACAAAAAGAGTGTACAAGGTACTTGCCTTATAATATGACGATTACGGTGATAGTGTTAACCATGGAAAGAAGCGATGTCGGCAACGGACGGCGGCACAACGGCGGTAAGAATGGTGGCAAGACGGTAGCTAACGGTAGCAACGGTGAGCGACGACAACAACAAGGTGGCGCGGCGTCGGGTTATTTTTCGGGATTCACGGGATCGTAGAAGCGGAGTCGTTGGCTCGAAGACGGAGAGTAAAGGAGAGCTCGGGTGTTGCTTGAGCTCTCGGGTGTGAAGAAGGCAGAGGGTGTGAAGAAGGCAAAATGAAAAATGAGACGTAAAGGTGGGGGGTTGATGTGTTATGCATGTGTGTGTGTATGCATATATATAGATTTAAACAAGGAGAGAGGGAGAGAGAGTTGGCTGGTTGCAATTGTGCATGCATGTGTAGGGGTGTAGAAGGGGTGTAGAAAAATCAACGAAGGGATAGGAGTGTGGAAAAATGAGAGGGGTTAGTGAGGATTAGGTTGGAAACTAAGACCAAGGAGGAGAAAATGGGGGGAAAGAAAATGAGAAGTTAGGTATAGAATTAGGCAAGATTAGGATTAGGATTAGTATTAGGATTAGGATTAATCGGGGTTTAAAATTTGTATTTAAACTCCGATCGAAAAATTACAAAATTATAGAACTGATCAGAAAAATATTCTGACTTTAGATAAAGAGTCCAAAAGAAAAATAAAATTGATCTGAAAATTGAAGTACAAAAATTCACGTAATAAAATACGTACGACTGGGACAGGGAGTTACAGCTGTAGCTCATAACTCACTCTATAATAGTAAGAGGAGTATATTAAGGCTGAAAGAAGCCACTTTCTCATAAATAAAATACAATTGAAATAAAATATGACTAATGCTCTTGCTAAGAGACTTGAAAGTGATTTAATTATCACAACTGTAGGGAAAATGGAGTTAAAAGCTATTGAGTCAATGCTTTAACATCCTAATTGTTTTGAAATTTAGAATCCAATTGGAGGCATAAAAAAGTTCAAACTTAAGCATCAATTTTAGGCAATTGACATATTTTAGATAATTTTGATGATTCCACATAAATTCCACAAATATATAATGTCATTCCAATTTTGATGGTATTATATATCTAGAGAATTTATTTAGAATAATCATATTATTCCAATACGAAACATGAAAACTTGTCGATGTGTTTGCGATGTTTAGAATATCGTTATATCATTGCAATTTTGATGATATATCTCTTTTATGGATTCTTGTTTCATCCAATTTTGATGATTCAGAATTAACCATAATTGATTTGACTGTTCTATCATTCCAATATGAAACATAGTATAGTTATTGACTTATAGTGTATAAACTATAATAGTTCTTGTTCTTTATTTAGTTAAAGAAACTCGATTGTGATGCTTGCGTTACATTTCTACTAAGCTAATTATGAATTGTACTAAGTTCTTTTGTGAAACTAGATATTTTGTGAAATTCGTTGGAATTCTTAGAGATGTGTCTCTTGATATTCTTGTTTCCAATAAGCTTGCAAAGATGGAGAAGTTGAATCTGTCAACATAGATTTCAAAATAATGATTTACTCAAGATAGAAGAGTAAACATAAAGCAGTGTGCAAGGATAGAGTTTCGGCTTATTTCTTTCGAGAATAAATTAGTCACTTGCTTGATAAAACTTCTATTGAGTTTAAGACTTTTGTGTTCATTAAGCTTAAAACTCTTTTTTTGTTCTTGAAGTTTATTTGCTTTGTTTGATTTTGAAACTGCAACAGATTACTCCAGTTGGTTTAGTCATTGTGAACTATTCTGCTGTGATATGGTTTGTGAATTATTTAATTATTTTGGTTTAGTCTTTTTGAATTATTCGAATTTATAATTGATTTTGTCCTGATGAACTGTACATTGAGTGCTGCATTTCTTCTATTTAAAGACTGTTATCAGCCAGTCAGCTTCATGTTGAACTGATGAGATAATCCAGTACGTTTATATATTGAGAATATAGGAGGAGATTGTTGGATATATAGGTATATTCTCACTATATGAATAATATTATGTATAATATTGTTCTATGGGTAACACATGTGTTACACGTACTAGTTGTATGGATATCGGAACACGGGTTGAGTGGGTTGAGAACCCAGTTCCCAAACCAATATTTATCCTATAAATACTGGCTTGTGATAGTAGTCTAGGTATTCCAATTTTGATACCTATGGTAAATATCTCAAGCACCTTAGTTTATGGTATTAACCCTAATTTCTATTGATATTATCTCTCATAATCTCTAACAGTATGATTAATGATTATCATTACTTTTACCAAATTTAGAGGACAACTGTACAAGTACCAAAAAATACATGATACTAAGAACACGAATTCGAATATTTACATTGATCATAATTTTATTTTGATCCAATTATTTTCATTTTTCAAAACAAAAATAAAGTGAGGGATTTTCGGCAACAATTATGTCCATGCCAGGAAAAAAAATGGGACCCCCATTTTTATTTGTCCTTCTCTGCCACAACACAAGTCCATATACATCAAATTGAACAGGAAAGACAAGTCCTGCTTTTCCACGTCAATACATGAACCCTTTCCGTCACACCGATCAAGTGAACACCAGTTCATCTCCAAAGTATACTACTAAACCCACAAACAGAACATACGTTTCCACCCGTGTATCTGCTGATAGGATTTACGGGGGTTGAACCATTTTTTTGCTAGTTGCCATGATTGTTCACAAGAAATCGAGTTAAAACATTTGATGCACTAAAGGCAATTTAAATGAGTTGAACACTTGATGTACTAAAACTAATTTAGATGCGAGATCCAAAGCTAACAAAAGATAGATCAAAAGTGGTAAACGTTAAAGGCGCAAATGAGTTTCAAGGACTTTTAACTAGCAGCAGGTACACCGGTAAATCCAGAATGCTTAACTTGGTGTTGAGTATCAGTATAGTATATAAATTGTGAAATATTAGAAAATAAGTGTGAATCTCCCAATACTTATCACGACTTTGAAGTTGGTGGCAAAGTCCTTCACATCATAGAACAATAAGATCTTATAAATATAGATTGTATAGTTTTTTTTTTTTTTTTTTGGAAGATAAAGGCGATGATTGTCACTGTTTCATTAATGCAAATTTAAGAGTAGTAATCATCACCGTTTCATTAATGCAAATTTAAGAGTAGTACATAAACGGTACTGGTGTAGGGGTAAACCTACATCCAGTAGCACAACCCCAAAAGCATCTTCAACAAGGAAGTACAGAGAGTACATAACTGAGTTCTACAACATCAATAAGAAATGAACTCACTCAAAATATAAAAGTAACTCCCAAGCCCCTCGACCTCCACATGCGGTCTATTTCTCCTGATCCACTCGCGGCTTCTTCGTTGTGCCTACTTGTCCTGTGCAGAAAAGAATGGAGACAAAAATTTTATGCATCATGATGGAAAAATTGCAGTTATTTTGACGAAAACACACATCAATTTGGTCTAGCCAAAGACCCCATAATGTAGCCGCAACAGATATATTCCAAGCTACTCTATTATTTTTATGAACTCTTTTCTCACACCACTCACCCAAGACATCTTCAGTATTATTTGGAATGTCCCATAACCCCTGAAACCTAAACATTCTGTTAGAGATTATGAGAGATTATAATAATAGAAATTAGGGTTAATATCCTAAACTAAGGTGCTTGAGATATTTACCCAATGTATCAAGATTGGAATACCTAGACTTACTATCACAAGCCAGTATTTATAAGATAAATACAGGTTTGGGTACTGGGTTCTCAACCCACTCAACTCGCATTCCAATATCTATACAATTAGTACGTGTAACACACGTGTTACCCATAGAATAATATTACACATAATATTATTCATATAGTGAGAGTATACCTATATATCCAACACATACAACCTCCCAAGCTAGCCTAGCCTTAGGGCAATTGAAGAAAATATGATTGGTGTCCTCCTCGTCCACCAAACATCTAGAGCACAGAACATCAATCGGAGCATTACGCTTCTTTAAATTCGTCCTAGACAAAATCGCGTCGTTCATCACCAACCACAGGAACGCCTTAACTTTAGGCGGTGTACACGTTTTCCAGATTATTTTTGTCTCCCAGTTACACATCCTCCCATCGTTAATCCAGTTAATCCAGTTATACAAGGAGCTAACCGTAAAATTGTTACTCCTGTCCAAGTAGTAACAAGTTGTATAGTTAGGGAGACAAGTTGTTAGTTGAGGTAGGCTAGAATTTCTCATGTATAATATGGATAAGATATGATTGAGATTGAGATTGAGATTTTTAGTATGTCCATTACAAGTTGACAACAACAATGGGATCAAAAGATATGTTTCCCTTACATATAGGCCGACGTATGCGACTTCTAACAGTCCGAATCCACAAGACTTCAAGTTAATGGGCATCTCTAAGAGACTATTTACTACAACTTTATCATTTATATAATCATTTAAACACTCATTGTCCACCTTGACAAGTTGATAAAATTGAGAAAATAACTTCTATGAATTTTATGCATTTCAAGTAAGAATCTATCCTTTAGTTCTTTTTTCTAAATTGGAAAGTGTCATGATAGCCGTGTTCTCTCAGGCTCTGTTTGGTTCAAATGAGGGGAGGGGAGGGGAGGAGAGGAATTTTAATGGAGGGGAGGGGAGGGGAGGGGAGAGATTTAATGAAGACTCTGTTTGGTTCAAAGGAGGGGATGGGAGGGAAAATAATTATCTTCCTATTTGGTTCACAAGGGGAGGGAATGGATTTTATAATAAAATTATTTTTATATCCTTCACAATTGCATTTCCTAATTGCATTCCAAATTGTTTGGTACAAGTGAGTTTTCTTTAAACAATGAATGCAAATAAATTGCAAGTCAAATTGAGTAATATTTCATAAGTTTATTTGCAGTTACAACATATCAGCAAGTTAATTTTGTTCAAATTGACATCCCTATACGTCTTTCCACACTAACTCACACTAGCCCGCCTCTTGCCCATCACATCAGCTTTCTCTCTAGCTTTTGCAAAATAAAGGAATGGAGTAACTCTGCGATACCATAAGAATTGTTGAACTATATTTCTTTTTCTTCATCATATAACCTATCGAGATGATTGTCTGGTGCCAATTAGAAATGACTGGTCTGAAACACCAGCTTTCTGCCTTTTAAATTACAGTTTTCTTCCCAATTATTTATGACAAGACAATATTGGGTTTGAAACTAATATTTGCAGTCTTGCAGGTCAATACTGGTTCGAAGGACAACATGATGCAGAGCTTCTTCCTTGCCGAGACGCTTAAATATCTATACCTGTTATTCTCTTCGCCATCCTATGTCTCCTTTGATAAGTGGGTTTTCAACACTGAAGCCCATCCTTTGAGAATAGTTGAGCGAGGTGATCTCCAAAGGAGTAGAGAATCAAATGAACCACCAAAACCAAGACCTCTTATTAGGCCATTTGGAAGGAAGAAGGGAAGCTATGACTACCACTAAATAGATCGGCCTGCTAAAAAAGTCAGCTGATCATCTTCCATGGCAACCGTATGAATTCAACTGTTCACTGGGTATACAAACATGAGAAGTAGCACCCATGTTTAACAATAAGAGATGTACCATGGACTCAGAGTAGAGAAGTTTTGTGAGCATATCCATACAGAAGTGTTCTTATTTATCAAAAGGATTAGAGCCACGGGTTGTACCAGTTATGGGGTTGAAGGTTTGTATTATGTTAGTATTTAAAATTGTAAAAACATTTGATTTCCTACGGACAATAAGTTTATGATCAACAACAATGAACTATTCAGCAATGAACTATTCAGCAAGTTAACTTTGTTTATAAGGGGTGGAGAAAATATCAAAGCGAACTAACTAAAAGGACAATTTAGTCTATTCACATTAAAAAGTTAGACATAATTTTTCTCCCCTCCAAATTCCCTACTTTTGGAGGGGAGCTAAAATTGGCTCAAGAAGGGTGTTGCACCCCCCATTTTCCTTCCATCCCCTCCTAAAAAATGAACAAAACATGAAAAGTTTTAAAAAATCCCTCCCCTCCTCTCCCCTCCCCTCCCACCAAACACTCCCTCAATAAGAATATAAGGAAACAAGTCACAAAATTGGAATCAACATATTAAAAGAACCCCATCCAAACCAAACAAGAAAAAACTGTGACAGATTCTGCAGATTAATCTCACAGAGTGCGTTCACCAAAAATATCAACATCAAACCAAACGGCAACACAATCAAATTAGATAAATTGAGATCGCCATGTTAGGCAAAAACATTTAAGAGTAATGCTTTAGCCACTACCAATTTCACTATCATTTTCTTCACTACCTAAGGTGGCATACTCTTATTAGAGAGTTCCCCCACCTACTCTATCTTCTCCTACCTATTGGAATGTACCACCTAAGATAGTGAAGAAAATGTAGTAAAATTGATAGTGGATGTAGCATTACTCAACATTTACTACAAGGCGGCAATACTTGAACAATCAAAGGTTGACAGCTTACGTGCCACAACAGCAGAATTAATGAGACAATTAAGCTAACATGGTGAAAAAAGGGAAATTAAAAAAAAAACCCTAATCTAACAACCAAGAAGATGACAAGAATGTGATTGACTTGAATAAAACAAAGCTTATTGTTGGTATTCCAACAACCTCAACCTTTTAAGAGCATCTCCAATGGGGGTCTCTATTTCTCATCTCTATAATGGAATATTCTTGGGAATATTCCATTATAGAGATGAGGAAATAGAGACCCACTCCAACCAAGCATCTCTATAATTTTTAAGAATTTTTAGTTAGTTTTGTTATAAATAATTTTACATTAAATTCTTATATTAATAATCTATTTGGGAAAATAGAAATTATGTTGTTGGAAATATCTCTCCGAATGCTTTAAAACGAGCCTAATATTAGTACTTTTTGGAACTAATTTTAAATAATGAAATTTTTACTTGTATTAACAATGTAAAATAATCAAGTGTAAAATTACTTTGGAATTAATTTAATAATATCATATATCTCTACTATTATAATGGGAGAAGGGGTTAGTGTCATTTGTCATTGATGTCATTTTGAAGCCAGCACGTGCAGCGCACGTGTTGACAAAATGACCCACTTTGGTAAATATTTTCAAAAGTGGACCGGTTTGGTAAACATTTTCGGAAGTGGTTCAGTTTGGAAATTATTTTCCTTTTTTTGTCTTTTTTCCTTCTTCCTCCGCGTGCACGTGCGAAAGTGGACCAGTTTGGTAAATATTTTTGCCAGTGGATCAGTTTGAAAATTATTTTCTTTTTTTTTACTTTTTCCTTCTTCCCCCACGTGCATCGCACGTGCATGATACTAGTAACATTAATCAAATAAATTTTCTAATTTAGTATATTTTAATATTAAATTATGACAGAATTAGAAAATTTCGGATTATAATAATTAAAAATGAAAGTACAACATGAAGTGGGTAGTCTTTTTAAAATATGTTAATAAGCTAATACAAAATAACTAAATAATCTTATCTATAAATATTGTATCAATTATTTTTTTCAAACAATAAAAAAATATTCAAAATTGGTCTCATTTTAAAGCTATCGTCGAGACATTTCCAACTGTACCAAAATAATAAAATTTTGTTTAATATTTTATAAGATACATTCACTAAATATACAATACACATTTTAATTAAAGGATATGGAAGGAATTTTTAGAAAGATATTAAAGTAAAAAAGGGTAAAATGGGAAATAAAAAAAATGAATAGTGTTTTGGAGATGGGATGAAAGGTCTCCAAATTTGGAGACGTTTTTCACCCATCTCCATATTTGGAGATGGAGATAGAGCCCGGTTGGAGCTTCAACCATCTCCATATTTGGAGATGGAGATGGAGATAGAGCCCGGTAGGAGATGCTCTAAGTGTCATTTTGCAACTCACTTTGCAGAACAATTACTTGCCTCAAGCCCTATTTATTAGTTGCATTATTAATTAGAGCATCAGTAGTTGAATGCCAAAATTTAGATATTTGACATATAGAAATAGAAAATTTGAATTTGTGCTGCAGTCGTTTAAATCTAAATTTTGGATTTTAAATTTAAAAAATCGACGGACGAGGAATAATTTCCCGTCTATTGATTTTTTTAATTAAAAACCAACAGACGGAAATTCTCGTCCAAGAATTTGTTTTCAATTAACTCCTAAATTTAATCTTAATTAAATACTATTTTAATCTAAATCAAATCGTTAATAAATCTTAAACCTTATTTAAATATCAATTATAACCTAATATATATCCATAAAATTTTCTATAGGTCTATTTCTATACAAAACTTTGGTCATAAAAAAGGAAAGAAATGGTAAGGACGGGAGATCATCTCCCGACCGATTTATTTATTTTTTATTTTATTTTTTATTTTTTTTTAATGTTAAAAAGGGACGGACGGAAAATGATTTCCTATCTGATCCAATTTTTTTAAAAAAAATTGATCAGACGGGAAATCATTTCCTGTTTTTTAAAAAATTGATCGGATGGAAAATGATTTCCCAAAAAATTGATCAGACGGGAAATGATTTCTCGTCTGACGGATTAAAAAAAAAAAAAAAAAAAAATTGAGGTGACGAAAGATCATCTTTCATTCGAGATTTTTTTTTAAACGGACAAAAGATCATCTTTCGTTAGCTATATTTTGGCAATTGTCATTTCGTCTCCCAAATATATCCGACTACTGTTTATCTCAAACCCAAATTTTAGGTATTTGGCCAACGACTGCAGCATTTCTTTTTCCAAATTTTAAAAATTTTGGTAAAATAGCCAACGACCACAGATGCTCTTAGTTAACATTTTTTAGCCATTTCAATTTTCGACAACCTCCATTCAAAAGTATGTACATAGTATCTTAATTACTGAAATATTTATCTTTCTGCTTTTTATTCTATACATTTAACAATTTAAAGTGCTTTTGTAATTTGCTTTTAGTTGTATTTGTATATATTTCCCCAAAATATGACTGCATGCTCACATGCTAAATAGCAGCATCGAATACGATGGATCTATTTTTGTAGTTGAACAAAACATTATTGTTTTTTTTGATGAATCGAATAGAATCAACTGATTTCAGCCCAATATATATATATAATGAAAGAGAACAATCCCAAAAATATTACAATCGTAAAACAAGGGCTAGACAACAAGGGCCCCTAACAAAAAAAACTAGGGGGCAATTAAGGCAATTGCGCAATAATATGAAATGGGGCACAAAACACAATCCACGGCTGATGAGGATCGGCGAGTTGCGCTGTAGCCGAAGAAAATAGAAACGAGAATACCCGAGTCAGTGAGATAGATGACAGCGACAGACTTCGAAAGTGAGCGAGATGGGGAGAGCGAGATCAGAAACATTCGCGCGGCGAAGAATTCGATGGGGACCAAGACCGGTGGTCCACCAGAGAGTCGATCGAGATACGGCCGAAGACGCGGTGGAGCGAAACAATGAAAAGGGAAACGTCTGAAGCATGATGGAAGGGGGTCGAACAAACAGGGGCTAAACCACTGCGGTAGGAGGGAAGAGCTCACCGCTGAAACAGCAAACGGGGACACTCCCCCACGTTTGCGAGATCTCGCTCCGAGAAAACGTGGGCCTCGTTCCAACAGACGCTAAGGGATGAGAATCCTCAGAAGGATCACAAGCACGCAGCAAATAATTAGCGATGCACACTGACAATCCCCACAACACAGGGGAAGAGAAGAAACATTCAGACAGCCGTCTGCGTGGTGCAGGTCAACGATGGAAGAATGCTTACACAGAAATACAGTCAGACCTAGAGACAAAACATAAGGGAGCGCAGTGCTCACTTCCACTCCAAGCAGGGATCGAGCCCAAAATATCAACATTAGGAGGAGGAAACACATGGGATAAGAAAAGTGGTTATACACAAAATATCAACATACTATAAGCGAATAAGAAAAGTGGTTATACTTCAAGCGCTAAAGAAAACAATGGAAGCTGAAGATACCCACATCGCAAGGGAAGGGAAAGGCCCTCGATACTGTCGACTATGGGCCGGGATCATACGTCGGAAACGTACTAGCCAAGCAACAGAAACATACACAGGAGTCAAATATAAGGAGCGCAAAGCTCATAGCCAAACCAACGCTGGGCATCCCATAAGTACAACAGTAGGATGAAGCAACCCCTACAACAAGCGTGTAAGAAAAGCGATTATACATAAGAAATAGAAACAACACAACATGGTAATCCCAGGATTAGAAAGAAGTCAGGTGCAGGGGTAAAACACAACAAAATCCCTCTTAACAGAGGTAATCAGAGAAGAGAGGAAGTAGCGCTACCATCCAAGACAGATCAGAAACGACACAAAATATGCACCAAAGGTACACCAATAGATCCGCCACCAAAAAGTGCACCATTGTACAACATCCAGAAAGAGATTGAACCCACCGCTCCTCTCAATCCTGCGAAACCAGGTCATAGAAAATAATAAAAATAGGAGCATAAAAGAAATTTATAAAGCATTAAGATTACGAAGACAAAGTAAAGAGTCATCCAGCCGTTGACTGTTTAAAGACAACAAGGCTTTATGGTTTAAAGACGATGACCAGAACTTAAAAAGAAATAAAAAGTCTTCAATGATGGAGTCGATGTGGGAAGCGCAGTGATTGAAAATTCTTTTATTTCTTTCAGACCACGCAATCCAAATTATAATCAAAACGGAGAGGATCCATGAATTTTGGAACTTTTTATTCGTGGGGAGAAGAGACCAACAAGAGGATAAGTTGGGGGGAATGGAAGAGGATTCCCAGGCTAAGGAACAATTTTTCCACAGAGGGCGGATGAAGTCGCACTTGACAAAAAGATGATCAACGTCTTCGCAATGATTAGAGCAAAAGGAACAAAGTTGACCCCACGCTAAGTTCCTCTTGTTGAGGATCTCGACAGTAAGGAGCTTGTTGTTGAAAGCGAGTCAGGTGGTGATTTTAACCTTAAGGGGGGCACAGCTGCTCCATATGAAGTTAGCAAAAGGAGAGTTGATACCTCGAAAGTTAAGAAAATTATAAAAGGATTTAACAGAGAAGACACCTGAAGAGTTCCAACGCCATCTAAAATCATCTTTGGGACGCGAAACAAAGTTGTTAAGGGATATAAGAAGATCATTAAGATCTGTCGTAAGGGCAGCTGGAAGATCGATAGAGAAGGGAATGATCCAGTGCCTCTGAGAGTTGATGAGAATGAAGGATTCCACCACTGAGGCGTGGGGGGGTTGGAGGCTAATCGGAATAGGGCCGGGAAAACCGGCGCAAGCTTGGTGTTACCGATCCAGATATCGGACCAGAACTTGGTCATGGATCCTTCGCAACAATCATGGAAAATACTGCATTGGAAAGATGCGGCCGCTTTCCAAACACCCTTCCAGAAAGGGGAGGCATTGCGAGAAAGTAGGGGAGAAAAATCCCATATGACGTCTAGAAAAGCATCTCATTTTAATACTTTGGATCCAAGGTAAATGATCGTGTTTTAGAAACCTCCATAGCCATTTGCCAAGCAAGGCGATATTCTGATGTCTGAGATCCAGAACTCCTAATCCTCCAGATGCTTTGGAAGAGCAGATAGACTTCCAGTTGCTAAGGTGTGACCCTGGTTTGAGGAGGTGGGATCCTGACCAGAAAAAATTACTTCTGATTTGGTCGATCCTCTTGATCACCCAAGTGGGGACATAACAGAAAGACATCATATAAAAGGGAATAGAGGAGATGACAGAGTTAAGAAGGATCAATCTACCACCTCGGGAGAGTAGTTTTCCAGGCCAAATGTTAAGTCTGGATTCTACCTTTTCCACCATCGGCATACAATCTGATTTATGCAGCTTACCCCATCTCAGTGGGATACCCAGATATGTGATGGGAAAGGTAGCCTGCGGACAGTTAAAGAAATGGGAGATCTCGGTTTGGCGATTGGTAGACCCTCTGAGCCAGCAAACTGAAGATTTTTGGAAGTTGATCGTAAGGCCAGAGGCTTTTTCGAAGAGAAAGAGAAGCAATTTTAGGTTACGGTGGGTATGAGAGTTTGGTTTGGCGAAGATGATAGTATCATTGGTGTATTGCAGGTTAAGGACACCTTGGAAAGAATAAGAGTTCCCAAGCCCTTCTATGACCTGTGCTTCCCAAGCGTTGCGGAGTAATTTACTAAAAACATCAGCAACAAGGGAAAATAGGAGGGAGGAGATCGGGTCGCCTTGGCGAAGGCCACATCTAATTTTGAATTTATGACCTTCTGATCCGTTGATAATAATGGAAGAGGTGCGTTCGAAGAGGCTGGATTTGATCCACGCGATCCATTTGGGACCGAAACTTCTGTTAATAAGAATTTCGAAGAGAAAATCCCAACTAACGTTGTCGTAGGCTTTTTGGAAATCGAGCTTGAGTAGAATTCCTTCAGCATTAGAGGAGTGACAATGAGAGATGATTTCTTGAGCCGAAGCAACACTATCAAGGATAAAATGGTCTTTGATAAAACCCGATTGAGTGGGATCGATGAGGGGTGGGATGACGACACTGAGTCTCGTGGAAAGAAATTTCATGATGATTTTGAAGGAAGTGTTGATCAGGCTAATAGGCCTAAAGTCAGCCACTGAATGCGCTCCCAACATTTTGGGGATGAGCACAATATGTGCATAGTTGGTTCGGTCAAAGGAAAAGGAACCCTGGTGAAGTTCTGTAAGCAAACAGAGAAGGTCATCTTTAAGCAAGTTTCAGAATTTTTGAAAGAAGAAAGTGGGGAATCCATCCGGATCTGGCGCAGAGTCGCTTTTTAAGGAGAAAACAGCTGTCTTGATCTCTTCCATGGAAAAGGGGGAATTAAGACTAGACAGATCCTGTGATTGATCACCGTAAAGGAGGGTCCAATCAAGGTTAATGGATCGTTGTTTAGACGAACCAATAAGGTTTTTATAGAAGGTGAGGAACGAACGGTGGATATCAGGATCAGAGTTAAGCTCAATACCATTGTCAGAAATAGAAGAGATCCGATTACAACGCTGTCTATGAGATGCGAAATTATGAAAGAAAGTGGTGTTACCGTCACCCTCCTTTAACCATCTAAACCTGGCTTTTTGAGCCCATTTGATGTGGTCCATGTGGAGGATGTCGGCGCCGTTCAGCACGAAGAGAATCGGATAAAGGTCCCAAACTAACAAAACATTATTGTGAATTATTGTTTTAATATGTTACTTTTCTCTTGGCCACACAAGCAAAAAGTAGTTTCATTCATTAAAATAAATAATAAGTAATAGTTTTAATAATAAAATAAAACTGATGAAATTTTTTTAAATTGTTGAGGTGAGTACGAAATTGTAGCTAGCACACATGAGTTTTATGTAGTAAACATGATTTTATAACACAATTTTTGAATAAAGTAAGATTTATTGAGCCGGGAAGGTAAAACTAAACCCACGCTTTATGAGTGGACCGATCAATTCAACTTTATTAAACATTGGGCCCGAAGATGGAGTTCCTTCGTGGTGTGCTCTCACTTGTCTCTACTTTCGGGGTGCTTGTCTCAACTGTCGCAGAGCGATTATGTCGCGCCAGAGCATCCTCCCGCGCCTGTTGTCGCGAACGCCATGGATCTGGGGTTCAAGTGTGATCGGGGCGATGGCGAGGTGCCCCCCCCCCCCCCGCGCCGCACGCGCGCGAAGTACGCTGTCTTGCACGATTGTGGAGCTTGGGCCCGAAGATGGGGACCCTCCATGACGTGCGCGTTTGAGTGTCCTACGATGTTTCCGGTGTAGTCTTCACAACGCTTACTATCAGGCTATTGAGCTTCATCCATCTTAGGCCACTGGCTCGTAACAACGTCGCATCTTCCCTCAGATTGGGAGTATGAGTCGAGATAAGTCTGTGTAGTGAGAAATCGCCGGAGAGAGCTAGAGCGTGAGAGAGGTGAAGGTATCCTCTCCACGGCTCTCTCCTGGAGCGTGGTGTTTGGTGGGGTGGGCGAGATAGTTGTTTGGTGAGAAATTGCCTGAGAAAGCGCTATCGTGTGAGAGGTGAAGGTATCCTCTTCACGGCTATCTCTTTAGTAGCGGCTGTGGGAGCTATTGGCGTATTTGTAGGATGTGTGGTGGAGATGGTGGGAGGGTGAGATCGTGGCGGATGTGCCGTGGGGTCAGAAATCGATCTGCGGGGCTTGGGCCCAAAGATGGGGTCCCTCCAGCGAGGTGAAGCAGGGCTCGGCGGGTGATAAAATCCTGCCAGACTTGTTTCAGGTGGATGTGCATGTACCATGGAGGCATTGTACGAAGCTAAACTGACGTACTTACAATTTTGCTGGACTGAGCTTATTTGTCGGCCCACCCTCTAGGGTTGTTGGAGGGATTTGTTGTTTGTACGCGTCATGTTGCTTCATGTATGTTTTATTTTCTGTCTGTAGTTTGTACTTTGGCCCAACACTCTGGGTTTGTTACGTCAAGGTCTTATTAATGAAACAGGGTGGCCAGATTCTACCTTTTCCTTCAACCCCTAAAAAAAAAAAAAAAAAAAAAAACTTGAATAAACATTACTAAGTTTTTATAAAGCAGGATTGGTTCAGCTCGAGTTGAACCAATCCAATCTGTTTACCCTAAGAGCATCCACAATGGTGTTTCTCATTTTTTAGAAAATGGCAGCTATAGTGTCACGCCCCGCTTCCCGAAATACGGGAACACAGGCATGCAACTGAGGCCCAGCGAATGATATAAGTACGCCAACTCATATCATTCATAAGCTGTACCAGTCTTAACTCAACAATATAAGAAAAATGAATCACAACCACGCAGAAAAACATAATCACATAAACGATAATGAAATTCAATAACCAAATCTGAAATACAAGAACTTACCAAATAGCTCGATAGGCTCTGGCTCCAATCGTAGAGAACTGCTCACCAATGCCTTCTGAAAATTCTTCTTGTACACCTGTTACTTGTTCATCTACAAAGAAAGAATAATTTGTCCTTAGAGCAAGTCGTGGACATGCAAGTGGAGAAACAGTGAAACAATGGAAATGGTGGCATAGCAATGAATTCAAATAAACGATGCAGTCGATGGTGTTGAGCAGTGTAAATGAGATAACAGTGTAATATGCATTAAATACGGTTTACCAAAATAACGATAAACAATACCAATAATGACAATAATAATGAGAACACTGTTCATTAAGATAACAATATGCAATGATAATGCGATGAGAGCCTTAGGTCTATTATTCATTCTTTTATCCTAGCTAATGCACGTACTACTACATCCTATACTACAGGTTCCATGCATACAATCAATTTCGTCTGGACCAAGGTGGTAGATTCTATAGATCATGTACCCGGGAACATTATTCAATAATGACCGATGATCGAATCAATCGAGATACTGAAGTCAGTAATCTGCAATTAACCGATGACCGATATGACCAATAGACCGATAGACCGATAGACCGATAATTAGGGAAACACGGGCCCCTCTTCTGAGTACAGTCACTATGTCATCAACTACCCTAATCAACCCTTAACCCCGGCTTGCTTTACTTTCTTTACTCAATTATCATACAATAATGCAATTAATAAGGGACGCTAGAGAAGGTGTCAAAACAATCCTAAGATCATGCAATATACTATATACAATTAAATACACTAAATATAACATTATAAACATAATTGTACATTATAAAATATAGAATCCCAATTCTTGACAGCAGTAGGTTGCTGTACCAAAATCAGTATTCCCGTTGCTACAGGACAGCAACTATGGATCCGTCAGGTGGTCTAGAAACTAGATTCCCGCCCGGTTCCAACGCATACTTAAAGTCTATATTCCGACGACGGTAGCTAAGTGAAATTCAGTGATCTTTATAGGTTTTAGTTTCTGGCTGGGTGTAGATGTTGTCTAATTTTAATTACAAAGACAGCAAATAAATATTATAAAAATCAGTAAAAATATTTTTTAACACCCTAAACATGTTATTTACAAACCTGGAATTTATCTTGGCCATATATGATTAATAGTTCACTTAATTCATTAGCCTAAGTTGTTATGTACGTGAATCTGGAATTTCAGCGCAGCTGTGGTAAAAGGTTCATAACTGGGGCAGTATAAGTCTGAATTCGAAAGTTCTGGTGTCTATCGACATCTAGACAGATAGGGCTACGATTTACTTTCAGGGAGTTTCTGATTTTAATTAAGTTATCATGGTCGAAACAGCATATTAAGGTTCAGATAGGCGTAATTTTCAGAATAGTCTATATGTTCATTTTAAATAAAACGGTAAAAATAAAATTTAATAATAGTAAATTGGAGTTTAATTAATCTTAATCGCAGCGAATCAACCTTAGGTGAACATGGTATTAATATAGGTGATGTCTAACATTTTAATAATTACAATTCAATAATTTAGCAATAACAATCACATTAACGATCAACTAATTTATACAATCTACTATAGCTAATTGTCATTTAATATCATGATATGAAATGTGTCTATAATTCCCTATTTTTATAATCAATAACTATAACTATATGGTGTATGAATATCTCTATACTTTAGAGGCAAAAAGATGGCACGATGTCGAGACTACCACTTGGATTCGCTCGTGTAAATCCGTGGCATCTCGACGATTGATACAATAATATTTTATGATTTTTAAATAAGATCCACTTGCGGAATTTCAACAATAATTATCGAATATGATACAAAAAAAAACATTCGATAGAAGTGACTTGCCTTTAGGACGAAGAATCCGAACACGAACCAATACGGGATGCAAATCCCGAGAGATGAGGCACCAGCACGGACACGTGCACGTATGGGACACGTACAAACACCCTCACAATGTTGGATCCGGAGCGGATCTTGATGGAAGATCAAGATCAGGACGATCGGGCGGCTAGATCTGCTTAGATCTGGGCTGAGGATCACGATCGGGTGGACGGCCGAGATCAGATCTGGCTGAAAGGACCAGATCTGATCAAAATCAGATATTGATCAAATCGACGGCTGAGATTGCATCTTGGCTCCTTCTTCTTCTTCCCTCTCTAACTGAAACAGAGAGCGAGGGAGGGAGTAGCACCGGCAACGGTGGCTAGCGGCAAGGCGAGTGGCGGCACCCGGCGGCAACGCCGACGAGGGCTGGCTGCGCCGGCAGGGCGCACAGGGAGGCACAGCACACGGTCGCTGTGACGGTTGCGGCTCTGGTTGTCGACGCCAAGGCCAGTCGCACCGGTCGCGCGGCGTCGCGACAAGCCGCGAGGGGGCGCCGGCGATGCAGTCGCATAGGGAGGCGCGAAGTCGGGAGAGCAGGGCAGTAGGTGCTGCAGTAGGTGGCTGCGGGGACAGCTGGCTGGCTGCGCTGCGACTGAAGGTCGTTGCTGCCGCAGGGTGGAGTCGCGGTAGGGAAGTGCGGCGCAGTGGTGGCTGCGGACGACGGAAGGGGAGACGGGAGTCGGGGAAGCGATGGGTTAGTATGGGTGAGGGAGGTGAAGCGACGATGGGTTTGTTCGTTTTGTTTGGTTTTGGTTTCGTTTTGTTGTTCTGGTTTGTTTTTAATCGGAGAAGGGGGAGAGAGAGAGAGAGAGTATTCGCTGTATTTAGAATTGGTTGAAAAGGTAAAGGGAGAGATTAGAGGCTAAGTATTAGGGATTTAGTTACGGGGATGTGTGATGAGTGGGGAGTGATTAGGGGAATTGATAGGGAGAAGCCGTTAGAAAGAATCTGGGGTAGTTTGGGTTATTGGGTTTGGGTTTAGATGAATTTAGGTCCAATAAGAGATGGGTCTTGGTTTTGGGCTTCAAACCAATTTATTAAATAATGTAACATATATCAAAAATTGATGGGCTTTAATCAATAATAATAATAATAATAGAAATGATAATGATAATGATAATAATATATATATTAGAATCTGAGACTAACAATTTATTAAAATTCAAACCGTAATAATATAATAAATAAATAATCTATCAATTAAAAATAGAAAATTACATTGTTGTTCAAAGTATATATAATCGTCTAGTAGAAAATACTTAGTACAAGACCCGAAATCAGTTGAGCACAAAACAAGTTTATAAAAATCAAAATACGGAAAAATATTTAGAAATACGTATTTACGGAAACAGGGGTTACAAATCCTACCCACCTTACAACAAAATTTCGTCCTCGAAATTTGCTTAGGCGGTATATAGGACTAGGTAAAACAACTCTTATGGGGCATAACAAAACAAGGGATTCAAAGAAATGTCAAGAAGGTGGCAATACCAGAATAAGAAAATCATAGATAATAATGGGGTGATCTAGAATGATGTCCAATAGAGATTCAATGAACGAAGACAATGCAAATGTATGAAGGAGGAACAAGTAGTGCAATGAAGGGAAAGCAATAAGAAAATTCCGGGACCTATGGGTTATGGGCCCACCACGCTTCCGCTGCGCTGCTTTGATGGCGACGTTCCAAGTTGCAGACATATCGTTGTAGACCACATGGCACTGATTGACGAACCGAGCAGAGAGAAAAGATTAAGACACGTGAATCGAAAAGGGTAGGGGCTCCAAATAGAGACAAGCAATAATGCAAGGTGAATATAAGGCTTAAGCTTCAATGTTCATAATTAAAAGATATAATACAGATTAAGACTAATGGTTTTAACAGAAATAATAGCAACAACAATATCAATAATAACAATATCAATATTAATAGAATAATAATAACAATAATAATAAAAATAAATATAACAATGATAATAATAAAAATAGCATTAATAATAACAAAATAAAATTAAAATATTAATAACAACAATGATACAAGTAACAATGACCATAATAAAAATAATAATAATAATAAAAATAATAACAACAATAATAGTAATAGTAATTAAAATCGTCATAATCAAATAAGCAATAAAAATATCAATAATACTGATAATAATAATAATACATTCATGACAGAATAAAATTCAACACATTCATGAAAATAATGAAATAATAATAATAATGATAACATTAAAAATAATGTCAATAATAATAATGATAATAGCATTAATAACAATAACATCAATAAAGTAACAGTAATAATAATAAAAATATAATAAGAGGACTGAAGGTAACGAAAACAATAATAATAACATCAATTGAAATGACAATAATAATAATAATACCAATAATAACGAAAATATTCCTTTACCATCAGTTTCATTATAAAACTAACGAGTCCTGAAATATCAATTAGTAATAGGTAAAAAAATCTTGCCTCCCTAACATCAAGTTGTATGTTGCCTTCACGACATCAGGTTTCAAGTTGCCGCCCGGAAATTCGGCTGCACATTTTGCCTCGCCGATATCTAGTTGCAATTTGCCTCCATTGACATCGAGTTGCATATTTGCCATCTCGACATTAGGTTGCACCGAAGTGGTGAAATGTATATAAAATTTGAGCGTGTTCAGGCTCAAAACAAGTTAATAATAATAATAATAGTAACGATAAAAATAATAACACAAATAGCAGTGATAATAAAAAAATATTGATACTATTAACAATAGGAATAATAATGATAAGAACAGTGATCATAACAATAATGATAATAGTAATCGCAAAAGAATGATAATAATAATAACAACAATAATAATAATAATAATAATAATAAGGGTAAAAGGGATATGAGCAACTTGCTCATTTAGTAAATGAGCAATTGATTATGTGGCATGCATGTGATACATTGGACATCTAGCCCTTTTAATGATTTTCCAATCACATGTATGCCACATCATCAATTGCTTATTTACTAAATGTGCAAGTTGCTCATAACCCTTTTTCCCTAATAATAATAATAATATTGAAATATTAACAACACTAGAAAAAGTAGTAATGTAGTTTGGGTCCAACATTTGTGGTAGTAATTCATCATTAATCAATAATAATAAAATAATGAAAACAACAATAAGAATATCAATAGTAGTAAAAATAATAATAATACTAGTAATGATAACGAAAATAACATCAATTATAATAATAGTAATAGTAATAGCATTATACAACAAATAAGAATTTGTCTTATTAAGATAATTTAGTAGAGATATATAGTTGATCAAAAATGAAAAGTGAAGTTAAAATACACCATTGTTCGGAATAATAAAATCTTTGTTGAGAAACATTTTTATAGAAGATCAAAATTAAATATAACAAATAATAATTGAAATATAGAAAGTATTCGGAAAAATTAATTATAAGGAGAAAATAGGTAGGAGAAAAATGAAGCTATACACAATGAAGAGTTGAAGAGGATGATGACTAGAAGGGACAAAAGAAAGTTAAGGAATTGAATACGAAGGAAGAATGACAAGGGGCAAAATCGGAATTGAATAGAATATAGCAAGGAAGAAATAACCAACATGATATTCAATATGAATCAACCTATGGAGATGAATGCAAGGCAGAGAAAACAATGGACGACACACGAGCTGAAATAAGAAGGGGTCAACGAGACACGCAGAAAATCAGAGATTGCTTGCACCGGAATCAAAATAATATGAGTACAAAAAGAAAGATTCTATACCCAATAAGAAATCAATGAGTTTGAGTGAATGGAAGAGACTAAACAATTGAGAAATGAAAGGACTGAATGTGAAGGATTCAAAGAGGAATCAAATCAAATGAGTATCCGGATTATGTTGGTTATTCATTATCCATGTGATCAACGTGGTGTACATATTATTGAGTCAGACCAGTTAAACTCAAACTAATCAGGGTCCAATCCCAAACTAGTTAGAGTCTAACCTGGCTCTGATACCACTAAAAACCTTGTCACGCCCCGCTTCCCGAAATACGGGAACACAGGCACGCAACTGAGGCCCAGCGAATGATATAAGTACGCCAACTCATATCATTCATAAGCTGTACCAGTCTTAACTCAACAATATAAGAAAAATGAATCACAACCACGCAGAAAAACATAATCACATAAACGATAATGAAATTCAATAACCAAATCTGAAATACAAGAACTTACCAAATAGCTCGATAGGCTCTGGCTCCAATCGTAGAGAACTGCTCACCAATGCCTTCTGAAAATTCTTCTTGTACACCTGTTACTTGTTCATCTACAAAGAAAGAATAATTTGTCCTTAGAGCAAGTCGTGGACATGCAAGTGGAGAAACAGTGAAACAATGGAAATGGTGGCATAGCAATGAATTCAAATAAACGATGCAGTCGATGGTGTTGAGCAGTGTAAATGAGATAACAGTGTAATATGCATTAAATACGGTTTACCAAAATAACGATAAACAATACCAATAATGACAATAATAATGAGAACACTATTCATTAAGATAACAATATGCAATGATAATGCGATGAGAGCCTTAGGTCTATTATTCATTCTTTTATCCTAGCTAATGCACGTACTACTACATCCTATACTACAGGTTCCATGCATACAATCAATTTCGTCTGGACCAAGGTGGTAGATTCTATAGATCATGTACCCGGGAACATTATTCAATAATGACCGATGATCGAATCAATCGAGATACTGAAGTCAGTAATCTGCAATTAACCGATGACCGATATGACCAATAGACCGATAGACCGATAGACCGATAATTAGGGAAACACGGGCCCCTCTTCTGAGTACAGTCACTATGTCATCAACTACCCTAATCAACCCTTAACCCCGGCTTGCTTTACTTTCTTTACTCAATTATCATACAATAATGCAATTAATAAGGGACGCTAGAGAAGGTGTCAAAACAATCCTAAGATCATGCAATATACTATATACAATTAAATACACTAAATATAACATTATAAACATAATTGTACATTATAAAATATAGAATCCCAATTCTTGACAGCAGTAGGTTGCTGTACCAAAATCAGTATTCCCGTTGCTACAGGACAGCAACTATGGATCCGTCAGGTGGTCTAGAAACTAGACTCCCGCCCGGTTCCAACGCATACTTAAAGTCTATATTCCGACGACGGTAGCTAAGTGAAATTCAGTGATCTTTATAGGTTTTAGTTTCTGGCTGGGTGTAGATGTTGTCTAATTTTAATTACAAAGGCAGCAAATAAATATTATAAAAATCAGTAAAAATATTTTTTAACACCCTAAACATGTTATTTACAAACCTGGAATTTATCTTGGCCATATATGATTAATAGTTCACTTAATTCATTAGCCTAAGTTGTTATGTACGTGAATCTGGAATTTCAGCACAGCTGTGGTAAAAGGTTCATAACTGGGGCAGTATAAGTCCGAATTCGAAAGTTCTCGTGTCTATCGACATCTAGACAGATAGGGCTACGATTTACTTTCAGGAATTTTCTGATTTTAATTAAGTTATCATGGTCGAAACAGCATATTAAGGTTCAGATAGGCGTAATTTTCAGAATAGTCTATATGTTCATTTTAAATAAAACGGTAAAAATAAAATTTAATAATAGTAAATTGGAGTTTAATTAATCTTAATCGCAGCGAATCAACCTTAGGTGAACATGGTATTAATATAGGTGATGTCTAACATTTTAATAATTACAATTCAACAATTTAGCAATAACAATCACATTAACGATCAACTAATTTATACAATCTACTATAGCTAATTGTCATTTAATATCATGATATGAAATGTGTCTATAATTCCCTATTTTTATAATCAATAACTATAACTATATGGTGTATGAATATCTCTATACTTTAGAGGCAAAAAGATGGCACGATGTCGAGACTACCACTTGGATTCGCTCGTGTAAATCCGTGGCATCTCGACGATTGATACAATAATATTTTATGATTTTTAAATAAGATCCACTTGCGGAATTTCAACAATAATTATCGAATATGATACAAAAAAAAACATTCGATAGAAGTGACTTGCCTTTAGGACGAAGAATCCGAACACGAACCAATACGGGATGCAAATCCCGAGAGATGAGGCACCAGCACGGACACGTGCACGTATGGGACACGTACAAACACCCTCACAATGTTGGATCCGGAGCGGATCTTGATGGAAGATCAAGATCAGGACGATCGGGCGGCTAGATCTGCTTAGATCTGGGCTGAGGATCACGATCGGGTGGACGGCCGAGATCAGATCTGGCTGAAAGGACCAGATCTGATCAAAATCAGATATTGATCAAATCGACGGCTGAGATTGCATCTTGGCTCCTTCTTCTTCTTCCCTCTCTAACTGAAACAGAGAGCGAGGGAGGGAGTAGCACCGGCAACGGTGGCTAGCGGCAAGGCGAGTGGCGGCACCCGGCGGCAACGCCGACGAGGGCTGGCTGCGCCGGCAGGGCGCACAGGGAGGCACAGCACACGGTCGCTGTGACGGTTGCGGCTCTGGTTGTCGACGCCAAGGCCAGTCGCACCGGTCGCGCGGCGTCGCGACAAGCCGCGAGGGGGCGCCGGCGATGCAGTCGCATAGGGAGGCGCGAAGTCGGGAGAGCAGGGCAGTAGGTGCTGCAATAGGTGGCTGCGGGGACAGCTGGCTGGCTGCGCTGCGACTGAAGGTCGTTGCTGCCTCAGGGTGGAGTCGCGGTAGGGAAGTGCGGCGCAGTGGTGGCTGCGGACGACGGAAGGGGAGACGGGAGTCGGGGAAGCGATGGGTTAGTATGGGTGAGGGAGGTGAAGCGACGATGGGTTTGTTCGTTTTGTTTGGTTTTGGTTTCGTTTTGTTGTTCTGGTTTGTTTTTAATCGGAGAAGGGGGAGAGAGAGAGAGAGAGAGTATTCGCTGTATTTAGAATTGGTTGAAAAGGTAAAGGGAGAGATTAGAGGCTAAGTATTAGGGATTTAGTTACGGGGATGAGGGATGAGTGGGGAGTGATTAGGGGAATTGATAGGGAGAAGCCGTTAGAAAGAATCTGGGGTAGTTTGGGTTATTGGGTTTGGGTTTAGATGAATTTAGGTCCAATAAGAGATGGGTCTTGGTTTTGGGCTTCAAACCAATTAATTAAATAATGTAACATATATCAAAAATTGATGGGCTTTAATCAATAATAATAATAATAATAGAAATGATAATGATAATGATAATAATATATATATTAGAATCTGAGACTAACAATTTATTAAAATTCAAACCGTAATAATATAATAAATAAATAATCTATCAATTAAAAATAGAAAATTACATTGTTGTTCAAAGTATATATAATCGTCTAGTAGAAAATACTTAGTACAAGACCCGAAATCAGTTGAGCACAAAACAAGTTTATAAAAATCAAAATACGGAAAAATATTTAGAAATACGTATTTACGGAAACAGGGGTTACAAATCCTACCCACCTTACAACAAAATTTCGTTCTCGAAATTTGCTTAGGCGGTATATAGGACTAGGTAAAACAACTCTTATGGGGCATAACAAAACAAGGGATTCAAAGAAATGTCAAGAAGGTGGCAATACCAGAATAAGAAAATCATAGATAATAATGGGGTGATCTAGAATGATGTCCAATAGAGATTCAATGAACGAAGACAATGCAAATGTATGAAGGAGGAACAAGTAGTGCAATGAAGGGAAAGCAATAAGAAAATTCCGGGACCTATGGGTTATGGGCCCACCACGCTTCCGCTGCGCTGCTTTGATGGCGACGTTCCAAGTTGCAGACATATCGTTGTAGACCACATGGCACTGATTGACGAACCGAGCAGAGAGAAAAGATTAAGACACATGAATCAAAAAGGGTAGGGGCTCCAAATAGAGACAAGCAATAATGCAAGGTGAATATAAGGCTTAAGCTTCAATGTTCATAATTAAAAGATATAATACAGATTAAGACTAATGGTTTTAACAGAAATAATAGCAACAACAATATCAATAATAACAATATCAATAATAATAGAATAATAATAACAAAATAATAAAAATAAATATAACAATGATAATAATAAAAATAGTATTAATAATAACAAAATAAAATTAAAATATTAATAACAACAATGATACAAGTAACAATGACCATAATAAAAAAAATAATAATAATAAAAATAATAACAACAATAATAGTAATAGTAATTAAAATCGTCATAATCAAATAAGCAATAAAAATATCAATAATACTGATAATAATGATAATACATTCATGACAGAATAAAATTCAACACATTCATGAAAATAATGAAATAATAATAATAATGATAACGTTAAAAATAATGTCAATAATAATAATGATAATAGCATTAATAACAATAACATCAATAAAGTAACAGTAAAAATAATAAAAATATAATAAGAGGACTGAAGGTAACGAAAACAATAATAATAACATCAATTGAAATGACAATAATAATAATAATACCAATAATAACGAAAATATTCCTTTACCATCAGTTTCATTATAAAACTAACGAGTCCTGAAATATCAATTAGTAATAGGTAAAAAAATCTTGCCTCCCTAACATCAAGTTGTATGTTGCCTTCACGACATCAGGTTTCAAGTTGCCGCCCGGATATTCGGCTGCACATTTTGCCTCGCCGATATCTAGTTGCAATTTGCCTCCATTGACATCGAGTTGCATATTTGCCATCTCGACATTAGGTTGCACCGAAGTGGTGAAATGTATATAAAATTTGAGCGTGTTCAGGCTCAAAACAAGTTAATAATAATAATAATAGTAACGATAAAAATAATAACACAAATAGCAGTGATAATAAAAAAATATTGATACTATTAACAATAGGAATAATAATGATAAGAACAGTGATCATAACAATAATGATAATAGTAATCGCAAAAGAATGATAATAATAATAACAATAATAATAATAATAATAATAATAATAATAATAATAATAATAATAATAATAATAACAATAACAATATTGAAATATTAACAACACTAGAAAAAGTAGTAATGCAAGACAAGATATAGTTTGGGTCCAACATTTGTGGTAGTAATTCATCATTAATCAATAATAATAAAATAATGAAAACAATAATAAGAATATCAATAGTAGTAAAAATAATAATAATACTAGTAATGATAACGAAAATAACATCAATTATAATAATAGTAATAGTAATAGCATTATACAACAAATAAGAATTTGTCTTATTAAGATAATTTAGTAGAGATATATAGTTGATCAAAAATGAAAAGTGAAGTTAAAATACACCATTGTTCGGAATAATAAAATCTTTGTTGAGAAACATTTTTATAGAAGATCAAAATTAAATATAACAAATAATAATTGAAATATAGAAAGTATTCGGAAAAATTAATTATAAGGAGAAAATAGGTAGGAGAAAAATGAAGCTATACACAATGAAGAGTTGAAGAGGATGATGACTAGAAGGGACAAAAGAAAGTTAAGGAATTGAATACGAAGGAAGAATGACAAGGGGCAAAATCGGAATTGAATAGAATATAGCAAGGAAGAAATAACCAACATGATTTTCAATATGAATCAACCTATGGAGATGAATGCAAGGCAGAGAAAACAATGGACGACACACGAGCTGAAATAAGAAGGGGTCAACGAGACACGCAGAAAATCAGAGATTGCTTGCACCGGAATCAAAATAATATGAGTACAAAAAGAAAGATTCTATACCCAATAAGAAATCAATGAGTTTGAGTGAATGGAAGAGACTAAACAATTGAGAAATGAAAGGACTGAATGTGAAGGATTCAAAGAGGAATCAAATCAAATGAGTATCCGGATTATGTTGGTTATTCATTATCCATGTGATCAATGTGGTGTACATATTATTGAGTCAGACCAGTTAAACTCAAACTAATCAGGGTCCAATCCCAAACTAGTTAGAGTCTAACCTGGCTCTGATACCACTAAAAACCTTGTCACGCCCCGCTTCCCGAAATACGGGAACACAGGCACGCAACTGAGGCCCAGCGAATGATATAAGTACGCCAATTCATATCATTCATAAGCTGTACCAGTCTTAACTCAACAATATAAGAAAAATGAATCACAACCACGCAGAAAAACATAATCACATAAACGATAATGAAATTCAATAACCAAATCTGAAATACAAGAACTTACCAAATAGCTCGATAGGCTCTAGCTCCAATCGTAGAGAACTGCTCACCAATGCCTTCTGAAAATTCTTCTTGTACACCTGTTACTTGTTCATCTACAAAGAAAGAATAATTTGTCCTTAGAGCAAGTCGTGGACATGCAAGTGGAGAAACAGTGAAACAATGGAAATGGTGGCATAGCAATGAATTCAAATAAACGATGCAGTCGATGGTGTTGAGCAGTGTAAATGAGATAACAGTGTAATATGCATTAAATACGGTTTACCAAAATAACGATAAACAATACCAATAATGACAATAATAATGAGAACACTATTCATTAAGATAACAATATGCAATGATAATGCGATGAGAGCCTTAGGTCTATTATTCATTCTTTTATCCTAGCTAATGCACGTACTACTACATCCTATACTACAGGTTCCATGCATACAATCAATTTCGTCTGGACCAAGGTGGTAGATTCTATAGATCATGTACCCGGGAACATTATTCAATAATGACCGATGATCGAATCAATCGAGATACTGAAGTCAGTAATCTGCAATTAACCGATGACCGATATGACCAATAGACCGATAGACCGATAGACCGATAATTAGGAAAACACGGGCCCCTCTTCCGAGTACAGTCACTATGTCATCAACTACCCTAATCAACCCTTAACCCCGGCTTGCTTTACTTTCTTTACTCAATTATCATACAATAATGCAATTAATAAGGGACGCTAGAGAAGGTGTCAAAACAATCCTAAGATCATGCAATATACTATATACAATTAAATACACTAAATATAACATTATAAACATAATTGTACATTATAAAATATAGAATCCCAATTCTTGACAGCAGTAGGTTGCTGTACCAAAATCAGTATTCCCGTTTCTACAGGACAGCAACTATGGATCCGTCAGGTGGTCTAGAAACTAGACTCCCGCCCGGTTCCAACGCATACTTAAAGTCTATATTCCGACGACGGTAGCTAAGTGAAATTCAGTGATCTTTATAGGTTTTAGTTTCTGGCTGGGTGTAGATGTTGTCTAATTTTAATTACAAAGGCAGTAAATAAATATTATAAAAATCAGTAAAAATATTTTTTAACACCCTAAACATGTTATTTACAAACCTGAAATTTATCTTGGCCATATATGATTAATAGTTCACTTAATTCATTAGCCTAAGTTGTTATGTACGTGAATCTGGAATTTTAGCTCAGCTGTGGTAAAAGGTTCATAACTGGGGCAGTATAAGTCCGAATTCGAAAGTTCTGGTGTCTATCGACATCTAGACAGATAGGGCTACGATTTACTTTCAGGGAGTTTCTGATTTTAATTAAGTTATCATGGTCGAAACAGCATATTAAGGTTCAGATAGGCGTAATTTTCAGAATAGTCTATATGTTCATTTTAAATAAAACGGTAAAAATAAAATTTAATAATAGTAAATTGGAGTTTAATTAATCTTAATCGCAGCGAATCAACCTTAGGTGAACATGGTATTAATATAGGTGATGTCTAACATTTTAATAATTACAATTCAACAATTTAGCAATAACAATCACATTAACGATCAACTAATTTATACAATCTACTATAGCTAATTGTCATTTAATATCATGATATGAAATGTGTCTATAATTCCCTATTTTTATAATCAATAACTATAACTATATGGTGTATGAATATCTCTATACTTTAGAGGCAAAAAGATGGCACGATGTCGAGACTACCACTTGGATTCGCTCGTGTAAATCCGTGGCATCTCGACGATTGATACAATAATATTTTATGATTTTTAAATAAGATCCACTTGCGGAATTTCAACAATAATTATCGAATATGATACAAAAAAAAACATTCGATAGAAGTGACTTGCCTTTAGGACGAAGAATCCGAACACGAACCAATACGGGATGCAAATCCCGAGAGATGAGGCACCAGCACGGACACGTGCACGTATGGGACACGTACAAACACCCTCACAATGTTGGATCCGGAGCGGATCTTGATGGAAGATCAAGATCAGGACGATCGGGCGGCTAGATCTGCTTAGATCTGGGCTGAGGATCACGATCGGGTGGACGGCCGAGATCAGATCTGGCTGAAAGGACCAGATCTGATCAAAATCAGATATTGATCAAATCGACGGCTGAGATTGCATCTTGGCTCCTTCTTCTTCTTCCCTCTCTAACTGAAACAGAGAGCGAGGGAGGGAGTAGCACCGGCAACGGTGGCTAGCGGCAAGGCGAGTGGCGGCACCCGGCGGCAACGCCGACGAGGGCTGGCTGCGCCGGCAGGGCGCACAGGGAGGCACAGCACACGGTCGCTGTGACGGTTGCGGCTCTGGTTGTCGACGCCAAGGCCAGTCGCACCGGTCGCGCGGCGTCGCGACAAGCCGCGAGGGGGCACCGGCGATGCAGTCGCATAGGGAGGCGCGAAGTCGGGAGAGCAGGGCAGTAGGTGCTGCAATAGGTGGCTGCGGGGACAGCTGGCTGGCTGCGCTGCGACTGAAGGTCGTTGCTGCCGCAGGGTGGAGTCGCGGTAGGGAAGTGCGGCACAGTGGTGGCTGCGGACGACGGAAGGGGAGACGGGAGTCGGGGAAGTGATGGGTTAGTATGGGTGAGGGAGGTGAAGCGACGATGGGTTTGTTCGTTTTGTTTGGTTTTGGTTTCGTTTTGTTGTTCTGGTTTGTTTTTAATCGGAGAAGGGGGAGAGAGAGAGAGAGAGTATTCGCTGTATTTAGAATTGGTTGAAAAGGTAAAGGGAGAGATTAGAGGCTAAGTATTAGGGATTTAGTTACGGGGATGTGGGATGAGTGGGGAGTGATTAGGGGAATTGATAGGGAGAAGCCGTTAGAAAGAATCTGGGGTAGTTTGGGTTATTGGGTTTGGGTTTAGATGAATTTAGGTCCAACAAGAGATGGGTCTTGGTTTTGGGCTTCAAACCAATTAATTAAATAATGTAACATATATCAAAAATTGATGGGCTTTAATCAATAATAATAATAATAATAGAAATGATAATGATAATGATAATAATATATATATTAGAATCTGAGACTAACAATTTATTAAAATTCAAACCGTAATAATATAACAAATAAATAATCTATCAATTAAAAATAGAAAATTACATTGTTGTTCAAAGTATATATAATCGTCTAGTAGAAAATACTTAGTACAAGACCCGAAATCAGTTGAGCACAAAACAAGTTTATAAAAATCAAAATACAGAAAAATATTTAGAAATACGTATTTACGGAAACAGGGGTTACATACAGTAGTAGCAAATAGCAAAATTGTCTGCAGTAGTTGTTTGCTATAATATTCTCATTTTTATAGTCGGACGATACATGTTGTATCGTCCGATGGCGCGTTAAAAAAAAAAAAAGAGACAAGAAAACATGTCCCGTCCCTCTCAATTTTTTTATAAAAATTGCGTGGGGTCCTGCAATTTGTCCCGCAATTCGTCCGGTTGGTAAACTTTTTTTTAGAATTAATTAATTAGTTATTAGATATTAAAATAGGTTAATTAAATAAATTAAATAATCTCTAATATTATAATGGGAGAGTTGGAGTTGTAATGTTGTCAACATACAAACCCGTGCGTTACACGTACAACTCCAACTCTCCCATTAATTACAACAAAAACAAATAAATTAAAAAAATTCCACATATTTAAAACGTGCAAAACAATTTTACAATATTTTTTTAACAATAAACATACACATGTTGCACATACAACTCAAATCTACCTATAAACACGTGCATTGGTCGTACAAATTGTAGCTTTTTCTTCAAAATATTTTTATCAATTACGTGTAATGCATATCCAACTCCAAAACTATTTCTTAATACATAAATCGCACGTGACAATCCTCCAACTCTTATCAAAACGTGCATCGCACGTGAAAAATACTAGTATAATATAACTAAAATCTACTTAATTCCCCACTAAAACCTACTTAACACCTAAACTAACCTAACTAAACCCCCACCTAACACCTAATTGCCTCCAAGGTTGCTGGAAGGGACATGTTGTCTCGTCCCAAGCAAAAATTACTTGAGACGAATGTCTTGTCTGAGTAATTTTTTGAATTTTTTTTTTCTTCTTCATCAGACCGTCTGATCAATTTTATTATATAAAAAAAAAAAATTCCAGACGAAACAAGTTGTCTCGTCCGATCTCATTAAAAAGTTGAAAAAAATTTGGGATGGAACATGTTGTCTCGTCTCTCATAATTTGAGAATCGCAAATTGGTTTATCAAAAATGAGAACCGACTGTAGCTACTTTGCCATAAAATGACAAAATAGCAAACGACTGCAGCACCTTATTTCTAAAAAAATGAGAAATTGACAAATATTGCAAACGATTGTGGATGCTCTAACAAATTGTTATGAGATGATGACAAATCGTTCAACGTGAGTAATTTTACTTGCCAAGTACACTACTATTCAATTATGTTCAACATGAGTAATTTGTTATAGCTAAAAAAACAGTACTATTCAATCATGAAAGCATGAGAAGCATTTAATATTTTCTATTAATGAACAAAGTCTGACTTCAAAGTTCAAACAAACCCCAAAGTTGGATTCAGATATGAACTGTTATTAAAACAACAAAGATACATGTTAACACCCCCCATAAATCACTACTCAAATTTAAGAAACAAAAATTATCCAAAAAGAAACCTCTAAATTTACTTTCAAGTGTGGGTACTGCTAAATTTAGTTACCTACACTCAAAAATTAACATCATTCCGTTTTGTTATAGTGTTTGGCAAACCAACTAAAGTTTAACTCAAATTCTTTAGAATCTCCCCAAAGTTTAGATAAATTATGTCTGAGTCGATAGTAGAGCGTAGAGAGTAGTAAGCTAGATAACTACAACTATCTCAACTCAACTATACCTTTTGCAAACCATTCATGACAATCTCTTGCAAAACCAAAAAACAACGAAGGGCTAAAGAGCAAAAAAAAAAACATGCTAACTAACGGTCATAAGTCTTCAAATCTCCTTCCTTTTAAAATCTTCCAAATCCTTCTTCATTCTCACCATTGCCGACCAAAAATCTCAGTTTTGTCTACACTCCAAAAGAAAAAAGAAATAAGCTCACCTACCTTTCTTTCCATGGATTGGACGAAGCTCCTCCGCCGCCCCTCCACCACCTCCTCTTCCACCACCACATCCACCACCACCACCCTCAAATCCCTCTTCTCCCAGCCCCTTGATTTCAGCACGAATCTCAAAGCCACCGACGTCGACAATGAGGCCCTCGAATCTTTCATCGCCAACCTATTCACCTCGATCGCCGCCATCAAAGCCAACTACGCCCTCCTCCAACTCGCCCAGTCTCCCTTTGACCCCGATTCCCTCCAAATCGCTGACGCCTCCATCGTCTCCGAATTCCAGGCTATTGAGCTTCATCCAGTTTAGGCCACTGGCTTGTAACAACGTCGCATCTTCCCTCAGATTGGGAGTATAAGTAGAGATAAGTCTGTGTGGTGAGAAATCGCCGGAGAGAGCTAGAGCGTGAGAGAGGTGAAGGTATCCTCTCCACGGCTCTCTCCTGGAGCGTGGTGTTTGGTGGGTGGGCGAGATAGTTGTTTGGTGAGAAATCGCCTGAAAAAGCACTATTGTGTGAGAGGTGAATGGATTCTCTTCACAGCTATCTCTTTGGTAGCGGCTGTGGGAGCTATTGGCGCATTTGTAGGATGTGTGGTGGAGATGGTGGGAGGGTGAGATCGTGGTGGATGTGCCGTGGGGTCAGAAATCGATCTGCGGGGCTTGGGCCCAAAGATGGGGTCCCTCCAGCGAGGTGAAGCAGGGCTCGGCGGGTAATAAAATCCTGCCAGACTTGTTTCAGGTGGATGTGCATGTACCGTGGAGGCACTGTACGAAGCTAAACTGACGTACTTACAATTTTGCTGGACTGAGCTTATTTGTCGGCCCACCCTCTAGGGTTGTTGGAGGGATTTGTTGTTTGTACGCGTCATGTTGCTTCATGTACGTTTTATTTTCTGTCTGTAGTTTGTACTTTGGCCCAACACTCTGGGTTTGTTTCGTTAAGCTCTTATTAATGAAACAGGGTGGCCAGATTCCACCTTTTCCTTCAACCAAAAAAAAAAAAAAAAAAAAAAAAAAAAAAAAAAAAAAACAAAAACTTGATTAAACATTGCTAAGTTTTTATAAAGCAGTATTGGTTCAGCTTGAGTTGAACCAATCCAATCTGTTTACCCTAAGAGCATCCACAATGGTGTTTCTCATTTTTTAGAAAATGGCAGCTACAGTAGTAGCAAATAGCAAAATTGTCTGCAGTGGTTGTTTGCTATAATATTCACATTTTTATAGTCGGACGATACATGTTGTATCGTCCGATGGCGCGTTTAAAAAAAAAAGGAAGAGACAAGACAACATGTCCCGTCCCTCTCAATTTTTTTATAAAAATTGCGTGGGGTCCCGCAATTTGTCCCGCAATTCGTCCAGTTGGTAAACTTTTTTTTAGAATTAATTAATTAGTTATTAGATATTAAAATAGGTTAATTAAATAAATTAAATAATCTCTAATATTATAATGGGAGAGTTGGAGTTGTAATGTTGTCAACATACAAACCCGTGCGTTACACGTACAACTCCAACTCTCCCATTAATTACAACAAAAACAAATAAATTAAAAAAATTCCACATATTTAAAACGTGCAAAACAATTTTACAATATTTTTTTAACACTAAACATACACATGTTGCACATACAACTCAAATCTACCTATAAACACGTGCATTGCACGTACAAATTGTAGCTTTTTCTTCAAAATATTTTTATCAATTATGTGTAATGCACGTCCAACTCCAAAACTATTTCTTAACATATAAATCGCACGTGACAATCATCCAATTCTTATCAAAACATGCATCGCACATGAAAAATACTAGTATAATATAACTAAAACCTACTTAATTCCCCACTAAAACCTACTTAACACCTAGACTAACCTAACTAAACCCCCACCTAACACCTAATTGCCTCCAAGGTTGCTGGAAGGGACATGTTGTCCCGTCCCAAGCAAAAATTACTTCAGACGAATGTCTTGTCTGAGTAATTTTTTGAATTTTTTTTTTCTTTTTCCCTTCTTCATCAGACCGTCCGATCAATTTTATAAAAAAAAAAAAAAAAAATCCAGACAAAACAAGTTGTCTCGTCCGATCTCATTAAAAAGTTGAAAAAAAATTGGGACGGAACATATTGTCTCGTCTCTCATAATTTGAGAATTGCAAATTGGTTTCTAAAAAATGAAAACCGACTGTAGCTACTTTGCCATAAAATGGCAAAATAGCAAACGACTGCAGCATCTTATTTCTAGAAAAATGAGAAATTGGCAAATATAGCAAACAATTGTGGATGCTCTAACAAATTGTTATGAGATGATGACAAATCGTTCAACGTGAGTAATTTTACTTGCCAAGTACACTACTATTCAATTATGTTCAACATGAGTAATTTGTTCTAGCTAAAAAAACAGTACTATTCAATCATGAAAGCATGAGAAGCATTTAATATTTTCTATTTATGAACAAAGTCTGACTTCAAAGTTCCAACAAACCCCAAAGTTGGATTCAGATATGAACTGTTATTAAAACAACAAAGATACATGTAAACACCCCCCCATAAATCACTACTCAAATTTAAGAAACAAAAATTATCCAAAAAGAAACCTCTAAGGGTGTGCTGTCAAACAATTGAACAAACCTAGGTTAATTAAAATTTACTTTCAAGTGTGGGTACTGCTAAATTTAGTTACCACATATCTTTACCTACACTCAAAAATTAACATCATTCCGTTTTGTTATAGTGTTTGGCAAACCAACTAAAGTTTAACTCAAATTCTTTAGAATCTCTCCATAGTTTAGAAAAATTAGGTCTGAGTCGATAGTAGAGCGTAGAGAGTATTAAGAGCATCTGTAGTTGTTCTAAGCTATTTTTTGGGTATTTAGCTTTTGGAAATAGAAAATATGGCTGCGCGCTGCAGTCGTTGAAAGTTAAAATATGGCCGGACGATCGATTATCTCTCGTCCCAAATTTAAAAAAAAAAAATTTTTTCTTTTTTCTGAGCACTAAAAGACAAAAAAAAAGGAAAAAAAATGGAAATAGGGTGGGACGGTGGATTATACACCGGCCCACCTATTTTGTCTTATTCAAAATTGGTGGGATGGTGTATAATACACCGTCCGAGACTTTGTTGCTTTTTTAAAAAAATTTTTAATAACGAACGGGACAATGTTCATCGTCCGGGATTTTTTTTTTTAAAGCGACGGGATATTATCCATCGTCCGATTGCACTTTTTGTATGTCTCACCTACAAGACAAAATATTATCATTCGTCTCTACTGACGGACGAAATAAAATACATCGTTAGCTATATTTTGGTTTTTGCCAAATCGTCTGCTATATTTGGCAAGACATTATTCATCGTACACCCAAATTTTAAGTATTTGGACGACGACTGCAGCTCCCCTTTTCCAAATTTTTTCAAAATTTGAATATTTAGCCCACGACTACAGATGCTCTAAGCTGAGATAACTACAACTATCTCAACTCAACTATACCTTTTGCAAACCATTCATGACAATCTCTTGCAAAACAAAAAAACAAAGAAGGGCTAAAGAGGAAAAAAAAAGCATGCTAACTAACGGTCATAAGTCTTCAAATCTCCTTCCTTTTAAAATCTTCCAAATCCTTCTTCATTCTCACCATTGCCCACAAAAAATCTCAGTTTTGTCTACACTCCAACAGATAAAAGAAATAATCTCACCTACCTTTCTTTCCATGGATTGGAAGACAATGAAGACGAAGCTCCTCCGCCGCCCCTCCACCACCTCCTCCACCACCACCTCCACCTCCCTCAAATCCCTCTTCTCCCAACCCCTTGATTTCAGCACGAATCTCAAAGCCACCGACGTCGACAATGAGGCCCTCGAATCCTTCATCGCCAACCTATTCACCTCGATCGCCGCCATCAAAGCCAACTACGCCCTCCTCCAACTCGCTCAGTCTCCCTTCGACCCCGATTCCCTCCAAATCGCTGATGCCTCCATCGTCTCCGAATTCCACCACCTTTCATCCCTTAAAAAATCCTACCTTTCCAACCAAATCCCCCCTTCAAAACCTCCACTTTTCTTCCAAATCCAAGAAACCAACCACCACCTCAAAACCTTCCGGATCAAGATTGACAACCTCGAATCCCAACTCCAATCCAAACATTCCACCTTTTCCACCCTCAGGTCCAAGCTCGCTGAAATCGACTCCAAAAACCGGAATCTCGAGTCGAAGCTCCACCAAAACCCACACTTTTCGGCGCTCAACCCTAACCACTTCCAAATCGCCGTCAAATCCGCCGTCAAATCGGTCCGATCCTTCGTCAAAATCTTAGTCAACCTCATGAAGTCTTCCGGCTTCGATCTCGACGCCGCCTCTTCGGCGATCGTCGGCTTCAGACCTCGGCATCGAAACTTCGCGTTCGAATCGTACGTTTGGGCCAAAATGCTTGATTTCGGTGACGATCGGTCGATATTCGATCGGAGAAGATGGTTTGATGAGTACAACTTCTCGAAAGACTCGAACTTTCGGGAGATTTGGGATCGAAATCGCGAATTTGGGGAATTTTGCAGAGAAAAGTACTTAAATTTGGTACACTCGAAAATGGAGTTATGGTTTTTCGGGGATTTGGAAGGGAGAAAGACTGTGAGTTCGGGTTTCGGGTTACCGGATTCGGGTTGGTTTAACGGGTTTGGGGAGATGGCGAAGCGGGTATGGATGTTGAGGTGCTTGTTCTTCGCGTTTGGGTTGCAGGTTGACGGGTCGGTGTTTCGGGTGAGGAGAGGGGAGAGGTTTTCGGAGGTGTTTATGGAGACTGTGGTGGTGGATTCAGGTGAGGATCCGATAAGGGTTGGGTTTACGGTGGTGCCCGGGTTTAGGGTGGGGTTGTTTGTGGTTAAGTGCCAGGTTTATTTGGCAAATGGTTAGTTGTTGAGGTGGAGTTTGTAATTGTTGTATAAAATGGTAGAAACAAGAGGGGCTAATGTGTAAAGTGTACAAATTTTGGTATTTGAAGTTGAGGAAGATGATTAAAATTATGTGCATCTATAAGTTGTTGGAAGTTAAATTTTGGGTATTTGGTATATAGGAATTTTTTTTTTTTTTTTTTTGATGATGTATATAGGAATTTTTTAAAAATGAGTTTGAGCCGTAATCATTTGAACCCAAAATTTGGGTTTTAATTCAAAAAAATGAACGGATGAGGAATGATTTCTCATTTGTTATTTTTTATTTTACTTTTTTAAATTAAAAAACAATGGACGGGGAATCATTTTTCATCAGTTGTATTTAAAAAAATCCTAATTAATTTCCAAAAAAATGTTAAATTAATCCTAATTAATTATTATTAAAAGCTAAAATAAATCTTAATTTTTAATTAATTCAATTTAAACATAATTTGTACCCATAGAAATAATTATAGGGCGTTTGTATAGGATTTTAAAGGAAAGAAATATATGGGACAAGACTTTATTTTTCGTCCTTGCTCATTTTAATATTTTTTTTAAAAAAATGTAACGAACGGGAAATTATTTCCCGTTTGTCCTGTTCGACCATTTTTTAAATTTTAAAAAAATTTCAAGGATTCGGCAGCTGTTTGGGGTTGGAAGTTTTTCTTCGCACGATTCGGCTATTTTGTGCAATGCGCTACATTGCTTTGTAAATATTTTTTATGGTTATTTTTTCTTGTCTTTTTAATTTTACTCCTTGTAAATTTTGGCGTATGTTTGTTACTCTACTGTTTTATTTATATATGATTGGCTGGAGTCGTTGACTCTATCCGCTTTATCAAAAAAAAAAAAAAAAAAAAAAAAAAATCAAGGATGGGGAATCATCCCTCGTCGGAGAATTACACACTTTTTTAAAAAATTGGGACAGAAATCATTTACCGTCTGATGGGAAAAAAACGACGAAAGATGATCTTTCGTCTGATTGAACGAACGAAAAATTATCTTTCGTCGACTATTTTTTTCAAATAGCTATTTCATCTGTCAAATATGGCAGACCACTGTTTATCTAAAATTTAATTTTTGAATTTATAGCTAACGACTGCAGCACCAAATTTTTTTTTGTTGAAAATTCTGGTAAAATAGCCAACGAACTGCAGATGCTCTAAGAGAAGGGTAACACATATTGGGGTTAGTATAATAATTGAATTGAATTGGGTTGGTGGGATTATCAATTTTTGTTGGTGAAGAAAAATACAAATTATGTTAGGATATTTGGGAGCTATTTGGCATCAATCAATGTCAAACATATAATTTAATTTGTGTGCTTTCCTACTATGAAATGGATGTATAGTTTATTAATAATTTTTAGGAATAAGGACAGGAGATGTCTTATTTGTGGGAAAACATTATATGCTGAGGCGGCCATTAAAAAAAAAATCGTATGACAAAAGATATGATCCTTTAAGTTCCTTCAACTCTCTTCAAAGATGCCCCTACAAGATTGTCTCAGATTCTGAGGAATTTTTCAGTTCTACTCGGAAATTTCAACGAAAAAAAACCCCAACTTTTAATTTTTTTTAATACTACTTTAGCTCTTCCCATAAATTTTGTATATAAATCCCCTTCAAAAATTAGCTCTTCGGGTGAAAACTTTCTGGCTTCGTCCCGGCCTATACCGAACCCAAACCCTACAAGAATCCTAGCTAGTTTATCTTGTTTACTACTTTGTGCCACTTTAACGTATGCGTCTAAGAGCATCTGTAGTCGTTGAATGTAAAAATATCCATATATGGATAAATGGAAATAGAAATCCAACAAACGCTGCACTCGTGCAAAGCTATTTTTTAGCTAAGACGGCACATGAAGTGCCGTCGGAGAGGACGGACGGCACTCGAAGTGCCGTCGGAGCGCTAAAATAAAAAAAATAATATATTTTAAAGACGGACGGCACATGAAGTGCCGTCGGAGAAGGGAAAAAAAAAAAATTCAAAGCAATGGGATGGACGGCACATGAAGTGCCGTCCAAGAGCCCAGGTAGGATTTTTTGTCATTTTCCATTGTTTGGAAATTAAAAAAACAATTTATTAATTACAATTTTTTTTAAAAAAATTACGAAAACATTTCAGAAATTGCAAAAAAATTTATAAAAATGCAAAAATATTTTCAAAAATTGCAAAAAAAATTAAAAATTACAAAAATATTCGGGAGCGACCAGCCTTTTTGGCGATAATTAATGCTCTAAATTAATTAATTTCCAAACGGACGGCACTTCAAGTGCCGTCCGATGAATAATTTTTTTTTTTTTCGTGGGACGGCACTTCGAATGCCGTCCCTCAATTATCGATAAAGGCTATATCGATTCTCATTTATAGCAATCGACTGTAGCGGTTTATCGATAAAATGGATATTTGGCAAACGAGTGTAGCACGTTCGTTTGCCAAATATTCATTTTATCGATATTTGATAAACGACTACAGATGCTCTAACAAACATGTTGATCTGCAAAATTTCAGATTCTTCTGTTAAGTATGGCTGTTTGAATGCCAACTTGAAGAATTATAAGACCATCTTATTTGGTTCTGACTTCTCGACATATCACATCGGACTATCGGAGTACCACAAAAAACCCAGTTAGTCTGTTGCCTAAGATCAGAGAACTGTCCTAATTCTCTTCCCCGTTGAAGTTACAGACAGTTTAGTTTAGCATAGAAGGTGTTCGGGAATCGGGAAGACGCGGCAGAATCAATGACCTGATTCAAAGTTTGGAACTTTGAACTTTGGATCAAAAAGCTTGGGGAAGCAAAATAATTAGATATTTTATTTAGTATGAATTTATGGGCCTAAGAATACGTGGGTCTACAAACAATGTAGAAAGTGGCCATATATGAGCACCGCAGGCCCCGAGTTCCCGGGGCCCGATGTGAACTTCTGAAATGGGCTCCATACATTTAAAAAAAAACATGTATACAAAAATTTGCATATTGTTCAAAGTAAAATATGCAAAATATATATAATCGAATAACTCAGAAGAAAGGGCCAAAGAGAGTTTGTTTTAAATGTGGATTTCGGATTGAGGGTTGTTTTGGGTTTGAATTTGAATGTGTGTTTCGGGTTTGAGTTTCTATTGATTTAAATGTGGATTTGTTTTTAAATCACTCAAATTTAAAGCCTCAAATTCAATCAAGCCCAAACCCAAATAATATAAACAAAATTATGAAGGTCCAAATATTTATTTTTGAGGGCCCTCATTAGAATAATTTTTTACGCGCAAAATACGTGCCTATATTTACAAGGAGAGTACAAATTTGGAACCCTTAAAATTACAAATTATCTGGGGGTCTGATGCGGCCGCCTCATTTGCCTGAAGGGTGGGGCCGGCCCTGTATATGAGCCAATTAATCTTAAAAAAAGTAGGTCGGGCTTGTGAGTACATGGTTTTTGTTGTTGTCGAGGAAACTGTGAGTAGGAGCATCCACAAGCATCATTGTTAAAAAAATGCATATATGCATAAATGCATATAGCACTTGGCCAATTCGATGCAGTTGTCGATTGATATTTTTTACCAATTTAATATATTTAAAAATTTAGACGGAACTTCAAGTTGCATCGGAAAAATTTTTAAAATTTTTTTAATGATTTTTTATTAATTAAAAATGTTATTTAAGTTTAAAAAAAAATAGTGGGCCCCTCCGTTGGACGCAACATCAAGTTGCGTCCAAGGAGTACCGGGTTAAATGTTTTTATTGGGCCCCTTCATAGTTTTTATTAAATATTTTTTTTTAAAAGTCGTCAGACGCAACTTCAAGTTGCGTCTGACGAATTAAAAAATTATTATTTTTCATCGGACGCAACTTCAAGTTTCGTCTCGTATATTATGCATATAGCTATATCTTGTGCCATATATAGCAAACGACTGCAGCTCGTCGTTTGCTATAAAATACATTTTATGCATAAATAGCACACGACTGTGGATGCTCTAACATGGTTAATAGAGATGTAAATTCCACTAAACTATATCAATGTTTTGCCAATTTACAGATAACTATACACATATCTTTTTTTATTGTTCGGTATACTCCGTCTATATATTTGATACAGGTCATTGTACTCCGTCAAATTTAGGTATCACAAGATGCTTTTCGGCTATTTTTGGTCCCTTTATTTCTAGATGTATGTCACGCCCCGCTTCCCAAAAATACGGAATACGAGCACGTAACATTGGCCCAGCGAATGACTAACGTCACCCATAAGCTGTTTATCCGATTAACTCAACAATATAAATAATACAAAATAATTGCGCTGGCAATATTAATAATCTCATGAACAATAATACTTGGAATTAAGCAATAAAAATATCCAAATACAATAATAATCTAACGTCTGGAAACAAATAACAATATTTGGGACATAAGCACAATACAATGAAATAACAATAGTTCAATAATTAAGCCTTCGTAACAAAGCAATAAATATTAAGCAGCGATGCAATCAATTTCTTCACCAATGTTGTTCTCCCAATTCATCAGGTAATTCTCCATCAACACATGTAAACACTTCATCTAAAAAGATGAGAAAAATTGTCCTTAGAGCAAGTCATGGACAGCAAGTAGAGAAAGCAGGGAACAATGAAATAACGGTATAACAATGAATCAATGGATCAATAGGAATCAATAACATGGCACGATAGTAATAATCAACAACATGGTAATCAATGCAACAGTGTAACAATGATTCAATATTCGGTAACGGTAATCAATGGTTAATATCAATATCACTTAAACAATATTGGATACAAATAGGAACAATGATAAATAATATGCAATGTCGGTGATGTGTCCATCCTTATGTCTGTTATTCATTTTAATCCTAACTAATGCATGTACTACTGCATCCCATACTACAGATTCGATACATACAATCAATTTCGTTTAGACATAGTGGTGAGCTCTATAGTTTATGTACTCGGCAACGGTAATCAATATTCAATAGTGACTGATGACCGAATCAATCGAGATACTGTAGTCAGTAATCTACAATTAATTGATGACCGAAATGACCAATAGACCAATAGACCAATAGACCAATAAATCAATAAATAGGGAAACATGGGCCCCTCCTCGAGTACAGTCCCTATATTATCTACTACTAAAAGTCAATCCCTTAAACTCTGGCTTGTTAATTATTTTATTAGTGCAACAATACAATATGCAATTTGTGACATAAGATGAACGAAAATAATAATAGGGAAGAAATAGGATGATAACATAGAATATGGTGTACTAGATTTCCAAGCAACGTGGTATAGGGTATTTTACAAGTATTCGACAAGTATGACACAAATAACACATCAAACATAGATATCTTAAGATAGCATAAACATATACATCAAAAGTGGTCAACCCTAGGTTAATTCATGTCATATATGTCGTGAGGCAACTATGGTCAAATCATCACAATAGAGATAATATCAACAAGGGGTTTCACACACGAATTATCTCTATAACCCAACTACACTACAAGCGGTATTTTGTACTTGTATATACAAAGAAATTTAATATAAGTTACTTGCCTTATAAACGGTGAGAACGAATACCAAGAATAACGGGATGAGAATCCCGAAGCAATGAACCCACGAACCAACAACTTAGCATAAACCACCAATAGCACGTGCAATATACTTGCAATCAAGAGTCAAGTAACAAAGCACACAAGAGACAGCAACAACAACCAGGAGAGAGGTTCGGCCACAGAAGAGGCAAGGGCGGCGGGGGTCTTCGGTGTCGTAGGCGGCAGCGCGATGGGGCAGGGCATCGCTGGCGACGCTAGTGGCGCTGTCTTTGATGGTCGAACAGGGAATCAGAGAGGGTTGGGGCTTTGGTTGTCAATCGAAATGGAAGAGGATAAGGGGGGGTTCGGGGGTACTCAGGCGGCGCGCGTCAGGGGGGCAGCGCGACGACGACGGGGTTGGGGGTTGCCGTAGGGGCGCCGGAGGACGAACGGAGAAGAAGCAGGAAGTGGGTTGGGGGATTTTGGCGGGAAACAGTCGGAAGAGAGAGAGAACGGGAGTAGAGAGAGGAGGAGAGAGAGTAGGCGGCTGTGGTTGTATTAGAGTTGTATTTATAGGATACAATTAGGATGTTGGGTTAGTGATTTAGGGTCCAATAAGAGTGGTTTTGGGTCAAGAACAAATAAATTTGGGTTTTAGGGTTCAATAAGAGGTAGATCCAAATCAATAGGGTTCAAATCAAAAATACCCACAATAAAAAAAGAAAAATAGGATTAACAAGAAAATAATTCATGAAGAAAATCAAAGAGTTTCATGAACAAGAATTTAAATTCAAATAAATAAATAAATAATACAAATGAATTAAATATAAACTGGGCTTGAAAATAAGTTGGAATTCTCCAAGAAAACTAGGTCTAGTACAATAACAAAATAATTCAATAAATGAATTTTAATTAAATAATCAAGAAACGACAATTAATTATTATAATAATAAAATCATACAATAAAATAATATCCGGGTTTAACAATTTACTAAAATGACCCAATATATATATATATATATATATATATATATATATATATATATATATATATATATATAAAATAAATTACAAAGAAAGCTATCAAGTGGCTCTGATTCAATCTCCCCTAAAATCAATGGCCTAGATTGATTCTCACAAAACATATTTTTCCGCCCAAAATTTCAAACCCCAAAATTAAAAATTTCCCCCCAAAACTAAAAAACTCATTACTTTATTACTATCTCTCTTCTCTCTTCACTTTTTCATATTTCTCTCTTTCTCTCTCTCCCTCTCTCTCTTCCATTCTTTCTTAACTTAGAAATTTAGATTTTAAGATTTTAGAATTGTATAATTTTCAGAATTTTAGATTTTAAGATTTTAGAATTGTATAATTTTCAGAATTTTTATATTTTTTTTATTGCACATGTTATATTGAAAATAGCAAATATCTTTTCAACAGTTAAATTTTGTCATTTTCCACCCTTAAAGTTCTAAGAAGTTGAATTTTACACTCTTATTTATAATTATTTTTCAACATATACTAATAGAAACACGGACTTTTATTTACAACTAATTATTGTCATACTATTCAAACTTGAACTACATAATTGCTGTTTTACTGTTTACAGAACTTTTCGTGTGTTGTATCGTTCCGAAAACGTGCCGTAGGCACGTGTCACGGGCAAATCTAGTATATATATATATATATATATATATAAAATTTGGACTCAAATACAAATGGTTGATTAATAAGATCTAGAAAATCAGATCAAAACACATCATTATTTGAAATGAATAAATTTTTAATTAGAAAAACACTTTAATATGAAATCCAAAATGATTTTAACAAATAATGAATTTATAATATCGAAATACAGAAAATATTCAGAAAAAACGTATTTACGGGAATGGGGGTTACAATGTACCCCTGCTTGCTAATGTTCCTTAATAAGATTATTTTTCTTAATTAACAAAGCTTATTAGTCCTTCAAATTTAGGTATGAGACTAGTGAGAGAAACGTTAGAAATAGAAAATATAATAAAGAGAAGGTGAACAGTTGTTTTGGTTAAGTATATTTTAATTATTCAAAAAAGGAAGAAAGTCAAACTGTAAGGTGGAGGGGGGGGGGGGGGGGGGTGTTTAGACCTGTCAAAGTAGGAGTATAACGGTCAAACTAATCAAAAATCAATGCTGTTAGTGCTAAAGCAGTGAACTGCAATAAGTTTAGGTGTACAGACACCGAATTGCAAATATATATATATATATATATATATATATATATATATATATATATATATATATATATATATATATATATATATGGGTACAGTTTTCTGTAAATTGGTGAAATATGGGCATAATTGTGAAATTTACCCTAAATAGAGAAACCTAAGTGGACTAGATTCTAACATGGATGATTAACCTATCAAATCTTTTAGTAAGAGATTCCTAAAAAAAAAAACAAAGCAATATAGGGTAGTTTGAAGGACATTTTGAAGAACTAAACTGTTAGGATTGACGGAAGCTCTGATACCAATTGTTGAAAATTCTCCTTGTCGGATGTGCTGAGTTTACGATGCAATCACGAACAACCACCAAGCAAATAGTATAGCAAATCACACACAAAAAAGCAGACAATTTTGTCATGGTTTGGGCGAACCCTAATCATAGGGAGAAAAACCGAGATAATATTCCACTAGATAAAGATACAAGAGTTACAACTCTTACCACGACCCTCTCTCTCAAGCCTCACTGAAAATACTCGTTGTTTACAATAAAGAATTCTCTCACCACCAAGATGAAGAAAATTTTACTTCATTGAGCCATTACATTGAATATATAGAGATCTAAAGAAACCCTAGTTTGATATCTTAATACGATAACCATCTGATGTATACTGAAGAGATAACCATACAATCAGAACCGTACGATCTAACTAGGAGAAGAAATCGAGCTTCAATTGAATCCCTAAGACCAGACCCAAAAATAACCCGCTGCTACATTGCGGTCGTGGCAGTCGACTGTATTTCTTCAACTCCAAACAAAGAGCTCATGCAGTCAACTATCCATATGACAATCGACTGTCATTGCTACTGCTGCTTTTCTTTTTTTCGTTGCTGTAGCTCTTCCCTTCTTCGCCCAACATCTCTTCAAATCTCTTCATACTTCACTCGTCTTTTCTTCTCTTCAAATATAGTATGCAAGATACAAACTAAATAAAAACCGTATCAAATAACGAGTAATTATAGTAAGATAAAATAACAAGTGAATAATTAACTAATAGTTTTTTGGTATTCAGTTGCAAAGTAGAAAAGTTCATACTCCTCGTTCGTAATAAAAACAAGTTTATGGCTATTTTTAAAATTTACTCGCACGTAGGCTTATTTCCTTAATCATATCTCTTTAAACAAAGTGGATGGCTAGCTGATTATAGTCAGCTTTTGACTTGAAAATTTGTTTAAAATATACCAAAGTTTATAGTAGCTAGTATCTGCAATTTTGTTATTGTTTATGAACAAGATCACTTTTCACTCTCAATTCTATAGACAGTTTGCACCGAAAATAGAAAGATATTGCGTCCATGTCTGGCTTCTGGCATGAACAATCGCGCACAAGGAACATTTTCCTCACTGGTACGTCTTTCACGATTGGCAACGGAGTGGACATCTGCTTCTGGAAAGATATGTGGTGTGGTCCCATTAACTTGAAGAGAATTATCCGGAGGTCTATAAGTACGCAACCCGACAAGAACGATTAGGTGGCGAGATAGTGGAGGAATAATGCTTGGAGGCCAAGAGTTATTGGACAACTGAGCAGGGTGGCGCGAGATGAGAAAAGGGTACTCAATCATTTTTTGCAAGACTGGAAACCAACAGGAGAGGAGGACCCGGATAAGATTATTTGGGATCTAGCTAATGGAGGAAACTTTTCGGTGAAACCAACCTGTGCAGTACTCAATGATTGGGGGGGGGGGGGGGTGCACAATCCGGTGTGGAAGACAAAGGTGCCTTTCAAGGTTAGGGCTTTCAACTGATTGGCCATTCGGAATGTGGTTCTAACTAAGGATAACTTGGCAAGATGCAAGTGGCAAGGTCCAGGAGAATGCATCATGTGTGACTATGACTTGGAAATGGTCGATTACATGTTCATGACATGCCGATATGCTATACTATTATGAGAGGATTTGCTGCACGGATTATGTATCGCTACTCCTCTACCAGACTCCGTTCAGTCTGATCGGGGGAGCCTGTAGGGAGCTTAATGTTTGCAGAAAAAACATTGAACATTGGGGGATTGGGGTAGCAACTACCTTTTGGGCCATATGGTTAGAAAGAAACAATAGAATCTTTGGAACACACACAAACATCTCATGCATCAACAACTATTACACATGATTAATGCCAATATTATCTTTTGGGCTCAAGCGACAGGTATTAATGCCAGAAATGATGTCAAAAGTTGTATGCTAATGTTACTACTTCCACACTCGTGTGGGAGTTGGAGGTGGGGTCACAGGAAGGAGAGTGATCGGTATGCGGGAAACTCCTGACCATGTGCGGCCTTTTTGGCTGGATCGGTGAGGCTTTGGTCCCGTTTTTTTGGTTGCATGTATAGGTTATTTTTTGGAGTGGGGAATTGTTAGGAAGTTTGGTCTCAAATACACGTAATCATAAGTTGAAGTTGGAGAAGTAGAGAAGACAAGACAGTAAGAGGTAGCAACGACAGAGGAGACAATCGACTACCTGACTCTCGAGTCTTGACAAGACTCATTGCAGTCGACCGCAATTGGGTGTCGTCGACCGCAAGACACTGTATATTTTATTTGGGCTATGAGTTTCGGGTTCAATAAGCTGTATTTGTGTATATCTTTTAGGGTTTTCTTGGGGACTATATATATAACAATAGATGTGAACTCTAAGGCTAAGTGGGAAAAAAGAACTGAAGAGAGAATTAGTAAGCCATTATCATTGTACAACTTCAAGAGAGGTGAGTGTCGAGTGCTTGAAAAGTGAGAGTGTAACCCCTGTTTTCCATTTCCTTAATTGTATTTTGGATGTATTTACTTTTTCTGAGTATTTATCCTTATTGTGCTCTTCTGTTTCTTCGGAGCCATGTATTTATTCTTCGTCCTCACTAATCTATCTATCTGTTTCGCCTTTGACTCTATTTTGTGGCCTTAAATATTTTCTTGTTTTAAAATTTTTCTGTCAAATTATAGTCTCCGTTTAAAATTATTTAATTTTAATTACTTTGCTTCATGGCCTAATTAATTTATAATTTATTCTTACCCTATATATTATTAAATCTCACCCTTAAAACCCAATCAGACCCTAGAACCTACTCTTTTCTTATTGGGTTTAAAACCCAATAGCATTTTAACCCATTTACACCAGTACACACCCTAAACCCTAATAATCTCACCACATATATTTATACCCCCCCCCCCACCTGTACCAAACCCTAATCACCTATACACTACAGCCGTCCTATCTCCTTCATCCCCGACCTCCAACACCCATACTCCCGATCTCCCTCCTTCCCGTCCTCTCTCCCGTCCACCGCAGCGCCTTCAGACCTGATGCAACCCACCAGCGAAGCACCAGCGCCTCCCTCCTTCCTTCTCTGCCTCACCCCGATGCCACAGACAACACCTTCCCTGTGCTGCCTCCTCCCGACATTGTGATAGACAGCCAGCAGTGGCAGCAGTGCTAGCCAGTAACCAGCGCCGCCGTTCCGCCACTCCTGCCGTTGTTCCCTCCTCACAGTGCACACCTCCTCCACCCCGACTGCCTTTGGCATTGGTTGTTGCGCTTACGATTGATATCGAGTGATTGTGTTTGTGGTTTGTTCGCGGTTGTGCGTGTTCACTCATTCGCGTTATTGTGTTCATGCCTGGAGTACCGTTCCCGTCATTCTCTTTCTCTCCGTTGGATTCGTCGTCAAGTTTAAGGCAAGTAACTTGTATTCATTTTGTTGTAGATACAAGTACTAAATACCGCATGTAGTGTAGCTTTTGTGTCTAGATTCACTCTCATGAAAATTCTTGTTAGATCTTGTCTCTTTTTTGTTGATACATCCGTAGTCGTCTTTGTTACACACACGACATGAAAATAATTTAGAATAATCTAGATACTTGATGCATGTATGTATGTTGTTCGTGATTCATGATGTGTTGTACCCTGGTCGCATGCTTGATGTGTAGTTGTAGTATCTTGTCGTAGATTTGTTAAACATTCATACCATGTTGTTTTGGACATCTATTATACCATGTTTTGTATTTTGTTATAATTTGGATTTTTTGCATATGAACTATTTGATTTAATGTATAAGAAGAGATTTCTGTTTTTGCTATTGGCTCGTTTTGTTTCAGTATTTTAGACCCTATTGAGATCAGTAAATCAATTTAATTTGTGAATATAAATCGTAGAACTCATTGTCTATTTTCCAGAATTTTTGACAGATCTCAGTTTCGATTTATGAGTTGTGAGTTACTGCGGTTTTACTACAGTGTGTAGAAAATTCCAGATTCGATTTAATGTGAATTATGTAGAGTTATTTATTTTAATACTGATGTTAAAGATAAAATTTGGATCTAATATTTTGCTGGGAATAACTAGACTTGACTGGAATTAACCCCTAATTTTTGTGGATTTATTTGATGACATCTATAAACTATTCTATGCTTGTGAACAACTACTATATTTCCAGACTTTCAGACTGTTCAGTAAAGAACTAAAATGTCAACCTGATTCTACTTGATGTTGGTAAAAAATTTGTAAATATAAAATGTATCCTGCTACATCTATTTTATCACCCTTTTGACGGATTTGGATTTCGAGTTATACTTTATAATCTATCGTTGTTTTAGTACTGATGTGTCTAAAGTTTCAGATTTACAAACTTGCTGTTTCTTGCTGCTTTCTGATTTTATTTGACTATACTATCTGAGTTGGAATATTATGAAACTTTATTTTCTGGTACTAGACATACTAGGGAACACCCTATATTTTTCTTGGATTTAATCAGTAAGTTTTTAAGCCAATTTCATGTTTATGAATACAACCTTGTGATTTCTGGTTGAACATGTTTTCTGTATATAATTCTGTTTTGAGCCCGGTTTCTGGATTTATTGTATGACTTATATATATGTGCTGGATTCAGCCGAGAGTCTATTTTCTAGATTTTCTGACGGATCTAGATTCGCATGTCTGTGGCAACGGAAATCTCAGATTTGGTGCAGTAGTGTCTTACTGTTCAGAACTGAAAGTTACGTTGTCCTAGCCTTTTATGAGTTGTCTGTCACCTGTGCATATTTGTGCCTGACCTGAACCTGTCTCTCGTTATTACCATGTTAATCTTGCCCTGTTTTGTGCACGTATCTACCCGTTTGATAATAATAATAAGTAACCAAGCTGGGGTTAAGGGAAAGACCTTAATAGTGGACAATATAGGTATGTGTACTCAGAAGGGGGCCTCGTTCCCATTTTATGTTTGATTCATGTTGATTCATGAACCGGTTGTACTTTATGCTTTGATTCATGAACCTGCTGATTCGTGAACCTGTTTACTACCTGATTCATGAACCTGTTTACCTGCTACCTGTTACATGATGCCTGAGTACACGATCCTATAGAAACCCACCACTAGATCAAAACGTAAATTGCATGTAAGTAGCAACAATGTGGTAAAATCTGGGACGCATGAAGTGCTACCTACATAGAATTAATACAAGACTTGAAATAACAAGATCACCTGCATATTTCTGTTACCTGTACATGCTACCTGACACCTGTTATATGTTTACTTGCTTGCATGATACCTGTTACCTGTCACATGTCACATGCACCCTGTTACTTCATCATATTACTTGATTCTGTTCCTAATTTATGCTAGTTATTCTATTTTGCTGTCACACCCTTTCCATGCTATACTTGCTTACGCTGTTACTCTATATCTGTTTATATAATCTATACTTGCCTGCACTACAAGCGGCCCGTAACTTGCATTGACAGGCATTTTGTTTTTTTCCTCTTCCTGCAAAGTTAAATTGCAGACTTTGGTGACCAACTACCCGATGGAGTAGGTGACCAAACTTTCTAGTCGGCTGGAGTTCTTGCTATATTTATTTTCTGTCATTTTGAATAAATGTAATTATTACATGGATTATTTTGTATTGGGTAGTTTGACCCAGAATTTATAACTTGTTCCAGATCTGGTTTATTTGATATTTATTTATTTTGTTTCAAGTAAATTCTGTTGGTTATGCTAATTTATTCATGCATGCATGATTGACTATTTCCTGCTTATTCACTGTTTATTCCTGGGGAATGCTGAAAAGATCCTTACAACGTATGAATGGTGAAAGCCATTCGTTGGACTTAGTCACGTATCCGTATTCCGTATTCCTTTTTGGGAAGCGGAGCGTGACAGAGAGAGAGAGAGGTTGAGAGCTTTGATGACTTTGTAATTTTTTTATTTTTTGAGGAATAAGAAGTATTAATTATCTCTGCATATTATTGTGTTCGTGTGGTTGTGAGATCTTGCGATTATTCTGGTGGCTTGTTCTTGATGCATCAAGGCCTTGGAAGTTTTTGTTTCTTGTGGTGTGTGTTCCACTATTAGCATTACAAGTGGAATTAGATTTTCTTCAAGTGGTATCAGAGTAAAGGTTTCGTGATGGCCGATAGCAAGTTTTAAGTCGATTCCGATGTGAGTGATTTTGCGATGATGAAGATACAGATGATAGCGTATCTTTGTCAAAGAGATCTATATGTTTCGTTGTTTATTGAGAAGTCAGAAGGTGTAGACAAGGATGCAAAGATCTTGCTGACATGGTACCGTTTGAATCAGAATGCGCTAGGGCATATTAATTTGGGACTGAGCAGGAAGGTGTTGTTTCAGTTCTCGAAGGCAAAGACCACAAAAGAGACTATAGAGATTCTCAAGGATATGTATGAGAAACCGCTGGCATCTAATCAAATTCTTCATCTAAAGAAGTTGGTTAACATGAAGTTGACGGAAGGGGGTTGAGTAGCATAATATGTGAACAATTACTTTATGTTTTACAACCAGATGGAATATGCGGGATTGAAGTTTTTAGAAAGGGGACAGTTATTATTACTTCTATCTACTTTTTCCGATAGTTATGATACGGTGGAACAGACTATCACATGTACAATGGCAGATTTGATGACTCTATAGGATATGATGAGTAGCATTCTGAACGAGGAGGTGAGAATGGTAAGAAACATAAAATTTTCATCATCATCTTCTAAGGATTCCATAATGTTAGTTGAGAATAGACGAGAGAGATCTAAGAGCAGTTGAAGAAGAAATGATCAGAATAGTTCGTTTAAGAGTGAGTATGATGACAACAACGAAGGACATTGTAGCACCCCGAATTTCCAATATGATATCTCAGAAATACGTCGCACAATTCCCAGCATCAACTTCAATTGCAATAGTAAACATAGCAAAAAATGCAGATGATTTTTATTTCAACTTTTATTACATTAGTTCATTACAAAACACAGCGGAATACAAAACACCTTGAATTACAAACTTTTCTTTTACAACACTTCTTTTACAATTTACATAAGCTCTATTATCATTCTAGCACAAGCATCCAAATCCCAAGCTATAAGCACCTGCCTATAAAACATGAGGCTAGAGATAATCCTAATCCCCAAAACTACAGGGGTCAGCCATAACGGTGTGAGTGACATCAAAACAAAACAACATGAATAAACATGAAGAATAAAATCATAAACAATATGTATTAACAGTGACAATGAATGAAGTATGAAATAGCAATAAATAAAACACGAAAACATCAAGGAATATAAGATAGTAATAATTAACACATGAAAACATCAAGTGAATCTAGACTAAGTGTCAAGTGTAAGAAACATAAATCATTATGCATATAAACCAAGTCAAGAAAACACAATTGCTATATGTTGGCTCTCTAATGCATACTTGTCGGATTCTATGCATTCCATACTACATAGGTCCGGTGCAAGTCCTTAACGTTCTCCACTTTATAGGGTTAAATCTCTCATTATGCAACTAATCCTACTACGGTGATAGAAACAAGATCCAGAATACTTCGCGAATAGGCACCATAGCCCTCGACGCGCAAGCACAGGGGCGGAGCTATGTGGGGGCCCGTGGTGGCCCGGGCCCCCAAAAATTTTGAAAAACCCCTTAAATTTTTTGAATTTTTTTTTAAAAAACCCCTTAAATCTATTAAATTTTGTTATTTGGTCCCGTAAAAATTATGAAAAATACCTATATATTTATATATAGTTATAGAATTTTTTCTTGGCCCCCCTGAAAATTTTGTTCTGGCTTCGCCCCTGTGCAAGCATCATGCAAGAATAGCTCAAAAACTGGAGAATTACCTCCCTGCCATTTACCCCACGAATAGGCTTATAAGGCCCTCGACGTGCAGATACACCAGGTACATTCCATTAATAGGCCCGTCGACCCTCGACATGCGAATGCACCCTGCATGCTCCGTAAATAGGTCTGCAGATCCTCGACCTGCGAACATACAAATGTCCTCTCGAGACAGAACAACAAACAGTCCTGGAATGCATCTGTTGGACTAACAAAACCAAGAGCATATACTTACGTTTCCCAAGTTCCATCACATCTCCACTAGTGTCTGTCCTTAAGTTGGTTATTATTAAAAGAACACAAAATTCATCCTCTCTAGAGTTAGTGTATCCTGCCGGACTTAATTCCACAAAACAAACCCAAGACCCCTCTGGTCTATATCAATAAAATCTCATCTGCCGGTTCACAGGACTCCCACTCAACTCCTAGAGATTCACAACTTAACCATCAACAGAAATTAAATCTTTCTTTATAGTCTCTTCATTTTATTTCATTGTTAACTACTCACAGTGAGAAATAAAGTCATTCATTCGTATTGATTGTATAAGAATATATATACATATATATAGAAGATCCTCTTTAAATAAAGTATGCACAATGTGTATATAATTCCCTTTTACTAAAAGCATTTCTTGGTTATATGCATATATAAAAATCCCTTCACTGAGTTGAGGAGAACATATGCAGATATAGGAAATAAACCTTATGCAGATACAAAGAACTCCTTATTGAATTGAAATATATGTATGTATATATATAACTGATATATAGAAAATTCTTTATACTGATTATGAAGTATATATGCAAATAATACATATAACTGATACAAAAGCCTTTTTACTAATTAAAGCATGTATATATGTAGATATATGTAGATATATGTAGAAAGAAAGCCCTTTTGAAAAGAAGCATATGCGTGTAGAAATGAAAACATATGCAAGTATATAGAAATTGATCCTATGCAGGTAATGTAGAATTTGGTCACATGCAGGAAGTGTAGAAGATGAATATATGCAGGTTGAAAATGAGATGAACCATTTGTATACACAAGGTACTACTCAAACACAATATTCACAACTTAAACAAAGTACTGGATGTGTATACAAAGATGGGTTATTCATGTTTGCACCTGTGCAGCAATCTGCAGCCAACGTAGAAGTGTTTGGGTGATCAAAGTATAGGACTGATCTTACTGATGGTAATTAAAGTGTATTAGTACTTTCATAATACATCAGTGCTTCACTATGTAAGATTAATTATGTAGGTATATATATATACTCATACAGGTATGAATGGTAGTCTGTGAATTCAGCACACGCCTATGATGAATTCCTAAACCATGGTGTTTGAACAAATGTTTAAAGGCAAGGGATCCTGCTTCTACATTGTGCATATGCACAACTGGATCTAAAAATTTTCATAAAGGAATCAGTGTGCATATATATATGTGTATTAGATCAAATACAGTGGACAACTCACACTCAGCTCAGGCAGTTCAATACTTCAACCAAAACCAATTCTATAACTTCTTTACTCATGTATCAGTTATTGAAACAAAATAAGCACAACTCAACCTGCACATGAGGTCTTTTACTTTAAAAGCCTGATTTCCTCTCAAGTTTATTATGTGTGATTGTTAAAATCAAGCTCAAGTGACTCTATCATCTCCTATGTCATGTAAACTAAAGTAGTAAATAGTTTAAGGTGTTAAGTTGTTTAAAAAAAATGGCTAGCAACTAGATGTAGCAGTTTATCAATGTTGTAAGAGACTAAAAAGTGAAATTGCATAAAGCAACCTGAGGTTAATAGAAAAGAGTAGAAGTAGCAGACTATGAATGTAAAAAAAAAAAAACTAAACTACTGCATAAGAATCACGAGTAATATCAAGCAAAGTAATTATTTGTAACCATCAATAAATAAATTTTATCATAAGTAGAGTTTAGAGCATAGAGTTATGATTCTATGCTCTTAATATATGCTGATAAGAAAAGGTTGAAAAAGAAGAAAATAGCAGAGTAAAAGTAAAAGCAATTGCTGAGAAAAGTAGAATATTAAAACAGTCACAAATTGAAGGCATGATACTTCACTACTATGTGCAATTATAAGTAAATATGAATCTGATCGAAGTGAGTTCATTCAAAGTGCAAAGAAAGACATACTGCACAGTACCGAAAAATCTATAATAGCAGATTGTGAAGAATTAAGTAGTAAAGCACCCCCTTGTTTTGTAGATAGAATGTTATATATGATAAACACATAAGATCTTAAAATAACTAAAAAGACTATAAAAAAAAGCAAAAGAAAATAGCTCTAGCAGTATCATCTCAGTCCTCAATTTGCCCAAAATCAACTAAAATCATGCACACACAGATACCGAGGGGTAATACTTCCTTTTTCACTTCAAAGCTTGTTTCCTTTAGTTCAAAACTATTTGTATACATACCCCCAATCATCTATATCAGTTCAATCATGTTTATAAGCAATTATAAGAACAAAATAGCAAGTTTGGGGCATCAACAGTGGGTGTATGTGTGTATCAACAGAACAAATCTCCCTCTTGTTCAAACTCATTTATTTTTTATACAATAACATTACACCACTCATTGTATATATTCACAAAAACAGCAAAACAATTGTAAACATCCTACTCATGATCTCTATAAGTCATCAAATTATGGTTTTGATTATCAATAGCATAGTTTCAAGAAAAGATTCAACTTTAATTCATCTATATATCAAAATTCACTATACCTTCACATCATCATCTAATATGCTTACTAATAAATAGATCAACACATACAACATGCTTGGAACAAAACAAAATAAAACATGTCACTCACCTTGTTGAAGAAATCAAACGAAGTTAATAAAGAACAAGAAAAATCCCCCATTCGCAAGAAATCCAAGATCTTCTCTTTAAAAATCCAAGAAATAATAATAATAAAATCCTCTATGTTGTGCAGTAAAAGACGGTTGCACTCCACCTTTTAAATAGGTCGGAATATAGGTTTTTAGGGTTTTGAACACATTTGCAAAAATACTCCTTTTGAAATATATCTTTCTATATATAAATTTTTATAATTGGAAACCAAATAAAACCAACTTAATTGAGTTTTAAAAAAAAAAACTTTATAACCAACCGGCACTGTTTGAGAAACTCAGAAAGCGAATTTGCACTTTTACCCCTCAAAATGGCAAATTTGCAAAAAGTTCCTTTTTTTAATCAAACTTGCAAAATAAACCAAATTTATTATATAAAGAAAAAGTAAAATCTTTACTTTTGTGTTGACTAGGCATCATACCCAGCCCAAAAATCCGAAAATCTGGAGTTTTTACTCCAAGTTGTAATTTTACACAAAAGTCCCTCTTTTTGTAATATTTGCAAATAGGTCCAATAATTGTCAGAAAAATCTAGAAAATTCAAAAATAATATATAATAATAAATAATGATTTTACACAAAAATAATTTTTGACTTTGAACTTCCCAAGAAAATATTTGCACGTGTTTTGCACGTGCAAAAAGATAAATTTTCAGAAAAATATTTATTAAATCCACAAAAATTATTTTAATTCATTTATAAATCTTAAAAATATTATTTAAAAATCTGGGGTACTACAGACATAGACCTGAGTGTTGGTATTGTCATAAGTGGGTTCACATGATGCACAGTTGTAAGGCCTATATGAAGAAGAAGCAGAAAAAACCAATGGAAGCCAACGTGGTGTCCATTGAAAATAGAAAGTTATGCTTGTCAGCTATAGTGGAGTTGGGCAAACGAGATTGGTGTATTGATTCGGGAGCTTCTTTTTATTGCACTTCGATGGAGGTGTTTGAGGACCAAAGAGGGTTTTTTCGGAGATGTAATCGTGAGTAATGGTCAAAGGTGTCCTGTAAGTGGAGTTGGTACTATTCGCATAAAAACCAGTAATGATTAGAGTATTTTCTTGCGAGAGACAAGGCATGTTCTGAGCTTGAAGGAAAATCTTATCTTGATGGGAGGCTAGACAAAAAGGGTTTGTCAACTGCATTTGGTAGTGGGGAGTAGTGTATAGCTACATATTCAAGGGTGATAGTAAGAGAGAAGCGTGAGGGAATGCTATATTTGCTTAGAAACGTGAGAGGTGTTTCTCCTGTAGTTGATTCTCAGCCGGGATCGAGTAGTAAGTTGTGTGGGGTGCAATCGAGTTCTTTCAGTTATGGAGCGGATTCAAGGTTGCATATTTAGTGGGATCTGCTGTCCATGAGAAGGATCTTTAGGGAGCAAGACGTTTTTGCAGTGAAGGTTCTTTGTGTTGGAATTAATTTTTGCAGTTTTCCGGGCCGGATTCCGGCAGGCTCCGGCCACCGGCGGCGCCGGAAAATGAGTGGATTGCGATCCTCTCGTCGAGTACTATTCCGTAGTATACTCACTTGCCAAAAACGAATTCCGTATGAATGAGAAATGTTGATCCAAAGTTGGGTACTTGAAAGGTACCAACTTAACAAATGGATAGTCCCATATCAGAAATTGGGAAAGATTTTTACTAGTATATATACTAGAAAACTGGACTAGAGGGCGTGGCCCGGGGGTTACCACTAACGTGTAGTGGAGAGAGGACTTAGCCAAAATGACAAACACACACGCGCGCACGCGCGCCCGGCCCGACCCGGCTCCGGCCCCGGCTTCGGCTTCGGCTCGGCTCGGCTCGGCTCGGTTCGGTTCGGTTCGGTTCGGTTCGGTTCGGTTCGGTTTGGCTTGGTCTGGCTTAAATTTTTTATTTTATTTTTGCCCCTATTGAACTGAAAAGGCTTTTCAGATTCAGTAACTGGTGCCCATTACTCTGTAACAGCAGAGTAATGGCTCACCAGTTACTAAACTGAAGAGTCCCCATTACTCTGCTGTTACAGAGTAATGGCTGCTGAACAGTCTCCAGTCCAACTCTTATCTATATATCCAGACATCAACTTCTATACAGACATAGAAAAAAAAAAATTCACTCGAGTCTTCCTCTTCTTCTTCCTCTGCTCTGAGTCAGTGTCTGTCAACTGAGAGTACACACAGACAGCAGTTCGTTGTCTCTGAAGCAAGGGTGCTGCATCTTCAGAGAAGGTACAGTTGTATCCTGGGAAGCAATTTGCCGGTAACCGTCACACTACGGGGCAAATTCTGCTTTAAGGACAGAGATTCTTAAAAATCTCGACACTGTACAAGTTCATTGCTTACTGTTTTCCTTTCTGTATTTGATTTCTTCACAACTTTGTTGGAATTTCTTATTATTTTATATTCAGGTTCTAACAATCTTAAAGCAGAATTTTTCCTCACAGATTCTAACAATTTTTGTGAAGTTTGTTTACAGGTTCTGTTCGGAAAAAATAACTAATAGTTTCTGTTTCAACCAATTTCAGAGAACAAAATCAAAACATGGAGAACACACAAACTGAAGTTGCTACTGGGCTTCTCAGTACCCAAACTCCGGTGACCCAGAATGTGACTGCACAATCGGTTGCGGTACATTCGGTCGTTCTGCCCACGCACATAAGCGGGGGAGAAAAACCGGAGAAGTTCAATGGAACTGGGTTCAAAAAGTGGTAGGGGAAGATGCAGTTCTACCTGACCACATTGAAGCTGGACAGATTTCTCAATGAATCTGCCCCGATGCTGGCGCCAATGGAAGCACACTCCGTTGCAGCAGTTGACACGTGGACACAGGGCGACTACCTCTGCAGGAACTACATCCTGAATGGATTGGTAGACTCTCTGTACAACGTCTACTGTGTCTTCAAGACATCCAAACTCCTGTGGGGGTCCCTGGAAAAGAAGTACAAAACTGAAGACGCCGGGTCCAAGAAATTTGTTGTCGGCAAATTTCTGGACTATAAGATGATTGACTCCAAAACAGTGGTGAGTCAAGTCCAAGAACTGCAGGTTATAATGCACGACATTGCTGCAGAGAATATGACGCTGTGCAAACCATTCCAGGTTGCAGCATTCATTGAAAAACTTCCACCTGGGTGGAAAGACTTCAAGAACTATCTCAAACACAAACGAAAGGAGATGTCTCTTAAAGATCTAATTATCAGGTTGCAGATCGAAGAAGAGAATCGCAAGGCTGAGAGGTCCTATGGAAATCAGTCCATAGAAAAGGCCAATGTGGTGGAGCATGAACAGAAGGGCAAGAAGAGGAAGTTTCTGCCACAGGCCTCAAACAAAAAACCTCTTGCAAAGAGGTTTGCAGGAAAATGTCACAAGTGTGGTAAGCTGGGGCACAAAATTTCTGAGTGCCGCAGTAAGGACAGTAATTATTCAAAATCAGGACATGTAAAAGGAAATGAAAAATCCCATGTACACATAGCTGAGAACTTGTCCACTGGTCTCTCTGACCTGGACCTCTGTGCTGTTGTTTCAGAGGTAAATCTTGTAGGGAGCAATCATCGTGAATGGTGGTATGATACTGGGGCCACCAAGCATATCTGCTCGGACAAGGAAATGTTCACTTCCTACCAGAAGTGCAACAAAGATGAATAGCTGTTCATGGAAAACTCTTCCACCTCCAAAATTGAAGGAACAGGGAAGATAGTGCTGAAAATGACTTCAGGCAAAGAGCTAACACTCACAAATGTGCTGCATGTCCCAGACATTAGAAAGAACTTGATATCAGGTTCTTTGCTAAGTAAGAATGGGTTCAAAGTTGTACTTGTTTCTGATAATTTTGTACTGTCTAAGAATGGGGTGTACTTGGGTAAAGGATATGTAAAGGATGGACTGTTCAAGTTTAATGTAATGACAGTCATCCCTAAAACTATTGTTCCTGCTGTTCCCAAAGTTAATGAAATAACTCCTATTGCCTATGTTGTTGAGTCTTCTTCTGTTTGGCATGAAAGATTAGGCCATGTTAATGTACATTCTATGTGTAGATTAGTTAACATGAATTTGCTACCAAAGTTTAAGGTAGATAACTCAGAAAAATGTAAAGTTTGCACGGAGGCCAAACTCACTAAAATTCCATCGCGTTCTGTAGAAAGAAACACAGAAACTCTAGGTCTAATTCACACGGATCTGTGTGACTTAAAATATGTGCAGACCAGAGGTGGCAAAAAGTACTTTGTGACTTTCATAGACGATTGCACAAAATTCTGTTATGTATATTTGTTACATAGCAAAAATGAGGCTTTGGATAAATTCAAAGAATATAAACTTGAGGTTGAGAATCAACTTGGCAAAATGATTAAAATCGTTAGAAGTGATAGAGGAGGAGAATATGATGCACCATTTAACATGTTCTGCTCGGAACATGGAATAGTTCATCAGACAACTGCTCCCTACTCACCCGAATCAAACGGTACTGCCGAGCGCAAAAACCGAACTCTAAAGGAGATGATGAATGCCTTGTTGTTGAATTCTGGCCTACCCCAAAACATGTGGGGGGAAACGTTGTTGACTGCCAACTACATTCTCAACAAAATACCTCACAAGAAAACCGGCAAGACACCATATGAATTGTGAAAAGGTAACTTACCTTCGTATAAATACCTCAAAGTGTGGGGGTGTCTAGCAAAAGTGGCAGTACCTAACCCGAAACAGGTCACCATCGGACCTAAGACGATTGATTGCATATTCATAGGCTATGCACACAACAGTAGTGCATATAGGTTCTTGGTATACAAATCGGATATACCGGATATCCATGTAAATACAATAATGGAATCAAGAAATGCTTCATTCTTTGAACATGTGTTTCCGTGCAAGGATACTACGTACACGTGAACAAGGGAATGCAAGCACTTCAGTTGATGAACCAGAACAGGATACCGATGAGCCTAGACGAAGTAAACGGGCTAGAACATCAAAATCATTTGGTCCTGACTTTGTGACGGCCTTTCTATTAGAGAATGAGCCCAGAACTTTCAAGGAAGCTATGTCTATGCCTGATGCTCCTATGTGGAAGGAAGCAATCAAAAGTGAAATAGACTCCATTATGCAAAATCACACATGGGAGTTAGTCGATTTGCCTTCTGGATGTAAAGCTCTAGGATGCAAATGGATTTTCAAACAAAAATTGAAACCAGATGGTTCAATAGAGAAGCATAAGGCTAGACTTGTGGTACAAGGATTTAGGCAAAAAGAAAGCCTAGATTTCTTCGATACATATTCCCCAGTTACAAGAATAACATCCATAAGAATGTTGATAGCTATTGCAGCTCTACGTAACCTGGAAATACATCAAATAGATGTTAAAACTGCATTTCTAAATGGGGGCTTAGAAGAAGAAATATACATGAAACAACCTGAGGGTTACGTAGTTTCTGGACAGGAAAATAAGGTGTGCAGGCTTGTAAAATCACTGTACGGCCTGAAACAAGCTCCAAAGCAGTGACATGCAAAATTTGACAATGTTATGATGTCAAATGGTTTCAAAATAAATGAATGTGATAAATGTATCTACATCAAAGATACTCCAAATGGATACATTCTGGTCTGTCTATACGTAGACGACATGCTATTATTGGAAGCAATAACGACATTATCAAACAAACTAAGAGCATGCTTAGTGGCAAGTTTGACATGAAAGACTTGGGAGTTGCAGATGTCATACTAGGAATCAAAGTTTCCAGGACATCTGAGGGGATTACTTTGTCTCAAGCCCATTATGCTGAGAAAGTACTTGAAAGATTCAAGAATTATTCCAATGGGACAGCAAAAAGTCCCGTCGATCCCAGTCTTCACCTGTTCAAAAATACAGGCGAAAGCATATCACAACTGGAATATGCACGTGTAATTGGTAGTCTGATGTACCTAATAAATTGTACAAGACCGGACCTAGCACATTCGGTAAACGTACTGAGCCGATACACGAGTAATCCAGGACGAAGTCACTGGAAAGGAATAACTAGAGTATTGAACTACTTGCGACATACTCAGAGTTATGCGCTGCATTACACCAGATATCCAGCAGTACTTGAAGGCTACAGTGATGCCAACTGGATATCGGACTCAAAGAACTCAAAATCCACAAGTGGATATGTCTTTACACTTGGTGGTGCAGCTGTGTCATGGAAATCCTCTAAACAAACGCTATTGGCCAGATCCACCATGGAATCTGAGTTCATTGCTTTAGACAAGGCGGCAGAAGAAGCAGAATGGCTTCGCAACTTTTTGGAGGATATTCCTATGTGGGAAAAACCAGTGCCTGCCTTATGTGTACACTGTGACAGCCAATCGGCTATAGCACGGGCACTGAGTTGCATGTATAATGGTAAGTCTCGTCATATCAGAAGGCGACACAAAACCATTAGACACCTGCTCTCAAATGGAGTAATCTCTATAGAATATATAAAATCGGCCGACAACCTAGCGGATCCATTTACTAAAGGTCTGTCGCGAGAGCAGGTTGTGAGATCATCAAGAGGAATGGGTTTAAAGCCTATGACGAAAGAGGATACTTGATGGAAACCCTACCTAGGAATTGGAGATCCCAAGATCTAGGTTCAAAGGGACAACTAAATCTTGTTGAATCGACGAAAGCACTGAGAGATTAACATCTCATACCCATTCTTAGGATAATAAAACAAGTGCTGCCTGCAAATAGTTAGGATAAGCTTGGCTTTTAATGATTCCCATAGCTTTGAAATAAAAGTGGGGTATAGCAGGATACTCTTTATGGGAAATCACCTTGTGAGTGTGAAATGGGGCTGTTTCTAGGAGAATGAAGAGAGGCTACATTCTCCAAGTTCACTCATGATTAACCAGGGATGTTCAAGGCCAAAATGAACACAACAAGAGAACTTAGTTCTGTGAGGAGATGAAACTGTGTGATAGTTATTGTCTAGGTTCACATGAACGTCCGGGTAGTTCAAGACATCATGATCACTACCTGGTCAAGTGAATCCGATAGCTAATTACTAAGGGTAGTTCAAAGTTGAAAAATTACTACCATTCCTGATGCAGTGATTTTCCGATTGTACTATCAGAGTCTTTCTGTCATGTTTTTTGTTTTTCTGTCGTGTCTGGATTACATGGTCTGGTAATTTCCATTCATGTGGGGGATTGTTGGAATTAATTTTTGCAGTTTTCCGGGCCGGATTCCGGCAGGCTCCGGCCACCGGCGGTGCCGGAAAATGAGTGGATTGCAATCCTCTCGTCGAGTACTATTCCGTAGTATACTCACTTGCCAAAAATGAATTCCGTATGAATGAGAAATGTTGATCCAAAGTTGGGTACTTGAAAGGTACCAACTTAACAAATGGATAGTCCCATATCGGAAATTGGGAAAGATTTTTACTAGTATATATACTAGAAAACTGGACTAGAGGGCGTGGCCTGGGGGTTACCACTAACGTGTAGTGGAGAGAGGACTTAGCCAAAATGACAAACACACACGCGCGCACGCGCGCGCGCGCCCGGCCCGGCCCGGCCCCGGCCCCGGCCTCGGCTTCGGCTTCGGCCTCGGCTTCGGCTTCGGCTTCGGCTTCGGCTCGGCTCGGCTCGGTTCGGTTCGGTTCGGTTCGGCTCGGCTCGGCTCGGCTCGGCTCGGCTCGGCTCGGCTCGGCTCGGCTTGGTTTGGTCTGGCTTAAATTTTTTATTTTATTTTTGCCCAGATAAACTCTTCCCCTACTGAACTGAAAAGGCTTTTCAGATTCAGTAACTGGTGCCCATTACTCTGTAACAGCAGAGTAATGGCTCACCAGTTACTAAACTGAAGAGTCCCCATTACTCTGCTGTTACAGAGTAATGGCTGCTGAACAGTCTCCAGTCCAACTCTTATCTATATATCCAGACATCAACTTCTATACAGACATAGAAAAAAAAAAATCACTCGAGTCTTCCTCTTCTTCTTCCTCTGCTCTGAGTCAGTGTCTGTCAACTGAGAGTACACACAGACAGTAGTTCGTTGTCTCTGAAGCAAGGGTGCTGCATCTTCAGAGAAGGTACAGTTGTATCCTGGGAAGCAATTTGCCGGTAACCGTCACACTACGGGGCAAATTCTGCTTTAAGGACAGAGATTCTTAAAAATCTCGACTCTGTACAAGTTCATTGCTTACTGTTTTCCTTTCTGTATTTGATTTCTTCACAATTTTGTTGGAATTTCTTATTATTTTATATTCAGGTTCTAACACTTTGTGATATGGCAGAAGAAGCTTCAAGTCGCTCTTGTGAGGTAGATAGTACTGGTTAGATATGCGGAGTGATGTCAATGAGTGTAACCGAAATAAGACTGAAGGGTTTAAGCATTCTGCGGATTTTATGGAGGTGTTGTCCACAGTGACTTTTAGTACAGATGGTGCATTGAGAGGTTTTGAACCATATCCAATGTTAATGAAGATTCTATAAATTGGGGAGTCTTGTAACATGGAATCCGACATGAGAGATTGTTTCTCTGTTATTAGTGTCATATGCAATTAGTGGGGCACATATATCCTTCATGAGTCTATGAGGGGTGGTTGGTTCACTCCACGTGGTAAAGTGACAGAGGTGTTCTTCATTAGAGTGAGGAGTATTGTTGGATTTATATGTCTTGTATACACATGTTCGATGAAGAAGACGATGAAGCGAATGGTTGAAGATAGAGAAGATAGCAGTCAACAGTAGCAACTGGAGCAAGTTGTGGTCGACCGTACTTAGGGTCGGTCAACCGGACACTGTACAGGGTTTTTCTGCAAGGGGGAAAATTGACCGAAAGTGCGGTGCGGTCGACCGAACGCGACACTGGTGGGTTTTTTGGGTGCGGGTTCGACTAATTCGTTTGAAGCCCAACTTCATCTTCTGGTTAGATTATACGGCTCTAATTGTATGTTTATCTCTTCAGTATACATCAGATGGCTATTATATCAAGGTATTTAAACTAGGGTTTCTCTATATCTATATATTCATTGTAACAGTTCCAAGAAATATATGATTCTATTGAGTGCCGAATAGAAGAATATAGTACTTCATCTGAGAGGTGAGATATTTCTCCATTATAAACAGCAAGAAAGTTCCATTTAGGCATGAAAGAGAGTCGTGGTAAAAATTGTAATATTCTTGTATCTTCTCTAGTTAAAATAACATCTCGATTCTTCCTCATCTGAATTAAGGTGAAGGCCCCAATTGGGACAATTCTTGTGCGCTTGTGTGATTGGTGTGATTTAGTATTTGCTTGGTGGTTTGTATTGATTGTGTCGAAAACTCAACAAGATCCTCTAGAGGGAAGAATTCCCTAACACTTGGGTTTTTCATGAGTTTTAGGAGACTGATAGAGATAATGACCGGTAAAGATACAATAACTTTGAAGCATTGTGTATTTGGTCCAAGTGAGAGATTGTTAGGAAGTGTGATCTCAAATACACGTAGGTACAAGTTGAAGTTGAAGAAGAAGATGAGAAGACAAGACCACAAGAGGCAGCAACGACAACGGAGGGGATAGTGTAGTCGACTGCTCGATTCTTGGGTCTTGGCGAGACTCATTGCAGTTGACTGCAATTGGGTGCGATCGAACGCAACGACGTTGTATGTTATATTTGGGCTATAGATTTCGGTCCAATGAGTTGTATTTGTGTATATCTTTTATGGTTTGTTTAGAGGTTATATTTATAGCAATAGATGTGAACTCTAGGGCTACGGGATAAAAAAAAAACTGAAGAGAGAATTGGTGAGCCGTTATCATTGTATAACTTCAAGAGATGTGAGTGTCGAGTGCTTCAAAGGTGAGAAAGAGATTGAGAGTTTTGATCGCTTTGTAATCTTTGTATTTCTTGAGGAATAAGAAGTATTGATTATCTCTGCATATTATTGTGTTCGTGTGGTTGTGAGTTCTTGTGATTATTGTGGTGTCTTGTTCTTGGTGTATCTAGATCTTGGGCGTTTTTGTTTCTTGTGGTGTATTCAGTCATTAGCACTACAAGTGGTATCAGATTCTCTATCACATTCTCTATTCTATTTTTTTGGCTGGGAATGAGTATCATATTCTACCTTCTTGGACTACATGAACTTCATACTCCATATGCTGATTGTTTGTATAGTTAAGCACCTTATTAATGGAATGCGGGGGACTTTTGATCCCACTGTTTATGATAAAAAAAAACATTGGCGTGACCCGCCAAATTATTCGAAAGATGTATTGATCAACTGATGGCCTCCTTATTTGACTATAGTTAAAGATTTTTAGCATATATAGATTTGATAAGAGAGCTCTCTCTTTCTCAATCTATTCACCTTCAGAGATTCCCACAATTCACTAAAAGAAGAAGAAAAGAAAAGAAAATGCTCCTCACATATCACTTATCAATTCCACTAACAGCCACCTTATATCGCAATCTGCTGTTCGACACAAAAACAGCCTAGCTTCAAAACCACACCGTCGGCCACATCCAAGTGTCGAACTTCGGTGGGTCCCCAGCTCATTCCTGTCAATGCTGTTTAGGGTTGTGCATAGGATGGTGAGCTGTCACAGGTCATGAGTCAGGTATGGATAGGCCAACGACCGACCCGGATTGTTGGTCCTTCAAAGTTCCTACTTCCCATCAAGATCGACTCCTTTATTTAGTACAAAGGTCTAGATTTTTGTGGCCCTAAGACAGCCAACTTTAAGTAGAAAGCTTGATCTTTAGTTCATCTCACCTCTTTTTGAAGTTTGTTACTAGTTCTTTTCGTTCAAAAGCTTGGAATAATCCCATATAATGAAAGTGAAATTGTGTAATGAAAGTGAAATTGTGTTATGAGCATGCATATGCATCCTCTTTACTTTGGCTTATATGGAAAAGGTGATTATGATATGATTCTTATCGTGTATTTGGGTAAGTGATCAATGTGTTGACAATCGATCCAAAACTCAAGATTCACAGAGTTACATATATCTATCAACTTATGATTACTGTTCCAAGTGCACATTAGACACCCGATTACAGTGTTGTATTACAACCGTTCAACACTTGAGAAGCTGGAAGAATACCAGAAGAGTGATTGTTTGTTCAACTAGGAAACAGTACTAGTACTGCAGTCATAAAGTGTTGGGCAGTTGGGATAAGGTTTCTTGTTAGTTAATTCAGTTTGTTATTTAATAAAGTCCTGAATACTAGGGACTTAGTTGTAGGTTGAATCATTCGCACCTAGTCCTCCATGTTTTAGGAGTTGTTAAACGTGGATCCTTTATCTTAAGTTTGTTGTAAGAGGCTTATATAAGCCTCAGTATGTTAATAAAGAAGATGCACTGTTCTTCTGCAATTCAGTGTGCATTAGTTTTGTATCCAACAAATTGTGGTATCAGAGCTTCGAAAGAGGCCTAATAGTGTGAGGGAAACACGAGTAGTGTGCGAGATACAGAGTAGAAAAAGAGTGTGAAATACGAGTAGTTGAGTGTGAGAGCCATAAACACAAGTGTGAGGGACATGGCAGCTAAAGCAAACAATTTTGTGCAGGCCTCTTTTGTACAGGCCTCCATTCCCAAATTTGATGAGGATTATGATCATTGGAGTCTTCTCATGGAGAATCTCCTGAGATCGAAGGAGTACTGGAACGTGGTTGAATCAGGTTACGAAGAGCCGGAGGAAGCAGAGATCCTGTCAGCGACGAAAAGGAAAGCACTTGATGAGATGAAGCTGAAGGATTTAAAGGACAAGAACTATCTTTTCCAAGCTACCGAGAAGTCTATTTTGTAAACCATCAATCGGAAAGAAACTTCCAAGCAGCTGTGGGATTCGATGAAGGTTAAATATCAAGGAAACGCTAGGGTGCAGCGTGCTCAACTTCAGAGACTCCGAAGGACCTTTGAGCTATCGGAGATGAAGGTGGGAGAGACGGTCACAGACTACGTTGCAAGAGTCATGGTGATGGCCATTGACATGAGAAATTGTGGAGAAGACATGACAGATGCTAAGATCGTTGAGAAGATAATGCGAACTCTTACAGAGAATTTCGACTACATTGTGTGTTCTATCGAGGAAGCAAAGGACACTGACGAGCTTACAGTCGATGCACTCCAAAGTTCCCTGCTCGTTCATGAGCAGAAATTACTACGAAGAAAAGGAGGAGATGAGCAGGGTTTGAAGATTGCATATGTGGAGAGAACAAGTGGAAGAGGAAGAGGCCGCGGGGTAGTGAGAGGTAGTGGAGCTGCAAGAGGAAGAGGCCGGGGTAGAATCTTCAACAAAGCAACTATCGAATGCTTTAAGCGCCATCAATTGGGACACTTTCAGTATGAGTATCCTAAACGGGAGAAGGCAGCTCATTACACAGAACTAGATGAAGAAGAGGAGCTATTATTGATGGCGTATGTGGAAGAAAACAATGCAAAATGGGAGGATGTCTGGTACCTCGATAGTGGCTGTAGCAACCACATGACTGACAACAAAAAGTGGTTTCACAGGATGGACGAGGGATTTTCACACTCAGTAAAGCTAGGAAATGTTGCAAGAATGGCAGTGCGTGGCAAAGGTGACATCAAACTTGAAGTGCAAGGAAGAACACAGGTAATAAGTGATGTGTTCTATATTCCTGAGTTGCGTAGTAATTTACTGAGTGTTAGTCAATTACAAGAGAAGGGTGTAGCTATTATAATTCAAAATGGGGAATGTCTAGTTTATCATCCAGTGAAGGGTCTTATTATATCCACTCCTGTATCGGCAAATAGGATGTTCTATGTCCTAGCTTCTACTGTGTTGTCAAATTGTTTGCAAGTAACTTCACAAGATCTTGCTTATTTATGACACCGGAGGTATGGCCATTTGAGTTACAAATGGCTGAGAACATTACAGTATGGGAAGATGGTGAAAGCTTTGCCTCAATTTCAGCCCTCAACAGAGGTCTGCTCTGATTGTCTAGTGGGAAAGCAAAGAAGGGAATCAATGTCGAAGAAAAGTAGTTGGAGAGCCTCCCAACATCTTGAGTTGGTACATGCAGACTTGTGTGGTCCAATTTCACCTACTTCCAACAGTGAAAAAGGTACATCCTCAGTTTCATTGATGACTTCAGTCGCAAGATGTGGATTTATTTCTTAAAGGAGAAGTCAGAAACCTTTGCCATGTTCAAGTGTTTCAAGAAACTTGTGGAGAATGAAACTAGCTTATCAGTGTGTTGTTTGCGAACTGATCGGGGTGGTGAGTTCACTTCACACAAGTTCAATGAGTTCTGCAAGGAGAATGGGATTAAAAGGCAGCTCACTGCAGCATATGCACCACAGCAAAACGGGGTTGCGGAACAACGAAACAGAACAATTATGAACCTTATGAGAAGCATACTTTCAGATAACGACATTCCGAAGAATTTCTGGCCGGAAGCGGTTAATTGGTCGAAGTATGCGCTGAATAGAAGTCCTACTGTTGCAGTTCAAGGAGTCACACCGGAGGAAAAGTGGAGTGGAATTAAGATAAGAGTTGATCACTTCAAAATTTGCGGTTGCATCAGACACGTTCACGTCTCGGATGCCAAAAGAATCAAACTTGATGATAAGAGTCAGAAGTGTGTGTTCTTCGGTATAAGTGAAGAGTCGAAGGCCTATCTTATCTACAATCCCATCACCAAGGAGATTGTAATTAGCAGGGACGTGGTTTTTGAAGAAGAAGCAAGCTGGGATTGGGGAAGGAGTGCTGAAGAGGTTAAACTTGACGTGCTTGTTTGGGAAGATGAAGAGGGTAAAGAACAGGGGCAGGTTGCACTAGAAGAAAACAAAGTGATGCCTGAGGAAAAGAACGAACCAGCTGCAGTTGCAAGTTTGAGTTCAAGCAGTACACCCTCACCTACCCGAGTTGAAGAGCAAGAGCTTATTCTGGATGAACTACGAAACAGATTGCCTCCTGTTTGGATGCGGAATGGAGATTACGTAAGTGGAGAAGGTCTTTCAGATCCGGAAGTTGAAATGAGAAACTTGGCATTGTTCATGGATAGCGAAGACCTGGTTAGTTTTGATGAAGCTATGAGGCACTCCAAGTAGAGAATTGCAATGAAGGCAGAGATTGAGGCAATAGAAAGGAATCAAACATGGGAGCTGACAAGTCTACCTACAGGAATGAAGAAGATTGGGGTCAAATGGGACTTCAAAACAAAATTGAATGAGAAAGGTGAGGTGGACAAGTGCAAAGCTCGGTTGGTGGCCAAAGGGTATGCTCAACAATTGGGTTTTGATTACTATGAAGTTTATGCACCAGTGGCGAGATGGGATACCATTCGGAGCATCATAGCACTTGCAGCTCAAAAGAATTGGCCCATACACCAGCTCGATGTGAAGAGTGCGTTCCTGCATGGGGAATTAAGTGAGACCATGTATGTTGAGCAGCCACCTGGTTTTGTGAAGCTAGGGGAGGAGGAGAAAGTCTACAAACTCAAGAAAGCACTCTACGGGCTTAAACAAGCCCTGAGAGCATGGTATAGCATAATAGAAAGTTGTTTTCTCAAGGAGGGTTTTAAAAAGTGTGACTTCGAACATGCTATGTTCCTTAAAACTAAAGGAGGAGGTAAGTTTTTTATTGTTAGTTTGTATGTGGATGATCTTGTTTTTACTGGAAATTATGAGGAGATGATGCTTCAATTTAAGGAGTCGATGAAGTGTGAGTTTGATATGAGTGATTTAGGCAAGTTAGGGTACTTTCTGGGGGTAGAAGTTTTGCAATGCAGTGAGGGAATTTATATTTGTCAAAGAAAGTTTGCTAGAGAAGCACTTGAAAGGTTCGGTATGGGGAGCTGTAATTTTGTGAACAATCCAATTGTTCCAGGAGCAAGGCCTATGAAAGATAAAGATGGAGTAAGGGTTGATGCAACAGAGTATAAGCAGATGGTTGGCTGCTTGATGTATTTAACAGTGACAAGGCCTGATTTGATGTATGTAGTGTGTCTAGCAAGCAGGTTCATGGCTGATCCCACAAAGCTTAATATGCAAATTGTGAAAAGAGCTTTGCGTTATGTGAAGGGAACAATGGAGTTTGGGGTCTTTTATAAACGAAGAGGAGATGTAGAGCTGCTAGCTTACACAGACAGCGATTATGCAGGTGATACGGAAGATCGTACGAGCACGTCTGGTTATGTGTTCTCTTTGAGTGGTGGAGCTATAGCATGGAGTTCTAAGAAGCAGCCAGTGGTTGCATTGTTAACCACAGAAGCAGAGTATATAGCAGCAGCTTATTGTTCTACTCAAGGCATCTGGTTAAGAAGAATTCTTGACAAGCTTAGTCAAACTCAAGGCAGAGGTGTTATAATCTTTTGTGACAACAGTTCTACTATCAAGCTTTCAAAAAATCCTTCTTCCACGGGCGGAGTAAGCATATCGAGGTCCAGTCCATTTCTTACGTAATCTCAACAATGATGGCAAGGTGAAGCTGGTGCATTGTGGTTCATTTAATCAAGTGGCAGATATAATGACTAAACCACTCAAGCTGGATGCATTTGTGAAGTTGAGGGAGCTACTGGGAGTTTGCGAGATTCCTAACTTAAACTGATTATACCGTAATCAGGTTTAGGGGAGGAAATGTTGGGATAAGGTTTCTTGTTAGTCAATTCAATTTGTTATTTACTGTTAATAAAGTCCTGAATACTAGGGACTTAGTTGTAGGTTGAATCATTCCTGCTTAGTCCTCCACGTTTTAGGAGTTGTTAAACGTGGATCCTTTATCTTCTCAAGTTTGTTGTAAGAGGCTTATATAAGCCTCAGTATGTTAATAAAGAAGATGCATTGTTCTTCTGCAATTCAGTGTGCATTAGTTTAGTATCCAACATAGAGAACACTAACAGGGGTGTATTGGATTGAGATTTCAAAAGATTTTAAAAGAATTGAGAATCCCAGTATTTTAAGGGATTTATGGGGAATTCACTAAGGATTTTAAAACTTCGACTGAGATTTATAAGAATTTTAAAATAGTTTGATAGAATTCTTATTATGAATTTGATGGAATTCGAAAGAATTCGATGACAATTAATAATTGCATCTCAAGGTCAGTTTTGTATGTACATCCATGTTTTTCAGCCATCAATGTGAAATATGCCATTTCTTTTCTTCCTCTACTCTCTATAACTAAACATAAACTTCATACTTGTGTTTTCTTCCTGTAAATTCTAATCTAATCAGATCTAATCAGGTTGACAACTTGGTTCATAACAAATGCAACTATGTAGCACCAATATGGAGATGATGAACATAATCACCACAACATGAAGCAATACAATCACACCACAACATGAAGGAATACAAAAAATTTCATAGATAACATAAATGCAACCTGGAATGCCTGTTCAAGATCCGGTTCCTCGAATTCCTCGTCAAAACGTAGGTCTCGTCGTAGCTCGGCGGGGGCAGCATGTCGAGCCACTCCAATACTAATGAAAGTATAAAAAAAGTTATGATGTGAACCTCGCACTCGGCGGAGCAGGCGTCGATGTCCTCAAGGCGGTGGGAGGCAGGGTCGATGAGGCCGGAGTTGGTCAGGGATTTGAGGAGGGTGTGGTCGGAGAGCCCAATGATGGGACGCTTGATGCTGTTGAGGTCGATGGCGAAGAGGTTGACGATGCGGTCCGAGACTTTGGCGAAGGCGGTGGAGGTGGAGGTGGAGGTGGTGGTGGTGCGGTTGAGGAAGGGGGTGAGGGGGCGGAGGGGGAGGCGGCGGAGGGAGGAGAAGAGGGCCATGGCGATTGGATTTGGGTTTCTAGGGTTTGAGGAGAATGCGAAGGGAGGAATGGTTTTTGACGTTGGAAGAGGATGGTGACATTATTGTAATTAGTGGGGAGAGGGGTTGTATAATCACAAATGACTTGAAAGTTTCTACGGAGAATGTGAGAATTGCAAAGCCTTTTGGTATTTATACCTCAAAGCCTAGATTCCATCTAAATCCTCAAAATTCTCAATTCTACCAAAATCAATAACTTTTTGAATATACTGAGAATTGAATGATGCCATTTAAAATCTCAATTGAATACACCGAGAATTGAATAGAATCCTTAAAGTCTCAATTGAATACACTGTGACTTTTATAACCTCCTTTAAAATTTTAATTGAATACAATAGGATTTTTAAATTCTTTTAAATTCTTTTTAAATTCCAATCCAATACATCCTTGTAACTAATTGTTTGTTAGGTCTAAGTTGCTTGTTAAGTACTGTGTTGATAATTGAATATACCAAGTCAGTTTGCGTGCTTCCCACTTCCAACAGTTATCACCAGATACTAGAGTCCATGCACGTCGGCAACGTGCCCTTCTTTTTTGAACACTCTGTTCTCGATATTCTTCCTTTTTAAGGGATGGTGATATCAACTGATTATAATTAGCACTGTCAAATAATATTCCACTTCCACCTTAACCGCTGGGGCCCCCTGCTTTGAGGTGTGTGTTGGGTTGGAGTAACGAGCTTTCCAAGAAAAAACGAGGAACTTCTTTGTCACCACTCACCAATACCACCACCACATTTACATTGATGGGGTGTGTTCACCAAATTCTGTGACAATAATTGGACTATGAATAATGTTTTTTTAAATTAAAATGAACTTCCAGACATAAGACATACGAATATGGAGTTCATGGCAAATCTCATTATTGGTAATTAGTAATTTACACGTGCGATGCACGTCTTAATAAATTTAGCTATTTAAAAGTAAAAATTTAGATATAGCATGAGTTTGAACTTGAAATCTCTTTTATATTAGTTTTGTACGTGTAATGCACATATTGGTAGATTTACAAATGACACTAAGGCTTTCTTCCATTATAATATTACTAGTAGTTTACACGTGCGAAGCACGTCTTAATAAATATAGTTTTTTTAAAAGTAAAAATTCAGACGTTGTTTGGATTTGATCTAAAATCTCATTTACAATAGTTATGCATGTGCATTGCACGGGTTGGTAGATGGACAAATTACACTAATGCCTTCTCCTATTATAGCAGTAGAGATTAGAAATTAGAGATTGCTTGTTGGCTCTATCCACACTCTCTCCGAGTACATTGTCTATATAAAAATCTTGAGTATAATTAGCATTATTCTTGAACTATTAGAAGAGTAATTTTCCGTTTTCTAATTATTATTCTTTTTAACTATTTTTGATGAGTAATGTCTTGATCAAAACATCATTTTTGGTAGGATAATTATCTAAAGTTTCCAAACAAAATGGTAATTTTCTTGTTTTTTTTTCCCCGATTTAAAAGATGACTAAGTCATCGCTTCATTAAAAAGAGATTAACGAAATAGTTAATAAAGTTACATAGTAGGCCCGAAGGCGATCAACATCAAAGTTCACTTGAGAAGGAAACTACAATCTCAGCAGGGAACATAATACATCAAAATAGAAATACATCAAGTAAACCAAAAGCTGAGCTGTCTCAATCGCTGATAGCTAGCTACCCCCACTGTCTGAGAGCTACTCCTCCTCCTCTCCCAAACGCATCTTCTTTCTGGATTTGAGAAGCCCTGTCCATTCATAACAGCAGAAGTGAATTTTGTGCATCAGAAAAGATAATCTATGGTTAATGCTATTGAAATAAAAGTCATTTCGATCTAGCCAGAGGTTCTACATAATTGAAGCAACAACAAAATCCCACTCTAGTCTTACTTCCTTTCTAATCCTATTCGATCTAATGTCCCCCAGACCTATGAAGTAGAACCTGGACACTGTAAAACCCCGTACTTATGACCCACTTTCTCCCAAACCCATCTAGCTCTATGACACTTGAAAATAATGTGATTCGTATCTTCTTCGTGATTTAGACATCTATTACATATCGCGTTGTCCAAAATTCCCCGCTTCATCAAATTCGCCTTCGAGAGAATCGCGTCATTATCCACCAACCATAGAAATACTTTAACTTTGGAAGGAACGCTGGTACGCCATATGACATCCGCTGTCTCGCTTCTTATTCCTCCATCATTCAGCCATCTGCATAGAGAGGAGACCGAGAACTTGCGATTCGCCTCCAAAGTCCACCATCTCTCATCTTCCGACTGTTGAGTGAAATTTCCCTCTATACGAATGAAATTGTTGACCAATTGAAGTTGGCAAATAGATTCCTGATCAAGGAGACCCTTGACCTTCCAATATCAATTTATTGTTCTTCCAAACATCGCTTACAAGGGTGTCATTGTTGAGTACTACCCCTGCAGCAGAGGGAAACAATCCCATAAGGGAGTAATTACCGCACCATTTGTCTTTCCAAAATCTTGTATTCTTGCCATTCTTTACCCTACAAAGAGTGTTGCTATGATAAACGTCGCCCGTCTTGTACACCCCTTTCCATAAAAATGACTTCCTACTGTGAACTCCCTTCCCCCCATATCTGAACTTCTTCCTTGCCCGATAATTAGTAAGAGACTTGCACCACCAATTGTTTCGTCGATTTGCCAGCTTCCACCACCACTTACTGAATAGGGCTTTGTTCATATCTCTAAGATTAATGATCCCTATTCCACCAAATTCGTTCTTTTTGCAAACCCTTCCCCAACTAATGAGGTGAATCCCTTTACCTCCCTCATTAGTTCCTTTCCAAAGAAATCTCCTCCTACATTTGTCTATCTTGTGAATTACTCATACCGGTAGTTCGTAAATAGACATGAGATAGATAGGAATGCTGTTGATGACGGAATTAAGCAAGGTGATCCTGTCCCCAAATGTTAAAGATTTTCCCTTCCAGCCAGCTAGTCTTTTTTTGATCCTATCAATTATTGGTTGCCAATCTTCCCTAATGAGCTTCCCAGGCCTAATAGGGATCCCTAAATATACCAGCAGAAACTCTCCCTTGTTGCATCCAAGCATTTGTTGGATCGCTGTGGGGGGAATGGAGCATTTTTCGCAAAGCTGGATGACACAGCTCTTATTGAAGTTGACCTTCATGCCAGACCATGCCTCGAAGCATTTCAAGACTGTTCCCATAGCTATGATATCCTCTGTCGATGCTGATCCAAATAATAAAGTATCGTCAGCGTACTGAAGGATTGAAATAGGCTTTGTGAATCCTTTGATTTTTATGCCGAAGTTAGCTCTCTCCTTTTTGCCATTGACTATCATCTCTGCGAGCCCATCTGCTACAATTGCAAATAACAGCGACGACAAAGGATCCCCTTGTCTAAGGCCTCTCTTGCATCTGATTTCTTTTCCTTGTGCACCGTTAAAGATAAGGAACAATTTACCTCCTCTGATGCACTGATAGATCCATTTCCTCCACCTTTCCCCGAATCCTTTCAGGAGCATAGCCTCGTCCACAGCGTCCCATTCGACCGAGTCGTATGCCTTTTGAAAATCCACTTTAAAAAGGAAACCATCGTTTTGTCTTTGCAGGCTCTGAAAACAATTTCATGAGCAGAGGCGACGCTATCCATAATGTCTCTTCCTTTAATAAAGCCGCTCTGTGAGTCCCCAACGATATCCTTCAAATGTGGACCTATTCTATTAGCCAGCACTTTGGTTATGATCTTAAAGGAGCGATTGAGAAGGCTGATGGGTCTCAGGTCTCTAACCTCTTTAACCTCATGCTTCTTAGGGATCAAAATGATATTCGCGTAGTTTAATCTTTCTAAATCCGCCTCCCCCTTATAAAAATCTTGGACAATGCACATGAAATCCTCTCTGATGATTTTCCATAGGGTATAAAAGAAAATCAAAAATCTGTCTGGACCTGGCGCCTTATCCTCCCCTAAACTCTTGATAGTAGATACAACTTCCTCTTCACTGAAACTGCTTTCGATGCTATCAGAACCATTAATCCTTGATTCCATCCACATATTCTGATTCAACGAACACCTATGCTCCCTTCTTTTGCCCAGCAACTCCTTATATTTCTCATTGATGTGTAGCGTGATTCTGTCCTCGCTTTCGTACCAAGCTCCATCCACATTTAACCCAGAAATATGGTTGTTTCGTCTTCTTCCATTGGCAATCCTATGGAAAAATTTAGTGTTAGCATCTCCCTCCTTCAACCACTGAATTCTGGATCGTTGCCTCCAATATTTTTCTTCCATCCTCCCAATTTGTAGTATATATTGTCTATTCCTACAGAGCTCGTTGAATTCGGCCTCTATTAAGTCTCTTCCCTCTTCTATAAGTTCTAGTTGCTTTATCCTCTCCCCTATTTCTTCTTTGATTCTGACCGCATTCCGACCTGGCCCACTGTTTCAGATTTATTCTTAGTCTTCTAATCTTCTGAATCCAACAACCCACGGAAGAGTCGGACATAGTAGGTGTATTCCAGCTTTCCTCAATAATCTTCTGTATTCCTTCGCACAACGTCCACGACTTCTCAAATCTAAACTGACGTGTGTTCCTTCTTTCCCCCTTTCCGCAATCCAAGGCAAGCAGGGTGTGATCCGAGGTAAATCTGATCATTGCTTTTGCCCTAGCTAATGGAAATTTGTCTTTCCATTCAGTGGACACCAAGATTCTGTCTAGTTTTTCCATAGTAGAGACAACTTGTAAATTCGACCATGTGTATTTCCTGTTCGTAGGATCTATTTCCGCTAAGTCTAAAGCGTTGATTAGCGCGTTGAACTGCTCCCTATTTCCCCTGGGTGCTCCTCTACCTAAATGTTCAAATTGGAATCTTGTAATGTTGAAATCGCCTCCCACCACCCACGACCCCCTACATCTGCCTCTAATGAACCTAAGCTCGTCGCAGAACAGACTCCTTTGAGCCGACTCATAAGGATCGTAAACCGTGGTGACTGTGTGAATCCAACTATCAACTCGTCTTCTTATAGTAATCGTGACCGAAAATGTCCCCGCAATTTCATCTATAATCTCAAACAATTTAGGATCAACCCCAATAGCTATACCACCTGAAAACCCTCTCGAAGGTTTAAACCTCCACTCAAAGGAACCTATTCCTTTAATGCTATGAAACTCTTCCATAGTCGGAGATTCAACCCTAGTTTCCTGAAATTCACAAATGGTAGGCTTGTACCTAATGATAGTATCATTAATAAGCCTCTTTTTTTATTTTTGTCTCATCCACCTAACATTCCAAAAGATGTATAACATTATTAACTATTGAATCGAACACCTATGCTCTCGACCCAAACGTGGCCCCATCATTATTCTATTTGTCGCTGACTCTTCCCTCCAATAATATTCACATGATACAATTGCTCCTCTCTATTGCAACCCATAGCTAGATCGTAAAGACTAGCGAAATAAATAAGAGAATCGTCATTTAAAAGATTTAATACTGAAAAGTTAGGCGAAGGATTACCTTGACAGGCCGAAGTTGGCTCTCTAGTCTTTGTTGCTACTCCAATCAAATCCTCTTCGCTTGGACCACTGGAGCTCCATTTATCCAACTGCCTTTTGCTTTTTCGCTGGAACTCTATAATGTTTCTGATAACACCGGCGTCTTCACTCTCTCCTGCTCCACCCCCTGCTAACTCTCTAATTTGTTTTGCCCACTTTTCATGCTCTGAGTCATATGAACTTCCGCCACGTTGTAGACCGTCTAATGCCCTAATCATACCATCAATTGGCTCCGAGTCAACCACATGAGCACTCTGCTATAAAGGATTGCTCCGAGTCAACCTCTACCAAGCCGTTCCCCTCTTCCATCGCTGCATTCACTCTATGTGAATTTTTGCCAATTCCTTCTTCTTCTCCTATATTAATCCTCAATGTCGAAGGGGCCTGTTGAAGCCCAAGCCCGCTCGAATCCCTTCCTGGCCCATGACCCCCCTCCCTAGTAAGCCCAAGCCCGCTCGACTGGACTATTTCATTGTTGGGCCTTGGTATGGTAACTTCATGTATACTGGAGTGAAGGGGCTTTGCCAAGTCGTCCTTTTCCTGTGAATCAGGAGTTCAAAAATTGGCGCCAAAACCACCTCTATGCTCTAACTCCTCTATAGCCCTCTGGATTGAAGCTTGCAGCTCCTCCTTCGACAATAGCGAAAAATTGGGATCCTCTCTCGAAATCCTCTCTCTAGTTTCAAAGTCCACGTTCGAAGATATCTTAAGGATCCCTAGTTTTCTTGAGGTCGTAGCTATTCCCTCTGAACCATCAACCTGTACACCCTGTCCAACCTTCCCATCGCGCCGCTGATGTACTGGATTCGACATTGCTACTTCCTTCAATCCCGCTTCCCGTACACCATTTTGAATTACTGCTTTGAGATTTGAACCATACTCGTCTGCAATTTTGAATGAGTCCTGAGCCTTGAGATTGGATGGACGGCCAAGATCTTGATCTACAGGAATGGAGAGCCCTCCTTCATCGTCTACCTTCGACCATCTCATTTCCGTCCCTTTTATTCTATCATCTGAACGCTCATCTCCCTCCATAGCCGAAACCTTCGCAAAGGATACGTTCTTCTTCTTCTCGACTATGACTTTAACATCGAAGAATTCTCCCTCAAACTCCACTTGTACCATCGAAGGAATATCGGAGAAATTTTTGCATCCAACTCTGATACGCGCGAATTCTCGCCTTTCCTGGGTAATAGTGCTTTTATCCACTTCCTGAAGGTAACCAAAAGCTCTAACGAGATTTTGGAACCCTGATTGAAGCTAGCAATGAAAGGGAAAATTGAACAATCGAATCCAGATGGAAGGCATCTTGTTCGGCTTAAGAGCTCCATACTTTTGAGACCACTGGGAGAACGTGACATAGAAATCATCGGACCCCATTCCTCTTTTACTTAACACCTCGTTCAGTCTTGCCTCATCGTGACAGTGAACGAAGAAGACGCAGGAATTGAGACGTTGAACTCGCCATTGGAGCGTTGCCGACGGAGTAATATTGGCATAGAGCAACCCTTCGATGTCGTCAGCCAATGGATTCCACTTTGCACCTTGATGACGCTGCACATGCGAAAGCGTCGCTCAAACTCTGCCATTAGAGGAGTAGGAGTGATTAACGCTCTAACCATCGATTTTTCCCTGGCGAAACTCTCTTGCATTTTGCTACTATAAGTGTTGGTCGGCGAAACCCCTCTTGGCGCTATGGACGAAGGTGTAGGCACTCGCTTAAAGCTTGGATATTCTCTGGAAATGTGGCCGAATCTTCGACAGGCGTAACAGAACCAATCGTTGGTGCAGTGCGAGATCGTGTGCCCCCATTGCGCTCATTTATGGCACTGCTAGCCAGAGCCAGCCGACGCCGACTCTTCCCTGGCCAGTCGCTTCTCCGCTTTGATTGATTTACGAGAACTCACAAGCAACCATTCCCCATCTTCGTCGTTCTTGGTGATCCTTGCCGTCCCTGTCGGAGAGCTCCTTCTTGAGCTGATTCGAACCTGCGACGTCTTCCTCACTGTCCCCTTGGCGACTTCCACATACGTCAGGCGTCTTCGTTCTGAGTAATCCTTATCGTCTTCCTTCTCCAGCGTACTATCCCTCTTCGACTTTCTCTTAGTTCTTTCCTCTTCGATTTTATGGAATTCACTCGTCTTCCCTCTCTGGGAAGAGTGGTGAGCTCTCTTGTAGCGTCCCGAATTTCTAATATAATAACTTAGAAAATACGTGGCACAATCCCAGCATCAACTTCATTGTAATAGTACACATAGCTCAAAACACAAATAATTTCCAAAATTTTTTATTACAACAACCTTTTTCAAACACAGCGGAATTACAAACACCTTGAATTACAACATTCTTTTTACAACACTTCTTTTACACAAGGCTCTATTATATTAGTTTATCTCAAAACTATCTTAAGCATCCAACCTCCAAGCACTAGGAAACAACCTGCAACACATGAGGCTAGAGATGATCCCTAACCCCCAAAACTAACGGGGTCAGCCATAAATGGTGTGAGTGATATAAACAAACAAACAACATAAATAAACATTAAGCATGGATTCTTAAACAACCTGTACTAAACGAGAGAAACATATACTAAACGTGTATTGTGAAGTAAGAAATGACAGGAAAACATGAAAACATCAAGTGTAGTTTAACTAAGTGTCAGAAGAATCCTTCTCAAACAATTACAGCTCAACTGTGCAGTACAGTCGACTGCTTAATGGACCAGTCGACTGTTCGCTGCCAATATTCGGTTATCGGTCATTCTCAATGCCACAGATCGGATACCCGGTTATCAGTCACTCTCAACACCACAGATTGGACACCCGGTCATCAATCACTAACAGTGATTCTCAACACCGCAGAGTATACCCAACCCCAGAGATCAACGACTCTCAGTACCGCAGAATATACCCATCTATCAATCACTCTCAATACTACAGATCGGATACCCGGTTATCAGTCACTCTCAACACCGCAGATTGGACACCCGGTGATCAATCACTAACAGTGATTCTCAACACCGCAGAGTATACCCAACCCCAGAGATCAACGACTCTCAGCACCGCAGAATATACCTATCTATCAATCACTCTCAATACTAAAGATCAGATACCCGGTTATCAGTCACTCTCAATACCGCAGATTGGACACCCGGTGATCAGTCACTTACAGTGATTCTCAACACCGCAGAGTATACCCAACCCCAGAGATCAACGACTCTCAGTACCGCAGAATATACCCATCTATCAATCACTCTCAATACTACAGGCTTAACTGAATATCTCAAAATCATATGCTTAACTGAAGACAAGTATAAGCCAAAATGTCTGAAGACTAATCACTCTCAAGAACACTCAAGTTACGAAAACTCATCAGTACCAGTCGACTTATACCGTAGTAAGTCGACTGTCCAGAGGAAAAATGTCCATGATTTTGAGAAAAAAAAAGGTTAAGTAATATAAGTTGACTTATAAGAGTCATAAGTTGACTTACCAACAATATAAGATGACTTATAAAAATCATAAGTTGACTTACCAACAATATAAGATGACTTATAAAAATCATAAGTTGACTTACCCACAATATAAGATGACTTATAAAAATCATAAGTTGACTTACCAACAATATAAGATGACTTATAAAAATCATAAGTTGACTTACCAGATCATAAGTAGACTTATAAAAAAACATAAGTCGACTTAAAGGAGACATAAGTCGACTTATAAGAACATAAGTCGACTTACCAGTGAGAAATTCCAGAAATCTTTAAGAAAATATTCTAAGTGTTATAAGTCGACTTGCAAAGTCATAAGTCGACTTAAAATACAATATAAGTCGACTTAAAGGTCATAAGTCGACTTACCAGAGAAAAATCTACGATAACTTTGAAAAATAAATTCTAAGTGTACCAGTCGACTGAAAAGGGTCTAAGTCGACTGTCCAGAACGGATTTTCAAGAAAAACTAAAGATACAGCAGCTAGATCGTACCAGTCGACTGAATAGTAGACCAGTCGACTGTCGGCCTACAGTTTTCATAATTTAGATCTGAATACAATAATCAAAACTGAAGTTTTCTAAAGATTCATTGTTGGTGAAAAATAGTTTGTATTCAGGTAAAATGATAAATCCCAACAAATCCTTATTACGGATATATTACTCAAAACATCAAATATGTCAAAACTCAAGTTCTCATGTTCTAGATTACTAATTCTTTCATTAGGGTTTCTCAATACTAAATTTCTTTCACGACTCTTAATCAAAATCTGATTTATAAACTCAATGTCCAGATGTTCAACCATCCGTTCATAACCATACTCAAATCTTAACATGCTTTTTAGCAACACAATTTTATAAACCAAGATCTACTAGTCATTCATAGATTTTACATACGTGGTCCAAACAACAACAATTGTTCACATGAATCATACCACAATATAAGATCCATATCATTCACAACATCAAATCAAAACAACATTGTCACTCGCATACATAGATCAAAACAACAAAATAATTTTATATCACTCACCGAATTGAAAAGATCCAACGAAAAGCCTTCCTTTTTGCGAGATCCAAAAATTCTCCTCTTAATCACCAAGAATATAATAATATACTAAATCTGGAGTTGTGCAGCGAATGACTGCTGCACACCCTCTTTTATACAGGCCGGAAATAAGATTTAGGGTTTTAGAAATGTATTTGCAAAATAGTCCTCCCAAAAATATAGCTTTTCTCATATAACCTTTCCTTAGTTAAAATAGATTAACTAAATCAAAACCAAATCAAATATTTTATCACTGAGTTGTCCAACAATCCAGAGCAGTCCAGTAAACAAGAAAAATTCGGATTTACAACTCAGGGTGGCGATTTTGCACAAAAACCCTCCCTTTTGTAATATTTGCAATTACATCATAAAATATTCGTAAAAATACAGAAAAATCCGAAATAATATCTAATGATACATATTATATTTTCCAATCAAAATATTTGACTTTTACTTTCCAAAAAATATTTGCACAAAATTCTACATGAATTCTATATTTGCAAAAACACCCTTTTGTTTAAATCTTCACCAAATCGACTTTAAATAAAATCTAAATATATTTAAATTCAAATGATAACCATGGAGAACCAAAATATCAGTAAAAACGAATTTTCATAATTTATTTAAGATCCAAATGGCTTTTTACATAAAAGCCCCTCTCTTTCGAGATATTTATAAAAATAGTTTCTCTACTCAGAAAAATCCCAAAATTTAGAATATACTCCATTATAATTAGGAGAATTTAATAAAAATATAAAATTGGTTATTTACACCAAAAATATTTGCACGTGTTTCGCACGTGTAAAAAGATAAATCTTTAGAAAATATTTATTAAATCTCCAGAAAATTATTTTAATTCATTTTCAAATCTTTAAAATAATATTTGAAAATACGGGGTACTACATCACTCCCCCCTTAGAAAAGTTCTGTCCTCAGAACTTCTCTAAGCCAAGATACAAAGATACAAAACTTATAAGATAGTTTCGAAAACTTACTCCATCATATTTTTTTAATTGGATTTAATTACTAAGCAAAAACAAAAATAACATATAATTATATCTCAAAGAGAAAAGGTGAAGACCTACATGGCAAAGGATCGGAAATCCAATAAAATGCACAATAAATCCCAAAACACAAAAAAAATAGTAAGACTATTCCCTTAGAATAGGAAGTCAAAAGTGAAGAGATAAAACTCGAATATAAAAAGGTGGATAATCACACAAACAACGCAGGAACACATACTAAGAATAAATAAATAAATAAATAAATAAATAAATAAATAAATATATATATATATATATATATATATATATATATATATACAAGAAGACTTAAAAGAAATTCATTGAATATCACAAAACTAAGCGTCAAATCATTAAATAGGACGTGGAAACAAAAGTAAGTGAGAAATCTAAAATGTTAAAGAATTGGAAAACGGTAGCAATAATTAATAATTACAAAAGAACGAAAGCTTAGACCACACATAGTTGATGTATCCAATCTTAACACAAACATAAAAATTTTGTAAATACAAGTAGAGTAAAATCAACTATACTAGTTCAATTTACAGGGGAACGTAAAGTGTAATTTGTATAAATAAAATGTCATAAAGAAAATATTTCCTTACCATTAGTTTCATTATATAAGTAAAATTCTTGAAATATCAATTAGCAATAAGTAAAAGAAATAGTCAAAAGTAAGAATTGATCGATCAGAAAAACTTGTTAAACACATAATACTTGAATAAAATGGACATAACGAAGTAAAAATTCCAAAAAGGAAAATATTAAGAAAGAATAAAATAAAGATGTACAAAATAATTTGGGTAGTATGCAGATTTAGAGAATCTAATGAAAATTAAGTGAAAACTAAAATATTGTTATGAATAGAGAAAATGCGAAGGAGAGCAGAAATTGTACCAAGAAACCAGAAGGATCAAATTCCAAAAATAATACAAGTGAGCGAGATAAGATACGAGAGTGTATCAAACGGATTTAAAGAAATGTAGAGCAACAATGGTTAAAGAAAATTGAGTAAAACAAATCAGTAATGGGTTAAGTTTGAAAATCTCATAAAATGGTATGAACCAGTACAAAAGAATAAGACATTGATAAGTAATATACACATAAACACTAGTGGGGTTATTATAGTAGAAATTCTTTAATGTGGGTTTGCCTCATTGATGTCCAACTGTAGACTTGCCTTCTCGACATCAAGTTGTATGTTTGCCTCCCTGACATCAGGTTGCAGGTTGCCGTCTGGATATTCGGTTGCACATTTTGCCTCCCCGATATCCAGTTGCAATTTGCCTCCATTGACGTCTAGTTGCATGTTTTCCATCTCGATATCCAGTTGTAACAAAACGATGAACAAGATGATGCAATCTTCCACACGCACTTGGATATTAATTGCTTAATTTAAGTACGGAAATACGTTTTGAAATTCGTGATATAAATTTTTTTTTAGTCGATTTCTTGATCCATACTATAATCCATATATTGTATTGTTTTGGTATAATAACCCCCTTTTACTATACTATATGGTATGGTTCAAAATTGCCAGAAAATAGTAGCAAAAGTAAGGAATGGAGTTGAAAGTCATCTGATGGGATATTAAAATAGAAACATGGATTATAAATCACAATAATACAAAATAATAGTAGTGAAAGAAATTTATAAAAGTAAGAAGAAACAGAATGAAATGTATGCCTAAGCACGGATACAAATGTGAATGAGAAAATACATATGTAGTGCAGCAATTTACACAATAAATATATCATAAAATATACAATAATGTAGGAATTAAATAAATGTAAAATGATATACATAGTAAGTATGTTGAAATATGTGGTACATATATAGGAATTTGTAGGAAGTACATGTAGTAATCAAGAATGTAACGATATTAAGATTTAAGCAAAATATAAGTAGTGGATGCACATAGTACATTCGAAAAGTGTGAAGCAACCAATTTAATAAGTAGCTTTTAAATAGTGGAAAGAAATTAAAACAAAAGCGGTCAACTGTAAGTAATAATAAGGGTACCGAATATAAGGTGCAAAAACATAATTAATAATAAAGATCTAAATGCGCAAAAGGTATCATATTTATATGAGTAAAATATTGCAATCAAGTTTAATTGCTCCAAAATAAATAAGACAATACAAAATAATGGAAAATATAGTATCGAAAAATCCGAGTATATGTAATAAAACGAATGTAAATATGCAAAAACAAAATTTATAGTGTAGCAAAACAATAATGAAGGGGAAATAAAAGTAGCAATAATAACTTAACACGTAGTAATTCAAAAATTTAAGGTAATATGTAAAAGTAATATCAAAGTATACGAGTAACAAAAATGCACATGAAAGTAAGATAAATAAGACGTCAAGAAAGAAATGGGTAAGAGTCGCAAAATAAAATGAGCTTGTGATATGCTAAAGGATGTACTATTGAATTACAGCAAAAGTTGCCAAATAATAACTTGGACAAAAGAATAAGAAGTAAAAACCAATAGTAAAGTCAAAGAAACAGTTTCTAAAAGAAAACAAGACGATTAGTAAAAGTTTAATGTTTGCACTAATGAATAGAAATAATATAAACTCGGTTGGAGATATAGAAAAAAGAAATAAATTCAGTTGCTGACAATAAAAGAAACCGAATAAAAGTAAAATAAGTTGATTTCACAAAAGTCATTTAGTAAGTAAACAAATATAAAACAGTAAGAGTGATAGGATACAAGAGTGAGCACAAAATTGAGGTGTACAAAATATACAAGAGAGCAAATAATTAAAAGAATCTAACGGAAGATAATCAAATTTTATAACTAGGAATAAATAAATAAATGAAAATTTCTTTGGCGAAAATCATATAATCCAGAAATTATATGCAGTGGGTAAGATAGCAAAACATATAGTAGATCATGATTAAGTAAAATAGAAATTATATAAGTTGAAAGGGTAACACCTTACATGAATAAATATTGAATACACAAAGCGAACAAAGATGTCATAAATAGCTAGTGAGAAAATATTTGCTTTATGTAAAAATAATCAATACCCTTGCGATAAAGAGATTTCTTTCAAATCTGAGCATACAAACAGCCTAAATCTCATTACAGGTCTTCATGACCAAACAATCAAATCACACACATTAGATGTCCACCAGGGTACTCACACTTCTAATGTCCACCTAGGTACTCACGCTCTAGTGTCCACACCTAGGTTGGTTTTCATACTGTGTCTATTATTACTATTGAAGCATGCTCTGATACCAATCTGTAGCGCCCCGAATTTCTAATATAATAACTTAGAAAATACGTGGCACAATCCCAGCATTAACTTCAATGTAATAGTACACATAACTCAAAACACAAATAATTTTATTCCAAATTTTTTTATTACAACAACCTTTTTCAAACACAGTGGAATTACAAACACCTTGAATTACAACATTCTTTTTACAACACCTCTTTTACACAAGGCTCTATTATATTAGTTTATCTCAAAACTATCTTAAGCATCCAACCTCCAAGCACTAGGCAACAACCTGCAACACATGAGGCTAGAGATGATCCCTAACCCCCAAAACTAACGGGGTCAGCCATAAATGGTGTGAGTGATATAAACAAACAAACAACATAAATAAACATTAAGCATGGATTCTTAAACAACCTGTACTGAACGAGAGAAACATATACTAAACGTGTATTGTGAAGTAAGAAATGATAGGAAAACATGAAAACATCAAGTGTAGTTTAACTAAGTGTCAGAAGAATCCTTCTCAAACAATTACAGCTCAACTGTGCAGTACAGTCGACTACTTAATGGACCAGTTGACTGTTCGCTGCCAATATTCGGTTATCGGTCATTCTCAATGCCACAGATCGGATACCCGGTTATCAGTCACTCTCAACACCGCAGATTGGACACCCGATTATCAATCACTAACAGTGATTCTCAACACCGCAGAGTATACCCAACCCCAGAAATCAACGACTCTCAGTACCGCAGAATATACCCATCTATCAATCACTCTCAATACTACAGATCGGATACCCGGTTATCAGTCACTCTCAACACCGCAGATTGGACACCCGGTGATCAATCGCTAACAGTGATTCTCAACACCGCAGAGTATACCCAACCCCAGAGATCAACGACTCTCAGTACCGCAGAATATACCCATCTATCAATCACTCTCAATACTAAAGATCGGATACCCGGTTATCAGTCACTCTCAATACCGCAGATTGGACACCCGGTGATCAGTCACTAACAGTGATTCTCAACACCGCAGAGTATACCCAACCCCAGAGATCAACGACTCTCAGTACCGCAGAATATACCCATCTATCAATCACTCTCAATACTACAGGCTTAACTGAATATCTCAAAATCATATGCTTAACTGAAGACAAGTATAAGCCAAAATGTCTGAAGACTAATCACTCTCAAGAACACTCAAGTTACGAAAACTCATCAGTACCAGTCGACTTATACCGTAGTAAGTCGACTGTCCAGAGGAAAAATGTCCATGATTTTGAGAAAAAAAAGGTTAAGTAATATAAGTTGACTTATAAGAGTCATAAGTTGACTTATCAACAATATAAGATGACTTATAAAAATCATAAGTTGACTTACCAACAATATAAGATGACTTATAAAAATCATAAGTTGACTTACCCACAATATAAGATGACTTATAAAAATCATAAGTTGACTTACCAACAATATAAGATGACTTATAAAAATCATAAGTTGACTTACCAGATCATAAGTAGACTTATAAAAAAACATAAGTCAACTTAAAGGAGACATAAGTCGACTTATAAGAACATAAGTCGACTTACCAGAGAGAAATTCCAGAAATCTTTAAGAAAATATTCTAAGTGTTATAAGTCGACTTGCAAAGTCATAAGTCGACTTAAAATACAATATAAGTCGACTTAAAGGTCATAAGTCGACTTACCAGAGAAAAATCTACGATAACTTTGAAAAATAAATTCTAAGTGTACCAGTCGACTGAAAAGGGTCTAAGTCGACTGTCCAGAACGGATTTTCAAGAAAAACTAAAGATACAGCAGCTGGGTCGTACCAGTCGACTGAATAGTAGACCAATCGACTGTCGGCCTACAGTTTTCATAATTTAGATCTGAATACAATAATCAAAACTGAAGTTTTCTAAAGATTCATTGTTGGTGAAAAATAGTTCGTATTCTGGTAAAATGACAAATCTCAACAAATTCTTATTACGGATATATTACTCAAAACATCAAATATGTCAAAACTCAAGTTCTCATGTTCTAGATTACTAATTCTTTCATTAGGGTTTCTCAATACTAAATTTTTTTCACGACTCTTAATCAAAATCTGATTTATAAACTCAATGTCCAGATGTTCAACCATCCGTTCATAACCATACTCAAATCTTAACATGCTTTTTAGCAACACAATTTTATAAACCAAGATCTACTATTCATTCATAGATTTTACATACGTGGTCCAAACAACAACAATTGTTCACATGAATCATACCACAATATAAGATCCATATCATTCACAACATCAAATCAAAACAACATTGTCACTCGCATACATAGATTAAAACAACAAAACAATTTTATATCACTCACCTTTGAATTGAAAAGATCCAACGAAAAGTCTTCCTTTTTGCGAGATCCAAAAATTCTCCTCTTAATCACCAAGAATATAATAATATACTAAATCTGGAGTTGTGCAGCGAATGACTGCTGCACACCCTCTTTTATACAGGCCGGAAATAAGATTTAGGGTTTTAGAAATGTATTTGCAAAATAGTCCTCCCAAAAATATAGCTTTTCTCATATAACCTTTCCTTAGTTAAAATAGATTAACTAAATCAAAACCAAATCAAATATTTTATCACTGAGTTGTCCAACAATCCAGAGCAGTCCAGTAAACAAGAAAAATTCGGATTTACAACTCAGGGTGGCGATTTTGCACAAAAACCCTCCCTTTTGTAATATTTGCAATTACATCATAAAATATTCGTAAAAATACAGAAAAATCCGAAATAATATCTAATGATACATATTATATTTTCCAATCAAAATATTTGACTTTTACTTTCCAAAAAATATTTGCACAAAATTCTACATGAATTCCATATTTGTAAAAACACCCTTTTGTTTAAATCTTCACCAAATCGACTTTAAATAAAATCTAAATATATTTAAATTCAAATGATAACCATGGAGAACCAAAATATCAGTAAAAACGAATTTTCATAATTTATTTAAGATCCAAATGGCTTTTTACATAAAAGCCCCTCTCTTTCGAGATATTTATAAAAATAGTTTCTCTACTCAGAAAAATCCCAAAATTTAGAATATACTCCATTATAATTAGGAGAATTTAATAAAAATATAAAATTGGTTATTTACACCAAAAATATTTGCACGTGTTTCGCACGTGTAAAAAGATAAATCTTTAGAAAATATTTATTAAAACTCCAGAAAATTATTTTAATTCATTTTCAAATCTTTAAAATAATATTTGAAAATACGGGGTACTACATCTCTGGACTGTGCGACCTCTCGATCTATTCGATTGGTCGTAGTCCCTTCTATCCTCCTGCTTCCTCCACACGCTCCTCTCCGAGGAATCATCTCTCCGTCGCTTTGCCATGAACCTGTCTTCCTCTTGCTCTGCCTGCTTGGAGTGTATCTGGTAGTAGTTAACTTGATGAGAGTTGGAATGATGTTGAGAACTCTTATGTGGGGAAATATCTCGCCCCTCTCTCTCCTCTCGTGCTCCTCTCTTCTCTCGCTCCTCTCATGTTCATTCTTATAATTTTGTTGTTGTTGTTGTTGTTGGGAGCACGTACCAGATTTTATTTATGGCAAAACAAAATGATAAGTACATATTATTACTGATATCTAGTGAAGTATATGAGAATATAATCACATCAACTTTGAGATTCGTGTGATTTTCAAGATGATACTTCTCTTTGGTTATTTTTTTAACCTTAATTCCTTTGCACCTCTTAGCTTAAAATATATATGATAGGAAATTAAAAATTATCTCTCAAACCCCATGATAATTAGATTTTGTTCTGCCAGGCCCAGTGTTTGGGATTCTTCCCAAACTATGCTTGCTACTATTTAAAGGTCAAGTCATAACATAAAATTTTGCTTCTAAATACACTAAAACCAGTGGGCATTAGAGCATATGTAGTTGTTTTTAAATACACTAAAACCAGTGGGCATTAGAGCATATGTAGTTGTTGGCTATTTTATCAAAATTTTCAAAAAAATAAGAATTTGAATGCTGCATTCGTTGCTATAAACCTAAAAATTGGGTTTTAGATGAATAGTCGTCTGTCCAATTTGGCAGACGAAATAGGTATTTGAAAAAAATAGCCGACGAAAGATGATTTTTCGTCCGTTCTATTCGTTACTTGAATTTTTTATTTAAAAAACCCATCGGACGGGGGATGATTCCTCGTCCCAATTTTTTTTTTAAAAATAAATTGTCAGACGGAAAATAATTTCTCGTCCGACGGTTTTTTGAAAAAAAAAATTATATGGGACCGGGGATGATTTCCCATCCTACAATTTTTTTTAAAAAAAATCGTCGAATGGGAAATCCCGACCCTCCACTTTTAATTTTTTTTAAAAAATATTTGGCCAACGACAATCACAGCGCAAACTCAAATTTCCATTTTCTATATGCTAAATATCCAAAATTTGGGTCTCAACTACTACAAATTCTCTTAGATGTGTTATCCTCTCGTCATCAAGAGTCTCGCACTCTCATTAATTATCTCAAGGCATAATTTTCAATAAAATATAAGATGGTAACCACATACATATGTTTTGCACGCTATGAGACGTTTCTAACATTGTCGTCTATATATACAACGACAGTAATCTGAAATCTAGTTAGTTATAATACAATGTAAGCTTCAAAACTTAACACAAAATATCCCTCCAAAAAATTGGAGCTTCTAAAGAGGAAATTTGAACTTTTGGAAGATACAATTTATAGAACACTCTGTTTATGAACAGAGTATTCAGAGCTCAAACAAGTGAGACGGTGTTTCCGCGTTTTTATGAAACAGTGCAATAAAAAGGAAAGATTATATTTGCTTTCAAATGTTGACTAACAAGTGAAGGAGGTGGTAAAGCCCATGTCTCCATTTTCTAAAGTGTTACAAACCTTTAAGATTTAGATCATGATTCATGTGTTCTTCATATATATATATTTATAAGTACAATGGGTATTTAAGTAATTTCACCTAGGGTAACTCATCTGCATTCCTTATAAGAACTGAAAGACCCTACATCCATTCTACAGCCCTACCACTATACATCTTCAAAAACATTAGAATGGGTACCAACTTCAACTTCAAACTCTTCTTCCTACTCTTTCTCATCACCCCAATTAAGCTCACCTCAGCAAGGCCGGCCGCAGTGGGCACGGATCTCAAGGCAACAACGAGCTCATCGACGTTGTTGCATGTGGAAGAATTGAAGTCCCTCCAGGTCCTTGTAAGGCGCCATGTTCCGCCCTCAGGTCCGAGCAGCAAAGGCCATGCTGCACCAAACTCTAGAAGGAATCTGTGAATTAGAGACTCTTAGAAGGGTTTCTGGTTTTGTATTGATTTTTTTGTATTTTTTGAAACGTTCTTTTTCTTTCTTTTTCTGCAGAACTAGATATATATGTGTACTTAGAATGAAGAGAATTAGGGTTGTACTATATATGATTAGATAATTCAGAAATTAATATACTTGGTTGAATCTATTTCAATCGGAGATTTATGTCATATTATTAATCGGGGTTTCATCTTTTCTCTTTATGTAAATGTATTAATATGTTAGCTTTTACTTGATCATGTGAACACCAAAAGAGTTTGCAACAGTAGAGTTATGTTTCGTTAATTGTTCATTAATGAAATCTATAACTTCGGTCACTTTTATTTATTTTTTAAAAAAAAACTACTGTTTAAGATATTTCTTTGTTATGATTTTAATTTATTATATTATTTGAGAAGTATGTCATTAATTTATTTGGTATGGTGTCGCAAACACTTTTTGGAGACTGACTGCAATGTGGAATAATTGATGCTCATATTAGAGGCCGTCTAGTGAGCTCACTATAGCTATAGCGATGTCATATATATATATATATATATATATATATATATATATATATATATATATATATATGAAGTAAATTTTGAACTAAAATCTCTTCGATGTATGCAAATGAAAAGCACTAGTTGATCAATGAGATTTGTGATGATGTAAATGCCTTAATATATATTGAGCTATTGCTGATCCAGCTCTAACAATCAATTTACAGGTTCCCAATTAAGTTATTATAGTCTTCAAGACTAGAAGATTCATCACATGAACAACGACAAGGGGAACACTCATCAGTTCATAAAACCCTACAAATCGATATCTTGATCAGAATCTGATATCAATTAAAGATTTGGAGTTCTATCGATCCTAGCTAGTAATTTCAGTGGATCCGGACGGTGAAGGCACCTGAAACCTTTGGCTTATATACATACCTTGCAAGTTTGGATCTCCAAGTGAATCGTACAAAATTTAATTAGATACGAAGTTGATCAGTATCAATGATGGCATATGTAGGTGTAGCCTAACCCAAATTTGACACAAACCTATTGAGTATTGAAAACTTCCTATATATTTCTTGTATTAATTTTGTGCTTACAGGTATAGTTTGGCGCCTATCAGACATAGTGATTATGTCATGATCAGTTTCTATAAGTCCATCTCATACTAGAATTGTAAGACTTTAGGACTAAAACAAGAAGCCTAACCCCTATTCATGAGTCTAAATTAGATGGATCATACAGTGTTGATGTGTCCCAGTTGCCCCTCATTTTGTTATACTATCATGAAATGTATGCACTCTCTATTAATTTCGTTCATATAAATTTTGTGATTGGCAAAAAACATCGATATCGTTTGAAGAAACTTGAAGAGTAGATAGAGTCATGATGTGATAAAAATGGCGACAATTTTAAGTTGGATTTGTTCTGAAAAAAAAATCCCACCACACACAAACAAAAAGTTTAAGTAGGAGAATGAGAGTTATCCACAAATTAACCTAAAATAAAGACACCACCTTTGCAAAAGTCTACAAAACCAATTAACCTTTAAAAAGTAAGGACAGATACATCCTTTTCCATTTTGTTGAAGAATTGGTTTTGAGTTTGACAAGTAATAACTCAACTCGAGCAAATAATGATAAAGTGACGGAGTTATAAACCACTGTGTAGCTCAGATGGTAAGGTGGGATGGATAAGGGAGGTTTCATGTTTAAAATAACGTAGCTCTTTATTCAAAAGAAAAGGAAACAAAAAAGAACTAAATAATGTAATACAAAAACAAATGCTTTTTATATTATAAAATTAATATTAGCACTGAGATGATTTAGAGTAAATGCAGTTATACTGAATTCGTAAACATAAGACCCTATAACATATGTGATGTACTAATGTACATACTTCTGCAAACCGAAAACCATTGGGTTGCAGCTCAAATGGTAAGGGTTCTGGATTGGTAAAGAAATATCGAATGTTCGAGACCCATCAAGATCATACATAGCCTTTACTTAAAAAATAAGAAATAAAAAATAATAATAAAAAAAAGGAGAAACCAATTTTGAACTTGAAGCTTAATTTTGAGTTAGGAGGAAATCAATTTTCCTGAGAAAATGTTATTTCTCTCTCATATGAGAACTCATAGCATGCAACTTTACCTACAACTTTATTTGCAACTCTCTCATGAAATTTTTTAAAGAAAAACCAGAAATGCAATTAGTTGGGCTTACTTGCTTTTTGTAAGTGGACAAATTATAAAGAGTTGCAAATTAATGTACCTAGTTGTACATTTAGAGTGATATGCTATCATTTTTTTAAAGTCTCATATTAGATATAGGGTCAACTTTTCTGCAAGATCTCAAGTAAGACATGAACCTAACATATTGACCCTATATCTAACTAGTATTATACACGTGCGTTGCGCGTGGGGAAAATGGGGAGGAGAGAATGAAAACTGAAAAGGACCCAAAAAAAAATCTAGTATTATACATGTGCGTTGCACGTGGGGAAAATGGGGAGGGGAATGAAAAGGACAAAAAAAATTCTACCAACACGTGCGCTGCACGTGTTGACAAAATGACAAATATTTACAAATGACACTAAGCCCCTCTCCCATTATAATATTAGAGATATACTTGAACAATGAACCTAACATATTTTAGACAGCACAGCCAATAATTGTAGCTTATTGGTGAGAAAAGCAATTATACAACAAGCCCCTAATGTCAACATTCCAATTTATGAATGGTAATGTTTTCAACGACATCGGCCAATTATGTTTGTTCCATAAATAAGTTGAAGTTTCGTGTCCAAACAGCACACATCAGACCAATCAACTGTTCAGCTAGGCCATCGATCTGATGTCTTACTTGAGACATTGCGGAAAAGTTAAGGATGTAACTAATTTGGGAAAGAAATTAATGCCATTTCCACATGGGCATATATATTATATTCATTATTTTCGGCATTTTTTTTTTCTTTCAAACTCAAGCTTATAATTCAACACAGAATATATGTGTTAATGATAGAATTTTGGATGTGTTTCATCTAGTCTTGGTCAACCTATGAAATAATGATTTGATGTTTTGCGAGGAAAATGTTTACTAGTTTTGGATTGATACATTCCTTTCTCTCTTCATTCTATATTTTGAAACAATATAATTAATCATATCTCTACTACTATAATGGGAGAAGGCCTTTGTCTTTAACCCAATCCGTGCAACGCACGTGTAGTTAAATTTTTTTTTTACCCTTTTCATTCCTACCAATTTTTCTCCACGTGCACAGCACGTGTATAATATTAGTATTAATGAGGCACGATGGTGATTGCTATATCCGAGTGAAGAAAAATATGACCGATATTGTTAGAATATCACAAGTCGGAAGTAGATGGGGCGGATTCACGTTTCTTGTTGTGATTATACATTCTATAATTTCAAGATTCCAAGGACTAACATCAAGTACAAGAAATTTTAGGAACTAGTATGTAAAAATCCCCCTTTTTTTTAATTGTAGTCACAACATTCGGAGCAAAGTAGGACACAAGAGTCCAATTTTATAGAATTCTAATACAGGAATTGAGATTTGCTTAGACTCTAATATAACAATTTAACAACCAGTCAGAAGTTGATAGTAGAATGATTAAGTTAAAATTGTAGCCAAAAATAATGACTAATGATTAAATTGAAACAAAATAGAGGTTTTTATATGTAATTTCATCAAATGCTGCCATCTGTATGCTTCACATTAATTTCTTTAGTTTAATTCTCTAATTCTAATCAAATAATTGTAAAACCTTCATCAAATAATCTATTTGACTATTGTATTTTGTTCTCTCTTTGATTCTAACTATGAAATGAAAAAGATAAGACCAAATTGGCTTCAAGGGTCTATTATTAAGTCATTCTATTGTACTCAAATTAAAATTATTTAAGATGAAGTCACATATATATACAGTTCTATGCATATGCCAAATGCATGGATGGTCAAAATTTGACAAAGGAACATACATTATATATTAGACAAGTTGCCAGTGAAATGGAGAGTTTCAAATGAAGACAATGTTGAGATAGAGAGATCTCAACAATCCATATTTTTTAACCACCGCATGTGGCCCAGTGGTAGAGAGCGATGGGACTTGGAGTTTGCTCCTCCAAGATCTCAGGTTCGAACCCCTGGGTTCCCAAAAGATGGGGATTAAATACCTCTGGGTGGCCAGTGACCTCTACCCGAAAGGGTAGTGCTACAACCCGTAAAAAGCGCGGGATCCTGGCCACGGGACTGGGATTAGTCTGACCCATAGAGGGGGATGGATACCCAGTATAATCAAAAAAAAAAAAAAAAACAATCCATATTTTTTTTGATGGTGAGGATAGAGTCGAAAGACTCCAGCCCAATAAATAAATTAAAAAGAATAAAGGTAATACAGACGAGCTCAATTTTACACGGAGTAAACCTGACTACAAGCAACCACAAAGGAAACAATAAGTACAAAACTCCACAAATTCAACAATCCATATTTTGAAAAATGAAATTGTCGATACATGACTCTGTATTTTCCATTAAGGGACCGCAAGGAAGCAACAACAGCAGTGACCATGTCAGTCTATATCCACTCTAAAATTTCGCTATTATTCGCTCCATTACCATTAAATGGACAATGTAGGGTGCATCTCACCCCTAATTGACACTCGTTATACTTTTACCTATCATCGCATGCGGCAGAGTCAGAACTGAGGAATAAGTGTCCCACAGATTCCAGTAATTTGTTGGTCTAGAAATTGTGGTATAATAACTCACGAGACAATTTTATGCACAAAAGAAAGAACGATGGAAGCCAAATATGTATTAATTAATTTAGTTAAGACTTAGGAGTTACGAGGCAACTACTTCATGTGAATCCATTAGCATCTCAAATATGCCAAGGCCTATGCATGCATGATGCTGCCCTAATTTGTTGTATCAATAACAATAAAACAGAACAATGCTTTCACTCCAAATTGGACATTTACAAGCTTACACAAGCATTAATTATTTTGTCTATATATCCTTTTAGATTAACATGAGATTTAGCATCCTTAAACCCTTTATTCAGATGCTCTCCTCACCCTTCAAATGACTGAGACAGTTCACTAATCAATGGACTCTTGGCCTGCATAACATAATATTAGTTTACCAATTGAGTTTGTACATGTCAAAAAAAAATTAAAAAAATTAAAAATAAAAATAAAAATAAAAATAAAAATAAAAATCCTCATTAGTAAGTCAATGAGATTGCTCCATATCCTTGCTTGTCCTCTCTTATAGCATCCACTGTCGTTTTCTAAAAACCCAAAAATCGTTTGCTAAAAACCCATATGTTAGAATAGGAGTGAACAATACGTCGCTAAACTTAGAAATCCATTTGAGGAAATGCTAAAAAAAGAAGACGGATGATTTTCATCCGTTTGTAGGAAGAAAAAAAAAAAGAGACGGATCTCCCTTTTTTATTTTTTTTTAAAGCAGGCGAAGCAAAAAGAGAGAGAGAGACGGATGAACTTCCTCCCTTTTTAAAAAAAAGTAATTATGAAAATGCCATCCAAAATATTACTAAATTGCCATTATAAATTATTTAATTTTTTTAAAAAAATCATGGGACGGCATACCTTCATCCGTCACACAATTTCCCAACAAATAAAAAAACCAAATTATTACCCTTTTTTTTTGACTGGCAAAAGGTAGGGTAAACCTACCTCACGAGAGAATATATTATATAAAAGAAAGAGTTAACAATAGTTTACAAAAAAGATACTAGTCGATTGGCGATATTGAGATGTTGTGTGTATAACTAAGTTCGGAATGGCATATCATTGGAGCGTAGAGAGGGCATTGGACATCTGTCGTGTACCTCAACTAGCCCAATGATATGATCCCATCTCCTAGATATACATCACAACAATCTCACACAAAACAGCCAAACCAACAAAGGGCTAACCAAACTAAAAGAGTTTATCAAAGCAAAATCTAGGACAACCAGAGTCCTAAAAAATACCCAGCAACCCTGTCTGAGATGCAGAACCGTGAATCACGTTTCGGAACTTCCTTCGCTTGGTTGAGACAAAGCTGCAACTGGCCTCATCAGGTCACTATCTCCTGTAGCATGAAGCTTCTGAGTAATCTTGGCATTCTTCTTTGATTCTCCACTTGAATCTATCCAATGAAATAGCCAAAATTTAGTGTTAGAGATGAGCTTGTCCACTGTAATAGGTATATTGTGAAAATAGAATCATTGCGAGCCTTCCAAATACTCCAACAAGATGCAATAGTAACCATATGCCATGAATAAATGAACTTATGCTTGTGATGATCAAAACACCATTGTGTGAAGCAATCAGTGATAGAAGTGAGGAGGTGCGGGATATCAAAGATTTGCATGAAGTAGTGTCAGGTTTGAACAGCCAAAGGGCATTGAAAGAAAATGTGGTAGGTGGTTTCAATTGGACATGCACAAGTTGTGCATGTCCGATCACCGTTTCAACCATTGGAGTGAAGTTTATCTTTGGAGTTGAGTGCCTCCGAACTCAACATCCAAATAAAGATTTTGCATTTGAGCGGCGCCAGGCTTTCCCAACAAGCTCGGTAGAATGGAGTTAGAAGTCCAGAGATGCTGAAAAACTGATATGCTGACTTGACGGTAAAGTTCCCAGTGGCTGAATGTCTCCAGTGTATAGTGTCTATATCAGATGTTGGCTGAGTGTATTGGAGAAGTTAAAGGAGGCTTCTTTTTTCGAGGATGATACGGGTGAAGGTGGAAGTGTGGAGGCCAGGTTTCCAAATCCATCTTCCTTGATTCATGAAGCCTTGGGTGATCAGATTTGCATTTTTATTCCAGGCTGCTTCAAACAGAGCAGGAAATAAGGTGGCAATATTGTTGCCTTCGATCCACTTAGAGGTCCAAAACTTAATCAGGTTTCCATTTCCAAGCTGCCAGGAGATGCCTTGATCAAATTGCTCTTTGAGCTTAAAAACACTTTTCCAAAATTCAGAAGCCTTGGACGTGCAGATGAAGGAATTAGACGCATTCCTGAAGTAGAGAGATTTGATGACCTGAGTGCAGAGGGATTGCTCCGAGTAAAATTTCCACCACCATTTCATGAGGAGCGCGTTGTTGAATTGACTAAGGTTTAAAATCCCTAAGCCCCCTTGCCTTTTGGGTTGACACATGCGCTTCCAACTTGTGCAACAAATCCCGGAAGTCTTAGTGTCCCCTCCAACCCAAAAAAATCTACTCTTAATATGATCAATCCGAGTAATCACCCATTGAGGAAGCTTGAAGAAAGAGGCGAAGTAGGTAGGCAGTGCACTGAGCACTGAGTTAATAAGGATAAGTTTTCCCCCTAGATAGCAGTCGTCCCTTCCAGGTGGAAAGTCGTCTCTCTATCTTGAGAATGAGGGGTTGCCAATCACGCCTCTTAAGTTTTCCTTTGGAAAGGGGCAGGCCTAGATACTTTGTAGGGAGGGTATTTTGTTTACAGCCCAATATATGAGCGAAAGCTTGCAATTTTGCTTTGGAGTGTCCAAAATAAACGATGGCTGATTTAGAGAGGTTGATGTGGAGGCTAGATACATTTGCAAAAATGTGAAGTAGTAATTTAAGGTGGAGGACCTCCTGCTCATCACCTTTGCAAAATAAGAGTGTGTCATCGGCAAATTGCAGGATGGATAGCTCTGCAAGTGATCCCCTAAGATTTAGTTGAGAAAAAATGCCGTAGTCTCTACCCGTTTTCAGCATTTGAACAAGAACATCAACTCCCAAGATGAAAAGCATCGGGGAGAGAGATTCCCCTTGCTTCAAGCCTCTCTTGGATAGAATAGTTTTCCCCACCACGCTGTTTACAAGAACAGAGGATTTGGTAGAATGGAGGATGTTTTTGATCCATTTGCACCACCGAGGGCCAAATCCTCGAGCAGCAAGCATTTCCTCAATGAAAGTCCAACTCATAGTATCGAAGGCCTTTCGAAAGTCAATCTTGAGCATAAGAGCGTCGGACTTTTTGGAGCAGCAAAGGTTGATTGCTTCATGTGCAGTGAGGAAACAGTCGACCGTGGACTTCCATTTGAGAAATTCACTTTGAGAAGAAGATACAAGAGTATGGAGGAGAGGACTAAGTCTATTAGCAAGGATTTTGGTGAAGATTTTTATTGAGCAGTTGAGCAGACTTATAGGGCGAAATCAGAGACTGTACCAGCGCCCTCGCATTTAGGGATGAGGACAATGTTTGAGTAGTTCAACCTGTTGATGTCAGCTCTACCATCCTGGATATCAAGAAGCATGCGGCATAGGTCTTCTTGGATTATCTCCCAGTGTTGTTGATAGAAGTGCATTGAGAATCCATCGGGGCCAGGGGCCTTGTCTCCATTCATGCTGAAGACAGCCTTGTGTATCTCTTCTTTAGTGAAAGGTGCATCAAGTTCAGAGAGGGCGAGAGCAGGGTTAGGGTATAGAGCAGTCCAGTCCACTTTGAAATCTGGGCAGGAAGCAGAGCCGCAAATTTCACTAAAGTGTCGCTCGAAGCATGATCGGATGGAAGGTTGATCTGTAATAAGATCCCCATTGTGAACAATAGAGTAGATAAAATTCTTGTGCCTTCTGGCATTTTCAATGGCGTGGAAAAATTTAGTGTTGGCATCTCCCTATTTGATCCAAGAGACTCTGGCACGTTGCCTCCAATAGGTGGACTCTGCCTTAATGAGAGACTGGTATTCCTTGTGTGCTGCAGAGAGCTCAGCAGCTTGCAAATCATCAAGAGGTTGAGTGTCAGCTATGATGTCCAAGCAGTGGATACGATCAAGAAGGTTCTTTTTGCAGATAGGGATGTGGCCGAATTCCTCATTATGCCATCATTTGATCTGTCTCTTAAGCAGTGTAAGCTTGGTGGCGATGATGTCAACCAAAGAGCCTGAACAAGTGAAGGAAGACCACCAAGAAGTAATAGTAGGCATGAAGGTTGAGTGGGAGGACCATGCCTTTTCAAACTTGAAGTAGTGGATTCTGGGGGCAATTGCTTGTGAATCTAGAATGAGGGGACAGTGGTCGGAGGCAATGCGGGGGAGAGAAAGCTGCAGGCAGTTTGGGAACAGTTGCTCAAAATGGCTCGAAATAAGGAATCTATCCAATCTAGCAAGCGCAGGCTTTGCTCGGAGATTAGACCAAGTGAACTTCCTGCCAGCAAGGGGAGGTCGATAAGTTGGAGGTTTTGGATCCAGCTCCTGAAATCCTTCATGTCTCTACCCGAACTAATACCTCCGTTCCTTTCAGAATTAGAGATAGTGGCATTAAAGTCACCACAAATGACCCAAGCATCGCATAAGAGTTTTCTATGCTTGGTGATCTCTTGGAAGCAGAGAACTCTGTCATCCAGTTCAAATGGAGCATAAACAGAAGTAAGAGACCACTCAGCTCCCGTTATTCTGGTGCGGAATGAAAGGGATAGAGAGAAAATATCAATTGCACTATAAAAACACTTTAGAATGCTGTTGTTCCAATCAATGAGAACACCACCACAGCTATCAATGGCATCAAGAGATTTTCAGTTTGTGAGGGTTGATCCCCCTATGGAAGCAAGTTTGCGGTCGGAGGGATTTGAGAGTTTAGATTCTTGAAGGCATACTACAGAAATCTTAGCGCTTTGAATACCATCTTTGATAAGGGCACATTTGTTGGGGTTGCCCAACCCCCAAACATTCCAGCTACCGATCTTCATTGAAATAGTAAAAGCACACAGCAAGGAAAACAAAACAGAGCAGGGAACAAAATAAAGAGAAATCTTTCAATTGAGTTGCTGCTGTTGATCAGGGGGATCAACAGTAACTACTGCAATCTGCTTGATCTTATCAACTGAGTGTGTCCCCAAAGCCTCCACTCCAATGGTTTCAGCAACTTCGATGATGTCTTCGCAAGAAAGTAAAGCAAATGGGTTGTGGCATGCATTGTAAACTGAATTAAACGAAGATGGGGTATCTTCGGAGGAGCGGTGAGAAGCAGACTTAGCAGAAGCCCGAAGATGGTGCATGAATGGTCTGGTGGAGGGAATTTTGGATGCAGAGCGACTGTGCTTGCGCCTTTTGCTACAACTTTTGTCAAAACCTGGGGGGGCTAAGCCTGAGGCGGAAGAAGCTATAAGTCGACGATACCTGGGGATGAGGGACTTTGTGTGGAAACTGGAAGTGGCCATTCCTTTAGTGCCAGCACTAAATTGCATAGCCATGGATGCTTCGGCTTTGCCTGTGCGCTTGGCTACACAACTCTCTAGGGCATGCTCAACTGCAGGCTTGATTTCCTTGTAAAGAGACAGAGGGATATTCACTAATTTTCCCTTCCAAACCATCTGTCGAATTTCTTCTTCTTGGGGGATGTCATGAGATCTAGAGGAGCTGTCGGGGTCTATGTGGGATGCGCCAGAAGCAATCCCCAAATTACCTTTGGGGGAGTCAGAGGGAACATCAATAACAGGTGGGGCGTTGATAGCGAGATTTTCAATCAAGCTGGTCCCCACAGGATCATTGACAATCCGCTTATGGGGAGATATGGGCCCCATATTCCAAACTTTCGCGGAGGAATCAGCCATGCCAGATATGTTGAGGAACTTTCCATCAACGGTGCCATGATTTGGGGGGGGGCGAAGATTTCGCAACCGAAATTTTACCTGAAAGATTTGCATCTGAGATTATCTCCTTACCAACTATGCCTCCAACGGCTTTCTGAGATTGCGGCTGAACGTTGTGGACCTGTTGCTCTGCCGAAGAACTCCTACGTCGCCAGAAAGAGGTTGATGAGCCGGAGCCGGAGGTGAAAAGCTGGACTTTTCCTTTAGCCACATCATCGGAGGGAATGGGGCTGTCCAGAATAAGGACCGGGACCTCATGAATTTGGATCTCTTGGTTCCACGGAACTCTATACTTGACGAGGATGTTCTTGGGGATGAGTCAGACATTTTGGACTTCAATAAGAACTAGAACCTGATCTCTGGAGGTAGCATTCTTCATATCATCGCTCATGGTGATAAAAGTACCATACGGAAGAATCAATTGTTCTAGGAATGCTTGATTCCAAAGGTGAAAGGGAAGTAGCGGCACATTGATCCATACGAAGCAGGGTTGGGGTTTGAGCTTGGCACCAAAGTTCATCGACCATGGTGAAAATGTAGCATTGAACCCTGAAAATTGAAAGACCCCATCTGCAATTGCCTTCTTAGCCTCCTCTTCGGATGGGAACTGGACATGAAAGACCGCCTCGCTGACCCTCTTCACTACCCACCAGCCACCTTGCCTCTTCCAAGCAAAGTTGAGAGCACTTTCAACGGTCTCAGCATCTGGACGAGTCCTGGGGTTGATTAGGTGTAAGAAGGCACTTGCATGGAGCTCTGGGAGAGCCGAGGCGATCTCTGATGGCAAATTATTACCAAATTTGGCATCAGATTATTACGAAAATGCCATTTATCCTTTTTTTTCTTTTTTCTTTGGGACGGAGGATGAAGCTCCGTCAGAATTTTTTTTTTTAATTTTTTTTTTTAACCAGATTTAGCAGCAATGATAGCACCGCTTCTCTTTCTATTGCTATTCTCAACTGCTAAATATGCAAATTTTGTTGGCAACGAGAGTAGGTGCTCTTATGACTAAAAAAACACCCCCCACATGCCGGCAAATTGGGCGTCAACATCAAAATATCATAATCGTGACCGTGCACACACAGGAGTAGAGCGAGAGGCAGTGGTAGGTCTTCAAACTTCGAAAAATACATCAATGTATGCACGGGCATCCAAACAACTGTAGTAGGCTAGTTGGTTGATGTAACAAGTAAAATCTAATGGATAAACAAGAAACTCTGAAATTGAAAAAAAAAAAAAAAAAAGATTATCAACGTTTAGAACGATCATCTTCTATTTTATTGGTGTCTACGCATGCTTATTGCAACTGTTTGTTTGTTTGTTGTGATCTAACGTTGAATTTAGGTAGTGTGGCATATCTGATGTGACCTGAAGATGACATGACATATGAAAGTACGATGCCAATATTTTATGGCTCGAATTCGGTCATTTGTTACGGATCTCTTTGATACATATCTTCAGTTATTGTTTCCATTAATTAGGAATTAGTTCTAATAAACTCAGTCATGCCACATGCTATATGATCCATGAATCATGACGGAAATGGGAAATGATCATATATACCAAGATATATAGTCAACAGTTGAGTGTAAATTCAAAAATGGTCACATTTTTCTCCCCCCAAAAAATCTCATAATGACATACTAAATGCATGCCTATTGTTAACAGTAGAATGACAGTTCTCTTATATTCATGGAATTTCTCAACAAGAACACCCAAAAAAGTTGGTGACTGTGTCTATCTCTATCTTTATATAGTTTCAACAACATTGAACAAACACTATATATATTCAGCTCGTTTCAAGTTATGGTCATTCGAATTCATGCTTGCAACCACAAGCAACATGCAAAAGTACAAGCATCAGTGTAACTTTCAACTCATTACTATATATTCTTCAAATGTTTCTGTACACTTCTCTTCTCATAATCCCTCAATTGAAAAAAATGTATACCTTCTTCAGTTGAAATACAGAAAAGTACAATACCACACAAAACTTCGTATCGGCCTCCAAAAGTGAAGTTGTATACCAAACTCGTCGACAGGTATAGTAATCATAGAAGAAGAAGATGAAGATGAAGCTGATCAATGTCCGGCACCAGGGCTAGGCTCGGAGCCCAACATCCTCTCAATGGTCTTCATAGAGTTTGCTTCGACATGGCTATCTTCCGCGACTGCAACAACCTCGCTATTGTGCCTAGGGCTCGGACCGGAAGGTGGCACTTTTCCTCTAGGCAACATAACTAGTAACAAACTAGGCTCGAAACTTCGAGAAACACTCCTACTGTTGCCTTCACTTAGTAGCTTCCTTGCTTGTAAACAAGGTGCAAATAGCACTAGAACTATCAAAAGAACTTGAAGAGTAGAACTATGTGAAGCCATTTGAAGTTGAGAGAAGAGATAAATATATGTATGTTAGAAATTCATAGAGGTTTAGGGGGGCTTTTTATGGGGGGAAGATTGGGAAAAGGACAAGAGAAGGAAAGGAAGTGGAGAAGCGTGGGCATCAAGTAATTTAATTAGAGCATGCGCGCGTCATAAGATTAGTTTAGTTTCTTAATTTGTGCTTCCAAATGGATAATTTTGATTTGGAATTGAACATATTTTTCAGGTGATCACGCCTTTAGAGCATCTCCAACCATACTAGCTAAAATGGCTAGCCAAATTGTTCAACTAGTGTTTTTGCCTAGTGAATTTGGCTAGCTTCATCTCCAACCATGCTTCTTCCTCTATATTTTGTCTCTTGCTCTCTATTTTGCCTCTTCATGTTCATGGCTAGGCATTTTGCCTGGCCATTATGCCTAACCGTTGGAGATGCAAAATGAGTGTGACTCTCCAAATATGACTATGCCTCTTCATTTTGGCTAGCCGTTGAAGATGCTCTTAAGGAAACTCCAAGCCGCCGGCCCTTTTGTTTCCCAGCTACTAGCTTCTCTTATTTCTCCTCATTTTTTGGAGGAAAATAAAAATAAAAGAATACGGTGTAGTCTAATCTTAAATATGTTTCAGCCTTTCAATTTTTACTTTCTCCCGGTATTCCAATGATGTTTTATTAAAATCTTATTAATAAAACAGGGTGACATTTTCTACCTTTTTTCCTGAAATAATATATGCACTACAACTCAGTGGTAGCGAAGTTTTTATTTATTTGAGGTTACATATATGTTACTAATTTGTGGATTAAGAAGCAACAATTAGGTAGAGTTAGAGAAGTTCTTTCTTCTAAGAAAGGACTTCTAGTGGGTTTTGGTTACATGCACTGACACTACTGGGGTTGAAACACATACAGCTCATGATTATTGGGTTGATTGTTAACATGTGGAAGACGCTATAAACCTATCTAACAATGTACCTTTAAACTTTTTCCGTCAATAAGACAAAAATGTTTCTTTAATTAAAGATTGACAATATAAACAACAAATGAGGACATATCCTCTTTCCAGTAGATTTTAGTAACACTAGCAAAATTTACTTTTTTGAAGGTATTTTTTACATTAAAATATTAATTTATTAATTTCTCAGTCCTAAGTAAAGTGTTGGGTTTTTAATATAATAATATAATCTTGGATATTTCACATGCTACGAGAGAAAACTCATCTTATGATTCTTATCTATGTTAAACAAAGATTACAAGAAGATACAAACAAAAAAATGTTCAGCTTGTGTTAGGTATGATAAAGTAGTATTTTTCATCTGCCGATGCACGTTTTGATAAATGTTGAAATTAAACGTGCGATACACGGAAGTCTACAGTAATTAGCACTTGCAATGAATGTTTTAATTTTTTTAAAAATGAAGCTGAACGGTCGATACATGTATTTTTTAAAAATTGAGAAATTTTTTTTGATGTGTACGTGCGAAGCACGTGTTGAAAAATAGATTTGAAGTTGCATGTGTGATACACATGTTTGTTTGGTTACAAAATTGGAGTTTCTTTTGTGACAAAAAAATATTAAAACTGTTTATTTGTAACAAATTCTTCCATTAAATTAAATAGTAAGTAGATATATTATATTATAGATAGATAGATGGATATTAATTTACACATGTGATGCATATCTATTATAAAAAAATAAGTAAAAAATCTGATATAGTGAGGAATCGGAGCCTAAGACTTCCATCATATTAATTATGCACGTGCGATGTACTTATTGGTCGATTGACAAATGACACTAAGGCCTTCTCCCATTATAGAGATATAAAATTCTCATTCTGATCACAAATTCGGAGTTTATGTATTGATATTTCAAAGTTTTGAAGTGAATAAATATTTATCACATGTGAAAATTAACCATTATGGTATGACTACACTTTTACTACAAAAAAAGACGTGAAGTTTCACTAGTAGGTAATTGAATAAGTTAGTATGGTGAAGAAGTTAGTTATCGTTTAACATGTGTGAGACATTAACAAGTCGGTAGTGATGCAGGTGCATTGAGTCATAGTGTTGGAAGTTTAGATCGCCAACCAAATTAGACCCGAATATGAAGTTAGATTTTGACGGCTGAATTTTGGAAGAATTAATGAATGAGGATGAGAACTTTCATACGTGGAAAATGAAAAGTTTAAATATTGGAAAAGTTTGAGTCCCTCGTCAATTAGAACAAGTAGCATCTAGACTTAAGGCACAGTAGACATCGTAGTCCGTGAATCAATCTGTGGTACGCGATCTTTCTGCCAGAGCGGATATAGGTACTATCATCATACTTGCACTTAGGGTCACCCGAGTATCTTTAATATTTCAGTCTTCTTTTCGATACTTTTATTTTTAAGTTAATTCCAAATATCTTTTGAATCTTCAATTGAATTTCGAATCTCGATTATAATATACATATTTTAACTGAAAATATTAGTCATCAGAGTATGTTTTGTATACAGCAAACTTAGGGTTAACAACAGTGAGATTCAAGTATCTAAATTTTCTGTACTCCACAACTCTCCCAAAAATTCCGCCTTCCTCGGCATTTCCTCAGCTCAGATCCGGCGATCTCCGTCCCCCTTTCCTCCTTCCACCTTCATTAAATCTTCTCCATTCCTCCCCCTCTTCATACCCATCTCTCTCTCTTCATACCCATCTCTCTATAGCCCACCTTCTTCACTTTTCTCGTCTCTCTCTATTTCCCTGCTCCCTCCCCCTCTTTAAACCCAATCCCCTCCTCCCCCTTTACTCCCTTCTTTTTCTCTGCTTCGCCTGGGCCAAATCTGACCTCCCCTTCCCCTTTGGTCCTTCCCTCGCTAGCAGTGGTTTGGTGACTTCCGTTCCTCCCTAGCCCCCTTCCTTTCTGTGGCGTTTTACTGTCCGGGGATCGCCGCAGTGCTGAGCCTGCACTGGTTTTGAGTGAGGGCTGTGAGTCGGAATTGCGTCTCCGCGCTGGGGTTGCTCCTTTCTCTGGGCTCGCTGGGGAACGCTGGTCACTTGAGCGACCTAATTTCTGCTCTCTTCTTCAGCACTGTAAGTTATTGTTTTCTTCCATAGGGGGTTTTTTTATTTCCCACTTTTTTGGTTATTATTTTTCCTAAATTTATTCAGTTCTTTCCTCTTTCTCGGAGGTTATTTTCTTTGCTCTATTGTCTTCCTTTTCTCTACTGTCTTTGCAGTTGTTCTTGTTCATCTTTATCCCATCTCTTCTTTCTTCCCTACCTTTGTTCTAGCTTGTTTGCAGTGTAGCTTTATTGCTGATTTTTTTGGGTTAGGCGCTGTTATCTTCTGTTTTGGTGATTATTGTTTCCTTGACCCTATTGCTACTTTAGCTGGGCTGTTCTTGCGTTCCCTCTCCTCTCTTCCTTGGTCGGCCAGCGTGATTTCTACAGTGTCTGTTGTTACTGCTCACTGCTGTTTTTTCCCCCCTCTCTTTCCTTAGTTCGTTTTAGGCCTTCTGTGCTTCTTGGGCCTGTCTTGGGTGGAAGATGTAAAAAAGAAATCAAAAAAATAAATACCAGGCCTGTTTTGGCCCATGTTTGGCCTGGTTGCCAGAACTCTCTAGGGTTCTCCGCTTCCTCTCTAGGACGTCATGTCTCCTCTTTTGCCGCCTCTCATTTCCCTTCTCCTTTCCCTAACCATTCCGCTCTTCCGCGCTGTTTTCGCTGCCTCAGTCCTGGCCACCTCAAATCCTCTTGCATTTTCAAAATGAAATGCATGTTCTGCCTCAAATCTGGGCATGCTCGCAACAAATGCTTCGCTCTCCAATAGTTGCTTGGTCTTTCCTTAGGGATGCCGATCTCAGACCAAGTTCTGAGCGCGCTTGATTTCCTGACTTTGCATGCCAAGTTGGCTGATAGTCAGTCAAAAAAATCAAAGCGCCCAAGGCTTGATACCCAAACCCCCTCCTTCCAACACCCCCGACTGCTCTTCTCATTCCACATCCCCCCACTCCCCAGTCTTCGGCTTCGACCTCCCTTCCTGGTGTTGCCAAAGCGGTACCGCTTTCTTCAACTCAAACTCTCAAAGAATATTTATCCCCTGTGGACTTGGGTTGTAAACCAGAAGTTACTCTGGTGTATGTGCCCTCCCTAGACATCTGTGCTAAGATTTCTGAGGCAGAGTGTTTAGGGGCAGTGTCTTTCTCTGGGGGGGCCAGTCTCCTTTTATGCTCTTGACACCTTTCTTTGCAAAGCTTGCAACATTTTTGACTGGACTTGGACTTTAAATGCGTGTTCCAATGGCGATATCGTTATCAAGTGCCCTTCTTCCAAGGTCTTGGAGGAGTTAATTACCATCAAATCCTTTTCTATAGGTTCGATCAACTATCCATTCGTAAATGGTTTCGGTCGGGAGCTCCTTCCTCTGCCATTTTCCAGTATCCCACCAAGGTGACTTTGATTGGTCTCCCTCCTTTTTGTGACTCTCCTAGGCTGGTGGCAGACATGACCAGGTGTATCGGTGACCTCATCTGTACCTCCTCAACCTCCCTTCTTGCCTCCGGCTGTCTCCATGTCGAGGCAGAATTTCTTTGTCCTCAGCTGTTGGATAGGGTTGCAGCTTATACTCTGCGTATTAACCAAGCTCAGTTCTCCATTACTGTCAATTACCACGTTCCCTCTTCCTCCCAGGTAATCATTCCAGCCACTGCTGCTACCCCCTCGCCATCCCGAGCTGAGGGACTCTGTTCATCCCCTTTTTCTCTTGGTGTTGCACCACTTCGGTCTCCTCAACTTGCTAAACTTAAGGGCAAGGCCCCCATAAAAAAGAAAGTGGCTTTCCCGCGGAGAAGTAATGCCCCTCTCCCTAAGGTTTCTCCTGCGAAACCTCCCAATCTTGTCTGGATAAACCCTGATATTGCGTCGCAATCCTTGAGTAAGGCACAACCAAAGCTCTCTGCGGTTCCCTCTACGGCACTGCCTTTTGAGGCTTCCCGATCTTTTCAGGGGCCCTTGCCGATCTCTGATCTTAGTCGTATGTCTGATGAGGACTCAAAATGTCCCCATTAGGAAGTGAATCCCAACTTCAAGGCCGATTGGGATAAATTCTCCTCGGCCTTGCCAAGGCAGCCTGAGCCAGATGCTTATGTTATCCTGGGATCTTTCAAATCTGCTATTAAGAACTCTAAGTCAGCTGCGGACTGGACGGATCAGGACGATCTTCTTGTGGAAGAGGTTGAGGACCTCAATTCCAGGCAAGCTTCGCTGAATATACTTCTACCATTTTCTTCTTCTAAATTCTATTTTTGCTCTATTTCTAGTTGTGGTCGCTCTTATAGCATTGCTTTTAGCTTGGGGCCATATGTGGCCTCCTTTTGCTATTCTCCTTTCTCTAACCTAAGCTTTCACCCTTTCCAATTTTCTCCTTCTCTCGATGCTATCTCCAAAGTGTCTGTAGACACTACCCTTTCTGCGGGGTTGGTATTCCCCGCAGCTTCCCTCGGTCTCTTTTCTTGGCTTCCGATTTCAGCTACCCCCTTTCCTCTGCGGAAGAGTTGCCGGGTTAACCCCGCGCCTCCTCCTTTGCGTCAGTCGTCCCTTTGATCGGTACATCCCTCCTTTCCTCTTCCTAAGGAGCATCGATCTTTGGATGCCGTGATTAGCGATACTACAACTGATGCTTCTCAGCCTGTTAAGCTTCCTTCCTCTGTTAAGAGATCCAAAACCATCTCCCCTTTACAACGTTCGAGTGCTCGTCTCAAGGCTAAAAAGAATTCTCACTTATCCTCCGCTTCTAAAGCCTCTTCAGCAGCATAAATTCGTAATCTGGAAATTCCTCCTTCGCCCCCTCGTGTTAGGGACTCTCCCCCTTTGGGTTCTGTTTATCAGGTGCATTTTGACACCGTCTCCTCTACGGAGTTTCTCCATCTAGCTTACAATATGGGTTTCGCGTTGACCGCGAATCTCCTTATGGAATTTGATGATATACGTGACCTGGAAATCTCTAGAGCTGTAGAGTCCCAATATCTTTATGATTAGTGCGTCTTGGAATATTCGGAGGCTACGATGTCCTACTAAACAACAATCTGTGTTCCACCTTATCACTTGTTCTCGTTGTGATATGATTTCCCTTCAAGTGACCAAATTAGATTCCACAACCTCCTCTATCCTCCGATCCATCGGGGGTGCCACTATTCCTAATTGGATCCCCCTTGATGCTATTAGCACCCGGGGTGGTATTCTTTTTGGATTTAAGCCTTCCATCTTTTCCCTTATCTCGGTTCGAAGGCTCAACCTTTTCCTTATCGTTTGTCTGCACTGGTTTGAATTCAACTGTTCTATCAATGTGGTGTCTGTCTACGGTCCATCCACGGCTGATCGTCGCCTTCTATTTTGGACCGAATTTCAATCTTTTATCCACAATACCAATGGCTTTTGGATTTTTTTGGGGATTTCAATGTTACCCGCTTTTCTCATGAGAGAACGGGGAATGCCTCCATTTCTTCTGATTCTATCCTCTTCAACGACTCGATTCGTTGTCTTAACCTATCTGATATTCCTCTTAATGGGAGAGCCTTCACTTGGTCGAACATGAGGCTTATCCCTTCGATGGCGAAGCTCGATCGTTTCCTTGTTTCTCAAGATTGGATTGCTTCCTTTCATAATTCTTTTGCTTGTGCCCTTTCTAACCCCGCTTTGGACCATGTACCTATAGTGCTTCATTCTAATTTCAATTTCTCTAAACCTTACAAATTCCGCTTTGAAAAGTACTGGCTTCAGGATCAAATATTCGTTAATATGATCTCGGAGTGTCTTTCTGCTATTACCGGATCGCATGGGCCGGGGAGACTGCTCCTTAGACTTCATGCGGTTAAGTTTGGGTGCAAAATTTGGTGTAAGGAGCATTTCGCTTAGGCGAACGCTCTGAAAAACTATTTCCTATCCTCTATTTTTGCGATTGACCTTCTTGAAGAGCAGGGCCCTATCTCTAACTCTCTCCGTTTTGAGAGGAATTTTTGCAAACGCGAGTTTGCAGGAATTCTTCAGAATGAACACATCAAATGGGCCCAACGTGCTAAAGTTCGCTAGCTCAAGGAGGGTGACGCCAACACCTTTTTTTTTCACAATTTCGCGTCATATCGATTGTGATGCAATCAGATTACCTCCATCATCGATAACGATATTGAACTTTCTTCCAACGAGGAGTTTCATTTTACCTTCCTCACCTTTTTGAAAAATCTTCTTGGTCGAGCTAAACCTAGATCCATTCACTTAGACTGGGACCAGCTCTATGGTGATGTTCACCATGATTTGTCCTCTTTCGAGGCGCCCTTTCGGAGGAAGAAATTAAATTGGTGGTCATTTCACTCAAAAGTGATTCTTTGCCTGTGGTCCCAACGGCTTTCCTTCTTTTTTCTTCCAAAAGTTTTGAGACTTTCTTAAAGAAGATATTTTGGCGATGTTCAATGACCTTCACAGTGGTCGCTTCTCTTTCGATCGTATCAACTATGCGCATATTGTGCTCATTCCTAAATCTTGGGAGCCAATTCGGTCACTACCTTCCGTCCAATTAGTCTTCTTAACACTTCTTTCAAAATCATCATGAAAGTTCTTGCAAATCGTCTCAGTCTGGTGATCCCTCCTCTCATTGATCCGGCTCAGTCCGGATTCATAAAGGAGCATTTCATTCTGGATAGTGTGGCTACCGCGCAAGAAGTTATCTCCGAATGCCATAGGTCCAATTCGGAGGGTATTCTCTTAAAACTTGACTTCCAAAAAGCTTATGATAATGTCTGTTGGGATTTTCTTTTTGATATCCTACTTTATCGTGGTTTTGGTTCGAAATGGATAGCTTGGATCAAATCCAGTCTATTTGCGGGTACATCCTCGATCCTTATTAATGGTTCTGAAGGCCACAAATTTAAATGTAAATGTGGCCTTCGTCAGGGGGACCCTATCTCGTCCCTCCTTTTTGCACTGGTTGCCGATGTGTTCAATAAGCTTCTGCGTAATGCTTGGGATGCCAACGTTATTGAGGGGTTGTATTCCTCTAACAGCTTTAGGGACGTTCTCAACCTTCAATATGCGGATGACACGGTCATTTTCGCGAAACTAGACGGTTGTACTCTGCATAATTTGAAATTTCTCCTCTATATCTTTGAAAAGGCTTCTGGTTTACCCATCAACTTTCAAAAGTCTTCCGTCCTCTGGCTCGGAGGGTCACAAAATTGCCAAATAGATTGCGCAATTCTTTAATTGTGCCAGTGCTTCCTTCCCTATTACTTACCTTGGTGTGCCTCTGAGATGGGGTAAGCTGCATAGATCAGACTGGATTCCTATGATCGATAAGGTTGAATCCAAAATCAATACCTGGTCCGGTAGACATCTTTCTCGAGGAGGCAGACTGATTTTGGTTAATTCCGTTCTCTCTTCTATTCCATTATACATGATGTCCTTTTTCTATGTTCCTTCTTGGGTCATTAAAAGGATTGATCAAACCAGAAGGAACTTCTTTTCCGGATCGGAATCGTACAAAGTTGGTACTCACCTTTGTAACTGGAAGATTTTGTGTTCCTCTAAGGCCAGTGGGGGCCTGGGTGTTCTGAATCTAAGGAATCAAAACCTGGCTCTTTTAGGCAAATGTTTATGGAAGATTCTTAAAGAGGATCCCCTCTCGTGGCCCCGTCTTATAGCTAATAAATGCCATTCCCGCCACAAAGTTTGGGAGTTCCATTCTCCCCTTTCCAGTTATGCCTCTCCCTTTTGGAAAGGAGTTTGGAAAATGGTTGCCCCTTTTCAGTGTGGCATTCTCAAGGTTTGTGCCGAAGGCACCAAAACTTTGTTCTGGTCCGATCTTTGGATTGGGAATTATAAGCTTAAGTATGCTTTTCCCGCCCTTTTTGATCAGGTGTCGGATCACAAGGCCCTTGTTTCTGATTACCTTTCGACCACCGACGATCAGAGGGAATGGCATATCCACTTCTCTTCCATCCTATCGCCTTCTCTGGTTTTGGAGCATGCCAAATGCCTTGATTTATTATCCAATTATGATTGGCATCTGTCTGATGATGTTATTTGGCGATGGACGTCTTTGGGTACCTTTTTGGTGAAATCCTTTTACTCCTTTCTTACTAACGGTGGTGTCCAGTCGCCATGCGCTAAGTTCATTTGGAGTTGCTGTGCTCCACTTAACGTTAAAATTTTGACCTGGTTGACTGTGAATAACAAGCTCTTGACGGTCGAGAACCTTAATAGAATGAACATCGTGTGGGGGCAGGTCTACCCCTTCTGCCTTTCTGAAGCAGAAGTGATCGACCATTTGTTCCTTCACTGCATAGTCATTCGTCCCCTGTGGCTTTCGTGTCTGCACACGTGGAAGGTTACGCATTTCCCTCCTACTATCCTAGAGTGTTGGACCGATTGGAGAGCCCATTTCATTAAGTTTAGGTTTTGTAGCGCCTGGGATCTTTCCATTATGGTTATAGTTTGGATTATCAGGAAAGAAAGGAATAATCGGATTTTCTCCCATTCCTCTCGGTCCATTAATTGTCTTTTAGATGATTTCCTTTACCTATCTAAGTTCTGGTTCTCTTCTTTAGCGCTGTCTAAAGTAAAGGACCTTAATTTACAGAGACTTCAAGAGGGCATTTATTTTTTTATACTGTTTAACTATCTGCCTCCTTAATGCTACTTCTTTTCTTTTACTTACCTTTAATTCTCTTTCTTATCTTGCAGGCAGCTGATTAATGTTCATGTTCAGCGTTTTGTTCCCTCTTCATCCTTTGGGAGAGGTAGCCTTAGTTTTGTTTGTTTTTTGACTGGTAAGATCTAGTGGGTGACTCTTCTTTGCGCCTACTGGCCTGGGTTGCCTCTTTTTTGGCCCGATGTGGCTCCTGTGTATTGCTGGCTTTATGCTTAGTTTCTATTTTAAACTATTCGGGCATCTTCGCTAAGGGATGCTTTCGACCTTTTGGTCTCTTATGGCTGTCTGTTTAATCCTGTTCTTATGGGGTGTAAGTGCTATTCATGCCCTCTACGTTCACGGTTATACCGTATCCTTTTTACTTGATGTGTTTCACTGGCCCGTTTCTTTGGTTTGGGCACCTCTTTCAGGGAGGGCACTGCATGTTTTCGGCTGAATTTTTGGCCACCGTTTAATTTGGTTAGGCTGTGTTATTGTTGTTCTACCCTTTGGTGAGGCTGAGTGTGCTCGGTGAGGGTATTCTCTATGACTGTATTTCCCTTTGGCTGGTCGCCTTTGGGTGCTGTGTCGCTCCTGTGTTTTCTGGGGTTGCTTTTGGGTTTTAGTCTCACTGGTTCAGAGTATTTTGTCTCTGAGTGAGCGCGGCACTTTAGTCTATTTTTATTCTCTACGTTTATTGAGGTTTTGCTCTTTTGTTCTTTTCGATACTTTCCCTGGATTTTCAGCTCTATTGCTGTGGTGAGGCACTGCAGGGGTGGGGTTTCCTCCCGCTTTGTGCTTTTACTCCTTTTGGGTGGTTCCCTTGTTGGATGGCTGCTCTGGTCTTTATTGCAGGTGGTTTGTTTGGCATAGCTCTGTTTTGGTTGTGCTTTCGTTGGTGTTTTCGGTGGGTATGCAGTGCCTTCGAGCGCTGTGGGGGTTCGGGGCGGTCTTCTGGCCAGCTGTCTGGACCCTTCCCCCTGACTGCCGCCTTCCTCCTTCCCCTCGTCCGCTGTTTGGTTCCGGGGTGATCTCTTTTCATTCAGCCGGTGAGGGTCACTCCCTCGTCTCTGGCTTCCTAGCCTTTCTTCCTCCTGCGGTCAGTGGTGGCTGTTGTGGTTGTTTGGCTCCATTGCTTAATGCGCTCCATTGCCTGGAACTATCAACTGTTGTTGCTGTGCTTGTATATTGTGATGTCCCTCCTGTTTGATGTTATCTCTCTTGTAGTTGTCTTGTTTTTTTTGCTCTTATTTTTACTGCGTGTAAAAAATTTTGTACTTGTTTATTATCTATTTATTGATTGGGTTGGAGTCGTAAGACTCTATCCTTGCTATAAAAAAAACAACAGTGAGACTCACTGTGAGAGGCTTTATCATTGTGAATGGTGGTATTCATGGAGGTTTTTCTTTTTGGTCATATAAGCATTAGACTAATTTATTAAATATCTATCTTATTACTAGACTAAATAATTAACAGGTCCTAGGTGACAAAAAGAACCTTATTGTTTCATCAATTAGCAGGTTACGGACACAGAAAGAAAATTTATGCCTACTTGGGCATGATCGATATGACACAATTGACGATGGATGTCCTTAACCACTTAGGGGTGGTTTGATTGGTTGTAAAATGTACCCTACCTAGAATATCACTATTTGGAAAGAAATCTTTGAAAATACATCATTGTTTGTTCTTGGAAAGCCAATGGTCCGTTCCTGGAATTTCTTTGTCCCTTTTCCTATTTATCCATCATTGTTTGTCTTATATTGTTTGATTTGATTTTCATATTGTTGTTCATTTATGGAATAGAGTTCCAAATATATATCTCAATAAGAGCATCCACTGTCGTTTTTTAAAAACCCAAAAATTGGAAATCGATTTAGAAATAGTGCTCACAGCCGTTTGCTAGAAATCCAAAACTTAGGATAGGAGTGAACAGTGCTTTGCTAAACTTAGCAGTCGCTTTAGCCAATTGCTAAATATAGAAGACAGACGATGTTCATCCGTTTGACAAAGCGACGGATGAAGGTATGTCGTCTATAGTAAAATAAAATAAAAAATCAGACGAGAGACGGATGATGGTGTTTCGTCTCTCATCGAAAACAAATTTCTTAAAAAAACAAATTCACTGAAAACAGCACAGACGGATGAAGTTGTTCCGTTTGGTGTGTTTTTGAAATTTTTTTTTTTGACTTTTTTTAATATTATTTTTACTGAATACCAAAAAAAAACACCCAGACGGATGAAGTTGCTCCGTCTGGTGTGTTGTTTGGATTTTTTTGACTTTTTTTACTGAATACCCAAAAAAAAAAATTTAGACAGATGATCTTCTGTCGCTTCTATTTTTGGACTTTGACGACTGCAGCGTGATCCATCTTTTGCTATTTCTAAATGCTATATATAGCAATTGACATAGCAAACGATAGTGGATGCTCTAATAAAGATGCAATCTTTCTTATGGTTATGGTTTGAATGATTTCACTAACACCTATTATCCTGTCATGAATTTGATGTTAATTGAAATGAGAAAGATGCTTTAATATATATATATATATATATATATATATATATATATATATATATATATATAGGGGTCGGTTCGGGTGAGAACCAACCCTGGGGTGAGAACCTAAGGGCCTATCCCAGCCATTCATCTGTGTAATCTTAACGGTCAAGATTTTTTAAAATTAAACAATAAGATTAATTAATTTTTGCATTAAGATGTCAATCCCTTTAATTAAGGGATGGGGACCGCGTAATAAAAGGAATAATTATAAATTGCCTTTTTTTGTGTGCGACGGTTAAGGCAAATTTGGTCAAACTGGAGAGAGAAATAATTTATTCCCGTAAAATATTGGAGTAGATTTTGTTTTCCAAATTAATAGCAACTGCAGAATCATTCACCATTTCGTTCCTTACAGTTACTGTTTATTACAGTTGCTATTTATAATTATTACAGTTGCTGTTTAAGTGGTCAGGTACTGCTGTATAATTATTTCAGTTGCTATTTATAATTATTACAGTTGCCATTTATAATTATTACAGTTGCTATTCGAGAAGATTTTGTATCCCAAATTAATAGCAACTGCAGAATCATCACCAATTCGTTCCTTCACCAATTCGTTCACTATATAGCAACTGACTGTATTGTAAGTAGATACAACTAGTGCATATTTTAGCAGGAATATATATATATATATTGTTTGTTTATCAATTTGCAAACTTATGTTGTACATGCTGTCAGTTTCCATATAGCAACTGAATGTTTTTTGAATAGCAACTAACTGCATTGTACGTAGCAACAAAAATTTCATATTTAGCAACATTGTACGTAGCAACAAATGTTGTTCATCCTGATGAAGATTGTGGTTCGGCTGAAAATAAAATAAAAAAGGCAATATATGTTGCCTAATAATCTGTGATCTACATTCCTTTTAAATAAAATAAAAAAGGCAATATATGTTGCCTAATAATCTGTGATCTTTCATTCCTTTTATTACGCGATCCTCATCCCTTAATTAAAGGGATTGACATCTTAATGCAAAAATTAATTAATCTAATTGATTAATTTTAAAAAATCTTGACCGTTAAGATTACACAGATGAATGGCTGGGATAGGCCCTTAGGTTCTCACCCCAGGACATGGTTCTCACCCGAACCTTCTCCTATATATATATATAATAAAACACAAAGAAAGCTATCAAGTGGCCCTTCTTCAATCCCCAAAAATCAAAGGTCCAGATCTAACCTCACAAAACATATTTTCCCCCCAAAAGTTCCCCCCCCCCCCCCCCCCCAAAACTCAAATTCAAATCCCCCACCTAAAACAACTCCTATATTTATTTAATTCTTTTTTCTCCCTCTCTCTCCCCCCTCCCTCTTCTATTCAAAACATTAAGAAAATAAAAATTTTTAAAAATTTTTAAAAACTCAAAATTAAAAAACTAAAAAAAATTAAAAAAATTAAAAACTTTAAAAATAATTCAAAAATATCATATAATATGTTTATTGCTTTATGTTTGTTACTTCAATTAATTTACTGGACCTCCAAAACTATTTTATACGATCAAACAAGGTGCACCGTTCCGAAGACGTGCCGTAGGCACGTGTTAACGGGCAACCCTAGTGTGTGTGTGTGTGTATATATATATATATATATATATATATATATATATATATTTCTTTTTAATTTTATTATAAATTAAAGAAATCCTAACCTTTGATTCACCCTACTCATTTTAGCACTGCAAAAGGTTGATTCTTTAGAATTCATTTGTCTTCCTATTTCCTCCTTCTACCATCCATCATTAGTTGTCTTATATTATTTTATTCGCTATTTTGGTTCAGATCCATACTCATAATTAAGTATATTTTTTCCATCTGCTGTTGGTTTCTAATTTGACTTTATTGGGCTCCTCTTTTGCAAGTTATAATTGCTTGTTTGCTTAACCGCCTCATGTATTTTTTTTATCCATATTCCTTTTTCCATTTTCTTGATAATATCTTATGTTTGTAGTACTTTGCTTTCATTCTTTTCTTTCTAGGATTTTTTGGATCTGTGATCTAGTCGATTAGTTTTTTTTGGATAAGTGATATGATCGATTAGCGTTTATGTCCTTAAATTTGTTGATCACTATATGCTATAATTGTAGTTTTTTTGGAGTAATCAAGAATTCTTCTTTATTAATTTGATTAGGATCATATTACATGTTTGCATTAATTGGATTTAATGAATTGTTGAAATTGTTATTATACATTCAATCGGTTCTCATGCTTCTCTGTATTAAGCTATTAATGAGATTTTGCTCTTTTGATTTTCGTATCTTCTTCAGATTTTTTAGCTTAATCAAAACAAGCAGCAAATGGTTAATGGTGGGTTTAATTCATATTAATTGTGATTGGTGTTGTACTCTTATTGGATGAGCTCTTGCTCTCCGCACGGAGCCTCTCCTACGGAGCTACACAAATGTATGGTTTTGATGCTTTTAATCATAGAAATTTGCAGTTTTTTTATGATGGTTTTCTCAAAAAAAATATGGGTTTTTATTATTATCCTATATATATCTTACAATATATTATGCTAAGACCACTTTTAGTCCAATGATTTTTCTTCTTTTTCCTTTTTTTTATAAAAAAAGAGCAAATGTAGGAGGCAACTCCCCACTCTTTCTCCATTCAAATTCAGAACTGAAATCATATCTCGTAATCAAACCTTAACGATCGTGCAATAGTGTATAGATGTTTTTGGTTGAATTTATCAAAAATAGTTTTGTTATTATACTATATATTTTACTAAAAGCTTACCCCATATCTTCTTTCTCCATTTTAAAATAGAGAAATGAGACCAAAAGTAGGAATTCACATCCAACTTAACACGTGCATAATAAATAGCTAATCATCACTCATCGCATACTATTTTTTTCTTCGAGTTCGACATTTCATCAGATTAAGAGAAACATGTGTTAGAACATGAATTTTGTAAAACAGAAAATGCTAACAATATTTGTGAAGAATTACGAATACAGGAAATGAAAGAACAAACCATACAATACAATACAGATTTGAATATCTCTATCCTTAAAGCAAAATTCGCTCCGTAGTGTGACGGTGATTGACGAATTGCCTCCTAGGATACAACTTTATTACCTTTCCGTAATGAGCAGCACCCTAACTTCAAAGAGCTCAGCGAACCAGAGCTGTGTTGTATTCTCAGAAGTGACTCAAAGGAAGAAGAAGAAGATTCAGAGTGGTTTTTGAAAAAAACTGTGTCCTCTGGCAAACAAAAGTTGTTGGTTTTATAAGAGAATGATAGTAACTGAAGGGTCCATTACTCTGTAACAGCAGAGTAATGGTCCATTACTCTGTAACAGTAGAGTAATGGTTCAAAAACGTAATTGATGAGTCATTACTCTGTTGTTATAGAGTAATGGTACCAGCAGTTACAGAATTTGAAAAGCCTCTTCAGCAACTGGGGAAAATTTTGGAGCAGGGCAAAAAAAATGTAGGCCAGAGCCAGGCCGGGCCGAGCGCGCGTGCATGTGTGTGTGTTTGTTATTTTGGCTAGGTCCTCTCCCCACTACACGTTAGTGGTAACCCCAGGGCTACGCCCTTTAGTCCATTTGTTTAACTTATATACTAGAGAAAATCTTTCTCATCTTCCGATGTGGGATTATTCATTCCAACTGTCCAAGTTAATTTGGAGTATCCAACTTTGGACCTACATTTCTCATTCATACGGAAACCATTTTTGGCAAGTGAGCACATTACGAAATAATACTCGACGAGAGGAACATTATCCAATCAATTTCCGGCGCTGCCGATGGCCGGAGCCCACCGGAATCCAGCCCGAAAAATCTGCAAAAACTTTTTCCAACAACATGCTAATGAAAATCCTATTGGTGTATGTGAAAATCATATTGCTTCATCACATGACAACTATGTTTACCAACTTAAACTTAGTAACTTTATTTTCTATTGGTGTATATTTTAAAAATTTACATTTGTAGCTTAAAAATACAATATTCAACACTTCTTTGTTTGATGTTATGATGCTGGTGTTAAACAGATCGATGATACTATCTTTAGTTTGGATGAAACTATGTATTAAACATGAATTTTTTGTCCTTCATCTATGTGTTGCTTTCAATTCACTGCTTATCCACAATATATCTATTACATTGTTTACGTTTTTTTGGCAATCAAAATAAAGAAAAATTATGATATTTATTTAATTCAACAAATTAACCATTCCCAGAGTGGGTCGGTTTTTCTCATTGTGTTCAAACTTTCTCTCGCACACTTTTGTTGAATGGATTAATTTTGCTGAACAAGTAAAGTTTTTTTGTTATCTCTGATATTAGTTAAATCGAGTGGTGATATAGATGATGATTTTAATTACTAAACTGATTAGATGATAAGAACTATTTCTGCTAGAATTGTTATTTGAATTATGTTAATTTGAACTGAGAATTCTCCAATGTTTTGAAATATTTTAACTAGAGGGATAACTAAGAGTTGGGACACATATTGTTAGAGATAAATATGAGAATACATATTCGTGAGGGGTATATACATGTTTAGAACCTTATATTTAAGATTAATCATGTTTCTTAATTAAATTCTCTCATCTATTGAATAGTTTGTACAATATTGCACAGGGGTATACTAGTATGCAGGGCCGGCCCTCACCTTGAGGCCGGTGAGGCGGCCGCCTCAGGCCTCCGATTTTTTTACACTTTTAGGGGCCCCCAAATTTATATTCCCCTTATAAATATATGCACATATTTTGCACGTAAAAAAATTATATTGTAATTAGGGCCCGCAAAAATAATTATTTGGGTCTTTCGCCTTGGGCCCCGGGAACTTAGGGCCGGCCCTGCTAGTATGATCGATATGACACGATTGACGATGGATGTCCTTGACCACTTAGGTGTGGTTTGATTGGTTGTAAAATGTATCCAACCTAGAATATTATTATTTGGAAAGAAATCTTTGAAAATAAGTTCTAAAAAAGTGGTTTGTTTAGATATAGTTTTATTGTAGTGTATAATAGAGATAAGAGAGAAGGAAATTTTAAAAAATAGTAAAAAATAATTGTAGAAGAATAGGTAGGGTTGTTTTATTAAATATTGCGAGGATAGATAAGAGAGATCATCTTTTCCTCTCATTTTTACCGAAAACCAATGGGGCCAAAAAGTACTACAGTAATGATCCGTCAAAATCAAGTTCGACCTTTTTTACGGTCAAACAACGTTGTAAACAGTATTTTTTCTTTAGAAAATACTTCCTAAAGTGCTTTTAGTGTCCACAATGAGATCCCCAAATTATGAAGAAAACCATGCTGAAGGTACAAATCTCAAGGAGATTGAAAGCATCCCTCATTCCCCTTGCTTTTTTTTTCTTTCATATAGAAACATATAACGAAGTGGGAATACGAAAAACTTGATATTGACCAATGACACTGGACATCAGTCCTGTAAGTTTTACCTCCATTACTATATCAAGACTAGATGGCTGAATTTGTCAAGTTTGTAGAAAACTTTACTTAATATAGTCCAACGCACATTTTTAAGTGAATTATATAAATCATTAATGACGAATAGTTTAATCTCTACCACATTTTATTATTTCGCATGCTAATATGGCAACTAATTAATTATAGTAATGAGTAATGCCAACAAAAAGGCCTATATATATTTTAACTACCAAACAGTAGAATAGAAATCTATAAAACATCAAATTTTCTATAAAACAAAATCTTACGCAGATAAGCATGATGCAAATGGGCCTTGGGCCCTCGCTCTTATCATATGATTATCTCCATCTCTAATCTGTCATACTAAAATGGGAGAGTTGGAGTTGTCTAATTTGTATACAACCTAATTTTAGGGCAACGTCCGTATAAATTAAATTTCTCAATTTATGCACGTGTCTCCTCAAACCCTACCTCTCCTCCAATTCTATATGCGTCACTCTCTCTCTCACTCCCCCCCCCCCCCCCCCCCCCCCCCCCCCCCCCCCCCCCCCCCCCCCCCCCCCCCAACTCCCCAAACTCTAGCTCTCCCTCAACCCCAACAATGGCAGATTCATCAAACCCCGACCGCCTCAACCAATTCCCCCTCGAACTAATCAACATCATTTCCTCCTTCTCCACTACCAAATCCGCCATCAAAACCATCCCTCTCATCTCCAAGCGCCGGCGCTTCGCCTGGGCCACCTCCCCCAACCTCATCCTCAACAACTGTGAATCCCGATCCCCTTTTAAATTCATCGAATTCGTTGAAAACCTCCTCTCCCTTAGCACCAACTCGGACGTCAACAAGTTCTACCTCATCTGGATCGACAACCCCGCCATAGGCTACGTTCAACTTTAAAAAAAAAGGTGTTGAATCAAAATAATTGCAGAACTCCACATTTTAGTGCATCGTTCTAACCAACTCAACATCACATTCGTCTTCTTCTTCCCTTTAAAATTTGTGCCCAATTATCTCTCTTTTAGGTTCAAATTCATCCAAGTTTGTCACCATGGATGGTTCTATTGAAGGGTTAGTATTCATTTCTCTCTCCTCATTTTGATAGAAAGACACGTCTTTTTTATGTTATGTGATGTGCTCTTTAATGGTTTCTTTTAAATTACAGAAAGTTTTTTTTTTTCTTCTACGCAATGATTTCCTCAATTAATGTCGAAAAATGGGTAAAAGAAGGTAGGAATTGGTTTTCTATCAGTGATTGATTTATGTTATGATTTTTCTAAGCTTGGTTGAGTTTATCAAATAATGTAGAAAAATGGATAGAAGAAGGGTAGGAATTGGTTAAGGTTTGAAATGTGGTGAATAAATTGAGTTATGATTTGTCTAGGTACGAACCTGGTGAAAAGTTTATGGATGATACCAACGACTCGTTGGTTGATATCTCTTTGATGAATTCGACTGACCTTTGACATGTAACTTTTTTTTAAAATAAATGATATTAAGGTTGTGTTAAATTTGAGTTGATGGGTTTTGATTTTTGATGGAGAGGTGTGTAGCTGGAGCCGAGCGATTTCCATGTGAAAGAGAAAAAAACTCAAGTTGTGTGATCTCATATCCTCCAATTCGAGAAGCGAATTTCCTTAATCTCCAGGTGCAAGAAATTTCATTATAAAGATCCAATTTTAATGTTGTTTATTGAGTAATTAATTGGATTGATCGAATTTCGGGTTTGAGGTGAGTATTTTTGTTAGATTTCATCTTCAATTTCTATCTTTTTCTATCTTTCAGGTTTAAGGCTAGAGTATGGATGCTCAGATATGGGGATCGAGGTGAGTGTTTATTTGGATTTGATCTCATTTCTGGGCTGTAATCTTTCAGATATGAGGTTAGGGTTTGAATGATCGAATTTGGAGTTCGATTGAGGTGAGTAATATTTTTTAACAATCACAGTTTTTATTTTTTTTTTAAATTGTTAGGGCATGCATCGAACGTGCTCAGATAACCAGCTAAGGATAAACAAGAGAGTTTGCATTTGAAATTTAATAATTAGTTTTGGCAGGCCCTCTATCTTAAATGAAGGAAATTGTCAATTGATAAGACAACTACAGATGCTATCGGGTCCTATCGGGTCAGGTCCTCCACTACCCGGACCCGGTCCAAAAATTGGACCCGGACCTGGACTTGTAAGAACCGAGTCCGGGTCCGGGCGGGTCCGGGGTCCAGAGTCCAGGTCCTAGTTAAAAAAATCTACTTATCGGGTCCGATAGTGGGGAATAAATATTTGCACTTAAGTATTTTTGCACCCGATACCCTACAGTTCCAACAATTTTTACACTTAAGTATATGAATAAATATTATATTTAAACATTTATCTTCAACAATCAATATTTACATGTACAGCCCTATAACCCTATTATTCAAATTCCATATTTTTAGGGGTATCTTTTAACGGTTCCAGTTCCAGTTTCAGGTCCGGGTTTGTTCTATTTGTAGCAGACTTGGACCCAAAAGTGCATCGGGTCTTATTTTAGGATCCGGACCTGTATAGATCGGTACCGGTCCAATGTCGGGTCCGGATTGGGTCAGAGTATCGGATAAGTGTGACAGTGCTAAAGACAACAAAGAGTTAGAGCAACTCTAAGGGGAGAGAAAAAATGGATTCCTTTGCTAATTTTAGAGAATGTGGTGAAAAAGGGGAGATCCAATGGGTGGGAATGAGATTTTCTAAAATTGAAGAATTGGTAAATGGTTCTCTAAAATTGAAATGCCACCTCCTTTTCATATTTTAATAAGATACTACTAATAACATATTTTACTTCTTCCCCACCATTTATTCTCTCCCTCAATAAAGTGATTTTTGCACAACTATTTTGCTCATAATAAAAATTTATATTAGTAAAAATCACACAATAAATTCAATCTTTATTTTACAAGACAAATGTTAAAATTATCTAGATATAAATTCAGTAATTACAGTGCATTGAAATGAAATATCACTAATTAAAAATGCTGACATATTTAGCTAATAGAATACTTTATAAATCAATCTCTGTTGAGTTGTTACCACAAATGTTGGATAAGATATGTTCGGAGCTGAGAATGTGTTTGACTGTCTCTAATGCGATGATGTGTTTCAATAAACTCATACAATTCAGCTGTATGCTCATGGGAAATGCAAAATCACGAAGAACGAATTTTGAAATATAGCCGTTTGAATTAAATATGCAAAATTATGAATATCCGTTGAAATATAGCCTTTGGAATATAGACAAATGAATTTAATTAAAGTTTAATAAATATTAATAAAAATATAGATATAAGGAAGCACAGTGTGTATGAATTTCATGTTAGATATTATCATATATATTTAGTCTCATATCGGATTATGTACTATTTTAGTATTTGATTCTCTCCTATATATAGGAGATATTGTACTCAGTTATTATCAATCCATTGATCTTTTTCAATCTTTTTGTTAACCTTAACATGCTATCATATCACTAACCCTAAATTTCTTTCTCCCTCACTAATCCATACCCTAATTACATAAATTCACTTTTTCTCCGTGTAGCGCCCCGAATTTCTAAATACGAAACTTTAGAAAATACGTGGCACTTTCCCAGCGATCCACTTCAATGTAACAACATACATAGCCAAAAACTCAAATCATTTTATTCCAAATCTTTATTACAATAATCTTTTCAAATTGCAGCGGAAATACAAACACCTTACATTACAATAATTCTTTTACAACACTATTCTTTACAAAATTACACATGGCTCTATCATCTCACTCATACTCTCTAAAGCTAACCCAAGCATCCAAGCCTCCAATTCTAAGCAATAACCTGCAACATGTGAGGCTAGAGTTGAACCCTAACCCCCAAAACTACGGGGTCAGCCATAACTGGTGTGAGTGATATAAACAACAAACATAAATAACAAATAAACATAAATTCTCAATCAACATGTACTGAACAAAAATACATAAACTGAACATGTAATCTGAAACAAGAACGATAGGCCAGTACATGAGTGAACCAAGTCGAGAAACAATACCAACGATCAAGTATCCATCAATCAATCTCTCTCAAAATATGTACAGTTCAACTGTACGGTACAGTCGACTGTTCAAAGGACCAGTCGACTGATCAGAACAACAATAATCCTCACCTCTCTGATCATGCCCAACTATCAATAAATCTCAATACCACGATGTATGTCCAACAATCGATCTCCAATAATACCATAGATCGGATACCCATATATCCATCTACAAAACTAAAGAGGGTATAGATAGAATACGAACCCGGCATGCATCACCAATAGTGACTATTACACCGACGAACATGTTCATCTACAAACAAACTAAGAGGGTATAGATAGAATACGAACCCGGCATGCATCACCAATGGTGACTATTACACCGACGAACATATTCATCTACAAACAAACTAAAGAGGGTATAGATAGAATACGAACCCGGCATGCATCACCAATGGTGACTATTACACCGACGAACATATTCATCTACAAACAAACTAAAGAGGGTATAGATAGAATACGAACCCGGCATGCATCACCAATGGTGACTATTACACCGACGAACATATTCATCTACAAACAAACTAAAGAGGGTATAGATAGAATACGAACCCGGCATGCATCACCAATAGTGACTATTACACCGACGAACATGTTCATCTACAAACAAACTAAGAGGGTATAGATAGAATACGAACCCGGCATGCATCACCAATAGTGACTATTACACCGACGAACATGTTCATCTACAAACAAACTAAGAGGGTATAGATAGAATACGAACCCGGCATGCATCACCAATGGTGACTATTACACCGACGAACATATTCATCTACAAGTAAACTAACGATAACAAGAACCTTCAAGATCATGAAAACTCATCAGAACCAGTCGACTTATTCTGTAATAAGTCGACTGCCTCGAGAACCAATATCCAAGATTATAACAAGTGCAGTAAGTCGGCTTAATCAACCATCAGTCGACTTACCCGAAACAATTATCAATAATTCTCAAGAAACAATCCAAGTGCTAATCAGTCGACTTAACAAATCATCGGTCGACTATCCCAACGAGAAACTCAATACTTTACAAACAAAATACTCAGCAGACCAGTCGACTGAATAAGGTCTCAGTCGACTGTCCTGAGCAAATCCTCAAAAGACTGAATGTACAAGAGTAGAGTCGTACCAGTCGACTGATACATAGCCCCAGTCGACTGTCGGCCTACAGATCTCACAAATTAGGTTTGAAATCAATAATCAATACTGGAGCCTATCTCACTACCAAATCTCTTCCTCAACTCCAATCTAATCCGATCCGTAATCTCAAGATCCAGGGATTCATCCATCCAATTCCTTATTTTCATAAACATAATCAAATCTTAACATGTTTCAAGCAATCAAGAATTGTCAATCGAGATCTACTAATCTATCATGGATCTCACATGTATATTACGAATAACAACCATGGCATCAATTTCATACAAAATACGAAAATATCAAACAAAACAGCATGCAAATCATTCACATAAACAAAACAAGTCTATATCACTCACCTTTTAGAATCAAGAGAATCCACAAGCCTTCCTCTTGCTAGATCCAAGAACTCCTTCTTCAATCACCAAGAGAATAGAAATATAATAAGATCTGAGTTGTGCAGCGAATGACGGCTGCAACTCTCTTATATAGGCCGGGATCAAGTATTAGGGTTTGGGAATTACATTTGCAAAACAATCCATCCAAATACAATTATATATATATATCTTCTTTTGGAAATTCATCTCATAATTCATTAAAATTAGGATTTATATGAAAATATACTTCTATACCTTAACAAATACTGATCGGAAAGTCCAGTAAATACATTTTGCACTTCAACCCTTAAAATTGTCGATTTTGCAAATAAGCCCTTCTTTTATTAAAATTTGCAAATAGTACTAATTAAATTCAGAAAAATCCGGAAAAATACTACATAATTCCAAAATAATAAATAATGATTTTTCATAAAGAATTCTTAATTTTTCAAGCATCTCAAAACTCATTTGCACGTGTTTTGCACGTGTACAAAAGATAGATCTTTTTAGAAAATATCAATTAAATCCTCAGAAATTCATTTAAATTCATTTTCAAATAATAAAATAATATTTGAAAATACGGGGTTCTACATCACTCCCTCCTTAGAAGAGTTCTGTCCTCAGAACTACGGTTAATGAGGTCCGAACAACCCACTAATAACGATTGAAAACTCATAGATAGAAATATAACTTTAGGAAATACAATCACGTAAAAGAATGCATTCCAACAAAACAAACACATCATACATAAGAAACAACTTCATGCAAGATTTCAGAAAAGACAATCTTCCGCTGCGCGATTCTGATAACTTGCCATCGGAAGCCACGCTGCAACAACCACTGAACTCCTGCATCCAACTCTGACCTTCCACAACTGCTTCGTCCTTCCAAGAATCAGTGGCCACTCCCTCCTTAGAAAAGACACGACTAAGGATAGCCACCTCAAGACCTTGCTTGGGAACACCTCAAGATCCACACTAAGACTAGCAATAAATGGGCGATACAATCGTATGCAAGAGAATAGTATTAAATAAAACTCTGTCTTTATTCCGTTAATCCAAATAAATTGTTACATGAAGAAAATACTCAATCTTCAATTATTCCAAAATAAAGTTTTACTTAATACAAAAGAATAAATTCCTGCACACACAGATCATATTTCTGGATTGCCCGCATCCTCTTCAGTCAACGCGAACACTCGTCCCTGCTTCGGATCCTTGTCTTTCTCTGCATTCTCTTTCTTCAGCTGTGGACATTGTTGTCGAATGTGCCCTACTTGACCACATTGAAAACAAGTCTGCTTGGCCAACTTCGGACATTCTGACCTGAAATGTCCTGTCTGCCTACAGAAATAACAAGTCACCTCCCGAGTTGCCGGTGCCTTCTGCACTGGATCACTGGGCTTGCTCTGCATCACTGGGAACTCCTTCCCTTCCTGATCTTCTGCTGGCCTCTTCTTCTTGTTCCAAGTCTCTTGCTTAGCCCGGGACTGATCCATATCTTCCTCGGTCATAGCTGCTCTCCTGACAAGCTTGTCGAACCTTCTGATGCCCAACGGAACCATCCTTGACCTCAAGTTTGGCCTCAAGCCCTGCTCAAACTTTTTGGCCTTCTTTGCTTCGTCCACTACCAATTCTGGCGCATACCTTGAAAGTTGAGCGAACTTCGTCTCATACTCCCGAACAGTCATACTCCCCTGCTGAAGGTTCAAGAACTCAATCGCCTTCTTCTCCTGAACATCAAGAGGAAAGAAGCGATCTCTGAACTCCTCCCGAAAAGCTTCCCATGTCAGCTGCTGATCTCCCAAATTTCTCTTCAGCGACTCCCACCAGATACCTGCATCTTTCTCCAACTGCATCGAAGCTAACTTCACCTTGCTAGCTTCAGGAGTCTCCGACACTTCGAAGATCGTCTGCATCTTCCTAATCCAGTCATCTGCCGCTGTTGGATCAGCTTGCCCCTCAAAGACTGGCGGCCTCATCCTCTTAAAGGATTCGATCTGCTTTATGGGGTCGGCATTCACCAATCCATGACCAGCTCCATGATTTGGCGGCGGATTCTGCTGCTGCGCTTGCTGCTGCGCCACATTGAGTGCCATCAGCGTATTCAACGTCTGATATACTTTGGCAAACTCAGCTTCAAGATCGATCCCATTTCCTTGGGAACTACCAGACCCATCCTCATTGTTGCCTCCATTCCTGCCCCTGGGTGCAACCATTTCGAATACTGCAAAACGAGGGTAAAGTTAGAGCATCACACACACAATTCAAACTCACATCAATATCCTATGGCAAAACCATAACAATACCACAAACCAAGACATCATGTTTAACTCTATGTGATACTCACACTTCTAATGTCCACACCTAGGTACTCACTCTCTAGTGTCCACACCTAGGTTGGTTTTCATACTATGTCTATTATTACTATTGAAGCACGCTCTGATACCAAACTGTAGCGCCCCGAATTTCTAAATACGAAACTTTAGAAAATACGTGGCACTTTCCCAGCGATCCACTTCAATGTAACAACATACATAGCCAAAAACTCAAATCATTTTATTCCAAATCTTTATTACAATAATCTTTTCAAATTGCAGCGGAAATACAAACACCTTACATTACAATAATTCTTTTACAACACTATTCTTTACAAAATTACACATGGCTCTATCATCTCACTCATACTCTCTAAAGCTAACCCAAGCATCCAAGCCTCCAATTCTAAGCAATAACCTGCAACATGTGAGGCTAGAGTTGAACCCTAACCCCCAAAACTACGGGGTCAGCCATAACTGGTGTGAGTGATATAAACAACAAACATAAATAACAAATAAACATAAATTCTCAATCAACATGTACTGAACAAAAATACATAAACTGAACATGTAATCTGAAACAAGAACGATAGGCCAGTACATGAGTGAACCAAGTCGAGAAACAATACCAACGATCAAGTATCCATCAATCAATCTCTCTCAAAATATGTACAGTTCAACTGTACGGTACAGTCGACTGTTCAAAGGACCAGTCGACTGATCAGAACAACAATAATCCTCACCTCTCTGATCATGCCCAACTATCAATAAATCTCAATACCACGATGTATGTCCAACAATCGATCTCCAATAATACCATAGATCGGATACCCATATATCCATCTACAAAACTAAAGAGGGTATAGATAGAATACGAACCCGGCATGCATCACCAATAGTGACTATTACACCGACGAACATGTTCATCTACAAACAAACTAAGAGGGTATAGATAGAATACGAACCCGGCATGCATCACCAATGGTGACTATTACACCGACGAACATATTCATCTACAAACAAACTAAAGAGGGTATAGATAGAATACGAACCCGGCATGCATCACCAATGGTGACTATTACACCGACGAACATATTCATCTACAAACAAACTAAAGAGGGTATAGATAGAATACGAACCCGGCATGCATCACCAATAGTGACTATTACACCGACGAACATGTTCATCTACAAACAAACTAAGAGGGTATAGATAGAATACGAACCCGACATGCATCACCAATAGTGACTATTACACCGACGAACATGTTCATCTACAAACAAACTAAGAGGGTATAGATAGAATACGAACCCGGCATGCATCACCAATGGTGACTATTACACCGACGAACATATTCATCTACAAACAAACTAAAGAGGGTATAGATAGAATACGAACCCGGCATGCATCACCAATGGTGACTATTACACCGACGAACATATTCATCTACAAGTAAACTAACGATAACAAGAACCTTCAAGATCATGAAAACTCATCAGAACCAGTCGACTTATTCTGTAATAAGTCGACTGCCTCGAGAACCAATATCCAAGATTATAACAAGTGCAGTAAGTCGGCTTAATCAACCATCAGTCGACTTACCCGAAACAATTATCAATAATTCTCAAGAAACAATCCAAGTGCTAATCAGTCGACTTAACAAATCATCGGTCGACTATCCCAACGAGAAACTCAATACTTTACAAACAAAATACTCAGCAGACCAGTCGACTGAATAAGGTCTCAGTCGACTGTCCTGAGAAAATCCTCAAAAGACTGAATGTACAAGAGTAGAGTCGTACCAGTCGACTGATACATAGCCCCAGTCGACTGTCGGCCTACAGATCTCACAAATTAGGTTTGAAATCAATAATCAATACTGGAGCCTATCTCACTACCAAATCTCTTCCTCAACTCCAATCTAATCCGATCCGTAATCTCAAGATCCAGGGATTCATCCATCCAATTCCTTATTTTCATAAACATAATCAAATCTTAACATGTTTCAAGCAATCAAGAATTGTCAATCGAGATCTACTAATCTATCATGGATCTCACATGTATATTACGAATAACAACCATGACATCAATTTCATACAAAATACGAAAATATCAAACAAAACAGCATGCAAATCATTCACATAAACAAAACAAGTCTATATCACTCACCTTTTAGAATCAAGAGAATCCACAAGCCTTCCTCTTGCTAGATCCAAGAACTCCTTCTTCAATCACCAAGAGAATAGAAATATAATAAGATCTGAGTTGTGCAGCGAATGACGGCTGCAACTCTTTTATATAGGCCGGGATCAAGTATTAGGGTTTAGGAATTACATTTGCAAAACAATCCATCCAAATACAATTATATATATATATCTTCTTTTGGAAATTCATCTCATAATTCATTAAAATTAGGATTTATATGAAAATATACTTCTATACCTTAACAAATACTGATCGGAAAGTCCAGTAAATACATTTTGCACTTCAACCCTTAAAATTGTCGATTTTGCAAATAAGCCCTTCTTTTATTAAAATTTGCAAATAGTACTAATTAAATTCAGAAAAATCCGGAAAAATACTACATAATTCCAAAATAATAAATAATGATTTTTCATAAAGAATTCTTAATTTTTCAAGCATCTCAAAACTCATTTGCACGTGTTTTGCACGTGTACAAAAGATAGATCTTTTTAGAAAATATCAATTAAATCCTCATAAATTCATTTAAATTCATTTTCAAATAATAAAATAATATTTGAAAATACGGGGTTCTACACTCCGGCAACATCAACTCCGGCGACTACCAACAACAACAACTCCGACAACAATTTCTAACTACGACAACCCCCAAAATCCCAAAAATTCCTCCCTTTCCTCGTCGCCATACTCATACTCTGCAACTGCGGCAACAACAACCACCATCAGCACCTATCTCCTCCCGATGCACCTAGCTGCCAATCCCTCGCTCTTTACCCCAATCTCTCGCCCTTGCACAAACTCCGGCAACCTCCTCCTTCTCCCCTGAACTCCCCGAATCCCCAAATCCATCATCTCCTTCTCTAAATCCATCACCACCCAAACCCATCACCAATCCAAACCATCACCCGAACTCCCCAACTTCGACACCTGAACCCATCACCACCCGAACTCCCCACTTTCAAAAAAAATTCCTATCCGCCACCTTCTCTAGAACCCGATGTAGAACCCCGTATTTTCAAATATTATTTTAATTATTTGAAAATGTATTTAAATGATTTTTTGAGGATTTAATTGATATTTTCTAAAAGATTTATCTTTTGTACACGTGCAAAACACGTGCAAATGACTTTTCAGAAGTTTGAAAAATTTAGTTTTCCTTATGAAAAATCATTATTTATTATTTGAGAATTATTTAGTATTTTTCCGGAATTTTCTGAAATTAATTATGCCTATTTGCAATTTTTGAGAAAAGAAGGACTTATTTGCAAAATTGACAATTTTGAGGGTTGAAATGCAAAACGTATTTTCTGGACATTCCGATCAGTAATTTTGAGGTTTGGAAATGTATTTTTCTATTAGATCCTAATTTAAAGGATATTTGATTTAGTTTTCAAGAAAAAGGATTATATATGTAAAATGTACTTTAGAAAGGATTATTTTGCAAAGTGGGGATTAAACCCTAATATACAATCCGGCATATTTAAGGGAAATCCTTTTCCCAGCCGTCATTGAATATATGCAGATTATTGAGATTTGTTTTGAGGAGCAAGAAGAGGATTCTTGGATCTAGCAAAAAGAGGAAGCTTTTGTGGAATTTTCTTCAAGAACAATGTGAGTGGTTTGTTTGTTTTGTCTTGTTTGTTTGTTTTGATTGATGAATGCCATGAGACCTTTGTTTTGCTTGTTTGTGATAGTTATGCTATTAATTTGTTAGTCCCATTGTATATATGATATGGGTTCTTTATTTGATATGGACGATTAGAACTTTTGTTTGTCATTTGGACCATGATGAGAAAAAAAAGATGTAGATTTGTTGAGGATATGTGGATTTATGAGATCATGTTGTTGGAAAGCAAATTAAGAACTGATTATGTTGTGATCAGATAATAACCATTTGGATCTAGTGATTGCTAACCAATCTTAATTATGTGTTGAGGAAGACATTTAGTTTGTTGAGAAAACCCTAATCAGAGGATTAAGAATTTAGATCATGAGGATATGAGATTGAGTATTTGATTGATTGAGAAATGTACCCATGATGGAAATTATTGAGTGTTGTCTATTTGCCTGGATACAAGAAAGTTTTATGATCAGTAAACCCTTAGAAATCTCTAGTTTTGATTTATGTTCAGACCTATGTTGTTTGGAAACCTGTAGCCGACGGTCGTCTGGCCTATAGAGCAGTCGACTGGTTCGAGCCTACTGTGTATTTCTGAGTCTTGAGTTTTGTTCGGGACAGTCGACCTAGACTGTGGTCAGTCGACTGGTCCTCTGTTTGTATTATTGTTCAGTCCTTTCGGGACAGTCGACCTATGACCTTTTAGTCGACTCATATACTTAGATTATTTTTGATGAAGATTATTTGAATTTGTCTCGGGGCAGTCGACTGATGACTTGTCAAGTCGACTGGTCATGCCTTAGATTATTTTTGTAAAATGTTGGGATGAGTCCTCTGGACAGTCGACTGGTCCTTTATGCAGTCGACTGGTCCTGTAGGATCTTTGTATTGTATTTGAGATATTTTGTTTAGTGTTTGATTTTAAGATGTTCAGTTAAGAACATGATTTTGAGATATTTTGTTGAGATATTTGTTCAGTTATTTGTTTTTGAGTCTCTAGAGGTAAGTGACCCTAGTATGCCGGTGTTGAGATATTTGTTCAGTTATTTGTTGAGGCCCATTGAGGCACATTTTCAGTTATTCAGATTTTTGTCCGGTAGGGTACACTACTCTAGGAGATTTGTTCAGTAACCCAAACTAATAAGGACAGGCATTAGTAGTGTCATGACGAATGGGAACTTGAGTTATGCACCTCAGTATGGCATTTGATGTAGGATTTAATCTCCTGAATTATCCAAGTAGTTATCTTGTGATGTGTGATTTATCTCCGGAATTATCCAGGTAGTTAACCTGTGATGTGAGGTATGCCTCCTGAATTATCCAAGTAATTATCTTGTGATGTGGGATTGAACTACGGAATTATCGGAGTCGAGGCGACGCTTTTGGGGTATTCTTGTGATTATGAGTCTATGTTTAGATGTGGGATGATCTCCTGAATTATCCAGGGAAAATACCTGTGATGTGGGATCAATCTCCGGAATGATCAAGCATGGGCAAATTATCATAGTTTATCTTCATCTCTTAGTAGTCATCGTTGTCAGCATGTAGTCATGATGTTTTCTTGAATCACTTTCATGCATTTGGATTTCCTGTTTTTACACACACTCGGCTTTTGGTTTTGGTATCACCCGTTATTCTTTTGTTGTTATTTCATACTTTAGTGTTTGATCGTTATTCGTTGGATATTATGTTTCGAGTTCAATTATGTTATTTGTTGATTTGTTACCACTCACACCATTTATGGCTGACCCCGTAGTTTTGGGGGTTAGGATTCAATTCTAGCCTCACTTGTTGCAGGTTATTGCTTAGTTGGAGGTTGGATGCTTGAGTGGGCAGTTTGAGATAATTGGATTATTTAGTGTTTTGTGTAAAATTGTAAAGACTTATTTGAGTTGTTTTTGAGTTCTAAATAAAAGATTAATTTGTGTCGAGATGTTTAGACTTCCGCTGAAATTGTAATAATTGTTGTAATAAAGAAAGAAAAATATTAGTGGTGTTGTTGGTGTTTATTGTTGTATTGAAGTGGATTGCTGGGATTTTGCCACTTATTTTCTAAGCTATCATATTAGAAATTTGGGGCGCTACAGAGATTGGTATCAGAGCTCTGCTTCAATGTAATAATAGACATAGTATGACAACCAACCTAGGTGTGGACACTAGAGAGTGAGTACCTAGGTGTGGACATCAGAGTGTGAGTATCACATAGAGTTAAATTATGATGTTTGGTTTGAAATTATGGTTTGGGGTATGGTTATGGCTTTGCCATAGGGTAATGATTTGAGTTTGAATTGTATGTGTGCTCTAACTTTACCCTTGTTTTGCAGTAATCACAATGGTTGCACCCAGAGGTAGAAATGGTGGCAACAATGAGGATCGTTCGGGTAGTTCTCGAGGAACGGGAATTGACCTAGAGGCTGAATTCGCTAAGGTCTATCAGACCTTGAACACATTGATGGCATTCAATGTGGCGCAGCAGCAAGCGCAGCAGCAGAACCCGCCGCCGAATCATGGAGCTGTGCATGGTTTGGTGAATGCCGACCCCATCAAGCAGATTGAATCCTTTAAGAGGATGAGGCCGCCAGTCTTTGAGGGGCAGGCTGATCCAACAGCAGCAGATGACTGGATCAGGAAGATGGAGACGATCTTCAAAGTATCGGAGACACCAGCAGCCAGTAAGGTGAAGTTGGCTTCTATGCAGCTTGAGAAAGACGCCGGTGTCTGGTGGGAGTCACTGAAGAGGACTCTGGGAGATCAGCCTTTAACATGGGAAGCTTTTCTGGAGGAGTTCAGAGATCGCTTCTTTCCTCTGGACGTTCAAGAGAAGAAGATTCCGCAAGTGGCTGCAATGGTATCTAAGAAGTCTATTGCAGATGAAGTCAAGAGCATTCCGGTGGTTCGAAAGTTTCCTCAGGTGTTCTTGGATGATTTTCCAGGATTACCGCCGCAGAGAGATGTGGAGTTTTGCATCAATGTTCAGCCGGGGAGTGCGCCGATTTCCAAGGCTCCGTGCAGGATGGCACCTGTAGAGCAGGATGAAGTGAAGAAGCAGATTGAGGAGCTTTTGAGCAAAGAGCTTATCAGACCGAGTTCATCTCCGTGGGGAGCGCCCGTGTTGTTGGTCAAGAAGAAGGATGGGTCAATGATGATGTGCATTGACTACAGGGAGTTGAATAGGGTGACTATTCAGAACAAGTATCCGTTGCCGCGGATTGATGATTTGTTCGACAGGCTTCGAGGAGTAGCGGTGTTTTCGAAGATTGACTTGAGGTCAGGGTATCATCAGGTGCGAGTCAAGGAGGAAGATGTGAGCAAGACAGCGTTCAGGACTCGTCATGGGTTGTATGAATTTTTGGTGATGCCATTCGGGTTGACGAACGCGCCAGCAGTTTTCATGGATATGATGAATCGGGTGTTGAGGCCATTCATTGATTCCTTCGTGGTGGTCTTCATCGATGATATCTTGGTGTATTCGAAGTCGGAGGAGGATCATTCTAAGCACTTGACAGCGGTATTACAGACATTGCAGGAGCACAGCTTGTATGCCAAATTGTCGAAGTGTGAATTCTGGAAGTCTGAAGTAGCTTTCCCTTGGTCACATTCTTTCTAAGGAGGGAGTGGCTACTGACCCTCAGAAAGTGGAAGCAGTGAGGGATTGGCCCAGGCCGACGTCAGTGAAGGAAGTGAGAAGCTTCTTGGGATTAGCTGGTTACTACAGGAGGTTTATTCAGGGGTATTCTCAAATTGCAGTTCCATTGACAGGTTTGACCCGGAAGAGTGTGGCATTTGTGTGGACAGATAAGTGCGAGGAGAGTTTCCTTGAGTTAAAGGAGAGGTTGACTACCGCACCTATATTAGCATTGCCGCAAGCTGGGAGAGATTATGACATCTACAGTGATGCATCTCTCAGAGGTTTGGGATGTGTCTTGATGCAGGAAGGCAAGGTCATTGCTTATGGTTCGAGGCAGTTGCGTCCGCATGAGAAGAATTATCCGACGCATGACTTGGAGTTAGCAGCTATTATATATGCCTTGAAGCTATGGAGGCATTATGTCTATGGTGAGAAGGTCAATATGTACACTGACCACAAGAGCCTGAAGTATATCTATCAGCAGAGGGATTTGAATCTTCGTCAGAGAAGATGGTTGGAGGTATTGGAAGACATTCGTCCTGAGATCAAGTATCATCCGGGCAAGGCGAATGTAGTGGCTGATGGACTCAGCAGGAAGAGTAGTTTGTCAAGGTTGATCACTACTCGAAGAGAGTTGGCAGCTGAGATCGATCAGGCAGGTATCGAGGTGGTACTGCGAGGTTCAGGGGCATCTTTGGCTCAGTTGAGGCTGCAGCCGTCCTTGAGAGAGAAGATTGTGGAAGGTCAGAGATCAGATTCAGAGATCCAGAAGATGTTGCAGCAGGTTTCAGAAGGCAAGTTATCGGAATTTCGTGTCCAAGATGGAGTTCTTTGGTTGGGTGAGAGGTTGTGTGTCCCAGATGATGCAGAGTTGAGAGAGAGTATCTTGCAGGAAGCACACAGTACATTGTTATCAGTTCATCCAGGAGGTACGAAGATGTACAGGGATATCAAACCCCACTTTTGGTGGTCTGGCATGAAGCGAGATGTAGCAGATTTTGTGGCAAGGTGTCTGACTTGTCAGCAGATCAAGGCAGAGAATCAGAGACCTGGAGGTTTGTTGCAGCCTTTACCCATTCCGGAGTGGAAGTGGGAGAATATCAGCATGGACTTTATCACGGGTTTGCCTAGGAGTTCGAAGGGCAATGACTCGATTTGGGTTGTTGTGGACCGATTGACTAAGTCGGCACATTTTCTAGCCATAAAGATTACTTGGTCGATGGAGAAATTGGCTGAGTTATACATTGGAGAGATTGTGAGACTTCATGGAGTTCCTGTTTCGATTGTGTCTGACAGAGACGCAAGGTTTACTTCAAGGTTTTGGAAGAGCCTACAAGCAGCTTTGGGCACCAGGACTGATTTCAGTACAGCATTTCATCCGCAGACAGATGGTCAGACGGAAAGGGTGAATCGAGTACTGGAAGATATGTTGAGAGCTTGTGTTATGGACTTTGGTGGTAGTTGGGAGAGATACTTGGCATTGGTTGAGTTTGCTTATAACAACAGTTACCATGCAAGTATTGGGATGGCACCGTATGAGGCTTTATACGGCAGGAGGTGCAGGACACCTGTTTGTTGGTATGAGGTTGGCGAGAGGCAGATGTATGGTCCTGAGATCGTACAGCAGACGTCAGAGCAGATTGAGCTGATTCGCAAGAGATTGGTTGAAGCTCAGAGTCGACAGAAGAGTTATGCTGACACTCGACGAAGAGATTTGGAGTTTGAGGTTGGGGATGCAGTTTTTCTCAAGGTTTCTCTGACCAAAGGAGTGATCAGATTTGGTAAGGGAGGCAAGTTGGCGCCGAGGTACATTGGTCCGTACAGGATCGTGGAGAGGATTGGCAAGACCGCATACAGATTGAAGCTTCCTAAGGAGTTGGCTCAAGTGCATGATGTGTTTCATGTATCATTATTAAGGAAGTATGTGGCCGATCAGAATCATCAGTTGGTAGAGGTTCCCGAAGATCTACAGGTGAACTTGAGTTACAAGGAACAACCTGTTGAGATCGTTGATCGTAGGGAGAAAGTCCTTAGAAGCAAGGTGATACCTATGGTCAAGGTATTGTGGAGGAATCAACAGTTCGAGGAGGCTACTTGGGAGCCAGAGGATCGCATGCTGAAGGATTTTCCTGAATTGTTTGTATGAGTGTATTCTTTTGAATGATTGTAATTTTTGAGTGATTATACTGTTGATTGATATGATATGTATTCCTTTATTTTGATTGTGATTTTATATGAAATTGTTTGGATTTTGAACTACTTAGGAAATATTGTTTCCCTTTTGATAATATATGTTTTGAGCTCATTAGTAGTAGTTCTGAGGACAGAACTCTTCTAAGGAGGGAGTGATGTAGAACCCCGTATTTTCAAATATTATTTTAATTATTTGAAAATGTATTTAAATGATTTTTTGAGGATTTAATTGATATTTTCTAAAAGATTTATCTTTTGTACACGTGCAAAACACGTGCAAATGACTTTTCAGAAGTTTGAAAATTTTAGTTTTCCTTATGAAAAATCATTATTTATTATTTGAGAATTATTTAGTATTTTTCCAGAATTTTCTGAAATTAATTATGCCTATTTGTAATTTTTGAGAAAAGAAGGACTTATTTGCAAAATTGACAATTTTGAGGGTTGAAATGCAAAACGTATTTTCTGGACATTCCGATCAGTACTTTTGAGGTTTGGAAATGTATTTTTCTATTAGATCCTAATTTAAAGGATATTTGATTTAGTTTTCAAGAAAAAGGATTATATATGTAAAATGTACTTTAGAAAGGATTATTTTGCAAAGTGGGGATTAAACCCTAATATACAATCCGGCATATTTAAGGGAAATCCTTTTCCCAGCCGTCATTGAATATATGCAGATTATTGAGATTTGTTTTGAGGAGCAAGAAGAGGATTCTTGGATCTAGCAAAAAGAGGAAGCTTTTGTGGAATTTTCTTCAAGAACAATGTGAGTGGTTTGTTTGTTTTGTCTTGTTTGTTTGTTTTGATTGATGAATGCCATGAGACCTTTGTTTCGCTTGTTTGTGATAGTTATGCTATTAATTTGTTAGTCCCATTGTATATATGATATGGGTTCTTTATTTGATATGGACGATTAGAACTTTTGTTTGTCATTTGGACCATGATGAAAAAAAAAGATGTAGATTTGTTGAGGATATGTGGATTTATGAGATCATGTTGTTGGAAAGCAAATTAAGAACTGATTATGTTGTGATCAGATAATAACCATTTGGATCTAGTGATTGCTAACCAATCTTAATTATGTGTTGAGGAAGACATTTAGTTTGTTGAGAAAACCCTAATCAGAGGATTAAGAATTTAGATCATGAGGATATGAGATTGAGTATTTGATTGATTGAGAAATGTACCCATGATGGAAATTATTGAGTGTTGTCTATTTGCCTGGATACAAGAAAGTTTTATGATCAGTAAACCCTTAGAAATCTCTAGTTTTGATTTATGTTCAGACCTATGTTGTTTGGAAACCTGTAGCCGACGGTCGTCTGGCCTATAGAGCAGTCGACTGGTTCGAGCCTACTGTGTATTTCTGAGTCTTGAGTTTTGTTCGGGACAGTCGACCTAGACTGTGGTCAGTCGACTGGTCCTCTGTTTGTATTATTGTTCAGTCCTTTCGGGACAGTCGACCTATGACCTTTTAGTCGACTCATATACTTAGATTATTTTTGATGAAGATTATTTGAATTTGTCTCGGGGCAGTCGACTGATGACTTGTCAAGTCGACTGGTCATGCCTTAGATTATTTTTGTAAAATGTTGGGATGAGTCCTCTGGACAGTCGACTGGTCCTTTATGCAGTCGACTGGTCCTGTAGGATCTTTGTATTGTATTTGAGATATTTTGTTTAGTGTTTGATTTTAAGATGTTCAGTTAAGAACATGATTTTGAGATATTTTGTTGAGATATTTGTTCAGTTATTTGTTTTTGAGTCTCTAGAGGTAAGTGACCCTAGTATGCCGGTGTTGAGATATTTGTTCAGTTATTTGTTGAGGCCCATTGAGGCACATTTTCAGTTATTCAGATTTTTGTCCGGTAGGGTACACTACTCTAGGAGATTTGTTCAGTAACCCAAACTAATAAGGACAGGCATTAGTAGTGTCATGACGAATGGGAACTTGAGTTATGCACCTCAGTATGGCATTTGATGTAGGATTTAATCTCCTGAATTATCCAAGTAGTTATCTTGTGATGTGTGATTTATCTCCGGAATTATCCAGGTAGTTAACCTGTGATGTGAGGTATGCCTCCTGAATTATCCAAGTAATTATCTTGTGATGTGGGATTGAACTACGGAATTATCGGAGTCGAGGCGACGCTTTTGGGGTATTCTTGTGATTATGAGTCTATGTTTAGATGTGGGATGATCTCCTGAATTATCCAGGGAAAATACCTGTGATGTGGGATCAATCTCCGGAATGATCAAGCATGGGCAAATTATCATAGTTTATCTTCATCTCTTAGTAGTCATCGTTGTCAGCATGTAGTCATGATGTTTTCTTGAATCACTTTCATGCATTTGGATTTCCTGTTTTTACACACACTCGGCTTTTGGTTTTGGTATCACCCATTATTCTTTTGTTGTTATTTCATACTTTAGTGTTTGATCGTTATTCGTTGGATATTATGTTTCGAGTTCAATTATGTTATTTGTTGATTTGTTACCACTCACACCATTTATGGCTGACCCCGTAGTTTTGGGGGTTAGGGTTCAACTCTAGCCTCACTTGTTGCAGGTTATTGCTTAGTTGGAGGTTGGATGCTTGAGTGGGCAGTTTGAGATAATTGGATTATTTAGTGTTTTGTGTAAAATTGTAAAGACTTATTTGAGTTGTTTTTGAGTTCTAAATAAAAGATTAATTTGTGTCGAGATGTTTAGACTTCCGCTGAAATTGTAATAATTGTTGTAATAAAGAAAGAAAAATATTAGTGGTGTTGTTGGTGTTTATTGTTGTATTGAAGTGGATTGCTGGGATTTCGCCACTTATTTTCTAAGCTCTCATATTAGAAATTTGGGGCGCTACACCCTAGCCGCCACCCACCAATTCCACATCACCCGAAACCCTACCCTAAAGCTCTACATTGTTCTCTCCCTTATCCTATACCCGACCTTATAATTAACCGTATCCCACACCCAAACAGACAGCAGATAGAAAACTTCTTCACCAAATTCCACATTGTTCAGAGATTTCGATACTTGGTGGCCAAACTCACATTGTTCGACCCACCGTGAGTTTAAGGGGGGGTGTTACATATTATCATATATCTTTAGTCTCATATCAGATTATGTACCAGTTTTAGTATTTGGTTTCCTTATATATATATGAGATATTGTACTCAGTTATTATCAATCCAATAATCTTTTCCAATCTCTTTATTAAACTTTACATTTCAAAATATTTAAAATTACTTTTTGGTTAAAGATTAGGCAAATTTAGAGATTGTCATTGTGGTTGGAGTTGCTCTAACCAAATAAAACTCACGTTTTTTTACAAGATGGTGAAATAATTAGCAAAATTATGGGAAGTTGTACACTATATAAATAACCTTTGATTTAAATATCTTATCTTTAAATTAGTTTCCCAAATACCCACGCTTGGCTCAATACTTACTAAAATTAATTAACAAGGTCTACTATTTTTGTGACATCAATGAAGGCTAACATGCAACAACTTGCAAATGTACATTTCTGTGCTTAATTACTATTTCCCTTAGTTTAAGATCAACTTACAGTATTCTTCTCCCAACTCTCTCCATTTGGCTTTCCATCAGCAAATTTCAGACCCTCATCACCCAAGCACGACGTACGACGATAGGCCCTTCTTAAATCGTTGATAGCAACATGACCCATAATTAGTTCGGCCCTACTTAGATTATAGCCTATATTTGGTCACAACTCTCTGATTTTGATGCCAACTTCGAGTCTAGATTTGTTGTCGATTCGCGCGTGGTTGTGGATAAGAGAGATGAAAATTTTCTTAATAAACAATGAGAAGTACCCAAGTCATGATTGGACTTAAAAAAACTAATAGAATAAAAGGTATATTGACATACCTATTCATGACATCTAAGTGGAACATAAGAGACAACATGTAATGTAGCTTTCCATGATCTGTATCATTAGTTTGTGTAAGAGTTTACAACTTGTACACAGAAACTAAAGTGGTAATAGCAATGATATCAACTACAAGTTGAAAGTCCAAGTTAAAGTGAAATAGGAGGATTAAGAGTTTTTTTTCTCAAAATAAGCCTCTTCTTGAAACTAAATTCCACAAGAAGTTGTTGTCCCTAAATCTGATGTGCACAAAACGTACTATTAAAACTAATATTCTTCAGTTGAGATATACAGGTTTACAGGAAATCAAAATTCAAACAAAGACCCAAAAAGATTTGAAATCAAGCAAAAGAAGAAAGTATAAAAGGAGATTGCAAAATATCTAAATATATGCCTTAAGAAACATGGCTTCACTTTCTCAAGAAAGCCAACAAATATTGTATATTTATTTCTGTCAATGTGAGGAATTAATATGTAAAGAATCGTTGATTGAAAATTAGTTATGGAAAGAATATGAAAGTGAATTCATTTTATAAATTGTATCTGGTAGGAAACAGTTGACCCCACAAAACTACAGTTGACTGTATCATACAGACGACCATACTTATAGTGAAATTCCTGATGCAGACGACTGTCAACCCCTCTTACTTCGGTCGAATATTTTGACAGTCCACTGCACTTTTGTGCAGCCGACCTTAACCTGCACAAAAACCAGATACAGAATTTCTTCTCTTTTTGGAAAGAAATTTCTTGCCAACCTATAACTAGAGGTGAATTCACTAAGTATTCTTCAGCTTTTTTCAACTATTGTTCTTCTGAACTTAATGTTTAATCAACGATCCGAGAGTGTGAGATTTTATTGTTTTCTTAGTCAAGATCGACATAGATCTTGCTTGTTTTTCTTTTCTTCCACTTCGGTGAGTTTTACGGGGTTTATTCGTCGAAGTCTTGTGGGTGTAATAAGACTCTCGGCATGAATACCAAGAAATCACTGTAAAGAATTTTGAATATAGTGGAACGCTTGTGGTGGAGAATTGCCACAAGTAGGAGGTATTAATGTAGACCTAGGAGTCGAACCACGTTATATCGCTGTGTCTTGCATGCTTACTCTGTTTGCTTTCTCTAACTCTATCTCCTTACTTCACAAATTTATTTAAAATTTTTAATTTCTGCACAATCACCTTATTCACCTTTCCCCTAGGGTGATTTAGTGTGATATTAGAGCGAGGTGCTCATAAATAACTTAAAAGCTAAGAGCAAAAGGTCCAATGACCAAAATTCCTCCTCCCGAAAACTTGTACACATCAGAGTCATGTAACTCCAATGGACCAAGTCTCACACGATCACCTTATTTTGATAAAAAATGCTATGATGTTTGGAAAGTTCGTATGTCTGATTTTGTCCAGATGCATGGAGAAGACGTATAGAACGTTTGTGTAAACAAAATGGATATCCCAGTTAGTGATGGAAAAAGGATCTTCACAGTAGCTGAAATATCACTAAAAACAGCAAACTTCAAAGCCATGACAACACTTTATGCAGGTTTGAACAATGAAGAACTGATGCAATGTGGGCCCAACTACAAAACAGCTTACGAAATCTGGAACAATATGTTAAAACGTCATGAAGGAACCTCATATGTAA